>OX402544.1:6142771-7448085 GCA_948098915.1 Lampropteryx suffumata
CCATCAGGAAAGCGCTACAGAGGCAGACCATGCACTCGATGGGATGATGATATAAAAAAACTCGCGGGTTTACAAGGGATCCAAATAGCTCAGGATAGAGAAAGATTGCAAGCCTTGGAGGAGGCCTTCATTGGAGAGTGTTCCTGATACATAATAATATCGTACCGTATATGCAATAACAGTTATAATATGATAAGAAAACAGAATAAGATTGATATGTACAGTTTATATTAAAATTATATAAAAAAAAAGTACAGGAAATAAATAAGGCTTAAGACGTAAATATATACGGTTCAATTTTGTCTAAGTAACAGAAGTATTAACTAGATCTATCAGTCTATGCTTAGACTTATTAAACTGATATATGAGTATTCATTCCATTTCAAAATCTACTTTAGTAAAGCCACGCTGTCAATTTATAATAAACTAGCTTCTTCCCGCGGCCTAGCACGCATAGTACATACATAAAAATTAGCCTATATCCGTTCCTAAGATACATAAAAAAAGATCGCTACCAAACTTCACGCTAGGCCTATCTGAAGATTACCTATAATTTTTATTGAAATCGGGTCAGCCGTTTCGGAGTCTATAGGGAACATATATACACACATCACCTTTTATATATATAGATTGGTTACGCGAATGTGACCACTCACAGTAAAGGCTTCCAAAGTCAGTAATGTTAAGAATTACTAATGGTCGGGTCCTAAACCAATTCAAATTAGCATACAAAAAATTAGTACAAGATTTTATAAAAAAAAATTTTAGGTTTACAAATCAGGCTGTTCCTTAAAATCTATGAAAACCTTACTATCCGTTACAATTTTCCTTGTAATTTCATTATATATCCAACTCTATGGCGCAATGGACTAGGTGTGGCTGAGACGCAGAAGGTTGCGAGTTCGATTTCTGCCGCGAGACAAATGTTTTATGATATGCAAGTATTTGTCTCAGGTCTGGGTGTTTCTATTGTATAATATAAATGTATTTACAAAAAAAGAGAAAAATAAAACTTGAAACAAGCCCGGCTCGGTGCCAGCCGATATGCACCTGCAACCGAACCGACACCGCATGTACTGATTCGTCTTTCCTGCGGGTCCTGTCGGCAAGTTCGAGAGGTTAGTGTGGGTACCTGGGAAGGCCTGCGCTATCAAACAAAATCCCAGGCAGAATGACGTCAGTGGAGAGGAAACTTCACCCACCTCAGCTCGCTGGAGTGGATCCATGAACGAAAGTTATCAATTAAAATTAACTGCTCTGTAACTTTACTGACGCCACCTAAATCATCTTCAACAGATGAACAAAGGCCGATGATGATGATGATGATGATTTACAAAAAAAACATACACTTAAGTAGTATATCAGTCATGTGGTATCCGTAACACAAGCTCTGCTTTCTTTGGGGCCAGATGATGATGTGTGAAATGTCATTATTTATTATTTCTTAAGCAATTTTGTCAAACATTTCGGGTGCTTTATCCAAATATGCCACTTCAATGCTTAATATGTATAAAACGGATATACATATGTATAGAAAAACTTCTAAAAAAACTTCCTAGTTCATCAAAAGTCCTATCTAACGATATGTCACACGATGGGATAGTAAAATATTGAAAAAAATAACCCCACTATATCTTTATCACTCCCCATGAAGGGGAGGTTTGCATATAAACCGTTATTTTTAAGACAGAAATAGCAGAACTCTAATGGTACCTTGAGGACTTCGGAACTCTAAAAAGTCAAAGTCAAAGTCAAAAGATACTTACTTAATTCAATACAATCACAAGAATCACTTTGAAATGTCTTAAATTCAAGGTGAATTTAGGTGCCAATTTCTCCTAACCCAAGCCTGAGAAGAACCGGCAAGAAACTCGTCCTGGCCCTTGCTCATTTTTGCATGATCCATCTTATAACTATCTTAACTACGAAAAACGAATACAAGAGAGTTTCAACATTTCAATTGTGTAGGTTAACTGATTGAGGGCAGAGCGACATGAGGCCATGCATTCTTATCAATAATATAGTCATTTATATTTTAATATGCTTTCTTGAAAAGATTACCCTGTTTTTTTTGGGACACACAGATTTTTTTGTTGTCTCTTACGGCTCTGTCCTTATTCTTCAAATGGGAATGTTATGGTCTGTTTTAGCTGTGTTAATTTGTCAAAGTGCTCATTCTATTTGTAGAAAGCACTTACACATTTTTAGCTTTATATACTCGTAGCTGTGAGATTAGCTCGATCACTTGATATCGTCAATCTGTCAACCTGTCAAATGCCTGGAAAATCCATTTTCCGGCTATCGTGGTCGAATCAAGGCCGCATCATATCTGCCGCTGGGGGCAGAAATTAACCGCTCTGACAGAACGTGCGGTATCTTTGTTTGCGATCGCTCACTATAATTTGAATACTATACATTAATGAAAGTGGTACTGTTGTTTTGTTTGCTGTTGTTGGCCATTTTAGGGTTGACCATTTTAGTGATATTTTTTTCGAAGTGTTCCTTATTCTCAAAGGAAAATAAGGAACACTTCGAAAAAAATATCACTTCTTTGTCGCGTAAAGTTAATATCAAATTAAGCTTTTAAGACAACGCAATCAAAAATGCGGCCTAATTACGGTCATTAATACCGCAACGTTGACGATCGCCGATAAACCAAAATCTATGGGGCACTATTGATCTAGAACCATGAAATTTGGCAACGAGCAAGGTCACCCAGTATACAATTATTAGAAAAAACAAACCTGTAAATTTTTAGGTATCTATATATATAAAAGAAAGTCGTGTTAGTTACACCACTTATAACTCGAGAACCGCTGGACTGGTTTGGATGAAACTTAAAATAAATATAGTTAGTAACTTGGATTAAGATATAGGCTATTTTTATCCCGGAAAAACAACGGGAACGGGGCGGGCGAAGCCGTGGGTAGCCGCTAAAGCCATCTATCAATATTTATCCGTAACTTTGTTAATCTCTGTAATTATAACAATAATTTGAATAGCTATCTTTTTTTTTAATGTAACTACCCAACGAAGTGGGCAAGGGTCAGCTAGTCTATATAATAAAAATCAATTGCTGTTCGTTAGTTTCGCTAAAACTCGAGAACGGCTGGACTGATTTAGCTAATTTTGGTGTTGAAATGTTTGTCGTAGTCCAGGGAAGGTTTAAACGGTGAGAAAATGTGAGGCATTGCAACGCATGCCGGTTACATCTAGTATTACATAAAAAAAATCGGTTTGCAATTACCTCCAATCCAACTTATCTTTTCGTTAGAGCAAAGTTCTGTGCTTTTATAGATTGTGATGGTGTAGTTGCCTTGATTTGAACCAATGGTGTAGTAACAAATAGAATCCCAGGCAGAGTGACGCCAGTGGAGAGGAAACTTCACCCACCTCAGCTTGCTGGAGTGGATCCATTAACGAACGTTTTCAATTACAATTAACTGCTCTGTAACTTTACTGACGCCACTCATCTTCAACAGATGAACGAAAGCTAACGATGATGATGAAGTAACAATGATGGTGAAAAAACCTCTTAATCATTTAATCTCAATCATAAAAAATCTGGTGATCTCTTCATATGGATTTCTTTTATTGAATAATTATTTTGAGCTGGTACAAGTAGGTGTTTATAAAAAAATAATATAATATTTATTCTCTCTTATACGGTGTTGTCGTGGTCCATGCGATTTCCGATATTTTTAATATTGCGTAACTATTATCCCCAACTCTCTGAAGGCAGATGTTGACTTAGGCCTTTTCAATACCTCTATAACTACTCTTAAAATTCAATTGGATTCTTCAGCTGTTTTTGGATTGTTGATAGAAGCAGTAGTTTGTTAAAAATTGTTAATTTTCTAAAAATATATCTGATGCCGCCATTTTGCCGCCACCGACGACGCTTAACGCCATATTTAGAAGTCTAGATATAGGTTCGCCACTCAAGGGGTTAAGCGTCTGATTAGTGGTAAATTCTTTGATTTTATTTAGTTTTTATTTTTTATTTTTATATCTTCCTTGCATCACAAACTTATTTCATTTTTAATTTTTTTATTTTGTATATCTATCTTTAATGCCGTCTACCTTACTGTGTTTTTTCTATACTTATATATCTAACTATTTGTGGAAACCTTCAGTGTACTTTTTAACCTTCAGTTAGTTTTAATTGGCCTTCAGTGTATGTCTCTACTTTATAGGAACATCTATATTTTTGTTTGTATCTTTTCTGTGCTAGCTGTAAGTTTTCCAAAAATTCTAAAATAAAATAAAACTGCATTTCGGAATACTGATATCAACTTCTTTTCTACCGTTGATCAACACATTATGTCTTCTAAGTGTGGCTGTCTCTGTAAATACTTTCATTAATAACCACTCACAAAGGGCCCCTTAGCTGAGCTCTCTGACAGGTCGCAATGTAATGTAGGGTTAGAGATGGAGGACAAACACATCCAGTTTATTTATAATGTTTGTAAATTCTCTGTTAAATCTAACGCACCGCTCAAGGTAGCATTTTACTGAATAAGTACTTACTACATGCAAAAACTAAGTGTGGTATAAACTAGTGCAATAAGGTTACTTGTCGTTGCATAATTACGTTTTACTAAAAAGACAACCGACGTCATGTATAAAAAAGTAAAATATCAAAATTTCGTTACACCCAAGTGGATGACATATTTTTTTCAATTTTTTTGATTTAAAAACCTAACTACTGAACCGATTTTTATGAAATTTATATGGGACCAATCGGGAAGTATATCCTTTCACATGAACAGTTTTTTCAAATGATAAATGACTGATTTATGAGGTAACAAACATAAAAAATAAATACAGTCGAATCTTCCTCGAATCAAACCTCTTCCTTTTTTGAAGTCGATTGAAAATATACTTTTGTTATTAATTTTGTATCGATGGGCTTGCAATGGAAAATTAACTGCTATTCAAATTATGGGAAACTCTTAAATCGAACCTCATTGACTCATCATTAGTTCGACTGCTTTGACTCTTATCAATATTAATACATACTTCCTAGAAAAGACAACTTGTTTCGCCTTAAAAGCGTGACTTCTTATACGCAAATGGATCTATTCTTGCGGCGATAATGTCGTTGTCTATAGGGCAAAGAGTCCATACTACGTTTGCAAGTGTGCATAGTTTCAAGTACCTATTGTTTCTTGAACTTGCTTTTAGGGTTCAGAAGACTACAAAGAATCCTTATAGTTTCGCTGTCTTGTCTGTATATCTGTCTGTCCGCCCCTAATTAGAGCTTTTGCTCGCAGACTATACATTTAATCGTCTTCAAATTTTGAATACCTACCTTATATCTTAAGTGGTGTTAATTTATTGATTTTACTACCCATCGTGTGGTATATTGTTAGTAGGTCTTTTAAGGATACTGAGGCTTCTGAGGTCTTTTAAGAAGGTTTTTCGATACAAATATTCGTTTGATATTTATTCGTTTAATATAAGGCTTGATAAACCGCTGTTTAGGGAAACTTGAAATGTTTTTAAATTAAATATATGATGAAACTGCAAGTATACTTATTACGGCTAGTAAAGATTTACTAGATTTCGAGTAATAGCCCGATTTTTAAGCCTTAAAAAAAGAAAAAACTATTTACTATTTTTTTACTATGTTTTACTATTTTTGTTTCATATATTTTTTGTTTTTCTAGCTTGATGTTATTAAATCGACTTGGGAGCTAACCACTAGTCATTTTAACCCATACTGAAGCCTTTACTGTGCGTCACACTGTTACATGCGTATTTTTTTTGTTTCCTGTTATTTAGAAATCTATAAAATCCCAACCAATAATAAAACTGCATTCTGAATCGTCTCTATGATGCAATTCTTAAAAAAAAACGAAATTGTAAACGATACAACTTCCAAAGTTGGCAAACCTGTATCAATTTCCCACTCTCATCCAGTATATAATTGGCAAAAAAGCTCAAAAGGCTAGTACAAAACGAGCGGAAATCCTCGAGCAAAACAAGGAAATGGAATTTCAAAGATCGCGTGAGCTTAACGTTGTTTGAAGACCGACAAGTGAAGCGATGCCCGGCTACCTGCATTCAACTGGATAACGAACCACCCTTTCCTGATAGAACCAACACGTAGGGTGGTCGCTATGACTTGAAAAATACAATAAGATGCTCCTTAAAATAAAAACGATCTGTCTGTAAAGTAGATACAAATTATATTCAATACAAACACAAGGATTACTTTGAAACGTCTTACATACTAGATTAATTTAGGTGCCAATTCCTCCAAACCCAAGTCCGAGTAGAACCGGCAAGAAACTTGTCCTGGTCCTTTTTGTATGATCCATCTTATAACTAGCTTAACTACGAAAATCTAAAAACAATATTACAGTAGCTTATACATTTAAAATCTGTCAGTTAACTGTATGATGTTTGATGTATATTAATGTCTGATTTATAATAGTTTTGTTAGCATCTTACACTAAATGGTGCTATAATCTATTGTATTGATTGACAATTTAAATGACAAAAACAAAGCGTATTTATTGAGCATTTTTAATAGCAAGTGATTATGAAAACGCATTTTTCATAATAATATTTTTTTTCATATAAAAGTTTGCAAACAGCAGCGAGAAAATGTCTTAATTTTTTTCCAAATACATATTTCCATTGAAGCGTCTCGCCGCCACTCAAACCATCCGGTAAATAGCATTTCCCGTCTCTGGCGTGTAAAAGATTTTATAAAATATAAGCTTATTTTTAGTGGTCTATTTGCGTCAACGACTTTGCATAAAATGCCTTTATTTTCTCCCGTAAATAGATTTTATTTATTTTTATTTTCTTTCTCTAGTTTCTACAGTAAATTTAAACTCATCCAATCCAAGTTAATTATGCAAAATCTAAATCCATACAATATACATCTAGGCGATACTGGAAATTACTTTTAAATGCATACAAAAATTTAATCTGTACGCAGATGACGCGTGCAGATTTTATTTAAGTTTAAGTTTAAGTAAACAATGTTTACCCAACATTAAATTAACCCCGTTTTACTTACCCAAGTGAAATATTTCTTATACCTTTAAATTAGTCTTCATTTTAATATTATACCTTAATTGACAAAAAAAAAGATTTATCAAAATCGGATCTTCCATCAAAAAGTTATGCTTGATCAATCTCTCAAAAAATAAACGTGGAAACGAAAAAATATTTTTTCGTCGTTTAAAAATCAAACTGCCTCGAGCGTCACCGACTCATTATAAAAGAGTTTTAAAAACTATTGTCATGAGTTTCGCTTGTTATTTTTATGCAGCAAAGATAAAGCGACAGACAAGTTATATTTAACTGTTTTCTTAATCGTTTTTTGTTTATGTCAAGAATAGTAACTAATGAACATTACTATGGTTTTATAATTGAATCAATTTGGTATGTTTGAAGAAATGCTAAACACCATGTGCGAACAGACATCAATATTGTTATAGATAAGTTTATCCAATAAGAGTTTCTAACGTACCTACAAGTGAAATGTGGTTAAAACAATATGCTTTTCCAACTGAATTTAAACATGTCTTATTCCGCCTACTTTAAGTAAGTTATTCCAAAAATTTTGAGAAGCACTTCGTTGTCTGAGTTTAATACAATAAACAATTATTTTCAAATATCCCGCGACAGCCCTACTGTACAGAACGCCACCGAACCGTGCATCAAAACTTTCACAAAAACCTTTTGAACTCTGCTGTCGAAATGAAACACGAAAAGCTGTCTCAGATCCGATCGTCGCGTTGGCTTTACCAATATTTGTATTACGAGTACATTGATCGCATCAACAGTGAACAAGCAATATCCAGCCATATTTTTGAAAAATATTTTTATGAAATGCCTGTTTGTTTTCTGCTCATCAAATATTAGTCGTACATTGTATGAAATGGGATTGCTATCCCATATTGTAATAAGTGAATGTCACCAGCTAATAAACACTATTGCTAGGCATGTATATTAATATAAATATATAATTATAAAACTATATGAACACCGTCCAACCTTCAACTATATTTATTAAATATTGTTGTTGTGTAGCGGTTTACACAATTCAAATCAAATAAACCTTAACCTAACTAGGACACTATAAAATCGGATTCGAGTACTACACTCATAACAATACATAATTAACATCACATGGAACACATTACAATGAAACCTTTCAAAGAGGAGCAACAAACGAAATAGAGGAACTGGTTAAAACTAGTAAAAAACTGCTAAAGGTTTAACTGTTAAATCCCTGTGATATGTGCAACTGGCAGTTCAGCAGAAAATAAAGTCAAAGAAATCAACCAGCGTCGAAAAAAGAGCGTGCCCGTTGCGCCGCGTAGTCGCGGGCATTATACTAAAAACAAAATTTACCAGTAGGATGAAAGAAGGGGCACGCCGCATTGCACCAGTTGAATCTCACCCCTAAACACCCTTGGGGAGCCACTCGTAGCACCCCTCTTTGCCCCCTCTAGGGGGCTATAGAGTATTTGTTGACGGCGACTCATATGGGATCGGATGCGTACTGCGTAAGCCATTGATTTTAAAGGAAACGGATTTGGTGCGGCACGGTTGCGTGCGCCAAAACAATATTTTCTCGGTAATTCAACGATGAACCGTGAATCTCGTTTCGTTTTATGAGAGACACAACAAGTGCAAAAAGAAAATCGAGTAATCCCGGTCAATGTTTCAGCCTGCGCGTCTGCTCCATTTTTAGGGTTTTTGAAAAGAGATAAGTACCTATCCCTGTATGAAGAGTATACCATGCCAGAACTAAGATTATATACTACACCTATTATAATATATCATATACTTACATCATTTATTAAATTGTACATTTTTATTTCAACTTTCGTATTACTTCAACAGAACTGTTAGTCGAAATCAAACCGAGTCTATAAGAAAATATAAACGAAGAAAAACTTTTACTTCAACCTTTTTTCCGACCTACCAAGAGTTATTTGAAAAATTAAAAGCAACAACCAGCAGACGAAAAGCAAACTCTCGCGTTCACTTGTAAATTGTTGAAATTTCTTCTTGGGAATTAATTGCTCAGTGAATAGTTCATTGGTCCGATTACGTACTTTTTTTAGAATAAATTCCAATCAAATTCTATATTTCGTATTTCGTCTGAAGCAACCAATGATCTTAACACTTTTATCTAATTTCTTATCGTTTAATAGTTTTCATCAGTATAACTTAAGTCCAAATATAAAATGAGAGAGAACTAGACTTAGTTATTTCAAGTTAACAGTGCGTTGTCAGTCATTCAGAATTCGTTCTTTTATAATTACGTTTTAAAAACTAAAAAGATAACCGACTTCATTGAATGAAATTTGAGCTTATAATACATTTTTAGTGGAAAGTAGATGTATTTTGTATATATATACTCGTAATATGGGTAGGCCAAATAAACGCACCGCTCCAATGAGACAGCGAGGTATCGAAGTACACGAAAACATCATCGATGTATACAATTTTTAGATTTTCGTTGATTTTTCAGATAGATAGATAGATATAGAAGATAGATATAGAATGATAGATTTCTGTTAAAATCAATTTCAAACAATTAGTAGGTTTTACAAGTTGCAGAAACAATTATAGAGCCGATTTTATAACGAATGGTCGTCGGATAGTGGAGAGCGGTTGTTTGAACACTATTAGCTACGTGAGTTGTGTAAACCAGAGTAAACATGGCGTTTCATATAATTAAAACCGCAATTTTAGCAAGTACACTCAACATTTGATGAAAAGCCTCGGTAGCCGGGCATTAGCTGTGGACTTTCGAGATTAACTTTGTGGAGGTTATATTGGCTTAACGCGAAATGCAGTTTCAATTTGGAACTGTATTTTAAACTAGGTACATAAGCGGATTATGGTTTCAAAATATCCTGGCTTTCATGGCGAAAGCAAATGAATAAAATACAATACTACAAAGGTTTTGAATGAGTGGTAACTAACATAACACAAGCTCTTACTTTGGGGCCAGATGATGGTGTGTGGAATGTCCGGTATTATTATTATTATTATTAACTCTGGTTAAGAAACTCATGGGCCGCCTGAAGGCTTACGTTATGGCTTAACTAATTTTGAAAAACCAGTAGGGCGATCGCGCTCTTTGTCAACGTAATTGCCATTGAACGGATTAGTTTTGGCAAAGGTTTGGATATGGTTAGGATTTGGCTAATCTGAATGTCAAAATGGTACCGCGCTGATCGTCCTGAACGATTTCATCGTTGATTTTACCAATCGAACAAATTTATATCTTGAACTACCTAGTATTACTCTATGCACAGACAAGGATGTACTAGGATGTACTAAATCAAAAACGTTCGTTTGAAAGCACTGTCAAAAATAACGCGATCCCGCTACGTTAGATCAACGTATAGTCCAAATTAGAAATAAATCGTTTCCGTTATCACTATAACGGAAACGATTTATTTCTAATTTGCGCGGTATAAAATATGTCAAAAATAACGACTTTGGATTAGTTTTGGTTCAGACTTTCAAAATTACCGCGGTCGGCTACCAGGACTGATAGCTTAACGTGTTATCCAAAGAGTGTAAGCACTCAGAAGAAAATTCCACTTCGATCACTCAACCAGGTAATGACCTCGTACAAAGTTTCTAACTTTGTTGATCTCATAGGAACAACTTAGCTGTGCTACGAACGCTTCGAATATTAGTATAAATTTCACAAAAAGCAATCAACTATCAGTTTTAGTCTATTATTTAACCACTTATATAAATCAGAAAACTCATCTACTTTTAAAACATGCATTGGTAGTATTATAATCATTCACAACCTTACTTACAAAAATTTTTTGAACTTCTGTTAAAAGTTAATCACTGTTTAAAATAGTGCCATCCCTTTTTGAAGTGATAACTTCTTATGGGAGGTTAAACCGCTTCGTTACGTAACGCGTTACGGTGCCAGTCTCTATGGCTTTCCTTTCTCTTACGCATATGGCAGCGGTAGGTAGGCTCCTCCTCTCTCACTTTAACCCACAGCGCTAGTTAGATTAGTTTAAGTTATCACTTCTGTCGGGCGTCCCGAGACGCACACTTTTTTTTTATGAGTGACAGGGCAAATCTTAAGCAGTGTTCAAGTTGAGAGTCAAGTTTATAAGTAGGCCTTACGTCATAGTGTACATTTCTCTAAACGTGACTGTATGTTAAGCGTGCTTAGACGAGCGGAGCAAAATTGGGAAACAAGCTTAATCGCGGGATTTGGTAGATTCACGTTCCTTTACGAGCTTACCTGCGCTTACTGTTTACTTGTGAACTAAGCCGAGGTTAAACCAAGATCACGTAATAAACGACCGTCATTTTGTGCAAAGTATGATTGTAAATTTGTATTATACTCATATGTTTGCCAATGTAATAATAACAAATTTAAAGACAGTGTTATACATTAATTTAAGGTGCTAAGGATTCTCGGTTTAATATTTAATGACGAAACATAGCTTTTCTATTCAGGGCGTCTACTCTACAAATCTTTTTTGATATAACGTAACGATAGTCGTTGAAATATTCGTATTTAGTGGAACTGACAGTTGTTTCGTTGTCAAACTCATCGTTATCATCTGGGTTTTGCACCAATATAATCGCTTATCGATTTTTTTTAATTTATTCAGGGATAATAAACAACTACAATATACCACAATACAATGTTAAAATATATAGATATATATCTAACATAAAATGTTAGATAAATGGTAACTTAAATATAGTAACAATATCATAGCCCACTGCATTATCCAAATATTCGGTATACAACATATAATTTTTGTGGTAGTACGCCGATAGAAGCTTTTATATAAATAGTAGATCGAAAACTAAGCAATTAGGTATCCGTGAATCTTTGTGCAATAAAATAAATAAAATAAATAATCCCGGACATTTCACACAACATCATCTGTAAGTAAGCAGAGCTTGTGTTATGGGTCACATGACTGATATACTACTTATATACTTTTTTTTGTTAATACATACATATTATACATATACAAACACCCAGACCCGAGACAAATACTTGCAGATCGTCCAAACATTTGTCCCGCGGCGGGAATCGAACCCGCAACCTTTTGCGTCTCAGCCGGGTCTTAGCCAACTGCGCCACAGAGGTCGTCAAATAAGGTAAGTAAACATAATAAGAAAAAAAATATATGTAAGAAAATATTATTGAACATTAGAATTGGTTATTAAGGAGAATATTGAGAATATGTTTTTGAAACATCCATTTAGAGCATTCAAAAATATCGATCGTGAAAGTAGAACGCATGGGACTCCGAAGTCCAGAGTTCGTGCGACAGGTGTTCAAAGCAAACAAAGTACCCGCGAGAACCTGCCGCCTATGGAAGGTCCGGGGCACTGCATAATAAAGTTTGGTAGTCAAAATTAAAAACGTCAAAACGTCAAAATTACTATTAACAATACCGTATAGTACGTTGGATTCTAAGTAAGTGCGTCTAATCAAGGGTTAGCAGATTGTACGTGTCCAACAGTTGTGAGTACGATAAACGCGATCTAAAGCACCTGTAATACATAGTTCACAGAAACTTACGTTGTACTATCTCGATCTCATCTGTGTATTTTTTTATTTTCATTTCATTTTCATTTATTTCATTTCATTTTATTTTTCAGATTTGAAGAGTAGGCTTCCGTATCTGTTCTTTTTCGTGTTCGTTTCTGATTTTTACAACGAATCTAAGTTAATTTTAAACGTCTATCTGCGATGTCATTCAGAGAATAGATGACGATGTTTATTTATTTATTTATATTGACTGCGAATCCCTGACGATAATATAACAAAGTAAACATTTGACATAAGCAATAAGTCATCACCAGAATACAGAAGCCATTCAATTAGTAAAAAAGAATATATTTCATATTAAAATGATTATTTCATTCTAATCTTCATTTGGGACTATTTTAACAACTTTAGAAAAGGTATGCCCGAAAGCTTAAAGTTCCCTCCGAAACACAGAACACGCTCAGGTTAAAATGCCACTGCGGCCACTCATCCAGATATTGACCTCGCATGTCGTTGCTTTCCTTCATTAATCTGTTAGAATGGACTAAGCAATAGCACGAGCGATTCTTACTATCCTTTATTATACCTACCTCAACATTGTCACGGATCTAAAAATAAACCAGCAAAAAAAATGGTAATAAACAAATAATTTTACGAGATAAGGTGATTATTTTACGTCACAAGCCGAACGCTTAGGCCGATCGTGCCTCTCTATCGCTTGTTCCGCGCTCTCGCTTGCACGCTCGGCTCAGGTGGAACGTGACAATAATTATTTTTCGTGCGTGCATTCTTCGATTTATAAGACGTTATCACGCCAAAAACAGTGATGTCGAATTAAACTTCATTTGGTAAACTTTTGGCATGCCTAGATTTTACTGCTGTCCTTGTAACAATGCTGAACGTTTCTGATTTTAATAAAATTATAATAATAAAATTGCCCTAACTCTTCGATATACATACTTTATAGAGATGTATACTAACGTGCTATTACTATATATTTATAAATCAATTATAATTGCTGTCTAACAAACACATTCGAAAGCCAGCCCTGCGTTTATGTAATACTGATAAACACAATACATGCACAAAATAACTAACAGGTTTCAGTTACTATTGATGAATGGGTGTAACGGAAGGTTAATCTGTTTTGTAACACATGCTGTCACATATGAATAATAACTCTATTTACGTAATACCAATCCATCTTGTCAAAGCTGGTTCTAGCTACAATCAAACAAATTATTGAAACAATGGGTAAAATGCTTATACGTAATACCGAATCCAGTTTATTATGAAAACTGATAGACATTGGCCTCAATTCTGTTGGCACCAGCTTAACTAATTTTAGCTAAAATTAGGGTTTGAACTGTCAAATTAACCTTTGGTATTCTGCTGCTACCAACTTATCCTAATTTAATTGTATCTAACATAATTAAGCGTTCCTAATTTAGTTAGATGGTACCAACCGAATAGGTTTTACAAATGCTATGACTAACTAAATATATTTTAGTCAATTCCTAATTTTAGAAATGAACCAATCGGATTGCCACCATTGGACCTGATTTTGCAGTATCGCCGGAATAACTAGAATTTTGTAAAAATCGTTCTTATTTTGTTTTCACTAAAGTCTGAATTTTTAAGATGACACATCTGAAATTTACTAAATTGAAGTGTTTTAGTTTATTTTAATCGCAATCTGAATTGGTTGAATAAACTTGCAGAAACACCTAGGAACATCAATTAAAGTAAAAAATTAGAATTTCAACTTATTTTAAGACTAAGTAGGACTTTGGTGTCAGCATAATAATAGCGTTCGTATTTTACGAAATTTCATGTTTTCACCACGAAACAACTGAATCACCACCATTAATTGTACTCGTATAAAAAAAACCATAATGGTGTTTGTTAAGCTGTTGGGACAGTCAATTAAACTTATCTTTAGGCTGTAGGAACCATTTTAAACTAAATCTGTCGATAGTCATTCACCTATTTGTTTGGTTTAGGAGATTTATCCTGAAACTACAGGATAGAATCCTGAGGATTTACAGTGGCTTACAAATTAGTCTGCCTGACTGTACTTACTCGTTTAGTGTGGCCTATTATTTCATTGCGATTCATTTTAGGATTATTGATTTGAGAAAACAAATTATTTCTAAAATAATAACTAATAAAAGTGGTGAAATATAGTTATATGTGTTAATAAAATAAATGAGCATACAGGTAATTTAATACTAGTAAGATAGGTTAATTAATTACAATTATGATTAGTTTTTAAATCCATTTATGTAAATTATTCAAGGTTTTAATAATTAATAATCTAAATAATAAATTCATTTATATTTCTTTCGCAAAGGATCTCAAAATAACACATTAATTATGGACAAAATATAATTAGATGGCTGAATTAAAATCTCCATGCTCTAAGCGCTAGTACTCGAATATTCAAATCTGTGAGTCTCCATGCAGATCATGAAAATCTAGAGTCTATCTTCTAATTACAATATTAGCTAAGATCTTGCTTAAATCTGTTGCAATCCATAGACAACACTTTAACGCCACGATAGCTAATAATGTCATTACAGGATAGAGGGTTGTTCTATAGGCATGATGCAGTCGCCATGCGCTAGGCTCTAGGCTTGCATAGCTCTGTAAGTATTCGTTTTATTTACAACGGGCTAAAATCTGCGACGTTGTTCGCGTAAGTAAATAAAGCGAATAGTTATGCCTAGTTAGATTAAGGTTTGCAACGAAACTAAAATCCCAAGAACGTCAGTGCTTATCTAATTTACTCACTTAAATTTAAATTAAAGGCAGCTAAAATCTCGCTTCGCTTGCGAGATGTTATTAAATCTCGCGAACGAAGCATGTTTTTACCATCCCCAAGGAGTTGTACACACAAAAGTACTAATATCTAAAAGAAGGTAGCGAGTGAAGCGAGCTGCAGATTTTACTTTTACTTTATTAATCATCATGATTCACAATCAAAAGTCTCTGACGAGCGGAGTGAGCCGCAAATCTTTTAAACTTTACGTGGGCATACATTATATATTATTGGATTTTCTGAGTCAGTGACCAACACTTGTGACAAAAGCCTAATTAACTATGAGCATGTGATAGAAGCATGTGTTCCTCTTTGGGCCTTGAGTGTTCTTTTTTAGCATAAGCTTACTACGTACTTACCATGTGGAAAAAATTGCTTTTGAATAATTGTAACGACATTATATTGGCTAGTACGTTTTAACAGATGCTATAATATAAGGGTCCAATCTAAGTCTTTCATACGTTTACTTTCTAAAGAGACAACAGGGAGTTATGCACACACTACAATGCTCTTAGCATCTGAGTCTCGGAGTCTTTTACACTATTTTCTTCTTTTTTAGGAGGTTTGAAAAATCCAGAAAAACCGGCTTCATTATTTTGAATGTAGAGTATATAACCCAACTTCGAAGTTGAAAGCACCACGCGTTAAAACTTGACAAGCTATTTACCCCTTTTTAAGGGTTATTTTAAATAAGTTACCATTTATTTTGTATATAAAGTATCAAAACGAAGCATTAAGCAAATCTCACCGCTTGTTACTAAGTTATCATACAAGTTTTAACACGCCATTGCACCCTTTTTAAGACAATATATTAAATACAATTTATTTGAGTTTTAATTTAAGGGAAGCCAAATAAAATTGATCAGTTAATAAATCTATCAAACTTCCGAAATAGTAAAATTAAACGCTTTATCTGAATTAAGTGAAACATCATTCAAATTATGCACTTAAATACCAACAGATTTGTGGTTTTCCCGGTGGAAGCTATCAAATTATTATTCATCGAAAACTAAATTTAATTTGCAGTTATTAACATTGCGCAGAACTGTGTGGTGGCTTTATATGTGAATATTTTAGCAAATATAAACCGCAGACGCTCTGCCATTTCAGGATGAATAGTGACTGCAATTTACGTAATTACTTTCAGAAACGTAGGATATTTTTTTTGCGGTTTCTAATTCTCGTATTTCCAACGCGAAATTGCTCATTATTTTGCAGTGTTTCTAATGAAGCTCGGGATAAATCCTAAAACAATCCTCATACTAACGTTACCGATATTCAGCACTCAGCAGCATTCAGCATAATTCAAGCATTAGATCAGAAAATACGAGCAACAGGGCGACCTGAATCCGCTTTAGTCAGAGCTGAACCGCAGCTGAAACTGCTTAATATAACTCAAAACTCCTGACGCTAAAACGGGATGAAAAGTTCAAGTAAATACTACGTCGCTCACCTAGGATAGGTAATCATTCCAACAGTGATTGCCGTATTATGCAAAGTTTAAGTTCGTATGGAAACAGCGCGTGAACGAGCTCGCTCCAGTCCGTATATAATATAAGCCTATGTGTTCAATTCGCGCACCTCCACCCGAGAGATCGTTTCCATGTTACGGAATAAGCTTCCACAGCTGCGAGGGCGCGCTCCTTCCCACGATTTACATTTTCACGTTTTGTCACAGCGATAGACCATTGGAAGGTAGGCAAGCTGAAAATTATTCAAACTCTACACTCCATCTTGGTCAACTTATTTTTACAACTTTACAACTTTTCTGACTAAAACGACGCTTTTAAAGCTTAACTTTCTTCTAAGCACCGTGTTATAGAGACAAGTTTTATTAATTAGGAATTGATTGGACTTTATCGTAGTATTTTGACAAAAAAGTGTGCTGTAACATTTTATTAAAACAACATTAAATTAAAAATTTCCAGTGTAATTGCTGTGGTTTTGTAAAAATGTTATCGTTAAGTAGGTAGGCCCACCTACTGCTCCTCAGTTAGACAAGTCTCAACGTACAAAGTCACGCAGCTATTAAAACTAATGAAGGATTTAAAAAAACTATAAATTGAACCTAATACATATGACCTTATTTTAGGTATAATAGATAAATAAATATAATAATCTATATCTATATAAATCTATATCCACAACAACTTTAATTCAAATCGGTTTATCTATTATGACGTGGTTGAGTAACAAACACCTAAACATGCACACAAACTTTCACGTTTATAATTAGAAAGATAGAATGATTACCAATCTTTCTTATATTGATCTTATTTATAATAATAATTTAGAACTCTAAGATTCTTGGCTAAGCTTCCATTTTCCAACAAAGACAGCTTAAATCCAACCAGTCGGCAATAAATAGTGAACAGAGTGAATCCACCGGAAGCCAACCTGTACCCAACAACGGGATCAGCTCAAGAACTATTTTGTCTCGGAACAACGTATTCAGCCGACTTGAGGTTTATATATTCAGCCGACTTGAGGTTTATGCTTTCATCGTTTGATATCTGAGTGGCTGTGAGTGTATTCAGACCCACTCATATTTAAAAACTCAACCGATTCATATTTTCGTGTTTACTTAAACACGTTTACGAAATGTTAGTTATGGACTTACGGGTATAGAGTAGGATCTATATTGTCCTCATAGCTCAGTTGGTAGTAAACCTGTATTGTGTGTTGTAGGTTCGATTCCCCAACAAGACAAACATTTGTGTGATGAACACCTTTGTTCTGTATAATAGATGTTTTTTTTTATACTGTCAGTCATATAACGATAAAGTCGTTGAAATGTACATCCAACTCAGTCAAATTGACAGTTCTTTCGTTGTCAAGATCAAATTATCTATCGTATTATGGAGGATTCCGATATCGATTGTCAAAATCGATGTAATGTCGTTCGTTCTGACATAAAGGTTCCAGTGCATTTATAAACGTCTTGGTTATGTAAGATTGTACTCGCTTTTCGCTGTCTGTCTGTCCCTATGTATGCTTAGATCTTCAAAACTACGCAACGGATTTTTATGCGGTTTTTTTTATTAGATAGAATGATTCAAGAGGAAGGTTTATAATGTATAATACATTCATAATATATTAGAGAAACACTGATAATTTTAGAGGTTAGCGTTTATCGGTTCAACGTATTAGAAATACTGAGCTACAGCAACGCGTGACCAGGTCAGCTAGTAGCAAAATAAAATTGACGTGAATAATAACTAATTAACATTTTTCTGGTGTTTTACTCTTGCTATCTTGCATCTAGTAACATCTTGCTTCTTGCCAAGGTCCGTGGTAATAGGTCAACGGGAAGTAGGTTCCTCATAGGTTTTAATTAGTATAGAACGCATTTTGTGTTAGTAGCTTGATTTTTTATAGTTCCAAGAGGTTTGATAATACTAACTGTATTAGATATTTACTTTATCTTGATACCCTCCACGTGTTCCTGGTAAAAAGGTCTTGATCCTGACAGATAGACAGACAACGAAGTTATCCATTAAGGCTCCTTTTTTCTTTTGATTTATCGAACGTTAGAAATACGCGTGAGCTGTCTTTATTCTACCACATTCAGTAAGATTCAGAAATGAAGCAAACACGCAAAGCTCACGCTTTCTTCATTGACCTCTACCAAAAATGACGACATTAAAGCTAAATATTTTTTAAACGAATATCTCTATCGAAAAACTGTTCAAGAAACCATTTAATATCATTAAAATACCTATCTAACGATATGCCATACGATGGCATATCTACATTAAAAAACGGCCACGTGCGAGTCGGACTCGCGCACCGAGGGTTCCGTACAATCCTGTATATAAGTGAAAGTTCACCCATCACGACAATCGAGTCATAGTTATGGTTTTTTATTGCAAAAAAAATCTTCTAGATCTCAAGAAAGGGGTAGTAAGTTTAAAATAATTAAAAATATTTTTATTATATGATGTAACTAAAACGTAAATTTCAGTTTGATACTTCCACGCGTTCCTGAGAAAAAGGGTTGATAGACAGACGGACGGACGGACGGACGGACAACAAAGTGATCCTATAAGGGTTCCGTTTTTTCCTTTCGGGGTACGGAACCCTAAAAATATAGTTTACATTTACATCCCTAAATATTTTACATGTAGGAGAGGTACCTATCCCTAAAAATATTTTTGTCAATGTCTTGTATAACGTCGTAAGGGCTACTTATACGTATAACAGTTCTAAGTTATCGAATTAAAATTTTTGTCAACGAGGAAGAACTCTGATTAGGGATGGAACAGACAGAAGGAAAGACGGATATAGCGAATCTATGAGAGTTTCTTGGACTTCGGAATCCTAAAAAGGACGTTCAGTTTTTCCGAGCTTCGATAATTTTCCAGGAAACTTCAATTTTACTTTCCTTTGAAATCTAATTCAGATTACTTACACACATTTTAAAACATAAAATATAATAATAATTTAAATAATTTAATAATAAAGATAAGACATCATCAACATTTTCATATTTTTATAAAGATTATTTCGATTTACTGTGTAAAACGTAAGAATCAAAGTATGTATGTATAATATTCATTCATCATTCATTCAGTAGGGCGATTATGGAACTCTAATTACAATCAATGTCTATCGAAACGTCAAATTCGTCAAACGAATGATTGAAATTACGCCGAAAACTGATAGACATTGATTGTAATTAGAGTTCCATAATCGCCCTACTGGTATTATGAAAACCATGTTCTGAAGTACAATAAACTTGTGCACTATGGCTTAATAATTAAATAACAATTAGCACCAGCACCAACAGTATGACACAGCCGAACATAATGGACTATGTGTGTAAGAATGACGTCACAGGAATGTTTACACAAAAAGGGGTAACTTTGTGTGCTTGGCATTTGACAGGGGCGCCCCGTTGCCGTTGGGTATTTACGCGCACTGTGAAAAAATCAAAATTGTATTTATTTACAGCGCTTTTACTTGGAAATATAAAAAAGTTGTTTATATCGCCCGTAAAGCAATATAAACAAAAAGGAAAAAGCTTCTCCATGTTAAAATACATTTCAACTAAAAGTGTTTACTTTCAGTTCCATATTTATTTATTCACGGGCTTTTATCAAACACATGACATGGACATGATTCTCTATTTATGACGGTTTTCCGTGACGAAGCAGTAGTATCAAGATACTATTTCTTAAAAATCGCTCAAGCACGTAGTAGATCCAAACGTGATTACCCGTCCAAAGTAGATTGCCGAAGTAATCGAAGTATCCCGGTGACCTAAAAGTGGATAGACTGGCTAGTTGGAGCTACGTGACTGTCTAAAATATATTTAACCTGATTTGCGAAACTAAGATCTTAATACTAGAAACACCGTAACGTCCGGTCCGAGTAAAATCTGTAAATATATTCATATCTCAACGAGCTCTTTTTATCAGACAGACAATAAATGTTGAAGAAAAAAGAAACTTTCTCAACATAACTATAAACTATAACGATTAAATGTCATGTTTCTGGGTGTTATAAGGTAGTATACGTATATATATTTTATAACTACAGATAACTGTTTTTGTATCAGTTATCTAGTTCCCACCATAGACGATTTGCGTAGTTTAGAGCAAAATGACGTTGCGTGAAATGTCCAACCATATTTTATTTTTATTTCCATACTTATTAATTATACACTTGAGGAATAGAAAATAAATCGAGCTGGGGCAGTCAACGTGATAAGATAATAAAATAGCGGCTTCTTTTAGACTTTGACGGCATGTCTTGGTCACAACACTTTTAATCAATGTTTCTGTACACTTTGCTAATAAATAACTCAAACTGTGTAGAGACATTTATTTTAAATCGTATTTCGTGTTGCAAACAAGATGCATGACAGCTGTTTCGCCAGTGACGTGTTTACAGGAAGTTCTTAGATGCGTTTTCTGCAGAATAACACTATTATTAATTACTAGTTTCTGCTAGCTGCTTCGCACAACTCCAGCAGAACCGTTATGGAATTGCATAACAACCATAAACTATGCCATAACATTAATTGGAATTACTTAATACAATATTTATAGATATACTCGTCTGTAGGCGCTTTTTTTTAACAACCGAACCGGCAATGAATCATGTGGATTATTGAATAGGGGTCTGAAGTGTCTACAGTTTACAAGCACCTATGAGTGCTTGCAACACACGCGGATATTGCCCAGTGTCCTTGAAACTTAAACTCAGTAACGCTTGCACACTACTGATTAGAGACAGAATATCTGGCAAGATGGTGATACTCATAAAGACGGACTCTTGCTCAAGAATTTTATCTGAAGATAATTTCGCCACAGAATACAATGGAATTGCAAATTTGATGTAAAGTAAATCTACCTACTACGAAAGCGTTATTTGTATTCCAGTAGTTTGATCTACTGGAATCTAAATGAAATTCTGCTTTCCTAGTACTAAGAGAAGTTATTAAAAGGGAGGTAGGTCAAAGAATAAGCTAATGAAAAAGAAAACAGATACCTACCACCGTATGTGAAGGATCGATAAGCGAGGAGCGAGTAACCTGAAGCGAGGTAATGAAAATGACACTTTTTCTTATTATTTATATATATCTCTCTCTCTCTCTCTTTCCTAAGCATTATTGTTCCCATTTGATGGTGGGGTCTGCTTTTCTGGTATTTTACTTCACTTTATCTACCGCGTCGTCATAGGAAACATTGAATTAAATTTGGTCTTTTTGGATCACGTCTGTCCATTTATTTTGTCCATTTCTTCTAGTATCTATAATCTAATATCCTTGAGCTTCAAAACCAAATGGCCTCATGACATCTCTCGATAGCGTGATCTGGACATAATCAGAATGCGTAGCTTCGATCAAATATTTGCCTCAGGGATTACAGTGTCCGACACGTTTACATAACGTCGAGTAAACGTAATATCATGGCGGAAACTAATTAGTAATATACACTTACCTGGAAATAGATTGGTAGATATTCGTGCATGTGTTAGTAGCCGATCGCCGTGACGGATCATCACTTAGTAGACCGCACGAATGCCGACTGCACTTGATAGTTAATGGAGTTGATTTGAATAATTAACTTGGACGAGCTGCAGCCAGACTTAAATAGAAATTGGCAACTGTGATGAGGGAACATAGTGACATTTCGTCTCTGTGGTCAAATAAATTGGTACTGACACTGCACTAGATCACTGCACTTTGTAGATCTGTTAAAAACGACTAAGTTAGCTATGGTACGAGCACTTCACATAGCATATTATTTACCACTAGCTGCTGCCCGCGGCTTCGCACGCGTGTTACCTACTTAAAAAGTAACCAATGTCCTTCTCCAAGTTCCCATCTCTATACCAAAATTTATCAAGCAGCTGTAGCGGAAAATGTAACAAACAGACAGACAGACAGAGTTACTTTCACATTTATAAAATTAGTATAGATAATGTAAATAATGTAAGATAAAATAAAAGAAACAACAAGAAACAAGATGGTACCGAAAAAAAGATGAAAAGTTAAATTATTTTTAGGGTCAAAAATCCGTGTATCCACGGAATGGTGTTCCAAATGGTTCCATTTGGTTTCATCAAATGGAAGTGTACATTTAATCTACCACTACATGCGGGCTGGTTTAGGGTTCGATGGATTAGGTTGTCTAAAATCAAACTCCGTTACAATTACGTCTCCACTTTAAAGGCATATCGTGTGTTCAAATTTTCACGCAATTTAGCAGTTTATGCTGCGAATTTCCCTATTAGATCATCGCGTTGCTTGAAACGATCTACCAAGTAACGTAATTCTAGAACTCGTGAAGTGGCGGCGGGCCACTGATCGCTCTGTTATAACAGAACTCGCGACAAGCAATTGGCGTGAAATTGCGCAATAACTTACACGCTAATATCTCGGGTATAAGCGTTTTCTCGCCAGAGACAGACAATTAACAGATGCTGGCTTCCGTAATAGTAGTTGCTTAAACGACTTGCAACTGATTTCATAGATACTGTCACATTGATATTTCTATAGCTATTTTCACGTAATAGCCCAATAATATGCCTAGTTAGTCTGGCAGGTAAGTTAAACGAATCACTAAATTGTATTTTGAGCGCCTCCGTGAGCGCAACACGTCGCTGGAAATGAATTGATGCTCGAATATTGTTCGGAACGACGCTCAAATTGATGTTTGAATATTATCTGCGCTACAATATTTGGACAGTTTAAACAGTGCATTGTTTTTGACAGTTTAATGCTTTAAAAGGCCAGCGGAGGACGAATTGCCTCTACAAACGTAATACCAAAATGATTTGTAACTCAAGCATATTTCCACAATATTGTTGTATTATTTGTATATAAATAGTATTTATCTAGGTTCCTGTATAGTTTTTATTTCGAAATACTTATCAAAAATAAAATAAGAGCCAATCGCATTTTGCACATTTTTTTTGCTAAAATTAATAAGTTTTCTTCCTATTTGTTTCGTATTAAAAACCACAATATATTACGTGTTGTTTGTCAAGGACCATAGCTTATAGTTACAGAATAACATTACTATGAAAAGAATACTAAATGTCATAATTTTCGGTATTAAGGAACACAACCAAATTCATACCATTTTTGAACGGCTAATATTGCTATCGCGCACGCACGGGGTGGGGCCGGGGGATGCGGACACTTCGGTTGTGTGATCGCTTGGACAGCTACACACGCACACACTAATGCAACGTGTACACGGTTTAAATTTAAGAATAAACGTCTTATCCACCAACAACTAATTATTTTTGTTTCTAATAACTCATTTCTCAACTTTTATCAATTTGGGTTCCGTCCAGGCTACAGCACCGTTACGGCTTTAGTAAAAATTACCGATGACATTCGTTTCGGAATGGACAGTGGAAAGGTCACCATATTTACACTCCTCGACTTCAGCAGTGCTTTTTGTAATGTTGATTTTGACCTTCTTTTGGGTGTGCTTAGCTCTCTTAATATATCTCCGTCGGCAGTTGACTGGTTCCGTAGCTACTTATTCGATCGGCTGCAGCGCATTCGTCCTGAGGACACATTCTCTTCATGGTGTAACCTCACTTGTGGTGTCCCCCAAGGCGGCTCCTTCTCTCCTCTTTTCTTTACTATTTTTACAAAATCTTTCATCTTCCTACCACCTGAATGCAGATGATCTTCAAATATACTGTCATACTACTGTAGATAATGTCAACAGAGCCATTAGTCTGATTAACTCTGATCTAGGCCGAGCTTGTGAATGGAGTAAGTCTTACGGACTTATTGTCAATCCTAGCAAAACTCAGGCCATTATAATTGGTAGTTCTAGGCAAATCGCTAAACTTAATCATAATCTTCTCTCACCTATAATATTTAATGGTACACATATTCCGATCAGTCAGTCGGTTCAAAATTTTGGTATTTTAATGGACACTAAGTTGACATGGCAGCCGTGGATTAATGAAATTAGTCGAAAAATGTTCGCATCATCTGTGTCTTTACGAAGACTTCGTAATTTTCTGCCAACCGCTACCAAAGGTATGCTTGCACAATCCCTGCTCCATCCAATATTAGATTATGCAGACGCCAGCTATCTTGATCTATCCGAAGTCCATCTTAACAAACTTGAGCATCTTCAAAACCTCTGCATCCGGTTTATATTTGGCTTGCGCAAATATGACCATGTTTCAGAATTTCGCTTGAAGCTCAAGTGGCTCCCTATTCGTTTTTGCCGGAATGCTCATATCCTGACGCTGTTATACAACATCTTTTTTCTGTCTTCGTCTCCCCACTATTTAAAGGAACGTTTTATTTTTCTGCACCAGTCAAACGATCGTGATCTGCGTTCGTCTGACACTCTCCAACTCCTTACTTCTGTTCATAGTTCAGCTATGTATGGTGAATCTTTCACTGTTCAAGCTGTACACTTATGGAACTCCTTACCTTTATCTATTCGCTTATCTAAATCTATTCATATATTTAAAATCAAAGTCCATAACCTTTATCTGTCCTTATCTGGAAACTGCTAACTGGTTGTTAGCTTCTATCACTATAGAAAGTTGTTTGTTGGTAGGTATGTATGTCATCTTTCTTTGTGTAATTTTTGTTTTGTAGGCTTAATTATAGGCATTTTTATAGGTATTGTTATATTTTGTATTTTTATGTATTAGATTAAGTATAGGTAACTTTTTTGTACACCGCCGACTTTTTGGTTTTGTATCTATCCTGTCCATCCAAAGGTTGTCTGGAAGAGATCGCTTTTAGCAATAAGGCCGCCCATTGTACAACTGTATTGCTAATCATTATTTTTTGTGTGTTCTTCTCTTGTGTACAATAAAATGTTTATCTATCTTAACGTGGGAGAAAATGAGATAGGAAGCATTATACAGTGTTTCTTATATTCGTGGTTCTAAAACTTTTAAAGGTTTCACTTCTACCACGTGGAAATTGCACACATGTTTTTTTGTAAATACATACACGTAATACATAGAAACATCCACACCCTAGACAAATAATTGCAGATCATAGAAGCATTTGCCATAGAAACATTTGTCCCGAAAAGAGAATCGAACTCGCAACCTTCCACGTCTCACACGGCCCTTGGCCTACTGCGCCACAGAGGTCGTACCCGCGGTTGAAACTTTGCATAGATATAGGAAGATTAAAATACCTATGTATATGTTACCTAATTTGATCTCAGAAAAAGGCGTGCGAAACCGCAGACAGAAGCTTGTATTTTATTTACCTACCGCCTTCGAATTGTCAATGACATCAATGATCAATGACAGAGGTATACCTACCTACCTACACCTACTCACACACACACAAGCACGTCACTACGGTTGTATTTAGGTATTGTAGTACCGCGTCCCGCGCCTCTCCCGCGCGAGAGATACTCGAAGCGATTTTTGCACGCGCCTGGAAATGAAGTTGCGAGCGAGCTTCACCGGCTTCTTAATACGTCAATTAATATTACTTATATATTAATTTGACTGGCCTGTCAGCTTAGTTGGTAGTTGCTCTGCCGTCTGCGCTGTAGGTTGAGGATCCAAATTCCTTCCAGAACACACGTTTCTGTGACGAACATAGATGTTTCTGTGTCTGGATGTTATTAAGTATCTTATGTATGTATTGGACAAAGGCGGTAACGCAATGGTGGCCAAGGGATGCTCAACGGCCAAGAGGCAGACCACCCGCCCGATGGTCGAACGATATAGTCAGCGTTGTCGGGAACCACTGGATGCAACTTGCTAGAGACCGGAAAGAGTGGCATAATAAAGAGGAGGCCTATACCCAGCAGTGGGTGCAATTGGGCAGAAATGATGATGATGATGATGTATGTATGTAAAAATGTATATCACCATAGCACAAGCTATGCTTAGTTTGGAGCTAGATGGAGTTGTGTGCATTGTCCACCAATATTTATTTATTTAATTCAGTTAGTTTTGAGTCATAGGTATATTATGTTACACTTGGTCACGAAGCTATTAATGAAGACTTGATTTGAACTTGTGGTCGAGTGAACTGATAATGGGGCCGGGAACACTTTCAAAGCCTGTTATTTAGATTTTGTATCATAATGCATTATTATTTTAAGGTTGACTATCGCTGTCAGCCGCTACTCTCAGTAAACAATGGTTTTAATTATTTCGTTTTCGAACCTAAGGAAAACTGTATTATGCACGGATTACCCATTAAAAATATTAAATTTGTGTTCCAGCAAACTCTCTATTTACGAGTATCTTCACCGCTGCAGGGCTACCATTTAAATTCGTAAGTATATTGAAACGGAAATCAAATGATACGTCTTTGTAGATGTCTAGTCTCCGTCTGTCTGCATTACCGCTCAAAATCGAGTGATTCGATTTCTACCGTGAGCATCCGATCCCAATATGCCCCGACGGAAACTGCTGAGGTTATTCGATATATTCTGCTACAAATGTACCGTTTGTGATATGCTACTCTCTACGAGACGACTATTTGTTAAGATCACTTTTTTAGATTGATATATTTGTTATTAATTATATATATTATTTTGACTGGCCCTTCAGTTGATTATTGGTCTGCCTTCTGCGATGTAGGTTGAGGGTTCGATTCCCTACCAAGACAAACATTTGTGTTATGAACATAGATGTTTTATCTGTGTTTAAATATTATAAAATATCATAAGTATGTATTGAAAAATACATAAGTATTTTATCAGTCATCTGTTCACTATAATACAAACTATGTTTAGTTTGAGGCTTGACGGTGTTGCGTGCATGGTCCACCAATATATATTTGTTTAAGTATTTATTTAATATTCATTTATTATTTTGTTTGACTTTTTTTAAATGAAATGAAATGAAAATGAACTTGACTCTGGATAAATATTCAGTTATAATAATAATTTATGAATGGTACCAACAACGCGGTATAAACCTGCGGTACCAAGCGGTATGTTGGTATAAAAGAAGGCATAAATATTTTTATTTATTTACATGATCAGGCATACTCTTATGAATAAACAATGTATTATAAGTTTTCCTTTTGTAAAACTATGTTTTTACTTTTTAATATTTCGAATTATTTACATACAAAGTTGTTTTTATTTTAATAAATAATATAAATAAAAAAATTACGGGTTGCACTCCGGGAGTGCCGACAGAAGTAAAAACTTATTTTGGCGCGTTAGACATTTTTTAGATGGGTTATTGGGTTATGAATTGCATTTTATTTATGAATTGTATTTTATTAGTTATTAGAAACTTTAAAATACATTTAATATTCTTTTATGTTTTTGTTCAGAATGTAGATAATATATCAAAGAACCTAACTCAGTAAACTTCTCCATACCAAAGTAGACTGTAAACATGTGAATTAAGGTTTATAATCAAATGAGTCTCGGTAACGGTGTAGCGAGTCCAGAGGTTTTACCTCATCTAAAAATATGCGTACCGCGCTAAAAGACGTTTTCACTTCAATAATACCGGACATTTCACTCAGCATCATCGGGCCCCAAAGTAAGCAGAGCTTATGTTATATAAATTGGACTGAGTCTAGTCCGCCGTCCAAATTCGGGCGCACAAGCACCATCATGATCATCATCATCATCAACGATTTTAAAGCGACTTTAAAGCGATTGGCTCCTGTTCCCCACGAGCCTTAAATTCATATAATTTTATAACAGGAATCCCGACACTCTCCGTCAACGTTTATTTTACTTTCTTTATACCTTTCATTGTGTTTTAGCTTTCATTTTCTAATGTTATGTTACGAAGCCATGAAAATCTTCACCTACAATTTACTCAATATTTTTGGATAGTTTAACGTAAGTGGAAGCAGGTACACCACACTAACATATAAAAAGAGAGAGAGAGATAGAGAGAGAAATTGTAATAATATAATTAAAAAACAGGAATATCTAAAACTGAAGCATTTTCTTGGAAGGTATTCTCGTACTCAAAACAAAATACAGTTTTCGGAGTCAACTTTCAAAGGAGACTATAACAACACTGTCAATTCTTGTATTGAATGAATAAGTTACGAAATGTTACGAGGTTGAAATGATTTCAAATACCTGCATGAAACTCCAAGTAAGTTACCGACAGGCAGCTGGTACTTAAACGGTTTGCTTTGCTCTAGCTATGTCTCATGTTGCCTCGAAGTTTCAAACTCTGTTTATAAAGTTTACAGCCAATACAGAAGTTGGTGAGTGATTCCAACTATTACCCGAACAGACCTTAACATTAACGAGCTTTACCGATGGATGCCGAGCGTAAACTGGTTCGTGGATCAATTATTGTTGAATGCTTAAACTTAAATATCTGTGGTAAATGTTTTCTAACTTTTGTTTACAGAAATAATTACAGAAATGTACAGAATAATATACAATAATATAAAATACACGTGAAACAGAACACAACAGAACAGAACAGAACAGTGTGGTGGTTATATACCAACCTAAATTTTAAGTAAGTACCTTAATTGTAACCTATTTAAATTGGCATGTTTATAAGCGGTGATGGGCTATCAACCTATCATGTACCGAATACTAACTTCTGTGCATAATGTGAACATGTGCCAAATACAATGTTTGCTATTAACCTCCTTAGACATCCTCAAAAACATCTATGAAAGTAGTGTATACCAAGCCTAGGGATAACAGTTATGATCATTTTCAAAGTTTTAACCTTCAAAAGGAAAATAAAGCTTTTTAGAATTACTTCTTTGTCCGTCATGACTCTTTTCTCAGGAACGCGTAAGGTATGAGTTGAAATTAATATAGATACCACGGTTTCTCAGAGCTTTAATAAAATCAAGCTTCTAAGTCAACGCAATCACAAAATACGGCCATAATACGGCCATTTTTGTCGTATATTTCAGCACTATAAATCAAAAACTACGTGGTACTTCCCTAGATATATAAAATTTGGCAAAAAGCAAAGTTTCTCAGCCCATGTTAAGGAAACAATAAGTAACCGTGAAATTGTAGTTAACATGACTTATCGAAGTATTGGAACGTTTTTTCAACTACAAAATAAACTTTGACCTTCAATCCGACTTATCATAATCTTTAAAGCAAATTCCGGTGCTTTCATAGTGTATTGGAATTGTATTGGTATTGGAAAATTGCAAAATGTTTCGAATGCAGCAGAAATAGGAATGTCCCAAGTAAACATATGGCTCCAGCAAAATCTTCTAACACTAAATACCAGAAAATTTATTTTATTAACTTTTACTGCTGACCGAGGTTGCTGTAAATTTATTTAAGTATATCATCTCTCTAGTCTTCACGATAAAGGATTTTTTAGAGTGAAGACCGCTGTCAGGTCTATTTATTTAAATTTCGCATTTAAACAATGTATATGGTATCATATGAATGCTGAAATAAATATTTTTTCGTATATATTTTTTCGACCGTTTTTTTAATAGCTTTTTTAGAAGCGTTTACAACAATCCAAAGATAGCTCACTGGCACTCAACTCAACTACCTCAACTAGCAAACAGATAGAATAGCTGTTAGAAACCAAAACAAATGTATGTATTTGAAATAGAGTGCAACTAAAATGTATGTTTTTGAAATAGAATGCAAATAAATGTTGTATCTATCTATCTAAAATGGTAATACTCGAAAAACGACCGCGGCTCACTGCGACGGCGGCGGGTGAAATCACTGACTTATTGAACACAATCTTCATCTTTTTCTGCCAGATCGTCCATTGGTATCCGCTGCTCTAAACTTGAGCCGGCTCCTTTTCCCGATAAGCTCGCTCAAGTTGTAAACAAGAAATGACAGCAACAACTTTGCAATATTCCCAAGATCCATTTACAAGAATAAGTCGAATAAAACCGTCCGCTGCGAATGCAAATCTTTTCCGACGAAGTTGAATGTTTTTCTAGTAGTTTTGATTAGTTAAATTAACTGTCTTGTCTACAATCGTTTTGAAAAGAAAGTTAAGTCGTGAATAAGAGATGGCGTTTTAAATTGAAGAGGGGTTGTCATCAGTTTTAATATTTAAAATAATGCCAGCCTTGTAAGACAAATAGTGACGAGGGCGAATTACAAATAATTTTAAGTAGTTTTAAGTGAGATGCATTTATAAATAAAGCTGTATTATCATAAAAATACTTTCAACTTTTAAATGAATTTGTTTTGTCTTTCATGAAAATCCCTAACAAATGAGAGTAAAAAATGAAACGGCTAAACGGCAACAATAAAATCACAGACTTAAAGCTCAAAGCGAATGAAAACTCATGGGGAGTTTTAATTCGAGTAAAACGTATAAAGAAAGTAAAATATTCCCTCTCGAGTAAAACAGACTACTTAAACAAAAATAGTAGGTTTATTTTTGACTCGTCGATTTTTATTCTCGGTCTCTAAAGTGCCTAATGATTTTTCAGTAGAATTCGTGTTATTTTTAGGGTCTTCGCTCCCTTTTTACAGCTTTTATTGTCAGGACATTTTTACATTACTGATTATATAATTTGATTGATTTTAGTCTACGGTGTTTAGTTTGTTTTTATTCGTGAATTTGTTTTAGAATATTCAAAGTTAAACTGCAACGCCTCACCGGGGTTCATATTATATTAAGCATTATTCTTAGTCATTTATTACCTAAGACAATATACATTTCTTATGCATGGAACATATAAATGAAGTAGATACAGTTATTTTGAAACAAAACTTATAATGATATCAAACTTGATCAAACTTGGTGGAGCCAATTCTTTAGCCTTTACCATGATATACTCGTAACGTGTTGAGTAAAGCAGTGTTTATAGCTTAGTGTTTAAAGCTCTGTAATTATTTCGCATGTAAAAGATGCATATTGAATGTCGTGGAAAAAGAAGAGTGAAAAGTATGTCTATATCAGCTTTTGGAGTTAAAATTATATATTTTATTGTTATCTGAATGTTAAATACTTATTTTCGTGACATATGTGGAATATAACTTTTACAATCTGTAAATATCAATTTGTGGTATCGTTGTTCTATTCTGAAAACATTTTTGACGTGATAACGTCTTATAAATAAATAATTAATGCCGGACATTTCACACAGCAGTATCTGGCCCCAAAGTAAGCAGAGCTTGAGTTATGGGTACCAGATGACTGATATATTACATACATACTTTTTTTTTGTAAATACATACGTATTATACCATAGAAACACCCAGACCCAAGAAAAATAGTTGCAGATCATACAAACATTTGTCTCGCGACGGGAATCGAACCCGCAACCTTCTGCGTCTCAGCCGAACCTTAAGTCCATTGCGTCACAGAGGTCATCAGATCGTCAAATCGATGAACGCCGGCTGTACGCACGAAAAAGCTCATTGTCACGTTCCGCCTGAGCTGAGCGTGCATGCGAGAACACGGAACAAGCGATAGAGAGGCACGATCGGTTCATCAATGTTTTCTTATGACGTTATCACGTAAAATTATCGTTCGTAACAGAATTTACAGACAACCATTTTTTTAGATAAGATAAGAAACAAAATACGTTTTTAAAGATCGTTCGCGCCAAAAGTGCTTTGTGCGGGACGGTCGGGGAAGTTTGTTAACGTTATCGTAGCCTTTATGTAAGATAGAAAAGCTGGGGAGCGACCACTTTTTGATCAGCAGAGCAGCCGACCCAGACAGAACTAAAATCTGAGTACTGTTAATGTATAAATTTTTCTGGTTCGTGTGTAATATGTTCATGACTTGTGTTCTGAATCAGGTTGTTGTGTTATTATTCATATATTTGATAAGTTGTTTATTTTCTTTACAATCCACAACAGCTATTGTCTATTAAGATTTCTGGAAACTTTTAGGTGCATAAAGATGTTAAAAATTTGGGATTTTCAGAGCCTTAATATTTACTTATGATTGGTAGATCCTTCTAAATCTAACACATTCATGTTTGTTTTTCAAAGTAGCATCGTAATGTAGCAAATAAATGAACCTTAAATTTATATAGTCGGACACGGCCTTAGGCGAAACGAACGAAGCAAATGCATCAGTCTACCCACGTTTTACTTTTTATTTCTTTAGCTCTCATCGTGCACTTTAATTTAAGAGCGTTCGTTTGGAAAACGGTTTTTGCCAATCGCTTTCTCTCCGCATACAAACGTGTCTGAAGGCTGAAGGTTTTAGCTAGGTACACAACGAGCGCTTCGTGCTCAAATAAATTTAAGGATTTTTCTTTAAGTGTTTTTAACGATAAAGCAAAAGCAAAGAAATAATAATAAGTGAGTACACTTATTATTATTTCTTTGCTTTTATAACCACAAGTGTAGATCATGTGTATAAGAACTATAAATGTATTATGTATATATATATATATATATATATATATGAATATTAAACGAGAACTCATCTACCATACTACCATACTCATTTAACTACGAGATAAGATCAAAGTTCAAAGGAGGTTCTCAATTTAGTTGTTGTGTTTTCTTTTTTATGTTTGTTACCTCATAACTCCGTCATTTATGAACCGATTTAAAAAAAACTGTTGTGAATGGATATACTTTTCTATTACTTCCATAGATATTTCTGATGACACTACACTGGTCGCGACCGACGAATTAGAGATGGGAGCGCTACTGGAGCGTATGGAACGTTTGAACGGCGAACTCGGGCTTTCAATAAACAAAGCCAAGACCAAAATCTTGGTGGTGGAAATCACGAAGCAGCTGGAGGTCAGTCCCACTATCCCACACTCAACCTTCAATATGTGGACAACTTCATATACCTGGGCTCTACCATATGTAACGATGGCTTATGCGAACCGGACGTGCGGAGGCGGATCGGGATGTCAAAGAGCGCGATGACCCGTATAAGTAGGATTTGGGCTGATAGAGCAATCTCTCTGAAGACCAAGATTAGCCTTGTGGGGACCCTAGTATTTTCAATTTTCTGAATGCTGAAAGTACTCTGGACAGCGCACCGCACAAATGTGTCTATTCTGCGTGAAGTGGGAATCACCGTAAGGCTATCAACGATCTGCCTCCGAAGGACCTTCAACTTCTTCGGGCACATGGCCTGAAGGAAGACCGACAGCCTAGAAAAGCTCCTGGTGACAGGAAAGATACAGGGAAGGCGACCAAGGGAAAGGAATCCGATGCGGTGGACAGACCAGATCTGGGACACCACCAACAAGCACGTGCACGAAAGCCTACACACTGCCGAAGACCGAAGACGCAAGTGGAAAGCGATCGTCCAAAGAATGATTCACGGAGGTCACGACCCTCAGCAATGAGGAACACGACACAAGGAGGAGCATAGAAATTTTATTATAATAAGTCCAGTTGTTTGGTTTTTTAATCAAGTACTCGTAAACTTCAAGTAAACGAAATTTTGATATATTTGCTTTCCTGTGAATTTCCAGTGGTGCTTACCAATTAATAAAAAGCGTAAAAAAATTGGTTGTTTGTAAAGTCAGTTAACGGACCATAGTTTAACGTAACAACGTCATAACAAAACGTTGATGAAATGATTGCATACTTTTTTATGAATAAAATTGAATAAAATTATTAAATTTTATTCATAATAGTATTGAATTATCTATTTCTATCTATTTTGTTCGTCCGATCGTAACGTTACAATAGGCGTAACGTTACAATGAGCGTAACGTTACCATGAGTCATCCTTTTTCGTGCGTGCAGCCGGCGTTCATCGATTTATTAGACGTTGTCATGTCAAAAACTGTTATAACCGACTTCAAAAAAAAGACGTGATTCTCTATTCGGTTGTATGCTTATGAACTCACATTTCATTCAATAAAGTTTTACTTTTTAGTTTTTAAAACGTAATTATAACTTTTAATACCTTGCGGTGAATGTGACTATAGTATTGACTGACTAGACTGGAGCATGAATTTATTTGGGAAGTCTAATCTATTAATATTATCTAATACTTTTTGGGCGGACTTGGATTATGTTGGTTAAATTAATATACAGAAGGAACACTCAAACATAGTGAGTGATGAGACTTGATTTCTAGAGTTTAGCAAACATTCCCAAATTCCATTTGCAAATACCAACATTCCTAGTAGAGCTCATTATCAGATCGGAATACTTAGCCGAGTGGTTTGCGGTTACTTACACATAGCTATGAAACATATCTAGCTTACACAATAATCTACATTAGTCAAAAAGCCTACCAATACATGTTGTTAGTATTTATTAAAAAGAAAACCGACTTCATTGATAAAAAATAAATATATTTTTGCCACCTATTTTGATTCAAAAACCAAACTAAGGAACCGATTTTAATGAAATTTGTATGGGTTCAATTGGCAAGTATATCCTTTCACACTATAAATGATTTTTTTCAAATCGGTTTATATATGACGGAATTATAAGATAACGAAAATAAAAAAAACGAATTGAGAATCTCCTCCTATTTTTGAAGTTGGTTAAAAAGAGTTTTAACACTCTTTTATTAGCTTGGTATGTATGTATCTGTCTAACGGAATCTTTGAACGTGATTTTCACCCCCTTCAAAACGTCGTATTGATTTGAACCTTTGCACACTTATCAAGGACCAATGAAAATGCAATAATTTAAATAGTTTGTCCCATTATCCTGGTCAGGATTTTCAGGATTAGCGATTTTCCCGGTACCGTCTTTGCGCCAAATAAGAGTTTAAACAAAAAAAATAGTTTAAAAAAGATCAAAAACACGCTTGTGTGGATAACACCGAACTAAAAAGTAGAAAATAAATAATACTTAGTTAAAAAAAACTATAAAGCTATACTATAAACTATATAACTATAAAGCAAACAAAACAACCTTTAACCAATATCTGTCATTAAAATATAATAACAATTAACATCAACCTCCCCACGCTTTTCTACAATGAAAGTTTTTTTTTGTTAATCACACTATTCTTAATTGAATTTTTTTGAAAAGTATTTTCCAGCTTTTAGTTTGCTTTTCTAATAAATATGAAATAATAAATACATGTTTTTTAGTTTCTCGAAAATATTATTTTTGTTTATTTTACTATTATTTATTTTCACAATATACACTTAGATGATTGGCGTTTTAGGGTTGTGTGATCCGGAACAAAACTCATACATAGTATAGATTGTTTGGCAGCATTTAATTAAGAACTGTTTGTAAATCTACGCCTTGTTCTCAGTCTGAGTTTTTTGTTCCGAAATACGGATTTGCTGCGGCATGGCGCTTATTAAAGTTCATTTCAAGAAGAGAAACAACTTTTTTGTCTACAAAAAGTATGACTATCTATACGCAAATGCCATTTCATCTTTACTCGCGGGGAAACAAATTGTTATCTTCAAATTGCTACGCAGGCTGGTCTGGCACTTTCTATTGAAACGAAAATATTGCGGGAACCCTGGAAATATGAGGGATAAAAAGCGGATTTTTTAGGATGACGTCGTTTTTAAATCCGCCCGTTGTATATTTTTTGTTTTTATTTTGCAACTACCATGGCGTTGGTGTTTTTTACTGAAATTGTACCGTCAGTTTTACTAATAGTTAAGATTGGATTTTTCAATACCGATTATACACATGTACCGAATGCCAACTGCAAACTGACGTTCATTGTTCTATTCATCTGGCTATCCAAACATTGATTATCTGAAATGCTACAATTGCTATAGCTTGTAGCCGTGTTTCAACCTCTGCTGAACCTTTTGTCTAAGAAACAGTGGCCAGATCACGTTACTATAGTAAGTACCTTGTCTATGATCTACATTATGTATATGTTTGGCTATTGTCACGGCTTCAGGGCCACTTCGTCGCCACAATACACTACAGGGCCGTGTGCCAATATATTATTTTTTCATATTGCTTTCATATTGCGATTGCTATGTTAACACATATAAATGTACCTATATATATATATATATATATATATATATATATATATATATATATATACATATGACCTATATATCTTTCTATGTAAATAAAAAAAAACTGGTTGGATGATGTTGGCGCCGTTGTAGACCCAAAAAGAGATGGCGAAATGATCTCGACACCTTTGATAGAGCTTGGGTCCAAACAGCTCTATCAAAGGTGTCGAGATCATTTCGCCATATATATACATATATATATATATATATATATATATATATATATATAATTTTTTATATTTGAGTTGGAGTACTAGATTCAAGCACGGAACCGTTCTATTGGCGCTTCATAACGCACGAATTGAACCTTACATCAACAATACAAGAAACACGCATCTTGAAAAATTATTCTGATTCTGACACTTTAATCCTTTCACCACATTGGTTCGAAATAACTAGTAACACTATAAAAAGTAGATTGTCTGACTTTGTTGAGTCATAACCTTATTAAAATATCATTGTAGCCTTGAAGACTAGATATATGAAATATTCAAATGTTTGTGATATGGTGCATAGCTCTTTCATTCGTTCGATAGCATACAATTTTCTGTGCATTTCCAATCACCCTTCTGCAGAATACGCAATAGTTGAATAGCAGTCTTTGACGCTTGAAAGGTATACTCCCGAGGGGACAGGACGCATATAAGCAGAAACCACTTTCACCACTTTGTGCACCTATTGCTAAGTATCACTTAAGCCGTATCAGAACAAAATGTAAACGCTGATCGAGAACTCAGCTTTCATTTTCTGACAACTCTGTTTAAAATGCTGTCTGTACAAGAAAACAGCCTGATGTCAGTCTAAAAAACTATGCTTTTATATCGACATGTGAGTTTTGGAACGCTCGCCGGTACTTGCATCCTGTTTAATGGCAATGATTTGAAAACGTTTATTATATCCGGAACCAAACGAATGACAATCAAACTCCAGAAGCCATCGCAGAAGCCTTTTGTCGGTTTCCTTTTAAAAGAATCATTCCTACAAGAAATGATAAGCGTGCTGCAAAGTTTCCCTTGGTTTCTTTTTGTTTGGTTTTGTTTAGATCGCTACGGAAAATAATTATTCAACTTTCCCATGTTTATATCATCTTCAATGTCTGACATCATTGTATTAATAAAACATAAATGTTTAACAAAATAAAATTTGCTACTAATTTGTAGGATATAACTTTTAAAACTATCATGGTTTTGCACATAATTTTCACTCAAAACGGGATATTTACCATGATATATGAGTTTTTCTGCTTCTCGATATTTCAGCACAGTTGCATGCGCCATGATCACGAGAGATAAACTGATCATGGCCAGTTTATCTCGAGTTAGTAGGAGTTAGTGGCCAACTCTTGTGATAATGGATGTCCCGGTCATCCCGGCCTCCGGTCACCGGCGTGGCCTAAAAACTGGGGCCAACAACTTAACATGTCCCTCAAAGCACAACTATATTTGACATATTCTGCTAAAATGACGGATATTGCTGGTTTTCTAATATATGGACGACCTTATTTTGCTACTAATAAAGTTCAAATTAGAGTACCCATTTTAAATCACAGTTCCAAAATAAGTTAAAATTATTTTTTGTTTTATTGATATAATTTTTATTCCAACCTTTATTGAAATAATGTGTAGAGGTGTTGATAAAAACTGCGGAAAATAATCGCATTTTTAATCAACACCTCCTTACATGATGACTAAATTGAGCTAAAACACGTCAGTTATACGTTAATTTAGGAAGTGTCACTAAAAATTGTTATTCTAATTCAGACTTTAATGCAAACAAATTAAGTTATTGTTTTAGTAAATTTTAGTTACTCTAGCGAAACAACTGAATTGAGGCCATTGTCTGCCGAATTTATTTGCATTAAAAAAGGAGTCTTTTAACTATTAGACGCATGCATTTTGATAGAGTTCATAAGTTTACCAAAACCTACGTATATATATAAGCTGCAATAATAACATTTTTGTTCAAGTTAACCAACAATCTTCCATTATTCCAACTTTTCGACTCCGACTCAATAATTTTCTTCATACTTTTCTGAATACTTGCCGATAGTAATTTCGATTGTGATTTCTCAAGATATCTTTGAACAATTCGAATACTTACTTTCATTTTATTTTACCCGTAAATTCGCACAGATAATGCAAAGTTTTGATCGTAACTACATAATCTACATAGTCTCTGAATGATCAAATACGACTCCATTTATTTGAGTAAACTTGCCGCCTTGTCCCATTGCCAGCCGATATTATGGTCAATACCTACATGCAGAGATAAATGTAGATCTAAGGTATATGAAAACCATTATGATTATCAAAAGAGCTTTGTTACATGAGAGTCTCTGTCTATGGACGCTCCACACACATTTGCATAGATCAAAGCGTGGCTGCAAATGGGTTGCGTAGATAGATTCACATAAATATACAGATAGACAGTCTGGGGAGCTTTTGCAGTCCGCTGGAAACAATATCACTGTGAACTTATCTGACTGTGATGCAAGCTTTATACGTACTGGTAACTGTCCAATATCGATTGCCGCCCGTTAAGCAAGCAGGAAACTATAATGAAAATGATACAGGCCTTCGTAGGCCGTTATTGAAGAGCTCCTGCCCACATGTAAAATTTGCATAAATTACTGACTAACGTTCCAGACCGCTGTCGCCCTGTCAATTAATTGGAATTAGACATGTCGGGTGGCAAATGCCTCCAACCCTCGCTAGGGCTTCACAATAAAGTTCATTAACGTACCTAACAGACTATGATAATACGGATGGCTGATTTATAAAGGAATGTACAGATGTTACTGTTTTAATTTAATTGGAATTTGATGAAAAGTACGAGTACATACTAATACTTTGAAATCTTCAATGTTTTATTCAGTTAGATAAAACATAAAATAACATTTCGTATCACATAATATACCTAACATAACGTATCTGCCCTCCAGATATTAATGAATGAATGTGTTAAATAAGTACACTAATTATAATTTCATTTACCGAATCATTGCACGCTGGTGGCTAATATAATAATAGAGTCGACAAGTAACCACGTCCATGCCAGCTAAAGCGATGCATATTTCATAATTCCAGGTATCCGCGCCTCTACAAAAGTGTGCAATTTTAATTTAGAAAGTAAATTGTATTGCATTGGATTTTGCTATTAATTGATTTACGCTACGACTCGAGTTTTAAATCTCAAGTTATTTGTATTAAATGCAGAGAACACTCAACTTCGAGCTTATTAATATTATTATTTATTTATTAAGTGATTTTATTAAGATCTAAAATAAGTCTACTTCGCGCTATTGTATATTTACTTTGGGAGGTGCACCTAAGAGAAGCCAACGAGCTATTCTCAAGATTATGTATCAACCTAGACTCATCCCTACTCAGGAACTTTATGCGTTGAGCGAAGTATTAACCCAATTATTTTAAGCGTAATAGTGTATAAAAGACAGAAATAAATTACTCAACATATTCCCATTAACATACCACAAATGTAAAGAATTAACTAAAACTTGGCTATTGGCTCTTACCTACAATGAAGCTGAGGCTTGGATTGAAATCAAAAACTAATAAATTGTAATGCATACACATACACATTCACACACTCACAACCACACTCACACACACTGGAGATACACACACACGCACACACATTATGTGGGTTCCCGCTGTGATAACCAGACCCGAGACTGGGAAGAACATGGGACCCATATGCACACTCACACACACCCTTACATACACACACCATCTGCAGTACCTAGTTTAGTACTTGCTTAGTTAAAAATGTATTTACTTATTCTTTCCTTATTTTTCACACACTACTTATTAGTTAAAGTTTACCAAATTTTTGGTTGTTTATGTGACCTCTTGTCCTTAGGTCAGGCACTGCGTCACCAAGTTTTACTTTTGCATTTTTCAGTGTTCACTTCTGTATTAAATCCCTATGTATTACGTTCAAAGATAAAACTTTTATATCTTTATTTTATTTGGATGTCGCGTGAACTTTGTATTGAAGATTTCACTATCTTTTCTTATACTTGAAAGAAGTGACTATATAAGTAAGTCTTTTAGAATTTGACAAAACGAAAGCAAGCGTCTTCACTCCGTACAACTCAATCGACTCAAGGCTTCTAGACAAATCCTTTTAACTTCTCAAAGACTAAAGAAATTAACGCTTGTCCCGGGCGACTAAAGTAATTAAATATGACACTCGCAACGTCCCGCGATTTGCAAATTGAAGGAGACTCGGTAGACATGGTTGACAGCACTTTGGCAGGATGACTACCGACTGGGAAACAGTGAAAAATAGTTTGTTCGAGTAATAATAATTTAACAAAGTAAAAATATTAATATTTTGGAGATTCTCTCTGTTTATTCCTTTTCTTTTATCTGCACGAGGGTTTTTAGTATGTCAAAGAGATATATATATTATGTATAGTATGCTACATCTTCAGAACCACTTGAACGTCCTGTTGAAACTTTGATTACTTTGTCAAACATCCCAAACTAGCCGTTAAGCAACTATCGTTGGACACAAAGCTAACTCAGTGACCTACGAGTAGCGTTTCAGGGAAACGATTTCACCGGCTAAGTTATGCTTTGCTAGCGCTTACGACCGGAAGAAACATAGGAAGCCCTCTTACAAGCTCTACCTTCTCGCGTTTAAAGGACCGTAGTTTCTGGAATACGGCTCTAAGTCTCAAGTTAGCTCAAGCTGTAAAGGACCACTATTTGAAAACAGAATATCTAAGCGGTTTGCAACTATTCGTCGCCTGTGAAGTGGTCTGGTCGGGCTTTTCTAGAAAGTGCACGCGATAAGGGACTCTACTGCATGAAACATAAGAGCTACGAAGTAGAGGCGTTTATAGCGGTAGACGATGTTAGTGTTTTTGAAAGAGTAAGCTTACGCTATGGGACGTACGAAATGGAATGGCCTGCAGATCTGTCGTGGAAAACTTGCTGAAAATACGAAAGTGCTTGCAAACGTAATAGTACATATTATAATATATGTGTTTTACTTGTATGTAAGCGCTCAACTTAAATTGTACTGAACATATCTACTAAATAGTAAAGGGAATATCTTTGTGAGGTAGCTGCATCATAGTCACTCTTGTAGACTATTGCAGTTATTATCGAACATAAATATTATTGTACTACCCATGTTATTGTTTCCAAAAATATAATTTTGATTTTGAATTTAGAACATACTAATTGAATGCGTTTTGTGATAAAAATCTTTATCTATTTTATTTTATTTAAAGCCTCTATTTAAGTTATAATTTAAGCCTAATTTAAGTTTTCCGTGTTTATTTATTTTGTGCAAAAATTCTAACAACGAGTATGCAACTCGAATAAATACTTCTGTGAGACCAGTACCTTGGATTGCAGTGTTATTTTTAATCGTGCGCTTACGTGCTTGGAAGATCACGTGTTGAAATGATCTATCGCGACGCTAACATCTTCTAAATTCAACCACCCAGTTATATTTTCAAACCTCAAATACCATTAAACCTTTTTATTTGTTTATACCTGTAGAAACTCTCGGTCAATACTAAAGGCCAAGGTGAAGTAAAACCGCAATGCAGCGTAAAAGCTATTTACCCACTAAATAACAAGGCGTTATCCTTAAAAAGGTCTCGCATAAAAATGTATCTACATGATGAAATTCCGTCCATTTTAAAGGAGAGGGTCTACTAAAAAGACTGATCGTAAACAAGGAATGCCGGCTATTTCATGTTAGGCTACCACAAACCGTGAGGTTTTATCGCATCATTTAAAGAGCTATCTCCTTTGAGAGAGGGTTAACAACTCATTTGAACGTCTTCTCGTTAGAGTCATCACAGTACCTACATTAGCTTAAAATAAAACTTATGGTTCGCTATGCTTACCTAAATTCATTTCAATGATCCTATGCTGATTGAGGAGCGTAGGATGATTTGATGGCATTCAATGCTTAAAAAAAAGATACTAAAAAACGTGTGTATGCGAAAAAAAAGAAATGGTTAATACGAACGATGTAACATTACCGTTAGCATAACACCAGAGGCGGCGGGGAACGTTTCAGTCCTTTTGTTAACAATCGCGCTTGATTCGAGCGTTCGTTAACTTGAATAATATTTATAAAAGGGTCGCGTTTAAAGGCTTTTGTAAGTTAGTTTATAGGTCAGAAAATGTTTTTTTAAGCCTGTTTAAGGCACCTTTCAATTGTAAACACGTTATTCTTATCGAATCACTAGAAAGCTGTTGCGAGCCGTGGGACGGCTGGACATTGGCGGCCTTACTTAACGTCTCTGAACTTCGGTCAAAAGTAAATTGTTGTTCATAATAGTGCCACCCCTTTTTGTAAGAGTGACATTTAGTGTCAAAGCGAATCTGGAGCAGTATTTTGGAAGTGTCCAAGTTGAGAGATGTTTAAATGTAAGGCCGATTTTATTAACTTTGTCAAGGCGTCTAAAAACGAATACTCACTTAAGTGGCTAATATTGGAGTGATCAGGCTCCCTAAGGCCTCTGTCTTGTCCAAACAACTTTATTTAATTACAGAAATGCATAGAATAATATAGAATACATGTGAATTATTTGAGCAAAGCATTGTTTAAAACGATCTACATACAGCTCAACATTATCAGGGCAACGTCACTACGACTGCGGCATTGGCTCGTTGAATATAGATTATAAACTGAAATATTAAATTGTTCTACACTCGAGATATATTATCGTAGAGAAGTTACGACCGCCTGCTGAGTCGGGCCAACCTCACCGCTGACCGCCTAATTCCTCCATTGTCAATCGGCAGCTCTGATTGCTCATTTTGTGAGAGTCTATAGGTTCATTTACCTTTCAAGTGCAGCCGCAGCCGACACTTGCGCTATTGTTTCTCACCACTCCAATAGTTACTGAATAGGCCTCTATCTTGCAGGCATCAAAGTGTCCGCATTGAAAGCAAATTGAATTGGTCGATATCTTGTTTTAGAATGGATCAGTGAACCTTCAATAGAAATTAAGCCACAGACAACTTAGTTAAGGTGCACTCGGGCAACCTCACAGGACTTGGCCACTTCCTAAACTATCCCTTATTGAATTTAGTCACCGCTAAATTTAGTCAAACTAGTCACTGATTTCAATTTAGTGGAAGTAGTAGAAAATAGGATATATTTATTTGATTGTAATAAAATGAATTGTTGAAGTAAAATTATGTCTATTTTTTCACCACGTGTGATAAGTTTTGGTAACAAAATAAGTATCTGCAAGTATTTGTATCAGGTTTGAGTGTTTCTATGTAGTTATTATATGTATGTATTTCCAAAAAATGTATATTAGTAGTAGTAAGTATGTAAGTGCGTATGATGATTAGTAGTCATGTGGTACTCATAAAACAAGCTCTGCTTAGTATGGGGCAAAATGATGCTGTGTGAAATGTTCGGCAATATTTATTATTATTTGGTAATATAACTTGTATAATACAGAAAGCAAAGTAGAATTAGATCGGTGATTAAGCCTAATTGTAATTAGGAGAGATGTGCAAGCCACCTTTAATAGAATTACAGCGAAAGGTCAACCAGTGCGTGGACGAGCGTCCGTTCACACCCTCTCAAGACGGCCGCACACATAGACAGGGTGCCGATGCCGACATAGCTGTAGGTAAGTATTGTTACGTGCGTATATACGTAACCTAGATACGATCGCCGACGTTGCTATCTGTCGCCGTCCGCAGTGAATCCTTGTCGATTAATTTACGCATTCGAAGGCCAATTTCGCGGTGTAACTTTACTCATTAAGTTATTCGGTAGCAGATCGATACTTTCTGTTATGTCAGCTCCCTAAAATGAGCCCGCTTAATAAGCACGTCAAAATGTTCACAATTGTTATGGTAATGAGGCTATATCAGCTAGTTTATGCACGTATGGTGGAAACTAATTTTGAACAGATTTATGGCAGACATTTTATGATTTATTACCAGCTTCTGTCCGCGGCTTCGCCCGTATAATACATAGATAAATAATATCGGCTTATCTTAGGGACCATTTAGTGCTATACGGATGGTTCGTATGGACGTCTGTTGTCCGGAGCTATCGTATAGAAGTCAATTGTTGCGTTTAGTAGTGCACGCCCTGCGGAGAGTCCGTCAATCCGGACGAGGACCCTCCGTCGAGCGCGTCCGTGCTCCGTACGTCCGTATCCGGACGCGCTAGGCATCTAACCACGTGTTTAGTGCTGCGTGGACGCAGAACTGTCCGGACGTGTATGCTTACAAACAAACAACAATGTTCGCGACGAATATCGAACAGACGTTCGAGGTCAACCATTATTATGGGATCTCAATGACGATTCCAATAAACATCGTGACGCTAAAAATCATACCTACTAAGTAGAATACAAATATTGTAGTTCTAATAAAACACGAAGAGAGACAAGAAATTGGTTATTCTAAAACGAATACATTCTGTTAGCGACTATACTCGTCCGAGCCGTATGATGGTCCGTGGAGCACTAAATGGACGACCATACTGCGGAGCTCCGTATGATTTCCGTACGGACCATCCGTATAGCATCCGTATATAAATGGTCCCTTATTAACGCCTCACAACATGAACACTGCCTAAACATTGCTTAGGATTCGTCACTAATTGTTTAATATTCGATTCCCGCCGCGGGACAAATGCTTGTATGATCTGCAAATATTTGTCTCGGGTCTGCGTATTTCTATGTATATTATACATAGAAACACCCATGTATGTATTTACAAAAAAGAAATGTATATAAGTAGTATATCAGTCATGTGGTACCCATAACATAAGCTCTGCTTACATTGGAGTCAGATGATGCTGTGTGAAATGTCCGGCATTATTATTATTATTATTATTGAAATGATAACTTCTTATGGGAGGGTAAACTTCTTCGTTACGGCGCCAGTCTGTCTGGCTTCCCTTTTTCTCATGCATACGGCAGCGGTAGGCAGGCTCCTCCCTCACTCTAACCCACAGCGATAGTTAGATTAGTTTAAGTTATCACTTCTGTCGGGTGATAACTTCGCACACGTTTTTTTTATTAACATTGTCTCGGAAAAAGGGATTGCACTAATTTGTGATTATATTTTAACAGAAGTTGAAAGACGATTCTAAGTAGAGAGGGTATATTCCAGGTCTAAATTTTCGATCTATATAAAGTTTTTTACGAGTAAGTTGTTCTATTCGTTACGGCAAGATTGAGCTATAAACACAAATCCAAACTTTCGCATTTTTAATACTATTTGACGCCCACTGGTCGAAATTCATCAATAATTAATTTAAATAGATAAACTTAAAAAATAATAATAGCATTCTGCACTTCTCTATATAAAATATAAGTGTGCGAAATTTCATACTCCTCCGTAAGCGCGCAATTTTCGTAAAAAGGGGTACAAAGTTTTTGCTTCACGTATAATATATAGACTAGTGGTTGCCTACTGGTAAAAATTCGACCATAATTAATTAATAATTAATGTATTTTTTATGCAAAATTTCAAAAAATATTAGCACTCCTAACAACAAATATGCACTCCTCTATATAAACTAAAAGTATGCGAAATTTCATACTCCTACTCACAATTATCGTGAAAAGAAATACAACATTTTTGCTTCACGTATTAATGTATAGATATTCACGTAAGCGTAAGTAAAATTTATATATAAACAAATTTTTAAGGCTTTCAACAGGCCGTAAAAATAGTTTGATGTCGAAAAACAACCTCTATTGATCGGAAAACTCTTCCTTACCTACCCGAAGTCGGATAAAAATATTAACCTCGTTCCCGTTTTAGACAGACAACCAGATACATCAAAAAATCAACACCAATATCTCGTATTAAACGATCCTTCGATAGCTCAACTATCACTGTATATTATTATTGTTCCGTGCATTAAATAAATAATCTTCATAGACGTGTGTTTTTAGATTATCTTCGCTGACTGTATCGATATTAGTAAATAAAATACTTTCGAAAATTTGAGATTTCCCTTAGGACGGCTCGGTATACGGACACAAAGCTTTTCATTAAAATTGGATGTTATAGCAGAAACAAGGTATCATCCGTAGAGAACATATAGGGGAATATAATTTTTATCGTAATATATCACTTTGTTTGATGAGCTATTACACACTCGTATTAATGTATTTATGTACCTTAAATGAATAAACCTATAGACTAGTAAAACTTAATTTCAGTTGCGTAAAACCCCTAAACTGATTTAGGGGTTTAAATTTCGAAATGAAACCCTAAGTGCGTTTCTACACGTTATCGAATATAGTCATACTCCAAATTAAAAAAAATAAAAGTTACAAAAAACTCCCTTTGAACTTTGGTTTGTGCATCGCCTATATTTCAGTGAGTCAGTCACAGTTAATTGTTTTATTATTTACGATCATATCCCTCAGCTGCAGTTTTCAGAAACCTACAATACAAACCCGATACCGCTGCTAACAGTATATAGACGGCGCCGATGTATCACACTAATAAACAAAGGCCTTCATACATAATCAATAGCAATAGGCTACTATTAACTTGTCAAACTTCATCGAAAGTTCTTAATTATTAAGGAGGATGGCGGGAACGTTCGCTGAACGCCTTTTAAAATAAAAATATCTTAGTATTCTACCAGTCATCTGGTCACCATAATACAATCTATGCTTAGTTTGGGGCTAGATGGTGTTGTGTGCATTGTCCACCAATATTTATTTATTATATTATTATTATTATTATTTTAGTAACCTGTAGTCGATTACTTATTATAAACTAGTATTTATGTAACTAGTATAGACACGATGTGGAACGGAATTGAGTATTAGGAGAATTTTAAAGTAACGGTGCGACTTTTTTTGAGCGTATAAAATAAATAACAGCGCTTGCGCATATTCTCGTAGCGCCGTAGCTCTGTAGCACTTCGGGTGTAGTGCTACATGCTACGAAGCTACGAATGCTCACCATTTTATACTAGTTTCTTTGAATCAGTAAATTTTTAAAATTCTGTTTTTTGTTTTAATGGTTTGGTTTGTGGCTGATATTTGGGTACCGACAGTTTCTTTTGCTTACATATCTTTTTATTTTAAAGGCAAATACTACATATGTTCTGTAACAATCCATTAGAAGAAATGTAACTTTTAAATTTAGAAACAAACATACTATGTAAGGTATTCTCCTAGAGATAGTAAAGGGAGCCACGTGGACATAGTCACGTTCAGCGAGAATGCGCGTTTTTAATGGTTGTTCCGACTAGATTCTTGAAGCTAAGGGTCTTTGATAAAGAGAGCGGGTGTTGCTTTCGTTTTTCTAACGGCGCATTGTAGCGAAAACTGCAGATTCACCACCTGCCTGCCTGTCTCTCACGTTTTATTTATTCAAGCTGAATTTATTAAAAAGTTTGTATCCCCGACCCAAGTTGCAGAGTTTTCCGTCACCCAAAGGTCTTATCGTTGTCGATAGACGCACGAAGGCACTCAGATTTAAAAGCTACTGTGGTTCATCCATCCTTATAATATGCATAGAAAGTTTATCCGTATCAAAAACTGGGCAAACAACTAGCGTTTTTAAGTAAAGAAAGTATTTGAAGTAGAGTTGTTTTAATATAAAAAAAACATCCGTATCCGTTTATATTTTTCAAAGAGTCTCTTTTCTTTTTTGGTGCATATCTATGTTCAACCAGCATCGAAAGCAAGCTCACTAAAAATGTAGGGGATTTTCAGCTTTTCACGAATCAAAGGAATCGTTTATAAGAGTTTCAAAATGAATTTGTCCGTTCACGTTTCGAAACGATTAATTTGCTATGCAGGCAAACTGAACCGCCTTGTGCCAGTGTAAATTCAAATTGCGAAAATATTTGCCGTCATGATCAAATGAAAGTGGTTCAACAAAGTATCACAAGGCAAGTTTTCTGAAAATTAAATTTTCTTATAATATTCAAACATAGTGAATTGGAATAACTTGCTACGAGGTACGAGGAGGTATAACTTGTGCATATACAGGCACTCTGGCGTGTGTAATCCTATCAGTTCACGACACTTGGGTACGACAAATTGACGGGATACATCGTCATCTTTGAATTCCTTGTGTAAATTTCATATTTAATTGTATTTAATTTTCAAAGTAAACTGATATAATTTTAAATATCTAAAGCCTTTTGGTAGGGAGAATGATTTAATATATTTTAAAGCTAAAATTCAATTTCTTAGAAATCAATTGATTAATTATCTTTCTAAATGATTATTTTTAGTTTTATAGAAATTACATTTAAATTGAGTTTCCTAACATCATTTTATACCATATGCGGCTTTTCCTGCGTGGTATAAATGTGACTATTAGTTAATTCAGGTGCACATCTATATCTATGCTATGCAACATTTAAACATTTAAGAAGAACATTTAAATCGTTTAGCCATTATTGTGAGATTCAGTAAACACAAATCCAAACATCTTAAAACCAAAGATTCACATATGTGCATCTAAAAGGTTTACTACTTATGCAACCACTTTTCCACATTGAAATCACTAAGCGGCTACAACCACTGTTATTACGAATTGAGCGCTCCGACATATTTTGCAGCGGTTATAGTTTGAAGTGAAGTCGTCAGGCTGCATTCAGTGATAATGGCACTGAGAGCCTGTGGAGCGTCCTCACTTTGTAGACGGAAATTTTAATGTGTTTGGACAAATTCAAAGTTGTTCTGAGTTATGTTGAGTTTTGTTTGTTTTGTTTTATTTCTTGTTTGTCGTAGTTAACGTTGCCGATAGCGGTTGGAACGGTGTTTAGGTGTTAAAATGAAGAGATTGCTTGTGCATTATTTTGTCTATTTGCTTCTAACCGCATTAAAAGTCCATATTAAATTCAAGTTATAATATTTAGACCATAATTACACTCGATCAGAACTCTCGAACTCGATTTTTTATATTAACAAAACATATACACAAAATAGATTTGTAGCGAACTTCACTGACAACAATACTTTTAAAAAAAATTCTGCACAAACCAACCAAGACTGGTGATATTAGCGTCAATGATCATCAACATTAAATTAGTTTGGTACATCTGCAATGCAGTACTAGCCTCCAGTGAGACGAGCGACGTTTATGACCCGACGCGCCGCGCGAGTTGGTCAGTGCATAAATTACGGACTTATCAAGGCACTAAGCAGGCTTTTAAAAAGCCCACCTTGATATATTATTTATTTTTCTTCTGATACAGACAATTCTAACATGGGTAATTACGAGTTTTTGTAGTTACGTTCACAGCATTTTATTCAAAACTATCCAAAAATATATACTTAGTTCTACTAAGTTCTGTTAAACTTAAACTCAACGCTTTTGATATTAATCTATAAATAATGATATAATAGGATGATTTCACTTTCAAAATTTTCCTAATATGTTTAATATTTTTTGGGAAGCACGGGTTTTTTTACCCACGTATTATTTTGTCGATGAAGGGACCGACACTGTTTCGATTCATCTGGATAATCTTCGTCAGCATGAGTTTAACTCGGGATCCGCTCGCTGCCGCTGGCGTTTTTGATTCGGACTGCGGACCACGTATCGCGTAGTCTCAAAATAAATCGAAACAGTGTCTGTGTCTTCATTGACAAAATAATACGTGGGTGAAATCCGGGTTCTTTAAAATAGCTTGATTTGAAAACACGTGACTTAGACTAATAACGTGAGAATATTCGAGTTTCCAAAGACCCAAAGTTGGAGTATTAAAATAAAGCCAAAGTTAAATTTACGACTCTAACACTCTCTGTAAACTGCAGTCTCTATAACCTTACCGAAGTTATCAAGTTTAATTACTTAACTGCCAGTAAGGTTAGGGCTGGGCGGAAGCGGCAAGTGCTAGGTCACAAGCCGTCAAAGTTTGTACGCTCGATGTTACTGTTTCAGGTTAAAACTATTTTACAACATCTATTTATTTGACTAGCTGCTCAAATAAATAAAAGTTGTGACTTTGCCCGCGTTGTACATTTTAACAGTAGTTGATATGTCATTCCAGGTCCAAATCTATATTATTATTGGATAGTAGGGTTCCTGACTTATTCCCATCTCGGAGATTTCGTTGTTTTTACCGGCGCCTTTTAGTGTTCATAAATAGTTATACTCGTATTTTGATTGATTGATAATATTGTGTTTCAAACACTGTAAATGTATCTATTCTATGTTTCAAATCAATTGTGATATTAACTACTGGCAAAAACACTGTGCAATTTGCATACATGCATGCTGTAAGTGTTTACCTTGATTGAACGTGAGTTTTTATATTACGATTGCTTGTGCACGTAAGGGGCTTTGCCTTATGCAACAAGTCCCTTCCTACACTTCAATGAATATTGTAATATTTTTGGTAGCAAACGATAAGGGTCTCCCGCAGTGGGATGCCATGCATCATCTAAGTTCGACGCAGGAATAACAAGTAGGAATAACGAATCGCTCCCCAGACATTGAAATATTATAAATCCAAGGCGCGAATGAAAGAGGTTTTGGGAAGTTCTATCCTCGCGAAATTCATGAAACTCAAATAAATAATAGCTTTCGAATGGCATATTTACATTGCTATTTGAACTTGCCACACCCCGTAACCCCTTATGAAATTAACTGTCAAATATTTGAATATACAATCAGTCCATGTTAGTAATAGACTAAAATCGAATCACACAATGAAATAAATTAAGTTTGTAATTTGAAAACTAGCAACGGGATTCGGTTAGTTCGAAATTGGTTTCGTACGGTCCAGCAACCGCAATCAAATGAATGAATAAGGTTGTTCCTAACCGAACCTGTTTGCTTCAATCGTATTTTCATATTCTATTATTTAATAAATAGTAGATTATGTTGTGTAGTATTGTCTGGTGGACAAGTAGGAAGTCGGACGGCCTGGTACCTTTGTCACTAAAGCTGCCTGAGCTAAGTTATAGCAAAAAAGTAGCTTGCGATCATTTTGAACGAGTAACACTCGTAACTAAGTGCGACTCGGTATATGCGATTCAAGATTTTTTTCGATTATGCCTTCGAACTAACAAGATTACTTACTACGAGTATATTATAGCCCGCCAACTCATTATTGATAAAGAATAAAATGTTTTAGTTATTATGTTTAAAAAGTACAGGTTTCGTGCTCAGACTGGACATTAGAAAAACTAGGAATATGACGAGTAAAGAGGGGACGGCACGTGGGCAGAGTCCCGGACGTTAGAGAAAAAGGACTAGAGTTTGATGGAGTTTTAAATTGCGACAGGCAGGCGTGTTGAACGACTATGTTTGCCGGAACCACCAGTGCATAAAACGAACCTTTTTATTCATCGGCTACAAAAATATTCTTTGGATTAAAGAAATCATGTGTTCTTGTTATGGAACCACACCGTTACCTAACCTTTGAATATTGTTAAACATTTATTTCGTATTCGAGTCGGGCCACATTTGAAACATTTTAAATGAGACCGTGTCTTTCATCGATCGAACAATGTTCTATTCTAAGAAAGGAACAACGTACTGTACTGTACTGTGCTGTACTTATTTTATTTACGGTATTTTAGAAAAAAAATAGAGATTTATATTTTTTTGGAAATACATATTCCCATTTTTATACTAAGGTATCATTAGAAGATGGCAAGGTGAGAGCCTTGCCACCACCAAGGAATCAACTAAAGCTCAAATAAAGAATCTATAAACGCCTAAATAATTTATTTTTAAACTTCTCCACGAACACTCCTAAGTTATAAGTGTACCTAAATCATATAATATTTTCAGTGATAAATCGCAAAACTTTATGCGTGCTACTTGTGTGTTGAAAAGCTCGGCATCTACAAAAGTAGCGAGTGTGGAGCAAGCGACAGAGCATAAACGAGTTCCCACAAAATAAATGTTTTTATACTCTTGCAGCAGATGTCTTTTTCTTTTCTAGATTTCTTATACTTTTCGAACTAACAATATTTTAACTTCGTGTATTGCTTGCTTCGTGTTTTCATCCCCAGATTTTATATCATATAATTGAGTAACCAAGGCGAGGTGAGATATGGACAAAAACAACAAATTAGTGATGGCCAGTAGATGATCAAATACCAGTAGTTAGTAAATGGTTAGATGATATTGGGCTTTTGGCTAGTTGTGGGAGAGCAGTGAATGCGATAGCACCATTTTCGTTTTTTGTGTGTTTATATCGTATTTAGTGTAGCAAACTGACCCGGTTTCGCACAGGTAACCGGTAAATTATACACCTAAACCATCCTAATTAATCACTCCGGACATGCGTGATAACCGTATAAAAATCTAAAGTTACCAAAGTAATATTTGAGTTTATTACGCTCAGACCGATAAACCAAAACATAAACCTTAATCTTTTGGAAACCAAAAGATTAAGAAATAAAATAATTAAAATAAGCCACAAGTACTATAAAATATAGTACAGTCCTCAACTCATAATATTTTAAAACGGTTAAAGCTGCCACAAAAACATTTTTATATCGAAAATCACGGTTGAGTACTGGAATTGCATTTTCGTTCAGTATTGAAACATGGATTTTTTTGATTTTGCTTGGAATTCACTTCGATTTGAAACGGGATTTGTACAGAATATGAAATGTTAACTTCGGATGAGTGGATTTGACTAGCGCATTGGTGGCTTTCATGTTATATTATTTACGAGTATTTTCATTATTGACATTTTTGGAGTGTAATTTAAAGTAAATAATATGTTGAACCTTTGAAAGTCTTTCTCAATAAGTAATTAATTGCTCAACCGAATAATACTATCAATTATGCAATGCAAAAGTTTGTAAGTTTTGTAAGCTTGTTACAATTTCATACTGGAATAAATAGTAAAAGTTTCTACGCACATAGAAGCTTCAGGCGTAAGTATGTACCTTATTTTTAGGGCACGACGCGTTTAACTCAAGTGAGAAAATAACTAACGACTAGTACTAGAGATTTTTTACCAGTCTAGTCAAAAAACAAATTTTCTTTCTTGACTGAGGTTCTCAACTCAACAGATGACATAGAGGTAGTCTTAAATTTCTAACACTAACACGTGAACTAACACTCTAACACGTAAACTTGTTTTCTATAAATTTATAAAATATTAAAGGTTGAGACCAACTTTACTTGTACAAAGCGACATGACAGCCATAACTGATTAATGCTCGTAACTGTCCTACACCTACATACTTGCTGAATATTGAGAATTAAATTTTAGATTTTGAGCGCGCTCTCTAACCCTATCTGCCGTATTGTAAAATGAAACCCGGGTACTAACGAGATGTGTATTGTACATAGGTGTGTTTATATGATTGTTCCGATGCCGGGCTTCGAGTATGTTTAACGAGATATAATTTGGTTACTGAACAATCACCGAGGGCTTGACTGTGTTTCGTTGAGTATCGCACTAATTATAGAGCCGTATTTTACTAATTCTCGCAAAATACTATCGTATTTCCGAATGTACTATGTTTATGGCGCGTTTTGGACATTAATATAAATTTATTTTAAATTTTCAATCAACGACATTTCAGGTAGTTTTAAATTACAATTACGATGCAAAAGTCTCCTCTTATTCTCTACAGTCATATACAGTCATTAGTCAACTGTACTTAAACTGCGTTAAAAGTGTCGAGATCATGTCCCTATTTTATATTTTATATAGAGTGTTTTTAATTAGATCCGGACACTAGCAAAGTATTCCTTTTAAGTGACGTTCGAAACTTATTTAGCAATGGCACTGAATAAAACAGCTTTATGAATTAAGCATCGTTGAACGCGACTTGCATTCGCAACAGTATTTACAAATGCTTCCAGGCTTGTACATTCCCGGCGAGTAATTTTGTTTCGGACACAAAGCGAGCCAGAGCTTTGACTGTCGTCCTAATTAGCAAATCCCTTTCGTGTCGTTCGTATTTTGGCATTACAGCGTTACAGAGAACATTATTTGACTTACCTGGACATGTTTTAATTCGTGTGGTGGTAGACAGATATATAGAAATAGAGCTATATAATGATATAGGTTAGGAACACGTTTTTAGTGTAAATAATCTGCCTTATTTTAATTATTAAAAGTTTTGGTAGGTCACGATATCAACGCATTAATTTTTCACTGGAATATAAGAAAGTTACCTTTAACTGCCATGGAGCAGACGGAATGCACTTTAGACTGTAGAAAAATCAGTTTTACAATTTGCTTGATGTAAAAAGTATGTATTGTTTCTCAGGTTTATTGTAAAAATAATTGTCAACTTTCTTATGACTTCATCGACTTTTATAAATCGTTCGAGGGTTGAGTTCGAGTGATGTAATTCTTTGATTTACTTTAGACAACGCTTTTCTGTACTAACAATAATATTTTTGAAGGTATATGTAAACATAATACATCAGTATTCTATATAATGCGTTCATAGATTTAAATACCACTGGAGATCATATGTGACCAAATGTTAACCGCGCTCTACGTTGCTTAGATAACTTTATTTGTAAAGAGCAACTATTCTAGCACCATTATTGTATTATACTTTGGAATAATCACCGTCCGTCGCCAAGTTGCTGGCGTAGTAAACTTAACTTACATAAATCGGGCTATAACCTATCCCATAAAATAATAATGGGATATATTAAAACCAGATAGTTTCAAGTATACAGATTGTATCATCGTGTACATTATCCTATTTAGTTTGAAGATTACGAATATAGTTTTATGAAACATGATTGATGAAAATAGGTATCTATTTTCAAATAATAATGTAACTGGAGATTTTAGGTTTCTATCCTAAGTATATTTTTTTTATATTTTATTTTAGCGTATATTGAAAGATCTTTGACAGCATTTCATTTAAAACGAAGAATATTATGCTTATTTCTGTATCTAAGTTAGAGTTTTGTTCTGAAATACGAATCGCGTTCTTGTGCATTCTCTTGACTTTTAAGTTCAAAATGAAGTAAAGGAAAACGATCACAGATAGATTGCAACATTGAATTGATTGTTTATCAATCTCTTCGTCCAATTGCTCTCAAATGCACTCAATAAATCTGAATAAATTTGCTTACTTTACGTAGCACGGTATTCGTTTAAATTGAAACTGAATTGATTATGACTGCAGTGTAGCAGTGTTTATTTAATGATGTTATATTTCAATAGCCTTACCGCCTTAAAAGTTACAAACCATATCTTTTTTATTTATAAATATTTTTTTATATCTGTCTATTAATCTTTGGATCCTATTCTATTCAGATTTTTGAATAGAATAGGTTCAATCTTTTAGGTAAATCTTTCAGGTTTTGAGTTTATTAATACATTTTGTTTAATTTAATTTCCAAATTATTTGTCTGATAGAAACATCGCGTAACCCAAGAGCTGGCTCCTATCTGGCCCTGCGTATTAGCATTGCCATTCAACACGGCAATGCCACCAGTGTCTTGAAGATGCTGCATTCTGGCAGTGATCTAGATCAGTTGAGCTATCTAGAGATAAATTTAAACGGTCCTAAGTTAGCTCAACTCTTTCACAAGTATTTTATATTATTCTATACATTTCTGTAATTATTTTAAAGCTAAATATTGTCCTTGTAAATGCAAAATAGACATTTAATCTTTTTAAATAATTTGTTAAATAATCGGTAATATAGCTTTGTATATATTTTATTAAAATTAATTATGTTTTTAGTCTTACTTAGTACTTAAAATATGCAAAAATACAAATAACTTGAGCATCCGGTTGTTTAAAGTTTATTATTTATTTGTAAAGTTTCCACGTGAAGAGCAAAATTTACTCTTCACTTCTCTTCACTCTGAATTAGTCTCTTCGTATACAAGTGAATAGATCTACATTGCATTTTTTTAATCTTAAAAATGGTAGTTTCTTTTAAATCGGAAACTCTGTGAGTTACTCGCGGTGCCATTCCACTTAAACTTTTTAAACTTTTTATTTCAACATTGTATAAGTGAACCATACCTTACTTTAGAAATTTATGAGAATAATAGCTCTTTCTTTCGGTCGTTTGTTCTCAAAGTTATTAGTTCACAGAATTTAATGTTTTAGACTCATTTTAAAAGTTAGATAAAAGTTGCAATAGCGCAGAGGCTAACAATGTGCCTGTTGTTTAGTTTTCTTTATTAGTTCTTGTTTGTCTTGTTTCTACCCTTGATAGGAGGGTAAAAGTTGCGAGTACGACGCCCTGTTCTTAACTTGTTAGTTTATGGCTTGCCGATCTATGAGCTTGCAGGCTAAGAGGCTCATTGAATTATTGTAATGATTGGTCTTTATAAATAAGAAAAAGCAGCTATCGGGCCTGGTTTACTTATCACTCGAATATTGCTTGTTTTACTTTATTAATTTAATAACATAATATGCGTTTTATTACTTTATTGGTTATTTTGTAGAAAAGTGTATGCACTACTAAGCAAATTGCACTATTAAACTCAACTGAGTTAATGAAATTGTTTTCGTGACTTCCGTAGACCGGACTTCTGATCGGAATTCTTGTGAATATCGTTGAGATGGCAAGCTTCCAACAGTAGCCAGTGAAGTATGCCTAGCTAGATAGCTTGGTTCTCTACTTGGTAGGTAGATTTTTGTTGCTTCATTTTGATTTACTGGATTGATGAAATTATGAATGTTAGTTTGTATTTTTATTTTGTTTCCGTTTTAAATTCGCCTTGCCTCCAGATATTATAAAATCGCAGCGCAGGAGGCAATCGCGTTTCTGCAATTCTTATGGTCTAGTCAAAACTTGATGATAAAACAGCCGATGGTGCGGGTCGTCGCGTGGTGGACAGCCCTGGAATTGAAATAGCGCGGACACCGTATATCTTCAGGACTCCTTGACGCGTGCTAGTTGTGACCAGCTAGACCTTGAGCAGATATGAGCTGGTACTTACCATTGTAGAGCAGCGTAGATTCGGGATCCCGGGGCGGAGGGCCCGGTGCTGTGGAGGCAGGCTCAGGGCTGCGGCCGCGCCCCTCACCAACCACGTCGATCTCCTCATCGGTCTCGTCCCCCAGATATGCTGTGGGGACCGTCTTCCACTTCTTGGCCATGAGGCAGCGCGGCATGGCGGCGCGCGCATCAGCTTCAGCGCGGCCGCATGAGCAAGAGACAGACGAACAGAGAAAAAGAGAGAAAAGAGATAGAGCGCCACCCCGGGCGAGCGGCTTTACGGGCGAATTCGCACGCGTACTCTGGCTATTGTGAGAACAACTATAGCTGTCTGAGTTTATATAGTAGGGGGTGGGGTGCGCGCGCCGCTTTTCGATCGGAGGGGGGGGGCTACTGGTGTCCCCCTTCGTCCGCACGAAACTTTATACGCGTCGCGCCAACTTATGCCGACACTTGACGGAACTCGCGAACCCCCACACGATCAACCAGTGGATGCGGACCTGCCCTGTACGCACGCGACGTGCCTCAATTACCTTCGCCTTATAACTGCTTCCCAGGCGCCGAGCGCCCGCGCGCTGTGTACAACATTAAGTTTCTCACTCGCTCGTCTAGGAGCCACATTTATTAAAGTTTTGTAACTTTACAAAAGTTTAAACTTTACAAACTTATAATATTAAAACAGTTTAAAGTAGACCATTTTATAAAAAACCTATTGTTAACTTTCACGGTCAGATTTTTAGTGCTAGTTTTACTTTTTATATTATATTGGAAAAAATCTTAGCTTCTTTTGAAAAGTTTTGTTAACTTTTTGATGTATACAAAAGTTTTACTCTGTAGAACTTAAAAAACAGGATAGACTATTTTATAGTAGACTATTTTATAAATAAACTACGATGTACTTTTTACCTATCGGTCTATCTTTGTTTTAATAATATTTTATAATACGTGGTTCACATAATTACAAGATTTTATTCATATTTTCAATAAATGAAATATATTAATAAGAAAATCAAAGTTAGGCTGATTTATAACACTTTGATTTCGTTTTTGAGAAACTTAATTTTAGGGCAGTTCCGCTACTTTATTTCCGGTTTATTTGTATGATATGCTAATATCTGCCTTTACTTTTTCTTTCCTAATTGCCCCATAGAGGGTAGATGGAGTGTAGGTCGTCTGCCAGCAAGAGGGTGGACGACCTAGTCAAAGTTAAAGGTCGTAAATGGGTTAGATTAGAGGTAGACCGAGGCAGATGGCACAAATGAAGAGTGGCCTATGCCTAGCAGTGGGATGAGACAGACTGCACATGATGATGATGAATTACTATTTGTAATAAATTTAACTTAGACAAAATAAAAATGCCTTTTAAATTAATTTCATTTATTGCGTTACTGTGTACGCAATACAGTACATTTTGTGTAACATCATGTAATTGTGAAATGTATTTTACGAGTACACGAACGGATCTGACTAATTTCTCAAATATGCATACATTCGTTAGTAGCACCGTCAGTTAGGAGAAATTAAATTTTCCGTTTTTATTTAATAGAAAATTCAAATAGAAATTGCAGAAGATTAATTTTGACTAGAAACTAAAATGCTAACCAAATATTTTTAAAAGTAGTAAATAACTAATTAAGACACCGAATTGTAAACCATCACAATATCCTAGAGAAATCAACATCGTAAAACCATCGTTTTTTCGAAACGATCGTCTAGCAGAATAGGGGGCTCGAAGCCTTATCGCTATAGTTTCTTTCAGCTAAAACGTAGACGAACTGAGAACGCACCATAACTTTTGAATATTTTATACTCTTCTTCTTCTTCCTATAATGGCATATGTCTTGATTACAATGTTGTCAAGTGGTTTTGTATGATACAATATCGTCGATCTTTCATTTCACGATGTAACATAGCACTTCTAAATTAATTAGTTTTTCACGTTTTTATGTTTTACTGGGTAAGCTTATACGAACTTAAATCAATAAATTGTGACTTCTTGGAACTAGTGTAAGCAATTGTATTATGTTCCTTTCTGGTTTATACGACAAGAGATCAGAAAATTCAAGACGACCATTCCGCGATAATGTTTAGAATAGACAAATGGCAATCGATTGCGATATTTTACAAACTTGGTGACGATAACAAAACAATGTCACTTGACATTGGAGGCAATTCGGTTGGTTCATTTCTAAAATTAGGAATTGTCTAAAATATATTTAGTCAGTCATTGCATTTATAAAACCTATTCGGTTGGTACCATCTAACTAAATAACGAACGCTTAATTAAGTTAGATAAAATTAAATTAGGATATGTTAGTAGCAGCAGAAAATCAAAGGTTAATTTGACAGCTCAAAACCTAACCTTAGCCATAATTAGTTAGGTTGGTGCCAAAAGGAATTGACGCCATTGGGAAAACTGTTATCTAAATATATACCATAGGAAAAAGAAGAAAATGTCGGGACAAAATCGCAGTCGATCGACATAAGCCTGTCTATTCTTAACCTCATCGTGGTATAGCTGTCTAGAATGTTCCTGGATATCACGTCATACAAATCACAAAGAAGCATACTACACATGTATTGCATTAATAATATGACAGCCATTTGACACCAATCTAGACTGGAGCTACCTGTTTGAATGATTAAGAATCCACAGTTTTTCAATATTCAGTCTTAGAAGGTTGCGAAGGGTTCCCATAACACAAGCTCTGCTTACCAAAAATAGCTACTTGTAAACTTAATATTTAACAAACGAATACTTCAAACGAAACAAATTACCGTTAAAGAAACCACTTTAAAAGATCTATCTAACGATATGCTACAAGGTGGCGTTGTAAAATAAACAAATAACCTGACTTTACATGTACGGGAAGTATCCCTAAAAACATTTTATCAACGTTGTTAATTTGATAATTTGTAAGGCTGTAATACGTATTACCGTTTAAAATTTCATAACGATTAAATTAAGAGTCTGCGAGGAAGAGTTCTGATTAAGGGCGGACAGACAGACGGACATAGCGAAGCTATAAGCTTTCCTTGTGGACTTCCTTGTGTTTAGCGGTTTAGGCGTGGAAAGGTGTTCCCCATAAACGTTCATCCGTTATTTCAACAAGGGATTGAATAATGGTTCTAAAAAATGGTTCGTTTCTTCATTAAGGTTCTTATAGAGGTTCCAATATTTGTTCTGGTTACGGTTTCGGGTCTGGTTCTATTTGGGATCCTAGAAACCGATTCTCGTTCCAAAGCCGGCGGGTTGGTTTCGACGGCATTGTTAAAAGTATTTGCTTTGAAGTAATGCCGTTGACATCAACCCGCCGTTTTGCGCTAGGCTGTGTCAGCGGGTCAGCGGCTTTGGTGTGAAGTTCTGTACTTAGCTCCATACTCACACTAACATTCTATACAGAAATTTAGACTTAAAAGAATTTAGTGCGGCTCGAAATTATTTGCTTACTATTATGGTTAGCATGAAAATTTCATCACTATTTATGTAGTTAGTACTTATTTTCAATACCAAGGATAATATTATTTTCCATAAATATTTAAGAAGGTTTGCTTTGACTGACTGATTAAAAACAACGCACAGCCTAAGCCGCTCGTAATAGAGACTTCAGTTCAAGGGAATATCTGTCTTGTAGCATAGAGGTGTATTAAATTGTATTTTTTCCAAACTCAACCATTCTAGGGTAAAACTGTTTAAAAAACTTCTTTTTTTTCTTTTCTTTTGAGCAGTGAGTGTGTCGGCTGCTCGTGAGTGAGTGAGTGTGTCGGCTGACGTTATCAACCATAACGTTCGTATTAACAATATTAGCTATGCGGACGACATGGTTCTGTGCCCATTCATCAGTGTTCTCAGGAGGCTGCTGGTCATTTGCGTTCAGTACGCTGGAAAATATGGACTGGTATACAACTGCAAAAAAAAGTGAATACCTGGTTTTCAGGGCCGCCAACAAAGGCCCTGAGTCGGTTCCTTCCATTACGCTCAACGGAACGGCTCCTTAAACAAATATCTTGAACATTACGTAACTGACAACCTTGATGACCAGGCTGATATACATAGGGAACGTATGACACTGACGATTAGAAGTAATATGCTGGCCCGCAGAGTTGCACGATGCAGTACGCAAGCAAAAATCACACTCTTCAAAGCCAATCGTTTTACACAAGCAGCCTGTGGTTCAGCTATACTTAAAAGTCGATAAATGCCCTACGTGCTCAGTACAATAATATTTTCAGAGTGTTGTTGGGGCTGCCTCGATTCTGCAGTGCATCTTCCATGTTTGGGGAAGCAAGGGTTGATGGTTTCCATGCCATCATCCGCAAGAAAACAGCCTCACTGCTCAGCAGATTGCGGATAGCATTCTGCAGGTCATACCGGACAGATATGATCTGCCTATTATAAAATCTTTCATTCGTGTTTTAGTCTAGTTGTTGGACTGGAGCGCGAATGAAAGATCATAAACTTTCTACATGTTATTCTACTTCATATGTAACACTCACCTAGAAATAAGATTTACATACCTACTAACACCAAATGGACTAATAATGTGTCTGAATTAATAAATGAGTATTATTATTTAAACCACCCCTTGATACACGGAAATGGGGTTAAAGTTCGAACGCGTGGAGCGGTCTGCTTGATACTTGGCATAAATATTCTTTGCAAAAAAATAAACTGGCATAATCTGCCAAGTATACTTAACTTACTCGTGTACTAATTAATGCTTATACACGAGGTTCAACATAAGATATTTTTAATGACAGTCTTTCCGCTATTTTCAACTCTTTGAGAATGTATTTAAGTTTTAATGTAAGATAGATAGTTTGGTTACACTTTGGTTTTACTGTAAGCTTTATATCACAACTGTATTAAAAAAATAATAAAGTATAAAATTATAAAATTCTACAATTTTTTGTAAGCTTGATTGGAATCGAACCGCATCTGAATGACAGCTTTTGACGTGTTTTCGTATTCTGCTAATGAACAACGATTCAGCTTACGCTATGGTTACAAAATCATCAACAGTCGATCGAATGTCTTTTTAAAAGGCATTCTACGAAAATGTTTACATGTAGACGTAAAACAACAACAAAAAAATTAAAATGTTTACACGCAGAATCACATCGATTTAATGTCAGAACATAGTCAAAAATGAAAAATGAAAATGATTTTGACTGACGTTTGACATTGTTTGAAAATCACCCCACACACAACCAGGTAGAATTCAGGCCCTCAGAAAATGAATGCCTATGGAAATGTAAAATAAATTACTCTTTCCAAAGCTTACGTTTCGTTTATCGTCCGTTTTGTTATGAATTGTATTAAAATTTCATTAAAATTGAAAAGCTGTTTTATTATTTACAAAGTAAATAAATAAATAATAAGTCCTTTGACTATTGCACAAACTAATCAAATTAAGGCAAGTGGACGTCTACCTCAGACAATTTTGTTAACCGGAACTTCGTCTTTGGCATTGACACTATGTAACATGTCGTCAGAAGGCGTAAATTTGATATAATTCGTTATTATATAATAACGATACTCGATACATTATTAATGTTCAAACACTCTACAAGTATTTATGTTTTTAAGTAGCGAGTCTTCCAATAAACGCGGGTACATAAAATTAATCCATCCTTCTCTGTCAGAACGATAGGGGCAGTAAATCCGGTAAATTCTCGCTCTGGCTTGACGTTGCTTGATTGCCATACATACAGAGATTATTTATATTTTAAAGGTAGGGAAACAACAATACAAGTCGGTCGACCTAAAAAAAAGGCGTTTTCGCGTAATATATAATAACATACGGCATACTTAATACTTACACGATACTACATAAATATTACACATATTTACGGAATCCATCCCTACACACAACTTGACACAACGAGAAATACAACAGATTATAAACATGAGCTATACAATCACTTTTCTGTTAAATTATTTGACTTTTCAGAAATACGAAGAAATTTCATTTTTAAACGTGGTTTTAACTTTTTTTATTCCGCAATTAGTCTGAAATAGTTATTTAAAAGATCAAAGCAGTGTTAAATGGTTTTTTCTGTTAACATTATAGTTTGATAAAATATGATTTGTGTATTTATGGTAACACTACTTATGCCTACTCTGTTATAATATAAATGACTATATTATTGATAAGAATGCATGGCCTCATGTTGCTCTGCTCTCAGACAGTTAACCGACACACTTGAAATGTATTAGTATTTCGTTATTAAGGTAGTTATAAGATGAATCATGTAAAAAAGCGCTAGGACCAAGACCAGTTTCTTGCCAGTTCTTCTCAGGCTTGGGTTAGGATGAACACCTAAATTCACTTAGTATGTAAGATGTTTCAAAGTGATCAAAAAAATGATTCAAAAATGTATATTTTTATATTTATATCTAAATAGGTGTGGTGACACATTTTATGTAAGCGTACGCTAGTAAATCGCGTTTAGCGATTCTTCATTTTAAATAATACTAGCGACCCGCCCCGGCTTCGCACGGGTGCAATGCTGATACTAAATAAACTACAAATGTGTTTATTTACGACACCACATTAGAAACCTCTAAAATTGACAGTGCTTCTCTACTATATTATGCATTTATTATACATATAAACCCTCCTCTTAAATCACTCTATCTATTAAAAAAAACCGCATCAAAATCCATTGCGTAGTTTTATAGATCTAAGCATACATCGGGACAGACAGACAGCGGAAGGCGACTTTGTTTTATACTATGTTATGATTAATTCAGTACATCAGGTACGCTCCAGTCCCAACCCCGGTTTCACATGCCAAAGGCCATACGTGTTAGGTACATTCACCGCTGAATTTATAAATGTAATTTGTACCTTCGAACATTTTTTATCAATACAAGTAATTAAAGTGATCCATTGTTTATCTCATTATCGCATCCTACCTAGCTAGCACCCTAAACAGATCGAGATTCTTCAACTACAACTACTAAATAGGTATAAGATATAAGATAGGTATAAAATAGGGAAATATAGGTGATAAGAGGTAAAAACTATTGTATTAAAATTTGTATATCCTTGAACTTACAAACTTGAACCTTTGTATAAATACTATATAATTATTTTCAATTTATCTTGGATTTTAATTTAATTTGTTTGTGTATATATTTTTTTTTTAATGGAGATTTATTTTAAATAAATGTGTTAATCTTCGTATCGTGTCACTAGTTATTTTGAACCAGTGTGGTGAAAGGATTACAGTGCGCCTCAGAGGCTTCTTTTGTGTAGTTGGATCTTGTGTTCGAACTTTTGAGGTTATTCGACACGCCGGTTTCTTTGCGATGTTTTCCTTTGCCGTTAGAGAGTATTGGTTTAAAAATGTTTACAAACATTTGAAAATATTTTCTAACAAACATTTGATCACAATTAAATTCTGTAGATATTCAAATTCAGAACTGTCCATTCTTTAAAAAAGCATTTAGGCAACTGTCAATGCCCAAATCCTTGATATAATCCCACAGACTATACTTTTGTCTAGCTCTTAGTGTTTGGCGCATCCAGATAGAGCACTTTTAATTTTTTTTATAAACAAAAAAAAGCTAATCCAATGAGCAAATCTTCTTCCATTTTCATGTAGACGCCTCGGAACGTAAATCCAAACTGCGAGCCGATGTCATGTTTACAAATGCTATAAATGTTTGTAAACATTTTCCATCAGAACATCGAACAATTCCTAACAGAATGTTTGTTACATTAAATACGTAGGCCGCTGCCTAGGGTAGCTTTTAAAAAACTGAGTTTAAGTTTAATCTAATTTAATTCATAAAACAAAATTACAATATAATTATTTTAAACATGAATCTCGTTCGAAGTATGAAGCAAGAGTGCAATCCTAAGTCTAAGTAGTTCCCATGAAAAGTGCAGCGTCGGTTGTCAGGCGGCCCACGTTCCGCTGACCATGCGCCTCGTGCCATGTCGATGTCTTGTACCGGTCGAGCCAACGCAGCGCTCTACATATATTAGCATTGCGTAACACCTCCCACTGAAGAACAGCGAGTATTGAAGCTTGTCGTAAATTGAGTTGGGGGTTGCTAGGGATCAACCCTTCTTATAGTTGGAAGAGCGTAGACTCCCTGTAGTTCAGCTTGGCTTTCGTCAGAAACTTGATGTGAATTCTTCATCGGTGTCGGTCCGTACTTTCTGTATAACATCACGCTAGTAAGTGCACATGCACCGGCTATAACCACGTCCATAGGGATTGTAGTGTGGTATAGAGTGTAGTCGACGTTTTTCTCGAGATGTAACGGCGATTGTTATGAAATTTTCTTGTTAGTGGCTTGAAGGTGGTCCAGGTTGATAGAATGCAATTTAAATGCTGGATATGAAGATAAAGTGATGAAGTCGCAGCTAGGTAGATCCATAATTTTCAATGCTTGTCCCTTTAGACGATCGTTAGTATTTGAGATCGTAAAATCTGGGGTTTCTAAGTAACATCTTTGTGGAATTATGGTGAGATAGCTGCCTTGGAGCGTCTTGTAGAGATCTTGACCACAGGAGAGATGTATCTTCGTGGAGACAGGGAAGCTGATGCTATAGTGTCTCTCGTCGAGTTTTTCATACGCCGGTTTTCTTGATGCTTGAAGGTGATGCTGATGGGGCTACACATCTTGTTCCGCTGCTGTGTTGAGATGAGATGCGGGATGCAGTCATCTGATGATCGGCTCTGCTCGTGTCTTTTCTCCTCGCATTTACGCCATTTACTGGTCTTCGGGCATTCAGCCTCTATGTACCTACTTGAAATATTTCTCATGGATAGCTAGGTATGGGAAAGGAGGAGCAAGGATCTCCTTATTTTTGTTAGGGATGATAGATAATCTATACCTACATACATGTATACATTATATACATATAAATGAATGGGAGCACGATTGGGAACTTATAAACTATAACTATATCATTTCCTACATAGTAAAAACCTTATCTAATTACATCGAAATACTCTCTAATATCTAAATCTACTACTTGTTCAATGCCATATAGAATGTTCAATTTACGAACTATATCGCGAATTGTATTCAAATTTATGACCGAATGATGCGTGGTGGAAGCTCTGACAAAAGCAAGGATAATTTGTAACTTAATTAGTTCTTGAGAGATAGAATCTACATTATCCGTTAAAATCATATGAATTTGAGCTAGGTGTGCGTACTTGACTAAATCATGATCCCATGAGATGATGAAAGCTTCAGATTGCAGAATTTTATTTATTAAATTTTCAATTTTATTCTGATTGTCTACAATTCTATTTAAAATCTTTGAATATTGTAGTGTCCAATTTTTAGATAAACTTACGTGATTATTCAATTCAGTTACCAAGTTATTCTCATTATTTTCTCATGATTTAAATCTACTGAAACTACTTTATTACGTAACTCTTGGAGGTTGACATTTGTAGAAAGGAATGTGTTTCGTTTCCTTAGCCTCTGAATGTCTTTCATTTCAAAAACTATATTTCTTTTCGTTTCAAATCATACACGCGCGATGTTCATGTCATTTCTAGCTTTGACAGCGGTATGAAAGACGCCATTTTTTTGGTAGTCATGCGACACATATCCGTCGAAGCTTGGAGTGACCAGCAGTTGTCTGTGGGACACCGACCGAATCGCGCGCATCTTTCATCTTTCATCATCCGGTGAACCTCACTTCTATCTCAATCTCAAGAACCAACAACGAGAGCTCGTGAAAATTCGTGTTAAACACCGGTGGGACCAACGTATGCTGATCGCAGTCTAAGGTATGTACTCGCATTATATTTCTACTGTCTGTCAGCAAAACTTGATGTGAACATCGTGTGTTATCAAAAGCAAATTCGTTAGACTCTTCCACGAAAGGTCTTCCCAGAGTAGCAGAAAGCCACACCAATCTTCGGCTGGTTGTGCATATGCTACATTCTTTATGGTGCCGAAACCAGGGAACATTTAAATTTGCAAATTGTAATCGCCATCTTTTGCAAATTGTAATCGCCATCTTTATTCTGCGTATGGTATTTCTGGTTAAAGCGTAGCTTAGAATATCTCAATCGATCTATTGTCTCAATTATAAGCATTAGGTATTTATCGCATTCTAAGTTATTCCATTCCATCAGAATTACGCCATACCTATACTACTTAAAAACAAAATTATCGTACCTATCTTAAATTCATTATCTAACGTTCACGAGCTATCACCATCGAACAATCATTCCATTAGTAAATAGAAGTGCAAGTATATTGTACTTGTATTTATCTTAATTTCATCGTCACATTTTGTGAGATCCAAATTGTGCAATCATTATAATCACCATCGGTGCACAATTTAATTCGGCTTGCAAATGTTACATCAATCATCATAACATACGTAGATTACCTAGTCAATCACTCATTTATCGTAACATAATCGTAGGTAATTCTTCTATCTAAATATCAAAGTTATAACATCGTAAAACATTGTGTTCTTTTCTCCTTTTTATCTCGAGGGTAGTACGTAAACACTATAACCGCTCATCGCGGCCGAGTGCTACACTGGAATATTTTCTAGAACGAGTGAATAAACAGCTTATCAAACAGTTAGTACGAGTATCGTCATCGGACGTACAATCTATCACACAAGTATCGGAACATTGTTTCGCTCCATACTATATAAGCTGAACTTGTTTTGTAGGTCGTATCTCATAGTGTCAAGGTCCATATCTTTTTTCTATAGTGTTCGCTTGTACTTATGTATATCTAGCTTGCGAAGTTGAAGTTATTGTGTGCAATTTCTTATCTACGTTGTCTGCACATCGTGCTACATAACTAGGCAGGTTTCAATAGGTGATTTAGTTTCAAGTTCTAACTACAATTAGTTTTTTTTTAATATATACGCGCCTGCCTAGGTATCTGTATAAACACATAATTATACTTGCCTCCTGTTGTACCTACTGTTTAATTTGAACCATGTCGCTCGGAAAGTCTCGCAGTCGTAAATTAAGTAGCTTCAAGAAGTCTAAGTCAAAATCTTTCGAAATCAATTACACTACGCAAGACTTACCGTCTTTGCGTAGAAAACGAACTATCGCATATAAACGTTTGACGAAGGCGTTAGAGGTAGGTATTTTAGCTGCTAATGACCCTATTCAAAAGGATCTATTTTTATCGTATTATCAGGAAGTGAAACAAATCGCTGCTACTTTTGAGGATGCACATTTTACAATTCAGGAGATTGTTGACGATGATCCTGAAACTGAAAATAATGAAATTCAGGAACGCTTTGACGAGATCTATTACAAAGTGTTATCGATTTATCGTAGTTTGTCGAAAGTAGAATCTACTCATTTTTCCAGCGGTAATTCTTCGAATATCCGGTTACCAAAAATAGTACTTCCGACTTTTAATGGTAACATTAAAAGGTGGCCTGAGTATTTTGATATCTTTAATGCGTTGATACATAGTTCCACCTCGATTACCGACACGGAGAAATTTCATTATCTCTTATCGTCTCTCAGCGGCGATGCGCTTACTGTAGTCAAACCGTTTCCTTTGACTCACGAACATTATCACGACGCTTACCAAGCTCTCACAGCCCGTTACCAGAAAAAACGCGACTTAGCATTTACGTGTTGGCGCGACATTTTGAATGTTGATTTTAAATGTAATGACGCTCATGAGTTTAGAAAATCACTTGACCTATTCGAAGAAAACTTAAGCATTTTAAAAACAGTCAACTTGCCGGTCGGTCACTGGGACTTTGTCTTGGTCTATCATATCTTATCAAAACTGGACACGGAACTGCGTCGTGACTTTGAAGAGAAACACTCTGATGTCGAACTACCTACCTACGATCAACTGAAACTATTTTTAAACTCGAAATGTGAGGCATTATCTCGCGACACTCATTTTACAGAAAAATACAAATCTAAGATACCTACACAAAAATCTGTTCCCACGCAGCCGCAACCTAAACGTAACGCTCTCACACACACGCTTGTTGCTGCGGCGCCGCCTGCGCCTTTGCCAATCAACCTCGCTTCTAATCAAAAGCAAACCGGAAGTAGTAGTGATTCAGTTCCGTACACCAGTAAGTGTTCGTTTTGTGCTGAGGCTCATTCCATTGCGTCATGTGCGGAATTCCTTAAAAAATCGTTGGATGAACGAATGAAAATCGTTACTGACAAAAACTGGTGCTTCAATTGCCTGAAGCCTTCGCATCAATTAAAAGACTGCAGATCTATATTTTCGTGTCGCTCGTGCAGACGGAAACATCACACCTTACTCCACCGCGATAAACCCATTGAACCCACTCAATCCGTATCGTCTTTGGTTTCAAGGCCATCTCATACGTCCGTTCTGCTGGCGACTGCAATTGTACAAGTCAGGGATGCCTCCGGTGCGATGCAATCGTTTCGTGCTTTATTCGACACCGGAAGTCAAAGCAATTTTATTACAGAGTCAGCGGTAAAACATTTAAACTTAAATATCACACCAGCGAACACAAACGTAAGCGGACTTGGAGAGGCCGTGGCATCTATCGTGGGTGACGTCACGTGCGAGTTAGGGGCTAACAATAAAGTACTGTTCACTTTAAATATGCACGTGATTTCAACCATATGCGGCGACCAACCTATCGCAAAATTAAACACATCGGGGTGGTCGCATATTGATTCGTTACCCCTAGCCGACCCCGGCTTTGACATTCCAGGATCTATCGATATCTTGTTAGCTGCTGATGTCTTTGCTGACTCGCTGCTCAACCAACAAATCAAAGGTTATGCAAAACAACCTACTGCTTTTGACTCTGTCTTCGGTTGGCTTCTTTTAGGAAAAACTCAATTAGCTTCTAGCACTTTACACACATCGTTAAATCTCGATGACGAGTTGAACTGTTTGGTTCAACATTTCTGGGAACTGGATTCTGTACCGAAAGCAAACTTATTGACTCCAGAAGAAGCGTTGTGTGAACAAAAGTTTGTATCCGATCATTCACGCGATTCATCTGGAAGATACACGGTGAGCTTACCATTCAAAGAAGATATCGAACCTTTATTCCTCGCTTCTCGCGACGTTGCGTTGCGACGATTCCATGCTATCGAACGAAGATTATCACGTGACCCTGATTTACATTGTCAGTACTCGGAATTTATGTCAGACTATATCGACGCTGGTCACATGTCTTTGGTTCCGGCCGAAGAACTAAGTATGGGTAAGTACTACATACCTCATCATTGTGTTTTGCGTCCCGATTCGGCAACTACTCGTCTTCGCGTTGTCTTTGACGCCTCTGCTAGAGACTCTCACTCCCGGTCCTTGAACGATACTCAACTTGTCGGTCCAAAATTACAACCAAACATTTTGGAAATTCTTTTGCGGTTTAGGGAGCATAATATCGTGTTCATGGCAGACGCTAAGCAAATGTACCGCCAGATTTTAATATCCCCCCCCCATCGTGATTTTCAACGTATTTTTTGGAGGGTCTCTCCTAGTGATTCTCTTCAAGAGTATCGCCTGAATACTGTTACGTATGGTGTTTCGTCGTCTCCTTACCTCGCATGTCGTACCTTACGACAGCTCGCTGCAGATGAAGGAGATTTGTATCCCATCGCGAAGGATATAATCTTATCTGATGTATACATCGACGACGTAGCTACAGGTTGTAGTTCGCCAGAAAACGCACAACAGGCAAAGAATCAACTTATTGCTCTTTTCAAACTTGGAGGTTTTCAGCTTCGAAAATGGGTCAGTAATGATGCAAACCTTCTCTCAGACCTTCCCAGTCAAGACTGCCTTACCGGTTCTATCTCTCTCGACAATTCTGAACCCTCAAACCTAAAAATTCTTGGTCTAAAATGGGATCCTTCAATGGATGTCTTCTTTTTTGAAATCAAGCCCTCAGATCGGCCATGTACAAAACGCTCCATTCTTAGCGAACTTGCTAGAATGTTCGACCCGTTAGGTTTCTTATCTCCCATTACAATACAAATCAAATCGTATATTCAAAAGCTATGGATCCTCGGTATTGGTTGGGATCAAACGCCACCTGATGAGGTCATTAGTACATGGACCAGTTATAAAGATCAACTCCCGCAGTTGTCTCAGCTTCGTATCCCTCGAAAGCTAACTTGCCTCGCATCCAAATCCTGCGAGCTGCACGGATTTTGTGATAGTTCGGAAATAGCATATGGTGCTGTCATTTATTTACGCGTCACTGATAAGGACGGTATAGTTCATGTCTATCTGGTCTGCTCTAAGGCTCGTGTAGCTCCGCTAAAACGTACCTCGCTGCCTCGACTGGAGCTTTGTGCAGCAGTTCTTCTCTCGGATCTTTATAAATTCGTTCGCGACACTTATCTCAATCGTATAAAAATTGACACTGTCTACTTCTGGTCTGACTCCACAGTGGTTCTCTCGTGGTTACGCTCACATTCATCTCGCTGGGCCACATTCGTTGCAAACCGGGTTAGTCAGATCCAAGAACTCACGCCTATCGAATGTTGGCATCACGTCTCGTCGGGAGATAATCCAGCTGATGTTTGCTCGCGTGGACAATTTCCTAGTACACTTATTCAGAATTCTCTATGGTGGGCGGGGCCTTGTTGGCTATCTAAAGATCAAAACTTCTGGCCTTTAGGCTCAGACGACGGCAATCACAACGACGAAGCGATCATTCAATTCGAAGAACGTAAATCAGTAGCACTAGTAAGCGGACAAGCCTGTGAGAACGTGACAGAAGATTATTCCATTATCGAAACCTTGCTAAATCGTTCCTCTTCATTATCGAAACTTGTTAATGTCCTCTCGTATGTATATCGCTTCATTAATAATTCTAGACATCGTAATCAAACAAATCACAAAGAGTTTCTCAATAACGTAGAACGTCATCACACTTTGATGAAAATTGTCAAGCATGTGCAGGGTCAAGCCTTTTCGAAAGAGATCGCTAATCTAAAATCAAAGAAAGCTTTATCCAAACCTTATCGTAAACTCAATCCATTTCTTGATGACCAAGGAATACTCCGGGTAGGCGGTAGGATATCTAGATCAGGATTAGAATACGAACAAAAACATCCTGCTTTTCTCCCGTCTGATCATCCTTTAACGATTTTGATCATCGATTTCATTCATCGCAGCTACTTGCACCCAGGCATAAATACCACTCACTTCTTACTTCTTCAACAGTTCTGGATTATCGCAGCCAAACGAAGCATTCGTCGTCACCTTTCCAAGTGCCTTCAATGCTTTCGAACGAACCCACAACCGTTACAGCCGTTCATGAGTGATCTACCATCCTATCGGGTCAATCATAATAAGTAATCAAATTACAGTGTAATTAAATCGTAGTTAAGAATCGTAGTTTATTAATCTCATTTGTATCGTTATCGTTTCTGTTTAGGTCATTTAGGCTTTAACCGGAAAATACCATAGGCATTTTGGTGGGCGGGATGTTTCGTTTCCTTAGCCTCTGAATGTCTTTCATTTCAAAAACTATATTTCTTTTCGTTTCAAATCATACACGCGCGATGTTCATGTCATTTCTAGCTTTGACAGCGGTATGAAAGACGCCATTTTTTTGGTAGTCATGCGACACATATCCGTCGAAGCTTGGAGTGACCAGCAGTTGTCTGTGGGACACCGACCGAATCGCGCGCATCTTTCATCTTTCATCATCCGGTGAACCTCACTTCTATCTCAATCTCAAGAACCAACAACGAGAGCTCGTGAAAATTCGTGTTAAACACCGGTGGGACCAACGTATGCTGATCGCAGTCTAAGGTATGTACTCGCATTATATTTCTACTGTCTGTCAGCAAAACTTGATGTGAACATCGTGTGTTATCAAAAGCAAATTCGTTAGACTCTTCCACGAAAGGTCTTCCCAGAGTAGCAGAAAGCCACACCAATCTTCGGCTGGTTGTGCATATGCTACAGAATGGTAATGAGAAATTATTTTAGCAGAGCCTAATTTGAACGGTAAAATACGAGGACCGTCATCAAGGCTTTCAAGTTTTATCTCCTGCATTAGAGCTGGTGCCAGGAGCAGGTGAACTGTCAGAAGGGTCCTGTAACAATTGTGCGGTTTTAAGGAGACGCTTTAATCTGGATTTGGCAATAGGGCCTCGCTTTTTCTTAGTATAAATATGAATAGGGAGGTCCGCCATAACGACATCATGAGTGTAACGAGGGGTTAATTTTTGTCTGGAAGCAAACGAATTTTTCACGAAAATCTGTTGCTCGGCAGAATATTCAGCCTACAATATTCAACCAAAATAAGGAACGAGAACCATCTCGTCATACTGTCCTGTAACTACTTATATCGGTTTGCACTTTGTAAAACTATGGATACTACTGTTGTAAGCTAGAAGAGCGTAAGGCATTAGATTGATAACAGATTCGGATTTCTGACTCAATTTTAAAATACGAAGGTGTTCTAATATCGTCGAATGGAATCTCACAACTATACCATTCTCGTTAGGTGTATGGGGAGCGATTCTGTGATGGATCTTATGCATCTTTACAAATTCTGTCACAAGCTGATTAGTGAATTCGGTTCCGTTATCTGTTACTATAGTGTATGGTATTCCGTGATGAGTGCATAAGTTTAATAAAGCCTGTACTACACCAACGGCAGTACCATCTCTCAAACGATATGCTTGTGCATACTTTGAGAATGCGTCTACGATAGTTAGGAATTTCTCGCTCTGAATAGTCAAAAGGTCTAAATTAACTAGTTCAAAAGGTTTACTAGCAGGTGGTACTACTTCAAACTGCTGCTTTATCGGGCTGCGATCATATTTCGCTTGGCCACAAATAGTGCATTTATTTATAAACTTAGTTATTTGCTCTCTCATTTTAGGCCAGTATTATAATTATAATTACATATCTATTACATAAGATTGACATTCGTTAATGCCACGAAGATTGGTCTTACCATCATGATATTTATTAATAATTTCCTGCTGTCTTAAGTATTATCTAACGTTCTCTAATTCTGTTTTAGTTAGTGTAAGATTCATAGCCGAATTTTTAAAGGTTTTTTGTATAATAGTTACGATGGTGTATAGAGCCAAATAAGGATTAATCAATAGTCCGGTTTTTATTTTAGGATGGACATACTCCTTGATCGCGTTTATAACGTCGTCCTCAATATTAGATTCTGATATTTGAACTGAAATAAGCGAGTGCGTCTCAAATGGTTTGGTGACTTCTGGTCTTCCTTTAATATCACCTACGACATTAAACATCAGTTGTTTCTGAAATCGGAACTTCTAATATAGGGCTTTCGTTATTCGTATGAACAGTGGCGGTTCTTGAACCAGCCGCAGTTTCTGTAGTGGTTACGGTTCTAGATTCATCTAAGGCAGGGTCAGTTTCTGATGGATTTACTACGATTGACATAAGTTCTTCGTTATTAATTTCAATACGCGATAGTGCATCGGCGTTAGTGTTGCACTTGCCTTGTAAATAATCGACACTATAATCATACTCACCTAATTTCAAGCGCCATCTTGTAAGCCGTGAACTAGGATCTTTTAAGTTCATTACCCATTGTAGGGGCCTATGGTCGGTAAGTATTAGGAACTTTCGGTCATACAGGTACGGTCTACAGTATTTAGCAGCCCATACAATAGCTAGGAGTTTTTTCTTAATGGTGTTATAATTAAGTTCGCTAGAATTAAGAGTTCGCGAAGCGTATGCGATCGGTTTATTTGAACTCTTGGTGCCTTGAGATAGAATGGCGCTGATAGCTACATTGGATGCATCGGTTGTCAAGATAAAATCTCTTGTAAAATCTGGGTATTGTAAGATGGGATCATTTGTCAAGAGCGTCTTACAATGTTTGAAACAATTAGTGTAGTTTTATCTAACTTGATTTTAGAACCCTTTTTCCAACATTGAGTTAAAGGTTTAGTTAGTCGGGCAAAAAATGGAATAAATTTCCTGTAATAGCCAAGTAATCCAAAAAAACGTTTGATTTCAGTGGGAGTCTTTGGAATTGGGTAGGTTTCTATGGCCTTAATTTTATTGGGGTTAGGTTTTACATCCTCTTTAGAGATGACATGGCCTAAGAACTCGGTTTATAGCTTCAAGAATTCTGATTTATCCATTTGGATCTTGAAATTAGATTCTCTCAGTCTATTAAATACTTTGTCCAAGTTAATAATGTGCTCCTGAAGGGAGGTACTGAAGACGATAATGTCATCGAGATAAACCCCGTAGACCCCTTAGAATGTTATCCATGACACGTTGGAATGTGGAAGGTGAATTATTAAGGCTCATTGGCATTCTTAAAAACTCATAATGCCCATTTTCTACATTAAATCCCTTCTTATGGATGTCGGAAGGATCCATTTCTACTTGGTAAAATCCACTTCTACAGGCCAAGTTAAGGGTCGTAAAGTATTAGCATTTACCTAGTTTGTCTAGTACATCTGTTATATTGGGAATAGGGTATTTATCATCAATCGTTTTCTCGTTAACTTTTCTAAAGTCCACGACAAGGCGCCATTTAACTTTGCCGCAAGCGTCTGCCTTTTTGGGTACAATCCAAATCGGAGAGCTCCATGCGGATTCTGATGGCCTTATAATACTTTGATCAAACATCTTATTTATTTGATCTCTGACTTCTTGTCTGTGAACGTAAGGATAGCGATAGGTCTTAGTATGTACTGGAATTTCATCAGTGGTCCTCATCTTGTTGGTGAATGTAAGTGGTTCGCCCTCAAGATAAAACACGCCCGCGTAGTTCGCACTTAAGCGCCGCAAATTAGCGAGTTCTTTCGGGTTTCGATCATCTTATGATCGGTCCGAAGTCGAGATAAAACATTTTTCTCGCGGTCTGATAAAATTTCAGTACAGTCACATTCAATATTAAATATTTCAGCTTCAACAGGACGATCCATAGGAAATATTATATCATTGGAAGACGGGTTAGAAATTTCTACCCAGCCTCGGTTGTTCTGGACCGTCGTAAAAATCTGAAATAAGGCAGTTACAAATTGTCTGATTATCAATCAGAACCTCGCCGTCTTGTGTGTCAACCGGCAGCCTAACTATTTTCGTAGAGTTAGCTGGAATAATCTCTTCGTACAAGTTTATGTTCCTAGAATCGTACATCCGAATAGGTATCTGCGTATTACGAGTTTTAAGCAGTCTATTTTTTAAATCAATGGTAGAGTCCTATACGTCAAGTAAATCGAAGCCTAAAAGTCCGTCAAAATAGTTGTGAAACTTATAAACGTATAAATTTATATCATTAGGATCGTTCAGTTCTTGAAAACACGGCAACGTAATAGAATATTCGTTCTTACTAGTCGCGTGCACGTTCGTCACCTCAAATAGATCGTATTTCAACGGTATATGACGGAAGTATTTTTCTACAGCATCGGGACTAATAAAAGACTGGTTGGCTCCTGTATCGATTAAACATTTTAAAGGGAGGTTCGCGATCTGAATATAACCTAATTGCCTTTGAATATGGAAATTAGCTTCTATTTTGGCTTTTCTGAATTCGACTCTTTCCGAAAATTTTCAGCTGTTTTTTCAGGGGGCCTGAGCTATTTCCTCTACTACTACTACTACTACTCATAGCTATAGATAGGGGCGGCTGCGTATTGATCATAAACGCAATACTCAGGGTACTGTTCGTACGCGTAATAATCTTCGTATCACTCGGGGTAACTTTCGTAATCGTAGCTGTAGTCATAATTGTCATAGCCGTCTAACTCATTAAAGTTAATTTCGCGTGTCTTAAAATTGTTACTCGGGGGCGGATTCCCGTGTGTTCGCAAGTCATGTTCTGTCGGTGGTAAACGTCTTTCCGCAAAATGACTAACCCCACTCATGGGGGTAGGACGCGAGGCATTTCAAAGTGATCCTTGTGATTGTATTGAATAAATCATCTTTTGACTTTGACTTTTGACTTTGAGCCAAAATTATTCGGTTGCTGTGGCTGAGGTCTGTATGGCATTCTAAAAACGTTACTCTGTGGGTTATAATTATGTGGAGGGGCACGGAACATCTGTTGGGTGCGCGTGGGACCACGTGGTGGTTATGCCTGAGGCGCGGGGTTAGGCTTCCAGCCCTGATTTGGTTGAACCTGCATGGGGTTCGGCCTTGATGAACCAGACATACTAAAAATGGGTTGTCTCACATGTCCAGGTCCGTTAGTCAGTCTAGGCACAAAGTTATTGAGAGGGAGATTAAAGCTCGGTGCGCTCGAGACCGGCTGCTGCCAATCCTTTCTACTAAATGTTAGTACCACTGTTACGCTCTTGCATATAGAGCGTATTAAGCTCTTCCTGCACTAACTCTAAAGCTTTTTCCATCGACTCAGGATGCATACAGCGTATCCTGGATCCTAAAAGGTCCTTCAGACCTCGTAAATAAGCCTGCAAGGTTAACTTTTGGTAAAGACTACTGTGCAGGACGACGCATGGATAGATTATACTCGTAGTTATAACGTAGCTAATAGTTAAAAAGTTATATTTTTAAGTTAATCACCATTTGTTTCGTAGTTAAGATTTATAGTTGCTTTATAGATATTTAAATAAATAAAGTTCTAAATACCTTATAGGGATAGGTAGGTAGGTATATAGATGTCATACAAAGCGTGTCATAGAAAATATTAAATAGGAAAACTCGCGCAAACGTATCAAAATAGTGTTAAAATAATGTGATAGAAATAGGTACATAATATTGAAATAGCCGACCCAGAGTGTTGAAAATGTATAGGAAAAATAAAGCTCTCTGATTGGCTAAAATTCCTCGCTTCCTATTGGTCCGCCAATCAGAGAGCAGCTTTATCTGGGCAATATTTTGTATAAATATTGAGCGATATGTAGCGACTGGCATTCAGTCCAGTAGCAGCCTAGCAGTAAGGAACAAGAAGAAAATAAAGAAAGAAAAAACTGAATGGTGTTTCAAGCTCTCCAATCCCAGCGCAAGGAATGTATGGAATCCTGTACATTTAATGGTCCTCCGATAGCCGGATAAGAAGCCTGAAGCCTCTAGAAAAGAAGAATCAAGACTCTCACATCGAGCCACTATGCCGGTCACACGCTCCGTTGGAAAGGGACGCGCACAGTCGTCGGCTACGAACCCGTCTTCGTCCGAAGGAACTACGGCAACATCTGGAACCTCCGCGACTGAGACTACGGTGGAAACCTCCGCAACTGAAATATCGGCGGAAACCTCTACTACAGAAACCACAGCGACGACTGCGGATACCTCTGCGGCAACGGGTACATCAGCCGCCACAGAGAAGAGTGGCGCCACGACGAGGAGAGCGGAGAGCCTTACTGCTAGGGACACTGCTACGCCATCTACAGCTGTTCCCCCCAAGCCCGCATCAAGAATAGAACCTACGAAGAGGGGAACGAAGCACAAGACACGACTGGATCCATGCGAGGAACGCATGCCGCTGCCGGACCCGCAGCGCCGAAGCGCCGCTGGGTCTACCCGTTCCAGATCGAAAGCACAGAAGATAGCAAGAGCGAAAGAAGATCTCCTGCGCATTCAAGCCCAGCTAGCTGCTGCCACGCTAGCTCGTATAGAAGCCATGGACACTGACGATGAAGAGGATGACGACGCTTCCATCTTCTCAAAGTCTGAAGTCAACACCCGAGTGGACACCTGGTTGAACACTCAAGCACAGGCGATGTTAGCAATCTCCAACGAACCTCACCAACGGGAACCCGTTCCTGCCCCTGCAATAGACTCGGTCACCGCCATTGAAGAGGACCATCGGATAGAAGGACACAGTACCCCGCCGAACCACATAGACGAAGTACTGCTGCAGCCTGCAGTACCTACACCGGCGGGAGTGAACCTAGAACCAATATATAGCGCCCCGTCGAAGCCTATAGACAAAACACTGCTGCAGCCTGCAGTGCCAACACCGGCGGGAGTCACCTTGGAACAAACCCTCTCAAGCTTATCAGCAGCGATCACCAGCGCCATCAAAGCGGGCCAGAAGTCGAAGTTCGTTGAGTTGCCTGAATTCAGCGGATCACACAAGGAATGGCTGCCGTTCCGAGCAGCCTACAAAAAAACTGAAGATGTCTACACGAAGGTTGAGAATGTCAATCGACTACGGAAGAACTTGAAGGGGAAAGCCAAAGAAGCCGTGCAGAGTCTACTCATCAACAACACGCACCCAACGAAGATCATGGAGACTCTGGAAACGAGATTTGGAAGACCGGAATCTATAGCCAAGCTGGAGATGGATACACTTCGGGCCCTGCCGCGCCTGAATGACTCGCCGAGGGAGACCTGCGTGTTTTCTACTCACGTGACGAACGCCGTATCCACTCTGGAAAATGTAGACTGCGTCCATTATCTCCACAATCCAGAGCTATTCACAGTCCTGTTAGAGAAGCTTACCCCATCGATGCGCCTCAAGTTCTACGACTTCGCAGACACACAACCGAAGAAAGATCCAGCCTTAATGAAGTTCGAGAAATTTATGAAGAGGCAAGCTGAAATATGTGCACCTTATGCGCTGCCCGAAGACATCGCACCGAAAGAGAAGCGTCCACAGAAAGTAAACAACGTAATAGATAGTCAGCCGAATACGAAGGAATGCCCGAGCTGCGAAATAGCAGGACACTCAATAGAAGATTTTGAGAAGTTCAAGAAAGCGGATGTCAACAATCGATGGGATATTGCCAAGAATAGAAGACTATGCTTCCGTTGCCTACGCTACAGGAGTCAAGTCCACAGTTGCCGGCAGAAGACTTGCGGCGTCAACGGGTGCAAGTATTCGCACCACAAGATGCTGCACGCGGATAAAGTCCAGAAGCCGGCAGATCCCAACCCAATAGAATCAATCAACTCCGCCTGGACGTCGAACAAGCAGTCATATTTGAAGATAGTTCCAGTCAAAGCGTCTGGACCTAATGGCACCATCGACACCTTCGCGCTGCTGGACGACGGGTCAACGGTCACTCTCATCGACGAGAGCATAGCCAACGACATTGGAGCCCAAGGACCCGTCGATCCCCTGCACATAGAAGCGATCCACGCCATGAAGACAGCTGAATCGGAATCAAGAAGAGTCAACTTCACAATAGAAGGTCCGAATAGAACAGAACAGAAGATTCAAGCCAGAACGATGAAGAATCTCAAGGTATCGCCACAAAGAGTTTCCAAGGATCAAGTCAACAAATGTCGACATCTAAGAGACATCGGTGAAGTACTGAGCTACGAAAATGCCCGACCTCTAATACTCATCGGTCAAGACAACTGGCACCTTCTCATCTCATCGAAGATCAGGAAAGGGAACGCAAAGCAACCAGTGGCATCTCTCACGCCACTAGGCTGGGTGCTGCACGGGACTCATACCCGTACACTCGGACGCAACATAGACTACGTATCCCACATAGCTGAGGTGCCAGCCGAGGAGAACTTAGAGGATCTGATGAGACAGTATTTCGCCATGGATGGACTCTGCCTCAATCCTAAAAGACCAAAGACAGATCCAGATGAGCAAGCCTTACGTATCTTAGAAGAAAATACAGTCCACACAGAAGAAGGAAGATACGAGACAGCTCTACTATGGCGCAATGACGACATCGTTCTACCGAACAACTACGAATCATCGCTCAACCGACTCTTCGGCATAGAAAAGAAATTAGATCGCAACGCAGCACTGAAGGAGAAATACAACGAACAAATGGAAGCCTTAATATATAAGGGATACGCCGAGCCTGCCCCTATAGAGAAGACTCCAAATAGGACCTGGTACCTCCCACACTTCGCCGTGATCAATCCAATGAAACCGGATAAACTGCGGGTGGTACATGATGCAGCAGCCAAGACGAAAGGAGTCTCCCTCAATCATATGCTGCTCAAGGGACCAGACCTTCTACAGTCTCTTCCTGGAGTAGTGATGAGATTTCGTCAACATCAAATAGCAGTGACGGCGGACATCAAAGAAATGTTCATGCAGGTTAAGCTTCGAGTACAAGATCGAGATGCCCTGAGATACTTATGGCGAAAGGATAGACGAGATGATCAACCTCCTGAAGAATATAGAATGACATTTCTCATCTTTGGTGCATCCAGCTCACCATCGACAGCGATCTTCGTGAAAAACTTGAACGCCAAGAAGCACGAGAAATCTCAGCCCGAGGCAGCAGCTGCAATAATAGAGAAGCACTACGTAGATGACTACCTAGACAGCTTCAAGAACACAGAGGACGCAGTGCGCATAGCTACAGGCGTACGCGATATACATAGACAAGCCTGCTACGAGTTAAAACAATGGAAGTCAAACTCGCCGCAACTACTAGAAGCCGTGGGCGAAGAGAACTCAGATCAAGATAGAGAGATTTACAAGTCCGAGGAACAGTCAGAACGGGTCTTGGGTTTGATTTGGAAGCCGTACACAGATGAACTCACCTTCAACCTGAACCTAGCAAGACTCCCGCCGTCACTCATTGAAGGGAAAACGCCAACAAAGAGAGAAGCCCTGAGAATAGTCATGTCTCTATTCGATCCACTCGGTTTTGCATCGCCGGTTACGATCAGAGCAAAACAGATACTCCAAGAAGTTTGGCGCCGAGGGACGGCATGGGATGAAGAGATAGCTGAAGACCTAGCTGAGCAATGGAAGAACTGGATGACGCATCTGAGAAGCCTAAGCAATTTAGCCATACCCAGGAGGTATCTACAGTATAGCGACGCTACAACGCTCCAGCTTCACGTGTTCACCGATGCAAGCGAATCAGCCTACTCAGCGGTCCTCTACTGGAGAGCTACATCGCCGAACAATGAAGTCAACGTCTCACTCATCATGGCCAAAGCTAAGGTGGCGCCACTGAAACTCACTTCGATCCCACGTCTAGAGCTTCAAGCCGCCGTAATGGGCACACGCCTAGCGGAAGCCGTCATAGAAGAGCACAAAAGAAAACCAGACTCCAAGACATTCTGGACTGATAGCAAGACAGTTCTCACCTGGATCAAGACTGGATCACGATCCTACAAGCCCTACGTAGCTCATCGACTCGCAGCAATAGAAGACGTCGCGACGGTCAACGAATGGCGATGGGTGCCCACGAAGACGAACGTGGCGGACGATGCGACGAGAGATGTACCTATAGCATTTAATAAAGAACATAGATGGTACAAGGGCCCGGAATTCCTGCACATGACCGAGGAATCTTGGCCAACAGAAACGACAGCGTCGCCGACGACAATAGAGCCCACAGGAGAAGAGCGAACTCATCACATCGCCGTCATCAACCAACAGAAGCTTTCTGAAGCCCTTCCAGACGTTACGAGATTCTCCAACTGGGAAAGACTCCGCTTCACGATAGCCAGAGTTCTACAGTTCATACAACTCTGTAGAACTAACAAGCAGAGAGTCAACTACAAACGGACTAAAAAGAATACAATAGCAGACCCAGATTGGAGAAGAGTAGCTAAAAAAGCTATACCGAAACAGCTTTCCCTACAGAAAGTAAATAGAGAACAGAAGAAAGCCCTTCCAATCCCCGCAGAACTCCTCAAGAAAGCTGAACGACTACTCATGCGATCAGCCCAGGAAGACTCATTTCAGAATGAGATAGAAAATTTGAAGAAAGAGAAGCCGATACATAGTGAAAGTCGTTTGAAGCAGCTGAGCGTCGAATACATTGATAGAGTCTTACGACTTCGAAGCCGTATCCAAGCTACAGAACTAGTATCTGAAGACTTCAAGAGTCCGATGATACTTGATGGGGGCCACCCTATAGTCAAGCTCTGGATCGTAGCTATACATAAACAGCGACATCACGCCGGAGTCGAGGCAACAGTCAACGAGTGCCGACAACAGTACTGGATCCTGCGCCTACGCCCCACGACTCGCTCGCTTCTGCGCATGTGCCTACACTGCAGAATGAAGACTCGGGTACCGCCATACCCAAGAACAGGTGACCTGCCGCCATGTCGCTTAGCACATCATAAGCGACCCTTCACCTACACGGGGGTGGACTACTTTGGTCCGCTCACAGTCACAGTGGGACGTAATCATCAGAAGCGTTACGTCGCTATATTTACTTGCCTGACGACAAGAGCGATCCATCTAGAGATAGCAGCTTCGCTCAGCACCGATTCGGCAATAATGGCCCTTCGCCGAATGATAGCGCGACGAGGACGACCAGCACAGATATGGTCTGACAATGGGACCAATCTACGAGGAGCGGACAAAGAGCTACGACGAGCAATCGACGAAGCAACAGCGGAGGAAGCGGCAAAGAAGACGATAGCCTGGCGATTCATCCCACCTGGAGCGCCATTTATGGGAGGAGCATGGGAGAGAATGGTACGTTCAGTGAAGACAGCACTCGAAGCCACTCTTCACGAACGTTACCCAACGGAAGAAGTTCTCTCCACGCTGCTGGCGGAAGTCGAGTATACTGTCAATAGTCGTCCGTTGACTCACGTATCGGTCAGCGAAGAAGATCCCGAGGCCCTAACACCCAATCACTTCTTGCTCGGAGGGCCGGGACAAGTACCTACGCCGGGAGAATTCAACGAACGAGATACGATTACAAGGACAAGCTGGCGCGCCGCCCAAAGACTCGCTGATGTCTTCTGGGCCAGATGGCTCAGAGAGTACCTCCCAGAACTACAGAAACGACGAGAGCCACACGGCAAGGGTCCAAACGTCAAAGTCGGTGACCCAGTACAACTCATAGACGCCAACATGCCGCGCAACGTTTGGATCCGAGGAAGAGTAGCAGCCGTGTACCCTGGACCGGATAGCGTCGTGCGGACAGTCGACGTGTCTACGAAGGGAGGAGTTCTGCGGAGGCCGGTGCGAAAACTAGTGATCTTGCCGATCGACGACGTCGCCCTACACCGAGTTGCTGCAACACGGTCGCACGGCGGGAGAAATGTGCAGGACGACGCATGGATAGATTATACTCGTAGTTATAACGTAGCTAATAGTTAAAAAGTTATATTTTTAAGTTAATCACCATTTGTTTCGTAGTTAAGATTTATAGTTGCTTTATAGATATTTAAATATATAAAGTTCTAAATACCTTATAGGGATAGGCAGGTAGGTATATAGATGTCATACAAAGCGTGTCATAGAAAATATTAAATAGGAAAACTCGCGCAAACGTATCAAAATAGTGTTAAAATAATGTGATAGAAATAGGTACATAATATTGAAATAGCCGACCCAGAGTGTTGAAAATGTATAGGAAAAATAAAGCTCTCTGATTGGCTAAAATTCCTCGCTTCCTATTGGTCCGCCAATCAGAGAGCAGCTTTATCTGGGCAATATTTTGTATAAATATTGAGCGATATGTAGCGACTGGCATTCAGTCCAGTAGCAGCCTAGCAGTAAGGAACAAGAAGAAAATAAAGAAAGAAAAAACTGAATGGTGTTTCAAGCTCTCCAATCCCAGCGCAAGGAATGTATGGAATCCTGTACAACTACGTTTCGCTTGAATAGTGGTAGCTACTGTCTCGTGTAGCGAGACATAAGTCATTATGGTGCTAAATAAATTTTGGCACCTTTCATAGAATTCTTGTGGGGTCCCCGACCCTTGGGTTTCTTAAGATAGATCGCAGTACAAAGCGGTTTCGTCACGATGGTCTGCGAAATTAATTATTAATGCACTCCTAATACCCTGCCAGGTTTCTGGTATCCCACTTGAATTAATTAATCTAGCTGCGGAACCCGATATTTTATTTAAAATACCAAAGATTAGGTAAAACAAGTAATCCGGGAGGCTGCGCCAAATACGTAGGCCGCTGCCGTACGTACTACGCTACGTAGTAGCTTTTAAAAAACCGAGTTTAAATTTAATCTAATTTAATTCATAAAACAAAATTACAATTTAATTATTTTAAACATGAATCTCGTTCTAAGTATGAAGCAAGAGTGCAATCCTAAGTCTAGGTAGTTCCCATGAAAAGTGCAGCGTTGGTTGTCAGGCGGTCCACGTTCCGCTGACCGCATGGTGCCATGTCGATGTCTTGTACCGGTCTAGCCAACGCAGCGCTCTACATATATTAGCATTGCGTAACACGTTCTTCTTTGTTAGTAAATGTATTAGTGTTTGAAAATGTTTGTAAACATTCTTAACAGCAGCGTGGCAGCACCTTTAGCACCAAATTTGATACATTTGAATAACTTTTATGTATTAATCTTCCCTTTTGGAAACCCATATCATATTAACCAATGTCCAGTTTAGTTCAAAAATAACGCATTCCTTGGTTCTAATCTGTCTTTGCTTGTTTCATGACTAAAAACAAAGACAACAATTAAAACTAGTACCAAGAAGTGCAATCTTTCTCCGAGCCTTTTACACTTCGCCGCTTTCGCTCTGTGCAACGCGCACCACGGAATAGAATAATGGTTTATTTGAAACACAACACGAAAAAGTTACAGACAAAGAGAAACAAACAAGAAATGTATAAGGCCGAATTGTACATGATTGGAGTTTATACTCTTTGCTTGTGTTGCCAATCAGGTTCAGTCTCAACTTACTTGACTTGGCATTTAGCCACTCCCATGGGAGACTGGACTGGTTGGTTTTCAGATTGGGTCTTACAGGTACAGGATATCAGGGGCAGGACATTTATACACAAATATACAAAAATACTGAAAGTTCATAATTAAAAACAATAGTTAATTGCGATACTTACTATACTATACTATACTATACTATACTATACTATACTATACTATACTATACTATACTATACTATACTATACTATACTATACTATACTATACTATACTATACTATACTATACTATACTATACTATACTATACTATACTATACTATACTATACTATACTATACTATACTATACTATACTATACTATACTATACTATACTATACTATACTATACTATACTATACTATACTATACTATACTATACTATACTATACTATTTCTACCTCGCCCAATACAATCTTGCTCAGGAACGGGTAAATAAAGGGGCTCACAGGTGTAAAAGGCTAGGATTCTTTATGGTGGGAGTGGGAGCTCTAGGCCTCTATAGCTCTTAGTATTGGTTTTTGGTATTTGGTGTGGAGACAAAATGAGAAGTCCAACGTTCACTGTAGTAGAACTATATTTTATTGGACTTCATACTGGTACAAGAAATGGTGAAAAATATAATATAAAATATAAATGACTAATAAAGATTGGTAATAAATATAAATGGTATAAAATGTTATGTATGGTGAGATGGTTATGAGTAACGCGGTGCCGGCAGATGGTAGAGCACTGGTTTTCTCACGCAATTGTGCATATTTCCTTGTAAGGCAAAAATGCATAACTGCTGTGTTCGGTGTAAACCCGAACATGTTCCCGAGCTGAGATGAGGACGCATGAGGTTAGCTGATGGTACAAGTCATGACACACATAATCTGATAAGGCTACCTACTTACACTGGTATATAATAAATGGTGATTCAAATACTAAGATACTTGAATAAGAACATGGTTTTAATAGTTTGGTAGAAACTTAAAACTAATGGTTATTGCCGTTTGACCGCGCAATACATACACCTGGTTCTAGCACTTGGCTGACGGCCAGCCGAGCCTTGCTTCCGCGCACTTCACTACAAACTGGTCGCGCTGCAGCGGCGGTCCTCCCTGCGGCGCAGGAATGCAGGCTCCGGCTCAGGATGGTTCCCTCTACTACATCCAAGGCGTCATCAGTAGCTTCATGGCTACTTCAGACTGGTACGGAAGCTTGGATGTTTGCCGTCCCACACCCAGTGACTTCGATGTCTTGCTAAAGATCTGGTGTGAAGTATGAGTGAGTCCGTGGTTCTTCTTATGGTAAGATCTTGTCGATCTTTTTTACGAGGTTTCATGGGAGCTCTGCCACCATGGTTTTATTATATTTTATATTATATTTTATCTTCAAATGCTCTACTGCTTACAGGAATCATCTTCGTTTTATGTATTTTTGGTTATTACTGGAGCACTGTGACTATTTCTCCAGGGGTTGGTTCAGGCGTGTCCGACGCACCAGGTAGAAGAATGCAGCAAGAGTATGGTTTTGGTAGTTCTCACCGCAGGTCTTCATCCATGAGTCGTCGATTCACATCCGGTTTGAAGGACCTTGTAAAATGGCTAAGACCTTGTATGGTGGGAGTTCTTAATTATTGGTGGTTGGTACTTGGTACGGTGAAGAAATGACAAGTCCAAAGTTCACTGTAATAGTAGTGTATTTTATCGGACATCACACTGGTACACGAAATAGTTAGGAAAATATATTGAACTGCTATAAAAGACTAATAAAGATTGGTAATAATAATGTGTAATAAAATAGTATATATGGTGAGATGGTTATGAGTAACGCAGTGCCGGCAGATGGTAACGCACTGGTTTGCTCAGGCATTTGTGCATATTTGCTTGTAAGGCAAAAATGCATAACTACTGTGTTCAGAGTAAACCCGTACACAGGTTTATAATAAATTATTATAAAAATTCTGGTTTCGGTTCCGAACGAAAACCCCTTAATACCAGTTAATAATACTGGTTAAAAACTGGTATTTTGGAATGGTATTAATTCCCTGATACAACCCCTCTATGATTGTTAATAAAAAAGTAATTTATATTCGTCTCCGAGATGTAATCTACTCCCATACCATCTTTTTTATATATGTTCAAAGGTTTAAGCGTGAAAAGCTAACATACAGACAAACAAATTTACTTTCACATTTATTATATTATAGTCTGGAAGTACGGAATTGTTATACCTTATTTTTCTATTGTTACATATCAACAAATGTTTTTCTTGCATTCAAGTTATTTTAATTTAACTTGTGTGGATACAACCTGCAGGCCATTCGCGCTATTTACCAACGTATTTACCATTGAAAAGGAAACGTTTTTGTGTCTGACAAATCAAAATCGATCGTTTGACAGTGCTGCCCTAAAATTACGCGGTTCAATTAATTAGCGCGATACGAAATGTTCTTAACATAACGTAGTATTTAATTAGCTTTAGCATTGACGTTCTAATTATAGCGGTCAGTCCCCTGGTACACATGATAGTGTTGTCTGGACTAATTGCAAGTGAAATATTAATCATGAGATACTCGATACAGTCTCTAGTGATAATTTTTTTTTTTATTCGGTTCTGTTTGTATCTCTGCGCGTTAGACATGTGCTATTTTTCAAGAAATAGGTGAGAGCTTTTATTAATCTGCTTCTAATTTGACTCGATAATCGTGCTGTGTTGATTGGGGATAATCAACACAGCACCATCAAGCCCCAAAATAAGCTTAGCCTGTATTATGGAAATCAGGTGACTGATAGAACTCTTATATTTTTGATACATACTTGATACTTTTATAGATACCCAGAGACAAAACATCGCACAAGTGTTTGCTCTGAAAGGGAATCGAATCCTCAACTGACAGCGTAGAAGGCAGAGACCTTTCTTTTGTTAGGCACTACCGCTTGGCACTACTAGAAGACTGAAGGGAGATTTTACTTTCCCCGGCCACTACTGGTGTAAGGGTAAAAGTACATTTCCAGTGACACTACACTGTTGCCAGTAGTTTGCCAGAGTGAACCTTTTGTGGGTAGAAACATAGTTACTAGAGAAATTGACTAACCTAACCTAACCAAACCTATATGCCTCCGTAGCATCTGGACAGATTCTCAGTGGGACAGGTTAGCAACTGGATAGAGTTATGTATCTAGATAGACGAACTATATTCTTCTGGCGCTTCGGCGGTCGCTGCCGCGGCACGCTCGCTTTGCTCGCTCGCCTTGCGCGTTGTTTTCTAAACTCTAACATAATCTAACCAACTGATTTCGATCTGATTTAACTTTTTCTCCTGACTACTCTGTCCAGTCACTAACTTTTCCAGCTTAGAATCTGTTCAAATGCTGCTGACAGACCTAAATTAGTATTAGTCGTGCCATTGGTAATGAGGTGATCCAAAAGAGATTTTATAATATGCGTTTATCCCTTCAAAAAGTGAAGGGATTTCTCTTCACTCTACCAGAATTGCCAAGCGGTAGTGCCTAAGAAAAGAAAGCGGCAGAGATACCTGAGCTGACGAGCTGATGAGCTGACACCGATCACAAAACCAGAACCTACCACTACATATGAGGAACAATGACAAGGCTTGCATCCGAATTAAAGTGTTGTTGAGGTTGCATATGTGTTTTACGTACCTTATTTTAGTATTATAAAAGTGTATTTCTATACAATGAATAAGAGCAGGGTTTTCTAACACAAGTATTTTAATACTTATAAGAAAACCTCAACCTTATTGTACTGAAATATCATGGCTACAGAAATAATAAAATAACATTTTTTTCCAATACAATGCCCTGGTTGCAATAAATCTTCTTGAACAATTGTTTGTTGTTCTAGAGTTCTTGCTGTAAAAACAACAATAACTCTAAAACTAGAACTCTAGAAGCCTAACCACGTGGTTAGGCTCGGTCAATTATACTATTCCTTTACTATAGATACAGAAGAGCTAGCAATAGAGAAGGAAAACTTGAAACAAGCCTGGCTCGGTTATCGAAGATGAAGCACTTTAGTTTTCGATCTCACAATGACTAGACGCATTACGTATTTGACGTGTTTACGTTTTGACAAATAATTGAATTGACGAATCGCGAAAATGATAAATTAAGCTTTTGACTTGAGTATGATATGACAAATAAAGGATTTGACGAATCACGAAATTGACAAATTAAGCTTATGGCTTGTTAAGGATATGGACAAACAAGTATTTGACGACTGTCTGCGGAATCGCCAGCCGTTATGCACCTGCAACCGAACCGAAACCGCATGTACTGATTCATCTTTCCTGCGGGTCCTGTCGGCAAGGTCGAAAGCTTACATTAAGGCTTATCTAAGTGCACGAAAGGAGCCCCCGAGGCGCACTTTAATCCTTTCACCACACTGGTTAGAAATAACTAGTGACACGATAAGAAGAAGAAGATAGATACTTTTTTAAATAAGTTAGTTAAAGGTTTCTATAATCATCATCGTATTCGGTTAGTAATAAGTCAGAGATATTATTACTTTAGGGCTAGACGATGTTGTGTGAATTGTCTGGCATTATTATTATTATTAGGTTGCATAACAAAAAATAATATAAAAGAAATTCTCGTACTGCTGAACTAAATACTAAACCTCTACCTTTTTCTTAAGTTCGCTAAATGAAAAAATGAGTTCCGCACCTCCCCTTTTTCGGGAAGACCTCATTTAACTTCAAATACCATGGTTTGATCAACAACTAAATATAGCCTCATGTTGGAGCGCAAACAGAACAAGTTTACGAGATATTTGTATTGGAAGACATACGGCGTCTATGCTTTCTATCCCCTGATGTATCCAACCTTATTCGTTTTGGGTATGGTTGGATACAACAGGCTGGAAATTAGGAGGGAATGGCGCTAGCACTGTGTGTGGTTCGGGTGTTCCGACGAATGATATCCAATCCGACCACCTTGGACCATGGACCATGGATCAAACCATGGTATATAATTTGTTATTATTGTGTGATTTAATTATGTTATATTTTGCCCTATGACATGTATTAATTATATTGTGACTACTCTACCATTACAGGTTAGACCTAATACAATATTAGGTCTAACCTGTAATGGTAGATGTATGTATTTGAAATAAATAAATAAACTTACAAGTTCTATATTGACAATGGTACTGTCGTTTCGGCGGAATAACAGAAATTTTGTAAAATACATGCGATTTTATTTCCTTTGCACAAAAGTCTGAATTAGTATAACATTTTTAGAAAAATTTTGAATAGTTTTAGTTTAAAAAAAATTTAAAATAAATTGTTTTTTTTTTTTTTTTTAATGATTTATGATGTTCCACGGTTTTATTCAATACCAATGTATTTATTTATATAGAGTCTGAAATAAGCTGTAAAGGCGCTCTCGCACCGGGAGCATTCGCGTGTAATGTAACGTTACAAAGTTACGTAATGTTATGTTACATTTTACGCGAATACTCGTCAGTCAGGGAGGTAGTATTGTAATGTAATGCTCAAAGTCGAATCTGTAATGCCACATTACACGCGACCGCTCGTCGGTAAGGGAGGTAGTATTGTAATGTAATGCTCAAAGTCGAATCTATATGTTACATTGCATGCTCCCGGTGAGGGAGCGTTACTTTTATAAGTGCCATTTAAAATGCTTTTCTAATTTGGATTTTAGTATAAGCAAAGCAAGATAGTTAAACTGGAAAATTTCGTAAAGATACCAACTTTACGAAATTTTCCAGCAAAACAAGATAGTAATTACTTTACGAATGTTAGTATACTGCAAAACAAAAGAATTACCACAACTGACTGATCTCCAATACAGGTAAATAGAGTTTTTATTCCATATAATAGAGTTTTTATAGACAGGTCAGTTGGCCACAAGTAACCCAAATTAGTACGAAAAATAATGTTATGTTACGTGTTTAAAATTATTCAAATTAATATTATTATTATAAAAAACCAATAAAATAAACTTTACTCAGATATATACAAATATGTACAAAATAATATACAATAATATGTACAATAATACATGTGAAACAGTTGAGCTATCGAAGGACTGTTTAAAACAATCTTTAGATAGCTCAACTGATCCAGATCACTGTCAGAGGGCAGCGTTCCCAAGACACTGGCGTCAATGCTACGTTAAATGGTAATGCAATGACAAATAAAATAAACTTAATTAAAAACCTCCTTTTTTTAAAGGCGGTTTAAAATTCTCCAGCACGTTCGACAGAGTCAAAATATTAAATACCTTATTGTAAACGTTTGTGTGGATATTTCAGTAATAAATAAATTATGCTGGACATTCCACACAGCATTATCTGGCGCCAAAGTAAGCAGAACTTGTGTTATGGGTACCACATGACTTATATACTACACATGTATTTTTTTTAAATGTATAAATAAATACATTTTGTACATAGAAACACCCAAGAAACTCTCAATGTTTGTATCAAACCCAAGCCCGCAACATCGGCTAAACCAATTTGGTTAAAACTTGGTATTAAATTCCAGGTCCGAAAAAATGACCAAATAAATCTAATTCTACTACTCTGGTCGTCTAAACCTTCCCATCTTGGGGTTTAGGTAAGGGCCTCGACATCTCTGTCGACGCGACGCGACGAACATCTCTCGGGCGACTGCCCCTGGGTCAGTGGGTCTCGTTGCGTTCTGCAACGGTACGCTGCCATCTTGGCGTTTGCGGTGGCCTAAATCTAATTGATATGGACCAATATCCGTGTACCACGCAGGCAATACCGCGAGCAGCAGCTAGTATTCTCTTATAGTACATTATACGTTTAGTTTATTTATTTATTGATCCAGCGAGCGAAGCGAGTGAAAATCTCACTTGCAACTTTGATGATTTACGATAAACGTATAATAAATGTACGTATTATACGTTTGTTTTTTGAAGGTTTCACTTCTACCACGTGTGAATTGCACACTTTTTTTTTTCGATTGACCTGCAGACTGGAATGGCCCCAAAGTAAGCAGAGCTTGTGTTATGGGCACCAATATAACTGATATACTACTTTGATACTCTTTTTTAGGGTTCCGTACCTCGAAAGGAAAAAACGGAACCCTTATAGGATCACTTTGTTGTCAGTTTTTCCCAGGAACGCGTGGTATCAAGCTGAAATGTATATCAAATACTCCGGTCTACTGTCCCTTAAAGCTGTGAAAAAATCAAATTTCTAAGCCAACGCAATCAAAAGATATAGCCGCTTATGCCGCAAATTTTCGACACTCGCAAGGGAATCAAGACCTACAGGGTACCCGTGAATTCAGAATCTTGAAATTTGGTACGAAGCAACGTCTTATAGCACAGATAAAGTAAATATTGCGAAACCCGTCAATTTTTAGTAACATCATATAAAAAAAATACTACCCCTTTCTTGAGATCTAATTTTTTTTTGCAATAAAAATACCATAACTATGACTCGATTATCGTGATGAACTTTTACTTATATACCTACAGGTTTGTACGGAACCCTCGGTGCGTGAGTCCGACTCGCACTTGGCCGGTTTTTTTTTTAATATATCCTTATTTTAAATAGAAACACCCAGGCCCAAGACAAATATTTGCAGAGCATACAAACGTTTGTCCCGCGGCGGGAATCGAACCCGCAGTCTTCTGCCAGGCCTTTGTCCACTGCGCCATAGAGGTCGTCTTTGATTATTAAGCTTAAAGGAAACTAATATCTTTATCCAAAAACTGTTTAAGAAACCTCGTAGTATCTTAGAAAGACCTATCCTACGATATGCCACACGATGCGATAGAAAAATATTTAAAAAATCAACCCCACTTCTTATAAATAAATATTGCTAGACAATGCACCTAGTCCCAAACGAAGCATAGCTTGTATTATGGTGACTAGATGACTGATAGAATACTTATGTATTTTTAAATACATACTTATGACACAGAAAAATGTTCTTCGCACAAATGTTTATCCTGGGGGTTAATCGAACTTGCAACCTACAGTGCAGAAGGAAAAGCTACTACCAACTGAGACAGATGGACATGGCGAAACTACAAGGGTTCCTTGTGAACTTCAGGACCCATCCACCATTTCAAAAGAATTGGACTTCAACAGGATTGTTTAAATAAAACAAATTAAACAAACTACGACATCATATTCATAACAAAACTTGGTTGAAAGAAAGAATATTAAATTCTTAAACTAGTTGATTATAGGTATCAAGTGTTTCAACGCGAGTCATTGAAGGTCATGGTTGAATTATAATTTTATGTTCAAAAAGACTGAATGCGCGGTATCGTTTTGAAAAGGAGCGTATGCATCTGAACGTTGAATGTCTGTGGGTATAAATAGACGGCAATACAATAAGCTCAGATAAGATCTTGCATATCGGACTCGTTTACATGCCGCCCGACAATTGACTCGCACAATGAGTTCAGAAACTTATTGAATGGGGGGGCGACATTGCATTATCGGTTCCAGATGGTACTCTTATGATTATTGCCGATATTAATGTGTATAACATACATTGTAATCTGTTTTTGGAGCCCGAATACCCAATGAAAGGTACTAGTGAATTTGTATACGCTGAAGTCAACATAATTAATAGGTACGTGATATGTGATGATGGTAAGAGGCCTGATGGTATGACTCTTGTCCCTTGGGGCAACTTGGGAAACCTTGGGGTAGGCCATTAGTGTGGGATGCTATTGCGTAGACACCCTGGCCGCATCCCATGTGTCGGGGACTTTCGTTAGAGCTGGTGTGGGGGCTGAATGTGCCGAGGACCTCAAAAGGCACAAATATGCCAGTCTTGATAAGGCCTACATATTTGAGCCTTATGGAGTTGAGACCCTGGGCCCGTGAGGAACTGGAGCCCACCGTGTTTTCAAAATTATCTCACGGCATCTGGTAGATACATTGCGTGACCCAAGAGCTGACACATGTATGGCTCAGCGTATTAGCTTTGCCATTCAACGTGGCAATGCCGCCAGCGTCTTGGAAACGCTGCCCTCTGGCAGTGACCTGGATCAGTTGAGCTATCTATAGATCGTTTAAAACGGTCTTTAGATAGCTTAACTGTTTCATATGTATTTTATAATATTCTGTACATTTTTGTAATTATTGTTGTTAATAAATGTATAATTTATACATGACTAGCTGACCCGGCGAACTTCGTACCGCCTAACAGTCAATGAATGTCGTGTTACCTTTTAGCTGAACTTAATTTAGGCTTTTATGAACGTAATACAATGATACAAAATAAATATTAAGGTTAGTATTTTATTATGATAAAGACATAAAAAAAATCAAAAATCAAGCGCTGGTATTCCTAACCTGGCTAACAAACTGCCGCACATGAGGTAACACATATCTTCGATCAAGAGCAAAACCTGGTTATGCATCTCCTCATTCGCCTCAAAATCGGGATTTTTCGAGCTAATACGAATTCGATGTAAGATGTCTTCTGAAATGTTATCTCTGTAATTGTTCCACAGGTCACGTGGGTTCGATGGGAAGCATGTCGAAATAATGATAGCAATTAATGTGCGTATCTGACTTGGAGATGCAGAAATAATTGCTTCAGCAATTGTCCTGTCCCAATGAGTATCGTTTTCAAGCAAAATGAGCTCTTGACATCCTGCACTAAATGTGGGGCACACTATACCATTAACAGTTCGCAGTGATTCAAATGATGTTGGCCCATGCACTTTTACCAGCAACAACCGCAAATAGAAATATTCCTTCGGATGAACTGTAAATACGACCAAGAGCATCAGTAGAACGCATGACGCATGATCCGGATGACCAGGAACTGCATCGCCTTGCTTCCGACACAGACATTTATTCGATGAAGCGTTCCAAGTGTAATAACGTGGCATCTCCGAGTAAAGCAACGTTCGTGAAAACGGATTGCTTTGACAAATCGCAAAGAAACTGGTCAATGTTGTCGCTGGAGATGTTTCAGCACGTTGAGCAGCATCGACGCTGTGAAATATACTCTCTGACCGTTCTCTAGATGCACCCCCAAATTTACAACAGTGGGATGATGTTTGTGAATAGGGAATGAGAATATACGTTTATGATGAAATTTAGAATTCAAGACTGAGAAGTTAACAATGTAATTCATCAGCGACCGGATTTTTTGCTTGAAAACGAACGAACTAACCTACTTGGTAGTTTCCTCCCCTGAAATAAATACAGTCAAATTAGCATTTTAGAAGTAAAACCCATGTCCGTATTCCTTGAAAGGGTAAATAGAATGTTACCACTAATCTTTGTTAAATATTTTCTAAACCAACAACCCCTAATAGGGTAAACGACTCTACTCTCTGCTAAATTAGGAGTGGCTCTACTTTTGTTGGGTACCTAAACCAAATGGATTAAAATGTGTGTTACGTCAAAATAAAAACTGATATTGATACTAACCATTCAATGGATTAATAATTTTAACATTAAAGTGATATCCATCGTCTCCTTGCAAAAACATCAGCGGGTATTGCAACGCGTCATATGAACGGTGTGTTTCATATATTTTTTGCAGTTTCCCAGTATTGCGATGTGTGAGCACAATAACCCGTGTTTCTAAGTTTTTGCCAACAATCAGGATTGCCACTTCATTGATTGTTGGAGCGTTAAATGTGCGTTCGTTTATCTGCGCTGATCACGACTTTGTAGTCATCACTTTGTATGCACTCCAACGCAGTCTTAAATAGCCTGACCAATGCATGATGCTCATTAAGCAGTTGCTGCAGATCTTGGAGAATTACCCTTTTCATAGCTGTGTTGATCCCTTACGCGATCAAGTTGTTATTCCATATTGCCCATGAAGTATATTTGCAAGAGTTTATGCTGTGCATCTTCAAGAGGTTGCAATGATGTAATTCGATGGTAAATCTGGCCTTGAATCTGTAAAGTCAAAAGCGAAGTTATTTGTGATTTACAATCTGTTTTTTTTTTTCAAATGTTATCATGCCATTTTTATTTCAGAGACAAGTACTAACTACATTTGAGCAATTTTTTTGCCATCGTAGAAAATAAACATTTACTCTTTAACATAAATTACCTTAAATGTCGGATTATATCCGTGTTCTTCGATAATTCCGCACCAAATGAAGTCATTTGTAAACAGACATTGTATTTTTGAGTGTTCGCTAGTAAATGTCATGATTCTGGTGTTTAGCCACTAAGCAAGAAATACAATGGCGGTGTGTGGCGGAACCAATAATGGCAATTTTACTTTGCCACTAAGCAAACCTCAATGGCCACAATGCTGGCAAACAACGTCCATTTGCGAGCTGTAGTCGATGGTGCAATCATATAGAAAATAGAAACGCTGTTCGATTTAAATCAACACTTGAACCATTTCTTCTTGCGGTTAAACTTTAGTAGTGCGTCGCACAAAATGAAGTAAAAAAAATGGGGGGGTGAGGGCGGGGACCCCCCCTCCCCCCTGGTACCACCCCCATACTAGGTATTGCCCCGTTCTCGAGATATTTGAATAAATGTAACCTAACCTCAAAAAAAAATATTCTAGTTTAAATTACCAGTCCAGATGTTACATACCAGTCCAGATGTCCAGTAGATCAGCAAGGGTCAATCGTGAAGGCAGAAAATCGGTGTCCAGTGTATAAGCGTAGGTCAATCGTGTAGGTAAACAAACAAGGTCTAGAAGATAAGATAAACCAAACAACCAAAGTCGTCGAAAAAAGCCATATGTCAAAGACATCGGTTTTTTACGTAGACAGAGAAACTCATATACGACTAGATAGCATCCGTCGCATTCATACAAGAAAGAGAACAACTTATGTGCAGATACTGTAAAGAAGGTAGAATGGTTTGATTTTTTGTTTCATGTCGCGTGCCGGTTTTTTCAAGATTGTGCTAAGCAACGTTTGACAGTTTGCCATTGTTTGGATGGTTTGTGCTCGCTTTGTGTGAAATAACCGGAAAAAAACAGTTAAAAATAAATTGTGAACACGCTGAATTACTTGCGAATTGCAAATAACAAATTCCTTTACCGGATTTTGTAAAGATAATGGTTCGATGTATCGTTTTAGGATGTAAAAGTGATAGTGAACGGAAACACTCCGATTTGTCTTTTTACTCGTAAGTACAAGTATTTTTGAGTAGTTATTAGCTTTCAAACTGTTTTTTTATTAATATACACAATAGATAACAGCATTTCGAACTGACCTTTGTTCGCTACAGCATAATTCATAAATCATAACAAATAATTTATTTATTTTGGTGTTGCCTGCATTCGACCTTAACATTCCCCAGACTAGGCACATAAATTTTACATAAAATATGTCTTACATATCGTATGAATATTAGTAATTCAATTTAACGTAAGTATCGTTCGATGTTGTATAGATGAATATATGGAGACAAGGTAATTCATAATAGCAAGGGCAGTGAAATAATGTGAAATAATGTCCTGTCAACGAGAATAATCATACCGCTCTGTATAAATAAATAGATTAAAATGATTCTCAAATTGTAAAAAAACATCTCGCTATTAATTTGTTACAGTTTTCCATTAAACGATAATGTACGTTTGCAGTAGGTTGAAGCCACAGGCCGAAAAAATTGGACACCCAAAAACTGTTCGACATATTGTAGCACCCATTTTGAGAAAAATGTATCGTTTAAAAAGAATAAATTAACCATTCTGTATCCTAATGCACTGGTGGTTAGCAAATATTTGATTTATGAGTTTTTATTCTTTAGGTTATTCTTTTATTCTGTAGGTTGGTAGATACTGATCAATACTTTTCGACTAGAAAAAGTAAATAAGTCCTTTATGGGGAACATGGTGCAGTTTTATAATAAGCTCCCTGAAAATGCAACTAAACTACCTAATAAAGCTTACATAAAAAATTGTCTTTAGAAGAAAGCTTATTATAATAAGAATTCATCATATTCATAAGAACGCATGGCGTCATGTCGCTCTGCCCTCAGACAGTTAACCGACACACTTGAAATGTATAAACTCGCTTGTATTAGTATTTCGTAGTTAAGGTTGTTATAAGATGTATCATGCAAAAATGCGCTAGGACCAGGAGGAGGACCAGGTGGACCAGGAGGACTAGGAGTTTCTCATCTCAGGCTTGGGTTTTGAATTGGCACCTAAATTCACCTAGTATGTAAGACGTTTTAAAGTGATCCTTGTGGTTGTATTGAATAAATTATCTTTTGACCTTGACTTTGTATTATCTTTATGGTTTTATTATTTCTGTAATGTTATGCTTAGTTTTAATAATAATAAACAATAAAGTACACAAATGTTGTTATATTTTTTCTATATCACACATCTGTTATAAAAGTTTGAGTTTTGTAATAGAGACACAAGCTCTAGAGATTTCTACTACAACACAACGTCTCTAATAAATCTAGGATGACTTAGGACTAGGGTAAAAGTTTTGATGTGGCAACACCATCCACCTATCGTTCTATCTCACACGCGGCACGTTCACCATGTGTCTATTGTTTTCTCTGTCTACGGTTTTTTACGTATGGCGCGATTTGGCGCGGTTACAGTGACACATGGCAGGTTTTTTACGTTTCGTTCGCATCAATTTTGCACAACATGATAAACCACAGACAACAAATACGACAAAGATCAGATATACCGTGACCTTGGTATCATTTTCTGGCGCTGCGGCGGCGGCCGCTGTCGCGGCACGCTCGCTACGCTCTCTCGCCTTGCGCGTTTTTTTCTAAACTCCAACATAACCTACCTAGTGATAGGTGATAAGTAGCCAAGTGAGATATACTGTGACCTTGTATTATTTCCTGGCGCTGCGGTGGCCGCTGCCGCGGCACGCTCGCTACGCTCGCTCGCCTTGCGCGTTTTTTTCTATACTCCAACATAACCTACCTAGTGATAGGTGATAAGTAACCAAGTGAGATATACCGTGACCTTGTATTATTTTCTGGCGCTGCGGCGGCCGCTGCCGCGGTACGCTCGCTACGCTCGCTCGCCTTGCGCGTTTTTTTCTATACTCCAACATAACCTACCTAGTGATAGTTGATAAGTAACCAAGTGAAGTGAAGATAAGCCAAAGTCGTCGAAAGAAGCCATAACAAAATCACTGACAGGATTTTTACGTTTCGTTCACATCAATTTTGCACACATGTTAAACGATAGACAAGAAATACGACAAAGTTGATTATTATCTGTCAATTTTTACGTAGTTTAATCAGATTTATTTGATTTGAGGTTAAAAATGTTTTATTATTTTCTCGAAAACTAAGAATAACCTAATGTTATTAGTGGTAAATATGTAATCAGAAAGCAAAACCCTACCAGATGTGAGTCTTTTCACCCTCCAATTCGTGCGACGCACTACTAAAGTCAAGCCCTTCTTGCACTTCGAAGATTATCTGTTTGTTGATTTGTGCGATTAGCTCGACGATTTCTCGTTTCTAATCTAGCCGTTTCACGGGCTGCCTCTCTTTGCTCTTGTGTTTGTGAGAAGCACGAAAGGGCCCTACTTCGCACCATACTAACGCGGCGTTCTTCATCAGTTAATTGACTCACAATGTTCCATTGCCTAATTGCATTACGGCTTCGCTGGAAAAGATTAGATCTTCAAGGTCACGGCATTGTTATAGTAAAATTATTTTTTACAAAAAAAATACTGACAGTACTTGACATAACTGTCAAACATTTGATGTCCATTCTGTCAAATACTGTTAGTATTTTAAATGTTAAAAAGATTTTTTGTTTGATGTCCATCCCAAAGAGTATGCATCAAATGGGTACAAATGGATCAAATGGGTCAAAAGGTACGAAACCAAGGAACATTTTGAGAAAATGATTTATCTCTCGTAATTTTTTTATTCGTCGATTTTTCATTGTTTTTAAGATTTATTCTGCATTTCTAGGCGGAGACAAATCCAACAAATCAACAACCATGCAAATTGGTCCAGCAGATCTCGAGTTATAAGTGTTGTAACAAACCCGACTTGGTTTTATATATGTATATAGAAGACTAATTAAACCAATAACGTCGAAATAATGTCACAAACGCCTCAAGCGATACGTTAAACTTGGTCTTTTATAATTTTTACGTTGTGGTCAGCAGCGATGTATTAGAAGAACAGAACAGAAGAGCAGAACATGTCAGAAACAAATGGTTGTTTCTGACGGAAGTAAACGTGTAACATATAAAAATATAAAAATTCAATAAAAAAAATGTTTTCAATTAAGGTCTAGATAGTAAGTTTCGCGTGTAACCTAGGTCACCTAGGTGGTTAAATGCGTGCATTGTTTTCTTACATACCTGGATACTCAAGTTCTGTGTTGGTTTAAGTTTCTACATACCTTTATTATTACAATTATTATTGTTTGTAAACTCAGATAATAGTAATAATAATAATAATAAAGCCGGACATTTTAAACAACATCATCTGGCAGCAAAGTAAGCAGAGCTTGTGTTATGGGTACCACATGACTGATATACCACTTATACACTTTTTTACACACTTTTTTTTTGTAAATACATACATATTATACATAGATAGTGTCTGGACAAACCTTAGTGGTTTTTAGATATTATTTTTGGTTTAAGATATGTATCTATTGTTTACATGTAAAAATAAAAAAAACATTAAAGAGATGCACAAATATTTAGTACAATTCCGCTAATCTATTCCTAAAGAGTTACCTCCAAAAGAATATTTAGTACAATTCCGCTAATCTATTCCCAAAGAGTTACCTCCAAAAGAAATTCTTTTGGAGGTTACTCTTTAGGAATAGATTAGCGGAATTGTACTAAATATTTGTCCATCTGTTTAATGTTTTGTAATGGTTTTCCGCAAAGTCACGCCTGAATCAATTATCTAAAATAAAAAAAAAAATTAACTCTTGATATTGACGCATCAGATATTAGAGTCCCTAGTAAAAACAGTAAAGTATTATTCAGGAGGCTAATTATATTGACATCATTGACGAACTTGCAGACCTGGAGTGGTCGGAAATTGACCATGGAACCATTAACGTTGCAGTTTCGACATTTTACGACAATATTAATTGCATAATTAAAAAGCATGAGCCCCAAGCCATGGTGGATGGATCATACAATTTTCCGTAAACAAAATAATCCTCTATCAACATTAATAAAGATAAAAACAAACTAAACGCACGTCGAAAACGCTATTTACGAAAAGGTTGCTCAACAACAAATTTATCTTCGTTTATAAGAATTTATTCGTTCGGCTTAGAGAAATGGAGTCACATGCACAGATTATCGTAGTCTATATTGATTTTGAAAAAGCATTCATTTGTGTGAATCACGTCATCCTCCTCCGCAAACTGCATAAACTTGATATACTCGTACAACGTGATCTTTTGCGCCGTTCATTCCACTCAATATTACGAGAACGAAACCACCGGTGGTGTAGTTTGGGATAACTATTCCGTTCGACACTAGCGACTATTAGTGATGTCCTGCAAATTATTATAAGTAGATGTATTCTTTATACCTACAGCTATCACCCTTGATTTTATATTTCTACAATTTTCTGTACTTGATTGTTAATAAGAAAATCAGAGTCAACTCGGAAGTGACGACAATACACCGGGCATTCTCATATCCGTGGGAACGCAAACTAAACGACATGTGATGAATATCTCTACACAAACCAAGCAGTCTAGTACCACTTTTATCATGGATGCAGCGAAGTTGTTAGCCAAACGTTTTTTTCCCGGACAATCAATTTAAATAGAAAAATTCATATAAGTAACTTATAAAGTTAAAAAATAGACTTGTTAGGCAAACCAGTTGCGCTGGGTTAAGTCATACATAAGCAAATGAAAGCAAGCCGTTGTATGGTGGCGCACGACTGACTCCATATTTGTTCCCTCGGGCGTCCTACAGGGATCTGCTCGGCTCTTTGTTGTACTTTACCTACTTGTATGATATTGGTGTATGCTTCAAGTCTTCTACTTCTTCTTTGTTTATGGCATGTGACATTATAATGCCAATTTTGCCAGTGTCAAGTGTTTATATTTGTTTATGTTCAATTTGTTTAATAAAGTCTTAGTCGATGGTCAATTGTCAATTTTAGACGTCACGCGGAATGGCGTCTAAAATTTTCTTGGGATTCCTCGTCGCTCATATCACATTGCATCACAACACACATTTAATTCAATACTCCATACCCGTCCTGTAGTCACAATTTATTCATTAAAATTCCGCCATTATTACTGAATAAAACATGCAATAAAACGAATAAAACAATATTAAATTAGCAGAGCCGTGCTACTTCATGAAATGACAAACGAAGAATCTATGCTTCAAGTCTGCCAAGTATTTTCGTTCGCTGACAACATAAAAATAAAAACGGTTGACGTCTTTATGATGACGTAAATAGACTATCCGTATACTATATAAATAATCGCGTAATATATTCCCGTTGATAATTTGCATGCATTTACCCATACTGACATTAGTTTTGGTAATTGCATGCAGATCACCTTCACGCGAAACAACAACTCTATAGCGTGCGTATACACGCTTTACTGCCTAATATCCTCTGTGGCGCAGTGGGCCAAGGCCTGGCTGAGACGGGGGTGTGAGTTCGATTTCCACCGCGAGACAAATGTTTGTATCATCTGCAAGTATTTGTCTCTGATCTGGGTGCTTCTATGTATAATATGTATGTGTTTAAAAATATATATTTTGGTATAATGGTATATCAGTCATATGGTACCCACAACACCGGCTCTGCTTACTTTGGGGCCAGATGATAGTGTTTGAAATGTCCGGCATTATTTATTTATAACAACTGTGCAGAGCGTTCGAGACTTGGGTGTTTTCTTAGATCTTAAGCTTACTTTCTCATATATTGAGCGTATTATCAATAAAACCTACAGAAATTTTGGATTTATTTTAAGTACTACAAATCCCTTAGCACAGCATGTATAAAGGTTCTTTATTACATATGTAGTGGGCTCAAACATTGCAGCTCCGTATGGAATCCATAGTACATCACTAGGACTATGAAAAGCTATAGAAGCTTTACAAAGAAAACTTGTGAAACAACTGATGGGTCAACATTTTCTTGATGGGTCAACCATCGAAAATTAGGACATATTATGCCTTGAGCATAGACTGATCTCACTACACGACATTATAATGTGCAGGATATATCATTGCTTCCATAGAACAGATTAACAAATCTTCGTTTCTTTCGAAACAACGACTTAGTGAAACTACGATCTCACCTCACTTTTTACACCGAAATTTGTATCGATTTTATACAAATTTCGGTGTAAAAAGTGAGGTGGAGTCTGAGTTTTTCTGAGCATTGCATGTTCAACCTTCTAAATAAAGTGTTAACAAATGTATATTTTAATTAACATATCTTAATTTACTTGTATAATGTAAGTAAATTAAAGACTTTTAATCATTTTCAATATGGCAGTTAAATATAAAACCACCCATTATAAAAAATCGATAAATCGTAGCGCTGGACTAAAACGCGTAAACGACACGAAATACACGGCGCTTACGCTCTTCATTCAGAAAACCTTGCTACGCCGACGTGCATGCGAGGACCTTTATTGCTAGCCGATACGGTTTGTTTCTGTTCAATTTGCGTGGAGCATTTGATGCGGTGCCATTTCAACAGGATTCAACTAAATATTATCTACGCTACCTACTAACATCCTCAACAATGTTGGCCTAATTTCCACGTTCAGAGCAGTAATCACCGTCAGCCGACTTGATTCCAGATAAATGTGGCAAATATGTCTAGCGTTCTTGTAGTAATTATGCTCAGAATTCACTTGTAGAAAGAATGCATAGAACCTATAACAAAAGCTTCAGCTCTGTCGATATTTTTCACATTTTGTAGTAATAAGTATAATTGTAGGGGTGTCGTAGGTGCGTTAAGATGTTAACTAGCGTCATGTTTAATACAAGTTCGCATCTTCATATCAATTTGTATTGAGTATATATATAGTGACTAGCTGCTGCCCGCAACTTCGCACGCGTGGTACCTACATAAAAAGTAGTCAATGTCCTTCTCCAAGGTCCCATCTATCTCTATACCAAAATTCATCAAAATCGGATCAGCGGTTCACTATCTTGTACCGTCTCTCCTTCATTAACTCAGCCTCAGCATTAATTCAGCATTATAAATATCAGCCTTCAAAATCTAAATACCTTAAAATCTAACCATAACAATCGCAAGGTTAACTTTTATGGAGCAGATTACGATGTTATTAAGGCAAGTCTTTCCAAAATAAATAGGAGCAAATATTTTGATAAGTGTATCGTTACACAAAATTTATGCCACTTTTAGAGAACTTATTAGCAAGTACGAACCAATTTGTAAATACCTAGCAAAGAAACATCCTACATGGTTTGATATATCACTGATAGGTTGTTGCGAAAAAAAATTGCCTCTCAGATTCAAGTCAAAATCTAATGAACAAGTTAGCCTACAATACATTGTGCAATCGGTGTGATAGACTTGCAACAACGCGCTACAATAAGTATATTGAAGAGATAGTAAGTAGAATTCGTAATAACCAGAAACACTTTTGGTCATTTATTAAAACAACAACAGGTAATACAAATGCTATACCTAATATAATTACCGATGTTAGCTCATCAAATAGTTCAGATAAATGTTTTTTAAGAAATGTTCAGATACACTAGCAACACCATCATTCTACCTGTTTAATGAGTCATCAATATCTGGAATTTACTCAACTAGGTAAAAAGCAAGCAACAAACCTATTGTCAAGTCAGGTGATAGTAATTATAGTGACACATTACAGACAGTGAATATTTCCATTCTTTTAACCATGGGTAAGGACTTCGAATCCCAGATCTGCCCATATATTCAAAGCCATGTTCACAAGTTTACAACGAAATTTCAACAGGGCTATGAAAAGGCCAAAACTACTGCAACAAAGTTGGTCGCTTTTGTCGAGGGTCTTTCTGAAGCCATATATAAGTGCAAAGATGTTGACGTCATTCACACGGTCTTTAGTAAGGCCTTCGACCGGGTCTCTCATGCATTGCTTGCCAGAAAACTGTCGTCATATAGTGACAGGTAATCTCATTGAATGCGGTAACTCATATTTATTGCATCCTTCCTTCTCTGTCGTCGTCAATGGCTTTGCAGCGCTTGCAGCGCGTCTCTCGTTTCAAAGGCTGACTAAGTGGACGTCTGTCTTCTGCTTTTTTTTGCTTTGTAATGAATTTGAACTGGCGGTGGTGTCGTCTCGGCCGGTGTGTGGCCTGACTAAGCCAGTGAAACAGTGAGCGGCCACGACGAAACTACCTATCGCTTTCAACCTTGAATGCTACGTGTGTCTACGCGCATGCTACGCAACCCGCACCGTGCTACAAATCTTCTACGCCCTATCATAGCTCAATTTCCGATCGAATCGAATCCAAGAAAATTCTAGATGGCCATTCCGCCATGACATTCAGAATAGACAAATGACAATCGACCCCAACTTTGTGACGATTTTTAATAAAACAACAACAAAACAGAAGCCATAATGAGGAGAAGAAGAAGAACAGGAACAAACAAACTCAACCTAACTAATAAACAAATATTATAAATATATTTTTGACAGAGATCAAATGCTTATGTACTTTACCTCCCAATAAAATTTTAAAATTATTGTATTATATATTATATTTATTATATATCTCATACCTTTAAACGAGCAATTCTGCAAACTAAATTTTATAAAAATCGGCTTCAACGATTTTTATGAAATTTAGTTTGCAGGGGAGGGGTTTCGGGGGCGATAAATCGATCTAGCTAGGTTTCATCCGTGTTTTACACCGAGCAAAGCTCGGTCATCCAGGGGGCAATCGTGGTAATTTTGAACGTTTGAACCAAAGCTAATCCAAACTTAAAACGTTATTTTTTACCTATTTCGTACCGCGCTAGTCACTATAACGGAAACGATTTAGATGTATTTTGGAAAATACGTTGATCGAACGTTGCCGGATCGCGTCATCTTTGACAGCGCTTTCAAACTAACGTTTTTGAAAGGAAAGTTGATAACTATTAATACACCTGAGAGGTACTTGTGATTAGCCCAGTGATACCCCTAAATCTTAACCGCACTAGATGAAAGGGTTGCCAACATATTAGGTAGACATGATACCCCCTGGCGTACAGCAAGACCACTTTGCCTTTAGCGATGTTAGTAAGACAGCTATGTTTTTTCCAAATTCCTCTTCTGCCTATAATGACATCTGTCTTTTTCTTTAATCTATAATATAAAAATTAATCGCTGAATGTGTTGTTAAGCGCAAATCTCGAGAGCCGCTGAACCGATTTCGCTAATTCTTTTTTTATAATATTACTTGAAGTACGAGAATGGTTCTTACGGAGAGAAAATTATTAAAAATTGCCTGAAAAAGTCTAAAAACAACACTTTTCTATACTCCAATACAATCGATTCGTAATAATACTTAAAAGTCAATTTGAAATTTAATACCATACCATAAAGTTTAAGTGTTAGTGGAGAGGTTCCGGAAAGGCAAAACAATTGAGTTACGTTAGTATCGTATAAATATTAATATCAATATTTGTCAATATTTATACGATGGTAAAATTACTCAAAAATATGTATATATAAATCTTTTGTGTCTGTGTTTATAATTAAACTTCTCCTAAACGGCTGGACCGAGTTTTATGTTTTTTTATGTATGTGTTCAAGTGGATTCGAGAATGGTTTAGATTTACAATTAGATATCTTTTTTAATTGAATTGTACAGCTAGTAACGGATAAATAAATGTAGGAATTGAAAGTTGTCGCAAAATAATAGCGACTTAAATTTAAGTTAGTGACGTTTCTAAACGTATATAATATATATAAAAAAAATGTCATCTGTCTTGATAACTATTTTGCCGACGTTATGAAATTTTCTTTTGTTAAGAAATCGTCACAAAGTCGCATTCGATTGTCATTTGTCTATTCAAAAAATTATTACGGCATCAGGGCCTCAATTCTGTTAACTTTCAACGGTTACCGTTCTATTCTAATCCATCTACGTTTTGGCTTCAATTACGGTTCGATAATTACATAAAAATCTATTCTGTTATCTCTATAACTAAACAAAAGAAAACATTCGATCGATCGCTGGCGACTTCGTAAACGTAGCGTATGGTTAGCCGTTGTTCATTAGCATAATACGAAAACATGTCAAAAGATGTAATTCAGCTTAAGTAAAGTTATCTTACTTCGAGATATGTCAAACGAAAAATCTTCTTGTTCTTTGTTAATGGCATGTGAAATAATAATGTCAATTTTGCTAGTGTCAAGTGTTTATATTTGTTTATGGTCAATTTGTTTGTTAATAAAGTCTTAGTCGATGGTCAATTGTCAATTCTAAACGTCATCGCAAAATAGCCGTCTAGAATTTTCATTGTAAAATAAATAATGGCAATGTATTATTATTAAGTGATGTATTTTGTGCTTCTTAAGAAATTAAAAATAAATAAATAATGTCAGACATTTAACAGAGCTTTATCCAGCTCCAAAGTTACCAGCGCTTATGTTTTAGGTACATGACTGATATAAATACTACATACATACATTAGTAAACATTATGTAGGTAAGTAGTATTGAAGATCAATTTCCAATTTGTACTTACTTGTCAGTTTATTAGACCTAGGGCCTTAAAGATACCCTGAAGAACTGACGGCCCTTAACGATCAACAGCAACATGTGTTGTAGTTGGGACCTGCCAATTTAGAAGATGGTGTGAGGGTAATAAATATATGTTTATTTTATTTATTTATTTATTAGGCATCACCAACACAAAACAACCTATAAAAGAGCTGACCTGAACCTGACTAACTGATTCATCATTGCCGAGCCGGAACCGCTGAAGCTAGAAATCTGAATTTGGATGGTAGCTTCCTTTTACAGCAAAACCACCTAAAAAGGCGAGATTTTTTAAAATTCAACCCCTATGAGGGTGAATCCGTTATAAATTTTATACATTAGTTTTCACCCCTGAAAACTAATGTATAAAATTTTTAACGCGTGGTACGATTTCCTTAACACTCGACACGAATAAAAAAATGCAAAATAAATGGACACACGTGTTTCCGGATTTTTCTAAATAACCCTAACAATAATGGGATGTCAAAGTTTGTATGGGAACTTTTTAACGGGTGGTGTGATTTCTTAGAAACTTGGTTTGGATACTTAAAATGCAAAATAAATGGACACGTATTTCAGAATTTTTCAACATAACCCTCATAAAGGAGTAAAATGGGCTCTGAATGTTTGTACGGAAACTTTTTAATGTAATGTGATTGGTTTGAAACTTATCAGTAAAATTTGGCAAGGAGATAAAAAGCATCCTGAGCAAGGATATAAGCTACAATTCCTTTCAAAAAAATGCGGACGAAGTCGCGGGCAACAGCTAGTCCAATATATGAACAATAACATATTATGGAATGTGCACCAATTACAGGCATGCACAGCATTTGCCAGCATTTCTGTGTTAGGACAAAGTGGTTTCTAAACCAAAATATAATTCAGTAGTGGAAAGGCAAAAGTTCTAAAACGGTATCTTTGTCGAAATAGACTTATTTACGAGAAAATAACGCGTCGCTTTAAGCGTTTTTTGACGTTTTAGAACACCAACGTTTTTTAGATATTTTATGTATTTGCCGTATGTGCCATGGCCAAGAGATTCAGATGCTTCTTCTTTTCTTCCTATAATGGCATCTGTCTTGTTGACAAATTTGCCAGTGTCAAGTGATTGTTTGGTTATAAAGTCTTAGTCGATCGTCAATTGTCTATTCCAAACGTCATCCCGGAATAGTCGTCCAGAACTTTCTCGGAATTTCTCGTCGTTCAAAATCACATTGCAACATAATACTCTTATTATTAAATTATAAATACTTGGGCTATGATGTCACAATTTATTGATTAAAATTCTGCTAAGATTTCTGAATAAAACATGCAATAGTACGAGAAAAATAGTTAATTTAGAAGTGCTATGTTACTTATAGATTATACATACATGTCATACATTATATAACATACATTACATATTACATACATCACATGTCTCAGGCCATATAGCTCGCAGAACTGATAACCGTTGGGGAATAAAAATTCTCGAATGGCGACCAAGGACAGGAAAACGAAGCGTAGGACGACCCCCACGCGATGGACTGACGACATTGTAAAGATAGCAGCTTGGGCTATGAAGTCACAATTTATTGATTAAAATTCTGCTAAGATTTCTGAATAAAACATGCAATAGTACGAGAAAAATAGTTAATTTAGAAGTGCTATGTTACTTATAGATTATACATACATGTCATACATTATATATCATATATTACATATTACATACATCACATGTCTCAGGCCATATAGCTCGCAGAACTGATAACCGTTGGGGAATAAAAATCCTCGAATGGCGACCAAGGATAGGAAAACGAAGCGTAGGACGACCCCCACGCGATGGACTGACGACATTGTAAAGATCGCAAGTCGGTGGATGGAGAGGGCTCAAAATCGTTCTTCTTGGAAATCTATTGGGGAGGCCTATGTTCAGCAGTGGACTTCATAAAGGCTGCTATGATGATGTTACTTTATGAAATGACAAACGAAGAATCGATTCAGAGGCTAGGATGTGAACAGGGTCAACTGTTATTTGCCGTCATGTTAATTGTTGTTTGCACGCAAAGTCTGATGTAAATTTTTGTGGTATGCACGAAGAATAAAAAGAGAATAAAGGATGTTAGAAAATATTTTGCGGAGTGCTGAATTAGTTAAAAGTTTAAATACAGATCGTAGTGTTACGATCATGTTGTCAAATCGTGTAGAAAACTTGTTCTCTCTGGGTTTCATTTGATAAACCAGAGTTGATTGACCCAGACGAATGGAGTCAAGGTCTTCGATAGCCTTATATGATGCTATTGAGTCGTCTCTGCCGACATATTTATGATATAAGGCGTCGATTTTTTTATATATGTGATAACGATGTTGCTTTTGTGGATTATGCGTGCGGTACATTAATCCTTGACAATGATGGAGCATTTTATAAATTTTTGTATTTGATTTATCAGCTTCTTATTAGAAGTTTTAGCAGTTGCAGTTTGGCGATCTAGTGGTAGTGGCCCCGCCTTCCGATCCCAAGGTGGGTGGGTTTGAATCCGGACGTGTATCAATGGATTTTTCTGTTCGATAAATGTTTATGCGCTTTACCAGGTCGAAAGAAAGAAAACATCATATGAAAACCGGCATATATTAGAACCTAAAAAGTTTGAAGACATGAGTGTATAAAAGGAATCTAATCACTCTAGTCCTTTCACCACACTGGTTATAAATAACTAGTGACATGATAAGAAGAAGAAAATGAGCAGCTTTAAGTTACAGTTTTTAAGGTGGCGATGGCGGTTTAGCAAAATTAATTACTGTTTTATTCATTACTGTTTCATTACTGTTTACATCCATGTGGATGAAACAACATTTTTATAATTCGCTTATTTGTATCTGAATTCAGTTGTATTTTTAGTTTTTAAAACGTAATTATTCATGTTGCTTATTATGCATTGTTTTTAATGTATCAGACTCTGCAGTTATAACGATTGGAAACCCAACACCAGCAATTAGTTCCACTCCGTAGTAAAGTGCTTGAAAAGTATCCCTATCCTGTGTCCTGTATCCTGTGAAAAGTAAGTATTTTCCCCACAGGCTTTGATATCCGCTGTCTAGTCTCGTAGTTTATAATGATCCAGACTTGAAAATTGTAATGATCTGGTAAAACAGAAGTCAGCATTCCAGCATCATTTCCACTCCTTGGAATAATACTTAAAGAACCTATTCCGTGTCTAAAATGTACAAACTTAAACACTCTATTACATCCCTTTCATGAGGTAGATATATGAAAAATCCTGATTACTTAAAGACGCTGAACCGATTTGGAAAATTTTTTTTTTGTTTCAAATAATATTTTTTTCCCTTTGAAACAAAAAAATAATTTTCTATTAAATTAATTAACTTTCCCAGGTCCCATTTTAATTTTATCGAAATCGGTTAAGCGGGTTTTTTTAATTTTCGTTGCGTGCAGTGCAGAGCAGTGTGTTTAGTTGCTCTACCCATATTATCCCTACTGCACATATTAATATTATAAACGTGTCTGTTGTAGTCTGTCTGTCTATTTGTCACGTTTTCACGCCTAAACCGCTGAGCCGATTTTGATGAATTTTGGTATAGAGATACATGGAACCTTGGAGACGGACATAAGCTACTTTTTATGTAGGTACCACGAGTGCGAAGCCGCGAGCTGCAGCTAGACAAAATACATTTACGTTCCACTAAAAAAATCTAAATAAAATAATTTTATGATTTCAAATTGTATAAATGAAGTCGGTTTTTTTTAACATGTAATTATTATTAGAAAAAGTTTACCGAATATAAGGGTTGATCGTGTCGTGTCACGCATTAACATTAACGAATATTTAAAAACTTTTTAACATCTTTGCAACCCTGAAACACGTGTCTACTTATTTTGATTGGTCTGTCAGCTCAGTTGGTAGTAGCTCTGCCTTCTGCGTTGTAGGTTGGGGGTTCGATTCCCTCCCAGTTCACATATTTGTGCGATGAGCATAGGCGTTTGTTCTGTATCGGGGTTTATAAAATATCATAAGTTTGTATATATAATTATTCTATCAGGTATCTCATCACCTTGGTTGCCAAATCTCTGAGAGCCCCCCCAGAAAGCTGCTTACTTCTTTTAATTTGTGTAGTTGATTTAAATTTGAATAAACTTCTCTAGTAAAAGTACCTTACGTAACCTAGGAAGGTTTCACTAAAATGCCGTCTCAATCATCAAAACAAAAAAAAATAGAGTGAAAAAGTCCATCAAAAAATAATAATATTAATAGGTATTTTATGTTGGATAATTTAGCAGAGGTAGCTAATAAGCTACCTCTGGCACTCAACATTATTTATTTAACGATATTGTAAATACATTTAAAAACGGAAGCCTCGAAAACATGATAGCTTTGTCTTGACTCTTAGTTTTAATCAAAAGATAACTCATTTGAAACATTACGAGATTTTCTTTATTAATCTAATAACAAGAGGTTTGCAGTTAAATTATAATACAACAAAATGAATAGTTTCAGTTCAGTTGGTAAAGTAAGTTGTATCCGCGCGTTTTTGGCCAATTTGAATGTCAATGCCAGAGCTAAACTAATACTTATAACGTTGTGTTAAGCACATTTAGTATCGCGCTAATCATATGATAATATAACATATGATAATCATAATCATAATTTGACGACCTCTGTGGTGCAGTGGGCTTAGGTCCGGCTGAGACGCAAAAGGTTGCGGGTTTGATTCCCGCCGCGGGACAAATGTTTGTATGATCTGCAAGTATTTTTCTCGGGTCTGTATGTATTTAAAAAATTATATAAGTATTATATAATACCACAAGCTCTGCTTACTTTGGGACCAGATGATGCTGTGTGAAAGGTCCGGTATTATTATTATTATTATATTATTATTTCATGATCTAGATATAATGTCGCGATTTTAGATAGATTTTAATTTGTTTTATTGATGTTTAAACCATCATATTTCGTCATCAGATCATAGCGTTATATTTTTACGTATTGATAAAATCGAATATCCCTACTGTCAACCATTTATTTTGGTAGCAACACGATAGTATGAATATCATTTCGTGAATCGATTATCTGTCTTTGATTTGTATTGTCCATTTAATTGTATTATATCAATTAATTATGAATGGAAGGTTCTATTAACTATTTCCTTTAATTGACGACATCTGTGGTGCAGTGGGCTAAGGGTTTGATTCCCGCAGCGAAACAAATGTTTGAATGATCTGCAGATGTGTTTCAGGTCTGGATTGTTTTCTATGTATAAGTACGTAGTTACAAAAAATACATGTATATAAGTAGTGTATCAGTCATGTGGTTCCCATAACACAAGCTCTGCTAACTTTGGGGCTAGATGATGCTGTATAAAATGTCTGGCTTTATTTATTTGTTAGGTGTTATTATTATTATTAATCGAAATATAGGTACTATGGCTAGTGTAATGAAACATAATACTCAAGTGACTGGCTGTTATTTGCGTATCTGACTGTATTATGGTGAAATGGCACTGGGTACTAACCGAAACGCGCTATAGAACATCGCGCCGCACGGAGGAGACGCGGACACGGGAGGCTCCTCATCAAAACGCACGCGCTGACAAGTCGCAATATCCAAAGGGGCAATCTTCATAATCAGCGTAATTAGTTAACCTCTCTGGCTTTTAAATATTGGTATTATTGCTGTTCTGTATTTTTATTTCGAAAAGGAGGTATCTAGTAATCTAATTTGTTGTGTAAAACCCCTAATTTGTCCCGCGGCGGGAATCGAACCCGCCACCTTTTGCATCTCAGCCGGACCTAAGCCCACTGCGCCACAGAGGTCGTCATTAATAATAATTAAGGTTTAAATGATAACTTAATACAATTAAGTAACTAGCTTTAGTTTCGTGAACACAATTTTAGAGAAAACTTGCATTAAGTGCATGTTAAATGCTTTGAAAATGAAACATTTGTTTTTTTTGGAAAATGGTTTGGACTTTCGAGATTGAGGATCGCGTCACGCGCAGTGAGACGTTTTTTGTAGATTTATTTCAATGTTTATTACAATTGCAAATGTACCTTGGCTTTGAGTTGTTTCTGTGATAGTTTTCGTTATCTAAGTTTACGTAAATAGTTCTTTTAGGGTTAGGAGAGACAACAGAGTGGGAAAAGAGCTTAAAAGGTTTATGATGGGAGTTGTGCGAAAGTAGTGTTAGCTTCAAAACATGGTATTATTTAAAGTTAATATACAATATTGTTACACAACATGGCTTGTAGTCAGATGGGAAACATAGCGGCGTTATACAAAAATTTGATTTACCAACATGCTACCACATGACTGATATACTACTTATATACTTTTTTTTAATACGTACTTAGAAGGTGTCTCAATAAGAGTGCACTACTAAAATTTTACGTAATTTTTGTTTCGTGTATGTGACAACTCTGAAATTTGACAGCTGTCACTTATATATGATTGTTCCGATTAAGAAAAATGGATTCCAATAAATAAAAATTTACATAAAAAAAGAACGTGTTATCATATCATTGTGAAAAATCATCACAGAAAGTTATTAGAGAAAGTTTTGGTCGAGAAAGTGCATTTAGTGTAAACGAGAGTGTGTCAGAAAACTCAAAAACATCATATTTGTGTTGCAGAAAAGGGCTGTTCGGGCAATTTATAACATGGGCCCTAGAGAATCACTTAGAAATAAATTTCAAGCAATAAATATCATGATAGTGCCTTGTCAGTATATATACGAAAATCTGATTGTATGTTCAGAAATATATTAATTTGTTTAAAAAAAATTGAGATAATTATAGTATTAATACCAGAAATAATGATAAACTCGCCGTTCCCACAGTTAGGCTCGCTAAAGTTAATAAGTCTTTTATAGGACAAACTGTGCCCTATAACAAGGTATCAATCGAGTTTTAAGATTTGTTAATTGGCAAATTTTAAAACGTCATAAATAAAAAAGAAATCTATTAAAGCATATTGTAAATTATCAGATTATTAAAATAATTACAGTAGTGTACAGAATAATAAAATATTCAGATTAATTAGAAGACAAAAAAGCATGGGACGAATCTGCTCCAAAACGACTAGACATTCGTAATTGGCGCGGATTTTACAAAAAAGTGTTTTTTCCCGAATTCTTCTTGTCCTGGGGTTAGGTTAGCACCTAGATTCACAAACATGTAGGAAGACGATTCAAAGTGATCCTTGTGATTTTATCAATTAAATAATGGTTTGACTTTGACATCAATTCGGCATCGTACTCAGGAGCTAAAACCAGCAGACCACGCAAAGCGTCAGCATTTGTTTAATGGCCAATAATAAAGCAAACGCCGATCTTACAAACTTTCATCCCCTATTTTGCCCCTTCAAGGTTTTTTTTTGAGACAAAAAGTAACAGAAACCTATGTTCTTCCCCCATATGCAATACATCTTCTTACCAAATTTCATCAAGATCTGTTCAGCCGTACTAGCTGCTGCCCGCGGCTTCGCATGCGTAGTGCCTACATAAAAAGTAGCCTATGTCCTTTCTCAGGCTTTAGACTATCTGTGTACCAAATTTCATTTAAATCGGTTCAGTAGTTTTGGCGTGAAAGCGAGACATACAGACAGACAGAGTTACTTTCGCATTTATAATATTAGTAAGGATTAACGTGGTAACTTTAGCTCCACAAATTTGTAATGAATCCGTAAATTTGTTATCCCCTATGTTTATTTTACACCCTTAAGAGTAACATTTTTACAAACTTTGAAACCCATATTTATTTATATCTAATCAACAGCCTAAAATATTATGCTTCAAGTTCTGAAAATCTAAATACTTTCATACAACTTTTCATCCCCCTTTTCAACCCTTTACAAATCTTTTTGCCAATTAAAAAGTAACCTTTGTCCTTTCTCAGGCTTTAGACTATCTGTGTACCAAATTTCATTTAAAGCGGATCAGTAGTTTTGGCGTGAAAGTGATACATACAGACAGAGTTACTTTCGCGTTTATAATATTAGTAAGGATTAGTGACTGGGAATGCTGAGCTACATTTGTCTGGGATAGCCGCTCTTCGGCTTGCTTCGCGCCACTTTCTTGTACCTAATTTAATGGTTCTTGTTTCGTTCGTGGAGCAGAACAGGTGAGTGTCTAGTTATTGTGTTTCTTTCATTGACAGTGATAATTATTACAGAGGAGTTTTTTTTACTTACCCATATAAAAAGAAAAAAAACACGTGTTAGCATATTGTAAAAGATTTTGCTAAAATTGTGATTTAGTATAAAAATGTAAAGGTTTCTAATGCCGGTCATGCTGACCTGTATTATCAGCTAGTAAATGTAAGAAACATTGTGTTAATATTTTTATATAGGTGAAATGAGCAAAGAAGATTGAAGAGAAACAAACGAAAAAAGATTAGAAGTATAAAACTAAAGAAAAAGCAGAATAAAAGAGCAAAAAAAAACATCTCTCAATGTCTGCAGGGTGAAGACCCAGGATACTAACAAAGATCTGAGTTCGTCAGACTTAGTAAAAGACACGATTCATGTACCTAAGCGATGACAATGATGACATTGATATCGAAGGTCTAAAAAACAATATATAAAAAAAAAGTTAACGCCGGACATTTCACACAGCATCTGGCCCCAAAGTAAGCAGAGCTTGTATACTTGTTACCCATAAAAAACTTTATAAGTAGTATATCAGTCATGTGTATGACTGTATGATATACTACTTATATACTTTTTTTTTGTAAATATATACATAGAAACATCCCGAGACCAATATATGCATGATATGTTGTGACTATGTCCAGAATGAGCTTTAGTACAGGTGCGTACGGTGTGGTATTCGGGATTGCGCCGAGTTCGGATTCTCCAGAGGCTATGCATGTAATTTGTGCAGGTCCAAAGCTCAGATATTGTATAAATCTCAGATATTCCATCATTGCGTTCAATACCGGTCAAATGCAATATATTTTTAAATGTATTGCAAAATAAGTAAGAAGAACACCTAAAGTTTTATTACTATTGGTTTCTTGAATAAATAATGATTTTTCACAGAGTAGTAGTATTATTTGCTTGGGTGATCGCTTTTACCCGCTTCTACCCTAAGTGCACGCGTAACGCCAATATCGGTTATGTTAGTCATATAAGAGCACACAAACAAAGCTCTTCGATATAAACAGAAGTTCGCTGTGGCCAAAATCATGCTGGACTACATCATCATCATTGTCTAATAATGCTTAATTATGATTATGCAACGAACTCATTGTTGAGTATTTCTATGTATAACATGTATATGTTGACAAAAAAAGTATATCAGTCATGTGGTACCCATAACACAAGCTCTAGTTACGTTGGGGCCAGTAGGGCGATCGCGCTATTTGTCAACGTAATTGCCTTTGAGCGGATTGGTATTGGCAATATTTTGGATATGGCTAGAGTTTGGCTAATCTGAATGTCAAAATGGTAACGCGCTCTTCATCCTGAACGATTTAATCGTTGATTTTACCAATCGAACAAAATAAAGAACAATAGAACTACCTAGTATTACTCTATGCACAAACTACTAGGATGTACTAAATCAAAAACGTTCGTTTGAAAGCACTGTGTCAGAAATAACGCGATCCCGCAACGTATCAACTTATAATCCAAATAAGAGCTAAATCGTTTCCGTTATAGTGATTAGCGTGGTACGATATATGTAAAAAATTACGTGTTGCCTTTAGTTTAGCTTTGGTTCAGACGTTAAAAATTACCGAGGTTGGTCACTGATGATGCAATGTAAAAAATGTCCGGCATTATTTATTATTATTCATTAAATAATTATTATACAGAATTGACGTCTTCAAACGTGTACAGTACTGAGGCTTAAGTTCCATCTCGATTAGTTACACTTAAAAAGTTCAAAGTACTCACTTATTGATTGACTGACTGTTTAACACCTAAACTGAACTTGGGGTCTACTATGTTCGGAGTTTACTATACAGTTACTGTTAACGACTGTTAACGTCGAAAACGACGTTTTCTAAAAATGAAACCTAGCTTGATCGATTTATTGCCCCCGAAAACCACTGACGTCTGACATTATTTTTGACAATCGATGTCGTGGCCCTCCACAACAAACGATGACCTTTGACTCGAATTCGACTCAAGTTCGAACAACATTTCAACGAAGTTATAATTCTGATATCACGAAATCGGTATGCCGAAATTATACCGAAGGTTTGACTTGAAATTTGAAAGGTGCTTTTAAATCAAATCAAATACATTCATTTGCACCTACAAAAACAAATAACAAAACATAGAATAAGTACATACAACAAAAAAACAATGAAATAATATAAACGTTGGCTTAATTGTAAAAAGGTTCCAACTCAGCGTGTGCAGGTTAGTAACATGCACTGGTCTTCCGTTGGAGCCTTTATTGGGACCTAGTAAGTAATACCAAGTAGCGCAAAAACACACACGTAAGTGGACGTGATTACAAGTAGTATGTATGTAGTATGACACAAGATTTATAGAAAAATATTTTTTAATGTAATTAGTAAGAAACTACATAAAAAATAATAATAACAATAATGCACATTAAGTCAAGGTCTCCAATTAAACAAAACAATAACAGCAGATATACATACTACAGACAGTATATTAAACATACATAAATATTATAATTGTTATAATTGTTACTTTTCTCTACTACCGCTCTTCGACTACTGAAGAATTCCCGAAGCGTGTTAGCTTGAACCAATAGCTCACTAAATAGAAATACAGATAGCGGTTGATAAACATTCGCGCGAGAATGTTTCCTAAAATAGCGATAGCGATTATGAAAAACCCCACACTTAACTATAACTCCTAAAACTTACAGCTGGGGAATAGTTTACATAAAAATAAGAAAAGGCACGTACACGAACGCGAATCTTAACGCAAATATTTTTATTTACAGTTCCCTAAAATAGCCCAAGAAAATTTGCCTTCTAGTCATCGTAATTTATTTCGTTAATCAGTAATACATAACTATGTATTACTGATTAACAGAGCAGAGATTCCCGGTAGAAATAAGCTTAATGAAATTGCTAGATCTGATCTTCTTCAGATTGTAGCATATAAATTGGAATAGTCACTTAACGTTTAATTCCTTCTCCGTGAATAGAGTAGAATAAAAATATTTTCTGCGTAGTACAAAGATGTAGTTTTTAATAAATTTTTGGTAACGGCAAGTACTGTCTGAGTCAGTGGTCCACTAAGTTCGTGGGTTCGAATTCGGTCGTGCACAATAGATTTTTATGTTCGAAAAATGTGCGGAAAACATCGTGAGGAAACAAGCATGTGACGAGTGGATTAAGGTCCGGCTGAGATGCAGAAGGTTGCGGGTTCGATTCCCGCTGCAGGACAAATGTTTGTATGATCTGCAAGTATTTGTCTCGAAGCTGGGTATTTCTATGTATAATAAGTATGCATTTACAAAAAAAAATATGTATGTATCAGTCATGTGGTACCCATAACACAAGTTCTGCTTACTTTGGGGCCAGATGATGTTGTGGGATATATCCAGCATTATTTATTTATTTTATTCTTTGTGTTGTAGAACCTAAAAATTTAATGCAGGTGCAAAGTGCACGAGCTTCTGAGGCGCACTTCTATGCTTTCTCCACACTGATTCGAGATTACTGACACGATAAGAAAAAAAAGAAGTGGTCAACTCTAGTGACGGAGTTAGGTGCCGGTGATAGGTGGCCCAAATACTTCATGATCATGACCGTAATCCAACGTTTTTTGAAATCCGTGATCATTAGCTTATCCTGCCCTCCAAAGCATGATACACAAATAATAATTCCACAGCAGTCAACATTCCAGGTGATGAGCGCGCACATAGTTGTCTTAGAATGAATACTGATCAGCCAGACAGTGAAAAATCTTGGTATTATCATGGACTGCTATCTTGCCAACCATGGACCAAATGTTTGCATCATCTGCTTCTTAACACAGACTCCGTAGTTTTTTGCTGACAGCAACCAAAGTTATGCTTGCACAATCCCTTCTCCATCCGATATTAGATTACGCAGACGCCAGCTATCTTGATCTCTCCAAAGTCTTACAAAATAAACTTGAGTTCTTTCAAAATCTCTGTATTCGCATATGTTTCCGAATTTTGCATGAAGCTCAAGTGGCTCCCTATTCGTTTTTGCCGGAATGGTCATATCCTGTCCTTTATATAAAATATCCTTTTTCTGTCTTCCTCTCCCTTTTATCTAAAAGAACGTTTTTTTTTCCTGCGTCAGGCAAACGATCGTATTCTGCGCTCTTCTGACAGTCTCCTACTCTTTACTCCTGTCCATATTTCAGCTATGTATGGTGAATCCTTAACCTACTAATTGGTTGATATAATTTATCACTTAACTCATGATTATTATTATTTTTTATAGAAAGGTGTTTGTATGTGTCAATATTTATCGTGTATCGATAAGCATCATAACCATATTTTGTATTTTATATTTTTTGTATTAAGTAGTATACTACTTTTTAAGTAACTTTTTGTACAAAGCCGTCCGTCGTTCTGTTTTTGTTTATCCTGTCCATCCAAAGATTGCCTGGAAGAGACCTCTTTTAACGATAAGGCCGACCTATCTATCTGATAATAAGGCCTAGGACCTAAGGACTCGTGGTCCTAACATGAGGTGGCCTTAAATTAGCTTTGGGAACACAGAAGAAATAATAGAAATTAAATTGTACAATGGTCGGCCTTAAATGTTTATTCTTATTAAATTATTAAATGTTTAAAAACTGAGGTATATAAACCTCAGTTTTTAAACATTTAGATAGATAGATAGATTAACACTTTATTGAACACCTTGGGACCGTCTGTTTAACGAGCGCTCCGAAGCACTGAAGCGAAAATATCAAATGAAAATAATACAGCAGTTCGAGTATCGACCTCGCACATTGCTATCTTCGTCGATCTCTTGGGAACGAATTAGTTTGCTATGGCCGGAGTACTTCGATTATAAGATTATAAGATAAGATAAGATTATATCAATTTCAATTATTAGCTTTGGTGCTATATCTTTTTTTTTCTAATTACACGAGCCTGAACTTGAGCCTGAACCAGAACCTGAGTCTGAATAATCACCTACATTGACATTTTATTATTCAGTTGTATGTATAGAACAGTATTAAAAATCGCTACTTAGCTTAAAACTAGAAATATTGCGAACAATATAAAAATATAAACAAAACAAATGTGATTTACAAACTGTGGGTCAGCGGGATTATAAACTGGTACTAAGTAATGTTACGTAAGTATTTTTCTAGTTTTTATGTGTAATTATTAACTTAGAGAAGCAAGCGCTGTTTATTTAATTTACAATTTAAGGTAAGTTAAATTCTTAGGCACGTCCTTTATGTAGGTACAATGTGTGCAAAGCAGCTGGCAGAAGCTTGTGTTGCTATATAAACATGGCCACTCATGTTAATAACTGAACTGTTACTGTACTGTATACTGTTAAGACTTTCTCGTCTTAGTAATTCAACAAAATGATTACTTAACATTATTGGAGTTTTCTGACATTCTGCTGACTAACAGAAGTGCTGGCAATAGAGAAGGATAACTTGAAACAAGCCCGGCTCAGTGCCAGCCGTTATGCACCTGCAACCGAACCGACACTGCATGTACTGATTCGTCTTTCCTGCGGTTCTTGTTGGCAAGGTCGGAGCTTAGTGTGGGTACCTGGGAAGGCCTGCGCTATCAAACAGAATCCCAGGCAGAGTTAAGTCAGTGGAGAGGTAACTTCACCCACCTCAGCTTGCTGAAGTGGATCCATGAATAAACATTTTCAATTACAATTAACTGATCTGTAACTTTACTGACGCCACGGAAACCATCTTTAACAGATTAACGAAGGCCAATAATGATGATAATTGGAGTTTATTTGCGCAAAATCAGACATGATTGGATTTATTGTTAGGTTCAGTGTTTCACACCAGTGTGATGAACGGATTAAAGTGAATCTTAAAGGCTCCTTTCGTGGACTTGGCTTATGTTTTAGAACTTGTTATGTTCTACGACATGTCAGTTTCCTCACGATGATTTCCATTCGCGAGTACTGGTATAGCCTCTCGTAAATTATTTGAAAAGAATAATCCATTGGTGTATGACTACATTAACATGTAGTGGATTTATTTACAGATATAATTACAGAAATGTACAGAATAATATGCCATAATATAAAATACACGTGAAACAGTTGAGCTGTCTAAGGACCGTTTAAAATGATCTGTAGATAGCTCAACGGATCCAGGTCACTGCCAGAGGGCAGCGTTCCCAAGATACTAAATTTATATGATAAATTTTAATGAATTTGTATGAATAGTATTGTACTATATATACACTTTGATTAACACACTGTTTCGATTCATTTATAAGCGAACGGTGAACTCGAGCGGCACCGAGCGGACCACGGTTCAAACTCATGAAGATGATGAAGATTGTGCACGACAAAACCCTAGAGACTGAACAGATTAGATTATAAAATTGATGTTTTAAGTTTAGACCTGTGAGAGTCACTAGATTATGTTATATATTATTAAGTTAGACAAAATTCCTAATAAGCTTCACGGATATTACGGATTCACGGATAGTAGGTATGTTGAACAATAAAATATAAACTGTCCGTTGTTTTAATACCCATAAATGATGATAAAGTAAAATAGGAGACAATTTAGGTAGCAATCTAGGTAGACAAAACCGTGGCATGAGTAGGTGCAATAGATAGGTACCTGCCTCCGTGCCTCTGGCACGTATAGGATGACCTTGAGGCGTGCGCAAGGACACGGCTCTAGGTAAACATTGGCCGGAGTGACATCTTTATTATAGTTACCTAAATTCTCATTGGTCCGCTCAAATAGACATAGACATATTGAGTATGTGACTGAGACAGAAAATAGAAAGTATTGGTTCAGTAAATAAAGGCGCTTGGACGACGGCGCGTTGGCGGGGAGGGCCAAAAATTGTATATATATTATGGCGAGACCGAGTGAAAGCCAGTTCCCTTCGTGCATTTCAACCAGAATAGTCGTTACGCTGCCCTACCGCCAACTCGCCGCCTCGCCCCGCACATTACCCTGTACACTGGTGTTTTTATTCATACCTACTCACTATTCACTTACTACTCACTTCAGCGGAATCAGAAAACATACAGTCCACTACCCTGCGAGCTTCGCCTTTGGTCGGTGATTAACCCACCACAATCTGTACAAAGATTCTCTAGATCAATCGATGAAATCAGTGTCGGTGCCTCCATCCACAAAATAATACGGAAACATATCTAAAACCCATGTGTATGACCTATGGCCTATTTCGATAATACAAACTACTTACTTACTAAATTTCATCAAGATCCATGCAGCCGTTTAGCCATGAAACGTTACCAATAAACAAACAGAAATCTTCTAATTGGTAATATTAGTTATTGATATACCTACTCGTAGAATCACTAATAAGTTACATAAAGATTATTTTCTCTACTGATCTACTTTTCCAACTTTCAACTGCAAAATGAAAAACGTTTGGCGTCTGAACTGAAGGCATTCAACTCGTTTCTGATTACGAAGTTGCGGCAAAACAATGCAGCTTATTTTGTTTCTTATGAATGAATGGTTTATTTGGCGCATACAGAAAAAAACCAAAACCACTTAAAAATAGGTATACTTACCAGTACCAGTAGTAGTACTTACAATAGGATAAGTAAATCACCTACCTATCGAGCATAACTATTAGTGCGAAAAAGGCGTCCAGCTCAGCACGTGTTGGGTGTAAGTAACGCTGATTTTTAGCTGTAGCCTAGGTTTAGGAGAGAAGGCAGGTGGGTGTTATGAGGGTACACGCCAACGATCTTTATATTGTGGTTTCCCCTAAACTTTTCTTTGATGCGTAAATATAAAGGCATAATAATTACGTTTCAAAATCTAAAAATCAAATAGACCTAATAGAAAATAAATTTAGTCCATAAAAATCTCCTATTTTCCACCAAAAATGTCTTCTTTTTGTTCAACACCAACACCACCAATCAACACCATTAGGGATAAATTTATAAAAATGAGTCCATTTATATCTACAATTTCTCATAAATACACTACACAGTTAAAAGTCAAACACAACATTTCTTCCCCCTTCTTCAAAATTAAACGAAACGTATACCATATCAATAAAAAAAAAAAAATCGGTTATAAACGGCGAAACTTGAGGTATTATATATAAAAAAATCTAAATCTTTCTCCTTTTTAGAATTCGGTTATTGTAGATTGTTGCACCGAGCGCAAAGTGAGTTATTAATGCACGAGTGTTATGGCCGAGCGCACGCGAGGGCACTGAATTAACACGAGTGCATTCATTAGTCTCTCTAGCAAGATGCGTAATTAACTATTCTTTCAACTACCAATCTACCAATCTGTGATAAAATATACCTAATCAAACTAAAAATTTGAAGAATCAAAGCTTTACATTGGTACAAAATGCGCACCATTTGTTTTTTTTTCACCAAGTCGGTTTTATTCAGCCGATTTTTATTTATTTAGACCTTTTCGATCTAATGCAAAAATTTTATAATAAACTTGATAGGAGATATTAAACCTCTGTGGTAAATTTATATCTAATAAAAAGTATAAAACAATGCAATAATAAAAAACAGTGCAACAATGAGATTTCATATAACATTTCTGCACTGTTTTATTTCTAAGCAAAAAATTCTCCTTTGTGGTCGGTTTTGTAGTGATTAATGATGACATTACTCCGTAGTTGAAAGAAAATTATACTTGATGAATATTAAGCACGTATTTTTCTGCTCACGGCTTTGCTCGCGTAGTACATAAAAATTTGCCTAAGTATTATTTCACATTTATGACTACTTCTATACTTCTATACCATCATCCAAATCTGCTGTGTGATGAAGTAACCTTATGGCGTTTGACATAACTGTCAGTCGTTTGATATTTATAGATTATACCGATTCAAATTCAATATTCATAGATAAGACAGGACAACGTCTGACGGGTCAGTGAGTAAATATATAAGTATTTGTTTGTGACGTAGTACCTTGTACATTTAGTTATAGAAACCAAATTATGTCTACATAGTAATTGTACAATTGTAGATTTGTCCTACTAATTATGTGCTGTAGGTTGGGAGTTCGATTCCCTCCCAGGACAAACATTTGTTTGAGGAACATAGGTATTTCTTCTGTGTCTAGGTGTTATAAAGTATCGTATAAGTAGTATGATGGTGATATGAAGTATGTTACGAAGTATGATGTTGTGTGTTTTGTCCACTAACATTTAATGATTTGTATAATGACAAGGATAGATAATTTTAGAAAGATAAATAAATTGGCCTAAGGGCGGTTTCAGGCTAGCGCTTTATTTTCGCGCTTACATGCGCGCTCATTTTGCGCTAAACACCAAGCTATGCTTAGTTTGGAGCTAGATGATTTTGTGTGAATTGTACAATCATATTTATTTATTCTCGCGGCTCGCGATTACGTCGCCACAGGAACAAGCTTTATAAAAAGTTTCTAAAAACTCCAGATAATGAAACACATAAAATTATTATATACTAGATATCGCACATTTTGTAATAATCTGCTAAAAAAAGCCAAACTTTTGAAATTAATTTTGATGGTACTCAACCATCAAAATTAATTTCAAAAGGCAAAAAGAAATCCTAAAGCTACTTGGAATATTGGTAAGAAAGTTGCCAATATAAATACTAAGAATCCACCCGCTAGTAACCTCCTAAAACTGTGTGATACTCCTTCTTCGTCGGTCAACAAAGTTAACCGATTTTTTGCTAATGTTGGAAAAAGTCTTGCCTCCAAAATTGTTCCCCCAGTTTCTTCGCCCAAAGATAACATTAATATTCAAGACCCTCAACTATCTAACCTATCTCCCACCCATTCTATGGCCCTATTCAATGTAGATTATGTAGAGATAAGTGCATTATCTTGAACCCTAAAGACAGCTGCGCAATTGGATGGGACGGCATTCCTACATGTATTATCTAGTCTGCTAGACATGTTCTAATCCCCATTATACAGCACGTCTTCAACCTTTCCCTTAGCTCTGGCATCTTCCTTACCGTTTTCAAAAAAGCCGTTGTGCATCTCATTTTCAAGAATGGAGAAAAAGACTGTGTCACAAATTATGGACCTATATCTGTGTTATCTGTCTTGTCTAAAATTTTGGAAAAGATTCTAAATAAATGACAGCATAGTTATCTGGATACTAACATGATACTATCTAATGGTCAATTTGGATTTAGACGTGGTAAATCGACTGAACTTTCGGACGAAATTGTCTCAAGACCTCAAGACCATAGGTGATTTCCTTTTTCTGTCAAAAGCGTTTGACACAGTCTCGATCCCTATTTTTCTCTCCAAACTTCAAACTATCGGCATAAGAGGCGTTGCTCTTGATATCTTTACCAGTTACCTCTCCTGTCGTTCTCAATATGTTATCATTGATGGGGTAACAAGTACCGAAGAATTTGTTGAATTTGGGGTTCCTCAGTTCTTGGTGCTACCCTCTTCCTTATTTATATTAGTGAATTATGTAATTTGTTCACACCTAATTGCAAAATTATCACATACGCTGATGATACAGCATTTCTCATTCATGGTCGCACCTGGGTAGAAGCTCGAGACCTCACAGAACAAGCCATGATACATAATAAATAAACACTTGAATATTTATCCGCTTTCTTTTAACAAATGTAAATCTAAAACCCATTAATGGCTTCAGACACTAACCTATACTGACACGGAAGACCTATTGGTTCCTCTTAAGTAACACATGAACACGAACGCATACACACACACCCACACACACACATTAACAAACACACACACACACTTACACAAACACACCCTCCCCTCCCTACTTTATCTAACTACATGTTGCCAATGTATAATGTTAAGAAACTTTGTATATTTTCTCGGAGGAGGGCGTTGATGTCAGCGACACAGTTTTACACTTCTGCAGATGTCATCGACTCTCAATGTTTATGTACCTGTTGTTATCTGTTCCAAATAAAGTTTATTATTATTATTATTATTACGTTTAATAGTCTACGAGCAAAGGCTCTGTTTAACAGCGTATAGACAGACATACAGAAACTATTGGATTCCTTGTGGACTTCAGAACGCAAAAAGGTAGTGGATTATTTCTAGCGTCTATTTTAAATCTATGAATAGACCGTATACTATGTCTAAACGGAATGAAACCTTAGACCTTGACAACGTTCTTGCGTCGTAGACCACGACGACGTAGCGCGTAGATCTTATCTACGACGTAGCCCATAGCCCGCAGCTAGGTCGGTTATAATGTTATGAGATATTGTTAACTAGTCTCTCAGCTCAGTTGGTAGTAGCTCTGCCTTCTATCCTATAGGCTATGGACGCCTCTAGTACCCCACCAGAGCAAACATTTGTATGATGAACGTAGGTATTAGTATTTTCTGTTTCTGGGTATTAGAAAGTATCATATGTTTTAATAAGTACTCGCAGTGCTTATACTCATACAAGGTGAGTTTAAATTTGTTGCAGTTAGAACGACAAAAACATACCATACATTTTGATAAACACGGGTTTTACTCACATATTATTTTGTCAATGGAGGCACCGTCACCCGCAGTGCGAGCCGTGAACCGGACCGGCAACGAGCAGACCGCGGATCAAACTCATCCGGATGAAGATTTTCTAGATGAATCGAAACAGTGTCGGTGCCTCCATCGATAAAATAATATGTGAGTAATGCCCGTGATAATCAATATTTATAGAACAACTCACGAAAGTTCTGAAAGAACATACCATACTTAAACGTCATATTAGATAATTATATGATAATAAGATAGAAGGATATTATATGATCAGTCATATAGTTCTATACCTTTTATGAATATACATATGGTAAGATTTAAATAAAACACTTTATGATTGATATCATTTATTGACTACTATATTCAGAAAAATCTAGTATAATACATCTAGCAGACAATAATTGCTATAAATACCATACATAAAAATTTAAACAATACATAAGCTTAAACTTGTAAAGCTAGTGTCCGCTTAGGAGACACGTTTATTAAATGCGATAAACATTTACGTATTTATGGTAATGTCTTTATACATGTATATTACGCAAATACAAGTTGGTTACGTGTTCCATGTCATGTCAGTAAGTTAATTTTCATCCTAGAGCAGACGCTCGCCATGTACGTATAATATCACCCCGCCTGTTGAGTCCTTATAACTAAGTTACAATGCAAATTGCTCACGAGGTTGGACACATAGGATTGGTAGCTTCATGATAGATAATGATATTAGGCTGATATGAGCCTATTTGCGACTAGTTCTGGCCATATATGACGACGTTGATTCTAAACATGGAGCTCGCAAGTCCTGAATTCAAATCAAAGAAGAGAAAAATAACTACTTAAGCAAGACTAAGATAATGTTTAAGGAAATAACAACTCGCACAAAGTAACGTAGATTGTAAATTAGCTGATTCACAAGCACTACAAGTTAGTTAGTTCTAAGTTGATGTAAGTCTGTCTGTGGCCCCTTACTAACTAGTCTTCCACTTTGAAGATGCGCCATGTTTATTTAGGCAACAGGGACTTGTGGATGTAAGTAATTGCCTTTAGCCACTAGTTGCTTTTTCAAACACGTTCTTTTTACTAAAGGTATACAGGCAAATAATATGACTTTTAAACAAAATGTTCCCAAAGTTTGAAAAAAAATATTTGGATACGATTTCGCAACAATAAAAAAAAAAAGTTCTACCAATGAATGAAGAATGAAGCCAAACTAAGGTAGCCCAATGAAGGTATTTATTGACAAAGTTTGTTCATAACTAAAATTCTCGGAACTTTTAAGAAAAGGCAATGGGCATGTCAAAGTTTACAAATAGATCGGTTGTCGTGATTCACTTTAAATAAAGTTTGAGTTATTTATCATCATTAGTCAACTACACCGTAGTTTTGGATAAACTCTTTCCACTCTTGCATTAGCGTAAAGGAGTAATTTATTTAAAAAAAAAAAACTAATCTATCAATGTAAGACTAAAATTGAGATCCATGGAAAATAAAAACACAAAATTTAACAGACTTTTGGCGTTCGCTACTTTTCTGTGTTTAAGCAGTAACTATATTCACATGATTATATATTAGGGCATAACATTTATATGGAATGATTTATTACAATATTTATAGGTATGTACCATCAAATATATTTTTTTATTACAACCGAGCCGGTAAACAATGTATGGCCCACGTGATGGTATGCAGCTAGCGTGGCTTACAAAATAAGAGGTACTCGTAACACACTGCGTTTCCAACCCTTCACAAACATGCCTAGCGCCCTTTAATTCTAAAATGAGTAATGCTTGCACACTAGTGTTTTTAGAAGTCTGTGGTACCCATTAGTAGCTGAAAATTACCAGGTTCTATTATACTAACGATGTTAATGTTAGCGAAATCATCAGACAGTGTGCGCCTGCACTTTCACAGTTCATTTAGATGAAATAAGCATAGTATTGAGATATGTTATAATATTTTGCTAAAAATACAGAATGTTGATTTTTTTTGACTATATGATTATTTTTTAATACATTTTAACCATAAACACTAAATCTACACTAGATATTATTAAGCTATCATAAATAAGAAGTCGAAATTTGCTAGTTATTTACAATTATGTTAATTAATTTATTTTTGTTATGTTCGCATATTTTTGAACCTTAGCCCGTACAGAAAAATGTGTATTGTAAAAATCCATTATATAACTAGTAATTTAAGTAAATAGTTTTTAGATTGTATCTTCTATATAATTAAAACTTACAAAAAGAAGTCATGCATTTTTTATAATTGAATTTATTTCAAATATTTCAAAAAATTTGGTTCGTGTTTTTTTTAGATATGGATAACTATATATTTTTGGTACATTTTTATAAACAAGATTGATTTGAAAAAAAGCGTATTTATATATTAAGTGGGTAAACAGTATATTAGGGTTAATAAATTATTTAGGGCAGTATATTATAGGGTCTATATCTATATTATAACCACATAATTTATAATATACATAAAACTATCACAAAGTTTAGTGTTTGCGAAGACTGCAAAGATGAGTGAAAACAGTTTGCCACGTCACTGAGTACAATCCCCTTTTGGTTGGAATACCTACTTATATAGCTTTGTTTTTTTCACAAATGCTCAGTAATACGTTATACTAATATACGTTTACCCAACCTAGATATCAGAAGATGTTGAAGTTAACTTACACTGCCATCTGTTAGAAACTTATGGCACTTATTGTGCGTACACATTTAATTTGGAATAAATAATATTGAGATCAATAATCGAGACAAAAACTATCCTATCCTTAAAATTTGATCAAATAACACATAGTACGTTGCGTACGTACGTTTGCATCTGTAACTGAGGTGCCACTCAGAATTTAGTATAATTTTGTTTATATAATTATATTTGGATGTGTTAGTGTATACCTTGTTGATGCAACTAATAAATAAATAAATAAATAGTACTTAAGCCAAATTTGATAAAAAAAAATGGTTTAGTAGTTCAGGAGTTCATCCCGAAAAAACATCGGGAGGCGAGATTTTTATATATAAAGATGATTATTATAATAGGTATACTATTTTATTATCTGTTAGATCTGCTTGCATGGATTTTACCGGAAATCAGAAATTCAAAGAATGAATGAATGACAGCATAATATTAATATTGAATTTCATTAAGCGACATAATTTAATATTAAATGGGTATGGGGACACAAAAGAAAATCGATTACCACTGCATTTCACAATCAGACAGCTGAATAGAGCGGTAACAATCTGTTAAAACCGCTCTATTCATCGCTAGTCATTCAAAGGCTGCATCGCACGGTCGGGTAGTTTAAATACCGCATACCGATTTGCCGCCGCGTTTACTGGAAAATCTGCATCATATTTTGGTTTTAACGCTCAAAAAAAGACGCAACTTAAAACGGCAGTTACGACTTTCTATGGATAACGCAAGATGTAATCCTCATTTCATCATTATGAATAAATATCTATTTTTTTATTTATTAAGAAGTAAAATGACATTGATGTTGGCAGATTTTTTCTTTAGAATGTTTTAACCTTTTTGAAGGATTGTGATAGTAAGGATGTGCACCGATGCAAATCACAAGGTATGAATGGAAGAGTGAATTATTTGATATGATTTTGTTTTATAAATTTTGTTTTTATTGACCTAAACAAATTGTTGAGTTCGTTTAACTAGTAACACCATGAAGATGAAACTAAGATTTGATGAAACGCAGGCCTTTCTCTTATAAGAAATTAGCAATCAACATTAGGTTATATAAATTTTTATGTAATAGGTATAAACGTAGAAGTTTCTTAAAATGTAATTGTAGTTTTTCAAATGATATATAAATAGATTATGGCTGTCTGTCTGCACATACTGCTATTCTGACAGCAATTAAAAATGTTCACTAAGACAACGTCCTTCTATAAAACTGTACACCATAATTTAATAAGCGAACCATTATTTAAATAGATGCAAAAGGTTATTTATTTATTTTCTATAAATATTTTGCAATACGTAACCTGTTTAAGAAAGAGGTTTGAAATATTAGTAAGATTCGTGTCTTGTTTTGTAATTTCATAGAAGTTAAAATGATAAACGTTAGATTTTTTTGTGAAGATCTACTTCATACACGTTTTATATTATACAACTGTAAAACTATATATTAATTAAATTTGCAGTATTTGAACCTGCTCCGTAATATTTTAATAGGTAGGTACCACATTTTAAAGGAGGCATCGCTACAAGTTTTTTTTTAATTATAGATGTGCTTGTATTGACACATAGAGTAGAAATGTATGCAATATGTCAGTGTCTGATGAATAACATTTTATTGTACATATCCTATTTGTTATTTTCGCATACCTGAACAATTCTAACAAAGCTTCGCTTATAAATTGAAAGATTAGAAGCAAGAATATTCTAGATTCTAATGCTAATAAAAAATTGACAATTTATTTTCAATTGACTTACTTTTAGTACTTTACTTTTTACTTTTTGTTATAATTAGAAATAATAATCGCTAAAAGTTGTTCCTTGAAATTATATATCATTGTTTTAAATATACATTAAATAGACCAAAATGCAGTCAATAATTTAAAAACAGTAATACCAATTAAGTGATTTAAATTACAGACTAATCTTTGCGTTTTATAAAATTCTACTCAAAGTAAAACATCTATAATTAATATCTTATGATTTAATGTTGTATTATATTTTGACTAAATTATTTAAAACTATTTTTTAAATGTAATCTTCAGAATAATAAATATTAGTAATGCTCGCTATAAAATGTTTAATTTTTTTCTTTTTATTATCTGAAATTTATAAAATTCATTGAAAGTTTACCTTAACCTACTTAAATTCCTTATAATGACTAGATAGTTTACGTTGATTAACTAAACACTGGTTATTAACACCATATTATTATAAAAACAATAACATGTAAGTGATGAATATCGAAATTAGCTACCAATTCCATTTAATAATAATATAAAATATTTTAAATGCGATAATTAGCACATATATTTTAAAAGTACCTATGCTTCAAAAATATGTAAATGAATTGATTTTACATAGAGAAGCATTTTTATTGAGATTACTAAAATCTAATGACTCTTTTTCTATTATCTAGTATACTCTACTTTCATTATTTGATAAACATAAAGTCATGGATAGAATGACTTAAATAATATGACTACTTATGTGAATTTTTAAACTGCGGACTATTAAAGAAAATTTATGAAATCTCGTGTAAAATATACCGAGCAACTGAGATAAAAGATACTTCCAGAAGTAAATAGCCAAGTGCATCAGCCCGCTACTTTATGAATCTGAATTCATTTTATCAGAATTCAGAGTTCCTGGACTTTAAGAGTAAATTAAACACTATAAAGAACACACTGTCCAGACGACGTTTACAGTCTTTACAACAGATTTAGGCTGTACGTTGTCCCTTTGTCAGTCAATCAATCAGTTAGTCAGTTATGTCTTTGATTCTTGTATTATTATTATGATTATAAAATATTATAATTAATGAAAATGTTACACGTTTAATGACAAACTTATGTTATATGTGGTAAATAGACACATCGTTTATAAAATTATTAATATGACACTGATACTTACAAAAGTACTTGAAAAACTCAGCAGTTAATTGGAATTGTGAAATATCACATATCATTAACAAAATAACTAAGAGTTTAAATATAAAAATACATTCTCTATACAGTTCCATTGCTCATTCAGTTACTACACAGACTTACTTTTATCATTCTATATCTTATAAATCACACAAATTACATGGAGTTGAAAAAAACGTCATTACAAACGTTTTATTTTAGTTTACACCAAAGATATATATATATATTTTTATAAAGAGATATATATATATATTTATATATACCTTTTGGTGTAAACTAAAATAAAATATATGTATATTTATAGAACTGTCATAGTAAATAACAGTTCTATTACTTTTCTTCCTAGTGGAATATGTCTTGATGACAATTTAAAAAATATCGTTTAACATAATACACTTTATCTACACTTGTGCCGAGAAGTCAAATGTTATTGGTTAAATATGTGCTAAAATTATGCTATCGAACATAAAATAACACGAGAAAGCTTTAAAATTACTTTAAAAGAACTACATTACTTCATAAAATTCCAAACGAAGAATCCAAACAATATTTGAATAATTGGAATGAGTTTAAATGAACATGAATGAAAATGTCATTCAATCAAATAAAGCGAAAAAATAGACAAACTTAACAAGATTCCCTAGGAATTACTTATTTACAATAGTATGGTCCTAACTTAAAGGCGCCCGTCCACAAAAACAAACACGTAGATTGATGTTTCAGTAGACAGAGCCTTAAACACGAATTAGGCTCGATATAATAACAGTAACTAAATATTTTATGCTAATGATTTAATGGGTGATTAACATGTAGTTTATATACAATGGAGTATCTGTAAGTGCTTCGAAATAGTTAATAATAGAGTTACTCCGAGATTATCAAAAAACATAGGTCTTCGCAATATAAGGTTGGTAGCTACAGTCAGTGGCTTTGGAATTATATCGGCAAGTTAACAACAAACGAGTAAAACGAACCATGTCAAAGTTTATTAGCAAACATGCGACCGACAACCCTGTCAAAGGGGTAGGTTTTTTATTTGAATGTGCTAACTAATCTCGTTTGGCGCTCGGTACAGTTGTAAGGCTTTAGATTTAAACATAATAAATAAACATTTTTAAACATAGTAAGTAATAATAGAACAAATGTACCAAAAGTATGGTACAAATTGTATTTATAAACTCGTTACAAAACTGAAAGCAATTCGAGTGGCTAGTCCCGCGACATTCGTGTTCCAGCATCAAGGCCGCCGCCAGCGGCGGGTAACGGGCGGCGGTTGGCGGTGGCGGTGGTGGCATCCGAGCAACAGTTTGGTCCTCTCGGGCCTCCGCAAAATTACTCGCGTAGTAAGCGTCGCACGCTACTCGTCCGTCTAACACTGTCACTCTACACTCTTTACTTTATTGCTTTCTTTGTACCACAGCTCGACGGTTTCAATAAGTCTCTACGTATCACCGCAACTACAATCTAAATCGTCAACAGTCGTGCGACGCTGTTACTTATTAACTTACATAGCTAAACCAAATTTTTTACAACTTTGGTAAGCATAAAGTTGCAGGCCTTCGCTATAAATTGACACCAATTCCAATTGAAATCATCGCAGCCCATAAAACGTTTGAAAATACATTATATCTAGATTTTTTTTAATCGTTACGTTATGTTCATTTTAATTAGGTACAATATTATTGCTTATCGTTTCCTTGTTGCCATCGATTCAACAGAGTCTTCTTAAAGTGCTTTTTTTGCGAAATATACATAGATGTAGAGAAGTTCATAGGGAAATCATTCGTTGTATATTTTCGCAGCGGCCGGCACTATGCCGAGTCGCCGGTATCGTCTTCGCGCGTGCATGCAGCCTCCTGGTGCTTGTTGAGGTAGCTCCTGAGCGCGAAGTTCCGATTGCAGCGCGTGCACTCGTACTTCTTGTCGGAGGAGTGAGTCTGCATGTGCGCACGTAAGTTGGAGCGGTCGGCGAACGCCTTGGCGCACACCTCGCAGTTGTACGGCTTTTCGCCGGTGTGAGAGCGCAGATGGCCGTGCAGCAACCACGGTCGCGAAAAGAGCTTTCCGCAGACGCCACATACGTGGCCCATGCGGTGAGTCAGCACGTGCATTGCCAGCGCCGGCATTGAGACGTACGCTTTGCCACACTCCTCGCATTTCTTGGCCGCGTTCGAGTCGAGACTGCGGTGTGTCTGCTTGTGCCGCGATAGGTTCGAGGAAGTCGCGTAGCACTTGCCACACTCGAGGCAGCTGAACTTGCCTTGTGCCTTTATGGTTACCTTGCACAAGCTATCGTCGTCGGAGTCTATGAGCTGTACGACCGGGGGTGGTTCGACCTGCTCCAGTATCGGTCGCGGCATGGGCAGTATTTCAGGTACCTCGTATAGCTGCTCCGTATCAGAGTCCGTTATCTCTTCGATAGATATGGTGGTCAGCGTGCCGGGATCGCCGGAAAGGTCTTCCGTCTGCCGCGGTGGGTAGTGCTGCAGCCGCGGTAGTGGGGGCAGATTGTCCGGGTACGAGATGTAGTTCACTTGCGGGTGGTCGATGCCGGTGTATTCAATCTGTCGACCAAAATATTAGGTCAGAAAAACAGAAGTTAATTTGTATTCATATTCATTGTATCCAAATCGTTAAACTCTTCAGCCTCCAGAGCTTCCGTTCTATTAGAATCTAGTGTTGCAAAATGTAAGAATGAGTTTAGTTTTAGCTACATTAACGAGGCTAGGTAAGGCTATTAAGGTAAGGTAAGGTTTTAAGCTATTGTAAAAGCATTCAAGTTAATTAATATAAAAAATACAGAAGATCTTCGGGGAATGTCTACAAAGGTGCTGGGTGTCATTATCTTAGATATTGCACCATGTTTAGCTTATATATTTAATAGATGTATCGACGAGGGTGTTTTTCCCGATCTCATGAAACACAGTAAACTCATTCCTATGTTTAAGTCTGGAAGTGAAAGTGATCTCGCTAATTATAGACCGATATCAATATTACCTGCTATAAGTAAAATCTTTAAAAAAATAATTCTTAATCAGTTATTATACCACTTTAACGTTAACGGCCTGCTACATAGTAATCAATACGGATTTACTAAAGGTCGATCAACAGCTGATGCAGGTATAGCGCTCTTAAAGCATATATTTGAGGCCTGGGAGAAGTCACAGGATGCAGTTGGGGTATTCTGCGATCTATCTAAGGCCTTTGACTGTGTGAGTCATGCAACCCTAATCACAAAGTTAAAATATTATGGCATTAAAAACCGGGCGATTGACCTCATACAGTCTTATCCATCCAATAGAGTCCAGAAAGTAGACATGGGTGATGAGAGATCTTCGGGATCAATTATTGATATAGGGGTACCTCAGGGATCGATACTAGGCCCTTTTTTATTCCTAGTATACGTTAACAATTTACCTTTTTTTGTAAAAAAATATTTGTGATATAGTTTTATTTGCAGACGATACGTCTTTAATTTTTAAAGTTGATAGAGGTAAAACCAGTATTTGCGATAACGTAAATGAATCCTTATCGTTAGTTCTGAACTGGTTCACTGTAAATAATCTTTTGCTTAATTCAAAAAAAACTAAATGTATCAAATTCACTTTGCCAAATGTTATTCATAGCCCGTCCAACATTGAAATAAATGGAGAGGCAATGAATCTTGTAAATTCCACGATCTTCCTAGGACTTAATATTGATGCAAAACTACAGTGGGGACCACAAATTGAAACACTTGCTGGTAGGCTTAGTTCCGCTTCATATGCAGTTCGTGCGATACGATGGCTTACTGATGAAGCTACAGCTAGACTAGTTTATTTCAGTTACTTCCATAGTGTTATGTCATACGGCATCATTCTCTAGGGGAAAGCAGCTGATATTGGTAAAATATATGTAATTCAAAAATGGGCAATACGTGCCATTTATAAAATGAAACCACGAGAAGCTTTGAGAGATATATTCAAAGAAATTAATATTCTCACAATAGCTTCACAATATATATATGAACATGTGTTATACACACTTAAAAATAGAGATGGGATTCAGCAAAACAGTGACCTTCATAAAATCAACACTAGGAATAAACATAAATTATACATCCCTAGGTTTCGACTAGAAAAAGTTAATAAGTCATTTATGGGGAACACGGTGCGCTTCTATAATAAGCTTCCTGAAAATGCTACTAAACTACCTATTAAGAAATTTAAAGCATACATAAAAGGTAGTCTTTTGAAGAAAGCTTATTATAATATAGATGACTTTATTATTGATAAGAATGCATGGCCTCATGTCGCTCTGCCGTCAGACAGTTAACCGACACACTTGAAATGTATAAACTCTTGTATAAGTATTTCGTAGTTAAGGTAGTTATAAGATGGATCATATAAAAAAGCGCTAGAACCAAGACGAGTTTCTTGCCAATTCTTCTCGGGCTTGGGTTAGGATGAATTGGCACCTAAATTCACCTAGTATGTAAGCCGTTTCAAAGTGATCCTTGTGATTGTATTGAATAAATAATCTTTTGACTTTGACTTTTGACTTCATATATTCATATTCATTTATTGTTTGTGAATTCAGGTGTTACAAAAGACAGGTGTTTCTTAAAATTAGGTATCTCTGAATCCTGCATACAGCATAGGTACAATCATTTAGTAGGTAGGTAGGTAGGTCGGTAAAACATTATCAAAAACATTTAAACAATAATAAAAATATTACGTGGTCAAACTATACAAATATTGTCACAAAATTACATATTAAAAACGGTCACTAAATTCTAAATAATATTGCGGTCATTCAAAAATTCATTAAGATTATAATACGCTTTTCTCAAAAGTATTTCATTTAGCTTTTGAATGTATTTTTTGGTAGTGATCGAATCGATGGCGGTATCTTATTGTATATACTTGGTGCCATGCAAAATACACTAGTACGTAGCAGATGTGTCCTGCATGCCACATTGTGCATTTTACCTTCTAGTCGGCTTCCAACTGCAAACCATTCAAACTGGTATGGGTATGTTTTAACAAAAACAGCAACTTTGCTTATGTATAATGAAGCTAAGTTATAAATACTTACGGGTATTTATCGCGTTTATTTACCTATTTTTCCCGACGTTTCGACAGGTTTACACTCTGTCGTGGTCACGGGATGACTGAAAACTGAACCGACTGAACGTCGGGAAAAATAGGTAAATAAACGCGATAAATACCCGTAAGTATTTATAATAATGTGTTCTGATCGCGTAAGTTTAAAAAACTTTAATGAAGCTAAGGTTAATATTTTTAAATCTGTAAATTGTGGCATGCACGAGTCTCTCTTTTTTAAATTACATACAGCGCTTTTGAAAAATTTGATACTACCTCTCCCATTAGAAAAATGGTATTTAATACCTGTTGCAGAGGAACTGTTTGGACCGCATGGTACATTGGCTCCGGCTGCTCACCCGCCAGGATGTAGATGGTGGCCGGCTGAAGATTGTAGGTGTAAACCGGTAGTATGGGCTCCGGGGGCTGTAGCACGGTGATCATAGTTGCTGGAGGGAGGGGAGGCACGCCAGCCGCGAGGGAGAGCAGCTCGTGTGCCGCCTCGGTGTCCGCCGCCGACCGTTCAAGTACGAGAGTGCTGCGCAGCTCTGCGTACTCCGCCGCCGCTTCCGCATTGCTAGGTGGTTCTGTGGGATATTATTATTTTAGGCTAAACGCACACGAATACTAAATTCAAGGCATCGCGGAACTTCAAAAAAAACGTCTTATTCTAAACAAAGCCGGTTCCGCACATACCAGACATTTCACACATCATCATCTGGCCCCAAAGTAAGCAGAGCTTGTGTTATGGGTACCACATAACTGATATATTACATATATACTTATTTGTAAATACATACATGTTATACATAGAAACACCCAGACCCGAGACAAATACTTGCAGATCATACAAACATATCAGCTGATACAGAATTCAATCAGTGAATAATTCATATCAGGTTTATGTACCATCATCGGTAGAATTTACGGCGCAACTGGACTTAATTTCTTTGCATTTGGTAAACAACTTGGCATGAGGGTTCTACCTACCAAGTCGTGTCTACCTATATGTTGCATTCACTCATCCAAATAGTGAGGCTGCGCTGAACGTTACCCAGCATGGTTGATATAATAGCAAGAAAAAATAAATAAAGAAAGAAAGTTACTCCTAATCCCAGTTCAAGAAGAATCCGGCAAGTAACTCGTCTAGTCTCAACGCTTTTACGATCCATGCTAATTTTTCTGCGAAACTTTAGATACAGTTTTACACCGCACAGAAATTGCTTTCGTCATGGAAAATAACTGCAAACATTACAGAAATATCGTAAATAATGTATAGCAAGCATTCTAAACAATCCATTGACAAGAGAAACAAAAGTACTATAAACTAGTTTATCTACAATAACAACAACAGATTTAGATTAAAATAGAATGCAGGCTAGCGACACGGGGGGTGCGTCTATCGCAGCATTGTTGTAATTCCAGGGAGAAAAGTGTGGTTCGAGCGGTGTGGCTCAGTTAGTCAGCGGGGGCGGGTGTGCGGTGAAATTTACACTGTCGATACCCTCAATTCATGTTTCGCCTTGCGCGGAATCTTAGCACAAACAAACTTTGTATAGAGAATCGTTTTATTTTATTTTCACAAAAGTATTAAAGTTTTAACATCCTGCCAAAATTAATAGTAAATAACTCCACTTTTAATTGCATGTTACGGTCTGTAATCTGAAGAGTTTCATTTTGTAATGTCTAAATATGCCTAGACAGTAATTCGATTTTAACGCAAATAAATCGAATCTTAAAACAATAGTAATCAAAAACAAAAAAAATAGTTAGGTACTACTTTTAAAACTTTATCTCAGAGATTTGGTGCTGAATATCACTAAAAATTAGATAGCAATAAATACTTCCTAATCGGAAATGAACTGAAACTTATAGAGGCTACTTTGTTTTTTAAAACCTCGATTTTTAACCTAATTTTGTTTATAAAACAGTATAATAATAAAATTAAAAGTTTAATATTGATCTAATTTAGTTTACAACAAAATTACAATATTATTTTAACTGGGTTTTCATACTTCGAACGAGATTCATTCTCGTTCGAAGTATGAATCAAGAATGGTAGTGCCCATGACAAGTGCAGCTGACGTCAGGCGGTCCACGTTCCTTGATCATGCGCCTCGTGGTTTGTCGATGTCTTGTACCGGTCGAGCCAACGCAGCGGTCTACATACATTAGCATTTCGTACACTTCCCACTGAAGAACTGCGGGTATTGAAGCTTGTTTAATTGAGGTGAACGTTGCTTGGAATCAACCCTTCTTATGGTTCTTATAGAAGAGCGTAGACTCAATGTAATTTGGCTCTCAGCAGTATCGTTCTTCATCGGTGTCGATCCGTACTTACTGTATAATAGCACGCTAGAAAGTTCTCATGCAACGGCTATAACAACGTGCATAGAGATAGTAAAGTGGTATAGGGTGTAGTCGACATTCTTCTCGAGGTGGCGATTGTAACGAAATATTCTTATCAGTGGCTTGAAGGTGGTCCAGGTTGATAGAATGTAATTTGAATGCTGGATCTGAAGATGAAGTCACAAAGTCGCTGTTAGGTAGATCCATAATGTTCAATACTTGTAACGATCGTGAGTGTTTGAGATATTCAAATCTGGGTTTTCTAAGTGATACCTTTGGGGAGTTATGGCGAGATAGCTACCTTGGAGCGTTTTGTAGAGATCTTTATCACAGGAGAGATGTATCTTCGTGGAGACAGGGACGCTGATGCTAATGGGGTTACACATCTCGTTCCGCTGCTGTGTTGAGATGAACAGATGCAGTAATCTGAACATTGGCTCTGCTTGTGTCTCTTCTCCTCGCATATGTATAATTTACGAAATACCCTCTAATATCTAAATCTACTACTTTTGTGGCACTGAGAATGTTCAATTTACGAATTATGTCGCGAATTGTATTCAAATGTATGACCGAAGGATGCGTTGTGGAAGCTCTGATAAAAGCAAGCATATTCTGTAACTTAATTCGTTCTTGAGCTAGGTGTGCGTCATGATCCCTAGAAGCTTCGGCTTGCCTAATTTTTTTTATTAAATTTTATTCTGATTATTTACAATGCTATTTAAAATCGATAAATATAATAATGTTAAATTTTTAGATAAGCTTACGTGAATATTTAATTCAATAACCATTAAATAACAGCCTGATTATAATGTAATGCGTCTCTGTAGTCGAGGTTACCGATTCAAGACCATCTACGAGCCCTTTTTTTACAAGGTTTATCTCAAAGGACTCTTAACTGTTGGAGTACACTTGTACCTTATTTTTCTAATAATCTATATGGGGTTCATAAAGCGAATTTGTTGTATTATGCTGCGGCTAAATTCGTATTAGCTGACGGATAAATTCGTCTATTTGGCTATATACAAGAAAAAAAAAATGTATAAAGCGCATAATCCAATTTTTTCTTTTTTAGTATAATATAATCAGATTATAATTATTACAAAAAAATGTGTCAAACAATGCGTCTACGATAGTTAAGAACGTCTCGCTCTGAATAGTCAAAATATCTAAATGAATTAGTTCCAAAAAGTTTACTAGCAGGTGGTACTACTTTAAACTATTTTATCGGGCTGCGACTATATTTCGCTTGTTTACAAATAATTCATTAATTTATAATATACTTAGTTATTAACTCTCTTACTTTAAACCAGTAATATCTTTCAGGTAATGCTAGGTAACATTCATTTATCCCAGAATGACCAATCTTATCATCATGATATTTATTAATAATTTCCATCCGTCTTAAGTATTTTCTAACGTTCTCTAATTCCGTCTTAGTTAATGTAAGATTCATAGTCGAATTTATAAAGTTTTTTGTAAAATAGGTACGATGGTGTATAGAGCCAAATAAGGATTAATCAATAATCCGGATTTTACTTATGGATGGACATACTCCTTTATCGCGTTTATAACGTCGTCCTCAATATTCGATTCTGATATTTGAACTGATATATAACAGAGGTACTAGACCTCTTTTATATTTGGAATACTTATCATCAATCGTTTTCTGAAGTTAACGAGTCCGAAAGTCCAACACAAGACGCCATTAGAAAGTTCTTGCGGATTTAGATGATTGGTTCGAAGTCGAGATAAAACATTTTTCTAGCGGTTTGATAAAATATTAGTACTCAAAATTCAAAATTCAATATTACTTTATTCAATACAATCACAAGGACCACTTTCAATCGTCTTCTTACATGCTAATGAGTCTAGGTGCCTGTTCCTCCTAACCCCAGTTCAAGAAGAATCCGGCAAGAAACTTGTATGGTCATAACACTTTTTTGTATGATCCTGGATAATTTTGTTACGGATGCCAAGTTGAGTTGGAGCAGATTCATCCCAAGCTTTTTTGTCATCTAAATAATCAGATATTTTATAATATGCTTTAATAGATAGTTTATGTTTAATTACGTTTTTAAATTTGCCAATCGACAAATCTAACACGTCGCTTGGGACCTTGTTATAGAAGCGTACACATTGCACTATAAAAGACTTATTAACTTTAGCGAGCCTAACAGTGGGAACAGCGAGTTTATCTTTATTTCTAGTGTTAATACTATGATTATCGCAATTTTTTTTTAATAAATGAACATTTTTGCGCACATACATTAAATTTTCGTATATATACTGACAAGGCACTGTCATAATATTAATTTCTATAAACTTATTTCTAAGTGATTCTCTGGGGCCCATGTTATAAATTGCACGAACAGCCTTCTTCTGCAACACAAATATGTCGTTAATATCAGCAGCACTCCCCCACAACAAAATGCCATAAGACATAATGCTATGAAAGTAGCTGAAGTAAACGAGTCTAGCGGTATCTACGTCGGTAAAATGACGGATCTTTTTGACAGCGTATGCCGGAGAGCTGATTCTCTTCGACAATTTATCTATGTGCGGACCCCATTGCAGCTTATTATCTAAAGTAATGCCTAAGAACACTGTGGTGTCGAGGAGATCTAACTTTTCGTTTTTAATTTTTACATTAGCTTTCACCTGTTTAACGTTGGGCAGTATAAAACGAATGCATTTCGTTTTTTTCTCGGTAAGTAATAAGTTGTTTACATTAAACCATGTTACAATTTTAGAGATTGCATTGTTTACATCGTCAAGATTAGTAAGTCGTCGCTTTAATTTAAATAAAAGTGATGTGTCATCAGCAAACAGTACAATCTCGTGATCATCCTTTACAAGTTTAGGTGATCATTTATATAAATTAAAAACAAGAATGGCCCGAGTATTGATCCTTGTGGTACACCCATTTTTACTATTGACCCCGGAGAACGCTTTCCATTTACATCTACTTGTTGTGTTCGGTCACTAAGTAGGATGTGAGAAGCTTAAGTGAAACTCCCTTAACACCATAGTGATGTAGTTTGCTGATGAGAGTTGCTGACAGATCACAAAAATACCTAAGGCATCGCGTGATTCCTCCCAGATATCAAAAATATGTGATATTAACTCAACACCGGCATCAGTCATTGAGCGTCCCTTTGTAAATCTGAATTATTTACTGTCTAGTAAATTGTTGGTATTAAAATGCCGTTGTAATTGGTTTAGTATAAGTTTTTCAAATATTTAACTAAATGTAGAAAGAACTGATATAGGTCTAAAGTTGCTAGGATCGGAATAACTACCTGATTTGAATAGAGGTATGGTCTTGCTATGTTTCATTAAATCAGGAAATACTCCACTGTCTATACATTGATTAAATATGAAAGCTAGATCCAGATCTAGCTTTCATATTTAACACATTCAGTGCAATAATGTCAATTAGTGGTTTTATAACACTGACAGAAATGCCCCAGAGATCAGTGGTCTTTTTGTCACATTCAATATTAAATATTTCAACTTCAACAGAACGATCCAAAGAAAATATTATATTATTGGAAGTCATCTGTCAGGGTAAGAAATTTCTACTCAGTCTGAAATAAGGTAGTTACAAATCGTCTGGTTATCAATCAGAACCTCACCGTCTTTTGTATTTTCGGTGTGTATTTATTATTTATTTAACCGGCAGTCTATTTTCGTAGAGTTAGCTGGAATAATATCTTCGTACAAGTTTTCGTTCCTAGAATCGTACATCCGAATAGGTATGCGTATTACGGATCTAATGCAATCTATTTTATCAATCAATGGTAGAGTTCCATACGTCAAGTTAATCGACACCTAAAAGTCCGTCAAAATTGTTGTAAAACTTATAAACGTATAAATGTATATCATTACGATTTTTCAGTACCTACTTGAAAACACGGCAATGTAAAAGAATAAACTTTCTTACAGGTTACGTTACGCACGTTCGTTACCTCAAATGGATCGTATTTCAAAGATATATGAAGGAAATATTCTTTCTATTATATTTTAGCATCAAGACTAATAAGGAACTGATTGGCTTCTGTATCAATTAAAAACATTAAAGGAGTGTTCGTGATATGAATATAAACTAACTGTCTTTGAATATGGAAATTAACTTTTATTGTTTTCTAAATTCGACTCATTCTGAAAATTTTCAGCTCTCTGTTCGGCGGCCTGAACTGTACTGTACGGTCTGAGGTGAGGTTACTTTGTGGGTTATATTTATGTGGAGGGGCGTGGAACATCTCTTGGGTGCACGTGGGATCACGTGGTGGTTGTGACTGAGGCGCGGGCTTAGGCATGCAGATCCATCGAACCTGCATGGGGATAGGCATTGATGGACCAGGTATGCTAAAAATGGGTTGGCTCATTGGTCCAAGTCCGTTAGTCAGTCTAGGTACAATGTTAATGAGAGGGAGATTAAAACTTGGTATTGTCCCACTGGTAGGCTAAGGCCTTACCTAGAGCTCTCTATTTATTTCAGTCCAACGCCATTGTCTGCCACTGACAGTCACTAAAGGTGTCCCTCGTCGCGCCATCGCTTGCGAGGTCTACAACGCCGTCTCACTGTCTCACTGTCACAGTTCGTAGGTTATTTTTAAAAAACTGAGTTTAATTTTAATCTAATTTAATTCAAAATAAATTTATAATATAATTATTTGAGTAGCACCAGTAATTAATTATGACAGATGATGACCATTGAGCATATTTATATATTTGACTGCTTAATATATTTTCCTAAAACTGGCCACGTTTAGTATTCATTATGTGCCCTAAAAGCAAAGGAGGTATCAATGATCCGCGAAGAATAACTTTTCTTTAAAAAGCGCTATATTTTTTTAAATTCATACCTACATAAACTTAAACAACTTACCTGGAGTGGTAGGTGTCTACTGATTCTATTGATCTAAAATTTAATACGTAGTCGTAGACGAACGGTTTAACTAAAGCAATTGCAATTACATGCAAATCTACGGCTAGAAACTATGTATACAAGAATTCTATCTATGCTGTCAGCTCAGAGAGTTCAGAGGCTATATTACTGAACTAGACAACTGCTTACGAATTTTTATTAACTAGTTATCGCCCATTGGTCGAAGTTAGACGATAATTAAATTGAATGTTCTTTTTTTATAAATAATAAAAAAAATAGCATTCTGCACTCTTTTTCTATATAAACTATAAGTGTGCGAAATTTCATACTCCTCCGTCGTAGTTATGCTAGTTATAAGAAGGAAAAAGAAAATGCGAGTTTCTTATCTATTCTTCTCGGACTTGGGTTAGGAGGAATTGGCACAGAAATTCAACTAAAATGTGAGTTCAAAGTGATCTGTATTTGTATCCGTAGTTTTTTTTATTATAATGTTTTACTAACAAGAGAAACTAAATAATTGAAATTGAAAGTAAGAAAGAAAGAAAGAAAAAAAATACATTTTTTGTATATATTTAACGTATGTATATATATATATATGTACCCATTTCAATGAATTAAGAAATAAAGGTTAAGAAAGCTTGAAAGCAACAATCTTGACCGAGTCACCTTTTAAATATAAAAGCTAAATCAAAAACACACACAGATACACAGGTTAATCTCTCATGCCCCCCTGTTATTGTATTTTAGGTAAATCCGACCATGAATATTCATGAGGCTATCATGCGTATTTCACGCAGGATTTCATTTAAAATGTTAACTTGTTGGATTGTATTCGATACAGATGCTGAATGCATTTTATCTATCAACCTGTCAATCAAATAGTATTACGGTATCATTTATTTCTCTGTAAAACTTATTATATAAGATACTAGCGACCCACATTTATTTATTTATTTATTTATTCCTCTTGAATCACTCTATCTATTAATACAGAAAACCGCATCAAAATCGGTTGCGTAGTTTTAAAGATCTAAGCATACATAGGGACAGACAGAAAGCGGGAGCGACTTTGTTTTACTATGTAGTGATATTATACATATAAACCATCCTCTTAAATCACTCTATCTATTGAAAAAAAACCGCATCAAAAACGGTTGCGTAGTTTTTAAGATATATAGGCATATATAGGGACAGACAGAGGGAAGCGACTTCGTTTTATACTATGTAGTGCACGTTTTAAAAATAATATTATATCAAAATAAAGCATTTCACTTGACTTTGCTCCTATATGACACAATGTTTCATGCGCGCACAATGGCTATTGTTATAACCTAACAAACAGAATAACAGAATTTCAAAGATTGTATCAGTTTGATACAATCTTTGACGATGTTCTGTTGGAACTCGCCAATTTAAATTTTTAATTTATTAATAACATTAAAAATCAGTTTTTTTATAGATATATAAAATTATAATTTTATAGATACTGCTATAAAAAAACAACGATACTACTCGAGGCGGAGGCAAATGAAATATTATGAAAATCGATCCAGTTGTCCTCGAGATATAACTGGTGTAACTAACTCGACATTGTTTTATCAAAACCGCTAATAGGAGAATAATGCAAACATAAAATTACGCATACGTACCCTACGTAGGTAGAGACTACGGATTTCCACTTGCTACGATCCTGACATCTTTCGCTACTTTCACCCCTCTTTGATCATTTTTATTCAATAAAATCACCAGGAACAAACACTTTTCACTTTCTTACAAACACACAACGTAGCTGTTAACTGCTTGTCTGGGTGTTATAAAAGTATTATAGTACGTCTTAAAGTGTTTAAGGTGTTGATTGGTGAATGATCAACATTCACCAATCTCTACTAATATAATAAATGCGAAAGTAACTTTGTCTATCTGTCTGTCTGTCACGTTTCACTCCTAAACCGCTAAGCCAATTTTGATGAATTTTGGTATAGAGATATATGGGACCTTGGCTACTTTTTAGGTAGGTACCACGCCTGCGAAGCCACGGGCAGCAGCTAGTATTTATATATTTTATCGTATCGAAAAGCATCGACAGAGTATATTTATTTATTTACAGAATAATAAATGGGTATAAATAATTAAATCAATAACCTAGGTATCTCATACATAATTAATAAAAACTATGAACTTCATTTTCAAATCGTTATTAGACAGTTACCAGAGTTAAATTCACTAACGGCAGGTAAAGTGCCCAAAAGATTTTATGTAAAAATCTTATATGTATGTTAAGAATAAACCGCGCTATTTTTTAATATTACTGTCAAAACTTAATTGCAATTACCTTTACTTTGTAAGGAAATTGTTTTACGGAAAATTACCCGCCTGCTAGTTGGAACTATGTAATCTTATTTTCTCGAAATAATGAGCTTTGCTGAGAAAACGCGGTGCGCTTGCATAAAAACAGCTAAAAAATATGACTAAAGACGACTACAAAGGTTTCTTTGAACTTTGAAACACTACAAGAGTTATATTATAATATCCATTATTCAATCATAATAACAGAAAACTTAGATTAGCTTAAAAATCTAAAGACCAACTATGTAAATAAGAATAGAGTAGAGCGAACCTCATATATTACTCATCAAATATATGTAATCATTTTTTGGATTAGACGACGTAGCGTAAAACCGTAAACATTTTGAAGTGCACAAGTAACTTTTTTTTTACTCACGAAGTCTACATCGACAGTGACATCGACAGTGACATCGACAGTGATATCGACAGTGACATTGTTTTTGATAAAGATAGCTATATTAGCTTGAAGCAAGAAGTTTGCTGGTGCCAGCTCTTAAGAAAGTACCTAAATAAAGAATTAGAATCAGAAATAAACATAAAATGGCAGGAAGCCTTTACTCAGCAGTTGTTCCATACATAAGACTAAACATTATAATAAATTACCTAAGATATGTGTACTCAATGTACTACATTTACTCACTTTGTAAGTACCTATGATGACAACTAGGAAACAATAATAAAAAACTTACCCTACACCTGAATGGTAGGGTAAGCTTAGTAATTTTTTTTTTATTTATTTATTTATTTAATATAGCTCAGTATATCTGCAACTTTACCCTAGCTGAAATTTCATTTTGCAATACATTGCCCTTCAAAATTCTGCAACTGGATTGCTGAGGAATTTTGTTCGTACACGCGGGGCATATTGCGGCTAGATCTTTCAGTATAAAATGGTGAATACCGAAGCTGTTGTTGTTGCTGCAGCTTTTATTGTTTTGTGTCATCGTTTAAAGAAACCGAAACCTATAAAAAGAGTGTGGTTCCGGCCATATTTAAACAGACGAGAAATAATATTAATAACAATAATGGCGGACATTTCACACAACATCATCTGGCCCCAAAGTAAGCACAGCTTGTGTTATGGGTATACATGCAAACACCAAATCGTATCTAACCTTGACAGGGAGCTGTTTCTCGATAAATATCTGTTTCAAAACTTCACTAGGATGTCCAAAAGAGCGAGCGAAACATGGAAGCAGCAGATTTCTAAATAAAAACCAGAATACCAATATTTCTTATTTAATACAAACATTCAATTCACTGACCGATACTGCTATTGGTATTTGTTTATAGAAACCCACTTTAGCATGCTACACATGAGCTTCATCAGGTGCCATAGAGTCAATTTGAATGACAAACATGTAAAAGCTAACAAGTTTCGATAGCGACTAAATAGACGCCATGGTAGAATGAATGTGAAACGGGAACTACAAAAGAAATATTCCATTTTTCGAGTTGAATGCTATATTGACGCTATACTAGTGCAAACTAGTAGGGTTGTTCTTTTGTGTCTGCTTCGATTTCCACACCTCACTTGTACGTACTTGTATCAAGTAAGGTTGCGGCCGTACTGATATGCGACAAGCGATGCGACACGACAATGCAAACGTCACATAGGTTGCTTCCATTGAATTCAATTCAGTTTATTCATACTAACGGCCTTATTTATAAATGCCTCTCAAATTGACCACAGTATAAACACTGATTTTGATTTGCCCTGTCACTATTTATTACTTCATAAAAATATAGCACTGTTTTTAACAGTGATTATAACTTTTAACAGAAGTTGATAGACGTTTATAATGCACGGCTGTTTATTTCAACAGTACCTGAAACGCTCTCGGCTCCTGCTTGTTAGTTTCAAAGTAAATTGGCGTTTTGTGGAGAGGATTGCTGTTGAATTTCATAAAATAAACCAACAGTTTAATTACATGCATGCGAGTGAAACTGAATCCTCTTAATTGAGTAAACTAACACGGCATTTAATTTCATGGAATTAGTTACCTATTCGTTAATATTTTCACAATAATTGACATACTCGCCACTTTGTCTGAGCGTTTTAGTTTAAAATACGTTTTAAGCACGTGTTTTAAAAATATTTCTTACATTCTATACACAAAGTTCAAAGTAGATTGACGCATTATACGCAATTCATTCCTTTTTGGCCCTTTTTAGGGGCATGGAGAAACATACCCCAGCAAATATGAATACCTAAAGTAGCATAACATTTAGTTCCATCAAAATTAGTAGTAGTATTTATTGCCAATCGTGTGCAGACAGGCAGACTGTAATTCTAAAAATGTTATTATCGTATTCTGCTAGTGTTTTAGATACTCGTAGTACTTATACAAATATTTTCAATGTAAGTAAGTAAGTAAAAAAAATATTTCGACAAACTATACACAGATTAAAATATGACAATAAGCAAGGTTTGCATACATAAATAGCACTGACTGTGCTATGTAAAATAAAAATGAAAAGAAAAAACTTATTTGATCGCGACTAGGGGGCTCATAGATCTCTGAAGCGGGAGTGAGGTTTCTGCCCCTTACCACACTTATTATATTCATTATTTGGTTTCTACGAATAAATAATAGTATAGTATGCCTCGACGTAAAGTGCACGTTTCTTGTGTGCGGTCTGAAAAAGGAGAACCAAGATATTGTTTGGTATACTTTTATACATGTAATATTTAATCTACAATACATTTGTAAAACCGAGGGACGCAAAGGAGGGCTACAGCTCTTTGCGTACAGGATGCTTTGAGAGGATAATAATGTATAATACTTTACATCGATACATATTATATTTTAATTCATTAACATATATGGTGACAACGTGTCTCAACTTAGATTCGATCTCCATAATATCCTTCAACACCTCTATGATGATCTAAGGATGAATATGTCCTAGAAGAAAGTTATGGCTAAAATCTCCAGCACAAGTGTGAAATGAGACGCTGAGGAGAATGGATCGATGCGTTTATCTTAGGCATATTCTGTCATTGGGCAAAGAATGTCAGACAAGGAGATTTCGAGAAGATAACATGGATACGTTTGGAAAGCTTGATAATATCCTCAAATCAGTTAATATTCCTAATATACCACAGTGTCTGAAGACCTGTCTGTTCAACCAGTGTGTTCTGCCAACTTAGACGGTGCCTAAACATGAACGCAGGAAGTTGTGTAAAGGATGAAAGTTGCATAGAGAGCAATTGAGCGCGCCATTCTCAACATTTAAACTCATAGACCGAGTTCTAAACTGTATAATCTAAATACGAACACAGGTTTTAGATGACGGAAATCTGATTATAGTTAAAATACAGTTCAGCAGGATACATTGCATTATTCTCCTAAAAAGTCTTGCTGCACATTGGTGGAGCAAGACTTTTTGTATCACTATATTTTATTTTCCTTTTATTGGATAAAAATGTCCATTAATTTCTTCATTTTAAGTTTTATAGGTACATTATTAGAGACTTCATTGGATTCAGTAATATTAATATATAATATAATTTAGTTCAGTTTGTTAACATACCAAATAGAATAAAATAAAAATAAAAAAAAAGACTACAACTGAATGCGAGATGGCAACGAGATGTCAGCGTGGACGAATCAAATTACCAGGCCGTAGATGGTTGAGACTAGCGCAGGATCGAGGTGGATGGTATAAACAAGGGGAGGCCCGGCCCATCAGTGGGTGAAAGTGGGCTGTGGATGAAGATGAGTTACGCTAAAGGAAATATTATAAACTTCGATTTAGTTCTTAATTTGTTTGAGATGTACTCGCCCAGCCGGTTAAAAGTTTGCACTATCAGTGCCTGTTCAACTGTTCAACAACTTTCTATTATCGAGGCACTTTGTGGGGACTTCAAGTATTTGTTTACTTGGAATCTCCACAAAGTGCCTTTCGAGATTGAAATTTCTCTGAATACAACGAACGATTACCAAGAAACGGAGCAGCCTCGATATCAATTACCAATTAGTTTCGATCCCGCGAGTTATTTCTCGTCGAATTTCACTCGAGGCTACTTTTAAGAGCTGACAGTACTTATTGCAATAAAGAAACGAATCGTGAATGGTGGTTTATTAACCGACTTTAAAAAAGGAGGAGGTTCTTCGATACTTCGTATCTCAAATCAAAATTTCGGTCGGTTATCTTTTTAGTTCTAAAACGTTAATATTTGTGTCTTCTCACTCGCACAACACGTATTACAATACATTATGTTGTGCGAGCGAGGACCTGACTAAACCGTGATTTACGTAAAGTTACTTTATTAAAACAGTTTGTATAAACCAATAACATTATACTGTGTATGCATTGTATTAAAGGCATGACGGCGTCCTTTGAGGGTGAACTCCATCACAAGAGTTATCCATCTGACTTATACGAAAGAGTTGTTTAATATGAAAGTGAGAGAACACAAACTATACACGACACACCACTGCCAAATAAGATTCGTTTCTTTATTAAAACAGTTTATACTAACCTACCGGTATAATACTGGCTAAATTGTTGTATGTTTTCTAAACGTATAAACACTCTCATTGATTTCTCACTGTATTTCGTTTTAAATTATTCATATACTTATATCTATGTATTCTTGCAATTAGACCGCCTATTGTACTACCGTGTAGCTAAACTTGTTTCTTATAACAATCCTGTAGTATTATTTATGGTGGCGGGTAGTTTTATGACTGTTATTAGATAGTACCAACAGATAAAATAAAGCAGTGTTCAATCAGCTAGCTGTGTTTCACTACATGGTGACAGCGGTGTTCTGGATTTTAAAATAAATTAACGAGTTTTCGAAAAGTTGGTCATTAAATTATAATAATAGGTGTGGTGTATGCGTGAAAAATTATGGAACACGCAAGACCTCCACCGGAATTGCAAATAGAAGGCAGTCCGGCAGCGCGTGCGAACTCGTGGCAAAAATGGTGGAAACAGTTTCAAGTTTTTTTAAAGGCATCCGGTGTTAATAAAGAACCTAAGGATGTGCAGGCGAGCTTGCTGGTGAACCTCATTGGAGCAGAAGGCTACGAGATATTTTCAACATTTACTTATACGAAGGAGCAATCAGCCGATGATCTCGAGTGCTTAAAAAGCAAATTTGACGAACATTTCGGAACTAAATGTAACATAGCTATGTTCCGATTCAAGTTTTTCACTCGTAATCAGAATGCCGGGGAATCAATAAGTCAATTTGTTACTGCGTTGAAGGTGCTAAGCCAAAATTGCAAGTTCGAACATCTCGTGGACGGTCTGATACGGGATCGACTGGTATGTGGAGTGACTAACCATGTCGTTCGAGATCGGTTATTGCGAACGGACGAATTGACTTTGACGAAAGCAGTGCAGATTTGTGAAGCAGAGGAACTGTCTAAAACAGAAGGGCGGCACATAGAGGAGGCAAACAAATCGAGTAGCCAAGTGGATGCATTGTCTGGACAGCACGCGCGGGGCGCGTGGCGGCCGCAACAGCGCGGCAGCGGGGCGCGGGGGGCGCGCGGGCTGTGTAGCCGTGTGGGCGCGGCCGGCACCGGCAGCAGCGGCAGCCGGCCGGCTGCCCGCCAGGTGGAAAGCGTCCAGTGTATGCGTTGTGGAAGTGTACGATGCGAGGGCCGCGGTTGGTGTCCGGCTAATGAGGCTACGTGTTTTGTGTGTAAAATTCGTGGTCATTTTGCGAGAATGTGTCTTAATAAAAGAGTAGGTAAAAAAGTGCACGAGATAAATATGTGTCAGTTTTCGGAGGAGTCTGAAGACGATGAAGTGCTATATGTGAACGTGTTAAAAACAGAGACTGGACATTTGGACACTCAGTGGATAGAAACTTTATGCATAAATGGTAAGCGAGCTCAGTTTAAGTTAGATTGTGGCGCGGATTTAAACATTATAACCAAATTAGATTTTTATCGTCTGGGTATGAAGGATAAAGATTTAAAACCATTTAAATCTAAGGTATTTTCATATACGAAAAATAAACTCCCAATTATTGGGGAAGGATTTTTGTCTGTATCAAAGGAAAAAATTGGTTATAATCTTAAGTTCGCGGTCGTAGATATGAATGTACAGAATATTTTAGGCAGGGAAGACTGTGTAAAATTAGGTTTCATAAAAAGAGTCGAAGCAATTAGCTACGAATTGCATGAATATTCGGAATTATTCAAGGGGGTCGGTACGTTACCGGGATTACACAGAATAGTTATAAATAAGTCCGTTCAGCCTACAATATGTTCGGCACGAAAGGTGCCGTTAGGATTGCGAGATAAATTGCGCTTAGAGTTAAACAGAATGGTAGAATTAGGTATCGTGCGTAAGGTGATCCACCCAACTGAATGGGTCAATCCTATAGTTATAGCTGCTAAGAAAAATGGAGATATCCGAGTATGTTTAGATGCGCGAGTATTGAATCAGGCTGTAAAGAGGGCGCATTTCTCGTTACCTACCGTGAGTGAGATAGCTTCTAAGCTACGGGGGGCGCGGGTATTTAGCGTGCTGGACGCACGTTGTGGTTTCTGGATGATGAAGTTAGATGAAGCCAGCGCTGATCTATGTACTTTTAGCACGCCATTTGGTAGATATCAGTTCTTACGTTTGCCGTATGGAATTAATTGCGCTCCGGAAATATTCCATGCGAAGGTAAGACAGCTTCTAGATAATTTGGAGGGCACGGATTCATTTATTGATGATATTGTCTGCTGGGGTACTTCTAAGGAAGAGCACGATACGCGACTACATTTACTTTTGAGGCGAGCCAAAGAAGTAGGTATTAGGTTTAATAAGGAGAAATGTAAATTTGGAGTTAATGTAATAACGTACCTGGGGCATGTGTTTGACGAGAATGGTATGAGGCCAGATAATGAAAAGGTAAAAGCTATAGTCGACATGCCAGATCCAGAAGATAAAAAATCACTGGAGCGGTTTTTAGGTATGGTAAATTACTTGTCAAAATTCATACCAAGTTATTCTGAATCAGTGGCTGTCTTAAGGGGACTTTTAAAAAAGAGTTCGGAATGGGTTTGGGACAGAGAACATGCCGACGCGGTTAAATCACTTAAAAATAAACTTTCTTCCGCTCCAGTTCTAACATTATATTCCCATGATCATCCTATAATACTTTCGGTAGATGCAAGTGCAAGTGCACTAGGAGCAGTGCTTTTGCAGGAGGGGCGGCCGGTTGAGTTCGCCTCGCTAACTCTTACAGACACACAATGTAGATACGCTCAGATAGAAAAAGAGTTGTTGGCCATTGTATTTTCATGTGAGCGGTTTCACCAGTACATATTTGGTAGAACCGATGTCACGGTACAGTCAGATCATAAGCCGTTAGAATCGATTTTTAAAAAATCTCTATCGTCTGTTCCGGCCCGGTTGCAAAGGATGATGTTGCGTATCCAAAGTTATGATATAAAGGTTGTTTACACGCCCGGTAAGTACATGTATATCGCAGACACCTTATCGCGGGCAGCCCTACCTGATTTGATGCACGAGCGATTGAACGCCGAGGTAGAAGCCCAGGCTTGTTTTATGATACAACAGTTACCGTTCAGCGACGAAAAGTTAGATTTAGTTAGGGAGCATACGGATAACGACAAGGAATCGCAATCGTTGGTGGGGTTAATAATAAATGGCTGGCCCAGGTGTAAATATGCAGTAGAAGAAGATATTCGTGGGTATTGGTCATATCGCGAGTGCTTGCAGTATATTGATGGGATAATATTCAAGGAAAATTCGGTAATAATACCTAAGTCGTTAAGAAACGAAATGTTAATTCGAATTCACGAGGGTCACTTAGGAATAGATAAATGTAAGCGGCGCGCACGAGGCATATTGTTCTGGCCGGGTATATCACGTGATGTGGAGCGGGTGGTGCAGAGTTGCAGCACTTGTGCGCTACATGCGTCTGCGCCACCCAGAGAACCCATGTTGCCACATCACATTCCAGACATTCCATGGGCCAAGATAGGATCTGATATATTTGAATATAGGAAAAAGTATTATTTGATTCTAGTGGACTATTTTTCAAATTTTGTTGAAGTCAATGAATTAAATACTATAACTAGCAAATCTGTTATTAAAGCTATGAAGGAACAATACGGTAGGCATGGTATACCTAGCGAATTAATTACAGACAACGGACCAGCTTATGTGTCAAAAGAATTTAAAGCTTTTACTAGTAATTGGAATATAAGACACATTACGTCATCGCCGCTATACGCTCAGTCGAACGGAAAAAGCGAACGTGCAGTTAGGACAGTTAAAACGCTGCTCAAAAAATGTGTAGATTCCGGACATGACTACTACGTTAGTTTGTTAAATTTTAGATCTACGCCTAGAGATAATTTAGACTCGCCCGCGGAGATATTAATGGGTAGAAGGCTAAATACGCGTTTGCCTATTTGTAGGCGGTTACTAGAACAAAAAGTAGATAGGAAAAAGAATCATGAGGCTATTTTAGTAAACCAAAATAAACAAAAAATGATGTACGATCGGTCATCTAGAAACCTCCCTGTATTGCACGAAAATGATACAGTGTTAGTAGCGGATGGTAGTCGGCGGAAGAGTATGAAGGTAGTGCAGAAAGCTCCCGAGCCAAGGTCATACATACTGCAAGATGAGGTAGGTCGTAGGTACCGCCGTAATCGCAGGCATATTGTTACAAGGTTAGACATAAACCAGACAGCTGGTGCGAGCACCGATAGCAACATACCTATAGCTAAGGTAGGTATTCAGGGATCAACCAGCACGGGGAACTTAGCTTATTATAGCTCTGACGGGTTGCCGATGTCATCAGGCATTGGGGAGGGAGCTTCAAAAAATACGGAGCTATCTAAACATACTTCGGATCGTGTTCTATTTGAACATACGGGTCCAGTGACTAGAAGTAAGGCTAAAGTGTATAAAAAACAAAACGAAAAAATGAGAGAATTAGATTTCGATTAATAACTGAGTAGGTTCATTATAATTGATTTAGATACCTACTATTTATTTGCATTGTATAACTAATTACTCATGTTTTAAACGTGGTAAGAATAAACTTTTTATATAATAGGTAGATTATATAAACATATTATATGTAGATATAGCTACTTGTACCTATGTACCTACTACCTATATGGGGGTATGTTTATATTGTATAGATTGGTGTAAAAATAGATTGACCTATTTATCGGTAAGCACTGTGATTGTTGTTTAACGGTATGTAGGTATAGTTTTGAATAAAGATACCTTTACGAATGGTATACTACTTACTTTTATATACTTCTTTAGTTTTATAGCAACAGATTGTATAGAGATATTTTATTGTTATCTTCTTAAACTTAATTTACATTATAAGGGGAAAGATGTAGTATTATTTATGGTGGCGGGTAGTTTTATGACTGTTATTAGATAGTACCAACAGATAAAATAAAGCAGTGTTCAATCAGCTAGCTGTGTTTCACTACAAATCCAATGTATTTGTGGTGTGCAATAATAGTAGGTTGTTGCACCGAGCGCAAAGTGAGTTATTAATGCACGAGTGTTATGTTGGTGCCCGAGCGCATGCGAGGGCACTGAATTAACACGAGTTCATTAATTACTTTATTTAGCAAGGTGCCTAGTTTACTTTTCTTTCAACTACCAATCTACCTATTGTGATAAAATATACCTACTCAAACTAAAAATATGAAGAATCAAAGTTTTACAATGGTACAAAATGCGCGCCATTTGTTTTTTTTTTTCACCAAGTCGGTTTTAGTCTACCGATTTTTATTATCAGCCAGTATCATTTTGATCTAATGCAAACATTTTATATTTAAACTTAATGGGAGATATTAAACCTGTGCGGTAAATTTATATCTAAATAAAAAGTAAAAACAAAGGACGTCTTTTTTGCTTAGAACCAAAACAGTGCAGTAATGTTGTATGAAATCTCATTATTGCACTGTTTTAGATTATTGCACTGTTTCTTACTTTTTATTTAGATAAGTATAAATTTACCACAGAGGTTTAATATCTCCCATTAAGATTAATATAAAAAGTTTGCATTAGATCAAAAAGATACTAGCTGATAATAAAAATTGGCTGAATAAAACCTACTTAGTGAAAAAAAAATCAAATGGCGCGCATTTTGTACCATTGTAAAACTTTGTATTTTTGTGTATTTATTTTTGTGTATGTATTTATTTATTTATGTATATTTATTCTTTATATTTTTAGTTTGAGTAGGCATATTTTATCTATCACAGTAGGTGTAGATTGGTAATTGAAAGAAAAGTAAATTACGCACCTCACTAAAGCGAGTAATTAATGCACTCGTGTTAATTGAGTGCTCGCTTGCTCTCGGGCACCAACATAACACTCGTGCATTAATGACTCACTTTGTGCTCGGTGCAATAATCTACTATTCTAATCTATTCTATTCTATTCTATCTTAGAATTATGTTTGTAGCTATTTAGTTATGTAATTACATCATCAGTTTAATGTACTTACCATCCAAAGGTTGCTAGATATCGCTCTCAGGCGGTAAGTCCGCCATTGTACCATAAGTGGTACTAAAAAAATAAATAATGCCGGACCTTTCACACAACATCATCTGGTCCCAAAGTAAGTAGAGCTTGCGTTATGAGTACCACATGATTGATATACTGCTTATATACTTTATTTTTGTAAATACATAAATATTATAAATAGAAACATGTTATAAATACTATACATAAACTATTATTCTGTGTTTCATAGTGTTTTATAAAGATATATTCTATTCTATTCTACCTACAAGTAAGCTTTAATAAATGCGTTTTCTGAAATATTCCATACAACCAGAGAGTGAGGTCACGAAGATACATTTGTCAATTAAAGCTAATGCATAAAAAGTGGACGGGCTATCGATAGACATGTTGTTGCTTACATTGCCCCACCCTGTCTGACATAGCTATCATACGGCCATTCTCATTCGTCCCATTTCTAGTACAATTGATGCGACAAATACTAAAAATGTCTCATTGATTCACGACCTCCGCGGCGCAGTGAGCGAATGCCAACCAGAAACAGAATGTTGGGGGTACGATTCCCCGCTGCGGTATGTATGATTTGCAAATAGGGTCTTCGGGTTCTTCTATGTATAATATTATATGAACCTACAAAAAAACGTTGGTATATCAGTCATGTAGTTCCCATAACACAAGTTCTGCTTACATTGGGGCTAGATGAGGTGTGAAATTTCCAGCATAATTTTTTAATTTATTACTGGGCTACTGAAACTAAAAAAGTGTTGTTTGTCCCATTACTAATTAAAGTTTTCTTGCTTGTATATCGACATCTACTAGGCACGCAGAACCGGCAAGAGATTACCTTAAGCTTAAATTTACCTAATAAACTTGGTTTTAGGTTGAATACCTTCCATTTTCCCAAAACAGTGGAAATTTGCTTCAGTAAATCCTATACCTAATTCTCACGACGAACTGTTATGTAAGATTGGAGGCTAATAAGCATACTTCCGGTTGTTAATAAACGAATGTAAATATAAACAACTATGTAGGTATATGGATCGAAAATTGTTGCGAATAATATTGATACTACCTAACGCTAACTTCTGTGCGTTTCCGTTTAAAAATGCTCTGTCTCTCTGTTTGTCTGTCTTTTTGTGCGTCCTCCGTAACTGTGCTAAGAATGGCAAACCGAAGTCTGTCTGTAGTTTTATCATGATTCAATTTGGCACGGTAATACGTATTAGTGATACAAAGCTAGGGATAAAAAACATAAAAAAAAGTTTTTAGGGATTCCTCCCTTACATGTAATGTGAAGTTGTTTTTTTTATTTATTTTACCTATCTTAGAGGTGGCATATCAATAGATAGACCTTTTAAAAACACTACGATTTTTTTCGTAGCAGCAGTTTTTCGATACAGATATTGGTTTGATAAATATTAAGTTTTGAAATACCATTTGTTGTTTTTGTTAAGGAAGATTTAATGTCTATAGTATTATGTTCCAGACAAGCCACACTGGAAATCCTTTGAATGCAAAAATGGAAAAGCATTGAACAATACTTCGCAATATACCCCGCATATAACTCTTTGACTATACCTATTTCGAATATACTATGTAATTAAATCCTTAACTTTCCGTTTCAAACTACTGGGGTATGTACGCTTTTGTTAAGTTCCAGGAAAACAATAGCCGCGTCCGTGAGTCGTAGTGAAAGCAACGCTTATAATGTGAGTATAAAGCATAGCAACCATTCATCCTGACTGTCGTCTCATCCTGAAGTTGTGTATGAAACAACGAAGGACTCAGCTGGGCTAATTCTGTAAACTAGTGGTCGCCCACTGATCGAAATTCGACCATAATTAATTAAAAAATAATGTATTTTTTATGCATAATTAAAAAAAAAAATTAGAATTCTGCACTCCTTCTCTATATAAATTAAAAGTGTGCGTAATGTCATACTCCTCCGTCAGCGCAATAATTATTTCGATAATTACCCAAAAACCTATTCTAAAATCTCTATGACCAAACAAAAGAAAACATTCAATCGATCGTTGACTTGACGTTGACTTCGTAAGCGTAGTATAAGCTGAGTCGTTGTTTAGTACCAGAATACGTAAACACGTCAGCGACACCTTTTGGCGTGTTCAGCGGTTCGATTCCAATCGAGCTAACAGAAATTAATAGAATTACCGGTACGTCTTGGCGGACATTCTGATCTTTACCTTTTGAAGGACAAATTTTGTAACTGTGTCCGTAAATGAGATAAATTATAAGATAAATAAATGGCACATGAGATACTTTGACTGGATTCATAGGGTTAGCTTGTGGTTTCGATGGCCACCCAGGTCAAACAATTTTGTGATGAACACAGATATTTCTTCTGTACCTGGGTGTTATAAAATATGTACCCCACTTTATATGTAGCGGAGATATCCCTAATAACCGTTTTGAAGTGAAATCTTCTTTTAGCGCGGTTCGCATATTTTTAGATGAGATGAAACCTCTGGATTCGCGACACCGTTACCGTCTGGGGCGAGACGCAGCTGGCTGCCGCGCTCGCCCTATTTGATTATAAACCTTAATTCACATGTGAACAAAAAATATTGCATCATCTGTGTTCGTTCAGTATATGATTGGCAGTAGCCATAATTACTGATTTTGAAGTGATTTATTACTAAACTCTAACGCGCCAAAATAAGTTTTCATTTCTGTCGGCACTCCCGGAGTGCAACCCGATTTTTTTTTTCGTTTTTATTTCTAAACTTTGTAGCTGTCGCTAATACGTGTGTCCGTGCAACATTACATTACGATAAAACTAATAGCGAGCAAGTGCAAGATTAATGGCGGACAGACAGACAGATATACAACATACATAATAAAACTATAAGGGTTCTTTGTAGATATCGGAATCCTAAATACGATAAACAAAGTGCATTATTTTGTTTATCAAATGTAGGTGCGATATCACAACTAATTTCAATTCTCTAGCATGTAGAACAGATAATAAAAAATAATTTAAAAAGTAAATTTTCCTTGGAATAGATTTACGTCAAGATACCTACTTCTATAAAGAAAGCAAACAACTTTACAATATGATACCCTGTTATGTCTGAGCTTCCCATAAGCTGTTTTTCTTGCTTTGTTGCTTCGCAAAAGATGTGCGTTTGCGGCAGCTCGTAAACACGTAAGAAATATCTCATCACACATACTTTTAATAATGTGACCTTAAAATACCTTACCATCTTTATACATTCACATTAGAATGTCAATTTTTGAACATACAGGAGTGCCACTTTAGCCAATAATGTAATTACGAGTTTGTCTTGCTGTCTATATCCGACCCAGTTTTTTCAAATTTATTGACTACACTTAGAATTGTGGAGACATTAGGTGCACCTCCTCGACCAAAAATTTGCGAGCTGTATCAGCGTAACCTTTTTTATTTTTGTAATGAGTTTTCACAATGATAACGTGCTTCTTTTGTGTAACGCTCCTTTTTTATTAATCGGAACAATCGTAAGGTGATAGCTGTCAAATTTCAGAGTTGCCACTTACACAAAAAAAATACATAAAATATAAATAGTGCACTTTTATTGAGACACACTTTATATACGAACAGATTGAAATCTAACGCCCATTATACAAAATTTGTCTTAGTATCAACCTATTTTTCCAACGTTCCCTTCGCGAAGCACTTGAGACATACTTTTGTGTAAAAATATAATATTGCTTTAGTTTTTTTATCCTATAATCCTCTCGCTTTGAGAATAATAACGCAAACGAGCGCGAGCTAAATTTGGTAATATCATTAAGCGCATTCTCTTTCTGATATTATGATGGTGTCTTTCTCTTTATTTTGATATAAAACAGCATTTGATTACACTCATACTAGTATACAATAGCTCTCAGATTTAGCAGGTTGTGACGTTCAAACTTATAACGTTGAGTTTTAATAATAATAATATATATAACTATAGATTTGCTTACTTTGGGACTAGATGGTGAGGTGATGCATTATTTACCCACCAGTATTTATGTAAGCATTTATTTTGGCAAAACTACGCAGATTATGTAGTATTGCATGTACCTACAGCAGAAAGAAATACCTTATTTAGTATCTCCATGCTTCATGCAACAACGAACATCAACACGAAATAGGTAATAAAGTAATCTCGCAAAGCCCGTATTCCAGAATTCCAGAAGAACGAGTTTAATGGAGAGACAAAAATCTTTAAACGAAACGAAACGAAACGAAACGAAACGAAACGAAGTTTATCTTTATCCTAAAAGTAGCAACAACGCCATTCGTTGTTGGTCTAAGCTAGACCTATTCGCCAAGAAAACATTGCTGGGGTGTCATTTATGTCAAAGGCATAAGATACTAAATGCAATAATACTCCAATCTTATTAAGAAGGTTCTTGGTGTAGGTACCAGATATCGAGAAAAACTAAAACAGACAGCTCACAGCAAATATTGAATGTTTACAAAAAACGTTATGAACATTAAAAATATGTCGGGCGTAGTAAACAGAATTCATCGGGAGTTTGTTAAGCTTTGCACTTTTGAATGACCGCCAGCCATGGTAGGCCAGGATAGAAGCCTTTAAAAAGAATAAAAAGTGAAATAATATAATAGTAGGATGAAACCTGTTGGAAAAGGAGGAGAATATTATAAAAATGAAAGGAAAAATAAGTTTGTTTTTAAGGGTAAAAAACGGTTTACCTCGATTTCCGGCAAAACTACAAGTCCTATGGAAAAAAGTTAAATGGCAAAGTTGTAGGTAATAAAAAGATCTACAACTTTTGTGTTCACACTTTTTCACATAACCTCAAAATTTATGTGAAAAATTCAAAAAACCATGTTTTTGGTTTTTTATTTGTTAGAAATATTTACAAATATTTTTTTTATTACAAATTTGGTAAAAAGTTATCTTTTGATGTCCCAAATATTACGGAACTTTTTTTTTTTAAGTAAATTTGTCACAATTTTCTTAAAGTAACTCACTGCACGTGTATTTTTATAAACGTTGTTGAACACTGCTCTATATCTCGAATACTGGCTAACGGTTTTTACAGCTCCTACGAAATAGCAGGTATGTAGTAAGGCCTATATTTGTTATACCGTGCTATCCCAAGCTCGACTCTACACGCAGCCGAAATCTTATTACCACATGCGAGCGAACTCTAATAAGATCTGTTTTCTAGCGTATGGTCCAGACATTGACCAACTATCAATTACAATCAAAGCCTATAACATTATTATCTCTGGCTCTATCTGGCTTTGATTGACGTCACAAAATACCTTTGTGCGTATAAGGTATCAAGGTACAAGTACGAGCCATTGTTCTATGTAGCGACCAAAAGTATCGCAACACGATACGATGACACTATTTTGACGTTATGTCACGTCAGCGATGTCGAAATATATGTAAGGTATAATGGAAATAATAAATAAGAATATTGGAACATACTCGTAATGCATGAAAGTTGAGAAAGCGGAGATGCATTAGTGACATTGGCCTTGTAGACATCAAAAATGTCACTCCAATTTAGACTTAGGTGCAAATAAAATAAGCCTCGTATTTTATAAAACTTTAGTTAAACAGTCAAACCGCAAAACAACGGCCAATGCCTTGGATTCTGTAGTTTCGCCGGACTATCTAAAATCAGAATTAAAGTAACATTTCACAACACTTTTAAATTTACGAAACTGACGTGTAATGGCCGTTTTTTGCCTCATTTTAGTCACAACGTGAGTTGGTGCTGAATAAATCAGCGTTAAATCTTAGAATAATCAATTATAATAAAGAAAACAAATATAATTTAAACTTTTTTCGAAAAGGTCACTTAATAATTTAACTGTTAATAATAATATAAAAATATAATAAAGTATTATATATATAATAAAGTATAATAAGTAAAATGTTTTATATCCCCAGAATAACAATATATTAAAAATTAGTAGCTTTAACAGTGGGTTCCGCACTAGGTCGAGCCTGTATCGCGGAAACCCTAACTATATTTATCCAAAACAAGACTTACACAGTGTGAAACTTAATGCGAGGCAGATGCACAAAACAAGCATCACTTACTTGCTTACTTGTGTCCAAGTTACAGCATCACTATTACTTGGACTTTGGTGTTAGCAAAATAAGATCGTCGAAGATCTTACGGAATTCGACGAAAGCAGGTGTCGCCCAGCGATACAACAGAATCACCACCCATCTCACTAACTCATCGCCTCTACCATGTTCATGTAGTCTTGATGTTCATGTTTCATTATTCTGTTCAGAAAAAGCGTGGATTAACTTTTTCCCTTAGAAAATCTTACGCGTGTTAAACTTAACGCCGTGTTTGTATCCCATCAGTACCGTGCCTCACTGGTGTCATGTATAGTACATGACACCAGTGTGGCACTGTAGCGCATCAAGAGTATGTCCACGGAAAAAAAAAATATATTTCGTAGCATTTGACGGCAGACGGCAAGACGTTGGTACCTATTGAAGTTAAAATGTAATAATAAAAAAATATTGTTTACAGATGTCAACCTATACCTACCTATTAATGTATATTAATTATAGTTTATAAGTAATAGTCTCAAGCTTTCAGAAATAAATATATAGTTAAGTCATGTATAACGACGTCAACACAATAAATTACACGCAGTGCATGAGAAACTTAAATCCACAAAGCACACTCTCGCTCTGTAGATAAAGGTTACACACAGAAGAGCGTGCAATATATATTGATGCTCGATGGCTACTCTGATCGGTGATCCCATCGCTACAAAATGCTACTCCAACTTAAACATTGTAATAAACTTTATAAAACAACTAGCCAAAGGATTTGGGGATCTTTGCCACGGTTAATTTTAGTAGTTCACCTCTTTGCGCCGGCTTGTTAGATTTTGACACTTTCCTCACGCACAAAGAGCCATTCACTAAAAACAACTATGTTGGTTTCGATTTTTCAACAGCACACCTGTGAATATTGTGGAACGACGTACGGTATTCTAGACAGCCGTGCCTACAACGATCAACTTGTAATTGATTGACTGAAGCAAATTAGGTGCCTAGTCTTGTAATTAAATTCAAAAAGCATACCGGTCTTTGATGAAGAATACAGGAACCGGCTGTTTCATCAGACTCTCAGTTAATCAACGCGCTCTATGAACTATTCATTAGTACTTAATAGGTTTCAGCCGGCTTTCAACTTGGCTTCCAAGATAAGTCAAAAGGAAATGCGGGAGACAGTTCATCCGGTGGGCTAATGAAAGCATGTTGAAATCAATGAAACATGGACAACAGAGAAAACCTTGACACGAAAGCCGCAGGACTGGGAGGATTGAAAAGGTTGGAGTAAGCTTTGCCATGAGGCAATAAGACACAAGGGAGTAACAAGTCTATTCCATGATTTTATTATTAACTAGATGTCCATTAAACTTTGTACCACCTATTAATTGTCAAACAACATGTCCGCCACGAACGCCATCCAATTTTTGCCAGAAAGCACGGGAATCGATTTTTATACCTAAGAATATTAGGTATAAACTGAAAACGAAATTCGTAAACAAGGTCTTATAATAATATATAACTATAAAAGAGCTTAACCTGACTGACTGATTCATATCGCCGAGCGGAATCCGCTAAAGCTGGAAAACTGAAATTTGAAAGGTAGCTTTTTTTGTAGCAAACCCACTCAATAAGGCGTGATTTTTTGAAATTCAACCCCTAAGAGGATCAAAAGGGGTAAAAACTAATTTATGAAACTTTTTAACGCGTGGTGCGATTTGCATGAAACTTGATATGAATAAATAAAATGCTAAATAAATGGACACATGTTTCAGGATTCTTCAAAATAAGCCTAACAAAGGGTTAAAATGTGGTGTGTTTTTTGAAATTCAACCCCTAAGAGGGTCAAAAGGGGTAAAAACTAATTTATGAAACTTTTTAACGCGTGGTGCGATTTGCATGAAACTTGATATGAATAAATAAAATGCTAAATAAATGGACACATGTTTCAGGATTCTTCAAAATAAGCCTAACAAAGGGTTAAAATGTGGTGTTAAAGTTTGTATGGGATTTTTTTAACGGGGGTGGTGTGATTTTTTAGAAACTTGGTTTGAATACTTAAAATGCAAAGTGAATGGACACGTGTTTCAGGATTTTTCAAAATAACAGTTCAGTTTTAAATTCCTTTCCAACCATTTTTTATTTTTACTCTCATAAAGGAGTAAATGTTTGTAAGGAAACTCTTTAATGGGTGGTGGGTGTGATTGGTTTGAAACTTATCAATAAAATTTGCCAAGTCGCGAGCAACAGCTAGTTTGGAATAAAATAGCTTTATGTTTCTGGGTCTCGATAATAACAAAATAAATATGAACTATTACTATGCTTACTATACTATATGAAGCTATTATAAACCATCAGTTACAATTACTTGACTTTAAAATACACTCGAGAGCAATGAATCCGGGTCTAAAAAATTACATAAAGAAAAAACCAGCTGATCTCGCCTTAAATTCACCTAGTATGTAAGACGTTTCAAAGTGATCCTTGTGATTGTATTGAATAAAGTATCTTTTGACATTGACTTTGACTTTGACTTTGACTTTGACTTTGACTTTGACTTTGACTTTGACTTTGACTTTGACTTTGACTTTGACTTTGACTTTGACTTTGACTTTGACTTTGACTTTGACTTTGACTTTGACTTTGACTTTGACTTTGACTTTGACTTTGACTTTGACTTTGACTTTGACTTTGACTTTGACTTTGACTTTGACTTTGACTTTGACTTTGACTTTGACTTTGACTTTGACTTTGACTTTGACTTTGACTTTGACTTTGACTTTGACTTTGACTTTGACTTTGACTTTGACTTTGACTTTGACTTTGACTTTGACTTTGACTTTGACTTTGACTTTGACTTTGACTTTGACTTTGACTTTGACTTTGACTTTGACTTTGACTTTGACTTTGACTTTGACTTTGACTTTGACTTTGACTTTGACTTTGACTTTGACTTTGACTTTGACTTTGACTTTGACTTTGACTTTGACTTTGACTTTGACTTTGACTTTGACTTTTGACTTTGACTTACAACAAAAATAGGAATCATGAAATTTTTGAACAATATTACGATTTTCTTGAATTTTAATACTTTGTATTGCCTCCTCGTACTTCCATTACTGCGTTTACGCGGTTTGGCATGCTGTGCACCAAGTTCCTTATACGATTTTGGGATTATTCTTCTATTCCTCTGTGAGAGCAATTTTAAGAACACAAAGCGTAATTGGGGGAGGGTTTCATTGTTTTACGCATCTCCCTAGCTCGTCACAAGCAAGTTCAATCAGGTTGATATCCGGGTTGCGTGCCACTCTATACGAGTAATGTTTATCTCTTGAAAGTAGTCATTCACAATCTAACCTGTATGAGGTCGGGCATTGTCATGAATAAAAATGGCATCCTCACCCAAATTAACCATAAATGGCCCAACATATTCATTAAGGATTTCTTCCACATAGCTTACGCTAGTTAAAGAGCCGTTTACTATGAACACCAGTTCTGTGCGACTCTCAGATGAAAATCCGGCCCATACAAGTACAGACCCACCACCGTAGGCTACTTTTTCTTCGATGCATGCTTGCTTGAATCTTTCCCCTGGTCTTCTTTACACTCTGTGTCTTCCATCATGCTTGTAGAACATAAACTTTGATTCGTCGGAGAACATAACTTTTGACCAATCTTCAATAGTACAATTTAAGTGGTTCTGTGGATATCTTAGTCTTGAAAAACGATGCCCACGCTCCAGTTTAGGGTCATTTACAGTTCTAAGTGGTTTCAAGTTAGCTTCCGCAAGTCATCGTCTTACTATCTATGCGCTTGGGTTACTTCCTCCGAGGCGTCGAAACTGATTTGTAAGTTCAGTTCCTGTGAGAAAACGATTACGAAGCATGCTGTTCACTAAGTATCGATATTCTCGTGCTGTGGTACGTCTGCGTAGGTTAGAGCCAGTTTTCTCGTAACGTCGGAGAACTCTTTGTACTGTTGACAGCGACACACCGACAGTCCTGGCTGTATCGCGCTGACTCCGGCAGGTTTCCAGCATTGTGAGAATTCAGGTGTAAACGACATGATTACAGCTTGAATATTAAATATTGAACACTATCATTAGGGTTTATATACCCACTTAAATGACAGATTAGAAACAAAAGCACAATCAAATGCAGTAATTTCCTAGTTTCATCTTCGAATGTATTAAAATTTTTCAAATTTGATTTTTTTATGACATAACTTTACAATTACTAAGAAGTTTTAATACCTTAATTTTAGAAGTGTTTAATTTCATTAAGCTAATTTATAGGTTTCTTTAAGTGATCCAGATTCATTGCTCTCGAGTGTAGTATTAGACCAACTATTAGCATAACGCTGCAAGAGCTCCGTAATACGACTAAAAAGTTTGCTGGTAAATCTTATTTCACGGGATTGCAAACGGAGATTGAAACGAGACCTAGAAAATACATTTAAAATGCGGGCTACATCTTGCTCCAAGGATCTTTTTTAATAATATTTCCCTACTAAACTTAAAAATATGAAATGTGTTACGTTTTCACATCTATACCGCAGCACCGATTTCGATGAATTTTGGTATACAGACAGATGGGACCTTGGAGAAGGACAAAGGGTACTTTTTATGTAGGTACCATGCGTGCGAAGTCGCGGGCAGCAGCTAGTTATTTACATTTACTTCACGATATGTATCGCTTACTGCTTTTTCATCTTCTGCAGTAGCTCAGAGATACCATTAAAAGTTTTCAGGCGAACACACTCTATCCGACTGGGAAGTTCACCGTATTTAAATACGAAAATGAGAAAGTTCCAGTCATGTTTTACTACCTTCTTAAGTAATCCTCAAAGAACTAAGTAGCTCAAGATCTGAGAATACAACCCTGGAGGTTACAGTCGTGAGAATGTTGTTTTTGTTATCGAAAATGTTGTTATTCTTTCACTCCGTAATCACTGAACGGATTGTGGTGTTCAAATTTGTAGTAAATGGGAGCTACAATATCAACATTATATCATGTTTCGTGTTTTTGGATTTGAGAAATATTTTTGTCTATATTTATGTGGCTAAGTGGCGTGCCATGGGAGAGGCCTATGACCTGCAGTGGACTGATACGGGATGATGATGATGATGATGATGATGATATATATATGTATCATGGATTTATTTTATTATTCTGCAATTATTTAAAGTCATACTTAAAGTATGAAATAGCAATTAAAATAAATAATTTTGTTCATGTGGTAGAATTCCAAGATCACTGGCTGATTACCGCGCTGAATGGCTAAAGAAAATCTTTGAGCAAGGAATGTGCCAGCCGTCTTGTCACTAGTTGCGTCGACTAAACGTGGTGTGAAATAAATGAATAATAAATAAATAATAAATTATTATTATTATATTATATATTATATGTATTATTTTTATAATATTTATAACAAAATATGTAAAAATGAAAATTATATAAAAACATGTTTGTTTCTGTAGCCAAGATATTAAAATAAAAATGAATTTTCTTATACAACGACCTCTGTGGCGCAATGGGCCAAGGTCCAGCTGATACGCAGAAGGTTGCGGGTTTGATTTCCACTGCGGGAAAACTGTTTGTATGATCTGCAAATCTGATTTATCGCGTGTCTGGGTGTGTCTATGTATAAAATGTATCTATATACAAAAATATATATAATTAGTATATCAGTCATGTGGTACCCATAACACAAGCTCTGCTTACTTTAGGGCCAGATGATGCTGTGTGAAATAAATCATACAAATATTTGTCGCGCGGCGGGAATCGAACCCGCAACCTTTTGCGTCTCAGCCATACATAGAAACACCCAGACCCGAGATAAATACTTGCAGATCATACAAACATTTGTCCCGCGGCGAGAATCGAACCCGCAACCTTTTGCGTCTCAGCCGGGCCTAGGCCCACTGCGTCACAGAGGTCGTTAATAACCGACAATATGTAGAAAATATAGTTAAAAATACCATTCTTTTATAAGAGATCGTTGCGCCCTTTCAATTTCTACGTATTTATATTAAAACTATTTTCTTTAATATGGTATTGGAGCAATTTGTAAGTTTAAAGCTGTAGCAACCCTGTCGCATGCCGCGCTTTCTCCGTAAGGTGATTGACATTTTCCTATGGTGCGATTACGTAAAGGTGATTTTAATTTCATTACGTTTAGTTTGTTTGAAAATTTAGAAATTTCCATTACAAACCTCGTTTATTGTTTTTGTTATGATTACTAATAAGTAGCTCTACCAATTAATGTTTTTAATGTCGCCATTCCACGTTGTATACTTAGGCTAATTCTCATCACATACAAAACACTCGTAAGTGATTAAGGAATGCAAAAAGGATATCTGCATCTAAACCCAGAACACTCCGGACGAAAGGTAGTTTATGCTTAGTTCACTATCAAATAATCAAAGGTATCAAAGGTACCTTTGATACCTTTGCTGATCAAATGCCTGTATGTTTTGGAAGATCTGAACTGAACCAATTTTAATAAGTTCTATCACTTAGTGATATCTAATATCTAGATTATCCCCGAGTGCTATAGTGATATCGTGGCGTCAGCTTGTACAATATAACAGAAAACAAAACTCGGTAGACACCTTTTCGGTTACCTATATCTTTGAGGATGTTTAAAAGGGATAGTCAGATGCAAGACTAAACATATATTTGGCTCTTGCCCACTCTTTCCACAGTAGATAGTGTTCCGTAGATTTCAAGCTCAACGCCGGTTCTTCTACTTTTATCGTGTCACTAGTTATTCCGAACCGTATGGTGAAAGGATTATAGCGCGCCGCAGCTTTTTAGTCTCCACAACATACCGATTTCTTCACAATGTTTCCTTTGTCGACCTTTGTGGCGCAGTGGGCGAAGGCACGTCTGAGACGCAAATAGTTGCTGGGTCGGAACCCGCCGCGTAACAAATGCTTGCTTGGTCTACAAATATTTATCTGGGTTCTGGGTGTTTTTCTATGTTTGAAATATATATGCTTAAAAAAAGTATATAAGTAGTATACCTTTTTTACCAGTCATCAGGGCCCCTATATGGCAAGCTCTGCTTACTTGGGGTTAGATTTTGCTGTGTATAAAAATTTTGGACATTTGATGTCTAGAATTTTTAATACCGTTGGAGAGTACTAGGTATAAATTTTTTGATCAGAATATTTTATTGGTGCTTGACTGGATTTGAACCCAATACCTTTGGATCGGAAGGCGAGGCCACTACCACTAAACCTCCAGTGCTCTCTTATGAGAATACTATCTGATTATAAATAAAAAAATAATGCCGGACATTTACACACAAGATCATCTGGGTCCAAAGTAAGCAGAGCCTGTGTTATGTTCACCACATGAGTGATGTACTTTTTATATTTTTTTTTATGTATATTTTTTGTTTTTTATATTATCCATATAAATTAATGTGCAATATAAAGTTTTGTTAAATGTACCTTGGATGGCGCTATGTTCGTTTGGCGGTGAGTAGCTCGGGGGTGCCACGGTGGCTTCCGTTGGGCTGCAGGGCTGCGGGTCGGTGTCGTCCCGAGGCTCCCCCTTCTTCACCATGTAGCAGCGCGGCATGGCGCCAGACGCTGCTGACAAAAACACTTTCTAAGGATGGACGTCCAAATAAAAATGTGCATATACCCTGGACTATACAGCAAAGCCTTGCGCTGGAAGAATTTTTTCGAACAAATACATCCACAGGAATTCGGAAGTCGAATTCCGCCGTTTCCTTCGACAAAATTCATCGCCAAAGTGGTATCAAAATTGCGGGTAAAAGCAAAATTTTAAGATGCGCAAAAATATCATAAACACGATTCTATTGAAGTTTACACATCGCTTTTTTGGATGCTCACCCTAAACGTTGGACGCTTTTACAATGACAACAAAATAATCAAGAATAAAGCATATTATGTAATGGATAATAATCAAATAGAATAATAATAGAATAAATGTTATTGCAAAAAACTTAATTGTATGGTGACATAGTGCTTAAATATATGAATTAGGTCACATTAAACAATTTGTGATCATAATGCACTATGAAGTATGGAACAAACCTCCCGTGCTAGTTTGTAACTGTGTTACAGCGAGGAAGCTCTACCTTGCTTGTACAATACAATCATTTGAATATGCTACGTGAGTGTCGTAAAAATTCAAAGATTAACAATATTACATAAATTTATAGCTATTGAGGCATTTAATTTTATAAAATACACAATTCAGCTTTACATATTAAAGTTTTCCCGCGACTCTGTTACTGAGCCGTCTGTAAAGTTATTACGAAAGAAAAGGAGATTTCATCAATATGTTGTACTTGTGGAACTTGCAACTAAGAGACGTAAGTGCACCTCCAGACCATACAAAAACCGAGTATGGCTCTGGAATCGTGTAAGATCCGTATAAAGGACTAACTTCCTTTTGCAGATGAACATTTTTCTATACATAATTATGTACGTCACGGTCTTTTTTCCAATTGAAATCGCATTTTGTAATCGAAAGAAAATATTTTTTGTAAGTTTTTTGTTAAACACAATGCCCAATTTAGTGATTTTTCCATAAAAATATAAAAATGAAAGGAATTATTGTGATATATGTATGCACAATAATTTTTCTTATGAAATTTTCCAAGTTCAGCTCTAGGAATTCCAGTTTAGACTGCATTGACGGTTAGCGAGCCAGTCAATTAGTAAAGAAAAGATTTTAATTAGATAAGTTTGCCAAAAGCTAACTCAAATGCGCTGCGACATCGCAGAATTTGCAAAAAAACCCAATGAAGTAGTAGGTACTCTAAAGCATGATATCCATGTTTTGAATACAAAATGAAAATATGTGACTAGAATTGGCATCAAGACTTTATTAAAAAATACCACCCACACTAATGCAATTCCTTTTTTATCTGAAGTTTAGTGTATTTTGGTAAAATCGTTCTCTCAAAACTGTTTCAATAGGTGACTGCTTCTAATCTTATAGAAAATCACCAATTAATATCATTGAAAGCGATGATTAATACGAATTTTAATAATATTAACTAGCTAACTGCTCTGGCAGCGCACGGGTGCACGGGTGCAAAGGCTACATTACATTATTGCAGTTTTTGTAAGGAGCTCTAAACATATTGAAATTAAAATAAAAATTTCTAAAAATGAAACCTAACTAGATCGGTTTATCGCCCCCAAAATCCCCTGCATACTAAATTTCATGAAAATCGTTAGAGCCGTTTCCGAGATTCAGATTATATATACATGTATAGATACAAGAATTGCTCGTTTTAAGGTATTCGATAAAAATAAAATCTGTTCTCTTTATTATATTTAAAAGGGATTTAGATGTGAAATTGCTGTTCTAATGTACTGATACTTTACTGAAAATAACTATTTTTTTTTATACTAAATCAAATTGTTTGGCTTTTAAATGTTTATACAATCAGCTTTAAAGGAAAAATGTAATTCTTGAATTCCGTGTTCGAACTAACGCAGCAGATTCAGCTCGCTATGTTTGAAGAGGAAACGGCTAATCAACGCACTGTGCGTTTTTGGTTTAATCGCTTTCGTAGTGGAAACTTCAAATTGAAGAATGAACCACGAAGAAGGCGAGCTACTAAGGTACACACCGATGAATTGAAAGTGATAGTGGAAGCCGATACATACCAAACAACCAACGAATTAATTTGACATTTTGATATTCAACGTCATAAAGCTTGCTTTACTTAATATTTTTTTTTTGTATTAATTTCCACTCAATTAAAGGTTAATTTACAGTATTAATTACACAATGTACAGAATAATAAACAATAATATAAAATACATGTGAAACAGTTGAGCTATCTAAGGACCGTTTAAAACTATCTATAGATCTATCTATATTTTTATTATTTTCAAGTTTGTACATAAATCAATGGATTTTGTACGATGGTGACGTGCGATGAAAAGTGGATACTTTATAATAATCGTAAGCAAAAACGCTGACCCCAGGTTGAACGCCGCAACAATGCCCTAATGTAAAGCTTACCCATAGAAAGGTTATGGTAACTTTCGTGTTCACTTCAAATCGTAATTTAACAATAGTTACACACTAACTATTGTTACACACTATGTTATAATGATGGAAAAGAAACAGCCACGATAAGGCTCCACGATAACAAGACCCCATACTGCTCGAGTAACTGTTGTAACACTACAGGACCTGCATTTAGAAATAATCCATCATCCTCCGTGCTCGCTGGACTATACCCCAACTGACTACCATTTTTTCCGTAATTCGGACATTGACAATGTCATATAAGACGAAAAAAAAAACAGAACCGAATCCATTCACACAGTCAACGTCTCCAGAATTTTACTTTTCTATAGTAAAAGTTTAATTGATATGCTTATGAGATGGCAGATAATGACAATGTATAGATAATCAGAGTAAATACCTTGAGTACCTTGAATACCCAGAGTACCTTGATTAAATAAACAAACAAAACCATAGAAAATCATATTTTTTTCAGTACAAAAAGGCAATTTCATACTTTAATATCTAATAGTATATTAGAAATAAGCGTGTTAGATCTAAAATAAAAGAGAAAACGAAAACTGATTTAATACAAAGCCGATTTTAGGTAAATTACTGGCTTCTGCCCAGGGCTTTCTATGCAAGGTATTTACATAAAAGTAGACTGGCATTCCTCAAGATATTAAAAACTAGCAGTTAAAACGTGACCATCAAATTTGTAACTTATGTTTTATAATATTATTTTATTTATGTATACATTTATATAGTAGGCATGAAGAAACATTATGATAAACCCCCAACAAAAAAATATTTAATATCTATATAGATAGAAAAGTCTAATAAGAAGTGTGCCAACAAGCAAACATGCAGAATCAATATAAAAAATTTCAATAAAAAAAATTCACCAAAATAACTTAATATCAAAAGCCGAATTAATCACAATTAACAAAATTCAAAAAGAAAATCAAAAATTAAATTTCTTAATATTCATTAAAAAATGATACGTACATTGTGCCATTTTCTCATCCATTTTCTCAACTTCTAAAGTAAACCTGTAGATCTTTTCAATCGCACAGTGAAAGCCCGCACGGTTACTTCACGAGAGCTGAAACTGTACTGTGGCGAGCGCGAGCGCTATATCCGTTATCGAGTACCGATGTCCGCCCTCAGAGACGTACAGAATAACACTGAAGTATGAATCATGAAGCTTTCGCAGGTAAATTATTACAGTGTTCAAATTATTTTATCATAAAAAAAATTGCAAAATATACCTAATACGGTAAGCGCTGCTTTTTGGTCGGATGGAGTCCCTATGTAACGACGATTGTTTCTCAAAGAAATAATATTTGATAAAATTTTTGAAACTTTGTTTGAATATTATTTTCATTTTCGTTTCATTTTAAATTTTCAAAATAACATAATTTTCATATAAACATAATGATCACGAGATAAACTGATCTTTAACTGATAGTTTATTTCGTGTTTATGGCGCATGCAACGGAGCCGACATATTCAAAATATTTTGAGTGAAAATTAAATTATATTTGTGCTTACTCGTCGTCGGATGTTTCGGTGAATCAATCAAAAACATAGGTTTTTATGAACACTCCTTACATATCCATGTACGAAATTTATTGTTTTTATGGTAAAGAATTTATTTTTAACTTTTTAAGCATTTAAGAACAACATAGATTGATTGAGAGTCGTGCACAGATTTTTCGACAGTTCCTAATGAAAATCTGTCTAAAGATACTCGTATATGTTTAGTTCTTGATTCGAGTTTTTATATTTTTTTGAAATACAGACCTTTAACTTTAACTTATCGAACGCACTTGTATACTACGATTTAACTTGTCAGAGGATGCTTTGGTAGGCTCGAGTACAAAGCTAATGCTATTATTTTTGATTGGAGAGGCAAGTTTGGACTGGAGCCATGAGCGTTGGCCTACGACCGGCGGTAGTAATATTAGGAACTACTACCACCACTTTCGCTTTTGAATATAAATATATATATAATAGAACAGGCGCCCATCACGTATTCAAACTATTTCTGGTAGAAACCCAAATTTCTGGTGACCCAAAAGCTGGCTCTTATTAGATCCAGCTTATTACGAGTAGCATTGCAATTCAAAGTGACAAAACCGCCAGTGTCTTGGAGACGCTACCCTCTGGCAGTGGTCAGGATCGGTTGAATAACCTATAATTCGTGTTTTGCAGTCTTTAGACTTTACTGTTTTACACAAATTTACACATCGGGGACATTGCCAGAGGGCAATGTCCCCAAGACACTGACGGGGTTGTATAGCAATACTAATACGCTGGGCCAGCTCTTAGGTCACGATATTTCTTCCAGAACTTGAAAGAATCAAACTTTCTTACGATTTAGTTGTCAACTCTGGTGATGGAGTAAATAAGAGTTATATCAGGAACTGTCAAAATGAAACAAGCACCTTCCTCAATAGGATAAAAGGGTACGTCAGTAAACAACGGTAAGATATGGTCAATATTATGTGGTTTATTATTTGATTGTTTTTTGTACTTATTTTATAAATGTCGTCCAATGGCTTTTCTCTTATTGAATAGACTATGCACCTACGTCGAGCAACCGACTTATCTGATTTCAGTCTATTTGCGGAAATGGTTTTATTTTTCATTTCCGTTCTCAGCCAGTAAAAGGAATTTCCATTATGAACTCAACTATTTCCTATAAATGCATTCCAATTGGAGGAAGTCATATGAATAGAGTTACCGCCTACATTTTGTTCACAAACATCAGTGGCTGAAGCCTTTTTCTCCTTAGTATTTGACAGAAATGAGTTGTGTTGGCGGCTTCATGGGGTCACTACATTATCGCACGTTACCGACATTTGGCGAATGAAAACCGGAAAAAGTAATAACGGTCTAAATCTTTCGCTTTCTAAATTTAAAATCAAAACTACCAGGGCGACTATAAGCTGTTAAGTAATTTCGCACACATGTCACTGGTCAATGCTAAGCAGTTGTCAATGCCGTCTGTCAATACTGAACTCCGAGTTTGAACCCTACGTCTCATGTGTTTTTCTAAATAATTAAGCATAACCCACACCTGCGCGACCAAAACCACTGCGAAGCGGGAGCGTCTGCCTCGCGGCGGACGCTACCCATACTTTATCTATGGCGCTTTGCACACCTACGCAACCACGTTGCACGTTGCATTGCAGACGCTCCCGCATCGCGTCCAGCTTCGCATATTTCGCATATTATGATAATTATAAAGTCAAATATAAAATAGGTCAGGAAAGGTAGTTGGTAGTTCAGAAAATAACTTTTGATAATTACTATAGAAATAGTGTGAGAATACCATAAAAATTATACAGTAAAGGTTGAATATAACAATTTATAAGTAGTTCTGAAAGGAACTTTTTAACTGGATGGAACAAAAAATGTGCTATGAAAAAAGTAAAAATATTCAATGTCGGTTGCGTCCGCTGCGTAGGGAGCCGACCGCGACGCGACGGCCGGCGGAGTTTTATGTTAGTATTTTGTTTAGATTGACATTTTTTAATTTGAAATATCTTTTGAACGAAATGTCAGATTTGAATGATTCAAAAAGAAATGTACAGGTATTGAAAGAGTCTTGAATACGAAATGATTTTATTTAGGTTAAGGATTAATATAGAGGTATGGAAAACATGGTCTGATTTTGGTCGGCATATCCATCAACTTTAAAAACATAGAAAAGAAGTTATAGTTACAAAACTACAATAGTTGGGCATATGGTATCACAAAGTTTTTTGTAGATATTGATATGTTCTTATATATTGTAGAATATTTATATCAATAGTTTCCGCAGCGCATGCGATGAAAGACATTTTATGGCAATTTTTTTACACCTTTGGTTACATTATTGAAGTTTTAGTAGGGATCTTTTACTGCTTTTATAGTTTGAGATCTCTGTATAACATAAGACCCTATATCATTGAAGAAGTTCGTATTACACTATGCGAGTCTCTTATTCTGTCCAAATTGAACTATTGTAATGTAGTATATGGTTCTTGTTTGCTGGCAAGGACTGAAAGGCTGGTTCAGCGAGTGCAGTATGCATGTGCTCGTTTTTGTTTTAAAATTTCCCCTCGCACGCACGTGACTCCTTATTTAAATTCATCAAACCTGCTAAAAATGAAAGCACGCATGAAGCTTCACCTTGCCACCCTTTTGTTTGGAATAATTAAGAATAAAACTCCGACCTTACAAGAATACTCTCGCTACACAGTAAGGGACTGTACTCACGTTGTCCTTGTAACTCCCAGGCATAAACTGGTTACCTTTCGTGGGTCTTTCAGATTTGCAGCGTTACACACTTTTAAAACAAGATATAAAAAACATATTGCTGTCTTATCAAATGAAGCATTAGATCACTTACTGACTTGGCGTGCTCTATAAACCGAGGGAGGAAGGTTAACAACGCTCCTTCGTCTTATACGAGGTCGGTGGTGTAGACACTGTTTCCCGGTCATTTTGAGTTTGTCACTATCCGCACTTTATCACTATCTGCATCACATCCGATTCTCAGCATCCTCCATCAACAATAACATAATTTTACCTTACTATTTTTGTTTTCGTTTTTAATCTAGTACGTATAATACTGTTCGGCTGAGTTTGGTACGTCTCCGGCTATTCAGTCCGTCACGCTCGGGGCAAGCACTAATATTCGATAATCGACCCGACATTTGATTAATACAACTAGCACTCTTGACTCTTGACTTTGCTGCTGATTTAGCAGAAAATTCCAAAATGATATCCAACAACAACTACCAACAATTAAATGGCTTTTAGCCACTTCGTTTTGAATAAATAACCCGGATTTATTATTAATTATTATTATTTTATATTTTAACATTATTTATTAAATAACAATTTGTATATTATAATTATAATAACTCACATCTACGGACAAATGTGTATATAATCAGTAAATAATATTTACTCTTGTGGTTATGGTATTTGTGATGTCACCATTCCCAGGGCCTGACTGAAAACCAGCGCAGCTTTACATGGTACGTACCCACTATCAACCATGTAGAGCAGCTTTATGCTGAGTTCATGACCTGTTTGGCTGAGAACACAATGCTACTACTGGGACTAGTTGGTGCTTATGTTTCACCTACCAATGGGGTGCCTAGTACCTACTTACTTGGTTCGTAGGTACCTGGTCTGGCATGATAGGTTCTTAATTAACTACTTTTAATACATCATATATTTTGTTTTTGTTTGTATCTATATTGTTACCTTTTTTCATTTATATTTTTACAGATCCGCTATGTTATGTGTTGCCAAATAAACATATTTTCTTTCTTTCTTTCTGTCTGGATCCCTATTTTTTCCCACTAATAAAAACCTATAGCTTATGTTACTCAAGTATAATGTAGCATTCAGACGGTAAATGATTTAGTTTTTGAAATCGGACCAGTAGTTTTTGAGTTTATTCGTTACAAACATACAAAAATACATATCTTTCCTCTTTATAATATAAGTGCATTGTATATACGAGTAAGGTGAGTGTTCGCATCAACCATTTTTATGATTTCCAACTTTGTCTTTTTTTTTAACTGGGTCACTCTTGCTACAATCACGGTATTCACTGTAATGTTTATGTTGTCTTGGCTCAGAAAAAAGTTTTTTAGCAAAAGCTTCATAAAAATTGTACTACTTTCGAGCGGTGGAGAGCTCGTACGTCGAAGTTTCCTGCAAGGAGTCGAGACAACGGTTCCGTCATCGCAGAACAATGCTCTTATAGTAGTTTCAGATTAGCGTTTTTTAGTTTATACGCGAATATAAACTTGTTTTTGTAAGCGCGTATGTATAGGCGCGATTTTGTCACGCGCACAACTCGAAGTCGGTGAGCGTTGACGCGCACATAAACGCGTAAAGCTCGAATCGCAAAATACGCCTCCTCATGAGCAACCAGTCCGAGCGAATATTCCGGAATAAGCACGTATAAGTACGTTTGGTATTTGAAGCGCAAAATGTAGCAAGCGTATAAGCCCGTATCACGAGCTTATACGTGGAAATAAAGCGCCCGTCTGAAACCGCAATTATTAAACATTCTTTAAGGTACAAGTATTTTTTGTTAGTTTTATGTTAAAACTATAAATTAGGTATGTCTTTGTCATACTTATCTATTCTCGAGGCTGAGAAATCTTTTTATACAGGATATTTCTACACTTAAGTGTTATTTATTGTATACATCTACTGCCCGCAGCTTTGCACGTGTGGTGGCTACATAAAGAGTAGTCTATATACAAATCTAGGTTACACCTACGCTACGGCGTGATTAAGGACAAGAAAAATCCACACATAATTTACCATTAGTTACACGAAGTTCATGGGGCGAAATAGTGGTTAATAGGATTTGCTGCGCAGGCAACTTGTATTTTGATATTATATTATGCTTTACACTCTCTTTTATACGTGAACCAATAAAATTATTTTCTATTCTATATTGTGGCCATTCTAGGGCAAATATTTATCCCGGTTTTACTCGGTTGCAGGAGCGGTATTTCTTTACTAAATTCTAATTCAACGCCTGACTTACAACCCTATTCCTAAGTGATAAGCCGGTGTATAACTACAACCGCTATTTTGAAACGTATTTCTCGCGTTGCCCGCATCTCGCTACGCGTTCGCTACTGGTCTATCTCAGGCCATTAGGAATGTTGTAATATTATTTGGAAAGAAAAGAAATACAAAACCTCCCAAGCTAGTCTCTGAGTCAACTATCTACAAACTTTTAGATAGTAAACTCGGCGAAGATGATATCAAGGGTGCCTCCCATATTTAATTTCCAGTGACACGATAGCTCCAAACTCCAGTAGGTACCCTCTCCAAGGGCCTAACTTCTAACTTGTTTATCTACCGCAAGAGAGTGAATGACGCTGTTTATGCAACCAGCAAATACATATTCGGTGCCGTCATGTCGTTCCAGAATGGCTTTGCCGCTGGCCTGGATGATATGACTCCACAACACATTTTGGATTTTGGACATTTGTTTGGATAAAAATTAAATTGTTTCAAAATTCAACAATTTTACCTCAAATATCACAGTTAATAAATGTTCACTTCGCGTTCACCAATTGTTGACGAATCTTTTCCGATCTTCATGGATTACAAAATTCAAATTTATAGAAGAAGCTGGGACCGATTATAACTCTTGTCCCTTGGGAGATGGGCAGGCCATTGGTATGGGATGCTTCTGGCTTAGAAACCCTGACCGCATCCCATGTGTCGGGGATTTCCTTTAGAGCTGGTGCGGCAGCTGAATGTGCCGAGGACTTTAAAAAGCACAAATATGCCGGTCTTGATAGGGCCTACATATTTGAACCCATTGGAGTCGAGATCCTGGGCCATTGGAGAACAGGAGCTATTTCACGGCGTCTGGTATAAACATCGCGCAACCCACGAGCTGGCTCCTATCTGGCCCAGCGTATTTGCATAGCCATTCATATTGGCAATGCTGACAGTGTCTTGATGGCTGTCTTGAATGATGATCTGGATCAGTTAAGCTATTTATAGATAGTTTTAAATGGCCCTTAGCTCAACATGTATTTCACATGTATTTTATATTATTCTGTACATTTCTGTTATTACAAATAACAAATATCATAAGTATATATTTAAAAATATTAAGTATTATATCAGTCATCTGGTACAAACTGCGATTAGTTTGGGGCTAGATTCTGTTGTGGGATAAATGGTCAACCAATAAAATTTTATTATTATTACAATATAAAAAGTGCGAGCTCGTGTGTATGTAATAGACAAACAAACATATTATTAATGATCAATATCTGCTAAATACGTTAAATAGGCAAACTTAACTGAATGAGGCCTACATTCAAAATTAGAGAGAAGAATATAAAATATTGTGTTGTTTTAATTAATGTTTTATATTACTTATGTAATTACAAAAATATAAGTATTCTATCAGCCAACTGTTTTCTATAGTAAAAGCTATTCTTAGTTTGAAGCTAGATGGTGTTTGTGTTGTCAACTAGTATTTATTTACGACAGACTAGACAAACATCGGGGTGCATAACACAAATATTTGTCCTGCGAGGGTAACGTATTGTATTGTACATTATTGCAAACTAAAACATTCGATCACATTCATTAATTCAACCACAAAATACATTTCAAACCGATTTTTTTACGAGTTTGACGCAGGGGAACTTAATTGATTTTGATGCTATTGCATCAAAATCAATTAAGTTCTTATTCTATAAGTACCCTTTTATCCGCTTGTCACGGATATAGAAACCTTACAGAGAAATCATTGATTAAAATTGTATTAAATAGTAAGTAGCTGGTGCACGCGGCTTTGTCCGTGCGCTATGTAGACAAAAACGTATTTGTTCATTCGAGTATCTTTGGGTATATTATTAGTTAATTCATAACTGCGTGCGGCTCAACAACGCCGTTACGTCTAATGGGTTTGGATGATATTTGATATAGATTTAAAAGACCCTATTTACTGTGACCCCACAATTCCAAAACACAATCCTCAACACCTCAAAGAGTATTGGAATCCTCGGTGTCTAATCGCAAGTACGGCTCCATACGGAATAATGCTGTCATCTTTGGGCGGGAGCACCAGGATAGCAGCTTGGGCATTTTGACTCGTTTCAAAACGAGCTGTGAGAGTAGTTGACGATCCCAAACTCGCAAGCGGTATCGAACCATTAAGTCTGAGGAGAGACTTTGCTCTTTATGTGTGTTCTAGCGTTTATATAACGGGTTGTTCCGAAGAGCTGTTTGACATGATGCCCACAGCTACTTTTTATCATCGTTATGTTATCGGCGGGGTGTTCATCCGCACACACTGGAATACAAATAGTCGCGCACAGTGCGATTTTAAAGGAATTTCTTCCCGCGAACTCTCCGGATGTGGAATGAGCTCCCTGCCAAGGTTTTCCTGTGGAATGCAGTATGGGGTACTTCTAGAGAGGAGATAAAAAGTTTCTCAAAGGTCGGCAACGCGCATGTGATGCTTCTGGTATAGCAGCGTCCAAAGGGTTCGGTGACCGCTTACCATCAAGCCGTAAGCTTATTTGCTAGCATTGCGGTAAAAAAATAAATGTATTCTGTGACCTGCAAAAGCATATACGCTATTTTTAATCTATGGACCACGAATCCGAAGCCTCGGCCCGAAGAAATCTTTGTTGTAAAATGCACGTAGTATTGTTCCGGTATTCTAGTTCCAACAAGGAACTCATATAGGTTCACCATGTCCGTCAGTCTGCCTGTCTATTTGTCCACCTATCCATCTGTCTGATCAGAGTTCTAGCTCGCAAAATATTACGATAAGTCTTACCATAACATAAAGTATGCGCTGTTATATGTATTAGTGGCGAAGTTGTAACTGTAACCTAGAACGCTTGCAATACCAAGAAGTATCACGCACGTTACCAACGTACATAACGTACATAAAAAAAAGATACCGACGAATTGAGAACCTCTTCCTTTATTGAAGTCGGTTAAAAATAAACAACAAATAATTAATAAACCAATGTTTGAAAGTTATATAAACTTCGATTGGTCTACAATGTCACGTTTGAATTCAATGGTTTCTTTATCGTCTTGAACGTTCCAACCTACAACCAAAGATTCCATATAAGTTTGAGTTACGAAGGGTAAGTTTTTTTCCATTGAAAAAAAAATTAAGCATAACTAAGTTAAAAAATATTTTGCGAGGTCAGTCTTTGGATGGGCAACAGCAGTGTCGTTTTCATCTCAGTGATTCAGAGCTTCAGAGGGCACGCTCACCTACTTTCATTCTTAGCTTTTTGAAAGTTATCAGGCCTCGACAGAAGCCTTTATGTTGTCTATTAACTTAATTATATTTTATTTGTAAATGTTTGGAAAACTTATAGCTAGGAATATCAAACTATATATAATAAGTAGATACATGTGGGATGCATGTACGCTGATGGCCAATAACAAGTTCCCACTGACATATAGAGAGGAGATCATAAATTTAACAGTTTTGATGTGGACGGCTAAAAAAAATCTATACATAATATTGTATATATTTTTTTGTTTTTTTTTTGTTTTGTTATTATTAACAATAAACTGAAAATTTAACGTAACTGAAAATTTAGAAATTAAAACTTTCTTAAAATTAGGAGTCGCCAGAATCGCCAGAATTGGCCACTGACTGGTACAAAGTAATTCCTCAAAGCTCTTATCGTGTTACTAGCATCGGACCAGTGTAGTTTAACGGTTCAAGTGCGACTGAGTTTCCTTTCGAAGTAGTAGTAGGCGGGCATTATAACTCTGTTCGTAGTGCGTGTAGTTAATAATTATCCTTACTAATATAATATTATAAATCTGTCTGTCTGTCTCGCTTTCACGCCAAAACTACTGATCCGATTTAAATGAAATTTGGTACACAGAGAGTCTAAAGCCTGAAAAAGGACATAGGCTACTTTTTAATTGAAAAAAAGTGTTGAAAAGGGGTATGAAAGGTTGTATGAAAGTATTGTCATTTTCAGAACTAGAAGCATATAATTTTAGGCTGTTGATTAGGTATAAATAAATATGGTATTCAAAGTTTGTAAAAATGTTACCTTTAAGGGTGTACAATAAACATAGGGGATAACAAATTTACAGATTCATTACAAATTTGTGGAGTTAAAGTTAACGCGTTAATAATATAAATATATTGCAAATAAATTTATGAATATAGAATATATATATAATATATATAATTTTTTTATTTATACTAACATTTATTTACAGAAATAATTACAGAAATGTACAAAATAATATACAATAATATAAAATACACGTGAAACATTTGACCTATCTAAGGACCGTTTAAAACGATCTATAGATAGCTCAACTGATCCAGATCACTGCCAAAAGGCAGCGTTCCCAAGATACTAGCGGCATTACCACGTTGAATGGCAATGCTGATACGCTGAGCCAGATAGGAGCCAGCTCTTGGGTCGTGCAACGTATCTAGGTACCAGACGCCGTGAAATAATTTTGAATATAATAATATATAACTTCTGTTTATAATATAGAATATATACATACAAAACAAATAATATATATTTTTTAATATAGTTATTTATTGCATCAATAATCTAAATTAAAGAGAGGGGTGGGTCGAGAGAATGAGAGCCTGGCACGTTAATGATTAATTATGCTAACCCTTTGTCGAAAGGAACTTAGTTCCAAGTGCGTGTCCCGCGACACGTTATTTTTTTTATGTATGTTGGGCATAAGAACCATGTTCATGTACATATTTGTTAATATATTTATTTGATTTTATTGAAGTGAAATCTTCTTTTAGCGCGGTACGCATATTTTTAGATGAGGTAAAACCTCTGGATTCGCTACACCGTTACCGTCTGGAGCGAGACGCAGCCGGCTGCCGCGCTCACCTCATTTGATTATAAACCTTAATTCACATGTTTACAGTCTACTTTTGTATGGAGAAGTTTACTGAGTTAGGTTCTTTGATAAATTATCTACATTCTGAACAAAAAATATTGCATCATCTGTATTCGTTCAGTATTTGATTGGCAGTCGCCATAATTACTGATTTTGAAGTGATTTATTACTAAACTCTAACGCGCCAAAATAAGATTTCACTTCTGTCGGCAACCCTGGAGTGCAACCCGATTTTTTATTGCGTTTCGTAAGGTTGAGTGACTGGATCTAAGGTCTCGGCAGAATAACAGCGCTGACTGGCAGGCCAGCGCTGTTATTCTGCAGATAAAGATGCCAATGCTTCCCTGTCAGATGACAATCTGACTGGAAGCATATTGCTAAGTCGAGTTCTTTTTGCTGCTTTACCACACAGCACTGTTATCATACTTACTTATACATGAATGTAAGTTTGTTTGTTACGCTTTCACGCAAAACCTACTTAACCGATGAAAACATATTCTTGGAGGTATTAGAAGTAACATTGGATACTTTTTTAGAAAAAAAGTATATTTTTTACGAAAGAATTTTTATAAAGCAAAACAACGTTTGCCGGGTTATAAATGCGAAAGCGTCTCTGTCTGTCTGTTTGTTACGTTTTCATGGCTAAACGGCTGAACGGATCTTGATGAAATTTGGTAAGAAGATGTATTGCATTTAGGGGAAGAACATAGGCTACTTTTAGTCTCAAAAAACAACCTTGATGGGGGGGGGGGGGTAAAATAAGGGATGAAATTTTATATAAACGATTCTTTGTTGTTCTGTTATTGTAATATAATACAATGTTTAGGAAAATTACGTCAACATTTTCCTATTATTCAGACTTCCATAATTATAACAATTTATTATATTTGTTGCTCTCTCGCATAATTACTTGATTAGATTGATATGAAAGCCTTTATAACCGACTTCAAAAAAAGGAGTTGAATATCAACTTGTTGGAAAAATTTTTTAGGGCGTCCCATTAAAATTTTGCATTAATTCTCCACTTGACACACAAAAAAAACATCAAAATCGGTCTAGCCGTTTAGGAGAAGTTTAATTACAAACACACGCACATATATGTATGTACAATTGTACACATCAAGGTCCACTGGTGGTTATCACACGGCTGGATGGTGAATTTGTGGTCAGGGCGGGCTGTATAGAGCTACTGTTTACACAGTACAGTACAAGCTGGCACGCCGACTGACCTACTGCCACATTAAAATGGACAAGATTTAATTATTTGATAAATGAAGAAATTATTCAAAGATGGGTTTTTTTTAAATAGGTATACAATAAGTATATGGGTATACAATAGTATAAGTATTTTCTAGAAGACTTTAACGAACATTTTATGAAATTTAATTCGATGAATATATAATATTTTAGGATAAGGTAAGTAGGCTATAATAAATTGTAAAAAAAAAAAATTGCAAAATTGAATTGAAAAAAAATTTTAACTCATAAAAGTACAGGGTTCAGCTTAAAAACTAGGGTTAGAAATAACATTTATTTAAAGTAAGTTTCATTCCAGAGATCTAGCGAATACATAAAAATATCTTATCATATATATATATATATTTTAAGTTTAGTTTTAAATATAGGTCAGAGGTTTTTATTTCATCGAGTAAATTATTAAACAGTTGTGCACCCTGTCCTTAATTGGTTCTAGGTTTCGTAAGTTTTAGCTTGTTTGTATTTCTTAGGCTATGGCAAAATGTTATATTTATAAAATCTTTTTGTGGGTGTATTTTATGAATAGATTTTCTTTACTAGGATGCAAGTTGTGAAAGCGTTAAGTTGTTTTAGACTGAATACTTTACTTTTCTCGTAAATGGTACGAGTGCTTTTCAAATTATTATTACTAGTGGTCGCCCACTGGTCGAAATCCAACCATAATTAATTAATAATTAATGTATTTTGTATGCAAAATTTTAAAAAATATTAGTTTTCTGCACTCTTTCTCTATATAAACTATAAGTATGCGAAATTTCATACTCCTCTGTCCGTGGTATTTTCGTAAAAAGGGGTACAAAGTTCTTGCTTCACGTATAAATATATATATTTATACGTGTAGATTATTATTAGGCTTTTATTCCTGAAGAAATAAACACAAGTTTTATCTAAAAGTATTAAAAAACTTAAATCTAACACGGGTTTTCCGGCTTAGGCCGGAAAAGGCCTATGTGTCACTGAACACGCTGATCACAGCGTGTTCTGTGACACATAGGCCTTTTCCAGCTGTTTTCATTTATGTCTTTAACTTTTCTAGACCAGGCAGCGCATCCAATTTTTTTTATGTCGACTATCCAACTTTTTGCCTGTCTTCCCCTTTTTCTTCTTATCAAATAATGGTATTTAAAAAGAGCTTTTATTACTTTATTTAGAGATATTTTTAGGTCTTTAAGATTGGATTTAACCGCACTGGCCCAAATATCTATAAGGTACTCTAAGTGTGATTTCTTTAGAGAATTATAAATTATCTAACGAACTTAGGTATGCATCTTACAGGTATTGGTAGTGCTCCTGTTTTGAGAGATTCTTTGTTCCTATTGTCATGGTGAGTAATGTCGGGTCTGTTGTAATTAATTATTGTGTCTGTTATGATTGTTCTATCCTAGTACTAATACATACCATAAATAACGAGCTTCTGCCCGCGGCTTCGGTCGCATAGTACACACATAAAAAGTAGCCTATGTCCGTTCCTAAGATACAATCTATATCCATACTAAATATGATCGATGGACATAAAAAAAGTTCTAGCCTCTGATCGCTACCTGTAACGTTTTCCAGGATCACCCGCTAGGCCAATCTAAGATTTCCTAAAAAATTCATCGAAATCGGTCACGCCTTTTCGGAGTCTATAAGGAACATATCTAGTCTAGGAATAGCATAAAGGCTATATTTTATGAAAATACCAATTGTGTATAGTCGCGGCAAAAGCTAGTATCATTATGTAAATGTTTCTTTGTGTTTCTCAATCATTAATTAATGGTTACATCGATTACAATTAAACATAGTATAAATATATCCTGTATCCTCTAATCACATAATTAGTTAGCGTATCGTTAAAGTAAAGTTTTACCGTGTCACTCTAATGTAAATGAAAATATATAGCAACCGATTTATACATAACATGCAAATGTGTGATTTTAGGAAAGACTTTATAGATTTGGACTTGGAATAACATTATGGGATACATCCTGTCTACGAACCACGCGGACATCTTAATTTAATAACTGGTAGAACCCTGTACAACCACATAGAAACATTACGAGACCATGTTAGAATAATTGAATTATGAAGTGAATTAATTATCTCGTACAGCAACGCCGTCGTAGTACAGTGCTACATTTCGTAGAGGTTCTACGACGTAGCCTTTGCCGTTTAAAGGTTTCTTTTTAAATTTTTGATTTAGTATAGTATTAGGTTTTTAAACTATCTCCTGTCCACGGTTTAGCATCCGTGGTGCCAATATAAGAGTAACCTATGTCCTTCTCCAATATCTATATATCTATATCCTAATCCTAATCCTAATCCTAATAGTAATAATAATATTATAAATGTGAATGTAAGTTTGTTTGTTACGCTTTCACGCAAAAACTACTTAACCGATCATCGTGAAACTTTGTACACATATTCTTGGAGGTATTAGAAGTAACATAGGATGAAAAAAAATACGAAAGATATTTATATGGCAAAATAACGTTTGCCGGGTCAGCTAGTTTATTATAAAATGCGAAAGTGTCTCTGTCGTTTGTTACGTTTTGACGGCTAAACGGCTAAAGGATCTTGATGAAATTTTGGTAAGAAGATGTATTGTATTCGGGGGAAGAACATAGGCTATTTTTTGTCTCAAAAAAATCAAAAATAATTGTTTTACAAAAATTAAAATAAAGTTTCTAAGCATACGCGAACGAAGTCGGGGGTAACAGCTAGTACAACATATTTATCAAATTTTATATGTTAAGACTTTATATGTCTTAGGGAACTTATATATTTATTTACTGTAATATGTGTACAAACCTAAACATGCAGTAGGTCGACGAAAAAGGCTTCACTATCGTGGAACAGAAACGTAGTCCGAAATTAACGAGCTACCGCTATAATGTTGGGCTCGCTCCACAGACGGTAGAGCCGCCCATGTCATTTTACGTTTCTCGGTTAGACCCGACCACTTCCGAGGAGAATATCTTCCGGTTCGGAGGCGTGAGTGGCCGATGCCGGATCAGGGAGCCACCTGTCGTACCTGTGCATGGCTTGAAGCGGTCAATATACAATAATATATAGTCAATAGACATGCGTGCTCCGGGTAGCTTCCAAATACAAGGAAGTATTAGTCGTACCCGCTTCTGGTCAGGAGTTATCTATCGACGGTATAGCAAAGTACTGATAACAAAGAAAGTTCGCTGACTTTTTGTGTGATTTTTAAGTTTATAAGTATGTATGTTAGTCTGAATGGTAATTATTTTCTATTGACCCTTGTGATTGTATTTTAATATTTATTTATTTATTATTAATAATTTTATAATAAAATAAAATAATAATATTTAATAATAATATAATAATAATAAATAATAAAAATAATAATATTTAATAATAATATAATAATAATAAATAATAAAAATATTTAATAATAATATAATAATAATAAATAATAAAAATAATAATATTTAATAATAATATAATAATAATGAATAATAAAAATAATAATATTTAATAATAATATAATAATAATAAATAATAAAAATAATAATTATCTAACAGTTTCTTAAATAACCAAATGAATATTTAGCGATAAATAATCTAGACAACAGTACTAAGCCTCTTTTGTAGTTTAGCGGTATACAAGAAGTACTATAGGAATGACAAAGAAAAAAGATTTGCCTAAGCATGTGTTGGACCACGCACATAGAAATGTACTGAAGTTAGCATGGACAAGAATAATTAGTGGTCAGGTCCCAAACCAACTCAACGAGTCAAAGTCTAATTCAAAGAACAATTCATTCAAATAATCACAGGGATAACTTTGTAACGTCTGACATACTAAGTCAATTTAGGTGCCAATTCCTCCTAACCCAAGTTCGAGAAACAAGAAACTCGTCTTGGTCCTAGTACTTTTTTGTATTATCATTGGCCTTAAATCATCTGTTGAAGATGATTAGGTGGCGTCAGTCGAGTTATAGACCAGTAATTTGTAATTAAAAAACCTTCGTTTATCGATCCACTACAGCAAGCTGAGGTGGGTGATGTTTTCTCTCCACTGACGCCACTCTGCCTGGGATTTTGTTAGATAGTGCAGGCCACCCAGGTACCCACACTAACCTCTCGACCTTGCCGACAGGACATGGGGTTAGTCCCCCTGCTTAATAACAGAAGAGCTAGCAGCAGAGAAGGAAATCCTTAAACAAACCCGGTGCGGTACCAGCCGTTATGCACCTGCAACCGAGCCGATACCGCATGTACTTTTTTTTATGATCCTTCTTATTACTAGCTTAACTACGAAAAACTAATACCTACAAGGTAACATTATACATTGCAAACCTGTCAGTTAATCAAAGGGCAGAGCAACATAAAGCAAGACGATTCCTATCAATAAAAGGTTTTTATATTACAAAATTAGCTTTTATCACAAGGCTACCATTTATGTAAGCTTTAAACACAATTTTGTTAGCAAAATAATAGTTAAGCGTGGAATATTTAACGAAATGTTTGAGTACGAACAACAGTGAGAGATCCGTCTCACATTCCTGTTCACCGATTGCCACGTTAATAATAAAATACAAGTTTGAAAGTGACACTTCTCTCAGTTTATTTGGTTCATTTGAGAACTTTAGAATTAAGTTGTTTTTAACAAAATATTTTACAGAAACAAAGAATTCATGTATCAGAAATTAATGACTAAATAAACTATAAACTAGACACTGAAACACAATAGACTTACACTCAAATACTTTAAATACAGTATAAAAAAGAAATAGCCAAGCGCGTGTGATAACGCATAGTGATGGCTTCCAAACTCGGTGATGATATGAATGAGTCGGGACCAGGTCTCAAATCAATTCAACACCATCTAATTAGCAAAATAAAGTAATTTATGATGAAGGTTTTATATTTATTATTGGATTTGTATATTATTACAAATCCAACTGTTTCTCGTAATCTAGTGAAGTTTTAATAACCGCGGCGATTTTCCATGTAGTTTCGGGAGGTATGCTGTAATTCAGATTCAATATTTCAGGTAAGGGTGAGGGGTACGAATATCTGTATCTGTTCACTAACCCCTCTACGAGTACATAGATACGTCTCTAAACAGAAGTTTAGAGAAGTCTCTATGTATGTTTTTACAGTAGTCTAAACTTAATCACTGTATAAAATGTAGCCATTCTTTTTTATAAGATAGTAAAATATAGTGACATGGCGAATTCGTTTATATGTAAATCTTTTCATATCTTTTATAGATTTATACAATAATAACAAAAGAAATAAACCCACTTTACCAGGATTTATGTTTATTCCAAAAATAAGCCTTTTATTCAACCATTTATTCCTAAATTGCAAATTTTCAGTACTTTAATACTTATAGTCAGCTAGCAAGAGCTCTGATAAGAGGTGGACAGACAGACAGACATGCAGACAGACATACAGATACACAGGCGGACATAGCGAAATTGTAAGGGTTCCTTGTGGACTTTGGAACCCTAAAAAAACGGCAAATTAAGAGCAAGAACAAAGACTGCGCACAGATACTTGACCTCGTAACAATAACGACGTTTTCTCTTAGATTGTTTCATTCTAAGGGCCGTTTACACAACTCTATTTATTAGCAACACAACTCTCTTTAATATGAAAAAAAAACGGCACGACTGAAATCCTCAGATCTTTATTTACTTACTTTGAGGATATTTAAAGGGGGTAGTCAGAGACATGAACAAACATTATAAAGGTGTCTCAATAAAAGTGCACTATTGAAGTTTTATGCTATTTATTTTTCATGGATGGTATGGATCTGTCCATACATGTGGTTCAAGCAGGACGGCGTCATGGAAATTTAATGGGCACACCACGCATGAAACAATTGGTTTATTACTGCAACGTTTTCCGGATGAAATGATCCCGCGAAATTCAGATGTCAACTGGCCACAAAGATCATGCGATTTAATGCTGAGCAATTTTATTCTTTGTTTTGTGAAATCTCGGGCTTATGCAAATAAACCAGAAACAATTCCTGAGCTCAAGGCCGAGATCCAACGCGTTATCAGTGACATACAGTCACATCTTTGTCAAAAAGTCTCATCGTAACATTTTCCATTTTTGTAATGAGTTTTCACAATGACAACACATTATTTTTTTGAGTTTTTATTAAAATTTTATTAAACGGAACAATCATAGGAAAAAAAGTTACATAAAATTTAAACCGGGCACTCTTATTGAGATACCTTATATTTGACACATGCCCACGCTTTACACAGTAGTTAGTATAGCATATGTGACAGGTTACAAGCTCAATCCAACTTATAGGAATTCTAATGCACATATAATACAATGCTATAATAAAAAAACCCTTGCTATAATAAATACATAAATACATAAACATACACTTATGTAATCGGTTGAGGAAAGCTTATTTAAATACCTTCTTATGCAAAAATACACATTTTACACATAAAAGTCGAGGTGACATTTCGGATTACTTGTATATTAAAAAAAAACTCTCTAATGATGTTGACTGTCTGACTGACTTGCTAGGTAAACTGCACTTTCACACCCCTCGCAAACCACTCCAGTTTAACGCTCCTCTTCGAATCCCCAAGCGTCCACTAATTATATGTAAAACACGTTTATGGTGCGAACGACAAAATTTGTGAATGATGCTAATACGGTGCATAATTATGATGTATTTTTAACCAGTGTCCCTAAGGCAAGACAGTACTTGAATGAGCACTTCTTCGGCACGGCCGACGTGTCGATGTTAACTCATGAGTAAGTGTTTTCTAACCCACGGTTAAAAAGAGTGGTGTTATAAGTTTGTAGTGTGTAGTGTATCTGTGTGTATATGTGTCTGTCTGTAGCATCGTACAAGTAGCTCCTAAACAGATGAACCGATTTTAATTCTGTTTTTTTTTCGAAATTTTACTTGTTCTAGAGTGTTCCACAGGTCAGATAGATTCATAATTTGGTGTTACATGCTGTTACATCAATAATATTGCAGGAACATGATAACCTTTGGCTAATGCTGCAGCATCTCCTGGAATCTGCAAGATACCCAACTCCTCACCAACTTATAGCAGAGGTATCGTGTTTGGGCTCATTGGAATATTCTCAATTAATTGGTTATCTAGAATTATTTTTAATGTCGGTGGTTTTTTTATATAAATATTAATAAATCAGCCTTGACTTCTCTCTGTAAAGTGGTTGCAGCGTGCCGCAGTGTAACTTTCTTTCGGTTTAGGTAGTGTTCACGTATTTCTGGTTATAGAATATTTATTTTCTTAAAAATAAATGATAAAACTTCTGAGAAATAATATTAAACATTAGTTTGGAATCATGCTTCGGCAACAATAATATAGTATTAAAGCTATCTACCCGCAAATCGTAATTGCGTCGTCGCGGGCGCTGAACACTAGGAGTGCAGTGTGCAGATTCATTCACGCGTCACAGTTTAATTCTGTGGAGACCTGTTATTCGATTTTTGTTTATTGTTCAGTCTATTGATATGTATTTTTATAGCTGCTGGTTTTCCAAACAATAAATAAATAACACATACATTTGTACTTTTAGGTCCTAGGCTTTGCCGGTTTACTTTAGTGTTATCCTTTACTGTTATAGGGCACAGGTATTGCGCACAAAAATTACTAGATCGGAAAATCCATAACCAGGATTGAATTATGAATAATAATAATAAGATAATATTGTTGGTTTGCTACAGCAAAATAATTTTTTTGGTATAAATAATAAAGCTAAATCACTGATTTATTAGTAGTAGCATATTTACATAATTTATTATAAACTAGCTGACCCGTGCCCACTTCGTTGGGCGGTTACAACTTCACAAAATATTTTTAAGTACTAATCACTATTAAAAAATAGATAGCTATACAAACTATTGTAATAGTTACAGAGATTAATAAAGTTACGGATAAATATTGATAGATCGCGCTAGCGGGCACCCGCGGCTTCTCCCAACCTGTTCCTGTCCCATTGTTTTTCCGAGATAAAGAATAGCCTATATCCTAATCCAAGTTACTAACTATATTCATTTTAATCAAATCAAATCGGTCCAGCGGTTCTTGAGTTATAAACTGCGTATCATTTTGTATCACAAGGTACGGTGTATCTATATTCTACATGCTGTCATTTCTGTTAATTGCTAGATTTTCTAGTAAATATTGCTCGGGATTATATAAAATTAATTGCCCGTGTAAGGGTACTTTTATTGTGTATTTACACACTATAAAAAACACACCTACAAAACTGTAAGTCTCTCGGATGCGTGGTTAAGGTTGTTTTTTGATACTTTGTCAGTCAGTCACATACATTTAGGATACTTACTCGCGTATCGAGAACTAAGTACTAAGTATCCTAAATCTATGGTTAGTCAGAACTTAAACATATAAAATGACACTGGACGATTGTGAGAACCGTGATCCTTTTTTACTAATAAGTAAATAAAAATAAAATAAATTACTGTTACATTTTCTACTATTAGAGATCTAGATGACCTAAGGCGGAGGCGGAGTGGGGTTTAATTCCCGCCGCGGGACAAATGTTTGTATGATCTGCAAGTATTTGTCTCGGGTCTGGGTGTTTCTATGTATGATATGTAGTTATTTACCAAAAGTATATAAGTAGTATATCAGTCATGTGGTACCGATAATACAAGCTCTGCTTTTTTTGGGGCGAGATGATACTGTGTGAAATGTCCGGGGTAAAGTAAATACTAATATTACACGTATTATGTTTTTATTTATGACTGTTAGCTCAGTTGGTCTGGCCTGTCAGTTCTGCCTTCTGTTCTGTTGGTTGAGGGTTCGATTCCTTCCCAGGTTATCCTGGTTATCCACACAAATGTATGTTCATTGTCTGGGTGATATAAAATATTATAAGTATTTAAAAATATATAAGTATTCTATCAGTCATATCAGCTATGCTAAGTTAGGAGCTTGATGATGTTGTGAGCAGTGTCTTCCAATATTTATTTATTTATACGCAAAACTGTGCGTGGATGTTTTTTTGTTACACAATAACGTAACTCTATTTTGCTATAGGTGTGAATGGGTTGGCACATGCAAAACTTATTGTAGATGGTAGCACGACCACCTTGTTTAAATTTTTTATATGTTATTTTGAACGTGCTATTTGCAATTTCTGGCGTTTGCTTGTGAAAAAATGTACTCAGTATTTACAGTCAATTAAAAGTTGCATGAAAACAGATCGATTTGATAAAAGCAAGTTTCAACTATGTGAGGTTTGTTTCTCTGTTTAAACGTGGTTTGTATTTATTTTTGTGATAGAACTGTTATTTCTTCACACATTGCATATGTGTTATCAATAAATTCGGTGTGGGATTGGAGTTTCCGCCATCAGAGACTTTACGAACAAAGATTGTAAAAACTTAAAAACATCTAATCATTTGTTTTATTGGAAGATATTATTTACACATTTCTATTAAAATATTCAGTGTTAGTGTTAACAAGCACAGTAATATTCTTGAAATACACTCGCTACAGCTGCTTTTAAACACAATTTAAAAGCAGCTGTTGCGCTGAAGAATTTTCTGATTGTAGCTACATCTAAACTCTTTCATTGTTTTTGACCTTTTGATTTTTTTGTTAACCATTCGATAGCTGGAAATGTGAAAAATATATATAGGTATATGAGCTATGCTGGCGACACTAAGATAAGAGGGGGTAGTGTACCTCCCATAGCGCTATGACTGCTGGCAATAAATTCAATCACGGCTTTTATCTCTGTTTAAAGCGTATGTTTGCTTGTTGGTGGGCGACAAAAGACAGCAATAGGTAGCAGCTGGCTTCCGCTTTTCAACAACATGCTACTGATTGATTGCTGTCGCGTTGCTATTACTCGCTACAGCTATATAACCTTGCCGATTTGGATTAAGCTTGGTGTAGATTCAGTTTTTTATCTGGAAGTAACATAGCCAATGTTGTCAGCTTATTTATAATAAATCTCAGAAAAACTATAAATAGTGTAAAATTCAAGGTATAACAACGTATACATTTTTTCGTTAATAAACATCCAACCGCTATTTAGAAACGTCTCTCAACAAATAGTGACGGTAAATCGTAAGTGTTTAGGCGGTGTTAGTTTAAGTTTAGAGTGGCGTTTATGAGTAATGCCAAAGATGTCTAATTAACAACAACTTTAGAAACAATTATAAACAAGGAACTTGAAGACAAAATATTCAGCATACAAAACATATTTTTTTAATTTCGTTTATTCTTACAATTAACTAGTTAAAAGCCACTTAATAGAGGCAAATAGTGTTAAGTTTTGTATCTGTCTCCAGGAAGCGCCTTAAATCTGTCACGATTATTTTGAAGCGATAACTTCTTATAGGAGGGTGAACCGCTTCGTTTCGTAACGCGTGACAGCGCCAGTCAGTCTGGCCTCCCTTTCTCTACCGCATACGGCAGCGGTAGGCAGGCTCCTCCTCTCTCACTCTAACCCACAGCGCAAGATAGATTAGTTTAAGTTATCACTTCTGTCGGGCGTCCCGAGACGCACACTTTTTTTTTCTAAAAGTATTAAGTAGAACTTTTATTTAAGACGGTGTCCTCAGCAAATAAACTTTTGTGTAGAAAGAAATAGTCTCTTTTTACCGTTATCAACAAGCAGATGCTTGTTAATTCAAGAAATCATAATTGCAAAAGATATATGGTATGTACTTTCAATATTTTGCCTCGTACTTCTTCGTTTCAAATTTTATTGTTTTTTACATGAAATTATGTCTAAAATATTCATTAATCTTCTCCTAAAGTTGACGTCATTGTAACTTAAAGTGTACACTAATAGGCGGAAAGCAAGCTACTCGTAAATAAAACATTACAAGTTAAACTTTTTCCATTTTATGATCATTTGACCAGGGAGTCGCCTTAAGTACCTTTCCGTAACTTTAAACAATGGATATAGAAGTGCGTGGTTATCTAACACAAGTATTTTTATATTTAAAATGATACTTCTACCTCTATTCTTTATTCTTTATTTTATATTCTATTGTATTGTAAAATTGCAAATACACATTTAAGCGTTTTTTACTTTTTAATTTTAATTGTTTTATCTGTAAAGAGCAATAAACAACTCCGTGTGAATTGAAATAAGGTTAATTCCGTCTATACCGTTTCTCCATTTGGTGTCGCTTGTTAACCACCCAAAAAAGAAAACCGATTTATCTAATAATTAATTAAAATAAATTATGCTGAATATTTCACACAGCATCATCTACCCCCAAAGTCAGCAAGCTTGTATTAAGGGAACAACATACATATTATACATAAAAAAACACTCAGACAATAAAACAATAATCTTAATAAAGCTACCGTTAGCAACCTGTCACAAACAGGACACTGTGAAAGCATCGTCATATCCCAAATGTAATGTTGGACGAGTCTCTCACTTAGTCCAAGTCTACATTCTCAATGGTCTAATTATAAGGGATTTCGTTCAATCTTTTGTTTTGTTCAAACACTAAGCTTGCATCCAGTTGTGGATTCGCTTGCATTACAAACTAGGGGTACGAGGACATTTCAACAGAGCCTAAGGGCGAGAAATTTTATTTAACAAAACGATTAATTCACCCTTTTGTTGGCACACAATCAGCGTCTGTCAGACACATCGCATCTCCTAAGAGCTATGTAACTTCTATCTGGCCAAGTGTATTACAATGTATATGATTATGTATTATTATTATTATTATTATTATGTATTATAATGTATTAACATTTAACGTGTATTTAATAATCTATATAATAAAAATCAATTGCTGTTCGTTAGTCTCGCTAAAACTCGAGAACGGCTGGTTTGATTTGGCTAATTTTGGTTTTGAATTATTTGTGGAAGTCTAGGGAAGGTTTAAAAGGTGAGTAAATAGGAAAAAATGCTTGTTTTTTATTTATTGATTCTGAGGCGGTACGAAGTTTGCCAGGTCAGCTAGTAAATAATAAATATTGGTGGACAATGCACACTACACCATCTAGTCCCAAACTAAGCACAGCTTGTAATATGGTGACTAGATGGCTGATACAATACTTATATATTTTAAATACATACAGAAGATACTTTATAACACCCAGACACAGAACACAGGTTTATGCTCGTCACACAAATGTGTGTTCTGGGAAGGAATCGAACCCTCAACCTACAGCGCAGAAGGCAGAGCTACTACCAACTGAGCTAACAGGCCCGTCTAACAATTACTACTTAATACTTAGAATTTATTAATATTATTACTTGTGGCAATGCCCCAGTGTCTTAAGGATACACAAGTCAGCGGCACAAACTCGTTAGTGGGCGCAGCTATAATACATGCTATTTCACCTAGCTTAGTGTGAGAAAAGGATAGACGTGCACCAAGAATAGAGATGAGCAGTAAGGAGATAGCGTGATTATAATTTCGAGTCATATGATCAGATTAATCTATGATTTCTAAATGAAACGATTGCGTAAAGATAATGAATAGACCTTTGGCTCAAGGGTTCTCATGAAAAAACTACTAAATGTATTTATAAAAAAAAAAGTTATTTGAGCTCTTGAATAAATAATCTATGCTTGTATGGGAACAATTTTTTAGTTTGCGTACTCCGTTTGTTATTTATTCACACCTAAAGTTGCGCTAAAATCAGTGATGAAAATCGATTTTTTTTGAGTATTGTATCTTTCAAATCCATATTATTTTCACAATTCTGTATTGATACAAGCATAGATTATGACAAGACAAATTTATATCACTTTTAGTTTTAAAGGTCCTTAGATAGCTCTACTATTTCTATTGTAATTTATATTACTGTATATTATCAAGCTTAGTAGACAGACCATTTGATGAGCTTGATGTTTTGCATAGGCTATAATAATTAGTTGTATCTTAAAAACTATACGTCCTAGAATTAAAAAAAGGCCTTGGTGTCGTGAAACACTCGGTTGGAACGACGTTCCTATCATAGTATATTATTATTGATAAACGTATTATATTATTGATTAACAAATACAAATGTATAAATTACTAGTGTCTGAGAGCAATTCAATGAAGCGCAGAAATAACTAATGAGTTGAAGGAATAGTAGGAAATTTTGTAATTAATATAATTTTCGAGTTGTGAAAATAAACATTTGATTGTACAACATTCAATTCATCTAATTCATTTAATAATTATAATAAATTATTTGTCTCACCCTATGGATAACCGTCTATACTGAAGAATGGGTCGTGTCGGAAATTCATAACGGAAAAATTTTACACATTTTTTGCCTACCCCTATCCGCCAAATCCGTATCGTGCGATAAGGAACTTCGTTCTAATAAAATAGTTTACAAATATACAAACAAAGAACTCTCTTACGACTTTACATTTATACGTTTGTAATTTTTTTATGCGAAAGTTATCGTCGAACAAACAAAGTCAAAGCCAAAGTCAAAATATACTTTATTCAATACAATCAAAAGGATCACTTTGAAACCATACAATACACATACAAAGCCTAATCACCCAAATTGCTCGCTTCGCTCGTTCGATCAATAAAGTAGACTATATCTGTACCAAGTTTCATCCAAATTCTTTAAGCGGTTACAGAGGGAGTGAGCAATAAACAAACATGTACGTAAACAAACAAACATCCACAAAAACTTTCGCGTTTATAATATTTATCGTGTTCACTTCTGTAAACAACTTTTCAATTTTAATATCTACAATCTATTTAACCGGAGAGAATTTTTACGCCACCCCTCAAATAGTGAAGCCCTAAAGCAATATGCGCTAAGAGCATTTGCAATCGCGAACGCTTAATTCCGAGGCTAAAGGCTCTTAGGCGGGGGAGTGGCTAGCGCGTCTGGTTCCAGATCAGTTGCAGCCCTCATTTTTGTATTTTATTTTTTGTAAAATCGTTTAGGGGTATGCAGGGTTATTTGTTTACATAAAAGTAGAAATAGCAACAACACTAGCAAGTGAAAGCAATATCATAGATATCATGGAATATCTATGATATATCATAGATACACTAATCAATTATTCAAAAATACCATGATCATAATAAAAGTACCCACTAAGTTGAGCGTTGTTTTAGATAACTAGACAAATCAATTTCAATTCAAGATGCTTCCTACTTTGTTTCTACGTTGAAAATAAAACGAAACTTAAGGTATTTCATAAATACGAACACTAAATCACGCCACATCCAGTTTTGCTTGATCTGCGCTGATTTCGTGCGATGAAATATTTGTTGAGCTTTTAAGTTGTACGTATTGTCCCTAAACTTTAAAAGCCTTACTTATAAACGCCTCTCAACTTGAACACTGCCTAAACAAAGCTTAGCCTCGGCGCAAACGGGCCACCGAACACAGCTACCGGTGGCTGTCGCGCGCTACCGCCACATTTGTAACAGTGTCACAAGCGAGCGACAGCCCCGGTGTTCGGAAGTCGCCACACTTTATAACCTTTCTTACTATGGACTCTGACACGGAAAGTTTTTGTTCGCGCTATTGTTAATACGCAGACGACGAAGACAACACCGTCGCCGCCAATATTGGGTACATCCATACCTACGTAGAACGTCTAACGGTGAACTGCGCGGGAGGTGGAGCAGTGCGATAGTGGCGGTTGTCGGCGTCTTGTGAGGCCCGTAGCGACAACAAGTGCTGAGTCGTGGATACTGCTGTAGCGAGTGGCCGCCACCGGCTACACGTGTGCGGTGCGTCTATATCGTGCGTCGCTGTCGCTGGCCACCTGTGGCTGTGGTCGGTGGTTCATTTGCGCTGAGCCTAAACCACACGATGGGGGATTAAAATATGAAAAAAAACCGACCCCACTTTCCTTAGAAACCGTTTATATTTCATTTTATTTCATAACTTTTTAAGTTACTAATACGTATTACCGTGCGAAATTTCATCACGATAAAACTACCTCTATAGAAAAAGACGAACTCTATGGCGTAGTGGACTAAGGTCCGGCTGAGACGCAGAAGGTTGCGGGTTCGATTCCCGCTGCGGGACAAATGTTAGTATGATCTGCAAGTATTTGTCTTGGGTCTGGTTGATTCTATGTATAATATTTATGTATTTACAAAAAAAAATATAAGTAGTATATCAGTCGTGTGGTACCCATAACACAAGCTCTACTAACTTTGGGTCCAGATGGGGCCAGATGATGCTGTGTGAAAATGTCCGGCATTGTTATTATTATTATTATAATATTCTGCAAGCAAGAGCAAGTTTAAGGGCGAACAGACAGACAGATAGTCCGGCTAATATATATATATATGTATATATATATATATATATATATATATATAATGCAAAACTTTAGAAGATCCTTATTAACTTCGGAACTCAAAAAACAAAAATGACAATTACCTAGAACGAGTAAATTCAATTTCAAATTCAAATGAATAATTTAAAATCTAAGTGATTTTAGGTGCCAATTTCTTATGAGAATTGACAAGAAACTCATCTGGGTTATAGCGCTTTTATGTATGATTCTTAAAACTATCATTACTACTACTATCTCCATCTAAAGGTTGTCTGAAAGAAATCGCTTGCTTAGCGATAAGACCGCATGTTTTACATAAAAAAAATTCAATCAAATTGTCATATTTTGTTTTAAGGTGTACAATAATGAATTTTCATTCATTCATTCATTTATATTACGAAAAACTATTACAAGGAAACTGTAGGTTATACATGTTGACTGAAGGGTAGAACAACACAGCATTCTAACAAAAATATACAGATTTGGAAATGCACCTCAATTACACACCTTAAGAATAGGTACCCAGTAGTTTGAGATGTATCTACCTAGTACCTAGTATACCTAGTACCTAATCCTACCTACCTACATCTTATTGTAGCTTGAGAGCCGATTTCAGATAAAACAATAAAAACAAAATATTCAAGTAAGTATTTGTATTTGTACCAATTAATTGTGAGCAATATTTTTTAACGTTATTGGTGTGATCTCCAAAAGCCCATTTTCTTTCCTAATTCTTTTTTGTGTCTCATTATTTTGTGCATTTCCACATAAAAGTCCGGAAACCCTATTCCGATGAAATCATTTTAATTATTTAAACCAAACCAAAAGGTTGTAGAACAATGGTTTCAATATATTCAACAACAAATCAGTAATTACATCATCCTCCACGCCTGTTTAAAGATAAGGGAATATTTTAATATGCAGGTAACAATCCCTCAGATGTAGATAATCAAAGATACAACCTAATAATAAACTTAATCTACGCACTTATTTTCTCTATAATAGGTTCCAAATAAATCGTGATAATAACATGCTCTAGGTGTTTACAACCTTCCTTGTCCGACCTCCGATTCATATTGTACAACTCTTATTACAATGAGACAGGGATTTAATTTCCTATACTATAAGAATATATTGTTTTTGGATAATTTAATAACAAATATATAAACATTGCTGGACAATGAACATCTAGCCTCAAACTAAGCATGGCTTATACTATGGACTACCAGATGACTGATATAATAAAATAAATAAATTAATAATTATTAAAGGACACCATCTAGCACCAAACTAAGCATAGCTTGTATGAAACTATGGGATAATAAACAATAATAATAATTATCATCATTGTTCATTTGTTCAAGATGATTTAGGTGGCGTCAGTAAAGTAACAGAGCAGTTAATTGTACTTAATTGAAATCTTTCGTTCATGAATCCACTCCAGCAAGCTTAGGTGGGTGAAGTTTCCTCACCATTGACGTCACTCTGCCTGGTATTCTATTTGATAGCGCAGGCCTTCCCAGGTACCCACACTAACCTCTCGACCTTGTCGACAGGACCCGCAGGAAAGACGAATCAGTACATGCGGTGTCGGTTCGGTTGCAGGTGCATAACGGCTGGCACCGAGCCGGGCTTGTTTCAAGTTTTCCTTCTCTTGCTAGCTCTTCTGTTAGTCAGCAGGGGGACTAACCCCCAATAATTTGATGACTATCGCAGTCGTCTCTATCGTAAGACTCGAAGCAGCACTCATCTGGGATCAATTCCACGTAGTTCAGTTCCACTATTATTAAAGAAATCAATAAATAATAAATAATTAAAGAGAACATGGTACACAACACTACATACCTTACATACCTTGAAGACAACGACCTCCTCAGTGATCGACATAACGGTTTTCAGCGAAAGCGATCTACTGGGGATCTTCTTGCACATTTGGAGTGAGGCCATAAATAAATACGGTGAAGCATTAGCTGTTTCACTCGACATTTCAAAGACATTTGATAGGGTCTGACACGCTAGTCTTATTGATAAGCTTCCAGCCTACGGACTTGCCAGTACAGTTCTGCACATAGCTTGCTGACTTCTTGAGGGAAAGATCCATTTGAGTAGTTGTTGACTGCTGCTCGCCTGATCGATTGGCAATTAATGCCGGGGTACCTCAAGGGTCAGTGCTCTCGGCCACACTGTTTTTACTGTTTTTACTGCACATAGAAGATCTGCTTATGCTAGGTATGCAGACGACAGTACAGTTGTGTTCAATTTTATTCTTTGTAGACATAATCTCAAGTAAGTGGATTATTCAACTCATAATGAGAAATAAGAAATGTTAAACAAGAAACGATGGTTTGCGAGGTCAGTACCTGGATGGGTGACCACATTGACATGATTAAGCAGTCGCTCTTGGCTTTTCAAAGGCTGTGACTTCTTCTTCTTCCCATGTCACTATTTAATTCGAAACAGTATGGTGAAAGGATTTAAATCCTTCTGGGAGGCTCCTTTCGTGTACATGTCTTCGCAGTCAGATTTATCTGTCAAGTGCATGACAGATAAACCGATCAGATGCTCAGTCGATTGTGGCCTCAATGAGTTGGATATCGCTTTATTTATTCAGACACAAAATTTTGTTTGTCTAAACGATTTTTTTTACTTCTACTACATGTTGGTTTCCATAGACTTAGTAGTGTTAAATAGTTTCACGTCCTCAAACTCTTTTGCACGGAACAAATATATGTAGGTGTAGATCCTCATCCAGCTGTACTCATGGAGTCGTCATGGTAATGTGCACAGACACTTAAACTACAAATTTAAGAACAAGAAACTTGTAAAACCATTTACTTTAGACTTGAGTATCCCCGTCTAGACGGAATTTATTCAATCGAACAACCCTTGATGTACCCTTTGTGGCAGGATGGGGTGGTATCTCTTTAAATATTATTACTAATATTATTATTTTTTTATAAACACGGGCTTTACTCGGGAACTATTATATCGATGGAGCCACCGACACTGTTTCGATTAATCTAAAGAATCTTCATCAGGGTGATTTTGATGCGTGGTCCGCTCGTTGCCGCTCGCGTTTACGGTTTGCACTTTGTCAAATGAAACTCACCCTGATGAAAATTCTCTAGATGAATCGAAACAGGGTTGGATATTCCATCGACAGCTGGTAGGCTTAGTTCCGCTGCATATGCAGTTCGTGCGATACGGTGGCTTACTGATGTAGCTACAGCTAGACTAGTTTATTTCAGCTACTTCCCTAGTGTTATGTCATATGGCATCATTATCTGGGGGAAAGCAGCTGATATGTAAAAAATATATTTTTATTCAAAAAAGGGCAATATGTGCAATTTATAAAATGACACCACGAGAGTATTTGGGAGAAATATTTAAAGAAATTAATATTCTCACAATAGCTTCACAATATATTTATATGAAAATTTGTTATACACTCATAAAAATAGAGAAGGGTTTCCGCAATATAGTGATCTTCATAGAATCAATACTAGGAATAGAAACAAGTTATACATCCCAAGATATCGACTAGAAAAAGTAAATAAGACCTTTATAGGGAACACGTTGGGTTTCTATGATACCTATTAAGAAATTTATAGCATAAATAAAGGTTAGTTTTTTCAAGAAAGGAATAATATAAATCATTATATTATTTATAGGAATGGCCTGATGTCGCTCTGCCCTCAGATATTGAATTGCAATCACATATTGAATAATGTGTTGTTTAAATATATTGCCATCTTTATTATTTGACATTGGAATGCCAAGGACATACCACACTTAACACCACTAATTATAATAATAAATAATCTATATAATAAAAATCAATTGCTGTTCGTTAGTCTTGCTAAAACTCGAGAACGGCTGGACTGATTTAGCTGATTTTGGTGTTGAAATGTTTGTCGTAGTCCAGGGAAGGTTTAAACGGTGAGAAAATTTGTAGCATTACAACGCATGCCGGGTACAGCTAGTTAATAATAAATATTGGTGGACAATCCACACAACACCATCTAGTCCCAAACTAAGCATAGCTTGTATTATGGTGACTAGATGATAGAATACTTATATATTTTTACATACATACTTATGGCACTTTATAACACCTAGACACATAACAAAAACCTATCTCCTTCACACAAATGTTTATCCTGGGAGGAATCGAACACTCAACCTACAGTGCAGCTACTACCAACTGAGCTGACAGGCCAATTATGTTATTATAGGGACGAGGGGTAGACTCTGACTAGGAATAGCATATTAGCTAATGCTTATATTGGCAGGCATGTTAAACGGGTTAGTACGAAATAAATATGACCAGCTTATTAGGGCGGTGAGACGCAAGATGTGCTGGTTCAACCCAGAAAATTATCGAAAATTATTTTACTGGCCTCGTAGTTCAGTCGGTAGTAACTCTGCTTTCTGGAGGTTGACAGTTCAAACCCAATCCAAAATAAACATTTGTGTGATAGATGTTCGTTCTGTAACAACTAGAGTGTCATAAATTATCAAGTAGGTATGTATTTAAAGGTATTTTAGTATTCTATGTCATCTGTTTCCCATAGAACATAGTTTGCGGTTTTGGTACTGTGTGAATTGTACATCTACATTTATTTAAAAGCACTGCTGGTATCGTGGTAGCACCTTTGCCTTTGCCTGTTGTGAGTTCAAACCTAGTCGGGAACAAAATAATTGGTGGAAGAAAAATCTAAAATGGTGGAAGAAAAGATCATTTGGAAACCGGCTCATCCTAAAACCTAAAAAACATCGAAGGTGTGTCACTGGATAGTATTCCTATAAGCGGCGATGACCTTGCAACCTTTCACGTACGGAATACTGTGCAAAGCGTGCGCGTATACAAAGACAATATTTGGTCGTGCCTTTGACTAATCTCTTTAGACAACCTCAAAGATCTATGTAACTAAAGATCTAGGGATGTAAACAACAAACCCGGGTGTTACAGCCTATTATTTATTTATATATAGCATAAATTTACCTTCTAATGCTTCATACTATAAACGTACAACACTGTGAGGTACCTGGATAGATGACCGCAGGGCATTACCATCGGAGCGCTTCTATGCTTTGAAGGACGTGTTAAGAGTGCATTGCGCGGTTTAAACTACATGGATTAATTCGTCAGTGGGTGGCCTAACCTTAAGCTGTTTGTAAGTTGAGTTTTATTTATTAAACCAAATGACACAAAATCAAATGATCATCTATATTCGAAACAGAAGACAGATTCAATTGGCAATAAAAAGTATTTAGTATTCCAAACCAAACGCTTCATATTTGAAAGTTGCCAGTATTAGATCGGCCATTTCATAGGTAAGAACCCAATAATACGAAAAACTCAGCAAGTTTTGTTTCAAGTGCTTCACTTGGCGGTCGGTTATGATGGTTGGGTTTTCATTGAGCCCCGAGCGAGGTCTGGTTACGGCCCTGAACCCACCGCTGCGCTTTTGGAGAGGAACGTATGAGAAAATATTTTGTGAAACGTCGCACTTTGGGCGCACCCCTTTCACGTTCACAAAAAGTGCACCACCAGAACACGAGTTGGGTTCTATTTCTGTTGCGATTACAAAGCTCTGTCTCCGCTTAAAGCACATGCGTAAAAATAGTTTTTAACCCCTTTGAGAGCTTTGCATAATACGTGTAATTTTTTTTAAAGAAAAACACATTTTTGCACGATCTGATTCCAACCCACGATTGGTAAGCGAGGATACTATCGCGTTTGTAATGATCGTAAATCGCTGTACCAAACAAAGCTTACTATTTTAAAAACAAATCAACCTGCAATATTCCACAAATTGCGTTTGTAGAATATTGCAGGTTGGTTTGTTTAACGCCAATATTTTTACGTAAATAGTGCGGTTGAACAATTTCACGTAAATTTTAATATTCAAAGGAAACGCGGAATACGCCAAATTTATTTATTCAGCAACTCTAGCTAGATAGAGTGTATTTTAATATTGATTTCTTTCACCATGTACTCACGGTAAAGTCGAAATTTGATGAGAATTAAAGATTATTAATTATTAAAAAAATATTACTACTCATTGTTTGTCCTGTTTTGTGTATCCTTATGTGTTGTGTAGTTGTTATTCGTTTTAGTCAACCGCGATACAAGTATATTGTATGTTCTTAATCTAAGTTTATGGTAAATAAATAAATTTCTATTTCTATTTGTATTAAATGGCAAATTAAAATTTGTTTGAATTGGCATATCTTATCTTATCTTATTGAATAGATTTTACTAGTACATTCCGTGGTTTTATTCACCACCAAGATTGTAGTCGCCATGTAAATGAGCTAAATCACATCAATCCCACGTTAACCATGTTAACTTCAAGAATTATCAATTAAAAATAAGACTCCATTTCAAACTTAGATGAAAACAAATCAAGATCGTTTGTCGTTTTACTAAGTGTTAGTCCAAGGAAACCACAAAATCAGGTAAACATTCAGCCTTAATTTGAAGTTCCTATTGTAAAATTGCTAGTTAATAGATTCAAACTCTCGGCAAAGAAAGGAAAAGCTAATCTGCTGCAAAACCGCAAACCAATTTACTGAAGAATATCAATGTTAATGTTAGTAATTGCTAAAGCTAATAATGTTATTAATAGCTTTAGCAATTACTTCGTACCGCAGGTAAAACAAGGTTACACGGTTCATCGCTTGTACCATCTCATATCATTGGTTATCAGAAGAGGGGACATTAATTGGTGGGTCTACTCTGCAAAACTATAAGCGTTGTAACAGGACAATAATCATTCAAAAAACAACTCATAGTTCCATCGTTTTGACTCGTTTTGAAAGATGGTATAACCACCGTTGCTTTTGACAATCAATTTACGACAATATAAATTTAATAAAAATTTGACAATTCGACTAAATTCATGTATATGTATATGTATATGTATATATATTCATGTACGGGGGTGTATATGGGGTTCCAATATTCATCTTCGGTACCCAAGCCAACCTCACCTGCACGTGGTGCACCTTGCTGAAAAACAAACGAGGCTCTGGCGGCCGGCTGATAGCGGCATAGCGCAGTCTACATCGGCATAGCTAAATCTTCTGGCCGCCGACGGGCAGCAGCGTCAGCGGTGCAAAAAGCTATGTCCTGCGATTCCCAACCCGCTTGCCCAGCGTGGGGATTATGGGCATATACCCCCCAATGATGATGAACGCAAGAAGGAAATGGCCCCTAGTTCCCGGCCGCCACGATATTCCTGGTCATGGTAGCGACCATGGTAACGGCGGGGCAAGGGGTGCTAAGAATCACCGGGCTACCGCAGGCTACCTACAACAACTGACCCTGGCAACGTTTAACGGACAAACTCTGAGGATCGACGAACATTTAGCGCAGTTGGAAGTGGAGCTGGAAAACATTAGGTGGCATATCCTGGGGTTGTGTGAAGTCCGTAGAGAGGGAGAGGACACCATTACCCTAGACTCAGGTCATCTTCTGTACTTCCGCGAGGGTGACCAAACATCACAGGGTGGCGTAGGGTTTCTCGTCAATAAGGTCCTCTCTAACAACGTTCTAGAAATCTCCAGTGTGTCGACCAGGGTAGCGTACCTGATCCTTCGACTATCCAAGCGGTATAGTATGAAGATCATTCAAGTCTACGCACCAACCTCGGCACATCTGGATGATGAAGTGGAGGATTTGTATGAGGACAAATCCAAAGCCTTACAGAACACCAAGAAGGCTCACTTCAACATTGTTATGGGGGACTTTAACGGCAAAGTGGGAGTCCGAGTTGGTGACGAATCCAGAGTAGGCCCACATGGTTATGGAGGTAGAAATCACAGAGGGCAAATGCTCGTCAACTTCCTAGCGAAGGAGGGGCTCTTCTTGATGAACACATTCTTTAAGAATAAGCCCCACAGGAAGTGGACGTGGCGAAGCCCCGACAATGTAACAAAAAACGAGATCGACTTCATCATGACGGATAAAAGGCATATATTCAGAGATGTTTCCGTGATCAACAGGCTCAATACCGGATCAGATCACAGACTTGTTCGAGGCTCTCTGAATATCAAACTTAGGCTCCAAAGAAACCGTCTGATGAAGTCCACGCTCCGACCTAATATACTCCAGATCATGGCGGGCACCGAGAAGTTTCAGAAGCTTCTTGGTGATAGATTCGTCGCCGCGGAACCCACCTATGACGTTGATGAGGCCCTACAAAACGTGATTGGAGCATTGAGGGACGAGGGCATCAAATTCTGCCAAATGCAGCCTAAAGGCAGGAATTCCAAACTCTCGGATGAGACGGCTGATGACAAAAAGACGGGAAACCACCCAGGCCACTTCGTCAGAGAGATCAGACCTGAACAAGCAAATTGCGAAGATGATACGGCGTGACCTTCGGAGCTCCAACACACGCCTCATTGAGGAGGCAATAGAGCGAAACCGAGGGTCCAAAGTATTCACTCAGCAGCTTGGCAGGAGCCACCTGACGAAGTTAACAACACACGATGTCCGAACCGTTCTGTCAAAGCCGGAGATATTATCAGAAGTCGAGGACTTCTATGGCCGACTATATGCAGCACATGATCCTTGCCCCCAGCGTAACAACCACGATTCCAGAGCCACCCTCACCCGCCACTACACCGACGAACTACCGGAAATCAGCCAAGACGAGATCGTGTTGGCCCTGAGACAGCTTAAAAATAGAAAAGCCCCGGGTGAGGACGGAGTTACTTCAGAGCTTCTGAAGGCTGGAGGAGCCACTGTTGTGCAGGAGCTGCAGAGCCTCTTCAACTCCGTCCTTCATTGTGGGAGAACTCCAAAGGCGTGGAACGAGTACAGGACCAGCAGTCTAAGCCCATCCAACTGCGCAGAGGAGTGAGACAGGGAGATGTATTATCTCCCTGTAATATCTAACTGAAACTGAACTCGCGCTTGTGAACTAGAAACTGTTCACAAGCGCGCTGGAGGATTTGTTTAAGACGCTAGACTTAAAAGGTATGGGCATTAACATAAACGGTGAGCACATCTCACACTTACGATTCGCAGATGACATAGTCTTGCTGGCGGAGTCGTGGGAGGAGCTACAACGAATGCTGGACGGCCTTAGCATCAGCCTCGCGGGCGATAGGTCTCGGCTTGAATTTGGATAAAACCAAAGTCATGGCCAATGACCAAATTGAACCTAGACCGGTTGCTGTTAATGGTCACCTTCTTGAAGTTGTCTCGCAATACACATACCTCGGGCAGATTTTGCAGTTAGGTAGAAACAACTTTGAGAAGGAGGTCAAGAGGAGGATTCAGCTGGGTTGGGCAGCGTTTGATAAACTACGTCGAGTTTTCTCTTCACCCATACTGCAGTGTTTGAAAACGAAAGTTTTCAATGAGTGCGTCCTACCTGTTATGACATACGGAGCTGAAACGTGGACACTCACAGTACGGCTAGTCCACCAGTTTAAAGTCGCTCAGCAAGCTATGGAACGAGCTATGCTCGGGGTTTCTTTGAAGGATAGAATCCGGAACGAGACTATCCGACATAGAACTAAAGTTGTCGACATAGCTCAGAGACTTAGTAAGCTGAAGTGGCAGTGGGCTGGCCATATCTGCAGAAGAACCGATAACCGTTGGGGTAAACGAGTTCTTGAGTGGAGACCGCGGCTCGGCAAACGTAGTGTAGGACGCCCTCCGGCAAGGTTGAGTCACGATCTGCGAAAGGCTGCCGGCAGAAGCTGGATTCGTCGAACTGAGAAAGGGCGCAATGGCGCTCATTAGGGGAGGCCTATGTCCAGCAGTGGACTGCTATGGGCTGATGATGATGATGATGACGACTAAATGCGACGTAAATGTGAAACGACCTTGTGGTTTCCATTTAACGAAATCAGTTTGTCACACCTACGTGATTGCGCATTATGTTTTTTAAATCGTATTAACCCAATTAGAGTTTGCTAACAGCTAATACGTGACCACCAGAACTTCAATAAGGATTTTAAGGAATTTATGTTAGGATATTAGGATTTTAAGTTAGGATTAAGATACCTAATTCGGGATTGTAAGGAACCGATACTATATTCGACCCTTCCTATACTATGATGACTATACGTGTTTTAGAACTACGCTACGTTCTTGCATGACCGCCAGATTCTGGAACGTTCCGTACGTTCGAGAATCTACGGTCATAGTTGAGGTGTAGTACAAGTGTCAGGCGGTGAGTAAATTTTTTTTGGTGTTTTAAAAAAAACACCAAAAATAAAAAATAAAAATCGGTTTGCACTCCGGAAATGCCGACAGAAGTAAAAATTATTTTGGCGCGTTAGAGTTTAGTAATAAATCACTTTAAAATCAGTAATTATGGCGACTGCCAATCAAATACTGAACGAACACAGATGATGCAATATTTTTTGTACAGAATGTAGATAATATATCAAAGAACCTCACTCAGTAAACTTCTCCATACAAAAGTAGACTGTAAACATGTGAATTAAGGTTTATAATCAAATGGGGCGAGCGCGGCAGCCGGCTGCGTCTATATCAAAGAACTAAACTCAGTAAACTTCTCCATACAAAAGTAGACTGTAAACATGTGAATTAAGGTTTATAATCAAATGGGGCGAGCGCGGCAGCCGGCTGCGTCTATTTTAAAGAACCTAACTCAGTAAACTTCTCCATACAAAAGTAGACTTTAAACATGTGAATTAAGGTTTATAATCAAATGGGGCGAGCGCGGCAGCCGGCTGCGTCTCGGTATCGGTGGCGCGAATCCAGAGGTTTTACCTCATCTAAAAATATGCGTACCGCGGTAAAAGAAGTTTTCACTTCAATAAAATGAAAAAAAAAATGAAATTGAAAAATATTTTTTACAAGGATCACTTTGAAACGTCTTACTTACTAGGTGAATTTAAGTGCCAATTCCTCCTAAACCCAGTCCGAAAGAAGAAGAAAAAGATAAAGAGTACAATGTTAACGCTAATATGTTATTACAACTTATACCATAGACCGCACGACACCAGTCTAATGTTCATTCTGATCGGTCGGTCGGCTGGCGAGGTATTCCGTTAGTTTCGTTCGCTTCAATACACCCAGTATTGAAGCGAACGTTTTACAATACATTTTAGGTGGTTCAATAAGTTCATCTAATAACAAAGGAAACTCCTACCAAAATAAAGGACTTGCATTAAGGCTATTTATTATTAATTATTGTTAACTGCAAAAATGATAAAATTAATCGATCAAATATATTTAACTAGTTGCTGCCCGCGCCTTCGCACGCGTGGTACCTACATAAAAAGTAACCTATGTCCTTCTCCAAGGTCCCATCTATCTCTATACCAAATTCACTATATACATTCATCAAAATCAGTTCTGCGGTTTAGGCGTGAAAACGTGACAGACAGACAGAGTTACTTTCAAATTTATAATATTAGTAAGGATTAATTGTTTTTTTAACCCTACCCTACAAATTGCATACCAATATTCATTGATGAAATATGTGTACCTACTTTATAACTCAATATCTTGCTACATACCCTATATTTCTTGCAAAAAAACTATTTCTATTGCTAAATCTTTCTTTTTTTATTGATATCCTATAGTTTGTGTAGAGTCTAATATACGAGTCCTATAGTTTGTGTAGAGTCTAATGTACGCAATAGATCACATAAAATACTTTATGCTTTTAATGTGTCGCCAAGAGAAAATTGACGTCTACGCCGTAGACCCTCTACGAAAAAAAACTAATTTTATAATAGCCTACTAAATAATTACAACTAACACTGTAAACTTTTTATATAATTTATTCGTCAACAAGGCACAGTCGTCAATACAATGGGTTTTTGAAAAAAATCTTATCAAGAATCTAAAGATCATGTATAAATTTTATAGCAAAACAATTATTATTTTAATTGTTAATAACAAGTTACCACACATCAGAAATATTATTTTAAACTCATTACCGAAAACACGGGCGCGTGACGTCACAATGCAAATTTCTACTCAATATTACATACAGTAGGTATAGTGTTTTACGTTTTCATCAATAAAATCTTATTATTGTCATAAATAAATTTTAAATATATCAGAGATGTCAAACATTAAGTGTGGGTCCACATTTGTGACATTTCAACGCGCCGTGGCTCCGTAGCCGTAACAGTTACGCGGACATGTGACACGACCTAGTGTCACGCGGCGATCCACTCAGGACACCACATATAAAGGCACGAACATCTCGCCGTAACATAACATTTGTGGCTTGACACGCACACATGAACGCGTAACATTTGTAGCGAGTGTGGACGGTGTTTTTGTACTGTCACGCTTCGATGTCACGTGTCACGAGCCGATCCCTCGGAAGGCGGTTTTGTCTAAGGATTTTCTGTCCTTGTCCGGGTAAATGCAACCGTCCACACTTACGTCTTTGCTACGCGTGGCAGACACGCGGCAATTATTTTTTGTCACTACACTGGTCACGGATCGGCTCGGCGCGCGAGTCGCTGCGCTGTGGTGTGCCCCTTCCGCTACCCGCACCCCGCTGACGTCGGATGGTTAGTGCTGTGCATCACTTCACTTGCATTAGTGGGTTGTTGTGTGTATTCGTTACAAGTGTTTACGTGGTTATTAGTATCGATTATAGTATCGATTATAATATCGATTATAATATCGATTATTGTATCGATTATAATATCAATTAGATAGTATCGATTATCATATCAGTTACATAGTATCGATTATATATTATCGATTATATGGTATCTATTATAGTATCGATTATAGTATATATTATATAGTATCGATTATAATATCGATTATTGTATCGATTATAGTATCGATTATAATATCGATTATAATATCAATTATATAGTATCGATTATAGTATCGATTATATAGTATCGGTTATAGTATCGATTATAGTATTATAGTGCTCGAGACTCTGGAACTTAGTTTCAGCGTTTAGCTACTCACCTATCAGCCTCAATGCTCTACACTTGACCTACCTTTCAGTTATACTGTTAGATCTTTTCCGCCTGAGATAGGTACATGTTTTGACCAGATTAATAGTTCCACTCCACGTTTACGACAAATAATAATCACACGCAAAAGCGGCGGTGCGCCGGGTACACTCGGCGGCGTCGTCGCGCCGGCGCGGCACACACGTCTTCTACTTATATTATTATTTTTTTCTTGTAAATACCTACATACATATTATACATAGCTTGTATTATGGTGACTAGATGACTGATAGAATACTTATATAGTTTTAAATACATACTTATGATACTTCATATTACAGACACAGAACAAACACCTATGTTCTTTTATTCCTAAATAATTCTCAAATAGTAAGTATACGTAATACCTACATACAAGTACCCAACATACTTTAATAATGATTGCTGGGTTTTCATTTACCTATGTACCTACCTACTTACTCTTGAAATGCAATTGTTAAAAAAAATACATACCTTTCTACCTACATTACGCTACAGATAGTTTAGGTCGGTATGTAAAAAAAACTTAAACAAGTGTTAGATTGGAAGGTTAGGTAGGTACCTACGAGAAGAGTACCTACTTTAATCTTCATACTTAGGTGAGCCTAGCTGTTTAGTTTGCTTAGAACCCTGCTTGCTTGTGCTCGTATGCGTATACGAGCACAACACTGACAGACACGGCAAAACGACACGATCTCTCAAAATGTTACAGTCCTGGTCCACATTTAGCGTAGCAAGTACCGTAACGGAGCCACGGTACGATGAATTGTCACAAATGTGGACCCACCTTAATGTGATCGTGGTTGTTTCGTAGCATCGTGTCTAAAAACAACTCCGCAAAAAATGTTTTAAACTAGCTATCCCGTTACCTTCATCAGCGCATTTTAAAAAGAAAAAAAACAAAATATATCTAATTTTAAATCTAAACCATTGTTCGATTTCTACCGTTGAATTGAGGGTAGTCATGTCAACACTACTTTGTCAACAGTGGCGTTGACAAAGTAATTCGCGTTCGGACTCTTCGAAATAAGAATGGTTTAATCCAGAGACCTACCACTAAAATATGTCCATTGCCCTATGCAAATTAGTAATTTATACCTACTCTCATTTAGTCAAGTAAGTTTATTGTATTTTTACTATACCATGTACACTAAACATTTATTTAAGACATAAACATATTCTTCACAAGTTTAATTATGTTTATTTTATTGTTTGTATTTTATTATAATATTATACCCTACACTTCTCATACATTTAGGGAAATCAACCATATTGATTTCGGTGCGGGGTATGTTCGATTTCTACCGTTGAATTGAGGGTAGTTTGGTAAACCACCACCAAACCCTTTTTTGACGGACCTTTTTTGAGAAGGCAGGTTCTTTGTGAGCGTTGAGATGACAAGACGTTCTGCGTCTACTCAATGGTGATCGTGGATTTTCCTCAAAGCTAGACGTTCTAGCAACTATATTGTGTTTGTGGGCTCACTGCCGTGTAGTGTGCAGTTTTCAAAAACATTGAACTTAGGATAGCCGTGCTAACCTCGAAGTTCCATCCAAACTGTCTGCGGCGTGCCGTGCACGCCTGGACCAGATCTTTCTGGAGCTGACATGGTGTTCAATTGCCTTCTTGAAGACTGTAGGAACGAACTTTTTCACCCACCAACACTAAACATACATTATAAAAATCACAAAAGCTGCGAGTATAATTTAATCTAAAAAGATAGTGTTAAAACCGCACAACCATTCTCCATTCCACTTAAACACTCAAGAAAAATTTCATCAAAATCGGTTTCAAGTAGTACGCCGATATATAAATTACATGTAGTTTAGTAAGAAAATAAACTTATTTACTTAGATTTAGAATATTACATGCTTTACCACTTCTTATTTCAGAATAAAACTGAAAATCATTTGTGAGATTATCCGTTATTATAAATATAACTCATATCAGATATATTATCAGAGTTTGCTTTTATAGTTCCTTTATTACACATAATTTATTCAATTAAATTAATTATCATACAAATATTTTTGTACACGAAATTTCGGATATTAATAAACAGTCAACCGTGTACTAACGTGGTTACTTTAACATTATGACATCCCAAACAAAACGGCCAATCATGGTGCGTTTGGTGCCGTGAGATTTTTTAAAATTTAATCACTTTTATATATGACGGCGCCATAGCGATGGTATAATCAGCTACTTTATTGTCAGGATGGATGAGCGGACGTGCTAGTGAGTGAGTTTTCTTTGTTCCAGAAATTAACTTACGCCCGTGGACGGGCGAATGTCAGTTCGGCCGTGACGGCGCCATAGCGAATTTTCAACGACAAGAGTGACAGGCGGCTGCGAATGTCACTCTAGTGGAGCGTCGTGTCGATGGTAGCGAGGCATCCATCTGGTTTTTGACACTTCTTGGACGAGAAGGGGCAGCGCACCACGTTTGCGACGAATCGCTTTATATTTTAGCCAATCAAAGTTAACCGGGAATAAACTACAGTACTAAAAATTATGATTAATCTTTAGGAAGATTTATATTCTATGAGTTAGAGTAATTGAAAGAGTTACATCATTTCTGTTACAAGGAGAATAATGATTTAGTTTTGCTTCTTCACCCGCGTCCACGACAAGTATAATGAATTCTGATGAAGGCCCTCCTGCGCTTTCATATAGGAAAAATTTTTTTTTTCAAAAACCCAAGTTCGAATCTTTATAATTTTCACTCAAAACGGGATATTTATCATGATATATGAGTTTTTCTGCTTCCCGATATATCGGCACAGTTGCAAGCGCCATGATCACGAGATAAAAGAGATGATTGTTTATCTCGTGATCATGGCGCATGCAACTGTGCCGAAATATCGGGAAGCAGAAAAACTCATATATCATGGTAAATATCCCGTTTTGAGTGAAAATTATGTGCAAAACCATGATAGTTTTAAAAGTTATTTCGAGTCTATAAATAGGATGAGTCCTAAATTATGAAGTAGTCACTTATTAAGCCTGAAAATAGATATTTACGTGCATCACTACTATCCTACAACAATATCAGGATAATTTAATAAATACAGTAGGTGCAAATAGAACAAAACAGAATACTTTATGTAAACTAGTTTGTTCTTCAAGCTACAATGCTGAACGAAACTCTTTTCAAAGTTAAGCCTTTGTACATCTCTGTTTATTGTGTATTTATCTTTTGTGTACTGTAAAGAATATATAAATATACTAAGCTTTTTACTCGAACAAAGAAAAAATAATGTTTTGCGACGACCACGCATTTATTTTTAAATTAAGGCCGCTCTCTCTGTGACGTAAAAATATACTTTAATGTTAAAAAGAGTTAGCTAGTTAGCGCCGAACCTAATAATGCAATTTAAAAGTATATATGGAAACTTAATTTAGTTCTGCCTTTTCTGGCGAAATTTTAGGGTACAAAATTATATTTTGTGCAAATAATCATAATTAAGGTCGCTGCCATTTCGAAAAGTTTCACTACCCTTAGGAGACACCTAAATCGGGTTCCCAAATAGTAAGGAGTAACTAAAGCAAAAGTTACACCAACTATTAGGTGATGTTCCGACACCGATTGGGCAGTGCGTAAAGCTAGGCAACATATAAACCGATAGACGTGGCAATATAATAAGCGTTACTTACAGGGCTTAGAACACTTTCAGGCGTTTACGCTTGCGATTATATAGATCTAATTGTCAGTTGCTTGTGCTAAGTCATGTGACCGAAACGAAACAGCTGCTGTCATTTCCATACAATGAGATTACTCCGTAAAGGTGGTTCTAGACGGCCATTCCTCGATGAAGTTTATAGTTGACAATTGACCATCGACTAAGACTTTATTATCAAACCATCACTTGACACTGGGAAAATTGTCGACAAGACAGATGCCATTATAGAAATAAAAAAAGAAGAAGTAAAACCACTTGACATTGGCAAAATTGTCGACAAGACAGATGCCATTATAGAAATAAAAAAAGAAGAAGTAAAACCACTTGACATTGGCAAAATTGTAATCAACACAGATGCTATTATAGGAATAATAATAACGTTTTAAAAACTAAAAAGAATACCGACTTCATTGCATATAGAAAATATACAACCGAATTGAGAACCTCCTCCTTTTATGAAGTCGTATTTTATTTTACGCTTTTTAGTACATTATAATCTTTCGAAATTCGTAAACACTACTGGAAAGTTACAGGAAAGCAAAATACGAAATTCAGTTTACTTTGATGATATATTTTTCCAGCTATTTTGATTTAAAATCCAAATTTATTTGGATAAGTATACAGAAATAATTACAAAAATGTACAGAATATTATAAAATAATATAAAATACACGTAAAACAGTTGAGCTATCTAAGGACTGTTCAAAACGATTTAAAGATAACAACTGATCCAGATCACTGCCAGAGGGCAGCGTTCCCAAGATATTGGCGGCATTGCCGCGATGAGTGGCAATGCTAATACCCTGAGCCAGATAGGAGTCACTCTTGGGTAACGCAGACGCCAGACGCCGTGAAATAATTTTGAAATGCGAGCTCCTGCTCGACTGGAGGTCTCGTCTCAAAAGGCTAAAATATGTAGGCCTTATTCAAACCGGCATATTTGCGCCTTTTGAGGTCCTGGGCACATTCAGCCGCCGCACCAGCTCTAGCGGAAGTCCCCGACAGATGGGATGCGGCCAGGGTGTCTAGGCAAGTAGCATCCGACACTAATGGCCGGCTCATCTCCCAAGGGACAAGAGTCATGCCATCGGGCAGAGGCCCGATGATGGTAAGAGTACCATCATCACATATCAGACTGTTCGGTTCGAGAACAGGTGGTACGTTGACGCTGGCAAATGCCAGACGAATGAAATCGTTAAGACTGGCGTGGGCCCTATAACACGATAACCCGACCCATCAGAAAGTATATCTCCATTAAACCTTTTTAAAAAAACTAATTGAGAAATTCCTCCTTTTTTGAATTCGGTTAAAAATGCGAAAGAGGTGAGTATGGCAGTAAGAATCCTGGAATGGACTCGTAACTTTCGTAACTCTATATTAATTAAAGAATTTTTTTTAATTAATTTTGAAATAAGTTAAAACTTATAGTTTGCTCTTTTGTGGAATTTTGTTACTCAAATTTAGAAACTAGTGCAAACAAAACAAGATCGTTCGTATTTTATTTCAACGAAACTACAGAATTAAGGCAATGGCGGTGATTCTATTATTTCGCCGACGGTCTTATGAAGCTTACAGCAAAGTCCAAATTATTAATTTCGAAAGTGATTTTTAAATGACAGTTTTAACATTTACATATTGTCTTTTTGAATTGATTCAATACGACAATATGTAATAATATGATATGATATACAACAGTTGGTAGTAGCTCTGCCTTCTGCACTGTAGGCTGAGGGTTCGATTCCCTCCCAGGATAAACATTTGTGTGAAGAACATAGGTGTTTGTTCTGTGTCTGAGTGTTATAAAGTATCATAAACATGTGTTTAAAAATATATAAGTATTATATCAGTCATCTAGTCACCATAATACAAGCTATGCTTAGTTTGGGACTAGATGGTGTTGTGTGCATTGTCCACCAATATTTATTATTATTTATTATACTCCTAGAAAAACCAATTTACAAGACGTCTAAAAAGAACTAAAACACGTCAATTAATCAAATTTAAGAAGAGTTCTAAAATATTGGTAGGGATCCTTGTTTAGCCGTGAAAACATAGGTAACTAACAATGGGAGATGGGAGATGGGAGATGGGAGATGGGAGATGGGAGATTACTATTTGCTGATAGTTGTTTCAAATAACATATTCGTGTGAAATTTTATTGTAATTCATTTCAAGAAGTATCATAGCTCTGCTAATTAAATATTTTTTACTCGTTCTATTGCATTTTTTATTCAGTAATCTTAGCGGAATTTTAATGAATAAATTGTGACTACATAGGACAAGTATGGATAGTTAAATTATATGTGTATTATGTTGCAATGTGATTTGAACGACGAATCAAAAAAACTCTAGACGGCCATTCCACGATGACGTTTAGAATTGAAAATTCACCATCGACTAAGACTTTAATAAACTATAAACAAATATAAACACTTGAAATTATTATGTCACATGCCATACAAAACAAGAAGAAGAAGAAGATACTGGTAATATAAGAGATATTGGTGCAACAAAATAACATCGTTCGTATTTTACAAAATTTTCATTTACTGATTAAATAGAAATTTAATTTTAGAAAAAAATATAGAACAAACGTGTTTCCCACCAGCTAAAAAAATTTCATTGAAGTAAAAACTATAATAAGTATCATACTATAAACATTAGAAACACGAGTCATCAAACATTTACTAACTTGGAATTCAAAGATCTTTTTTTTGTGAATTTGAACACTTTGTTAAATCCATATTAGAACAATGAAAGTATGTCTCTTTATTTATTTGTTTGTTAGTTAAGTGTTCACGGCTGAACGACTGAACGGCACCCATATTACGTAACTCACGACAACAATTAGCAACTGGCTAACACGGCAATAGGCGTTAATTGCGCAATCACTTCGACAGACTTTTTGTACGCTAATAATTCTACTTTATGCGTATTTTCTAAGTGGGTGGTTCCGAAGTCCAACAAGGATATTATAGTATCATGATGTCCATCTATCTGCCTGCCCCTAGTCAGGGTTCTAGCTTGCAGACTATCGTGTTAAAATTTTGTTAAAATAAAAAGTTATTTGGAAACAGTGTGGTTAAAAGATTAAAATACGCCTCAAAGGCTCCTTTCGTGCACTTAGCACATGTGTTTGAACTTTTTAAGTTCTACGACATGTCGGTTTCCTCACCTTATTTACCTTTGCCGTTTGAGAGTACCGAGAGTAAGAAACAGAACAGAAAAATATATTTATGTTATACATTTTGTATCATGGGATAGATCTAATCAAACGATACAAATGTTCGTAATATTATGCTTTGAAGCTTTCATTTGAGTCTAGGGGGTCCAGGGGGTCCAGGGGGCCGACCGCGGTAATATTGAACGTTTGAACCAAAGCTAAACCTAAGCCAAAACGTTATTTTAGACATATTTCGTGCCGCGCTAATCACTATAACGGAAACGATTTAGCTCTAATTTGGATTATACGTTGATCAAACGTTGCGAGAATTATTTTGAATTCTGAATTAATTTAGTCAGACTGTGCGAGTGCGGGTTATAATGGTCGATGCGAGGTAGAGTTGTGAGGCTTATTTATAATGCATAGCTCATAAAGTGACCAAGGGTTGTTGGTGTGATTTTTGAATAAATAAAACTTAATCAACAGGTAAGCCTGTGACGTCAGCGTGCGGCGGCCTGGAACGTTCTTTTGCCTGTCACTTATTACTCGCAGATCCGGAATAAAATTGTCTGCTTTGCTATTACAGTTCTCCAATATAGTGTAGGTACCCTATATAAGATGAATTTTTGAGACGCGGCAGTAACGAAAGTAGGAGACTGGCCTTAACTTTTGATATTTTGAGATGCATTGACCCTGGGTCAATTTGCATAAAAAAAGATTATGTTAAAGCTGCCCATTTTCTGTCTGATTGTTATTTGTTTACTAAATCTATGCATGCAGTTTAAATGTACTTTTCAACAAAGTTATATATCAAACTTATATTTCACTTTCTATACACGGGTTTTATTCAAGTATTATGCTGTCGATGGAGGCACCGACACTGTTTCGATTAATCAATGAGTTTGGACCGCAGTCCGCTCGTTGCCGCTTGCGGTCTGTTCGTTGCCAAGGCGAACCGCGAGTGGCAACTAGCAGACAGCAGTTCAATCTGACCCTAATGCAGATTTTCTCCATGAATCGAAACAGTGTCGGTACCTACCTCCATCGAAAAAATAATACGTGAATAAAACCCGTGTTTATGAAAATGTACCATTCTACTAAAATGTACCATCCTACTATAAAGTCAAAAATGTGGCGTTTGTCTGTTCGTTTGTTACTTTTTCTTGGCTAAACGGCTAAATGGATTTTGATGCAATTGGGAAAGGAGATATATTGTATTTTAGGACAAGCTTTTTTTGATAAAGCTCGGACAGCAGCTAGTATTTTATATGGGAAACTTTATGTGGATGATTGTTTATTACTGAAACACACAATAAAGGCTAAACCGATTTGGATGAGACTTGGCTTTAGATAGCTATAGATATGGACCTGGAATAACATGTAGGATATTTATTATCAAGCACTAATTTACTTTTTACTTTCCACTAAAAATGTATTATAGGCTCAAATTTCATTCAATGAAGTCACTTTTCTTTTTAGTTTTTAAAACGTAATTATAACCTATACGTTAGAATCCTTCCACCTATAAAAGTCATTATTTAGCGTTCGTTGTGAAAACTAATAATGGTATCTACATAAAATAATGTTTATGATACTCGTAATTTCCCAAAAAAAAGTCCTTTTTTGTACAAACTAGTCTTCTTCTTCTTCTTTGTTTATGGCATGTGACATAATAATGCCAATTTTGCCAGTGTCAAGTGTTTATGTTTGTTTATGGTCAATTTGTTTAATAAAGTCTTAGTCGATGGTCAATTGTCAATTTTTGACGTCACGCGGAATGGCGTCTAAAATTTTCTTGGGATTCCTCGTCGTTCACATCACATTGCATCACAACACACATTTAATTCAATTCTCCATACCCGTCCTGTAGTCACAATTTATTCATTAAAATTCCGCCATTATTACTAAATAAAACATGCAATAAAACGAATAAAACAATATTAAATTAGCAGAGCCGTGCTACTTCATGAAATGACAAACAAAGAATCCCTACAAACTAGTCAATTTGACAAGTAGGCCAGTCAAAATAGCATTTAACTTTGCACTAAATTTCCGGTTCAATATTTTTTTTTATAAGGTTTAGGATCACTTACTGAGCATAAAATCACAAAATGCTGATAGATCCAGATGACGCTTCAAGCGCCATCTTGAAAAAACGTTTTTGGCCGATGTCTCAGAAACTATGCACTTTAGGGCAAAAGTTATGGAGATTATTATTGTAGAGAATACAAATTAAAATTTTATTAAATTCTTGACCGTTTTGGAGGCGGTGAAAATCCAATTATATTGGATGTTTCCTCTTCTTCTTCGTGACCCTCTTCGGAGGAATACAAAGAGGACTGTGAAGCCGCGATGAATTCCTTGTTCTCGTGGTCAAACTCGTCAACATCAACTGACTCCTCGTTGGAGTCGAGGTTCACCGTCGGTTGATTAGTACAAGTTTCAGCCGTGCAATTCTCGCAAAGCACAGTGCAGTCTAAGCCTGCTTTCTGCATCCACATGCACTTCTACAGCCAGTGCGGCATTTACAGGAAATCAACTCCAGTAGACTGGGAGGTGCCGCAGGAGATGTTGAAGCAATTGGTAGAAGGCCCTGAGCAGTTCGTGTCCATCTCCATTCCTCCGGGTCCAGATAATTCCCAAGCCAGGTTTGAACTTGGTGGTAAGTCCGGAAGGAATGGTATTTAGCAGCATTTTCATTTAGTGGTAGTTTCTACATCAAACTTCTTATAACTCAAAAAGTATGGACATTAGAAAAAAAAGTTTAAACAAAAGTTGTAGAGAATAAACTGATCTTTAAAAATGGATTGACGCATTTTATTGATTAATCTAATATTTCAAAAGTTATCGGCCGCGATATAAAAACTGGTTCATTAAATTGGCCATAAATCGTAAACGGTAAGTTTTACAAAAAAGTTTACTTGCAACAAAAGATGTGAAATTTTATTTTCTACAATAATAATCTCTATAACTTCTGCCTTAAAGTGCATAGTTTCTGAGATATCGGCCAAAAAGGTTTTTTCTAGAAGGCGCTTGAAGCGCCTGGATCTGTCAGCATTTTGTGATTTTATGCTCAGTAAGTGACACTAAACCTTATAAAAAAAAAATTTTAGTACAAAGTTGACCAAAAAAACGGCTATTTTGACTGGCCTAAAGGGTACAATCTAAATATACTAATACCTTTAAACGAGCAATTCTTCTATATATGTATACATATTATATATAATCTGAGTCTCGGAAACGGCTCCAAAGATTTTCATGAAATTTAGTATAACGGGGTTTTGGGGCGATAATTCGATCTAGAAAGGTTTTTTAGAAAACGTCGTTTTATTCGTGTTTTATAATCAAGGTTTAATCAATTTTGTACCTTGTGAACGTGTAAATTTGAACTTTAAATTGCATAAAATTTGAAATTAAAGTTTTTACTGCACAAGTAATTATATTTGTTTAACTGTGTTCAAAACAGCACAGCTCGGTTTATGGGTCATTCCCCGAGAACTACGTGTAAATCTGTTTGAATCTGGGTAAGCATCGGGAAGACGAAAATCTAAATGGTATCTGCTTCAACTTGTCCAAAAACCGTCTGGATTAAATCGTAGCATGTCTTTGTAGTAATCAGTCTATGATGCAACCCGTGAAAATACTATATAGAAATAGATACTTATTTATTTGTTAAGCACACACACTCGAAAACAGAAAATTTTACATTGCAGAATAAATAGAAATGGACAAAACAAAAAGGTCTCCACTCAGCTTTTAATGTCACTAGGAGGTACTAGCTAGGCACTGGTTTCTGTCGAAACCTTCAACCAGTGAGATATTTGCGTATCAGAACGTCAATAGGCTCAGAACAAAACGCAAATACTTTCAGCATAACTTGATGATATCTGAAACAGATTTAGTAGCGGCCACGGAAACGAAGCTAGACCCTTCAATTAATGATGCTGAAGTGATACCAAGTAGTTGGGAGCTATTGCGGCGAGATCGACCTTCTAGAGGAGGAGGAGTGCTTCTAGCAGCAAGGCCGGGGCTTGAGCTCACGCGACGTCATTATCTAGAGACGACGGACTGCGAAGATGTATGGGCTGCAATTAATTACTTAGGCAGAGTTTATTTTCTTTGTGTTATTTATGTAAAGCCGAGTGCGAAAGAAGAAGAATACATGAATTGGTTCTGTAAGGTTGAAAGTAATATTGATATTATACGTGACTCGCCCATTGTCGTTCTTGTTTCTTGGTTCTTGCACCTTAATAGTGCAAATGTAAATGTAAATAATTATATGTATTATTTTTTAAATTACTGTGATCTCATAGAGCATAACGATATAGTTAACGTCGTAGGTAGCAAATTGGATGTGGTTTTGACTAGTGGGAGTATGCAGGATGTGAGTGTGTATGCAGCTGAGGAGGGCTTGGTGGAACGCGCAGGTAAATACCATCCACCACTTGACGTTGCGATGAACTGTGACGTAGTTAAAATAGAAAAGAAAATGGAGGCCAGCAACATTGATGCATCAACTGATTGGAACTTTGGTAAGGGAGATTTTGTGTCACTTTATAACTGTATTATCAATACTTCCTGGGATGAAGTTCTCGTGCAAACTGGTGCGAACAAAGCTTTAGACTCTTTATATTCTTCATTGTACAATAGCTTTAACACCTGCATTCCAAAGAAAGTACGTCGTCCTAAGGCAACTAGAAGATACCCAACTTGGTACACCAAAGAAATACTAACAGACCTTAGATTAAAATCGACATTACACAAACTATGGAAGGTGAGCAAGGATCCAACCGTATACAGGTTTTTTAGTGCAATTAGGTCTAGTGTAAAATTAAAAACTACTTTGGCATATGACAACAGATAGCATGACATAAACGCGATTCAGGCTTGGAGTGACACAAATCGACTTCACTTTAACGTATCGAACTGTCAAGTTGTGAGTTTCACCGCTCGTCACAAAGCATAGTAGCACAATATGAACTCCGAAATGAATGAATTAGCAGGTGTTATTCAGTAATAGATCTAGGGATAGAATTTGACACGAAGCTAAACTTCCACAACCATATCCGCTTGCTAACCATCACTTGTTTTAAAAGATTAGGTTTTCTTTTACGTAACTGTAAAAGCTTCACGAATATACATGCCATAAGACTACTCTACACTTCTCTAATCAGAACAAAAGTTGAATACGGTGCCGCTGTATGGAACCCTTATGAAGTTACATACTCACTGATTTTAGAAATGGTTCAAAAAAGATTTCTCAGATTCTTATACAATAAATGTTATGGTTACTATCCATTTATGTATCCAACGCTATATCTTCAAGGGGCTTTAGGGTTTAACTCTACTCTACGAGCAAACCATATCTTTGTGCCGCATACTGAGGGGTGTTGCCGATTGTCCTTTTCTTCTAAGTGAAGCCAGCAGGCTATGCGTCCCAGAACAGCGTGCTAGGTTCCGCCCTGGCCGCGTACGACTTTTTGAGCTAGTGCGGGCACGGACACTGTATTGTCAACATTCGCCTATCTCCCATGCGCAGCGCAATCTCAATGCGCTCATCACCAAGCATCCTCACTTCGATGTGTTTGTGGATGAATGGAAGATGATTGAACGTGCTTGCCTTAACTTTTGTGAGAACATTATTAAGTATTATTATACCTAGGTATGTTTAAAGTTCCAGGTTTAAGTAAGAATTGTAAAATGTTTAGTTTTTTTTTTAATGTAAGTAATTGTTAAGTATTGTGATTTCGTTTCTTTTGTTTAAGTTTCTAGTTTCTCTATTTTATATTATATTAAGTATCCGTGCTAGATATAACGCATTAGTGTAAGCTGTAAAGTTATATCCATTTTAAACATTCATAAATAAATAAATAAATTTGTGTAAATCCCATATAATAATTTAGATCTTACATAATAAATAATAAAATGGTTTTTGAGAGCCAAACAAAATAAATACAGATAAAATAAAAACATTTTTACTTTCAGAAATATACTCATTTATGTAATTAAGGACTAATAAATACATAAATACTTACAACTTTAATACGGTAAATAACAAAATGTAGCTCGATAAATTATTCATATAAGAAAAGCTTTGTTGATTGTGCCAAACGCAATTGATGAAATTCATCTAAATCGTTGATAAACTCGACTGGAAGGAACTATTTTATTTGTTTAATTGTCGATTTACATGAAATAAACCAGTATCCAACCAGCTTTACCTACATATAATTTGTAAGAATCTAGCTTAATAAACCTTAAGTCTTAAGATACAAGCTATTTTTTAATGTGCAAGCGACAATCAATGATCTCACGGGTTTCGCGAGCTTTCTGGCGCATTTAACTTCCTGTTTAGGGGATTTATTTGCTCGATTTGATATTATTAAATCTATTATTATCTATTACGCATAATATTAGAACACTTTACACTAAAATATAAAATAAGAAGGTAATAATAATAAAAATAAAGATATATTATCAACTGAAAGGTTTGCCAAGACCACCACAGTTCGTTGTTCATCAAGTAGAAATGCTTTATAACGTACGTGTCACTATATTATCGGAACATTTTGGCCTTTATACATTACTTTTGCCAGACTATCTAAAATTTCCTCAAACACGAACGACTTTACTCGGTTTGTCCCAAAAATCAATTTAGAATAACACTTCTTTAAAATACTTTAAATATAATGTAATTTTCCAAAATAACCCTTAAAAGGGGTAAAATGGGGTGTCAAAGTTTGTATAGGAACTTTTTAACGGGTCGTGTGATTTCTTTGAAATTCGGTTTGGATACTTAAAATGCAAAATAAATAAAAGGACACGTGTTTCAGGATTTTTCAAAATAAAATGGAGTGTGAATGTCCATGGAAACTTTGGAAACTTTTTAATGGGTGGTGGGTGTGATTGTGTCATATAGAAGCAAAGTCAAGTCAAGTGTTATAATCCTCACTAATATTATAAATGCGAAAATAATTCTGCCTGTCTGTCTGTTTGTCATGTTTTCACGAGTAAACTGCTGAACCGATTTTGATGAATGTTGGTATAAAGATAGATGGGACTTTGGAGAAGGACATAGGCTACTTTTTATTTAAGTACCACGCGTGCGAAGCCGAGGGAAGCAGCTAGTGTGATATATTTTTAAATCGCGCGGACGAAGTCTCGAACGGGACAGCTAGTAATTTATAAAACAGATGTCGTTTCTCAATAACTAAATTTGCACGTTATAAATCTATATTATCTATAGATCGTTTTGAACGGTCCTTAGATAGCTCAACTGTTTCACGTGTATTTTTTATTATTGTATATTATTCTGCACATTTTTATAATTATTTTTGTTGTAGAAGTAAATTTATACACATTTCCACGTGAGAGTGTGAAAATATCTTGTTTGTAGACCCTTTAGACCTAGCCTCTTTGCATACAAAAGCTCTCGTTCTCTTTGTGACTGGCGCCAGCGTGCGGGTTTCCTTGTTTATTTTGCTATTGTACCTAAATGACTCCCTCTCTTCACTTGCCTTCTATCACGGTGCAAACCCCCACTGACGGGGACAAAGCAAGCTTAATTAACCTAAGGCCACAGGCTCACTTCACGCGTCTAGCGACTAAGTGACTAATTTACTTTGTCATTTTGAATACCAAAGTTAATAATGATTAATGAATGACTGGCCTCACAATAAACTGAGGTACAGTTTCATAATAACTATGCTTTCACCAATGTACGTTTTGGTTTCGATACCCGCTCAGGTCATTTGAATTTAGATGGGTACTCGTTTTTATTATAGACATCGAGATATGATTATACGTGTACATAGACTACTTATAAACTTATACTAGTCGTACTTTATAACGCCCAGACATATTTTTGGACATATTTTTGGACATATTTTTTTGGTTGGACCAAAGTCCAAAATAGAGAAACAATTTTATATTACTCTTCTTATATTTACAAAGTTAACGTGTGATTGACAAATTTTAGCGCAATTTAGCTATCGTGTAACGAAGTGTTGATTGAAACTGCGGAAAATCATAGAAAAATCAATTCAATCAAGGAATTACTATGTCAGTTTAACTTAATTTAGAACTGTTTTTCAGAATGAATTCTTCGTTTCTCATTTCGTTTGTCTATTTTTGCTTTTGATTACTATCAAGCTAATTTTCCGTGAGTAGCTTCATTTTAATGAGACGCCCAACAATTTCCTGTACGAAACTCTCGATTGTGGTAGCTAACAACGTGGTAGCTAACGTACCACGCAATTTGTAGGACAATATGACTGTTAAATTATATAAAAATTTACTAAGTAAAAAAAAAATCTGTTGGTTACTAATCATTTATGACCTTGTTATCGATACATGTTGGAAGGAGTCCCCCTTTGATCAAACCAAAGAATTTGTAGGACAAATATTTTTTCGAATAATTTAGATAATTATCTTGAGATTTAACAAAAAAAACAGTAATAAATATTTGAGAATCATCAAATCGACATATTTTATCCTTGCTACCTCTGTTAGCTACCACAATCGAGAGTTTCGTACAGGAAATTGTTGGGCGTCTCATCAAAATGAAGCTACTCACGGAAAATTAGCCTGATAGTAATCAAAAGCAAAAATGGACCGTGGATCCTGGACTATAACATAGCACTTCTAAATAAATATTTTTTACTCGTTTTACTGCATGTTTTATTCAGTAATCTTAGCGGAATATTAATAAATAAATTATGACTACATAGGATAAGTATGGACAATTGAATTATGAGTGTATTATAGTGCAATGTGATTAAAGGATGATTCACGCTACACCGTCTCGTGACCGGTCCGGGCCTCGGCCGGGACACGTCCACCGTGCGCCGGCCGGGACTGTCATTCATGTTACACCGGGCTATTTGGGTGTATTATTTGCACGACTATCTGTGTTATGTGGTTTTTGTCAACTAGTGATTTCATTTGTCGATAGACTTGACGCTTAAGTAAATATGCAATTTTTACAATTTGAATTGGCAGCTATTGCAATTGCCATCGATGACGAAGTATTGGAAAAACGAAGCGAAACTACTAAAAGAAGATGGGGTGTACATCCATCCTGGAGAAAGCGAGAAGCAGAAGGACAATTTGCTTTACTTTACAAAGAATAATTAGATGATGAGAGCAAGTTTTATGGTTATTTTAGAATGTCTAAAGAATGCTTTACTTTTTTACTTGAAAAGGTAAAACCATACCAAACCAAAAAAATTACAAAATTTCAAAAGCCTATCTATATCTCCCATCGAACGATTAGCAGTCTAATAATTTTTCATCGTCCATTTTGCTGTTGAGCTGCTCACCTCACTAAGATTTGACGTTTACTGCTCTGTGGGCGCCCGGGCGCATATGTTCATGTGTCGGGGCCGGACCGTGCCGGAGCCGGGAAATAATACCCACCGACATTTCAACGCCGTACCCCGGTCGAGTCCCGGTGGCGCACGGCCGGGGCACGGCCGAGCCACGGTCAGGCATGAATCACTTCATACAAAAAGTATACCATAATGTTTGACCGTGCCCCGGCCGGGGCACAGCCCGGTCGCGACACGGTGTAGCGTGAATCATCCTTTAAACGACGAGGAATCCCGATAACGTTCTAGACGGCCATTCCGCAATGACGTTTAGAATTGACAAATGACCATCGACTCGACTTTATTAAAAAATAAACTATAAACAGTATAAACACTTGACGCTGGCAAAATTGACATTATTATGTCACATGCCATTATCAAAGAAGAAGAATAAGAATGCTACTTACTCTAATGTGATTTGCAAAATAAGGTCGTTTGTATATTAGGATATTTTAGTATTATTGTATGTTAATAATTTTAGTTCCTACAACCTATTCTTAGTACGGGGCTAGATTTAAGACAGCTTTATGCTAAGTTCTTTAAAACTTATACATAATGATTTCGTTTTACGAATTCTGTTTAAGGGCACTAAGCATGTAGCTACGTATGGAATATATATTATATATATATATATATATAAATATTTATATATTTGTCTCCCAATAAAACATAATTAATTTATAAGTAAGTATTTGTGTTTGCTGTTGCCTGTGTGCACTAATCTTTAGACGAAGCTATGCTACACGCTTAAGCGCCTGAGAGGCAGTTGTCTAATGGATGAACATGCTACACTGTACGGGCCGGGCCAGGTGCCTCCTCGGTCAAAGGTTCTAGAATATATTATGCACTGAGCACTGGTACACCTATAGATTTTCTGTTTAAAAAATGTATATGCGCTATACCAACTCTCAAACAGTGAAGTTGCTTTGGTGCCAGATGATGCTGTGTGAAATGTCCGGTATTATTTTTATGATTATTGTAATTATAATTATTATAACATCGTGAGGAAACTGGCGTGTCGTAGAACATAAAAGTTCGAAATCAATTGCCAAATGCATGGAGCCTCTGAGGCGCACTTTAATCCTTTCACCACACTGGTATGGTTTCAGAATAAGTGACATAATAAAAATTATGAGCAATAATATTGTTATGTATGTATGTATTCAATGTTCTTCATGTTAATGGGCATGTCGAAATAATATTTTTTTTTTCAGTGTCAAGTATGTATTGTTTTTGGTATTATGTCACAAAGTCGTATTTTATCATGTGTCATTTGTTATTTTATATAAAACTAGCTTGCGTCCGTTCCTAAGATACAATCCATATCCATACCAAAGATTGATGCAAAAAAAAGTTCTGATGATCCGATCCGATCGCTACCTAACTTCACAGGATCACCCGCTAGGCAATCTGAAGATTTCCTAAGAACAACAGCTATTTATTTCCCTTAGATAAGCTTTAAATGAAAATATTATACCTAATCCAAACTACAATATTAAATTAAAAATGATATTAAACAAACGACAGTCAAGAAAGGATTTTTTTAATCCTTTCTTGAGTGTCTTCAGTTTATTATCATATTTAATTTAATTAATTAATTAATAATTAATGTATGTTTTATGCATAATTAAAAAAATATATAATGCATTCTGCAATCCTTTATATAAACTATAAGTGTGCGAAATTTCATAATCCTCCGACCGCGCAATTTTCGTAAAAAGGGGTACAAAGTTTATGATTCACGTATGAATATAATAATTATTATATATTTTTTTGTAAATAAATACTTATTATACGTAGAAAAACACCCGGACCCGAGACAAATATCTGCAGATCATACAAACATTATCAATACAATACGTATCTATAGTATCAAGTAAGTAGGTTAAATTAGAATTTTAGAAAGGCAAGTATAATTAAAAAATAAATAATAGTATAATAAAAACCTAGGTGCAGAACAATTTATATTTTTCACACGTAAGTGTTTCGGAGCGCAGACTGAGACAGGTCCACCTTCCACTAAATGCCGCAGCAGTCTGATCTGACAAACGCATTTACAGAGATAGCATCCAATCCAATGGACACCGGGGCCGAGTGAGCGGGACAGAGAGTTGAGACTCCGCGATAGGTATTAGGTATATAATGCCGACAACGCCCAATCAAATAATATTGTTCTAGAGATCCAGACCAATTTTTTAACAAATCGACTACTTTCATATTATTTTACTGGAAAGGTCGCGCCATCAATATAAATGGCGCACACATCTCTCACCTGCGATTTACAGACGACATGGCTGAAACGTTGCTGGATTTACAACAGATGCTGGACAGTCTTGCGAATTCATCTCAGCGAATCGGTTTCCGGATAAACTTGAATAAAACCAATGTTATGATCAACGAGCATGTTGACCCGGGACCGGTCGCCGTAAACGGAGTCTCTCTCGGAGTTGTATTTGAATATGTCTACCTAGGGCAGTTGCTCCAACCAGGTAAAAAAAATATTCTTCAAGGAAGTTAAGAGACGGATACAACTGGGCTGGGCAGCATTTGGGAAACTTCGTCGAGTCTTCTCATCGCCCATACCTCAAAACCTAAAAACGAAAGTCTTTACTCAATGCGTCCTACCAGTAATGACATACGAAGCCGAAACGTGGCTACTCACCGTGCGACTTGTCTACGAGTTCAAGGTCGCTCAGCGAGCTATGGAGAGATCTATGCTCGGAGTTTCTCTTAGGAATCGAATCCGAAACGAAACTATTCGTCAGAAAACTAAGGTCACCGACTTAGCTCATCGAATTAGCAAGCTGAAGTGGCAGTGAGCAGGTCACATATGCCGCAGAACCGATGGCCGTTGGAGCAGACTGGATCTTGAGTCGAGGCCGCGTATCGGCAAACTTAGTGTAGGGCGCTCTGTAGCTAGGTGGGACGATGATATTCGTAAGGCTGCGGGCAAGTATTGGAGGAGGAGAGCTCAGTGGCGTGCCATGGGAGAGGCTTATGTCCAGCAGTGGACTGACTCGAACTGATGATGACGAGACAAAATTATTTTTGGACTATTTGATAAATAGACAATAATAGATTGCTAATAGAAGGCTTTATTGACTTGCTACGACTTTGTCCAGATGATTTTTGGACAAGGAGGTCTCTTCATGGTCATACCCTAACCGCTATGGGCAAGACTGACATCATACCTACTAAACTCGGAAGTGCTTAGATTAAAATGCCCTACCGGTCATCCAACCAGTGACCGCGAAGTTATTAGTTTATAAAGTACATCGGAAGAATTAGTGAATGTCTCCTTGTACATAAGAAATGACGATCTCCATAGAGACCTTAGAATAGAGTTCGTAGATATTCCAAAAAAGTATGCAGAATCTCGTGAACAGGCTTCATCACCATGTGAATCATGTGAATGCGTCGCGTCGAGCCAATCCAGCTCCTCGATATCACCGACATTGTAAGAAGGCTCAAACGGAAAAAGCCATTTAAGTTAATGTAGTTAACAATAGTGAAATAATAAGTAACTACATAAAAACATAATACAAAAGCGTCTTCCCCTTAACTAGAGACTGTAATAAAAGTGCTATTAGATACATTTTTAGGTTTAATTTATTTTATAAACTATGCCAAAGGAAAATTACGCATTAGCTTATTTGGCTAGATTGTAGTATTAATTACAATTTATTTTTGTATTAATGCAATAAAAAAAACTGAAGAATTATCTCATGTTACCTCCATGTGACTTATTGATTAGAAACGTAATGTTCGTACATTTCCTCTTTTCTCTAGTACAGTGTTGGACAAAGTACGGCCCGCGAACCGTTTTGCTCCGGCCCGTCCCGATCATTTCCATGCTCATTTCGTATTTGTAATACCTCTCATAGGTTTATAAATAGGTATATAAATCAGGCTGTTACTGATAATCTAGTAGAGCCTTACTAGCCTACTTTAAATGCAGAATTAGTCGCAAAACGAAAAGGTCAAAGCCCGAAGAAGTCATATTAAGGATACACGAGTCAGCGGCACAAACTCGTTAGTGGGCGCAGCTAAAATGCATGCTATTTCACCTAGCTTAGTGTGAGAAAAGGATAGATGTGCACCAAGGATAGATATGTGCAGTAAGGAGATAGCGTGATTATAATTTCGAGTCATATGATCAGATTAATCTATGATTTCTAAATAACAGGATCGCGTAAAAATAATGAATAGACCTTTGACTCAAGGTTTCTCATAAAAAACTACTGAATGTATTTATTAAAAAAAAGTTATTTGAGCTCTTGAATAAATAATCTATGCTTGTATCGTAATATTTTTGTACTTTGCGAACAAACGGAGTAGTTTGTTATATATTCACACCTAAAGTTGCGCTAAAATCAGTGATGAAAAACGATTTTTTTTTGAATCTTTCTAACCCTTATTATTTTTACAATTCTGTGTTGATACAAGCATAGATTATGACAAGACAAATTTATATCACTTTTAGTTTTGGTTGTTCATCATCAGACGGTGGTGTGATCACCCTTCGACGTTTGCATGGAAAGATAATCGACTTGTTCACTCTTAAGAAGACGTTTTAAGAAGTGGTCATAGAACGTCTTTACCACTAGGTAATTGGTACTACCGCTGCACATGCTGCTTCCAACCCTGATGATGGAGTTACGAGTAATATTCCACACATAGGCGTCTATCGCGGCCAAACAACTATATAAAATCCGGGTCCAACAGCTTAATGTACCTACCCTTCGATGTACAGAAACGCTTAGATAAAAATGACACTGCGGTAACCGATCAAATGACTGACCCCAAAGAAGGTTGCTTTACTTCGCTGATCTGTATGGAACAACTTATTCGCTATCGCTTCATAGCAATACTGTGGTAGAAAGTTACTCTCTCAACTCTCTGCTCTACACTGCGAGACCTTCATAGGACTTAACAAGACGTACTTAGGTACCAAACTAAACCTAAGCCAGAAACTTATTCCCAACCAGGCCGGAGGTTCTATTCAATGTAGGTACATTCAATTAAATTCAGTCAGTTACTGACCAAAACGTTTCTATTCAGAAACTACTAACTTGTTAGTACTAGCTTAGCTGTTCAAGCTGTTTGAGGACCGGCAAACTGTCTGTATGAAACCACTAATCATTGTTTCTATACAAGTTACAAGTAGGTATCCATTTTGTATACCTACTTGTAACCTGTTTCAGTAAATAAACGAATCTTAATCTGACTTGTGTACTTCATAAGTTTGTGTAGGTATGTATGTTAGTCTATAAGGTATTTATTTTCTATAGGCCATTGTTATTGTATTTTGTTGCCTGATATAAAATTTATATGATTATTATTATTATTATTATTAAGTAGTATTTAGTCATATCATACCATACATATACCAGCGCTACTTTTTTAGGAGAGTAGCATCAACGCTGAGACTGGACCTGTTTGGACATACCACACACAGGGAAAGGACTAAATGTTTTCGAACCACAGTTAGTATAGGTACCTACTATTTGTGTACAATTGTACCTTATTATTTTATCGAATTCTTGTATTCTGTGTTTTCTTTTATTTTCTGTTTTTTTTTCGTTTGTTTTTTACTTACCTTCTTACCTCATTGTTCTTATATACTTTACTAACTGCCTGTTTCTATTGTATTTTCAATTTCTGTGTGTGTATGTGTACCAAATAAAGAATCATTATATTCTATTCTATATCATCCATCGCGCAAAATATTACTTTTACTCAATATTGTGCTAAAACAGCTTAAATTTCGTTTCTTTTTTTAAACAAGTACTTAGGTACCCTAAGTAATTAGGATATTCCCTAAAGGATTGAGATGAAATTTGGCATCTTCATCATCATTTAAACTTGTTACTACATGGTTTCTTAATAGTTTCCTATTCTTTTAAATTTCTCGGTTCTACGCATTTATGCCTAAAGAAAGCCTAAATCTTCTTTAAGCCTCATCTTTTGACTGCGAGCCGGATTTCTTTGGCCACCACTCGATCAAAGCTTTTCTCCACCGGCGTCACCACGTGTAAGTACGTTGTCCCGTCTCACTGCGTGAGGGCTAGGACTTGGCCGTTCGAGAGTGAACATGACACCAGAACTTCTTCAAACAAAGCTAGACCATATACCTAACTAAGTGGTTGATATAAAGCCTTTTTCCTCATGGCCTAACTATTTTGCCTAACTGATAAGGCTACGAGAACTAACATATCCTCATGGCCAAACTCGTGTCAAAATAGGCAAAGTACACTCGCCACCGCAGAGAGGATACTTAGAGGATACCTACTAATTACTTATGAATATTTTTTTCCCATTAGTTCTGCGATTTATAAGACTATGCTTTACACCTGGCTTCAATGTCAAATTATACTCCTCTGGCGCTTCGGCGGCCGCTGCCTCGGCACGCTTGCGATGTTTCCTATACTCTAACATAACCTAACCAATTTGTTTCGAAGTATTGCAGAGGTATTTTCATTTAACCAAGTAGATAACTGTACTTGCTTTGCCTATTTTGACACGAGTTCGGCCATAAGGATATGTTAGTCCTCGTAGCCAAATCAGTTAGGCGAAATAGTTAGGCCATGAGGAAAGGCCTGATATAAATCCCAACTTGATACTTCTATGCATGCGGAGAAAAAGGGTCCTGAAAGAGACAGCCAGAAGAACATGGAAGTGAACGAAAAGAGCGAAGGGTTTCTTATGAAGTACAGAACCCTAAAATATGTATTTATTATCTAATAATAATAATAATAATACCGGACATTTCACACAGCATCATCTGGCCCCAAAGTAAGCAGAGCTTGTGTTATAGGTACCACATGACTGATATACTACTTATATACTTTTTTTTTGTAAATACATTCATATTATACATATGACGACCTCTGTGGCGCAGTGGGCTAAGACCTGGCTGATACGCAGAAGGTTGCGGGTTCGATTCCCGCCGCGGGACAAATGTTTGTACGATCTGCAAGTATTTGTCTCGGGTCTGGGTGTTTCTATGTATAATATGTATGTATTTACAAAAAAAAATGTATATAAGTAGTATTCAGTCATGTGGTACCCATAACACAAGCTCTGCTTACTTTGGGGCCAGATGATGCTGTGTGAAATGTCCGGAATTATTTATATAATTTATTATTTATATATATTATATATAAGTAAATCACGAGGATAAAGCCGCGAGCGCGACAGCCAGGCAACTACTTGTAGTAAAACCAGAGCTGTGTCGGATTTAGTTTTAGAGTCTGGATGGTGTGTATGTGTACCACCTTTTAATCAAAGTTTTGCACGGTGTTTCAATTGCGGTCGGGAGGAAGGTACATGCTTCTGCATAGTGTCTTACTCATCAGGAATAGAACGGCGAAATAGTACTAAATATTTGCCTATCTGTTCAATGTTTTGTCGAAGAGTGTAAGATATGATATATGGCTCGCTACATGACCTTTTGTGTAACTCTTGTTCGGTAAAGTCATCGTAGGTAATGAGCATAAAATACTAGTTGAAAAGAGTTTTCGGGCAATAGGTACATGAACTAAAAAAAATGGTGCACAGTGCAGACGACATGATCTAGCTAGCCCTAAACTAGCTTGTATTATGGTGACCAGATGACTAATTGAATAGGTACTTATGCATCTTTAACTTACGTACTTATAGATTTAGGTACGCATTATAATGAACTTTTCTATGCATACTTAAACCCCTATTTATTCCCTTTTTAAGAGTTATTTTTTAATAACCCGGACACACGTGTTTATTTACTTTGTATTAAAGGTATCCAATAAAGTTTTAAGCAAATCGTACCACGCGTTAAAAAGGTGCCATTCAAATATGAAACCTTTCATACTCCTTTTTAGGGTGGGGAAGAGATGAAGTATACCTGAGAATGAAACTTAGATGATACCTACGCTTGCACAAATATAGTGAAAGACTCGTTTTTACGCTTATCATATGTTCTAAAAATGCTAAAATCGTTTTCTGTTGTTTTACTTACACTTAATTAGGTACCTTTAGTGCGTCTTCGTAAACAAAATTCGTAATCAGCCACGCAGCAGGATTTTTCTTACTTCACAACTGAGTTACAAACCAAGAATACGATCAGTTACTTAGTCAATATTAAGTTGGACATAAAAGTAGGTGAGTATTAAAAGTTATCAGCTTGCATGAAACTTATAATAATTGTATGTGAATCTTGCATGTTGGGCTCTTTCTTAATACAAATTTACTTAATACGAACACTAACTCTTCAAAATCTTAATTGTCTGAAATCATGACAAGATTTGTAGTATTAAGCTAAGGAGCGTTGCCCTTTGGAAGTGATCTAGATCAGTTGAGCTAGTTTTAGATTCAAATAAATTTTATTGAATAACAAGGTTCATTCTTGTTATCTTTTTTGGTTTGGTGAGTTTAGGTGTCAATTCCTCCTTACCAAAGTCCAAGTACAACTGAGAAGAAACCGGCCTGGTCCTAGCACCATTTTTATTGTCTTTCTTTAAGCTAACATATGTTAGAAAACAAATTATAATAAAACAAGCACCGTTTAAACCGTTTATATCTGACATGTATTTTAGATTTTATATTGAAGGTATCAAAGTATATACCTACTATTATTCTGTACCTACCTACATTTTTGTGATGTATATAAGTATGTATTTTAATTGATTAGGTACCTACCACGCATTTGAATTTTGCAGGTACCAAGGTGGGTGTTAGTAATAGGGTAAGCCAGGCGGTTTTCTCGATACGAACCCAAATTCCTACAAGGAAATGAGGTTACGCTTGAATGTCACGATCAAGCCACGGCGTTTTGAACTTTAATGCGCGCAAATTTAGGTTCTAAGTCTTTTTATAAGGTTTCGTCCCATGGTAAAATATCAAAACATGCTTTTGAAATCATATTTTCTGCTAGTTAGAAATTATTGCGAGTTCATGTTATAGGGTTTTTAGCTTTTCAACTAATATTAATCTATTTTTGTTGTTGTTGATGAAATGATTAGGTAAATACTTAAAATAAGTAACCGTAGATACGATTGATGTTACAACAGCCTCTGATGATGATGATTTATATCATAAGTACTGAAGTGCGGAAGCAGTAAAAGTGTATTTATCTTATTATAACTCGTGTAAAGCCTATAGTCAATATTCTGTAGCGGAATTGCGTCCACGTCCTCATTATCGTGACGAAATCCTACGTAAGTAAAATAACCACATGTAAGGTACTAAATACTTCCCTAACAAAAAATATATGTTTGCTCAAGATTCGCACTCGCAAACGCACTCCACAAAATAATCGATACATCTCATAAAAACATTTTCCAAGTTAGTTTACAAATAACGAGGGGATTGCTCGTGAAATATAAATTCCGGCTAGCATCGCGCAACTGCGCGATGTGGAACGGTTACGCACGGGATTCAAAACATTGGCGAGCTTATAAACTCAAACTTCTTTTTTTTTACGCGCCGTACCTATACATCAGCAGAATGTTGATGGGAGCTTACCTGTAGTTCATGGAGTCTCCTTGTGTTAACAGGTGGCGATGGCAACAAGTCGCGTGTGCGCGGGCAAGTACAAGTTCCACAGGTCTGACACGGGTCGCGTGCGGAGGCGGCGGCGGTTCAGCAACTACAGCGTGATCGCGAAGGACGCAAGCGCTCAGCGACCCCATTCGACCCCTCTAGGTACATCGATTTTTGAAATACCCCGCCTAATGCGCCTTATTTACTAATGCAGAGAACTTAGATCCCCTTCATAACACTTTTCCTTAATTCGAAGAAAACATTGTCCGTGATTGTAACAAGCCAGCTGCGGGGCGCGCTTCCGCACAAAGCAACGCTGCATCTTTATTAAATCGTTGTGTCACCCGGCAGTTACGGTTATTTTAACGGTTCGGTTAAGACGAACTTAATTTAACGAAAATAAAATAAAAAATATCTACCTTTATCACAATTTATTACAAATACCTCTACTTATATGAACGAGTAGGTACCAACCTGTTTCAATAAATAAACGTATGTAAAAGCTTGTAAAAAAAAAATCTAAAATTACCTTATAATTGAAACACCTAACATTTAAACAAACATAAAAAAATAAATTATGAGTGTTCAATACTACTGTAAATCTTTAAAATAATAAGTTTTAGCCGCTGTATCAACACGTTCGGTTATCAAAAAATATTTTTTTTACGTCTTACGTTTATTGTTGGTATTTTTTTAGGTTTGCTAATACGTTAATAAAAACAAATCACTTTTCTTATTTTCAGATTATATTTCACTAATATGTAATGCACCTAATGTAAGCCATACTCTCAGTAACCGCAAGACTTTACAACTTAGACCCAAATTATTGGTTTTAGTTATTTTCTATAATATAAATTATAAATTTATATTATTTAGGTATATATTATGTCATATGTAAATTTAATCCAACTTTGTTCAGTAGCTTTATTTAAAAACCTTGTCTAATTTCGTTGTTACATTTTGATTTTACGTTAAGAATAGTAAAATAAAATAAAAACGAAATCATTTTATTTTTAGTATTCTTAACGTAAAATCTAAATGTAACATACTTTTTAATTATTATAGACCAGAAATATTTTGCTGACTTTACTTTCTGCATATGCAAGCACAAACCGCCATTATAGGTTAGTTTCTTTACATATAGAAAGTCGTTATACCTACTTAGTAGAAAATTAATCTACATCACAGCGTAATCTTTGGCTTATGCCGACTGTTTATTTTTGTCCCTAAAACATTTATTTAATATAAATATGATAGATTTTGGTCGTCTTGCGAAGCAAACGTTGCGCTCTTATATTATTTATTTTTCTCTAAATATTTCCGGTTTAATTATGTAGTAATTTTGGGTTTTTTATGTCAATAGAGCTAGAGTTATTGACTCGGATGTGAATAATCGGATTAAAATAAGTGTGTTTTATTCAAGATTTATGATTTTTCGAGATTTGTGTTTCTTTTGAGTAAATGTAATCTGTGGTTATTATATATGACAGGCACCATTTTATATAAAATAACAAATTACGAACAACAAGATACTTCTTCTTCGGTGTTAATGGCCTGTGACATACTAATGTCAATTCTGCCAGTGTCAAGTGTTTATAGTCAGTTTGTTTGTTATTAGAGTCTTAGTCGATGGTCAATTGTCAATTCTAGACGTCACGCGGATTAGCGTCTAGAATTTTCCTGGAATTCCTCGTAGTTCAAACCACATTGCACCACAATACACATATAATTCAATTATCCATACCCGTCCTGTAGCCACAATTTATTCATTAAAATTCCGCCAAGGTTACTGAATAAATCATGCAATAAAACGGGTAAAAAATATTAAATTAGCAGAGCTATGTTACTCTATGAAATAACAGACGAATGGGAACAACAAGCAAGATACTATTTTATGACATACTATAAACACTTGACACTAGCAAAATTGTTATTATGTCATTATGGTACTTGCCATTAACGAAGATGAACAATATAAACATGACAGATCCATTATATCATGTCAAAATGTAGAGTAAATTTTGTTTTATTTTACGATGCAACATTACATAGATATACATAATAGGTAATAATGGTGACTGCTAAGAACAATGGCATTTTGCCCCGTGCCCCTTTTGGCACAAGCGCAAAACGATTCGGCAAGATAACAGTACATCCGAGCCTGGATCCTAGCGGACTGTACACCATCAGAGCCAATGGCTGCGACCCATGCCTCTACCATCCACAGCCCCTGAACATCATATTCGAAGTCAATAGATATAGAAAAGTCGACAAAGACCCATGGACGTACAAAAAAGAACTTGAAGAGTGGGCAAAGAACTTGGGCTACAGAAATCAAAAAGTTCTCGACTCCCGAAAATGGCAACAGTCTGTGCTGGGGCCCGCGTGGCATGAAATAGAGGAGCCTCCTTTGGGCGGATCAAGATACGAGCCAGCGTGCAAGAACGTCGGATTTGGAAGAACGCCTAGGTCTAGACCATCGAAAAATAAGTTACCCGGCCCCGGGACCTACTATAAAGCGCTACCCTTCAAAGTGCCTTACGGCCCACACTCCACCAGACCATCATTTGACAGAGAAGAAACGTTCCGATTCAAGGACCAATGTCCAAAATGGTCTTTAGCACCAGACCGTTACAGAATCATAGACAAAGAATGCATCGAGCAAAAATCGAAGAAGCTCGTATCTTTGCGCGGTCCGTACGATCTGTTCACAGGTAGAAGAGACGGCACGGTCAAAAATCACTTCAATACATCCCTGAAGTGCTCGGCAGCAACCTGGCCCATAGCCCTGAAGGGAAGTTTCGATACATACAGGAAGTCCCGCTTGGGAATGATGAATAAGACTGGAAGGGATCTTTCGTACCGAGGCCGCAGCGCGCTGGTAGACCTGTCGATGTGCGTGCGTCGACCAGAGGAGCCGGGAGCTGCGGCTTACAACATCGATAAGCCTAAAGTGTTCCAAAAGAACAAGCACGGCTTCAACAGTTCCAACGAGAAGCCTCCGGGTTACAAGCGCGTTATAGTGTGGCCGGGCGTGGGCCGCTATAACGCTCACCCGCAGACTTGCGGCATCATCGGCCAAGGACATCAACACGTGTTCCTCAGCAAAAAAGAACGCACCATCGGAGCCATTCTTCCGCAACCCATGAACTCTTTTTGATTTAGCAGATTTTTCATTTATAAATTAAATTGATTTAATATTTCTTAGATATATATTTTAACTAAATTTGAAGCTTTTAGTGCATTAAATTATTCATCCAGCAATGTAAGTGCTTACATAATAAGATTAGTGTTATTCTTTGCCGTTTTAATTAGGTAAGTATCCAAAAAACCAACAACCAGTGTAGTAAGTATGTATCAACAGTTGCAAGTATATAATGAAGCGTTTTATTATATTATATACTATTCAAGAGTCTATTCCCACTAGTTCAGTTGTCCAGTTCAGTTGACTGAACTAGTGAGATTTCTTTTCTCGTTTGTTCAATTGAAAATAAGACTAGCTTTTGCACCTTGTTACATTTATTATTATTAATAAAAGAAATCGAAACGAGTTGGTTAGGTTATGTTAGAGTACAGAAAACAACGCGCAAGGCGAGCGAGCGAAGCGAGCGTGCCGCGGTAGCGGCCGCCGAAGCGCCAGAATTTTCTTTTTTATTTCTGAACTTTACAAACGAGAAAAGAAATCTCACTAGTCCAGTCGACTGAACAAACGAGAAAAGAAATCTCACTAGTTCAGGCAACTGAACTGGACAACTGAACTAGTTGGAATAGACGTTCAAGAGTAGTGGCGATTTTACGTAATTTTAAAATAGTATTTATATGTTGCAGGTCGACATTATTTGGTCTATTTGGATCTATAGATTAAATGGGATCCTATGCATATTGCTGGCACAATCCACACAACACCATCCACACAAGACACCATACACCATCTAAGTATAGATTGCACTATGTATAATATGTATGTATTTAAAAAAAAAAGTATGTAAGTAGTATATCAGTCATATGGTACCCATAACACAAGCTCTGCTTACTTTGGGGGCAGATGATGCTGTGTGAAATGTCCGGCATTATTTATTTATATTTATTATTTATTTACCAACCAAATGACTAATAAAACACCCAGACACAACAAACACCTTTTTAGCACACAAATGTCTGTTGGAAATGGAATCAAACCCACAGTTTACACCGCATAAGACAGAGCTTCTACCAACTGAGCTAAGACGCCAGTCGATTTAGCGGCGATCGTCGACTTTTAAAAAAAAAACTTGATTGAAATATTTTTTAGAGAGTTATAAGAACTCTTTATAAGAACATATATTCGAAACACAGTACCGACTCCAGACAATATAGTAAAGTAAAACCTAGGCATAGCTCCCTTAGGTTGGATTCAGTGTTTTTTTGTCGATTAAAGTTATAAAGAATAGGTATCTAGAACCCACTTCATATCCAAAATATTATAAGTATAGACGAAATTAAATAGGTTATCAGTTTTACCTTTTTTAATGGAATTTCGATTGAGGAACAAAGCTAAAATATTTAATAGATCAACGATCCAATTTCTTAATACCAACGTTTTCATAATATCAAATTATACAATTTCGCTATCTAACTTATACATATTTATTTAGTTTTGTTCCCCAATTATCCATTCAAATTTATTGTAATCTCCATTGATTAAAAAGTCATACAACCATTATAACATTACAGAATGACTATGTGAAGTTCGCATTTGGATGCCCTGGCGCCGCCCTCATCAAAACTTGAATACGAAAATGAATATAATATTACTGAGATCCAAACGCGACTAACACAGCGTTATAACATAATTGTAACATACAACACAAGCACAACGTGAAGCAAAACATTGAGATCAGTCACATAGCCCGCTATGAACAACAATTTATTAATTTAAAAAAAACACCTAACCAATTGATTTTAAAAATAAACATCGCACGCTTCACTTGTCACAATATTTTGCTCCATTCCACTTAAAATCATTAACTACATTTAACTTAACAGGTTAACTTATTTTGCTAAAATTAAGGTAACATCTAACATTTAACATTGTAACTAGTGTAAGCCTAACACTTGATGTGATTGCAATATTTATTTTAAACTATTAAGAATCAAGACAATGAAGAAATCGTTTGTAATTAACTTGGCCTAAAAATGGCCAAATGAGCCAAGTGAAACTCGTATACACGGTAATTATCTCCTGAAGAAGAATGACTGGCCGCCACTCTGCTTAGTAAATCCAAATTTGTTGTCCATTAGTGTAAGCTAATTATTAAACCTAGTAAAACTAAAGATTATACAGGCTCGAAATTTAAGGAAGTCCTTTACTTCCAGCTACTAGAAACTAGACAAATATATTTTTCGATATTATTGTACGTCAGTACCTACCTATTTCGAACGAAAAATTAGTTAAAGAAGTGGTTATTTTTAGAAATATTTTTTTCCTTGCCAGTCGATTCTCCAAGGAATATAGTATAAATGTCAACCGAGGTCAGAGTACTAGAAGTTTCATAAATTGAGTATATCATTTTTCCATACATTTAGAAGAAATTATTTCTCAACTTATTCATTAGATGGTAACTTCTAACCAGGGCTACTTACTGCCTTTGCCAACGTTTGCCCTTGCCCTTGCCTTACAACCGGTATAAATCGTTAATAAAAATATTGGGTTCAATAAACGTATGACGAAAGACCAGCTTTCTTCCGTTTTAATTACGACACCGGAATGATAAATGAATATATTTATAATATCTATATTTTTTGTGAACAATTATATTATAAACATTCAATAGACAACAAGTCTTAACTTGCTTAGTCAAAAATGGGAAGTACGTGAATTTAATTCAGGAGACATCGAAAATACATTTTGTTTAGGTAAGTAAGTAGTTATTGCCTCAAGTAACTAGCTATGTTTTAAAAACGTCATTTAATTATTTTTATAAACTACATAGATAATTCATGTTAAAAAAACTAAATTACAGTAACATGCTTGCAAAACCGTAATTTATATCTAACTAACTAAATTTCGCTACGTTCGTAACAACGTTTGTTATATGCCACGTTATAAAATAGAATGCGCCATCCTGTGCTGCACGACGACCTGGAGCATTTTATGTTTTTAACGTGAACCAATCCAACTTATTTGTGGCATCGTACGCCTCGTGCGCTCCCGACCCGTAGTACTACTGTGATGTCCAACTGGTTGTACTACGGAGAAGTAAAGTTACCCACGGTTCAACTGGTTGTTCTATGGGGAAATATCTTTGGTTACCAATGGTACCAATAGTTCAACTCGAGTGAGTTGTTCTTTCCTTGGTCCAACTAGTTGTACTACTGGGAATTGAATGTATCTATGGAACAACTACTGGTAATAAACAGGAACAGTACAGTTTGCATCTGGCTTCAATCTCATCGACAAACGAACTATATTCTTCTGGCGCTTCGGCGGCCGCTGCCGCGGCACGCTCGTTTCGCTCGTTCGCCTTGCGCGTTGTTTTCTATACTCTAACATAACCTAACCAACTGGTTTCGATCTGAAATATTCTTCTGACGCACCATTTTTTACAATCACAATCGTTGTCAGATCACTTAACGATAGTCATTTGTTTTGTAGACGTTCATTCGTTTTACACGATCATCTTATCTCCGTGGTCCAACCAGTTGGATATAATTCCACCGTTGTACCACGGGTCATAATCATAAATGTCAAAAAAAAGAGATGAACTATGGTAACTTTACTTCTCCGTAGTACAACCAGTTGGACACCACAGTTGTACCACGGGTCGGGAGCTGCCTCGTGTCTGTTCAATCGATCACGCCTAAAGAATCGACTGTGATGGTAAACTGACAGTAAGGGGTCGATTAATTCGATTATCTCCGCATTATACTCGTCAAATAAAGTAAACAACAAGCAACCCCTTTCTGGATTTGGTAGCCTTCCGAATGTTTCAGACAATTCGCGTTCGGCGAGAATTGGTGCGCGAGGTTACATGCAAAGAATTTCAAAAGTCGGTTAGGACATAAAACTTAACAGATACATACCAATCATAATTTGTAACTGATTACCTACACAAAGGTGCTCCCCAGAGATGCATTCGTGTGTACCTGGGTGTAGGTACGTTAAATTTACACAAATTTATCGTGTTAGCTAATTAAGAATATTTCAAAGATTATTTTCTTGTATGTATGTTATCATAGAACAAAGTTTCTATTTTTTGAGATTTAAAAATATTATAAAAACGGAAGTCAGTACACGAATTTAAATTATTTTTAAGATTATTTTTTTGTATTATGTTAGGTTATCATACAACTTGGTTTCTATATATTGCGATTTTTTTTTTTATAGAAACGGTAGTCAGTGTTAGTAGTCGAATTTGTCGTGTTAGCTAATTAAGAATATTTTAAAGATTATTTTCTTGTATTATGTTATCTTACAACTTAGTTTCCATTTTTTGAGATTTTAAAATTTTATAGAAACGGAAGTCTGTGTTAGCTCGTTTAGTAGTGTAAGTCAGTGTATTACTTGAATTATTGAAGATTATTTTCTTGTTTTAGCTCGTTTAGTAGTGTAAGTCAGTGTATTACTTGAATTATTGAAGATTATTTTCTTGTTTTAGCTCGTTTAGTAGTGTAAGTCAGTGTATTACTTGAATTATTGAAGATTATTTTCTTGTTTTATGTTATGTTATCATAAAACTTAATTTCTATTAATTGAGCTATTAAAATGTTAGAGAAACGGAAGTCAGCGTACTCGAATCCAGTAATATAAGTTATATAATTTCTATATACAAGTTTTTCTATTATAACGGATTGAATTAGTAAACGGTACGGTATATAGGATAAAACAGCCTTTAAGCTTTAAAGTACCGAAGTTGCGATATCGTAACAGGAACAATAGTAAAACTATTGTGTTTTGAAATTGGTTTTCTACAAATTATACATATTTCTGTCATCTTTACTGAATATTAAATTGAACGCAAATTGAAGCTACACCGTGCCGGAACCACTGTGGGCTCTGTGAAAGCAAGGAATTTTAACTTGTACAATAATATCTTAAAATTTTAAGACGACACCCGGTGCTGTCTTATGACCTACCCAATGCCGATATTTAGCTCAATCGCTATACAAATAAGGAAATACACGAACACGTTTTAACTCGCTTCCGACACGGTGAGCTAAAAACTATCCGTATTTTTAGTCTAAAATTACTAATAATGTACACAATATGAATAAGTATCTATATCTATAAAATGATATTACTAAAGTTCCACAGATACACGAAATTGGTCATTTTATTTCGTAGTAAAGTAGACCCAGAATAAATTTAATTATATTTATATTTGATTCAACCTATTTGATTAAAAAAATTCTAGGCCAAGTTTATAAAATTGGCTAGGTCCAATTTTGTGCGTCTTGGGACAAACAATTTCAAAAATATTTAGCTTCTTTCCTTACCTCCAAATCATTTCCATCAGATAGTTGATGGACATGATTTGGAGGTAACATTTGGCCACCAGCCAACATTTTACGATCAAAACGTCCAAATAACAGAAGGTCCAAATATGCAAAAACTCCATATATAAAGATAGTCCATTGAAAAGTTACATTTGGGTATGCATTTGTCAGAGGACGCAATTTTATTTTTTTAATGTGTAGGGGGGGTCAGTAGAAGCTTAAGTTCAAGTTTGTGGGGTCGGCACCCTTGTCCCCCGGCCGCCATCTTGGAAAAGGGGGTGCAAAGGGTTTTCGCGCTGTATCTCGTAAACTAGTTACCTTACAGAAAATTTAATCAAACATAAAATGTAGCAAATTAAATTTCCTACAATTTTATTTCTATTACTTTTTATCGTCAAGTGACCAACAAAAAAGTTATAAACAAAAATAAATGAAAATTTTGTTTGTTTGTTCTAGGTTTTACAGCGCTCCAAACTTAAACGGATTCTCGAATGCTCATAGGGATGCAATAAAAACTAAAAATTAGGCTTACTTTTCTATCTATATTTTTTTTATTCATACAATTTATTATGATCTTAACATTCCTATGCTATTATTGAACTATGTTTGACCCTTTTACCCACCACCTATGAGGTATAACATGGGCAAAGTCAAATTTATAAAAATTTTGCAGAAGCATCCAGAGTTAGCAAGTGGAACTAAATTATTTATGAGTGAGAAAGTCGAGTCATCGTTACTCAGTGTTGTTGGCGAACGTTTTTTCGTCTTTTTATATGGCGGAAATAAAGACGATACTCTAGACACTCTGCGATACAAACGATTTGCTAAGACAGTGACAAAAAATGCATTAAAAAATGCATTAAATTTTTATAAATTTGACTTTGCCCATGTTATACCTCATAGGTGGTGGGTAAAAGGGTCAAACATAGTTCAATAATAGCATAGGAATGTTAAGATCATAATAAATTGTATGAATAAAAAAAATATAGATAGAAAAGTAAGCCTAATTTTTAGTTTTTATTGCATCCCTATGAGCATTCGAGAATCCGTTTAAGTTTGGAGCGCTGTAAAACCTAGAACAAACAAACAAAATTTTCATTTATTTTTGTTTATAACTTTTTTGTTGGTCACTTGACGATAAAAAGTAATAGAAATAAAATTGTAGGAAATTTAATTTGCTACATTTTATGTTTGATTAAATTTTCTGTAAGGTAACTAGTTTACGAGATACAGCGCGAAAACCCTTTGCACCCCCTTTTCCAAGATGGCGGCCGGGGGACAAGGGTGCCGACCCCACAAACTTGAACTTAAGCTTCTACTGACCCCCCCTACACATTAAAAAAATAAAATTGCGTCCTCTGACAAATGCACACTAAGGCCTAAAAAATGTAACATTTTAATGGACTAAGAATACTTTATACCAAACGTGAAGTAATGTGTAATGTCTGTGTTGAAAAACGTCAACATTTTTTTCCTACACTTTTTTTTAAATATGTACTATCTCTGGCAGCGAATTGTAATTTTCATAATAATTGCTACTCTTCGTTGACACTCACCAACGCTTTGACCGCAAAGCCTAATAAAATCAATTACACCCTTAAATATTCTTAACAATTTGTACACACATCTGTACATTCATACTTTGGATCTAATATATGTTCACATTTTTAGTAAGCTAGTAAGACTTAAAGGGTTGTAAGGCAACCCTGCTATAAAGATCACTTCACGTTGGAGTAGACAACATTCAGCTCACACAACATTCAGTCCGCCAAAGAGATACATTTTCACAAAAAAACATTTTTTTTTGAATAAATGTACAAGGTGCATGTAGCTCCAATGTGAAGTGATTGTAAATCGAGCGGTCGCTCGAAGACTTTGTAGGGGTGTGGATTCACCGTGGATGACATTTGCGGACCGCTTTGCGCATTCGCCGGGCAGAGTTCGTGCCCATGTTGAACTGCACTTGGCCGGGTCCAGACGCTGCGGCGAAGTTATACATGGCCGGCTGCTGTATCGGCTGCATACCAGCCTGTTGCATATCAGTCAGCTGCATGCCAGCTGGCTGCATACCAGCCTGCTGCATACCAGCCGGCTGCATGCCAGCCGGCTGCATACCTGCCGGCTGCATCTGCGGCTGCTGTGCTTGCTGTTATACAAGTGTGAGCGATTATTACTTTGCTAACTATCGTACTTCCTATCCTATCCTAACCTATCCGACATGTTTGGTTGCGGGTTCGCTTTATCTCAAACACTGTTCTGAGACTCAACTAACTCTCATTTCTGTTAAAGTACACAGGCTTTTTTTATTAATATTTGCTCAGTAATTAGTATGGATCAATCTGAAGCAACCAGTGAATAATTTGATGTTGTGTAAAGTAATAATTGGCAAGTATTTCCCAGGATTGAGCAATTTCATTGAAGATGAGTAAGGTGTAAGCATACCTTTACATTTAAATAATTAATACCGACCCGCCCTTCTAAGCCACAGGTGCATTTCTACCCGTGCTTTGGTTGACCAATTTGAACAAAAAGCGGTTATTATGACTTATGGTTTGACATATAACTATTACAGTTAGATATCTAGTCTCGAGGATTTTTTCTTGGATAGTGATGAGTACTATAAACATGTAGTTGTTTATTTTATAAACCATCAACATTTTTTATGAATTTTTTTCGATAACTTGAGCTACATTATTGCAAATTTCGTAGGGATCTCGTAATTCTTTGATAATAAAATACAGCCTATAGTACTTGATGATAATGTTGCTATCTAAAGGTGAAATAATTTATAAAATCAGTTAAGTACGTTTGAGTTTATCTATTTCAAACAATAATACAAAAAAATATATAATTTCATAACACAATATTAGTTTAAACTAATAGAAACAAATGATTTGCGTTTGCTACTTCTATGAAGTTACGTTTTAAATATCAGATTTATATTTACCTGGCCAAATCCAAAAACAGTAGAAGACTGCGCTGCGGCGCCGAAGTTGAACGCAGACGTGGGCGCCGTTGGTAACGAGGACTCATCGATGGTGCTCATCGAGTCGCTGGATGTGCCGAAGGGCGTCGCACTGGGAGCCCCAAACATACCCATCGGCTGCGCGGAGCTCGCAGGCTGCGCGCTACCGAACATTGGCGCCGGTTGGTTCGCTGGCGTCGCAGAGCTAGCGAACATCAACGGCTGACTCGAATTGTTCGGGCCCATTCCAAACATGTTCTGTGTCGGCTGTTGACTGGCCCCAAACACGAGTGGTTGCGCGTTGTTTTCCGTCGCTCCGAACGGCAACGGCGCCGGCGTGGCTCCGAACGAAAACGGCGCTTTAGACGGAGTGCTCGCCATGAACGGATTAGGTTGGTTTGTCTGCGCGGTGGTGCTCGGCCACATGGAGGTGTTTTCTTTAGCGGGCGCACCGAACATAGAAACGCTGTCCGATCCTAGCATCGCGTTCCCAGTCGACGCTACGGCATTGGTCCCATCCATTTCATTTCCAGTTATAGTCCGTGCAATATTGTTCACAGGAATACTATTTCCACCTAAAGGATTTGTAGGCCCATTGGTCAACAGGTTAGCAGCTGGTAGACTGAAGGTGCTCGTGTTAGTTTGTGGTGCTGCGCCGAATGCGGGCGTAGTCGTAGTTGATACGAAATTGAATTTGAAACCTGTCGATCCGTTCGCTGGCGCTGTACTAGTACTCGGGAAGAAACTGAACGAAGCATTAGGTGCAGTGGACGCCGCCGGTGCAGCGGGACTGCTTTGAGTTTTATTCGAAAAGAGCGACGTCGAAGGAGCCAGTGTCGTCTCAGGCTTCGAGAAGAAAGACATCGTAGGACGAACACTGGCTTCAGATGTTGTTGAAGGTGTCGGTGTGGTCTCTGGTTTTGTGAAAAAGGACATTACTGGAGTAGCAGTAGTTTCCGGTTTAGAAAACATTCCTGTGACTAGCGTCGACGCCGGGAGGCTTTGCATTGCCAAAGAGTTGTTAGATACGGTGGACGCGGGCGAAGTGAAAAGACCATCGGTACTCGGTTTCACCCCGCTATCAGAAAAGGTAAACTGTACCTTAGGGGTTTCCAAAACCGCGCTCGGTTGAACCTGAGACTTACTCGATGATACTATCTTAGCCTCCGATGAATTGTTCAAAAATGCGTTAATTGCATTTTGCGGATTCGTAGACGGCGTGGGCTGTGAGAACAAGCCAGTCGAGGGTTTCGTAGCCACAGGCGCTTTGAAATTAATCGAAGGCACTTCCTGTGGTCTCTCGATGTCTTCAGCAGGTTTCTCAATATCTAGTGGCTTCGTAGCGGGCGCCATGTTGAGACCGAAACCAGTGGATATAGGCGTAGGATTCTGCTTTGGGATACCAAATGAGAATGATGGTTTGGTTGTTTCAACAGATTTTGGATTGTCTACAGTGATATTGTCACTTGGTTTTTTTGCCGGCAGTGTAAAAGTGTAACTCGGAACTTTTGGGACAATGTTGTTATTTGTTTCAAATTTATCTGTATTCTCTGGTTGAGCCGTTTCGATATTTTTAGTGAGGTTTATCTCCTGGACTTTCGGATCTATACCAAACTTGAAACCGGAGTTGGAGTCTGCATTGAATTTAAAGTTAGCGAATTTAGGTTGACTGTTATTTTGAGGATATCTGTCTGCGTCACAGCACATACATGTCAATTTGTCGTTGGCGTTGCTCGCCAAGCAGACGGTGCATTCCCAGTACGACATTTGGGCTTCCATTATATGCGCCATTGCATTGTTTGCTTCCTTGAACTGACTATTCGAAGCAGTGCTAGACAGTATTTTAGTGGCAGCTTTTGTACCGGGTTTAGCACCGCCGCATGCTGCACATTTTTCTATAGCAGGTTTGTTTGTAATCATGCAATCTTCGCATCTCCAGTCTTTTTCTGTGGATACAGGGGCTACTGTTTGCTTGATGGAAAGTGGCGCGGCCGGTACGCTTTGGCTTGGGTTCCGGCTGCCGCAACAAACGCATTTCTCTGCCTTCTCCTCGTTATCGACCCAACAACCACTGCATTTCCATTTCTTCGCATTTGTAGTAACTACCAAAGAATTCATTGGTTTCTGACTTATTCCTTGCCTTGGGTTCCGGCTACCGCAACAAGCGCATTTATCTGCCTTCTCTTCGTTATCGACCCAGCAATCACCGCATTTCCATGTGTTAGTTTTTTTAGTAACTACCAAGGAATTATTTGGTTTCAAGCTTATTTGCGTTTTATCACAGTTGGCGCATCTATCAGAATTAAGCAGACTATTTGACAGCTTACAAGTAGTGCATTTTGCTGCCGTTTCGCTTGGAGTTACTACAGCTTGCTTTAATGGCTGTTTGGCATCACAACAGACGCACTTTGGCGCATCCACTGCATTCTGAACCATGCATACAGAACAATTCCACTTGTTAGAAGCTTTAACTGACAACTTTATCGTTTTGTCAGTAGTTTGTGTTTCAACAGGTTCGTCCTTTTTATTTGGTTGTTGTTTTGCCTTTGTTGATTCTTCGCCGGGTATTTTTTCAAAAGAAAACTTAGGTGGCGAAGTGTTGCTTTCAACATTCTCTGGACTGCCGAAGCCGAAAGTTTGCGTTGGCGGGCTTGCCGTCTTTGCATCCAGTATTATTGGGAAAGGACTTGAAAATTTAAAATAGTCATTACTTGGCTTGTTTGTTGACTTTAGGTTGGTGGTGGATCCTCCAAATGAGAACTTAGGTAGGTTGTTCTTGTCTATTTGTAGGACGGCGGTAGGTAACTCGACTTTTTCGGGCATGCCGAAGGGATCTTCGCCTCGATTGAGCCTTGTTAATCGCGATTTCAACTTAGTTTGCGCTTTGGCTGGCCCAGAGATGTCAGGTTGGTCTCTGCAAAAAGTACATTTTACGAAAAATTATTACTTATTTCTAGATAAACAAATAACATGGCTTAGAAAACAATGTGTTGTTTTGGAATCTATATACACGACTTTCTTATATATATATATATATATATATATATAAGAAAGTCGTGTTAGTTACACCACTTATAACTCGAGAACCGCTGAACCAATTTGGATGAAATTTAAAATTAATATAGTTAGTAACTTGGATTAGGATATAGGCTATTTTTTATCCCGGAAAAACAACGGTAAAGGGAACGGGGCGGGTGGCCGATAGCGCCATCTAATATTATTTATCCGTAACTTCGTTAATCTCTGTAATTATTACAATAATTTGAATAGCTATCTTTTTTATTAGCTATATTAATACTTTAATATTTTTTGTGAAGTTGTAACCGCTCAACGAAGTGGGCACGGGTCAGCTAGTATTATAATAACGACTAATTTGTGTAAGTCGGTGGCCAACTGTGCTGACAGAGATTATACGCCACCTAAAGGCATCTATCGCGGCCTAACAACCTTAGGAAAGCTGAGATTGACAGCTTAAAGTGCCCTTCGCACCGAAGAATTCAGATGACATTTTTTTTCGGCCTAGTGACCAGTGTGTTTAAAAGCCGACTATTGAAGGTCTCCGACCTTCGCTAAAATCCCTAAAATAACTAAAATGTCCTCTAAAGATCAGAGAAGTGTAGATAGAAAAAAATATTTACGCCTTTAGTTTGTCGCTTGCATGAGGCTGGTAGGTAGAGAGGGTGCTACTATGCGACGCTATGATCTGCCGTGCTGCTTTAGTAGAGTCCATTAGACGATTCCGGGCCTTCATCCTAATCATAGCAGCGGTTGATGGTATATACAGTTCTTGTGTTTTGTATGCTGGAAACAAATAATAATTCATCGAAACGATCAATATCAACAATAAATTAATAATAATTCATCGACAACATCGATTTCAATAATTCAATCATTAAAAATATAATTAACTCACAACTGGAGTTATAATCATAATGCTTCCTGAACATGAAAACATGCTAACTAAAGTAGTAGTGGACACAATGTAGTGGACACCCTGAGACTGGGTGAATACATGGCAAGAATGAATATGCAGATAAGCTGCTACTGTTAAGAGATAAATTAATATTAAGTGTTATAAAGGAATTAAGCTGTGATAAAATGATTAAAGCGTTTAGATTTCTAATTCTAAGCGCTTTAATTTTCGTGTATTTGGCACCATGCATTTGGCACCATGTCTTCAAACTTTCTATTTTTTTTTTAGCAAGGTATTTTTTTTTTACTTACAATGCCTTGTACTTGTGCTAGGCTGTATGTTTTTGGTTATATCCCTGAGCTCAGACAGTTCATATCTTGGTATCCTCTTAGCTTCTATCAATGGCGATGAATAGTTCTCGAGGAGGTCCATAACCCGTCTCGAAGATGTGCTTATATTGACAGTATCAGCATCTCTTGATTCAACCAGGTCTGCCACTTTTCGTTGCTTGGTGTACGGCTGGTTCATATAAGTGGATGATGAAGAAGACCCTCCATACATGGTCTGGCCGGGGTAGAATGGTGACCCAAATAGATGAGGCTTGAAATGCGGCATCTTTTCGTCTTTCATTTGATGTGCAGCTGTTTGAGCTGCAACAACATTTTACAATTGGTCATTGTTTAATTGGGACTTTGGAGAAGGACATAGGCTACTTTTTATGTAGGTACCACGCTGAAGCCCGGGCAGCACCTAGTTTATTGTAACAAGAGTGCTGGGCAATTATAGTTGGTGCTCCATTAAAATCTTCTAGTTTGTATATGAGTAGTATGTGGCGTGTTAATAGTGAAAATCATTGAATAAAATAAATTATGATGATTGAAATGAACATATTTTGTAAGTTTGTATCCACTAAAAACCGCTATAAAAAATACAGTAACCCAGACAATAGACTAGATTAAAATTGCAAACAAAGTTGAAACACTTTATTTGCAAACCAAGAGGAAGCAATAATATTGTAAGTAAAAAGAAGTGATATACATATTTATGTTCAAAGATAAGAAACCAAAGTTTTGCAATATTAAAAAACTCTGTCTCGGAAACTTGTGCTATTTCCATCATTACCAACACTACACCACTACATCCAACACTAACTTTATACGCCGACAGTGCGCTCCAGTGTCTGTACAGTGTCATACGCGATGTTTAAAGTCACTAGCTTTGAGTTAAGTAAAGGCAAGATTCGCGGTGTCTTACAAACTTTAATTGCACGCCGTCATTTAATGGGCCTTGACAACATTCATCAGACGTTTATTGATTTTTTTATAAGGTACCTTGCCCTTAGATGGCTTGGTACATAGGATGGCCCACATTAAATAAAAGGTACTTTCGGTCATTTAAAACATGGTGGGAATGTGCGAACGCGTCATTTAACGCATTAACAAGCTGGCAACTCAAAACGAACGGGAGCAAGACGCCATTTTGACAGCAGTCATCAGTTTGTCAGTATCGTTTAGAAAATCACGCGGGTTATAATTTCGCTTCGTCAAACTTTTCTTCAATTTGGCGTTCTATGTGTGGATTTCTTTTGTTTCTATTAGTTAACCTCAAAGAATAACGTTTTGAGCCCTAAACTTCACTTCTTAATCCCATGTCTAAAACATCTGACAAAATTTTATAAAAAATACGTTAAGCACTAGAGTATTGTTATACAATGTGGTCATTTAACGAAAATCACATCCAAATCTCAAAATAAAGTAAACACAACATCTAATATCATCTTAGACCGATAGGTTTCTAAGATGGCCCACAGTTAAAGTAAAGAAACTGGTCAAGAATTTTGAAAAAAGGCACTAAAATATAAATTAACTAGGTCATACTTACGATTGTGTTCTTATATAATCTGGTTTCACGAGTTTATTGCATTTTATAATAAAGTGGGCCATCCAAGAGCGAGGTACCTGTTTTAGTAAGAAAACTAACTTACCACATGCAACCAAAGATTGTTCTCTTTGTCTCTGTGAATTAAACAGAGACTTCCTTTTCTGTGCGATAGATTGTCCAATCGCAGACGCGGTGTGCTGTCTAAACGTATCTTCTCTGTCAGTTGTCTCCATCATGTTCATGTTCATACTACTATCGTTAGTGTGAGTTCCGATGGGCGTTGAGATGAAGTTGTTCTCTGTTCTGATGGGCGTTGAGACGAAATTATTCTCTCTTCTGAAAGTGTGACAACCAGGCGGAGATTGTATACTACTGTAGAGGACACTGCCAGTTTCAGTTACTATGTTACTGGTTGTGGTTGTCTGTAGAAAAAAAATTTAAAACATAAGTTTCATTAAAGATTACAATGGAACCTAGTCTAACAACTGGGTCACTGTAAAAACACAAAAAACTAAATCTTAAAGAAAGTTATCAACATTATAACTTTCAGACTTCATGAAACTGCATATTCATTTCTATACTCTTAGAGTGAGACAGCTCTGGTGATATAATTAATGGGCTGTCCAAAGGCCTACAACATAACTTAAGAAATGTTTAAAGCCAGAACAGACAGCTTATGTCTCTCCAGAACACGTAAGTGGAAGCCATTTGGTACTGACCGCATACAATGTTGTTTCGTCTATCTATTAGAACTACTAAGTAATTTATCTAAGGAAGCTATTTCCTTTTCATAAAAAAAAAACATTTGACAGTAAATTCAAATGTAGAAGAATGAAGCGCCTTGTGTTAGTAATTTGAAAACTTACGTCAGATGTAGTTAGTTGAGAGTATTTTCCTACAGGTGATGAGTAACGTATTCGCTTCAGTGGCGGCTGTATCATGATGGGGCTCTCAGGCGCCTCGTCCTCTGTCGAGGAGTCGGTGCCGTCAGCGACGGCAACGGATCCATTGCCGCTGGACGAGCTCGGACTGCTGAACCATTTGGTGATCCCGGCCGAGAGAAGACCCGATACTCGTGATGTCACATTTTTTACGAAAGACTGGAAAAAAAACATGACATAAAAATAGTAATCAAAACACCAAACTGGCCTTTGGAAGTCCGAAGTTAAACAAGGAACCTCATTATTTCCATCTGACTGTCTATCTGCCTGCCTAATCAGAACTCTAGCTCGCAGAGTAAGTAAGATATGAAATAAAAACATTAAAAATGTGTTTTTAATGGTACCTTCACTACACAATTTGATAAAAACTCAAGGTTTTACTCACGTATGATTGACGATTCTCGAAGTCCCCCCCACAACTGACTAAACAGATGGTAACTAATGGAAGGCTTTAGTAACTAACTAATAACTAATAGCCAAGCGGGGGATTTTGGGATTTACTCGAACGCTGCAGAATAAGATAAGGAGGGCAACCTTGCACCCTTAAATAGGGTCGAACGTCTAGGGCAGGCGATCAGATTAGTAAAAAAATCGATCGTTATAAAAACTTGAGCGCGTCAGATTAAGTAAGGTAAGTTAATTACATGCAGAAAAGTGTGCATTTCTAGAATCTGACAATTTGAGCGTGACATATGGAAATAGGAGTCTATTTCATATGTCACGTCATGTCATGTCAGTTGAAAAAAAAAACGTCATCTGGACATTCTCGAGGGGATTTTCACGATTTTTTGTTTTATTTTCAAAAATCTGCCTTGACTTTTGTTCGCCTCCAAATCGTCAGTCTTTTGAATAAGAGCTACTGGAGGATTCACTTAACATCCCTCCCTTCTCAATGTCTAACACGCTCGAATATTTTTTTCCTATTATCTACCCTTTCGTACGGCCACCCCCAATGCAAACTGGCAGATTCATATTTTTCCGTAATCAGAAACACCTGGGGCACATACACTATTAATATCTGAAGCGCTTAAGTATTTCTTTCTGACGTTTTTTTACCGATTTGAAATCTTGTATATGCTCCACCCATTAGTGAAAGGGTCGAGTCATCCCTATTTAGCTTCTTAGGCTCCCCTACTAGGTATAATGAATTAGGAACTAAGTATTGGGAATTAATATCCTGATTTATAGACCGATTTGTATAGAAGTTCATGAACTTAATACTAAATATACTAATACTAAAAATACTAAATTATTTTATTTTGCTAACTAAATCGTTTTGAATTGGTTAAGGACCTGACCACTAGTCATTCTTATCCTTACTGACTTCGGAAGGCTTCACTGTGCATGCTCACATGCAAATGGCCAATTTATTTTATGATTGTATTGAAACTAAAACTGCTAAACCTGTTTGGAAAACTTATCCCACGCTTTTGACGAAGAAATATAGTGGACAATTCACACAAAATTATCTAGGAAGAAATATAGTGGACAATTCACACAATATTATCTAGTCCCTAACTTACTAGAAGAGTTGACTTATTACTTGATTTATGAACAATGACTTTGATGGATTTTGAAGAATAACATCAGCAAGATAACAATGCAGTACATAAATAAGTCTAGGATATTGTGTTTAAGAGAATGTTACTAGTTATCTTTACTCTCTGGTCTAGCTGAACATTATAAACCCATATTCTGGCATATGGTTACCATCAGATACTATACAAGCAAAGATACTTTAATACATGAAGAGTGCAAATGATTCATAAGCATTCAGAGCTACAATACGGAATAAGTCAAACTATCAAGAAATATAGTGTTTAACTTGCAACATGATTGGCCACTACAGTAAAAACTGCAGATTAAATAAATACAACTGAATAAAAGAGCCAATATGTGAAAGATGTCAAGTACAGACTAGTCTATTTCCAAATGCAATAGTGTATAAAACAACAATGTTACGGAGAACTTAAATTTTGCAAGCTGACATGTCAGCAGGAACTACAGAAATAACATCAAACCAAAACACTTAGTCACACTTGGCTTAGGCCTGTGTTTCTTGGTTATTTGGCAGTCCGTTTGAGCAGAGCTGATAAAAGTCAAAATCAAATAATAAAAATAATAATCTTTATTTCAGGCAACATGAATAAATCGTAAACCAATTAAGTACAATACATAAATAAAAAAAGTACAAAAAAATTATACATACAAATAATATACAATACATAATAGGTAAGTATATGGGTATTATAACAGAGTTATTTGCTAATACGGAAAGCCTGCAATAAGTTACGCTATTTCGCTGTGTCCGATGGTCGTCCAAAAACAAAAACACATAATAACACATTTACATCCAAAATTCTTTTTTAGCAAAAGGTCGTCGTTAATGTCTGTTCGACTCTTAACTGCAAGTTGGTCTCATCAACTTCACATATTCCATTATCTCTTTGGTCTACGTGGAAATATGCAATCGGGACACGTAAAGTAGCGTCATAGATACAGCCAGACGCAGCAGGTAGTGCGGTCTAGCCGGCGCGATGCCGCACAGATGTCTGTAGAAAGCTTCCTTTTCTTACGCACCACCTCGATGAGGCCCTCCTCCTCCTAATTCCTCTTAGTGTATTTGGGATGAGGGAGCAGGTCTCCTGACGAATACAGAAGGAACAGCCTGCACTGAAGTTATACGGTGCTTACACGTTACACTGGTGATACGCCAAGATTCGCAGACTTAAAAAATGACACCGATACTTTACTGTTTTTCGCCCCATGGAGTGTTGCCTCTGGTGATCTACACACCGCGATAGTGCTACGTAAATGACACTTACTTTGGCTTGAAGTTCACTAATGGTGTTCTGTGCAGCTTCAAACTTCATTTGCATGCTAGCCATCATCTGTTTTACACTAATTAATAATAATAATAACATTTCACACAGCATCATCTGGCCCCAAAGTAAGCAGAGCTTGTGTTATGGTTACCTCATGACAGATATACTACTTAAATACGTTATTTTTTTTGTAAATACATTCATATTATACACCCAGACCCGAGACAAATACTTGGAGACAATACAAACATTTGTCCCGCGTCGGGAATCGAACCCGCAACCTTTTGCGTCTCAGCCGGACCTTAGCCCACTGCGCCACAGAGGTCGTCAAAGTCAAAAATTATACCTACATGTCATGTTGCTATGTTGGGTGTTTCTCTATGTGATAAAATCCGCAACAAGAAAGTCCATAAAACAACCAACGTCACTGACATAGCATTAAAATCCATAACTGGACAAAGAAATGGTGTATTAATCTAAATGCAACAAAATCAGTTCATATGAATTTTTCAAATAAAAAAGAAGTTCCAATACATATAAAAAACAAGGTTATACCTTACGAAAATACAGCAAAGTATTTAGAAATTACTCTTGACGCAAAGCTGCGCTGGAAAGCACATGTCAAGAAGAAAAGAGTTGAACTAGAAATATGCTTCAAAAAGATGTACTGGCTGCTTGGACGAAACTCCACTCTGTCAGTACACAATAAGTTATTATTGTACAAGCAAGTTGTGATGCCAATATGGACCTATGGTTTACAGCTGCTGTACCAAAAAGACCAATATTCATATAATCCAAGGATTCCAAAATAAAGTTCTAAGGGAAATAGTGAATGCCCCCTTGTACATAAGAAATGACGATCTCCATAGAGACCTTAGAATTGAGTTTGTCGATAAGGTAATACAAAAGTATGCAGAATCTCACAAACAGAAGCTTCATAAAAAAAAGTTGAAGTGGCAATGGGCAGGCTATATAGCTAGCAGAACTGATAACTGTTGGGGTATAAAAGTTCTCAAATGGTGAGGCGAGGCCTGTCTCCAAGGCAAAGGAAGCATAGGACGACCTCTCACCCAATAGATTGACAACATTGTAAAGATCGCAGGAAGTTGGTGGATGGAGAGGGCTCAAAATCGTTCTTCCTGGAAATCTATTGGGGAGGCCTATGTTCAGCTGAGGACTTCTTCACAGCTGATAATGATGATGATGATATCATCATGCTCGTATGATGTCACTGGGATAAGGTGAAGCTGCTTTGCTACAAAATCTAGATATTCCGCAGACTTCTTTCTTTTTTATCATTTTTACAAAGATACCAAAGATATCCCAAGACACATACAGGACCGTCTTCGAATCTTGGATATCCTCTTCAGAGAAGCTAACTTAACAATGAGTGAAATGAGCTCAGATCTACTCACATCTAGATACAATATGTTCACAGCTCTGAAAATATTTATTCTGTGCAAAATGTTCTAAAATGCATGGTAACAAAGAATAAAGTTCTTCGAAAACACAACAGAAACTAGACAACTGTTATAAATAAAGTATGTTGAAGAATCAATTTTGATACCACCAGTAACATCAAGAAGCATTCAGGTAACTCGGCCAAGGCATTCCAGAAAAATAGAAAGATTATTGATTCATAGAACCAACAATCTGATGGTTTCAAGTGATCATCTAAATCAGACTATCAAATACCATCATCACACTTCTATGAATCATAATTTTGAGTTTAATCTAACATTCAAGGGTATATTTTGATCATAAAATTAAGCATTTCTAAACATTCGTAAGGTTACATAGTGGTTTGTACATTGTGGGAAACATATTTTAGTGAAACGTACAGATAATATTAGTCGTGCTAGTGGTATGCTGTCAGCGAAATATATCACGTTTAGAAGGAAACTACGTAAATCGTAAGTGAATAGGTTTTTTCCTCATGGAATCTGACGAGACTACATAAGCTAATTATTGTACAGCATCTTTTCATATCATCTTATTAGGTGCTTTGCGTAAGTATTGTTTGAGGAAATCTACGCGTGAGGTCCTTGGATGTTGGGATGCTAACGATGTCTCGCTAGCGGGAATTTGACAAAGACAAAACTTACACTGTTGGATTCGCCTGTTGAGGAGCGTGAACGCTTCTGCTTGTTCTTCGAAAACACAAAACTCATTTTGACTAAAATTTACAGCACAGGTTCATTGGCGCACTTATATCTTCTCTTTAGTAAATTTGGCAAAATTAATTCACAACTGACAAAAACGTGACTCTACAGTACTCTGTGAACGTGACTAACATGGCGGACGTGAAAAACTACGAGATGTCATAGCGGTTTTAGGTTGGTTTGCTTCACAATTTTACTACTAAATATTAGAAACAGATGTAAATCGATTATAAACACTTAAATTAGTGAAAAAATATCAAAAAGTCACGTTTTCTACACGAGTTCACAAGAAATATGTAATTATTGAAATGCCGCTATCGTAATCGCTTGCTTACAAAACAGATCAAACAAAACTAGAGTAGAGTAGAGATAGTAGAGAGGGGTTCAGATTTCCATTCGCATCGCTCTTTCAGATCCCGATCTTCGACTTTTTTATTCGTTACTTTGAATCGATGATCGTTCTGGATATTGCTTATTAACCCGCCAACGGAGACGTCGATTTGACTTACATCTTCGGTGACCCCGGTCCCATGTACCGGGGTTTTCAATGAGAAATTTAAAAATCTTTTACATGACCATTTTTTTTGTTAGTTATAAATTATTTGACATTAAAACAACGATATTTCATTAATCAGAGCCTCTTTTATTTACTTTTTCTTATGATAAAACAACTTCACATAGAACCTATAAAATTAATTCGCCCTTACACATAGCTTTTTAAACAATTTAAACCACAACTATGTTACATATTTTTAAAATAAGGTCAGTCTTTTCAGTTTCTAGATTCTAGGAACTTACTTATAATAAATAAAAAATGGCATCCTATAAACAATAAATAAAAAAATCTTTGAAAATCATTGTTATTCAGTCAAGCAAATACTGCAATAAGGCACTACGTGCTCAAGACACAAATGTTTCTTGCACTTTTGGCATGAGTGTATATGGTCTTTCGGTGAAGACATTGATGGTCTGTCGTCATCAAGCAGTTCGTGGAGAAGCGATTCTACTTATTATGCTTCGATAAATCTGCAGAAGTTTAAATATTGTGAAACACCGTCCTAACTACTGTTGGCGAATGTAAAAATAATACGACGTCACGTTTGAAGACCACTTCAGTTTATTCACTTTTTCTATTTTACCTTTACACTTTAAGAGTCTAGAATCGACTGCCCTGCGTCCCCAATTGAACTCGTTTTTACAGTCTCGTGAAATAGAAAATCAAAACAATAAAAAAAATGCATAGAACAAAAATAATGCTACATTAACAACATTTGTGTACTGAAGCCCCTTCATGTCTTCAGTACTTATTAATGAGTTATCCACTGAAACCCCTTCATGTTTTCAGCAGATAGCACATTTACTCAAAATATTGAAGCCTCTTCATGTCTTCAATATTGGTTCTATGCATTACATTATCAGAGAGTAGCCCTGACTTAATATAATGCACACAACTCAATATAGTTGAATGTACTTAGATACCCAGGTAAGGTAGGAATAAATAAATCGGGTTGCACTCCGGGAGTGCCGACAGAAGTGAAAACTTATTTTGGCGCGTTAGAGTTTGGTAATAAACCACTACAAAATCAGTAATTATGGCGACTGCCTATCAAATACTGAACGAACACAGATGATGCAATATTTTTTGTTCAGAATGTACAGCAATTGATAACAGCATTTCGAATTAAACTTTGATCGCTACAGCATAATTCATAAATCAAAACAAATAATTTATTTATTTTGGTGTTCCCTGCATTCGACCTTAACATTCCCCAGACTACAAAAATTTTACATAAAAATATGTCTTACATTTCGTATGAATATTAATAATTGAATTTTACGTAAGTATCGTTCGATGTTGTATAGATGAATATATATGGAGGCAAGTTAATTCATGATAGCAAGGGCAGCCACTTTAACTTTAAAAACTGCTTAAAATCGGTCTGAGGAGACATCTGAAATAATGTCCTGTCAGCGAGAATAACCATACGCCCTGCATTAATAAATAGATTAAAATGATTCATAAATTGTAAAATAAAACATCTCGCTATTAATTTGTTACAGTTTTCCATCACACGATAATGTACTTTGCAGTCAGTGGGTTGAAGCCACAGGCCAAAAAATCCTGACACCCAAAAACTCTTTGAGGGTTCGTAGTACCCATTTTGAGAAAAATGTCTTGTTTAAGAAGAATAAATTAACTACTCTGTATCTTAATGTATCTGTATCTGATTAATACTCTTCGATTAGAAAAAGTAAAAAAGTCCTTTATGGGGAACACGGTGCGCTTCTATAATAAGCTTCCTGAAAATGCAACTAAACTACCTATTATGAAATTTAAAGCTTACATAAAAGATAGTCTTTTGAAGAAAGCTAATTATAATATAAATCACTATATTATTGATAAGAACGCATGGCCTCACGTCGCTCTGCCCTCAGACAGTTAACCGACTCACTTGAAATATATAAACTCTATTGTATTAGTATTTCGTACTTAAGGTAGTTATAAGATGGATCATACAAAATATGCGCTAGGTCAAAGGCCTTAAGACAAATCTAAATACACTCCCGTTACTTATTTCTTTCCATCCAGCCCTTGGGCAATGCTTCCACAAACTTTTCTGCTGCGGATGTTGTGGAGCGACCGCTTCTGTATGCACACTGATAATTATTTAGAAACTGATTTCTATCCATATATTTCACTAAGCAGTCTTAGAATTACACGAAGTATTAATCCTGCGCAGACGAAGTCGCGGCCTCAGCTAGTTGGTATATAATTCAAAGTCGTGTTAGTTACACCATACATTACCATACATTACATGAACCCTTAGAATTAATAAAATATTTTTTTACTGACAGAGAACAAACCGTTGAGGTCAAAGTGGACAACTAAGTGCACAGGTCTAAACCGCAAGTAGTCAACATTGGCATTCCCCAGGGCTCTTCCTTAGGCAACATTTTATTTATAATTATTCATAATGACCTGATAACATTAGATATAAAAGGACAAATAATACAATACGCGGATGACAAGACAATTATACTCACAGAAAAAACCAGCGAAGATCTAGAAATTGCTATTAGAAACACATTGGAAAGGTTGAGCACGTGGTTCAGAGTCAATGGCCTTAAGTTAAATGCCGACAAAACAAAACGACTGTAATGTTTTTCAACAGTGTATCCCTAAATCAACCAACTGTATCTATCATTTTACTTAATGGTACAGTTTGTAGGTCATTAGATAGGCTTTTGGGTTTTCAACTTGATTCCGCTCTGACTTGGAGACAGCATGTTGATACAACGTGTACAAGAAGGCGAGAGGCGAGTGGCACACATGCAATTAAACAAATTAAGCAAAAAAATTCTGCAGATAGCTTAAAAGAAACATACTATGCTTATATACACTCAATATTGTAAACAGTATAATTTTGTGGGGAGCTTCAAACGCATCCGACGCAGAGCGAGTACTCAAAATACAGAAACGTGCAATCAGCGCACTAGTGGGAGCTAAATACAAAGACTCGTGCCGTGGACATTTTAAGCACTTGCAAATTTTGACCTCAGTATCACAATATATACTAGATATACTAAAATATGTAAGAAAATATTTTGACAAATACAAGGTCAGGAAAACGAATAGTCAAATCACGTCGTCTAAGAACCTCGAATAAACTGCCTTTTGCTATTGGTCCAAAGTTATATAATAAACTACCGAAATTCATCAAACTATCGCCCAATCAGCGCTATTTTAACAATCACGTCACGTACGACTCTCTTATTAGAGACGACATTATACAGTAGGTATACAATAATATTTAGAAAATGACTACCGCTACTTAAGGTCAAATAATGTAGATATATCTAACCTAACTAATGCCCCTATACAGCACAAATAAAACAATGTTATTGGACGATTCTACTACAGAAACATATAAATAATATTAGTTAGTTATTCCTTATATTAATATGTTTTTGAGAACCTACTTAATGTAAACATATAAATTGACAATATTATTCAATCCACAGACTTCAATCAATATTTTTTAATAGGTAAGTTTGTGTTTTTTTAATTAATAAAACATTATATTCTATTCTATTCTATTATATGGAATCAACTCTTCGTATAGCTGACATCCACTTCTTTCTGGGTTTTGGGTCCTTCAGCACGATAAAAAACAGCTTGTCCGGTGTTTTTACATAGGATTTAAAATATTTAGGCACGACACAGTATTTATTTACCATTTTTAGTAAGTACCCAGAAACAATTTAGCAAGAAACGATAAAAAGGAGGGTTGGCGCGGCTACCGGTGAAGGAATGGGCTTGGCGAGACAAATCGTGACGTCATCGCACGATCGAGCGCCAACCGAATTTTTAAATAATGTCGTACGAAAATTCAATCTTTGATCTTCATTTTCTCAGCCATTTTTAATGGTAGAAAAAAAGTAAAAACACAGATATTCTCGTAATTTTTTTAGATTACTTTGCCATTACAAAAAAACGTTTGTCTGCTCCATTGAATTAAATGTGTACTGTGGTGCAATGTATTTGAACTTTGAACGACGAGGAATCAAAAAAATCTATTCCGCGTGATGTCTAGAATTGACAATTGACCATCGACTCTAACAAACAAATTGACTTCAACAAACATAAACACTTGACACTGGCAATATTGGCATTATTATGTCAGATGCCATAAACAAAGAAGAAGAAGAAGAATAATTTTATATCATGTTAGTTGTTATTGTTACAAGAAAGCCGGGAAATTTACCTGATTTTGTTTCGGTTTCTTATATTCAGTTATCTATATTTTCTTTAGGTGATTCAACACCGTCTTCAATGTTGTGTCAATTAGATTTGAAGGGTGTTGAATCCATTTGATTCAATCCAATTGCATCTGTTAGAGGGGAAGTGACATCTTGGCACGACGAAGTTGATGCGTGATTTAGAGTTATTAATCAGTTTTGGGTTGGGACAGGGAGCGTAGCAGCGTAGCTGGACTATGGATCAAGATCATCATCCTAAATTGAATCCGGTTCTGGCTTTCCAAGGTAAAATTAGATGTTTAAATTTACTTACCACAATGTACTTGACATTTTGTTTCAAATCTACCTCGATTATTTAATTATCTATCGACACAAATACTTTTTATCTTGTCCTTTCATTGAGTGCTTACCCACTGTCCACCTCCCTGAGACCATCTCGGTGTACCGTTGAAAGTTTTTTTACAACAGCTCACCTTTGTTCACCTGCGTGATCAGGTTTGAAGTGCATAGATATTATTTAGGTTACAGGTTAGCAACTGGACAGAGTTATGTATCTAGACAGAGGAACTATGTTCTTCTGGCGCTATGGCGGCCGCTGCTGGGGCACGCTTGCTTTGCTCTCTCGTCTTGCGCATTGTTTTCTATACTCTAAGATAACCTAACCAACTGGTTTCCAGTACCAAGTTTCTGAGGTGTACTGTCACCAATATAAAGTTAGGCTAGTTCAAGTTTAATCTGAGAGGTGAGTTGTTGAAAAAAAAAACGGGTTGCACTCCGGGAGTGCTGACAGAAGTGAAAACTTATTTTGACGCGTTAGAGCTTAGTAATAAATCACTTCAAAATCAGGAATTATGGCGACTGCCAATCAAATACTGAACGAACACAGATGATGCAATATTTTTTGTTCAGAATGTAGATAATATATCAAAGAACCTAACTCAGTAAACACTTTCATACAAAAGTAGACTGTAAAAATGGTAATTAAGGTTTATAATCAAATGGGGAGGGTGCGGCAGCCGGATGCGTCTCGCCCCAGACAGTAACGGTGTTGGGAATCCAGAGGTTTTACCTCATCTAAAAATATGCATACTGCACTAAAAGAAGTTTTCACTTCAAAAAACTTGTTTGAAAGTTTGTTTTACTGAGACTATATAGTCTCAGAGAGGTGGATGGTGGGTAAGCACCTTTTATCTTTTAGCAGCAGCTTATTTGCATATTCATTCTTGCCATGTGTTCACCCAGTCTCAGGGTGTTGACTACTTTGTGGTTAGCATGTTTTCATAAGTGCAGGAAGCATTATGATTATAACTCCAGTTGTTAGTTATTTTTATTCTTAATGTAATGTAATATTTATTTCCAGCATACAAAACACAAGTACTGTCCATATACCATCAACCACTAGTTTGATTAAAATGAAGGACCGGAATCGTCTAATGGACTCTACTAAAGCAAGAAGGCAGATCATAGCGTCACATAGAAGCACCCTCTCTACCTACCAGCCCCAATCAAACAACATACTAAAGCAGTAAATATTTTTTTCCTACATACACTTTTCTGTGGGGCGTTTATGGAATTCCGATATAAAGGAAAGGAAACGAAGTGACGGGTTTGAGCAGTTATTGCTCTGGATTTTTGCTAGGGCAATCATGAGATCACAACATCGCCAGTGTGCAGAGAGGCTATACATGGAGGGTAGCGGGATCCGAAGCACGGATCTTCGCTGGCCGACCGCAGGTTGTAGGGGGCCCAAGTAGTGAATTAGTCATTCATGAAAGGCTGCCCCACCGCCTTGCGAAAAATCCCAGAATGCTCCATCGTGCCGGTTGGCGACCGGATGTGAGGAACCGGTGGCCATTCCTGGGGGGGTTCGGGCGTCCCCGCAGTCTAGTCTAGTCCCTCAAATGCGCATGAGCCTGTTGTGTATCTCTGGGCCCGCTATCCAGTGCCAGATCCAGATGTGGCCCAGCAACGTTACCCTGATGCCTAACTGGTACTTCTAGGTGATTTTAATGCTCACCACCAGCAGTGGCTGTTTCCATTTCAGTCTACTGACCATGCTGGTAGAGAAGCTTATAAACTTGCTCTCTCACATAATCTCAGATGAAGACTCAGATGGTGATCGAGGCTACCAGGGTACCAAACGTTGAGGGCCACACAGACAATTGCACAGACCTGTTGCTGACTAACGAACCACATCGCTATTCAGTATCGGTGTTGCCTCCTTTGGGCACTTCTGATCACTGTGTGGTTAAGTCTGTATCGTCATACTCGCCAACCGATCCCTCGCCTCGAGGATGTAGGCGACTGTGTCGTTACAAGTCAGCAGACTGAGATGAGATGCGTCACTTTTTTGCATCTTATCCTTGGCGGCAGACCTGCTTTTCTTCTTGTGACCATGCGCCAACATGCGCTGATGCCATTACAGAGGTGGTCTATAGAGCAATGGAATATTTTATTCCAATCTCGGATGTCCTTCGGCAAAGCTCGCCCTTGGTTTGGTCCTGCCGCTGCAGAAGCGAAAAAACGTGCAGCTTACCTTGCCTGGGCTGACGCTCGCAACAGCAAAACCCCGAATACACGAACTAAAAAGAAAGCCTTTAATCAAGCCGCCAAGTCCTGCAAGAAGGTGCTACGGAAGGCTCGCTTTAATCGAATTGGCCGAATGGGTGCCAAGCTTGCGACACATCCAGCTGGCAGCAAAGCATTCTGGTCCTTGTCCAAGTCGGTAGAAGCGAACTTCAGCCGCCCTTCTCTCCATCCACTATTTAAACCAGATGGATCTCTAGCCGACACTGCAATCGTGAAAGCAAATCTCTTTGCTGCTCAATTTGTAGAAGCTTCACGTTTAGACACCTCTAAAGAAACCCCACCTAGCCTTCTTCGATGCGAAGCGACATTAGAGGAAATTCGCATCCATCAAAAAGAAGTGCTCAAAACGTTACGAAGTCTTGACGTGAACAAATCTAGTGGTTCGGACGGCATTTCAGCTGTAGTGTTGAAAACTTGTGCCCCTGAGTTGTCTCCCATACTCACAAGACTTTTTCGCCTATCCCTGAAAACTGGAATAGTCCCAAAATCCTAGAAGCTTGCTAATGTGCAACCAGTGCCCAAAAAAGGCAGTCGCGCTGACCCATCAAATTATCGCCCAATTTCGGCCACCTCCCTACTTTGCAAATGTATGGAACGTGTCCTGAATATGAAACTCCTTACATACCTTGAAGACATCGACCTCTTCAGTGATCGACAATATGATTTTCGCCGAAAGCGATCTACTGGGGATCTTCTTGCGTATGTCACGCACATTTGGAGTGAGGCCATAGAGAAACATGGTGAAGCATTAGCTGTTTCACTTGACATCTCAAAGGCCTTTGACAGGGTCTGGCACGCCAGCCTTATTGGTAAGCTTCCAGCTTACGGATTTCCAGTTCAGTTCTGCTCATGGCTTGCTGACTTTTTGAGGGAAAGATCCATTCGAGTGGTTGTTGATGGAAGCTCGTCTGATCGATTGGCAATTAATGCCGGGGTATCTCAAGGGTCAGTGCTCTCTGCCACACTGTTATACTGCACTATAACGATCTGCTTATACACGGAATCATTGGGTATGCAGATGACAGTACAGTTGTGGAGAGATACTTTGCAAACGCATGAGCCAGTAAAACTGAAATTCAGAAACTCAGAGACGAGATGCTTATGCGTCTGGATTTGACTCTCCAGATCGTGTCCGATTGGGGTGATTCCAATCTGGTGAAGTTCAACGCATCCAAAACGCAAGCTTACTACTAATACTACTACTATTAGTAGTTTCTTCAAGTCACCGTTTACCGAAATGTACCGGTAACTATAGAAAATCATCTCGAACTCTTGGGAGTTTCACTTACTGGACTCTCGACTTTGGCTCCTATATCGAGTCTAAGGCCAAAACTGCTGCTATGAAGGTTGGCATCCTCAACAAGGTTAGGCGATACTTCACACTTTAAAGCTTTCCACCTTATACAAAGATCAAGTCCGGTCGGGTATGGAGTATTGCTGTCATCTATGGGATGGTTCAGCCAAACACCAGCTGGCTGCCTTGGACTCGATCGAGCGTAGAGCATTGAGGATGATGGGTGAACAGCTTAACGCTGAGACTAAGTTCCAGAGTCTCGAGCACCGTCGTAAAGTTGCTTGCCTTTCGAGCTTTTATATTTATAGGATACATTTCGGAGAATGTGCCCAGGAATTACATGATCTGATTCCACCATCTCCTTTTCACAACAGGACAAGCAGACGTACCGCTGAATACCATCCATACCTAGTCAACTTATCACCCTTACGAACAAAGCGCTTTGCTTCCACATTTATGCGGGAGGTACGGGAAGGGTTTGGAATTGAATTGGATAATCCGTATGCGCAATACGGGACCTTGGAGAAAGACATACTACTAGCTACTACGGGCTACTTTTATGTAGGTACCACGCGCGCGAAGCCGCGGGCAGCACCTAGTAGTTTATATAGAGAAGGAGCGCAGAATACTTTTTTATTATGCATAAAAAATACGTTAATTATTAATTAGTTATGTGGGTGACCACTAGTTACATTAAAAATACATTGATTATTAAAAAGTATTCATATTGTAACAATAATAAATAAAATAAAAGTTCAAACATTTTAAAATATTATGTCATATCGTAAAGAAACATTTATCAAAAAACTCGTCAACCCTATAAAAGGTTTGCTCGATAAGCCAGTTTTTAAAGGCTTGCGTTGGTAGTGCAACTGTAATACACTACGGTAGACGGTTGTAGATAGCAGGTCCCATCACGTGAACCAGTTTTGTGGATTTTATTAGCCGCCACTTTACCACTTGCAGTCTTTGGGCGTGTCGGGTCGGGTATCTATGAACGTTGCCGTTTCTCGCGAATTCGTCCAAGTGGAGGCGAGCATACACAGCTGCGTTAAAAATGACGAGGGCGGGTATAGTCTATTGACTTTTTAGATTGATTCGATGGTCAGCTTCTAAACACACTAGTCACTAGGCCTAGTAAAAAATGTCATCTGAACTCTTTAAGTCTCAGCTTACCAAAGTTTGTTAAGCCGTGATGGATGTCTTTAAGTGGCCTATAATCTCCGTCAGTTCTCAATCACAGTTGGCTACCGACTTACACAAACTATTAGTAGCTACTCCAGCAAATATGCAAATACAAGCCTTTAATTTCGGTATATTCGGTATGTTGGTATCAATTTTTATACTAAATAAAAAATCTTGAAAACGACGATTATATAATTTCAACATAGTTATGTATAAGTATTGTAATATTAAAAAAGCGGCCTGGGCGAGTCCGACTCGCACTTGGCCGCTTGAAGGGTTAGTTATGTATAAGTATTATAATATTTAAAAAAGCGGCCAAGTGCGAGTCGGACTCGCCCATGAAGGGTTCCGTAGCAGCAAGTAACATAATATGTATGTTCTTGTAGTTCGTTTGACTTTGATCGATGTTTTAATAATAGTGTATTTTTTTAAATTAAGTTATTGATTTATATCTAACTATATGCGAGCCCATATAGGCTTGTGATAGCTAAACAAGCTAATATATATTCCAGTTTGACAAGAAATATTTCCAAAAATATTATCAATATGTGTGCCTCCTCGCGTAGTTGGACAAGGTGGTAATAACGTCCTGTATCCAGCGTCCTGCATGAATGACAAGTATACAATTGTCTTTTAAAAAATCTTCGTTGAAGTCTCCAAAAAGTAATGTTTGCATATTGTTCTTGCAAAATACATTTTTATTTATGAACTCGATGAAAGTTTTGTTTGTACATCTGGGCGATACCGATCAAGCCACGCCCCGCGCGAATTATAATTATTATTTACTTAGGCACCTATTACAGATTTATTATTAGAAAATAATGGTTCACGGTTTATGCATAAGGTTTATGTTTATGATATTAAATGTTTTTTTATTTTTATATTTGAGTTGATTGAATGAAAGGTAATTGCGGTTTACGATTTATGACGTATTAAAAAAAACTACTTACTAGATCTCGTTCAAACCAATTTTCGGTGAAAGTTTGCATGGTAATGTACATCATATATATTTTTTAGTTTTATCATTCTCTTATTCTAGAAGTCACAGGAGGGGATACACATTTTACCACTTTGGAAGTATCTCTCGCGCAAACTATTCAGTTTAGAAAAAAATGATCTTAGAAACCTCAATATCATTTTTGAAGACCTATCTATAGACCCCACACGTATGGGTTTGTGAAATTTTTTTTATGTTTCAGTTCTAAGTATCGGGAACCCCCAAAATTTATTCTATTTTTATCTATTTTTGTGTGAAAATCTTAATGTGGTTCACAGAATACATCTACTTACCAAGTTTCAACAGTATAGTTTTTATAGTTTCGGAAAAAAGTGGCTGTGACATACGGACGGACAGACAGACAGACATGATGAATCCGTAAGGGTACAGTTTTTTGCCAGTTTTCCAAGAAATGTTATTTGTTTATCTAGAATTAAATAAGTTTTTTTTTTAAATATACTTTTTGCAGAGACCAACCTGACATCTCTAGCCCGGTCAAATTGCAGACTAAGTTGAAATCGCGATTAACAAGGCTCAACCGAGGCGAAGATCCCTTCGGCATGCCCAAAAAAGTCGAGTTACCTACCGCCGTCCTACAAATAAACAAGAACAACCTACCTAAGTTCTCATTTAGAGGATCCACCGCCAATCTAAAGTCAACAAACAAGCCAAGTAATGACTATTTTCAATTTTCATGTTTTTTACCAATATTACTGGATGCAAAGACGACAAGCCCGCCAGCGAAAACTTACGGTTTCGGTAGTCCAGACAAAGCCGAAAGCAACACTTTGCCATCTAAGTTTACGTTTGAAAAAAAAGATTCAACAAAGGCAAAACAACAACCAGATAAAACGGACGAACCTGTAGAAATACAAACTACTGACGATACGATAAAGTTATCAGTTAAAGCGTCTAGCAAGTGGAATTGTTCTGTATGCATGGTTCAGAATGCAGTGGATGCGCCAAAGTGCGTCTGTTGTGATGCCAAACAGCCATTAAAGCAAGCTGTAGTAACACCAAGCGAAACGGCAGCAAAATGCACTACTTGTAAGCTGTCAAATAGTCAGCTTAATCCTGATAGATGCTCCAACTGTGACAAAATGCAAATAAGCTTAAAACCAAATAATTCTTTGGTAGTTACTAAAAAAACTAACATATGGAAATGCGGTGGTTGCTGGGTCGATAACGAGGAGAAGGCAGATAAATGCGCTTGTTGCGGTAGCCGGAACCCAAGGCAAGGAGTAAGTCAGAAACCAATGAATTCTTTGGTAGTTACTAAAAATGCGAACAAATGGAAATGCAGTGGTTGTTGGGTCGATAACGAGGAGAAGGCAGAGAAATGCGTTTGTTGCGGCAGCCGGAACCCAAGCCAAAGCGTACCGGCCGCGCCACTTTCCATCAAGCAAACAGGAGCCCCTGTATCCACTGAAAAAGACTGGAGATGCGAAGATTGCTTGGTTACAAACAAGCCTACTGTAGAAAAATATGCAACATGTAACGGTGCTAAACCCGGTATAAAAGCTGCCACTAATACTCTGCCCAGCAGTGCTTCGAGTAGTCAGTTCAACACATGGAAATGCGGTGATTGCTGGGTCGATAACGAGGAGAAGGCAGATAAATGCGCTTGTTGCGGTAGCCGGAACCCAAGGCAAGGAATAAGTCAGAAACCAATGAATTCTTTGGTAGTTACTACAAATGCGAACAAATGGAAATGCAGTGGTTGTTGGGTCGATAACGAGGAGAAGGCAGAGAAATGCGTTTGTTGCGGCAGCCAGAACCCAAGCCAAAGCGTACCGGCCGCGCCACTTTCCATCAAGCAAACAGGAGCCCCTGTATCCACTGAAAAAGACTGGAAATGCGAAGATTGCTTGGTTACAAACAAACTTACTGTAGAAAAATGTGCAACATGTAACGGTGCTAAACCCGGTACAAAAGCTGCCACTAATACTCTGCCCAGCAGTCCTTCGAGTAGTCAGTTCAACACATGGAAATGCGGTGATTGCTGGGTCGATAACGAGGAGAAGGCAGATAAATGCGCTTGTTGCGGTAGCCGGAACCCAAGGCAAGGAATAAGTCAGAAACCAATGAATTCTTTGGTAGTTACTACAAATGCGAAGAAATGGAAATGCAGTGGTTGTTGGGTCGATAACGAGGAGAAGGCAGAGAAATGCGTTTGTTGCGGCAGCCGGAACCCAAGCAAAAGCGTTCCGGCCGCGTCACTTTCCATCAAGCAAACAGTAGCCCCTGTATCCACTGAAAAAGACTGGAGATGCGAAGATAGCTTGGTTACAAACAAACCTACTGTAGAAAAATGTGCAACATGCGGCGGTGTTAAACCCGGTACAAAAGCTGCCACTAATACACTGCCCAGCACTGCTTCGAGTAGTCAGTTCAAGGAAGCAAAAAATGCAATGGCGCATATAATGAAAGCCCAAATTGCGTACTGGGAATGCACCGTCTGCTTGGCGAGCAACGCCAACGATAAACTGACATGTATGTGCTGTGACGCAGACAGATATCCTCAAAATAAAAGTCAACCTAATATCACTAACTTTAAATTCAATACAGATACCAACTCCGGTTTCAAGTTTGGTATAGATCCGAAAATCCAGGAGAATAACCTCACTAAAAATATCGAAACGGCTCAGCCAGAGAATACAGAAAAATTTAAAACAAATAACAACATTGTTCCAAAAGTTCCTAGTTACACTTTTTCACTGCCGGCAAAAAAACCAAGTGACAGTGTAGACGGTCCAAAAACTGTTGACATTCCTACACTGCCGGCCGAAAAACCAAGTAACAATGTAGACGGTCCAAAAACTATTGGCACTTTTACACTGCCGGCCGAAAAACCAAGTGACAATATAGACGGTCCAAAAACGATTGACACTTTTACACTGCCGGCAAAAATATCAAGTGACAATGTAGACAGTCCAAAATCAGTTGAAAATCCTAAACCATCATTCTCATTCGTTATCCCAAAGCAGAATCCTACGCCTATCTCCACTGGTTTCGGTCGCAACATGGCGCCCGCTATGAAGCCACTTGATATTGAGAAACCTGCTGAAGACATCGAGAGACCACAGGAACTGCCTTCGATTAATTTCGAAGCGCCTGTGGCTCTGAAACCCTCGACTGGCTGGTTCTCACAGCCCCCGTCGTCTACGAATCCGCAAAATGCAATTAACGCATTTTTTAACAATTCAGCGGAGGCTTGGATAGTATCATCGAGTAAGTCTCCGGTTCAACCGAGCGCGGTGCTGGAAACCCCGAAGTTACAGTTTACCTTTTCTGATAGCGCGGTGAAACCGAGTACCGGTGGTCTTATCACTTCGCCCGCGTCTAATGCTTCGTTCAATTTCTTCCCGAGTACTAGTTCCGCGCCAGCGAACGGATCGGCAGGTTTTAAATTCAATTACGTATCAACTACGACTACGCCGGCATTTGGCCCAGCACCCCAAACTAACACGAGCACCTTCAGTCCACCAGCTGCTAACCTGTTGACCAATGGGCCTACGAATCCTTTAGGTGGAAATAGTATTCCTGTGAACAATCTTGCACGGACTATAACTGGAAATGAAATGGATTGGAACAATGCCGTAGCATCGACTGGAAACGCGATGCTCGGATCGGACAGCGTTCCTATGTTCAGTGCGCCCGCTAAAGAAAACACCTCCATGTGGCCGAGCACCACCGCGCAGACAAACCAGCTTAATCCGCTCATGGCGAGCACTCCGACTAAAGCGCCGTTAACGTTGGGAGCTACGCCGGCGCTATTGCCGTTCGGAGCGACGGAAAACAAAGCGCAACCACTTTTGTTTGGGGCCAGTCAACAGCCGACACAGAACATTTTTGGAATGAACCAGAACAATGCGAGTCAGCCGTTGATGTTCGCTAGCTCTGCGACGCCAGCGAACCAACCGGCGCCGATGTTCGGTAGCGCGCAGCCTGCGTGGCTACTAGATATTGAGAAACCTGCTGAAGACATCGAGAGACCACAGGAAATGCCTTCGTTTAATTTCAAAGCGCCCGTGGCTACGAAACCCTCGACTGGCTTGTTCTCACAGCCCCCGCTGTCTACGAATCCGCAAAATGCAATTAACGCATTTTTCAACAATTCATCCGCGGCTAAGATAGTATCATCGAGTAAGTCTCCGGTTCAACCGAGCGCGGTTTTGGAAACCCCGAAGTTACAGTTTACCTTTTCTGATAGCGCGGTGAAACCGAGTACCGGTGGTCTTTTCTCTTCGCCCGCGTCTACCGTATCTAACAACTGTTTGGCAATAAAGCCTCCCGGCGTCGACGCTAGTCACAGGAATGTTTTCTAAACCTGGAACTACTGCTACTCCAGTAATATCCTTTTTCACAAAACCAGAAACCTCACCGACACCTTCAACAACATCTGAAGCCTTTGTTCGTCCTACGATGTCTTTCTTCGCGAAGCCTGAGATGACACCGGCTCCTTCGACGTCGCTCTTTTCGAATAAAACCCAAAGCAGTTCTGCTGCACCGGCGGCGTCCACTGCACCTAATGCTTCGTTCAGTTTCTTCCCGAGTACAAGTTCTGCGCCAGCGAACGGATCGACAGGTTTCAAATTCAATTACGTATCATATACGAATACGCCCGCATTCGGCCCAGCACCACAAACTAACACGAGCACCTTCAGTCTACCAGCAGCTAATCTGTTGACCAATGGGCCTACGAATCCTTTAGGTGGAAATAGTATTCCTGTGAACAATCTTGCACGGACTATTACTGGAAATGAAATGGATTGGACCAATGCCGTAGCATCGACTGGAAACGCGATGCTCGGATCGGACAGCGTTTCTATGTTCAGTGCGCCCGCTAAAGAAAACACCTCCATGTGGCCGAGCACCACCGCGCAGACAAACCAACCTAATCCGTTCATGGCGAGCACTCCGTCTAAAGCGCCGTTTTCGTTTGGAGCCACGCCGGCGCCGTTGCCGTTCGGAGCGACGGAAAACAACGCGCAACCACTCGTGTTTGGGGCCAGTCAACAGCCGACACAGAAAATTTTTGGAATGAACCAGAACAATGCCAGTCAGCCGTTGATGTTCGCTAGCTCTGCGACGCCAGCGAACCAACCGGCGCCAATGTTCGGTAGCGCGCAGCAGGCGAGCTCCGCGCAGCCGATGGGTATGTTTGGGGCTCACAGTGCGACGCCCTTCGGCACATCCAGAGACTCGATGAGCACCATCGATGAGTCCTCGTTACCAACGGCGCCCACGTCTGCATTCAACTTTGGCGCCGCAGCGCAGTCTTCTACTGTTGTTGGATTTGGCCAGGTAAAAATAAGTCTGATATTTAAATTTTAATTTCATAGAAGTAGCGAACGCAATTCATTTGTTTCTATTAGTTTAACCTTTTGAACGCCACGGTCGGATATAGCCGACAAACAAAAACATGCCAAACACGCCACCGTCGTCTACAGCCGAAATTTTTTAAGTACAAATAAATATACTAAATTAAGTTTTCTGTATATCTTTTTCCTACTATTACAATTAACTACAATGAAATATTGTTAAATGGCACAAAGATTACATACATTACAATAGAAAAAACTATCTTTAAAAATTGCTAATTGAAATCCGTGTTCGAAATCCAAAAAAAAGTGTTCTTCCTCGCGCCACAGTTGTTAAGACACGACAGCTAGTGATGGGTAAGAAAAGTAATATATATTTCAAATTTATGAAATATTTTATTAAAAGTAGTTTACTCTTACTTCGAAAATTATTTTTTAATGACTACTATTCGTATCTGTACACCTAGTACAGGTTTTGATAGTATACGGAAACTATATAGTGTATCGTTTGCTTCCGTTCATGATATTCTGATACCCAAATACTTTACTGAGGAGACTTTATTAATATAGAGGCAGTTACAATGATCATTGTCTATAATTCCACAATTATGGATGCGTACGTTGAGTCTGCTCCTGGTTGAATCCTATTGTAAATAGTGTAGCACATATAATTAGTCTTGGAAGCGTTGAGTGTTAATAAGTTTTCTCTGAGCCAATTTGCAATTTTAGCTAAGCTAAGTTCAGCGTTTAATTTAACTTTCTTCCAAGTTTTATCACTGAAGATACAGTATAATCGACAACCTCTGTGGCGCAGTGGGCTAAGGCCCGGCTGAGACGCAGAAGGTTGCGGGTTTAATTCCCGCCGCGGGACTAATGTTTGTATTATCTGCAAGTATTTGTCTCGGGCCTGGGTGTTTATATGTCAGTATATAAGTAGTATATTAGTCATATGGCACCCATAACACAAGCTCTGCTTACTTTGGGGCCAGATGATGCTGTGTGAAATAACCGGGGTTATTTATTTATTTATTTAATTTATTTAATCGGCATACGAAAAAATTCTAGCATTTCCTATGTTAAGTTTACATAAGTTATTTAATTATATTAGAAACTAGGTAGATCCTAAGACGCTTCCTTGAGGGACGCCGTAGGAGATGTAGGATTCTTCACTAACATGCTTCCCTATTTTTACACTCTGTTTCTGATCACATAAGTAGTATCTGAATAGTGCTAGAGAGTATCTCTAATACCGATGTTCTCTAGTTTCTTCATGAGCATATACGTATCAACAGTGTCAAAGGCTTTCTTTAGATCTAAGTATGCTGCTAAACATTATTATTATAAATATTTGCCCTGATCATTTTCATCAACAATAAAACTGACTGAATATACTGAATATACCTAATGCATAAATATTTATAAAATTGTAGAAAAAAAATATTTTATATTCATAGATCGATATCGATCGAATCGATCGATTTCCTACATTTATTATTAGGATCGGTGGTAATATTTGTAACGGCATTATTATTGTGCGAGTGTATAATAAGAATAGCTGGATATAATTCAAATGATACCAATATGTACCAGTATGATACCAATAGGGTCAAAAAGACATAAAATAATAATGTAACGAGTAATGTTTTATTTAAAAATATGGAACGAAAAGCAATGATTAATTGGTTATGGATAACTTATCAATAAGATGTTGGAATCCCTATTTGTAGGTATTTGCGCTGAATTTGTGGCTTCGCGTGGAAGGGGCGCCGATGCATTTACGCACTGGCGTTCAAAAGGTTAAACTAATATTGTGTGAAGAAAATATTTTATTTTTTGTATTATTGTTTGAAATAGATAAACTCAAACCTACTAAACCGATTTTATAAATTCTTTCACCTTTAGATAGCAACATTATCATTGAGTACCTTATGCTGTATTTAATTATCAAAGAATTACGAGATCCCTACGAAATTTGCAATAATGTAACTCAAGTTATCAAAAAAAAATCTATAAAAATATTGATGGTTCATAAAATAATGAATAATGTAGTACTCATCACTATTCAAGAAAAAAACCTCGAGACTAGATATCTAACTGTAATAGTTATATTATATCAAACCATAAGTCATAATAACCGCTTTTTGTTCAAATTGGTCAACCAAAACACGGGTAGAAGTGCACCTGTGGCTTAGCCGGGCGGGTCGGTATTAATTATTTAAATGTAAAGGTATGCTTACACCTTACTCATCTTCAATGAAATTGCTCAATCCTGGGAAATACTTGTCAATTATTACTTCACACAAAATCAAGTAATTCACTAGTTGCTCCAGATTGATCCATACTAGTTGCTGAGCAAATATTAATAAAAAATAAGTCTGTGTACTTTAACATAAATTAGGGTGAGACAATTAAACTTGTTTTGTGTGAGAACAGTGCCATCACAGTGATTAACACAGACAATACAAGTCACCAGTTATACTCCACGTATGTATAATAGACATCTAAGTACGGGTTGCCAAGTAGACTCGCGTTTTAATATTACCAAAACTAAACAAAATGCAATATAATTTAATCTATTACTAATTCAGAAATTAAACTACGCAAGAGAGGATTGAACCTCCTTACAAGGACAATTACTTAACTAACTATACCTTATTGATACAGATGTGGAAGATATACAGGGAATTCAGGAACTAGTATTTTAAGCCTGAACGAGTAGATTCCGACCATGAAAATTAACAGTTGTGGGGGTACAAATCCTAAGAATTAATATTTTCAGATTTTCATACAAAAACATTCAAGAAATAAAATTGACAACCCTTATTTTGTCAACAATGTTTCTAAATGCGTTACCTACCTACATACCTACCTACCTAGTTTCGCGTGAGTTCAAATTGTCTGCTAAGCTAGGCTAGATAGGTACCTAGGTTGGTGTATGTAAGTATCTTTTGACGTAGGTACCTACCTACATCACATAGGTAGTGACTGCGGTATTCACACAAGCCATGTTGTTTCGTTTGTAGCACAAAACTAAGTAGATATTATTAAGTAACTACCTAGTAATCCAGAGGCTAATCTAGTTAAGTATTCGTCTCTTGAAAAACAATGTTTTTAACTTTATGGTAAAAGAAGTTACATACCGTTTAATGTCTTGTTCTAGGCGGATCCATAAAATTTTGAAAATTGACAATATCAAACACCACATTACACGATTAGTAGGTACCTATTCTAGGTACTACCTCCTATGTATCCAACATAAAGCACTTATGATTGAGTTAAAAAAACACATGGTCACTCACAATGGTCACAAGAAACGGAATGACGAAACTCTTTACTAGAAAGTTAACCGCACGAAGTACAACAAAACACTGAGCTAAAATCAATTCAAAGCAAGCAAAATAAAATCCTTTGAAATTGCCGTAAATTTTTTAGGGTTCATTTTTGATGTGAAAATTCAAACTTATCACAATGATGACATTCATGTTGGTAAATACTATTCTGGTTCTCAGTGAAGTTTTTTTGCTTAGTTTATTCTGTAGTCATGTCACTGCTTCTTTCTTGGTCACTGAATCCTTTAACCATTCTAGTTCTGTCACCATTAATCACTAGACTCATGTTAAGGCTATATACAGAAAAAAAACCAGTGACAAAACAAATTAATTCAGCACAGAGTGACCAAGAAAAAACCAATGACAGAATTAATAAATAAAATAATGAATAAAATAAATAAAGTCTTAATCGGAACAACGACTAAAAATAAATACCTACCAATTTCTGACAAAATAATAAATGTCGGCTTATTACAAAGGTAGACTATTTTCGGAATTAGCCGAAATTTATTATTTATTATGTGGATTGAACTCTTCTGATTGGTTGTCGGTTTTGTTTGACATCTTTGATAAAAAGCCGCGAAGTCACAGAGTCGCACAATGAGGTGGACAGATAAAACTATGGGAAAATATGGGATAGACAATATTTTTCATAGATATTCAAATTATTAGATACCTAGCCTAGAAATGTTAATAAGAAATCTATCTACCTACCTAAGAAAAATGATGTAGGTACCCAACCTAATACTTTGAATTTCTATGAAGATCTACCTACCTGTGTATTCTACCTACTTACGAAAAATGTTGGTTAGATACCTACCTACCCAATGCTATAAATTTCTATGAAAATCCAAATCAAGTTTTTTTAATAAAGAGTTGTGAACATGTTATCATCATCATCATCATAAAAAAATCCTGTTTAGTTGCAAATTTTTGTTTGTCAACAAAAACTAAATGCAATAAATCCGAAAATTTGATAGAAGAATAAACAAGATTCTTATAAAAATTGCAGTTGATCTCAACAAGAACACAAAAATTTACTTTCTACTCAGAGGCATCACAATGTAGGCAACTTTTATGTTTGTGTTGCGTGAACTCAAACGATACTTCATTTTGGGGTCACGCTCAGAGTTCAACAAACAGCTGATTTTAGGGACGTTACCGTTTGTAGTAGATAGATAAAAAAGATAAATAAAAATTTATTTGGTACTACAGACACACATACAATTTACATTTTAAACATAAGTAGGTACAATTAAATAGTGTAGGTAAATTTGTGTGTGCTGCAGCACGACAAAAAGGCCATGGCTCAGTGAAATTTTTTGCTTAAAACAAAAACACTGATTTTCAGCCAAAACCTGAGCGAGAGCGAGCAGAACAAGTACAAACGAACAATGTGTAGTAACCAATTATTAAGTAGTAAGTGCAGTTTTGAAGCAAACTTTGCTGCTCATTTCTTCAATGAAAAACATTGAACTTATAAAAGAGTTAAAACATATGTTGTTCTCGAAAGTATCGAGAGTCGGCCCACCTCGGCATAACATACTAGTTCCGGGGCACCCTGTATTAATGTGTATTAGGCCCCAAAGTAAGCAGAACTTGTGTTATGGGATACGACATAACTGATATACTACTATTGAATATTCGAACAGAATTTATTTTTTAAAAACAAAATTTGACAAACAAAACTTAAACTTCTAAAAAAATGAAACTAACCGAAAACTAAACAAAATCAACTGGCAGCAGCTATGAAAAAAATTCAGAGAGATGTTTTCTCGATGCCCTCGATGGCGGTTGGCAGCAGAAAGAGGGCGGCCGCGTGTTCGCACGGCGTTTTATACTCTCCGACTCCAAATGATCTTCGGTTCTCTAACACTACTTATAAACATTTCTTTTGTATATTTTTTTTTGTAAATAAATAAATAATCCCGGACATTTAACACAACATCACCTGGCCCCAAAGTAAGCAGAGCTTGTGTCATGGGTACCACATGACTGATATACTACTCATATACTTTTTTTTTGTAAATACATTCTTATTATACAAAGAAACGCCCAGACCCAAGACTGATACTTATAGATTATACAAACATTTGTCCCGCGGCGGGAAGCGAACCCGCAACCAAGGATGTAGGATAGTTAGCAAAGTAATAATCGCTCACACTTGTATAACAGCAAGCAAAGCAGCCGCAGATGCAGCCGGCTGGCATGCAGCAGACTGATATGCAACAGGCTGGTATGCAGCCGATACAGCAGCCGGCCATGTATAACATCGCCGCAGCGTCTGGACCCGGCCAAGTGCAGTTCAACATAGGCACGAACTCTGCCCGGCGATTGCGCAAAGCGGTCCGCAAATGTCACCCACGGTGAACCCACACTCCTACAAAGTCTGGGAGCGACCGCTCGACTTATAATCACTTTACATTGGAGCTACATGAGACTTTGTAAATTTATTGTTATAATTACGTTTTCATTACATAGTATAAAACAAAGTCGCTTCCCGCTGTCTGTCTGTCCCTATGTATGCTTAGATCTTCAAAACTACGCAACGGATTTTGATGCGGTTTTTGAAGTGAAAACTTCTTTTAGCGCGGTACGCATATTTTTAGATGAGGTAAAACCTCTGGATTCGCGACACCGTTACCGCCTGGGACGAGACGCAGCCGGCTGCCGCGCTCGCCCCATTTGATTATAAACCTTAATTCACATGTTTACAGACTACTTTTGTATGGAGAAGTTTACTGAGTTAGGTTCTTTGATATAGACGCAGCCGGCTGCCGCGCTCGCCCCATTTGATTATAAACCTTAATTCACATGTTTACAGTCTACTTTTGTATGGAGAAGTTTACTGAGTTAGGTTCTTTGATATATTATCTACATTCTGAACAAAAAATATTGCATCATCTGTGTTCGTTCAGTATTTGATTGGCAGTCGCCATAACTACTGATTTTGAAGTGATTTATTACTAAACTCTAACGCGCCAAAATATGTTTTTTTAAATAGATAGTGATTCAAGAGGAAGATTTATATGTATAAAACATACATAATATAGTAGAGAAACACTGATAATTTTAGAGGTTAGCGTAGGTATATGGGTTCAACGTATTAGAACTACTGACCTACAGCAACGCGTGGCCGGATCAGCTAGTAAAAACTAAAATGAAAACCGACTTCATTGAATGAAATTTGAGCCTATCATAATTTTTAGTGGAAAGTAAATGTGTATTTTGTATATTTATAATATGTGTAGGCCAAATAAACGCACCGCTCCAATGAGACAGCGAGGTATCAAAGTACACGAAAACATCATCGATGTATACAATTTTTAGATTTTCGTTGGTTTTTCAGCTTGACCGATTTTGATAAAATTTAAATGGGACCACCTGTGAAGTATACCCTTTCAAACAAAAAAAGAATTTTCCAAATCGATTCAGGCGTTTTTGAGTAATCTAGCTTACTAAAAATGTGAACATATTTTAAATCCAAAGTATGAATGTACAGATGTGTGTACAAATTGTTATGAATTTTTAAGGGTGTAATTGATCTTACAGCGAGTCAAAGCGTTGGTTACTGACTTACAGCGAGGATTAGCAATTATTATGAAAATAACAATTCGCTGCCAGAGATAGTACTTGGTAGGAAAACAATGTAGACGTTTTTCCACATAGACATTCCGGCGATTGGTATAATTAGCAATTATTATGAGTCTTCTACCTCCGCTCATTTGGTAGAACATGGACGTAATTGACAGTATTGCATTTTTACAGGAGAGCGATTATTCTGTTTTTTTGGAGTTATTTAACTCATTCACTGCCACCACGATTTTCTTGAAGTTTATCGAGATGCCGCCGTATAAAACCGCGGACACGCTAGGCGTGCTCGCGGCATTGCTACTTGGAAAAATAGTGAACACGCCGCGCGTGTCCATGGCACTGACTAAAGGTAAATTCTTTAAAACGGCTTTTTTTCTGTTTTAACTATGTTTGCCGGTTAGTATTTCTTGTGCTGCGCGAGGATAAAGGTGTTTACAATAGTGTCGTGAGTTTTGGTACTTGGAATTATGGCGAAAAATAGATTTTATGGTAAGTAAATGTATTATAATGTAATTTAAGGTTCTCAAACTTTTTTTACCAAAACTCCCATGCATCAATGAATAAAGTTTTATTGTGAACTGTAACATTGGAATTCTTAATAGTGCAAGTAGGTACCTACATTTGTTTTATTAAAATATTGGAGGCAATTCGGTTGGTTAATTTCTAAAATTAAGAATTGTCTAAAATATATTTTAGTTAGTATATTTTACATATTGACAAATCAAACCTGTTCGGTTGATACCATCTAACTAAATTAAGAACGCTTGATTAAATTAGATATAATTAAATTACGATAAGTTGGTAACAGCAGAATATCAAAGTGACATTTGACAGTTCTAAACCTAATTTTAGCTAAAATTAGTTAGGTTGGTGCCAACAGAATTGAGGCCATTGAGTGACAATCATATTTAAACGTATGTTCAGTCTTATATGAGTGAATTCAATTAAATTATTAAACCGATAAAAAGCTTTGAACTGCGGAAAATTTGTTTACGTTATTTATCTCGTATTATCATAATTTTGGTTCATTGGCTTTACCTAATTTCATAAGTAAGAATTAAATTCAAAATATTCAAATGAAATAAATTGATTTCTTATCTTTTTTTCAGGAAAAAATAAATTTGTACCGGAAACGGAAGATATTAATGATGGCAAGAATGAAGCAGACTACTCCCCTCCTTCAAAGCGTTCAAATATAGAAAGTAAGAATACAACTAAAGTTACCTACTAATGTATATACACTCAGAAACAAAGAGTTTATTCTGGGTAAAAGTATAGGTAGGTACACGAAGTATTGATGAATAGCTGTAAGATAAAATATAAAATCTGTAGGTACCTATTCAAATAATTGTAACCAAAGTTGTATAAGTACCTTCATAATTTTCTCACAAACAGTGGATACATAATGATTGAATATATATTTTAGTCCCTTTCAAATGTTTTTGTACTCGACTGTTCAAAAAATGGTACTTACATACCACTACAAAAGGTAAAGAAAGATGTTAGCTATGTTCCAGTTGCAAGTTACTTGTTTAGTTTCATATTATATCCTAATGTATTTTTGTTTTTAGCTAAAGATCAACACTCTCAAGAACTGGAATCTGAAAACACCTATTTTGAACAAAATACTCAAAGTTATGAAGACTATCCTATTATCTTAGGAAACGGGTATTCAGAAGACGTTTTTACTGAAATCAATATTAATAGTAATGATGGAAAAGGTTCGAGAAAAATACTGAAACAACATATTGCTACCCAAACTGATGATGATAGTACTAATATGAAAAATATTTCTATAGAAAGTATTGGTGTTCAAACCTTAAATCCTTTTGCAGATAATGAATATGAAAATACAAAAGACGCTAATTATCACTTTGGAATGTTTGTAAAACTAAATAAAGTAGAAGAAGAAGTAAAGAATAACAAAGTATTGGTTCACATAGTATGTACATACTATATATTTGTTAATTACCTAATTGCCTTTTAGGCTTACCTTTGTTTATGTGAACCAATACTTTGTATATAAACTATTTTTTTTAATTAGACGCAATTATCGAGATGGTCAAAGAAAAATAAAATAATACTTACCAATGTCGTCGTGTATGCAATCAAAAAGTCCAAAAAACACTAGCCGCGGTTGCCGTAAAGAGCAAATCACTAAACTCCAGAAACACTAGCCGAAGTCGATGTAAAAACATCGACTTCGGCTCCAAAAATATTTACACAAAAATATCCAGGAAGATAGGAACGCAAGTGCAACACACCGAAGTTCGGGACACACTGGTAAAACAAAAACAAAGGTCTACAATTATTATTCTATATTTTGTAGTTAATAATAACACGAAACATACTCGATAATATGGGAACCTGTAGTAGTGGTAAATCTTTTGTCGACACGACGACGCGATGGCGGCGGCTGCGGAGCGGCGGCATAGGTCAAAGGCGGCGTTTCGTTTGACAACAAATTCACAAGGATATATAATAATAATAATAATAATAACAATACCGGACATTTCACACAGCATCATCTGTCCCCAAAGTAAGCAGAGCTTGTGTTATGGGTGCCACATGACTGATATACTACTTATATACTTTTTTTTTGTAAATACATACATATTATACATAGAAACACCCAGACCCGAGACAAATACTTGCAGATCGTACAAACATTTGTCCCGCGGCGGGAATCGAACCCGCAACCTTTTGAGTCTCAGCCGGACCTAAGCCCACTGTGCCACAGAGGTCGTCAAACCAATCGTCAAACAAAATATATCACACTAGCTGATCTGGCGAACTTCGTACTGCCTTAGAATTAATAATTGTTGACAGCAGTGCCATCTGCCAGGCTGATTTGTGAATCTAAACCATCCAGGATGCCACCCAAACGCATACAAAAAAAAACATTCAAATCGGTCCAGCCGTTTATGAGGAGTTCAGTGACATACACACGTATATTAGAATTATATAATATATTATATAATATACTAGCTGTACCCGGCATGCGTTGCAATGCCACAAATTTTCTTATCGTTTAAACCTTCCCTGGACTACGGCAAACATTTCAACACCAAAATTAGCTAAATCGGCCAAGCCGTTCTCGAGTTTTAGCGAGACAAACGAACAGCAATTGATTTACATAATTATATATAGAGATAATTATACTGTACGTGTGTATGTCACTGTGTGTGAATGTATAATTATATAAAGATTATACATCGGATAGGTGCGTTTTTTTTTCGTTGATAGCGTATGGAGTTATATGAGCGACTTCATATATGACACAGTACTGTATACGGCAAAAATAACGGTCCTATAAATTATGACATTCCGTTTTGTCATCAAATACTGGTTAAAAAATCACATATCGCATGCTTATAACATTGAAATTAGCGAAGGGTTTAATGGAATAAAAAAGTTTGGGAACCTAAGGGTAGCTTCAGTAAGTGAACACGCCTAGCGTGTTCTCGGCACTACAAAATACCTATTTTTCGTAAAAAAATCTAACTGGTTTTTTTAGGGAACCGCTTCAATATGCCATAGCCTATCCCTTAAAAATGATGCACTAAAAATTTGAACAGAAAATCTGGCCTAGTTTTGGAAATATAACCGAAACATTCAAAACACGCCTGGCGTGTTCTTGGCGTAGAGACGTAGATTAGCCTGAACACGCGAGGCGTGTCAGTGGCAGTGAATGTGTTAATTAATTTGTAAGCTACTGGTGGTAGCTTACAAATTAATGGATTATGATTAGGTATAATCATAATCTATTAATGGATTATGATTATACTAGATATATATTAGAGCTGTATTCATGCAATTTCTAATGTAATTTTAATAATCTTATAACTATGTACCTATAGTATTTCCGTAATATAAAAATAATCACGGGTGGGTGGTACCTGTAGTTAAGACGTTGTTCAAAAAAAAACTTTGTTACCAATAATTTATTTACGTAAAATACTTACTATTAAAAATTTTAAGAATGCACATATAGAATAATACCACAATTAGATTTTTAGATTTTGATTATTGCTAAATAGTCTTAAATAGTGTTCACAACAACTTCAAAATCTTAATTATAACTAAAACAATCTCATAATAGGTAGTCTTTGTAACTTATTAAATCTTACTTAGAACCTACTAAAATAATCTCATAATAGTGTCAATTCAGATATCGCCAAAACTAAACTGTACTAATTTGATAGCACTAAAAATGTTTCCATCCTTTTCATTTCGACTGCTATAAAAGAGACTAGCAACTTCAGCGCTGTCAAATTGACTCAACAGCGAGATGGGCCCGTAATTCTTTAAGAATGGTGTTATCCCCTTTCTTAAAGAACCTCGAGACCTCGTAATTCCCTCGAGAATGACGGAGTTAAACAGATTCTGGAGGACCTTAAGTAGGTACCGGTGTTCCACCTGCTCTCAGAAGCTCTGTCGTTATTCCGTCTTCCCCCGGTGCCTTGTTATTCTTCAGCTGATTGAGCCGTTCGGATCTCGTATAGGTTGACGTCCGAAATGTCTTCTGTGTAGTGTCGGGCTAGACGGGCTCTTGCATCGCTAGTCGAGCTTGCAGTTATAGCATGGTTTTGCGATGAGGTGTACAGTTGTCCATAGAACATCTCGAGTTCTCGTAAAACCGCTGGCTCCGAGGAAACGACACAGCCACTGTCGGTCTTCAGCTTCGTCAACAGGCTTTGCCCAATAGACAGATCTCTCGCGAACACTGTCGAGCCTTGGTTGTGCTCTATTGCGTTCTTTGTAATAGAAGTATTTAAGAGACGCAAATCGCGTCGCATAGACTTAAAGATCTGTTTATTGAGCGTGCTGTATTTTGACATGTCCACTAAAGACTGCAGTTTCGTTTCGCTACGTTCTGCCATTAGTTTTAGAGTGTGATCAGAGAGGGTTTTTAGGTTCTGTCTTTGCGCTGGGTCTTACAGAACTTTGACTCAACGGCATGGCCAATTTCCACCAGCTCGTCATTTATTTCGTTCACGGATCTGCATTCGGCGAGGCATTGGAAGTGATCTTTGAGTTCCAACTGAAAACTCTCAGGGTTTTTGATTTGGGGAGGACTTGGGCGAAGAGTAGATTTAATCAGACGAGACCTTTCTAGCTTTACGTTAAGATTTAATGAGCCTCTAACCATGCGGTGATCATTGCCCCTTTTCACCCTGTTGATCACTGAGACACTGCTTTTTGATCGTCATGATGAAATCTATCTCGCGTTAGTGTCCACCGGGGTGTATCCACGTCCATTATCTGGAAGACCGACCGTTTCTTGAAAAAGGAGATCATCATAAAGAGTCTCCTCTCTCCTTTTCCATGAAGTCGGCAGATCGCTGACCCCGTTGGTTCCGCTGTCCAAATCCAAATTGCCCCATGGCATTTGAAATTTCATCATACATAGCCTCCACTTCATCGTCTGGACTTTTTGAGTGAGGTGCGTACACCTGTATGACCTTAAGCGAATACCGTTTGGTTATTCTGAGTATATGGTATTACACTATAGTATCCCAGTGCAACTTATTTACTACTTCTTCCAGCTCTATCAACTTCCTCGTCGGTCCTCAGTGTGCGAGCGTTGTAGGGCCAGGGGTCGTTAGGATTGGTAGCTGGAACTCTGCCGGAGATTCTTCGTACCCCCTGTTCCGCCGTTACCGCGGCCGCCACTTATGCTTGGAATAGTGGAACTGCCGGGAACTGGGGGCCGTCTTCTGTTTGTGTACATCATTATTTGGGGGTTTTGTCATAGTCAGGCAGGCGTATTGGTGACCGCAGATTTAGTGTTAAGTACTCTGGGGGTGCTGCTGCCCAATCCCGCGGTGAACACACACAGTGTTCCCTTAGTCGCCTTTTACGAAATTCACGGGAGGAGAAATTCACTAAACATTTTGTCTAGTTGAAGAAATAACGACGAAAGCGAAAGTAACACGTTATGATGTCATAATAATCTTTACGTCCATGAGAAATGCCCTCCACTCGTCCGCAAAGAGTATGCAATACCTACCCTATAAGAAGAGACGGCACCATAGATTAAAATAGACATAGAAACTCCTACGTCAATGTCAAAAATTAGCTAACTCTAAAGCCAACCAAACAAAAACGAAATAAGCCCTATTTCGCTTTTGTTCAGCAATAACATTTAATATTTATCGATATCGATCAATGACTTGACCTACCCACGCACGGTTTGAATTCCTTGGAGGTATTGATCTAACTATGGTTTTGTGGTGCTAAATGAAACTCCGTAAGTCTCTTTTAGCATCTCAAAACCAGGTGCTAGGCTCAGTATAGATTTGGGTTCAATAATAAAACATCATTACAATAAACAAAATTTATTTAAAAAAAAATATTTTTATAATTACCTACGTCCTCTTCCTGGATTATCATAATAATACCTAAAATAAAAAAACTATCAGATAAGAAATTACACTTTTACTTTATAGAATTAACCCTTTCGCTTGCGGCTTTTCAAGCAGCAAACAGCAAACATGCTCCTTACCACGGCTGTTCAAATTTCAATTCATGGAGTTTTTAAATTGATAAGTAGGGTCAAGTGGTACACGGTGGCGCAGAAACAGTACGCGAGAACGAACAGAGATATACACCTACCTCATTCACCGACCGGCAGCGCTTGAGACGCGAATAAGTTGTAACCGGTCGGGCAGCGCACAAGGCGCGAGTTTTTTGTGTGGAAGGAATTTTTTGTTTTTGCAAAAAAATGATATTTTCAAGGTAAGCAATCTCTAGTTCCATCTTTATTTTCGTACTACATTTTACTAAAGCTTTCCTTCCACTGTGTTATATGCTCCAACAAGGTTGTTTTAGCGTGTAATTCTCCCTCGAATAACGCATACATTTTTTTCTGCATAATTATTTATTTAAAATAGCGATGCAGTCTACAGTGGATCAGTTACCTAATGAAAGTGCACAGTGGATCATGAGTGGCCTACCAAATGGCGGACGTAAACAAGTTGAAAATGCCTGACAGCTGGATAAAAAACCTAATGGCTGGAAAATAATGGTTTAGGAGTGTCAGGCGTAGGCACAAAGATATCAGCCTGCGGAAACCAGAGCCTTGCAGCCTTACTAGAGCCACTGCTTTCAACAGAACCAATGTAGAAACTTTTTATAAAAAGTTGGAGGATTTATTGGGATGGAACCTGTTGTTTAAGGATGGAACTTGTATTTTTTGAGAGTACAAATCTACAATAAACTGCCGAAAGAAGTGAAGAATGCAGATTCATTTAAAATCTTTAAAATTAAATTAAAAAACCACATACTTCACGATCAAACATTACTTAAATAAACGAACTTACCTATCTGCATATACTTACACTGTGACGCGTGAATGAATCTGCACACTACACTGCGACTGTTCGGCACATGCAATGACGCGATTACGATTTGCGGGTAGATAAATGTTTTGTTATGTTTGTTAGAGTACGTCTATTATTTGCTAGTAGTTTTACTACTGTTTTATTGTTGCCGAAGCATGTTTTAAAATGTACCTATGATTAAAATTATTTCTCATGTAAGTGAAGTTTATAATTTCTTTTTGAGAAAATAAATATTCTATAACCGGATTTTTAACCTCGACGAAACATCAACCACCACAGTTCAAAAGCCTCAACGTGTCATTGCTCCAAAAAGCCACCAAAACGTAGGCAAAGTTACTAGTGGAGAGCAAGGAATACTCGTAACTACATGCTGCATCATAAGTTCAAGTGGATTAGCATTATCACCAGTAATGGTTTTTCCACGAAAAAAAATTAAGAGATTGAATATTTCACATCCAGATCTAAAATTTGTGTTCCTTCTATATTGTTTGATATTTTTTGTTTGTTTTTGACGTGATAACGTCTTATAAATCTATGAACGCCGGCTGCACGCACGAAAGTGTCACGTTTCACGTAAAATTTTTTGAAGCATGTTTTTTTTCAGGTGAATGTTTTTTGTTAGTGTCGACTAAGGTGGTCGATTGTGCTATCTTTATTTTGTATGGTAATTTTGGTAAATGATTGCCTGATCTCTTAGCTTAGTAATTGTAAGTATGTACCTATACGCTTAAGCATCTAAGATAAAACTAAAGTAACGAATAGACTGATTCTATGGTATAAAAATTGTTTTATTCCTGTAAATCCTATTAAACTATACACTGTGTACTACCCCGATCCACTGTATATTTAAGGCCTAGCCACTGTGTCGACCCCATGGTACACAGTGGCTCATTTCTGTCTTTTTTTTAAATCAGTTTTTTTTTTCTTCCTGTTTCATTGGTCAAGAAAATAATAAAAACGATCAAACTAGCTGAACTACACTATGCTCAATCTCAATGTCAATGTCTTAGCTCTATCCAGAGCCGAGTTAAGGCTTTCAGAAAAAAAGTGATCCACTGTTAACCACTTGACCCTATGCTAAGTATAATTGATAAAGTAAGTCCTCATTGCCTGCCATCTTCACCCATTTTCACACCTAAAAATTATAGCATCGAAAAAATATCGATTGTTGTAAAATGTTTCAATGCACCGCACTATTACTGAGATTACTGTTATTTGAATAATATTTTTTTCCAAATGATGTAGGTACTAGGTTCCTATAAATTGATATATTAGTTAATGTTCTACTCACCGCACCTCACCCAGCGGTAATCTGGCCATAAAAAGCTACCATCTACCATTTTCTACCATCTTTTCTTTATGAACGAAATCCACATACTTCGCATTTTCTATACGCTATATGCCTCTAAATTTTCTTGGAAAACATGAATTTATAAGAAACGTAGGTACTCTTGTTTAAATGAAAATACCTATGCAATACTTCAGATCGAAGCCAGTTGGTTAGGTTATGTTAGAGTATAGGAAACAACGCGCAAGGCGAGCGAGCAAACCGAGCGTTCGCGGCAGCGGCCGCCGAAGCGCCAGAAAAATATAATTGACATTGAAGCCAGGTAAAGCATAGTCTTATAAATCACAGAACTAATGGGAAAAATTTATTCATATGTAATTAGTAGGTATCCTCTAAGTATCCTCTCTACGGTGGCGAGTGTACTTTGCCTATTTTGACACGAGTTCGGCCATGAGGATATGTTAGTCCTCGTAGCCAAATCAGTTAGGCGAAATAGTTAGGCCATGAGGAAAATAAATATCGGCATTGGGTACCTAGGTCCTCCTATTTCCATAAAACCTAACCCTGAAAAAAAAGCTGAAAAATTTCAAATTATTGAGTACCTATCAAAGGTATTGTCTATATTTGGTTATTCACAAAACATTACCAACTACCAATCAAAATTAAGTGGTACACAGCGACTTTGAGTCACTGTGTACTTCTTAAAATTGAGCCACTGTGTACGACTACGCCATTTTGAAAATATTTGATCACAGCATTCGAGTCAAATATTAATTAGGCTAAACAACTACATGAATGAGAACACTATAGTACCAACTAATTGCAAATATAAAAGGCAATACAAATTATCACAACCTGATGTATGAAAACAAAACAAACTCACCTCAAAAAGTAATTTTGTTTAACAAAAACAAACAAACGCCATAACACGGCCGTACGGCGCTTGACTTGCCGACCGACTGGTTAGAATGTGTTTTGGGTTCACATTCACACGCTTGTATTGTGTGACAAGAAGAGCAATATCAAGCGCTTCTTTCGGGTAGTAACATGAATGAGCCACTGTGTCCGACTGAGCCACCGTCGCCTCCTTGACCCGCAATATTTCCATTCCAAAGTACTTGAGCGCCTACTAAATCATTAGCAACTTAGCCTATTCCTTAACACAAACGTCCTTCTTAATCCTTATAAGTCTGGTTTTCGCTCAGGTAATAGCACTGTCACTGCACTCATCAAAATCACTAATGATTCAGGTATGGCATAGAAAACGGCCTAGTCACTGTTTTGTCCCTTCTGGATTTCAGTAATGCTTTCAATAATGTAGATTATGATATTCTGTTAGCTATTCTTCGCTCTTATAACTTCTCCAACAGTAATTGACTAGTTTCGTAGTTACCTGTATGGTAGCCGGCAACGAATTCGCATTGACGATACTTTTTCATCCTGGTGTCAAGTACTGTTGTACCTTAGGGCGGAGTTATATTTCCTCTTTTTTTGCTATATTCAAAAACTCTATTTCTAAACATCTCTCTTCTTCCTACCACCTTTATGAAGATTATTTACAAATTTATTCACAAGCTCCTATCAAGTGGTTAACAGAGGACATCGCCAGTACAAACGCTGATTTGGCTGGTATTTTAAAGTTGAGCAAATTGTACGGTTTAAGAGTAAATCCGTCGAATCTCAAATAATCATTATAGGAAGCTCTAGAACGATGTCCCGGATTGACTTGCCTAACCTCCCGCGTGTTATGTTTGATGACATTTTCTTCGAAATTAGTGAGGTGGTCAAAAACTTAGGTGTACTAATAAATAGGAACAAAAAAGAAAATCTTGGGAACCTTAGCTAACAGCGGTAAGCCGAAAGACCTTAGCTGCCTTTGTCTCTCAAACGGTTGCGAAACTTTCTTCCTGCGTCCACCAAAATTGCGCTAGCACAATACTTGTTGCTTCCTATTTTGGATTATGCTGACGTCAGCTACCATGATTTAGCTGAAGACCAACTCAATAAACTTAAGCGTCTTCAAAATGTTTCTATTAGATTAATATTTGACTTGCGTAAGTACGATCATATTTCCTTGTTCCGACAGAACAAACAGACTGATGTGGCTACCAATTCGTCTTCGCCGAAGTGCTCACATCCTTTCTCTTCTTTATTCCACTATGCTTCTGCCTTCCACTCCAGTCTAGCTTAAGGAACGTTTTGAGTTCGTCCATCTATCCAATTCCCGATCCCTACGTTCTTCTGAAACCCTGCAGCTAAAAACCCCTGTTCATACTTCGAGCTGCTATAGTAGTTCTTTTACGCTGCAAGCTGTGAAGCTTTGGTATGAAATCCCTGTCTCCATTCGGTATGCTAAATCTTTACCAATTTTTAAAAACATAGTTTACCACTACTATCTCTCATCACTCTCATGTTTAAGTATATATATTACAAGCTGACCCGGCAAACGTTGTTTTGCCTTATTGAACTTAAAAAAAAAAATTTTGGGTTGAGCAACCCTTAACACTTAGGGGTATAAAAATTAGTTATAAACTGATTCTCAGACCTACTGAATATACAAAAAAAATTCATCAAAATCGGTCAAGCCATTTCGGGGGGAGTATAAACACGAAAACTGTGACACAAGATTTTTATATATATAGGGATTTATGTAAGTACTCAATGTTTATGTATATTTTTGTAGGTTTATATTTAATAATCACAGTAGGTTTATATTTATATTCCTTTCCATCCAAAGGTTACCAGGAAGAGATCGCTCTCAAGCAATATGGCCGACCATTGTACCACTTAAGTATTCTTACCATGTTTAAATTGTTATTTTGTATTTTTATTTCATAAGGTGTACCTACAATAAAGTTATACTTGTATTATATTATATTCTATTCTATATATATTTGAATAATACAGCGGCTCTTGATATTTTGGTACATGTAAAAGAGAAATAAAATGTCTAATAGACACAGAAATATATCTGTTTTCAATATAGTGATTGTCGAGACAGCTAAAATAAACAATTTGTATGTCTTAAGAAAGGTATTACATACATAAACCATACCTAAACCACAGTCACACAAGGATAATAAATTATCATGATGTTCGTCTGTCTGTAATTAATAAAGGATTGAAAAGAATAAATCCATCCCTCAAAACCACAACCTTATGATTGAACGGCAAGTGTGCCTGCAACCACTACATTACAAGTGCTTGTATCCATACTATATTATAACTTCAAGTGTCTCTGTCTATCTGTTTGTTATTTATTCACAGCTAATTGGTGAAAAATCTGTGAAAAATTTTGGGATGGACATAGGCTACCTTTTATAGTAGCTAGTTTTAATAAAAACATGTACAACAGTGTTTTAACTAAAACTAACTATTGGCTGTACAAACTCAAGGGATCACTATAACAATATTGTTTGTATACTTCTATAAGGGAAAATAATAAATACTCTGTATTCAAAATGCATAATTATAATTATTATTTCATTATTCTAATATTGCTAATTCCTGAATACTGAAACACCACTTAAGCATTTGAGAACTCAAATGTTTTAAGCTTCCCAAAATTGTACAAGGAAGGTGATGGAAGCCATCACCATCACGCTTCAAATTTAAGTATTGTTTCAGTATTTGGAGATAATGATCTTAATTTATATATTTTGTTTTTGTATAATTGCTCTATCAATCCGGATGTCATCAACAGGGCAATCATCTCTATCACACTCAATCAATCCTATTCTTCTTACCACTTGCATACCACTAGTCACTCTACCAAAAATAGTGTGTTTACCATCAAGCCATTGTGTAGCAGCCAGTGTAATAAAAAACTGAGATCCATTTGTGTGAGGTCCAGAGTTAGCCATGGATAATATTCCGGCACCTGTGTGTTTCAAGTCATCAGATATCTCATCATCAAATGTCAGTCCGTATATAGATTGGCCTCCTTTTCCAGTGCCAGTAGGATCTCCTCCTTGAATCATAAAGTCTCTGACAACGCGATGAAATTTTGAGTTGATGTAGTAACCTCTGCGAACTAGCTCCATGAAATTTCTACATGTATTTGGTGCATGTTTCCAGTACATTTCTACAGAAATGGCACCCATCCTGAAAATAAATCCATACCGACTTTCTATTGAACAAATTATTTACATTTAACTATAACTAATAAATCTGCTTAATTTGTATTGTAAGTACACTTATGGTCAAACTTATAATCACACACAAGTAAATTCTTTCTACAAAAATTATAAAAATTATAATTTTATTGATATTGTTCAGCAGCTCAGACGTAAAAATATACCAGCAGATAGTTTACTTTCTTTTTATTATAATAATATTAATAAAGATTATGTATCTCGTACACTGGTACCCTGGCACCTTGTATGTTTTACTTTGATACAATGTAAAGGGATATGTGTTTCAGGATTTTTTTATCCAATTCAAGTTTCCAACAAACCAAACCAATCACACCTACCATCCATTAAAAAGTTTTCATACAAACATTTTCTGCCCATATTACTCCAATATGAGGGTTTGAAAAAAACCAGGAACACATGTCTATTTATTTTGCAGTTTAGGTATCCAAACCAAGTTTATAAGTAATCACACCACTCGTTAAAAAGTTTCCATACAAACCATGACACCCCATTTTACCCGTTTGTAAGGGTTATTTTGAAAAATCCTGAAATATGTGTACAAGAAAATTGCACCACACATTAAAAAGTTTCATATATTAGTTTTCACCCCATTTCACCCTTTTTATGAGAATTATTGTAAAAAATCCTGAAACATGTGTCCATTTATTTTGCATTTTAATTATTCAAATCAAGTTTCAAGCAAATCATCCCATGCAATAAAATGATTTATACATTAGTTTTCACCCATTTTCACCCTCTTAGGGGTTGAATTTCCCGCCTTATTGGGTGGTTTTGCTATGAAAGGAAGCTACCTTCCAAATTTCAGCTTTCTAGCTTCAGCAGTTTCGGCTCAGCAATGATGAATCAGTCAGTCAGTCAGGTTAAGCTCTTTAATAAGAATAGATGAGAATGACAGAGCTTAATTAAACAACACACTAGCTAAATAGTAGATTATAGGATGCAGGGTTAAAATATATAATTTGTTACATTACATTACATTTTCCCACTGAATGGCCAAAGAATAAGCCAGCCTCTTGCCTCATTTGGGCATTCCTTTATTATATTATTCTGTTATCAATACTTATAATTCAAAAATATGTCTGTCAAATTTTAATGAAATTTGATAAGGATGTAGATTGTATCTTGGAAACGGTAATAGGTAAGGTACTATTTGAGTACGTATTACGCATGCGAGTTCGCAGGCAGCAGCTAGTAAGTAAATATATATTATTGGAAGTTCACACAACTCAATCTAGCCTCAAATGTAAAATGATAGTCTTGTAGCTTTTAGTGCTGTTTACAAATACAAGTAGAAGCTATGGGAATATAAGTGCAAAACTTACGTTGTCTCCAGCACAGCTACTGGGGGCTGCCATGTTTTGTCAGGAATACCAGCAGGAGGGAACCCAAACATTGTGCTTATTTTATATTTTGTATGTGCGTATAATGCTTGTTGTTAGTTTTTTACTTTACACCATAAACTTATTTTATAAAGCTCGATAACTGAAAAGAAAAGAAGCTTGTTTTGAAGCAACGTTTATTTTCTGGTTTTTACTTTTTTCAGCAAAGGGAATCAAACAAAATCAAATCAGTCACAGAGAAAACAGAAATACATACAACTTAGCATCATTTTAAAGTTAGTGCATACAACCAACATGGGTGACATACATGACACCACACCACACCACAGACTACTAAATGTTTATTTTATTCCAAATAATATACCAATTATTTTTTAAGTAATGGGATCTGAGACGGTACCAAATTAATTATTTAATGTTTCAAGACTAGACGTGATGTGATGTTACGCTATTGGGCATAAGTAGAGCGGTACATACAACACCAATGGCACTGTAAAAATAGAACTAAGGCACGCCTGAGCAATCGATTATACTCTGTGCATCCATCAGATCAAAACGAAATAGAGAGGTCCGGCTTATTATAACATCGATAAAAAAGTCATAGAAAGAAGGAGTGAAAGAAACATTTTTCCTATGCCTCTAATGCCTCTTTCTGGCTGTTAATATGTTATTATGAATCAAGATTATGATTATATATCATGGATTTGAAGCTAATAATTATGTCATTACACGACCTTACTAATTTATAAAAAAAAATCTTACTCATTTTTTAAGTTCTACATAAGTGTAAAAGGGGGAACTACATATGAATCAGATACATCTAGAACTGTCATTGTCTGAAATGTGCTAATCGCGTAGGTATGTGCGTGAGAGTCTCGGTTTGTATACTCTTCTGGAAAGTTTTAAATCTATTTGATTGGAAATTTCGAGGTCAAATCTCGATTTTGTTTGTGTTATGTTGTCATAATGTTGATAAATGGAGAATAAGCACTTGAATGAAAGTTTTATATATTAATGACTATCAGTAGTTTTTTGTTAAATACACAGATTTTTAGCTATACAAACCATGTAGTATTGATGTAATGGTGGTTTATACCCAGGCGCAGATCATTTGAACGTGAGTACCTAGTATAAGTACCTAGAGTATCAACCTGTTGTACATCGTTTTTATCATTTCTTATTAACAAATTTATGTTTCCGCAACTGCTGTTCGTTCATGCCGAAATGCCAAATCAAGTAAAAAATCAAACACAATGATATTCGAGCCAGATACACTGCAGCGTTAGCTAAATTGATAGTACAGACAAGTAGATATAGCGATACAGCGAGTAGAAGTAGTATGTGATTTTGAGTTTATTACGGATAATTATATATTTTTATCACGAAAGATATCGATCGAGTGAAATACTGACGCAATAAGAACAGTACCAACTTCTCGGAAAATATAATGGTAACATCTTACGACCAACTCTACCACCACGCGTGCTCAAGTAAAATCATATACCGCGCGCGCTTATTGGTTACTTATTTGCACCAAAGTCTGAAGTAGAATAACATTTTTAACTATTGATAAGAAGAAAAAAAGAATGGCACTTTTAAAACTTACTAAATTGACATGTAGTTTACGTGTTTTATCTTATTTTAGACACCATGCAGGTAATAAAGTGCTGATTAAAAGTGTTTTCCGAAAATGAATTCACTAATGAAACAAAATGTCAATTTTAACCTTTACTAAAACTGTCATATTCAACTGTTACTCTGATTTGAACTGTGATTGAAACAAAATATGGTTAATGGATAATTCTTAGGCCAAACAACAAAATTGCCAGCATTGTGTGTTTTAATGGCTTCAGAATTTTTTTAATTTAGCTATGTGTTGTAGATGGCTCAGGCAGGACCAAATACAAGTAATTTAGATTCGTGATATCGACATTTGATATCGATATCACTAAAATAACAACATTGAGGTATCACTAGCGTAGAGTTAAGGACACTAAATCAGACTAATATTATTTCTATGTCTTAGTACTATTTCAATGTTGTGAATTCCTAACAATGACTTGTGTATTGGAAATTAATGAATAAAATAATGCATTATTATATTAAATTATGTGATATTCTTAGTAGAGAGAAGTCCAGCTTCTGACTGACTTTTTAGGATTAGTCCAGTCCAGCCATATTGTAGAATGGGCTACCGGAAGTTCAGTTTGACCGGGTACCAAATCCGGCATGCCAGGATCCGGCAACCAACTGACAGTCATCTATGGAAAGATTCTCAAAGTCAATGTCACATTTGTCGGGGTCGCCTTTCCGACAGTCAACCACCCACCCCACCACCATCATGATTTTTCTTATTCTATCTTGTTACAAGAAAAGCGAGAAAAATTTACTCTAACGGTGCCCGACTTTTTTTCGGTTTCTTCTTATTAAGTTATCTTTATTTCCTTTATGTGATGCAACACCGTCTTCAATGTTGTGCCAATTAGATTTGAAGGGTGTTGAATCCATTTGATCCAATTGCAACTGTTAGAGGGGAAGTGACATCTTGGCACGACGAAGTTGATGCGTGATTCAGTGATAGTAATCAGTTTTGGGTTGGGACAGGGAGCGTAGCAGCGTAGCTGGACTATGGATCAAGATCATCATCCTAAATTGAATCCGGTTCGGGCTTTCCAAGGTAAAGTTAGATGATTAAGTTTACTTACCACAATGTACTTACTTGACATTTTGTAAAAAATATTTAATTATATTTTTACACAAATACTCTTGTCCTTGTATTGTACATTTTTTAAATTAGAATTTTCTGCAACTAAAAGGACTGTATTCCATCAGATAATGGATTAATTCAAACAAAAGCAATGTTTTTTGTATGATATGTCCTTGAAAGTTATCTGTGGGAATAGGTACTAACACAAATCTTTGTTCTGTAGCTCTTCATGGAAGTAATATGGAGCCAGAAGATCACCTCACAAGCCTGTCAGAATACCATGATTATGAACCAAGCTTAGAATTTGATGACTCTGAGTTGACTCAAGCTCCAGGGCTCGGTAAGATCTAATTGCATTGCAACTAATCATTTTCTTTTGTTAACCATTCTTTGATTTAGTCATGGATCGGAATTTCAAATCTGTCTTTGAAAATTCATATAATTATTGGTTTTTCATTAGATACCTACTATAATTTACTGAATATTGATATCATTAAAAGGAAGTTATGATGTTGTTGCAACAGGATGTCAGAATCTAGTTATATTAAAAATAATATTGGTTTCTCTACTTTGTGTTTGTTTGTTCTTATTACTTTTATTTTTATTATGAACATACAGGGTGGTCTGGAACTAGTATGTTATGCCGAGGTGGGTCGATTCTCGATACTATCAAGAACAACATATGTTTTACCACTTTTATAAGTTCAATGTTTTTCATTGAAGAAATGAGCAGCGACGTTTGCTTCAAAACTGCAATTACTACAAATACTAACATCCTTAAAATCAGCTGTTTATTGAACTCCGTGACCTCAAAATGAAGTATGATTTCACGCAACAACACAAACATTAAAGTTGCCTACATTGTGATGCCTCAGAGAGGAAAGACAATTTTTGTTTTATAGTTGAGTTCAGCTGGTATTTTTAAAAGAATCTTGTTTGTTCTTCATTCTTCAATAAATCTGAAAAATTTGCAATTAAACAGGAATGTTTATGATGATGATGAACATGTTCACAACTCGTTATTAAAACAAACATCTTCATAAAAAATTTAAAGCATTGGGTATCTAACCTAAATTTTACGTAAGTAGGTAGATTACATAGGTAGGTAGATCTTCATAGAAATTCAATTCATAGTTTTATCTGTCCATCTCATTGCGCGACTCTGTGACTTCGCGGCTTTTTATCCGTCTAAAAGGTGTCATACAAAACCGACAACCAATCAGAAGAGTTCAATCCACATAATAAATAAGAAATCTCGTCTAATTCAAAAAATAGTCTTCCTTTGTAATAAATCGACATTTATTATTTTTTCAGAAATAGGTTCAGTAGGCATTTTTATAATAGGTATTTTTTGTCGTTGTTCCGGTGAAGAATTTATTTATTTTATTCATTAATTAATTTATTAATCCTGTCATTGGTTTTATCTTGGTCACTCTGTGCTGCATTAATTTCTTTTGTCACTGGTTTTTTTTCAGTAAGTAGCTTTAAAAAGAGTCTAATGATTGATGGTGACAGAACCAGAGTGGTTGAAAGGATTCAGTGACCAAGAAATAAGCAGTGACATGATTACAGAATAAACCAAACAAAATAACTTCACCAAGAACCAAAGTAGTATTTACCAACATTGATTGTCATCATTGTGATAGGTATGAAAATTCACATAAAAAATTGTCGGAAATTTCAAAATTTCGCTTTGAATAGATTTTTGCTCAGTGATTTGTTGTACATCGTGCGGTCAACTACCTAGTTCCTGTAAAGAGTTTCGTCATTTTGTTCGAGTGATCATAATGATGTCCTGTCCAACCCTACAGTAATGAGGAATACAACCAACGCGACACGATATGATTATGAGTGTTGGTGCCGCGCCAAACCATGAACCATAGATAGGCACATTGAACCATTCTTGTGACCATTGTGAGTGACCATGTGTTTTTTTAACTCAATCATAAGTGCTTTGTGTTGGATACCTAGGAGGTAGTACCTAGAATAGGTACCTACTAATCGTGTAATGTGGTGTTTGTTATTGTCAATTTTCAAAATTTTATGGATCCGCCTAGAACAAGACATTACACGGTATGTAATCTACATAAGTAGTTGCTTCTTTTACCATAAAATTAAAAACATTGTTTTTCAAGAGACGAATAGGTAATTAGATTAGCTGCTTGATTAGTATGTAGTTACTAAATAAATATCTACTTAGTTTTGTGCTACAAACGAAACAACATGGCTTGTGTGAATACCGCAGTCAGTAGGTATGTAATGTAGGTACCTACGTCAAAAGATCCTTACATACACCAACCTAGGTATCTAGCCTAGCTTAGCAGTCAATTTGAACTCACGCGAAACTAGGTATGTAAGTAGGTAACGCAATTAGAAACATTGTTGACAAAATAAAAAGGGTTGTCAATTTTATTTCTTGAATGTTTTTGTATGGAAATCTGAAAATATTAATTCTTAGGATTTGTACCCCCACAACTGTTAATTTTCATGGTCGGAATCTACTCGTTCAGGCTTAAAATACTAGTTCCTGAATTCCCTGTATAAATAATGTATATGTCAAATTAACACAATTACATAATAGGCTTGTCTGGAGGTATTCCGGTTTGTGTTTAGGATCACCATTAACATTATCAAGTTGTTACATAAAAGCTTTGATTAATAAAGTTTAATTAATATGTACAGTATGTTAATATGTTAAATGAGTCCTACTAATTTTATACTAATTATACTTAAGCTCTCAAGTACTGAAGTTGCAATATTGTGTCAAGAGCAATAGAAAAACAATAGTCTTATTTTAGTGGTTTTCAAAGAGTTCAATGTGAAAGTTTGTATAGATGCTTGTTGGTATCACAATCACACTAACAGCTGAGCAGATTTGGGTGAAACTTATCATAGGTTTAGTCAGTGATCTGGAAAAGCATAGAGGCTAGTTTTTATGTAGAAATACACATAACACACACATGGTTGCGAAGCTACCATTTGTTATGTTTATATCTTCTCATCATCATCATATCAGCCCTCAGAAGTCCACTGCTAAACATCCTCCCAAATTGATTTCCAGGAAGAATGATTTTGAGCGCTCTCCATCCATCAATTTCCCGAAATATTTTCTATGTCATCAATCCATCGGGTGGGGGGCCGTCCAATGCTTCGTTTTCTTGCCCTTGGTCGCCATTTGAGAACTTTTATTCCCCAACGGTTATTGGTTCTGGAAGCTATATGGCCTGCCAATTGCCACTTAGTATTATCAAGTTTCGACAACATTTTATTTATTTAATTGATTATAGGCAAGGCAAGAACTGTGTGACATTACTTCTGCTCATGTGTAATGTCACACAGTGCTGAAACTAAAAGTCATTGTTTGAGTTTGAGTTTTGTTCACTTTTATAAAGAAGGATCATACTAAAAAGTGCTAGAAGCAAGACAAGTTTCTTCCAAATTCTTGCACTAGGGTTAGAAAGAAATGTTATCTAAATTCACTTTGTAAAATGTTTTCAAAATCATCCTTGAGATTGTATTAAGTAAAAATATATATAAAAAAAAAGACTAACAGAAGTAGCAGCTACATATTATGGTAGCATGTTCTTATTATGAATAACCCTATTCTGATAAAATCTCTTGTTCCTCACAAAGCCGTACTTATCTAATTATTCTAATAAAATGCTTACATAGCAATATTGCTTTTTAATGTTCTGAACCTTAACTACAAGTATGACTATACTGAATAACTGCTTCAATCCATCGCATTAAATTTTTTTACTTGTATACTATAATATTGATGAATGAAGCTGAAGAATTTGATACTTTATGACAATACATATTTTAACATATTTACAGTTAAAGCATGAAATACTGAAAAATGAAAACATTTCTTTTTCTAAGATTTAGTATTTTATTTAATTAAAGTATATACCCTCATGATCTGTGATGAAGTTGTAACAGCAACATATGCAGACGACACGGCATGTCTGGCAAGTGACAAGGACCCAAGCATAGCCTCACTGAAACTACAAGAACAGCTTAATAAAATAGATGTGTGGCTTCAAAAATGGAGAATTAAGCCTAGCATAACTAAATCCACACAAGTAACTTATACTCTACGAAAAGGCGACTGCCCACCCATAAACATAGACAATAAACCGCTACCAAGTAATAACACTGTTAAATACTTAGGTTTACACCTGGATAGAAGACTGACATGGGCTAATCACATTAAAGCTAAAAAAGTACAAGCCACCATTCAATATAAAAGTTTATCTTGGCTGCTAGGACGACAATCCCAGCTGTCTCTCAGCAATAAACTGCTTGTTTACAAGACAATCATCAAGCCAATCTGGACCTATGGAATACAACTCTGGGGCTCAGCTAGCAACTGTAACATTGAAATCCTCCAAAGATTCCAAAATATTGCCCTTAGAACTATCTCTAGTGCACACTGGTTTGTGAGAAACACAGAAATACATAATTACCTGGAAGTACCGACTGTGAAGGAGGAAGTTAACAAATATTGCAAAAAATACAAGGAGCGACTTGAAAACCACACAAATGAGTTGGCTAAGAACCTGCTAAACGCCCAAGACAATGTAAAACGCCTAAAAAGATGGCAAATACTGGACCTAGATCAGACATACAACATAAACCAGTTCTTTAACCCAAAGGTGCCACTCATTGGAGTAGCACCCCAACCAAAACAACCCAGACAAAATCTGATTATGGCTAAATAGCCGATTGCAGATAAAAAAGGAAAAAAAAAAAACCCTCATGATGTATACATTTTCGCCACCTCATAGGCAATGAAATCTCCCTTTATTTATGTACCCATATAACAAGGTAAAGCAAGCTTCGAAGTGCGCAGATCTGTCAAAACGTGAGGCATTTTTAAAGCTTCCAGCGGGGCGATTATGGACTTCTGATAACTATCAAAACTTTGATACTAATCACTTTCAGTTACTATTGATGAATTGGTATTACGGAAGGTTGATGTTGATTGTCATACATGCTGTCATATGAATAAAATCCTCAGTTCAAATAAATATTAAGACGGAGCGCCACAATCAACCAAAATAAACCGTCTCAAAACCGTGCTCCTGTGTGTAGATACCCTCACCCACGCACACACATACACCGAAATCGTACTTCTTGCTTTTATATATATATTAAATGAATGGTGTTATATTTATTATATGTTTATTGACCACGACATGACCTAATAACTGACACGACACGACATGACCAAATAATTTCAATCACAATCAAATTTATGATTGAAATTATGACGATTGCTAATCTAAACTAATAGACATTTATCCTGTCAAAAGTTCCATAATCGCCATACTGATCAGAAAGTCAAATTTCCAAAATGCCTAGGAAGTAAAATGCCTAAAATATAAAATTACTATTTCCCAGAAAACCTAAACAGTAAAATGACTAAAGTCCCATTGTGCCTAAAATATAAAAGGTCTAACACGTGTGATGCCTTAACTGTTAAAGGTCTAGAAGGAGTATACCTATAAAGATTTTCGCCAAGCTTATAATACCTAAGAAGCAAATCTGTTAAAGCTCTCTATAACGAGTATGTTTAAGAAGTATAATAACGCCTTAATTTTTTCTTCCACGAGTTGTACACACTCGTAATAACGGGTTAAAACTTTAGTTACACTATCCTACTAATATTATAAATAAAGTTTGTGAGGATGTTTGTTACTCTTTCACGGCTAAACGGTTGAACCGATTTGCGTAAAACTTAGAATATACAAAATAATAAATATTTATTCAAAATTCCAATAGTAAAACAATATAACAAAACAAAATCTTAATTAGACAAAGGTAAATCCTTAACACGAGCCTGAACTAGGTAATCCTGTGTTTCAGGCGATAAGAGCTAAAATATGATCTAAAATAATCACTTACTTATTTATTATAAAATTGAAAACAAATTAAATGCATAGTTATATAATATAAACAAAGTAGACATAAGTTATAGTGAAAAATCAGAAAAAAATAACCATCTCTAAAAACTAAATTAATTACAATTAAAAATTATTTACACACAATTAACAACTTCTCTGTATCATCGTAAGACATACTTTGAAGGGAATCTTTAAGGATTGTCTTACAATTACTGTAATTGAGAGCATAAATATTGATCAACGCATTCAGTCTATTATAGAGAAGCCGACCAAGGAACATATAAAATTTAGATGTAAAAGCATGTTTAGAGCCTGTTTGTTGAGGGCAAACTATATCGTTCCGTCTTTTGTTAGTAAGTGCAGTGCTATATGGAAGGGCTGTGTGCTGCTTTAGTACTATGCTCATTATAAATAACTGGTGAACTGTTAGTACGCTACAAGATTGATAGAGAAAGCTAGTAGGAAAATGAAAGGGCGGGAAGTGGCCACTTTGACTATGGCTCTTTGAGCTCTCTCAGTAGTTAGTAACGATGTTTTACCCGCTCCACTCCATGTGGTTATACAGTAAGTTAGAGTTGATTGACATAGAGCAAAGTAAACTTGTCTTATAATTTTTTGATCCGCAATATAACTTAACTTTTTGAATACAAATACTAGCTTACGAATCCTACTATTTAAAGCATTAATATGCGGTTTGAAAGACAGTAACTCATCTATTATAATACCCAGATATTTAACTTTATCTGTATTTTTAATCACAGAGCAAATACAGTGGTTATCAGTAGGGGTTTTACAGTAATGAGCATACAATTTTGGAATAATTTAAGTTGACCTTATTTTGCGCATCGAAAACTTAATATAATTTGTCTTATCTGTATTTAATGTTGTAAAAATGTAAGTTGTGCTGAAGCCATTTATTTACAACATTTAATACATACATAGTTAGTGACCCACTACATCATATTTATAGGCTACTTTTTATCTGGGTACCAACCACGTGAGAAAAGTCGGGAGCGGCTCGTAACTACAATAAAACACTGCAATTATTTCTAAAATTTTATAAAAAGTTCTTAATTATATCCTTCTTCTTTTTCGCGAAACATACGCTTTAAATTAAGAACACTGTTTAAAAGTTGTGATGGCGTAATAACATCGTTATTCAAATTGTCTAAAAGTTGTCGGTACCTCTTTTTGTATAATACCTAGTCGGTTCATAAGTTCTGTTACAACCCTATTATTTTTAAATTTCGAATACTGGCCAAAATCTTTTATTAGTTTTAAAAAAAGAACATTTGAGCTTTGTAAAAATAAAAAATATATTAATTTATGTTCATTTTTTAAAATGGAATGGATGCTAAAGGAAGATCGAGTCGCGGTTATCGCCTTGCACCGCTGTGGTTACGCGCCAACAAAGATTTTCAACATTCTGCAAAATTTTAAAATACCATTAAGGTTTGTTCATCGAACGATTCAATTCAATCAATTCAGTGAAGATTCGAAACTCGATGATCGTAAAGGAGCGTCCGACGCACGGTTAGGACACCAGCGGTCGTCAATGCAGTGAGAGTGCGAATCCAACGAAATCCCGTGCGTATACAGAAAATCTTAGCTCTTCAGATGGGACTAAACAGAACAACTGTTAAAAGGGTGTTAAAATCAAGACCTAGGACTACGGGTTTATCAAAAAAAGACCAGACATTTTCTTTGATGAGCGCCTAAAAAAATTCGGTTGGAAAGATCTCGCGCTTTGATACAGCGGTACGCAGGAAAAAAATACCACCAAATTTAGTTTTCCGATGAAAAAATGTTTAACATCGAAGAAAGTTACAACAATCAGAATGATAAAGTGTACGCCCACATCAGTGAAGAAGCAAGCGCCTGTATTTCGAGGGTCCAGCTAGGGCATTATCCTTCGTCATGCATGGTTTGGCTGGGAATGTCACATTCAGGCCTAACAAATGTGCATTTCTGTCAGAAAGGTGAGAAAACTAGTGCTGTTGTGTACCAAAATACCGTCCTTACAAACATAGTGGAACCTCTTTCCCAAACAATGTTTGAAAACAGACTTTGGACTTTCCAGCAAGATTCTGCACCAGCACGAAGCACTCAAAGCTGGCTGACCCGTGAAATCGACTTTATCAGATACGAAGACTGGCCCTCGTCTAGCCCAGACTTAAATCCGCTTGACTACAAAATATGTCAGCATTTAGAGGAGAAAGTCTGCGCTAAGCCTCATTAAAATTTGGAATATCTCCGTGCATCTCTGGTTAAAGTAGCGGCAGAAATAGACATGAATGTGGTGCGTGCTGCAATCGATGACTGGCCGCGTCGGCTAAGAGCCTGTATTCAAAATCGGGGTGGTCATTTTGAATGATATTAATAAAATTGTATTCTACATTTAATTATCTTTCTCTTCATGTACAACTTAAAAACAATAAACACAATTTATATGATTTATTCGGTTAAATGTTTGTGACAGAATTTTTGACCTGACTAGGTATGTCACTATCGTAAGATTTAGTCATGTTCCTATGTCAAAAAAGCTTTGGACTAATCTTAAACATACTATTGTTCCAAACAAAAAACAAGCAATGGAACTGCCATCTGCCATCAATTTGTGGACCCAGATATTATAAACGCACACTTTTTAAATTTACCCAGTGAAGATGTAACTTTAACTTTTTTTGTTTTAACCGTTTGTATATTTATGTATAAATGTCCCGCCCGTGATGTCACCCTGAAAGGCCCAGTCTGAAAACCAGCGCTGTCTCCAATAGGAGTGGCATTAAAGCTGAGACTGGACCTGTTTGGCACCACAATCGAAAAATGTACCTCATCATGTGTAATTTGGCCTACCTACTCTAATCTTTTTCTTTCTGTTTATTTGTCTATGTCTGTAACCTTTTTCGTGTTGTGTGTCAATTAAAGCATTATTCTATTCTATTCTATGTATGTGTATTGCATTTTAGACTATTTGCTTCTTAGGAAGTTTCACATTTATACAATTTGCATTTTAGGCATACTAGCGTTTTAGGTGTTTTGAATTTTAGGCATTTTGCTTTTTAGACATGACATTTAGGCATTTTACTTCTTAGGCAACTTAAAAATTAGACTTTCTGATCAGGAAGCTTTTTAAAGTTATTAAAAGTTATAAAGTTATATTTTACCTATTTGGTGCAAGTAGGTTTATTAGCCGTGTCCTCTTCAACATATCATTTTGTGATTTGAATCTGCTGCGGTAGTTCCACATCGTAACTAGTATTAAAAAAATACTCAAATTTCCGATGTATCTTAAACATTAACGGCCTTAATCCAAAACGAAGACTAAAGATAGTCTAGGTTTAAACCTGCTGATAAACCAGGGTCTAATCCAAAGCTTATTACAAAACGAAGTTTTTCTCTAGTTGTAACATAGTTTATCTTTGAATCTTTGGTACTAAACATAAGCTCAAAATTTAATTAATCTAACAAACTTCAAACATTATCCGTTCTTTGGATTTATTCCTTTGTTGTTTTTTTCGGTTTGCATTTCGAAAATGGTTGATAACAACGATCTTTTGGATTTAGAAGATCTAGGTGATTTGGATATGCTGGAGACAACCCGTCTGCAACATTATCGGACACGATATCCCGTTTCAATTACATGACGAAGATTTTCGTTTGAAATATAGGTTTGAACTCCACAACTCTGCAAGAACAAAACTACAATTGATGCCACATCCGTACCCGGAACACCGGAAAGATTTTTTGGTCTATGGAATCAGAGGTATCGCTGCCTATTAACAGGCATGTTTGGGGATATCGAAACAATTAAAAAAACAATTGTTGCATGTGCATTGCTTCACAATATTGCTATTGATATGAGGGAAGACCTGTTTCCCGGTGAGAAGGATAGCAATGACCAAACATCACGGGAACCATTAGAAATACATAGATATATTCCTAACACGATAAGGGGAAATATTAGGAGAAGGCAGTTTATTCAAACTCATTTTTAATAATAGTATATAATATTTTTTACAATATTTATCTATAGTAATATGAAGGTAGGCTAGGAACTAATACTATACAATGTATTCTATATTAGATGTATTTTTTTGTGCTGTAAGTAATTCTAATAAAGCTATTTCCAGTTCTAATTTTTTTATTTTTTATTCTGCAATTTTTTTATTGTTTTCATGTTCCATGATTTTGATTTGTTTGTTTTTGAACTCTATATTACTTGTTATAATATTGTGGCGCATTTCTTCAGTTCTGTAAATAATAATTAATTACATAAAAAATTATGAAGCAATACGACTATACACAAAAAGTAGGGTGGGCATCCACAAAAGCATTTGACCTGAAAGTTAAATTAAATTATCTAGGTACACCAGTGGCTCATGCATGATTCATGATTCATAATATTTATTTATTTAAATAAATAAATAAATAAATGATGATTAAATGGTAAACCTATTATATTATAGATTTAGTTATAGGAGTTCTTCCTTTTGGTGGCTGAGCTGCTTTTATCGATGGGATGTTTTCTTGATGTCACTAAAAACTAAAAGAAAAATGAAAAGAAAGAAAAAATTAATTATTTTCTTCTCTCTCTATATGTTTGTACGCTTGTTTGTTATGTTTTCATGGGTGAATGAGTCTTGATGAAATTTGGAAGGAGATATATTGTATTCATATATTTTCATAGTATATTTTACCTTGATCATCAATCTCTCTCTCTTCATTGGGTTTGAAACTGTCCTCAATGATGATACAGCCCAGCTCATTGCTAGGTCCAGTAATTAATACTCTTGTTGTGGTAGGGATCGGCAGCTAAAATATTTATTTAAGTAAATAAATAAAACATAGCTGGCCTTGTATTTGGTAAAACCAGTCATGGTTTTGAATTATTGTTGCACATGTAACATCATTGCATGTAATTCCTTTAACTTTTTTTGTGCGCACGTCTTTTTCAAAGTCCATTTTAAAAGCAGAAATCGGACATTTTACTTCCACAAGACCTTCACTGTATAAGAAATCGGATAAATCCTCCAAGTAACAGTGATTTGAGTCAATAAACAGGCCACATTGTATCATATAAAATGTTCGTGAAGTTTTGAATCCTAGCCTCGTCTGGGCCTCGGGCAGGGCACGGTCCAGCATGATTCATCCTTTAATCAAATAAGTCTTTTAAAACGAAAATAATACCCGATTTATCTTGCTCATCAGATATTCAATTTTACGTCTTATACGTTTACTGACACATTGGTACTTATATAGTTATATTTTTTCCCATTTCGTCTCGCACACACAACTAAAATCAAAATAACTTTTATTAGGAATTGGATATCATTGAAATAAGTAAACAATTTATATAAGCTTAAGAAATATTGAGACTATATGAACGGATACTCACAACGATCAAAACCCTGCGGTCCTAGTTTACAACTAAGCATAGCACGCACACAACAGCAGCGCTTACGCGGCGAAATTAACCAACGCAGGTCCGCCCGTAGCAAGCGCTCGCGCGGTACTGAGTTTGCGGTATCGGTGCGTCTAGTTTTATTTAGTCAATTAAAAATAATAGCATTGATTAAAAATAATAAAAATTTCAGTAGTAGTTTAAGTAAATGTTGAATTTTATTTTGGTATATTTTGTCGATGTGGTGTTTAACTCCGGAGATATTCAGACTTTTTTCAAAGCCTTTTGATCGAAAACCAAATTGAAGATCATTTTTTTTCATTGTTTACGTGGTTAATAATAAAAAACTATTCTATTATTATGAAAGAACAGGATGTTTTAGTGCCATACAATTTTTATTTGTGGTTTATAGTCAACATAATTTGCTAATTAGAGCTCTCAAATCGGGTCTCTGTGTGTTTTTGCCGAAACAAGCACCAGGAGAATGATGATTACTAAATAAATAAGTAAAATTTCTAAAATTTGCTCTGTTATTATTCAAGAACATGAAATAAAGGATATTATTCATGTAATAGTTCGGTATAGACTTTAAGGCAATGTATAATATTTAAACGACGAAAACCTTGCAACTGCGCATATTTTTGTGATAGCGCTCTTAAGGAGTTCCATTCCTTTGACATCTCTTCCACTTATCATCGTATCATGGTCACCAGGCTGGAAAACTAACTGGATCATACTGACAAATAGATAAAAGACATCAGTAGTTGACAGTTTATGAATAGCGTTATGTCTATGAATATACCTAACCTATCATCTTTTATGCGAACAATACAAGACTGGTTGACACAGCTCGTCCGGTAGGTAATCATTGTTGCATTATAACAACAGAGTGAGACCGACGCATTGTATGTGGAGCGAAGAATTTATAACGAGTGCACCCTTTTGTCCAATTGATTAGGTTGTTGCATTATCTTGATACCGAATCATTCGCAAATTGCACATGTTGCTAGACACTTCTCGCTTTGGTGTGATGTATTGTACCCTCGCTAAAAAATAAATACTACCAATATCATATGTGCAAAAGTTTATGTAGACGTTTGTATGTTTATATATATTTTGATGCTCATCACGCTGTAACGGCTAAACAGATTTTATTGAAACTTGTAATAGACGTAGTTTGTTACCTAGAATATCATGTAGGCTGTTCTGTTTTTTTATTTAGGTTCCACGCACTGTCAGAAATCTAGTGAGTAATAATAGGTAATTTTGCTCAGAGCTGGAAATGTAATGTGAAAATGCAGCTACTGACGCGAAGTAGGTAGACGTAAGAATAATATAAAGTACGATTCTGGGGGCCTACTCTGGAATCAGATTTCGGAATTTGGTGAAGACGTGGCTCGTCGCAAGGATGACTTATCTGACGCCGAATATCTTAACATACCGCGAAATTGATCCAAATTCGAAATTGCGATTGGGTTCATAAGTCCATGAACCCTGATCTAATAAAACTCGAGGAGATGAAACCTGGGCGAATAGTTTACTTCGCGCTTTCATGAGTCTCTAGTTGTACTTGGTAAGGTATTATTTCGTGAATCCACCTTATTATGTTATAGATTCTTAACCGGAGTGTCCGGCTGTCCTATCAAAACTCTCATCACGAATGCATATTTTAAAACAAATTCGTCGCCGTTTAAACATGTTGCTTAAGTTATTATTTCGTATTGAAATTTTAAAGTGTTTCCAGCGCCGCTGCCGCCTGAACTTCTAGATATAAACGACGAGTTTTTAGAACATTCTGCAAGCGATGGCACGATTGAAGAAAACTTTGAAGAAGAGCTCGCCCGAGCGCCCGTAGTTTACGCTGAGGTGCGTACTTTTATTATATAAAACTAACGAACTTTTAAACGAAACTTTTGAATTGATTTGAATCTTTTATATAAAGTATCGGTAGGTGACTTATTTTTATAACTAATGTAGTTTTAAATTGAAAGTTTCTGTATCTTAAAAATATCGATACCTACTCACTTCAAATAAATAAATATTGCAGGACATTTCACACACCAGCACCTGGCCCCAAAATAAGCAGAGTTTGTATTATGACTAATATTTCTTATATAGTTTTTTTAAATACATATATATTATACATAGGAACACCCAGAATATTTATATATCTATAGAATAAAAATCAATTGCTGTTCGTTAGTCTCGCTAAAACTCGAGAACGGCTGGACTGATTTGGCTAATTTTGGTTTTGAATTATTTGTGGAAGTCCAGGGAAGGTTTAACAGGTGAGTAAATATAAAAAAAATGCTTGCTTTTTAATTTATTGATTCTGGGGCGGTACGAAGTTTGCCGGGTCAGCTAGTAATAAATAAAATAAATATGTATATTAATTTTTTGTGATGATGTTAAAGTGAGTCTCTGTTAAAACAGCTTTTTGGCAAGTTTACTTAAGTTGACTAATGCTGTTAAAATTTCATTGTTTTATATTATTTACATTTAATAAGGATACACGAATAATAATCTGATTTAATACCTATTTATAAATATAGTATCTAGTAGGTAGATACTTCCACTTATAGCAAGGAGTGGCTGCATGTAAATTCATTGACAGCTCAACCACGTCATATACCTAACAATGAAAAAACAGCTCCAATTCAGATAGCTGGGAGGGTGTAAGGTTCCTTTCTAGTCTAGGCGCTGCTCTGGAAAAGGCATTGCCGAAACTCAACCCCTAAAGGTGCAAGCGGGGGTTAGTTTGTTAGAAAATACCATTAGGTACGTGTACTCCCCCTGAGACATCAGAAAAGTTCTCAGAAAAAATCAGAAAGTTCCAAAATATGAAAATATTTGATAAGACTTGCCAGGGCAAATATTTGTGTGATGAATATAGGTATGGTCGTTTTGTTTCTGTGTGATATAAAATATCATAAATATGTTTTAAAAAAATATATACTTAATCTATCAGTCATCTGGTCACCAGAATACAAACTATGCTTTTAGGGCTAGAAGGCTTTGTGTTCAATTGGCCACCAGTATTTATTTATTTAAGTGGAATCATATTTATCCACTTAGCAAATTAAGTTGCGCTATCCGTACTGAATACCTACGTACGTAGTATTCCATTGCAAGTGCAATTCCATAAACTACCACACCAGGTAGGATAAAATCGATACAGCCACCCTCCGGCGGGTGGCCGGGCTTTGATTGAGCGTAGTTTGCTGTCGAGCGTCGAGTGGACGGGTGCTTGCAGCCTTGCAGGTATGCAACATGCAATTCCCATCCAATTTACTAACTTTGCATCTTATTCCTTGGGTGTTTAGGAATACAATTGCGGGGATTCATGTTTTAAATATTAGTTTTATTAATTTGTACAGATTGCGGCTTCCTCGCTTGACGACGGGAGTTTTCTGGAGCTGTCGGGTACGGGTCTGGTCGAAGTAGTCGGCGACGACGAAGTCGGCCGTCGCATCATCGTCATCTCTGCCTGCCACCTACCACCGAGCAAGGACTTGCATCCCGATAAACTCCTAAGGTGAGTATTCAAAATTTCAGATTTTTCAAATTTTCGTCTACGATTTTATTTGCAACGGGTAATGGCAACGTCTTCTCTACAATGCAATAGCATTCACTTGTTGCTTACAGCTAATGTTGGTGATTTTTTAATGAGGTTATGAAGGTGTGGAATCTGTTCATAGATATGGGCGTATAATAACGCGTTGGCATTAAAATTCGGTTTTAACCGAGAGAGATAGATTTATTGTGACTTGGTTTAGACAGGCTTACACAAAACTCATTTCAATTATATAAACAGATTATTTCTTTTAGCTGTAAATTCAAGTCTTCTAATTATCTTTTGTTAAAACCTCTCGGCGTACGAAAGGAATATATTTCAACTCTCTTTTTTGAGACTTTGTAAGACTTCAATCTGTAAATTCAAACAATTAATCTAAATATATTGCACGCATACGCATAACAGAACGAAAGGTCAGAAAAAAAAATTGCTACTAAAATACATAGGATTCTAAAAACCAATTATACTGTTATCAGAGTTCTTAATGGTTATGTTAGGTTAGTTAAGCCGCTCCTTAGATAGACTTGAGATTAAGTTACGGCCATATTAAGAAAATGAAATCATTCAAATTAATTTATATATTTTATTAAACTTTCTCGATCAGAATACAGATGTTTTATTAGTTACCGGATTTACCGGGTTTACCGGGGTGTAGTTAAGTAGTTTATCGCGCATTTTTTTTAAATTTTAATTTATTAGTTGCCAGGGCACCGCGCGTTGTCGGTCTGTAACTTAACGTGATTCTGAGTCACAGAGCAAGACCCTTTATCAAATATCAAGTTAAAATTATATCAATTACTTAGGTATACCATACGGTCCCTTAAAAAAGTAAAAAAAAAAATAAAAAAATACGGCAGCAGTAAGTTTATATCTCTCTTTATTTATATTTTGACACCCGTCATTAAATCATTAAATATTGGATACTTCCCATTGACCGAGCTCTTACTGCACTAGTATAGGAATATTAGAAAAATCTAAAAGTTGTTATTATATATCACATAGTTTATTTTTGCGTTTATATGACCCGGTGAATTTCGTACCACCAAAAATTAATTTGATTGTCAAACGATAGATCCTCCACAAACGCTGTCTCTTGAGTTAAAAGTAACCCGAAGTGGAAAATCCATACAAAATTATCAATTTACAATTGATTTTTCGGCCGTTCCTTTGGGTTTTTTCTAATTTTTTCTAAACCACCGGAGTATTAAAGCGAACAAAATAAAAAATAAAATATTCAAATCGCTCGAGCTGTTTTCAAATTATTGCAAAACGCACGGCATATGAAACACGCTAATTTGTAGAAAAGTTAGCGAACCGGCAAAGTGGTGGTTAATCCGATGGTTGCAGAGCGCAGCTTGCCCTAATAATTCTCTACCTCCTCTCTATTCATTTTAGATCATAATTGTATGTAGGTCACCTAGATTATATTATCTACTGGCAAGGATTTTCAGCACCAGCATAGCTCAGAATATTATGTTATTATTGAGCTTCGCGAAACCTTCAGACTGGCTGACCCAGTTGTTGGAATGCATTAAAACTTTTCATCCCAGATTCAGAAAATAGAAATAGGCTCGGAAACGTTTTTGTTCTGAGTCTGATTTATTGAGTAGTTCCCTAGTTTGTATTGTGTAACTCGAATGTATAAGAATAAAATGAGAATTTAAGTAAATACATTGAAATAAAGCGCATAGAAGTTTATAAACGATTTGATTATGAGCTGAAAGGATTAATTATGGTTCTGTAATTTAAATTCAATAAGCATTTCTATTTTTATTGCAGCGTAAATTGAAATGCTGGCTTCATTTTAGTTCAACAGTTTCATGAATTCAAAGCTCTGGTAATCCGATTGCTGGCAAAACATAGACCAAAGAAACTTGTAATCACTTGTTTGGAGATTTAAATATCTCAAGATGTATTGAAACATGACGATTAAAGTAGGTACTTACTTGTAGAAAGTAGGTACTTGTAGAAGGAGATAAACCATTCAGATTCCTAGTTTTCTGAAGCTGAATACAAAGGTTAAACAAAGTTAAGTACCAAAGTAAGTATTAAATTCTCAGCACGTTCTTTTAATTTCAAAAAAGACACATCCAAAGTGCTTAGGTCATAGTTGATTAGGTAGCAAGGTCGATGTGTGGTAGGGTAGATCGAGGTCTAGCCTTTCGTGTTCATGATACATGAAATATTTAACTTAGTGCCCTTCACGGAAGCTAAATCGAACGTGAATCGATTAATGCATCGTATAAAAGGGCATCCGGTAGAACCGATTATCTTGTCTTATTATCTAAGTGACGCGTGCATGGGGGTAAGTCTTAGAAAGAGGGGTCGGCCCTATTCACTTAGCCATGGTAACCGGCTCCAAACAACCCGCTAATAGTTCTTGAACTTTAAACGAACAAAGTAGATAATGTCATGGTTTCAGACTAAATAATTATAACTGGATAATTTATAACAGGAAAATAGTTTCAATTTTCATTAGGTGCTAGATATTAAAACTGCACTTCAGAACTTACTAATTGATTCTAAATTTATTAGTTATGTCCTAGTTCCCCATCAAGAGATCATTGGTTAGGTGTCATAAACCATTTTTCATGATAAGTACACAATTTTAGTAATTTAAAAAAAAATCTCAAGAGTAATTTATAAACTGTATTTCGCGAATTCAATTTAGCTCGCAACAAACTGTTTTTACTAGTTTAGTGGTCTTGTATCAAACAAGCAACAAAACATCTCGTTAGTGGTCTAAGGGATTAACTCACAGCAGTGAACTCGCTAACGAAGCAACAACAAAAATGGATTTCAATGTTATAAAACCATAGCAGAATTTTCCGAATTTTTGTGAAAAACAAAACAACCACAATGGCCAAGCATTACATATCTTTATGTTCCGGATTATAACGTATTTTATGTCAGCAAAGTTTTCACTGAATAACCACCGAGCAATCTCAGTCGTCCAGTTCCCGGTACTAATTAACAATCATAAAATCTAATCCTGCAGCAGCAGAGGCAGTTTGCACCGTCGAGATAAATTAATTTCTGAAAAGCCATCGAGCTTTGACTTTCAATTGCATTGCGCTCTGTAATGTCAACTTCTTTTCATTTCTTATTTTCATCGGAGCTTCTCGGAAAGCTCTTAACGCTCGAGGACTTATTGAAATAGATTTTTTTCTCGAAGTAAGAGGAAACCTGCAAGTTTTACTTTTGTTTTTAATCGTTACATTACTAGACACATTACTATTACTACATTACATATCTATAGTTCTACATGGTTGATAATAACATTATTGTCAATATAGGTATATAATAATAGGTAGGTAGGTATTGAATACGACTGATCATTTATTCATTTGTATCATAACTAAGAATTTCAAAAAATCTTTTGAGCTGTTTTTTAATAACAAATAAATGACAGGTATTCTATCAAATATAACCTATGGTATGTTTCGACGAATCGTGTACATTCACAAATGATTGCAAATAGTGATACACCGTTTTTATTTGCTTGTCTACACTTTTTATGTTACACTTGTTTCGTTTCATTTTTATGTTCAAATAATTTGTTTACGCTTTTGATATTTCATTATTCTTTTCTTATTTCATTTAAGTTTTTGACTCGAAAGCATAGATTTTGGAACAGGGTTTCTAGCATAAACTTATACAATTAAGAGCGTAAACTAATTTCTCGTATCTGTCGACTTCAAACTAGGTGGCACGGAAGACTGCCTTCAAGCTCTTTTATGCAACTCACGAGATCGCGAACGGGGCGAAGTATTCAAAATAATGAAATTGTTTTTGCAAGGAATGTGAATTGAAATGAGGAAATGAATTTCTTTAAAGCTTTAGTAAAAATACAAACAAAATATCAATAACTAACCCGAAGACACGGATACAAATTAATTGAAGATGAAGTAAAAATGAAATAAACCTGACTAACCTGAAGACGACAAAACTCTCACCTCCCAAATACTCTTTCAGATTTTTAATATTCACGTTGGACAAATACGTGGAGCAGGATTACAGCGTGGTTTATTTCCACTGCGGGCTCACTAGCAAGAACAAACCGCCCCTATCATGGCTGTGGAAGGCTTACAAAGCCTTCGACAGGAAATACAAGAAGAACCTGAAAGCGCTGTATTTGGTGCACCCGACTAACTTCATTCGTATAGTGTGGCAGATGCTCAGGCCTGCCATAAGTGTGAAGTTCGGCAGGAAGATGATGTATGTGAATTATTTGCATGAGCTGCAGCAGTATTTGAATTTGGATAAGCTTTGCATACCCGACGCGGTGCTTGAGTGAGTAAAGGTTTTTTTGACTAATTGCGGGTACCTGGTTAGAGCTGTATATACACGTCTGTCGGTTGTGGATAAGCACGAAGCTGACAGCTTTATATTTAAATAATTTATAAACTCGCTTCTGATTTTGTATAAATTTGCGTGCTTTCTTATTAGGCTTCGGCGATTAATTATTCTTATAGTATCCCAATAATGGTCAACTTGAAATAAAAAAGTTTGATACGTTTGAAGTTAGGTTGTAAATTTCCGCCGCGCTGGTATTATATTAGCTAAAACATAATGATGTTATTATATTAGTATTTAGTTTCGTTTTATGCAATTTACCTATGTTATTTTCACTGCTATTATTAATAGCTTGCCTTGCATGTTTTTTTATTTAAAAATGCACAGAAATTTTCCATTACCTCCTTCTGCATCGTAACCACAAAGTTTGTATACCATATTGTTTAAAAAGTGGGACAAAATTACGTATCTAAAAAATTGTATGATATGAATTCTTTTTTATATTTTGGGTATGTCGGTTACTGCATTTTCTTTTACAATGTGTGTATGTCCTTCCCTTAAGCCCGCAATTGAAAAAAGAAAAATTAGATACGTTTAGTTACTTTTAATTTGTCACTGTTTCTAACAATCCTTTATTCTTAATACTTAATTAGGTCTTGATAGAAGCTGGATTTATTGCTAGCGCAGAATTGGAGCGTAACTTAATCAAAGTCAGGTGCTAACAACATCGATATCGCGTCCCCCTTAGCGCTCGGAGGAAATGCAGTTACCCATCCATGGACTAACTAGCAGAATATTAGTTAACTTCGTAGGTCTTGGGATTGAGTTAAGTCGATTGAATTAGGATATGCTACGTGCGCTTTTACAGACATGGAGTCTTATCTTATATTAGTACACTATATAATGTGTTTAAATCGGTCGCCATCTTTATACATTGGAGTAATATGGCTTTAACCCCACGCCACGTAATCTGGACTCTAACGCCACGCCACGTGATCTGGACTTTATCCGCCACGCCACGTGATCTGGACTTTAACGCCCGCCACGTAGTCTGGACTTTAATGTGATTATAAGATAGTTGAATGGACTATTTAAGATGAAAGATTTCGTCAGGTTGACGTATTGGACCATAATAATCATATTTCGTTTGATATTATTATTATTTATTTATTATAATTATCAATGGCTGATAGATGCAAATGTGTGTAACTGTGGTTTAACTCTTACTTTCTCTAAAGCATTTGCCCCTGATACAGATACGACAAGCTACTCCTTTCAAAGAACGCGCGTGCAGCGGAAGTTGCAAAAGTGGGGAACAAACTGATGCTAGGCACTTGTGGCCTAGGTGAAATGCAACCACCGCCGACGCAGCAGTTCGGGGTCTCTTTGGCATTCATCAAGGAGAATAACGTCAACATGGTTGACGCTATACCACCTATTGTGAGAGACTGCATTGAATTCATGTCGCAGCCTGACGGTAAGCTATTACTTTTTAGGCTTCTTTTAATCTTAGTGCTGCAAATACAGGTCATTTGTAACCATGTTCCTTGAAGACGATCAGTTATGGTACTCGCCAAGATCCAGACGCCGCCATGTTCTCGCTGCTGGGTCGTATGCACTGCCAGCTTTGAATCACTTGACGAATACATATCCGTGTGTCCAGCAGTTGACTGCTATAAGCTGATGATGATAATGATGAAGATCTAATCCTAGCTCGTCGTCCCTTATAAACTGAGGTATTCGGTTCGGTCTTTATGTAATCGGTGAACATACATAATAAAAAAAAAGTATTAAGACAAAGTGCAAACCTTTTCTTTTTTGAAGTCCAGTATTACCAGGAATTTTCTTTCTCAGCGTTGGAAACCGAGGGATTATTTCGTCGCTCTGCCAACATGGTCAATGTCAAGGAGCTTCAGCTCTCTGTGAACCGCGGAGAAGTCATCGACTTCCGCAATGACCCTCACATCGCTGCGGTACTTCTGAAGACATTCCTCCGCGACTTGGAGGAACCGCTGCTTACCTTCGAGCTGTACGATGAGATACTCAAGTTCCGATGTAAGCTTAACATGTTTCTTTTCAGTGCTGTTTAGGTTTCTAGGATATCGCTGCGTTTATATGTGGTCAATGCTTATATGCTTTTTCTTACTTTCAATAAAATTGGGAAAATTAAACAACACTTATAGATAGGCAATCGTATATTATAGTGTTTTGTCTAAATCTTTTGAATCAGGAGTATCGGTTATTCATAATTTGTAAGCATCTTTTGCATAAATTCTTAAAAAAAAAACGATATCGAACCGCAGCTAAACGATAGCTTTTTGCGTGTTTTCGTATTCAGCTAATAAACAACAGCTCAGGTTACGCTTAGTTTACGAAGTCACTGACGATCGATCGGACGTTTTCTTTGTTTTTTCATAGAGATAACATAATAAGTCTTGTTTATTTACAAAAAAAAAAACTAAACGCAATCTGAGCCAAAACATAGATGGATCGGAATAGAACCATAACCGCTATCAAATGTTTTCACTCAAACAATTTTTCATCACCCAACACGGTATCAGAATGAAAATGAACTTGCAATTGCATCTCCAGATTAAATTATGGTTGTTATGAACTCAACTTTTAAATGAGTGGTTTGAAATTTCCATCAGCGAAGTAAATTGGCATTTAAAATGCGGAATGGAATGTATACGGCTGGAGTCTATGCAACAGATAGTCGGCGAATATTGGAGCCCGTTTTATCAAGTTATTCACGAATTATTTTAGCAGAATATATAGATTTTCATTAAAAGAATAGAGTTTATTTGACAGCACAGAACAAAACAGTAGAGAGGTACAATAATAACCTAGGATAACATAAATTGTTTACATTGAAGATAGGTACACTTAAAATAATCTAAAAAACAAACAACCAGAACAGATTACCTATCCCCAACTAACTAGGGAAAGTCATTCATTGGCTCAACTAGTACCGCTCCGCATGTGCAGCCAAACAGGTCCTGAACTCAGCATAATGCTGCCTTACAAGGTATAGGATACCATGCAAAGCAACTGGCTTTCAGTCAGGGCCTGGGTATTTAGTGCTTTATATTATTCAAACGACAACTTTGTCTTAGGTAATGCCGGTCACGCTCTTGTCTTACATTGTGTATATAAATTATCCCGGACATTTCACACAACATCATCTGGCCCCAAAGTAAGCAGAGCTTGTGTTATGGGTATCACATGATGATACACTACTTATATACTTTTTTTTTTGTAAATACATACATATTATACATAGAAACACCCAGACCCGAGACAAATAGTTGCAGATCATACAAACATTTGTCCCGCGGCGGGAATCGAACCCGCAACCTTCTGTGTCTCAGTCAGGCCTTTACCCACTGCGCCACAGAGGTCGTCATAGAGTAGGCATTTGTTCTAGGGATTTATATTGCTACTAGAGGACTTGTCGAACTACGAACCAACTAAAATGAATATGATTGTAAACAACCTTAATATTGAAGCAACCTTAATAATGAATGATAGAATATGTATACATATATATTTAATAAACTTATGATATAAAGTTATTTTTATTTTTATTATTACTCGGGCAATTATTCGAGCATTGATTGCTCTGAAACTAGTATAAATCAATCTGGAGCAACAGGTTTTCCTAAATTGCTACAAATCGAGGTGTGTGGCGATATTTCTATACAATCGCTCAATGTTGCTATTGCTGTAAATTATGATAATGCTGGCAATTCTGTTGTTTCGCCGGACTAACTAAAGTTTTCTAAAATATGGACGACCTTATTTTGCTATCAATAAAGTTCAAATTAGAGTACCCATTTTAAATCACAGTTCTAAAATAAGTTAAAATTATTTTTTGTTTTATTGCTATAATTTTTATTCCAATTAATTCCTTTGTTGAAAATAATGTATAGAGGTATAGAGGTGTTGATAAAAACTGCGGAAAATAGCCACAGTTTAAATCAACACCTCCTTACATGATGACTAAATTGAGCTAAAACACGTCAGTTATACGTTAATTTAGGAAGTGTCACTAAAAAATGTTATTCTAATTCAGACTTTAACACAAACAAAATAAGATCGTTTTTGCTTTAGGAAATTTTAGTTAATCGAGCGAAACAACTGAATTGAGGCCAATGTCGTGATGTCATAATTGGCAAGTATTTCCCAGGGCTGAGCGATTTCAATTGCCCATGTAACCGTACCATTAGTAAGATTAGCTCATTAATAGTTTGTATCGTGTTCCAGCCTACACAAACCACGAAAAGCCGAGACAAGTCAAGATCCTTATTTTGGAATGCCTTCCTTTGGCCAACTATAACCTGCTGAAATACGTCATGCAGTTTCTGTGGAAGGTACAGTATTTTTTATTAAAACATTATTATAACATTAAACATAACGTAATTTTACATAACGGGAATCTTTTGGGCACTAGAAAAGTGGCTTAAGCATTTGATACTTATAGAGTAATAAATAATTATTGGTGTACAATACTAGCCCGAAAATAAGCATGGCATGTACTTTGGTGACCAGATGATCCAACCCTCGAACCAGAGAATCGAACCCTCAACCTGCAGCGCAGAAGGCAGAGCTACTACGCGATGTCTCTAGCAAACGCCGTGATATGATTTTGAAAATGGGCTCCTTTTCCCCTCTACTGCATACTCTACTGAAATAATCTGTCAATATCAGGTGCAGGATCGCAGCTGCTTGAATAGGATGACTTCAAGCAACCTGGCCGTTGTTTTCGGACCCAACCTAGCCTGGCCTCCCAACGGTCAGATGTCGCTCCAGGCCATTGGGCCGATCAACAGCTTCACCGACTTTCTCATTGAGAACCAGGAATCCATATTCATCATTTGAGATGAGGCTACGGAACTAAGACGGTTTCCGCGGAAGGCACAGGAAGGACTAGACAAAGGACAATGTTGTTCGATTCTGTAGGCTGGTTTTGTGTGTGCATTCACTTTGTAGCTTACACTATCTAGATGTTCATTATTATAAAAATAAACGAGTTTACGTAGACTGATGAATTCTAGATGTCAGAGAAGATTTTGGTCCTTGAACCTACGTTTATCATGATTTTTAGTACCTATATTTGTATGTTAAACAATAGAATACTTAAGTATATAATACCTCTTTCATCAGTAAATTTTTATTAAAATACTAATTTAATTATGTAAGAAATCTTGAGTATAATGGTATTGTCTTCGTTTATATTTTGAATTATTGAAATTTATAATAAGTATAATGGATTATTAATTATGAATTATTAACAATAAGTGTCAGTTTATTTTATGTTTATATAAGAGCAGTTGTACATGTAGGGATTGGGATATTGGTCATATATAGTACCTAAAAAGTGTTCAATGCCAGTTTTTTAATAAGACATATTGAAAAGCGTTTTCGGCTCGTCATCTCGAGGGTAATAGCTGAAAATCAGTGTTTGTTTCTTAAGCAATATTATCTCTGAGCTATGACCCTTTTGATATTGCAACACACACGCACTTTTAGTTTAATGTATCTAGTGTCTAACCTAAAGTTTTATGTATTTACCATTATTTACAATGGTACCATTGATTGTACGTGTGTGCTGGTTTATCAAATAAATGTTGTAGGTATCTATCTATTTAAAGGATTTTCATACAAGAACCATGTTGTATCTGCTCTTTATTATAAACACATTAATCAGCATCTCTATGTCGCATTCCATTTTCATTTTAGAATTAAGTTTTGACGATTGTACGAAATCAAGTATTCTGCGTACTTCATCGTTTTTTGTTATGCCAAAAATATTTTAGTTTATACAATATATTGGTTCACTCAATGTATATGTATGTATTTAGATGATTTAAGGTCGGTTGTTTTCTTTAGACGCAAAGGTTCTGTCTTTATTTCTGAGATGATATCCATTTCTAGATGTCTTGATGTGATACTGATTAAGTTAAAAATACTACTCTATTATTACTCGCAGATACTCCTGGAGTAATAATAGATAAACTCCTGTACACGCTTTTCTTAGAAGATATGTGTATCGGTAGTTTGCAAAAGATGTGAATCACAGTATTGGTAATAAGTTGATAAAATATTGTCTCGTTGATGTTAGTTGTTGATAGCTCATAAAATAAGAAGACCCACATTCCATGCACACTTTTCAGTACTCATAAGATAGGTGTTACTTCCATTTGGTATAACAAAATTCAGTATAAATGTTGTAATAATAATTTGTCGAAATTGTGGATGCAAAATAACAAAACCCATTTAGAATTAAATATTATGCTTGTACTAAAAGCGGGAAAGAAGAATTGACTGAGCTACTTGATGTTCTCGTGAATTTATATACGGTTGAAAATAGATGATGTTCTGTTGCACCCTCACCCTCCACTAGCTATTTCGAACCAATGTGGTGAATGGATTAAAATGCTTAAAATGCTCCTCAGAGGCTTTCGTGCATTTGGCATGATTCTTTTTTTCTTCCTATAATGACATCTGTCTTGTTGACAATATTACCAGTGTCAAGTTATTGTTTGCTTTGTAAAGTCTTAGTCGATCGTCATTTGTCTATTATAAACCTCATCGCGGAATGACCGTCTCAAATTTACTCGGGATTCCTCGTCGTCGTCAATTCATATTGTAACATAATACATTTATATTCAATTGTCCGTACTTGTGCTATGAAGTTACAATTTATTGATTAAAATTCCGCTTAGATTACCGAATCAAACATGTAATACCACGAGAAAAATAAATTAATTTATGAGTGCTATGTTCATGAAATGAACGCGATTATTATATTTATTATCTTATATTTTCGTATTGAACTAGGTAGCTGACATATGCCAAAATTAATCTCTGTCTTCCGGAAGAATGGAAAAAGGTTTACCATCTGAATGTTTTGGGGCAGAAATATCAACTTGTATATAATTTCACATTTCTCTCGTATTTTGTATTTTTGTTATGTAAATCCCATCTCATACAACCACGTACGAGACCGGACCGCCATGATTTTCAATTCCATCCTAAATTATATCCTTTTGGAATGTCCTTTTATATTGATACACTTATATAATCTATAACTTTTATTGATTAGATACACCCTAGTTTAAATGTCAGAAAATTGTATACCTAACTTTAGATATTCAAATAGTTTTAAAACCGTTGTTAGGATCACGTTACGAATTGCACTAATAACATTTTCATTTTATTTTACTTTGCTGATTGTTCGAATTTTAGTCTTATTTTGAAGGATTTAGGTGTTTTTTTTTATCATTGGAACTGACAAAAACTATAGATATTATAGTAAAACGAAGGAAAAGGAAAGATTGAAAGATAACACCACATTAAGGATATTGGTATTGAATACGTATAGATTCCTAATTCGCACAATGGTTGGTGCGATCAGAGTGATTTATTAGATTTGTACAAATTAATATATTTTTGTTTTAAAATGCTTCAAATTGATTAATAGTTTTGGGACTCTGATAAAACATGTGGGATCTTTTGTGTGTTTGTGTGTGTGCGTGCGTTAGGTTAACTTGTTATTGGATTTTACTCTTCTTGGATATAGCTGATGATGGATAAATGTTTTTTCTTATTTCGAAATGTTAGACTGTTGTAGGGTATCGGTTAACGTGTTCTGTCGGGGTCACATAATTAATAATTCAGATGACTATGGCGAATTTCGCATTTGTTTTTTAGGTTCTACGCTGCTTGACCTATCTTCAGTACATATAGTATAGTGCCCGCTAGTTTTTAAACCGCGTTTGAAACGCATAAAGTGAATAAATTGGTTTCATATTTCAGTAGAAGGTATGGGTAGAATTTGATACGATATAAAGGACTGATAGGAATATTGATCTGATGGTAACAGGATGGCATTGGTCTGTTAGTAGTATAAACTGAATATATATATTTATTGTTTTCAATAACGAGTGTCTAGGTAACCAAATAGAAACAACGAAATTATTTTATAATTATAAATATTGATATACCTAGGTATGTATACTTTGGCAAAAATAGTTTGAACCTGTCAGTTAATCGAAAATATAATGCTTTGTAAATTAAAAAATGTACTGCTTGTTACGAGACGATGTTTGTATGTGTAATTCCACCGCGGTTAGACTCATTACGTAATTCCTTCTTTGTTGAAGGTGCAAGAGGTGCATTAATAAATATAAATATATATAAATAAAGTAATATATCACGTTTAATTACGAGTATACCAGGTACATAATATATTATAATATTTGCAAGACCTCATCAAGGTCAGAATAGTGATTTCAATGTTGATAAAAGTAAATAGAACATTAAAGTTCAACCCAGAAGTAAGGTAAAGTTCAAGTATAAAGTTGTAAAGTGCTACTGCATACTTCCGTTAATGTGTAGGGTTGCCAACGCGAATAACGAATATATGGGTTAATAAAAACCAGTCCGTCAGTCGCACCGTAAAATATCTCGCAGGTAAGCACCATACTGTTATTTATTCGGTTCTAATTTATACCAAATATATTAAAATATAATAGCTTATAACAATAGGTAGTGGGTGTTATACTTGTCTAATTATTAATGGACCTAGCTCGTAAGGTAGCACTAGCACTAGTTTCCGTATTAAATGTTTTCCGCGTCATTAGAATAAGTAGTTATTGCAATTCATATATTGTCTGTCCGATTTCCTTAATACAATGTCAAAGACCTATTTAAACTGTCTCAAATACTAGGAGTTCGTGTCGAGAACGTAATATAATTCTCTAATACCTTAACACGTTACTAAACGCCTAACTAAGGCTATAGAGTCCAAACTCACTTATTATATAATCCGTGAGGCTCAATATTTTAATTAATTTGTGCACTAATTTTATCAATTTTAAACATCTAGCCCAAAAATAACCAAAGCTCGTAATATGGGACAACTTAATTTTGTATGGAATCTCAAAATTATTTCGATGTCAATACTTGATTGAACACACGAATCTGGATAAAATTACATAATATTAATTTTTGTTTTAGCAGTGTTCAAATAGTATTTGCTTGATCTAAAGATAAATCTCTATTGAAATTGTGTATAATACAGTGCCATTCGTTATTGTCAAGGAATACTAAGTGTAATTACAACCAGACCCCATTATTCAAAATCCCTTGTAACTTATTCTAAAACGCAAGTACAGTCTGTCCTTATAATTCAACTGTCAATGAATAAAAATAGCAACAGATTTTAACACCGTTTTATCTATATGAGGCTTTCTTAAAACACTATTAAGAATAATGGGGTAAGACTTCATAATAAATATAGGTACCCGATATGATAAATATATATTATTGTACTAGTTGTTTAAATACATAATGTTAGTTATATTTTGCTAGCATTTATTTTTTGTATCTATAATTTTTTTATATGTCTGATTTATAGGTATAGTTAGATATTAGTGAGGATAAAAGTTGATAATCAAATAACTCTATAAGCCTACATATCAAATTAATATGAATTTTATCAGAATCACGCCTAAAATATTGTATATTAAACTTGTTCCTGAAACTTCATTTAGTATTGTCCAAGATACTTGCTTAATTTAATAAGTCATAGTGGTTTTGTATGTATTATAGTGTGAGATGACTTTTAGAAGTACGCCTTTTCCCTTCCTTTATTGCCCGTTTTAGCGGGATTATATTGCAGCTAGTCCCGGAGTCCCTTCCTCTACCTATGTACTTCGCCGGATTGTCTCACACCCTTCAGATAATTACTATCGTACAACCACTGTGACTCAGGCCCGTATTTCAGAACAAAACTTAAGCTCAGATCACGTATTAAAATATTATAAAAAAAATCGACCCTTTATAAATATTGTTACATTTTCAAAATAACTTAGGTAGTTTTATTATATATCTAAGGGTACCTACCTACTTACATCAAACATGTGTAAAATTAGTTTATAATAATAAATAAAGGATACATTACTTACCATTACAATAATTGTTTTATAACCGAATACTAAAACTCTATTTTCATATTTGAGATGTTTTTTCCAACGGTGGAGAGGTCCGTCGCTTTCCTTGAAAATCATTCAAAAAAACACATGCCAGATTTGAGTGTCTATTCAAAATCGGTAGTTCTTAGTTACTATTACCGCTATTATATAAATATTTGAGCTTATTACCTTATGTCCATGCCTACCTATTATAATCCTATTTGACGACTTCTGTGGCGCAATGGGCGGAGGCCCGTCTCAGACGCAGAAGGTTACGGGTTCGATTCTCGCCGCGAGACAAAATGTTTGTATGATCTGCAAATATAAGTACCTATGTCTAGGGTCTGAGTGTTTATGCATGTTTTTACAAAAAAAACTGGTACCTACACATAACACAAGCTCTGCTTGCTGTGGGGTTAAATTATGCTGAGACATTACTTATCTATTTGCTTCCTATTCCTACTACTTTTGTGAGAGTCAGGGCTTCTTTGAGTCAAGGGCTATTGCAACTACCTCAAATTTATCAAAATAGCTACAAACGCCCCGTAACTCATAAAACTGGGGCGAAACTATTGGAATATCGTACGAAGACATAGGATTACAAATTTACAGGAATGTAAAGGCAACATGCACGAATACTGCAGATTACACCCACCAATAAAACTGAGTTGAACATTTTTTTATTAAACTTTGTTTACTCAGCGCAAGTTCAATGGAAGTTAGGAGTAGACCATCAACATCTGCAGGTACTCGCATCTTCTCCTTCAATGGTATTCCACTCCACCCCTTATTTATATCTAAATGTTTAAGCTGAAGTTATAATTAATCTACTTTATATGGGTATATAATGTGTGCATTTTTGTATTTTGTTAAACAGGTACATATGCTCAACATTTGTGGTGGTGGTGATAAACCTTACACATTTATAATATTAGTAGGAATCAACAGCCTTTCATACAACCTTTAATTTCCCCTTTCAACCCTTAACAACACTTTTTTCCAATTAAAAAGTAGCCTAGGTCCTTTCTCAGGCTTTAGGCTTTAGGCTTTAGAGTCAAGAGGGAGTGAGTTCGCAGAATTCTGGAACAAAAAGTAGAACAAGAGGATACATCAATATTAGATGCTAAATTCTTACACACATTTGCGAAGAAGCTATTTGACATGTTAACAAATGTGTGGGGATTCGGGGATAGTTTTAAAAGATCTTCCGAATGAGATTGCCTTTGATTAAGGTTTGCCATTTTCTTAATAATATTCCACGTCATTTTTGGGTTATTCCTGGCCCTCTGAAGCTCAGATCGGCTCGAATCTACAGAATCTATTAAATAACTGGATTATGGAACATAAGTATTATCTAAATAACAAATTAAAACTTATCTTGATATATTACGACGACCTCTGTGGCGCAGTGTGCTTAGGTCCAGCTGACACGCAAAAGGTTGCGGGTTCGATTCCCGCCGCGGGACAAATTTTTGTATGATCTGCAAGTATTTGTCTCGGGTCTGGGTGTTTCTATGTATAATATGTATGTATTTACAAAAAAAGAAAAAAGTATATATGTAGTATATCAGTCATGTGGTACCCATAACACAAGCTCTGCTTACTTTGGGGCCAGATGATGCTGTGTGAAATGTCCGGTATTATTATTATTATATATTATATTTATATATATATTTATATATATATAAAAATGTTATGTTGGTTTATGTACGCTTCAAAAACTCAAAAAGTTCTGCACAAATCGAGCTGAAATTTTAGCATGAAATATAATCCGCATCAAAGATTGTTTATATCTATTTTTTTTTGTGCCACAGCGAAGCTTGGCGGGGTACTTGGTACTTGGTACTTGGTGCGCGGACGATTTTCCGCAACTAGGCCTCAGGTGGGCCCCTTTTGCGTGACGGGTGGAGGCTGCTATTCCAGCCACCCGGTGTCTTCCAGGAAGGCCAGCAGCTTACTGATCCCGGCGCATGCCTCCCTGGGTGTCCTTGGTGTACCGAGATGCTGAGCACGTTGGGGTGCCACACTACTGCACTCTAAGAGCAAGTGTGTGGCTGACTCGTCCGTGCTCAAGCATCCTCTGCATAGAGGGCTGTCTGTAACCCCCAATGTAAATAAGTGTTTGTTTAGTGTGCAATGCCCTGTAACTATACCGACGATACGTCGGAGCTTGTTGCGTTTAAGGCATAGGAGCTTTCGGGAGTACCTCGGATTTAACTCCGGTAGGGCCTCCTTCGACTGCCTACAGTCTGTAGTGTTTGTCCAGAGGGTTTGATCCATGACCTGACCTGGCTAAAGGGTAGGGGGACTATTGGCTCCGGTCCTGTTGTTTGCAGATCCGAGCCACGCCTTGCCAGTGCGTCAGCTTCATCGTTCCCTCTGGACCCGCTGTGTCCTTTTATCCACTGTAGGGTTACCCTGTTTGACTGACTTACTTTTTCCAGCAGGTTGTGGCATTGTATGGTCAATCCAGAGTTGTGTTCGTACCTGTTTAGTGCTTTTAGTACCGCGGCGCTATCGGAGAGGATTCTGATGTTAAAGTCTGTGACTTCTCTACGTAGCACTGCGGTTGCAGCGTTTATTATACCAATACATTCTGCTTGGAAGATTGAGTTATGAGCGCCCAGAGAAGTTTTAACATGAATGTTTAGATCATCTGAGAACGCTCCCGCTCCTGTCCCTGTTTTCATTTTTGAGCCGTCCGTGTATATTCTGAGTTCATTTGTGTTTGAGCTGTCACTCGGCTCCTCATATAGTTGTATAGTGAAGCTCTTTGTGTGTGTGTATGTTTTGGGTACTTTGTCATAGGGTGAGAGAAGCAGTGGGTTGTCCTCCGCATACTCTTTTAAGATGTTAAGTGTGGTGTGCGCTAGGCTCGTGCACCCATAGGTTTAGGGCCCATAGCCTAAAGGCAGCTGTAGCCGCCTCTTGTTTTACGTGTAGGTGTAGTGGCGTTAAGCCGATTAAGGCTTCTAGAGCTACTGTGGGGGTAGTCCTCATGCACCCTGTTGTTGCTACACATGCCAGTCTTTGGAACCGCTGTAGCTTGCTTATTGTTGTGATTTGCTTGGTTCTGGGCCACCAGACCATTGCCCCATACGTTATGGAGGGCCTAATTACGGTTTTGTACAGCCATAGCGTAGTTTTAGGGGTTAGACCCCAGGTTTTGCCTATCATTTTTCGGCATTACCAAAATGAGATGGTGGCCCTTTTTATTTTGTTTTCGAGGTGTTTAACTTCCTCAGAGAGGTGTAGTTGTGTCTCAAGACTCGGGAGTTGATATGTACCTAGGTTGCGCTTGTTTGTAAACATTACTAGTTCTGTTTTGCATGGGTTTACGTTTAGACCATATGTGCACCATGTTTCAACTATTTTAAGAGCATTGTTCGCTTGGCGGGGTACAGCTAGTATATTCTATTAATAGGTTCATAAAATCTAGATCAGACCATGTAAAAAAACAGCTATTTTTCTTATAATATATAGAGATTTTATCTAATTTTATAAATTAGAAAGTGTCTCTGTCTGTTTGTCAGCTGAATAGATCTTTTGAAATGAATGAAATTTGGTAAGAATATATATTGTATCATGGAGAAGGACATAGGCCACTTGTTACGTAGATACCACAAGTGCTAAATTTATACAGATATTTCTGCTAACAACTTTAATGTCAAGATCGTATAAAGATTTTAAATTAGTTGAGAGGTTTACGAGGAACACAGAACATGTATACCTGAAAATGCCCACTGTTAAGAAGGACATTGTCAAATACAACAAAAGGTACCTTAAAAATAAGAAAAGACTCAAAGACCCAACAAATGAATTGGCCAAGAACCTGCTACTTACACAAGAAACTGTAGAATACCTAAAAAGATAGCAAATACTTGACCTAGATAGCAGAATCTAACTCAGATGCTGCTCGCACAGTTTTACCTACATAAAAAGTAGTCTATGTCCATCCCCAAGATACAATATAGATATAATACAATTTCATTAAGATCCGATCAGTTGTTTAGCCATGAAACACATAAGAGACAGACACAAGACCACATCTGATTATGGCTAGAGATTGCAGATAAAATTAAAGAAAAAAAGAAGCAAAAGATCGGCAGACTAAATAACACTATAGCATACAGCAGAAAACACAACAGAAGAACCTCTGAACATAAATTGGCCACTTATCAATCCAACCATTAACAGTCATGAGTCAATTGTTGAGCATGTTTTGAACATGTTACACTAGATGATCTGGCAGGCCTCAGGGTACAGAATTGTTGACCTCACACTTAACAAATAAAAATTTGTAAGTAATAAATTTAAAAGGATACATTTTCTAAATAATAGAAATACAAATAGTACATCTACTGTTATGTTTTACTGCGATGCTGTAAAAGTTTATCAAGTAGGATGATGATAAACAATTCGTACTTTTGGGGGTACAGCTTTGTTTGTACTACTTAGGTATGTATGTCTGAAAAAGGAATTCATGATAGGTTTTTTTTGCATAACACCAAAGTACAAACAAATAGATTCTGTTCATCTAATAGCTACTGGTCACCATCCAGACAGTCGAGACTAAATTTCTAGCATTCACTAGTTCTCAATCCAAAACAATTCATGAAAAGCTAAACAAGGAAAGAAGGAATAAGTGAACCAATTATTGAAAGCGTTCCACCCTAGATCCTGTTCATCCTCGCTAAATTAAATAACTTATATGTTAGCATCCTAGATAGTTTAGGTTTGTGTTTGTGTCAGTCATAGTTAGTTTCCATTCCATCCCATATTTTGTTGTGTACTAATACCACAAACTATAGGATGCTAACGCTATTAATGACTATTATTAATGTAGTAGACTAACCAGAGAAATCAATTAGTTTCTCTGTCTACGTACCACAAACTAAAGGATGCTAACGCATCTACGTGTACGTACTAACCACAGTAAGTTACTGTCAGTAACTTAACCACATACTAACTATTCCTTCTTCAGCTTCTTCGCCATTGCCATTAAGGCATGTGTCATAATAATGTCAATTTTGTCAGTGTCAAGTTATAATGTTTATAGAAATTTATGTTATATAGATTAAAGTACCTATGTCACAAAGTCGTATCTTGTTGTTCGTCATGTTATTTTAAACAAAATGTTGTCTTTTCTTATTAAATAGGTAATTATTCGGATTATTTTTGCTCAAATCACATAACACTTAATCAAAAAATATAGTCTATTTCAACACTGTGCGTTACAAATATATAAGCGATAGCTGTTCGTCTATCATCAATCAATAAATAAAGAATTTACCTAGGTACATACTAAATTTTAATTAATAAAAATAAGGTAGGTAGGTAAGACATTAGGTCATTGCACAGTGTCATCTATGATTTGAATGAATAATCTGGCCCTGGAAGTCCCTGAGTAACAAGTATTATCAAATAATACTTGTTATTCCGGTACATTCTTAATTAAGCATCAGATCAATGACCACAGCAATAGACGCTGAAGCCGAAGTATTAAAGCTTTTGGACATTAAGTAGGTACTAAAAATTTCCACAATCTCATCAGGCGGCTTGAAATCGATTTATAATCCATTTTCCTTCAGTTCTTCTGTCAAGACTGTTGATAAATAATTTATATCGATCGATAAATTAATTTTAATATTTTGAAAATTGTAAGATTTAAATAGGTATATTTTATGTGCGATTTCGGGTACACGATCGTACATCGTAGCAGGGTCAAAAGCTGATTGTATCGTTTTTAAGGCCTGGATGAAAGACTTGCTTTTTTATAGCTTTACCAACATACCTATGAACGTGTTGTCAGTATTAACTACTAAAAAAGGTACGGTAGGCTACCCGAATGGTACGGTTATTGAGTATGCTACGTTATTAATAACTTCTTTGAGGTTAATAATATACCTTTGCAACTGCCAATCGAGATGCAGCGTCGAATGAAAATAAATCGCTAAAAATAAAACACCATATTTATTATGTTCTCGGTGGCTTAGGTAATGTCTCAGTTCGAAAAAAGGTACGGAAAACCCTATAACCGCTTCTTAAACCGATGTAAAGCTCTTCCATTTTATATAGGTTTTATATTTTTTTAAATTCTTGCTGCTTGCAGCAGCGCCTGGAAGAATAATTTTATATCGATTTTTATATCGATGGTAGCAGATGGTAGCAAAACTGTTGGACGCTGCTGTGTCGTAAAACCAAACCAATGTCGGGAATGATTTTAAAAAATCAATTTGAGTTTAGCACACGCACGCATTATTGTCGCATTTTATCACATTGATGCTCTAAATGCTAAACGTTAAATTTTAAATCCTCACAAACACCTACAAATCTAGCTATAGAGAAACTATCGATTACATGTGATCGATAAAAAATATAGCGCCTTTTGTGTTTCGTTTTTATTTTTGTTTGTTTAAACATTAGTATAACACTTGGGAGTGCAACCAATTGTTAATTAGTTTGTACAACACTAGTGTTGCGGGCTAGTGTTGCTGATAAATAAATGTGTTATCGCGAAACAAGTTAGTTCCAATTTAGTCCTTAAAAACATATAAGTTGATCGCGCCGTTATGTAATATGGGGTTAAAATTAATTAATTATTTTTTTTCAGTTAAAATTTTATATTTTAAGGGATAAGCGTAAATGCATCTGAATCAAAACTGTTGTCAGTGTCAGATAGGTACATAGACCAAATTGTAATTTATAGGTTTCGACAAACATAGTTGTGCAGTGGCGTAGCACTATTTTTCTCGCACACATAACATCAACAGCATCCTAGTGTATTTTGTTTTTGTGGTCTCGCCCTCATCACTACATTTTTAATCTATCTTACGCTGATAAGATACTAGATCTATGGTTAAAACAGTAGAGTTGGCAGCACTGATCTATCTATTTATCCAAAATAATTATAGTCAACCATCTGTTTTGAAGTTTTTGATTAAGCGACATCTGTTGAGCCATTTGGAACCTTTTTTATGAGAAGTAATTAAAATAAACCTCTTCCACATTGTAGATCATCGATGTGTAATTTTTCATCAGGTTTGTGATTTTAGGACGAAATGCTGCATGCTGCACGAAAATAAAATTATTTAATTAATTTCTACACCATAAATAAATTATGTACCGCAGAATTTTGATTGCTGGCAATCTTTCTTTTTCGATGGCAGCAAGTATACAGCCAGGCCAGCCACAGCCAGCTATCCAATGAGCTAAGCCACCTGGCGGATATTTCGCGAAACCTCCTATTGATATCTCGCTCGAACATGTCCGATAAATTTTTGTTAAATTGTGCTACTTGGAGTTATCTATGCTAATTTTACGTGTTTGTGATCAAATTAATAACGGCAATAAAGCTTTGAAAATCACGCCTCGATGTATTATACAAATGGGAAGTTCGTTTCAAAACCAATGACACTAAAAGAACTCGATGTGCGTTTTGGCCATTTTACTTGGCTTGCGTTGGTGATTCGTACGTAGTCACGTGACCACCATAAGCACAAGAATCAATGGCGCCAAATGTCTTTCCTAGAAAATGTACGTAATGTTTTATTTAACCCTCCATTCATTAGTAATGTAAGAAAAAGAAAATTACCTTGCACATCATCAAAGTAGATACATTCGCATGAAAAAAATGTATGTAATGATGCGACGACTCATGTCATGTCATGTCAGTCAGGCAACAAAACAGTGCTGCTATCTATGTTGTCAACTTTGTTAGAGCCTACAATGGAGACTTCAGATAAATATTTACGGATTATATTGGGTTTTAAATGCAAAATCTGAAATCTGTTTTGCTAAATATCAAGTGCGCATACAGTACTAAATTTGGGCCCAATCTTTTTGTGGGAAAAACAAAGCAGCCATTCGCAGTGCCCTAATATACGCAGTCTACCAGTGGCCCGCCATAGATTTCGCTGTGAGACGTCAAACAAACGAGATTGTTATTCATTTTCACTTTGAACGTGAAAACATGTGTAAATAACCGGTAAAGCTCATCTTTATGGTAACGTCGAGGTAAATGTCCAAACTTACTAATGTGGTCATTGTTTTGTTTGGTAACATCCAAAAAGACAAGTCTGTGATTGATAAATTCATTGTCTTCTAGTCATGTTATTAGTAGTGGTGTCAAAGTTAAACTCTCAATAATACTCTTTCCATTTGCATACGGGAGTTCCACTCTATAAAGCGTAAATAAACAAAAAAAATCGGTTCCACCCATTTATAACTTGACTTTTGTTTTATTTGCAGGTATTATAAACGTATAAAGTGGAACCATGTTGTGAACGATGTGACTTATACGATGTTGCTCCCGCGTTCCAAGTGCAAAGGCATAGTGGGATCGTGAACATGTAGGTTGTGAACAAACACTTAACAAGATGTCGATGAGGGGCTCGAAAAGGGCCACAGGCAGCCGGCCTGAAGACCAGCCAGGCCCATCAGGCTTGTCAGCAGGCCAGTCCGGTGTACCCAGCACATCGAAACGCCGTAGAACAGAGCCGGAGGATGCTCACTGGCACCTCCGGCAAGCCACGGACCTCAAGATGTCAACAATATATAACAGAAATGCATCTGAAGCACCAGCAGAACTATTCAGGTTTGTTTGCACAATTTTACTTCATACTTATATTATACTGGAGATAACAGAATTTACGCCCTATACTTTACACCAATATAGTTTTAGCTCAAGTTAGACAAATTTTTATGGCCTAACTTATAATCACATACTAACTAGTTGTTTAAATCTATTGCCACCTTTATTTATTGACATAAGAATGACAAGGACAAATCATTCACGCCACACTAGCAAATTATGTGATTATAGGATATAAGTAGAGTTAATATTTACATGTATAAGTACTTATTTTAAAATTATTTATCTATCACTTTTAGTAGCCAGTAACTGTTAACTGTTAGTATCATTCACTAGTAAAGTTGTGAGTTTTTTGACACATAGTCAATATAAATTATGGTTTATATATGTTATCATATCAGATTAGTCCTTTGACACTTGATGAAGCTTTCCCATTAGTTGACTGCGGGTCAATAAACTGAGCCTACCTACTGGTAAGTTTATGGGCTGATTTATCAATTGACAGGTATGCTAAATATATCTTGGCTGTCGAGTGATGAGCCTTATCAATTTCTAATTAATTATTTATAATAGTCTCCATGATATTGAAAATTTGGCTGTAATTTGTTAACTGTTCAATTCGTTTTCTAAGATACAGATATTTAAATATTGGTGGTGTCATGAGTGTTCATTATGTTTATTTGATATAATATAATGTAGACGCTGCCCACAGCTTTGGACCTCCACCCGATACATACTATCTCCGTACCAAATTTAATCAAGATCCCTTGAGCTGCTTGACCATGAAAATGTAACAAACAGACATACAAACAGAAAAACAGCTAGAGATACTTTCAAATTAAATAATATTAGATTGGATGATAATCCAAACAATGAATGAACAAAAATTCTTTATTGTATATCTTAAAACTAAATATAACAATTTGACAACTAAGTATACTTATGGGAAATATGTACAACAGCCATAATTTTTAATGTATCAATTAATCATATAATATTTAGAATCTTGAGAGCTTAATGGTTGTTAAAAAATGTATTACATATTCAAACTTCACTGTTTTTGGTCTATCGATATCCATTGCTATTTGTATTTATGTAATTGTACTTGTTGTGTTTGTATTGATCACCAGTTTATACTTTTATCTAGGTATTAATGTAAAGGTGTTTTTACTATTATTTCATATGAATCATCATAGCTAACTCTGGTTTTATAGTGAATAGCCCACCTGAAGGTCTCATCAGTGTTTTAATACAGCCTCTTAATAGTATTAGAATACTTTTATTAAAATAGTTTAAATAATGTGATCACATAGTGAAGTTAATCTAATCTAACAAAGAAAATCAAAGGTTCACAGCACTGATAAGTCAGTAAGGGTGAGAAATTACTGTTTCATATTTCCTTACCAACTTAACTATGCCGTGAACAAGCTTCTTTATGCAAGCATCCTAAGCCTGTGCTGACAGACAAAATGGCACATATTTTTATTTAATTATAGACCAGGCAATGCCAACAGCACAACAACAAGCTTAATTAATTCAAAGTTTATATAAAGCATTCTATATTGCACCAATAATAGTCGCAGCTTTTGCAGTCTAAACTTAAAATAGCAGGAGAGCATGAGGTGAGGTACATTTATTCAAAGTTTACCGCACAATCAATAATTGGTAATAAAAGCTGCAGAGTAGGTAGGTAGTATCAGTAGCAAATTAATAAGTCTAGACAGATTACTATGTTTTTGAATAATTGTTTAACCCATTTGAAACTACAACATGCAAGCAAAACTGAGAGGACTACATTAGAAATCCATCCTATTGGTTGAAGTTGACTTTTTCACAGCTAAACAGATCTTGATGAAATTTGGTATGTTATATAGGTACACACCAAATTGTATTGAGATTGTATCTTGGATATAGAATAGAATAGAATATATATTTATTGTACACCTAAAGAAAATAAAACACAATATTCCAATTTAATTAAAGTTCCAAATATTTAAGTGGTACAATGAGTGGCCGTCTCTAATCTCTTCCTGGCAGCTTCTTTGGATATGAAAATAGGCTACTTTTATGAAGGTTTCACATGAATGAATTCCATGGATGCCATGAAGGCAGCTAGTCATGTACAAAAGTCACTTCCATTTAAAAAGCCTTTGCCTAAGTGATGAGTTTTATCTACTCATCATCAAAAGCTAGTAGATATTCACTGGAAATAGAGAATTTCTCTATAGAATGCTAAAACTAGTAAGCCACCATAGCCATCTGAATGTCTACATTGTTCTATCAGGTAGGTTTTCTACTATACTTTTCTATACTAGCTGCTGTATAAAAAGTTTTGAATGTATAAGAAACAATCTATCTCTGTAGCAAATTTTATTAAGATCCATTCTGCTGTTTAGTCGTGAAAAGGTAACAATCAAAGAGGAGTCATTCAAATTTATTATATTAGGATGGATGGATTTTAATTTATATTTTACATTTGATTATTATTACACACAGCCAATTTTTGTGGGATAACATCCCCTTGGGTATAGAGACACATGATGTCTCAGAAATGGCTTATGATCCTAAAATACTTTTTGTTAGTGCTGATTGATAACATTTTAGGATTTCTTTTTACCACATTAATAACTTTACCCATTGGAAAGTATCTAATAGTAAAAAAATAATTTTCTTGTATTTTATGCATCATAGATTTTGTTTTAATAGAACATGCAGCATTGTGGTATTGACATAATTCCTGCTTTTATTATTGGTGGAAAAGGTTTATAATTAAACAAATAGCTTGTGTAGGAGTTGGCGTCGCTACATTCTCTTGGCGAAAACAACCAGCAGATCAGCCCCCCTGTCCTACAGTTTAAAATCAATTGACTGTGTTAATGTATGCTTACACGGGCAATATTTTCAGCAACTGGTATGAATCAATCTGGAGTAACAAGTTTTTCTAAATTGCTCCATATCGCAATAAATAAATAAATAAATTGCTTGCTGTTGTTGTGGCAAGTATTACCCAGGATTAAACAATTTCAATTGCCCGTGTATGCTTACGGATTTGAATTGAACTGGAAACTCAAACAATTTTTAAACAAATGAGCTTTAAATTTTGAAAGTTACTTGATTTTCATTACCATTGTCACTATAGGATAGCATCTTAGGCTAAATCTGTCAAAATAAAATCTTGGGGCCTTGCTCTCTTTGCGAAGTAATACTTTCATACACTAGCCACAAAGCAAAGAAAATATAAGCTCTAACAAATTTGTAATATAAAATAAATAACTAAAAAAAGCAATGCAACTAACATTTAGACCTAATATTAAAGCGAATAATTCAGTATTATTGTTATCTCATTATGCAACAAACAACGAATACATTAACAAGCTGGTACAGATCCTCGGAAAACAGTGTAGTCAGCAATTGACTTTAATTCTCAAATTATAATTTAATACGTTATTAGATTTAGACATAGACATTGTAAGATTAAATACCTATTGCTTATTACCAGGGTAGGTTTTTTTGAAGATCATTTTATGCTTATACTGAAGCTATAGATATGGCTAAATCATATTCACGTTTTAAATGCCATGGTTCTCAAGAAAAGTCACCCCTGTCTGAAGTATTCTTATTAAAACTAGATATTGATGTTAGGCTCGTTTTAGGCATCGGAATTGAACAGATACTTACTTTTAAGTTATTATTAAGCCGAGCTAATTATATATTTACGACATGTTGAATAAAAAGTCTCAACAATAAAAAACATTTAAAAATACTTAGGGCATAATAAAATAATAAAATCGAAGTTCTACTAGGATTTATTGATCCTATAATAGTCCTATTAAATAATTTGTTGTTGAGACTTTTGGTTCAAATTGCATAGCTAATGTATTTTGAATCCGAATGCGTAATGCAGCCTCTGCAAAGGAAGAATACGTTATTTGTTTTTTAAATCTGCTTCAGTCGAGTTCCATTCGATAATGGAGAGCTAAGATATAAGAAGCTTTGCATTTGTGTCGTATCTGATATAAAGCACAATCTAATGCAAAACTATTGCTTGTAATAATTTATGTCTGCAATAGAAATACATCAAATATTTGAGCTCCCTTCTATTTACAGGTTTGTCCAGTCTTTTTGCAGTCAGTTATAATGATATACTATACAAAATTCATAGCTAATCCATAAGAATATTTTATTAAAAAGTATCACTTTAAAGTTCCATCGGAACCATCGGAAGTTCCATCGGTTCGGAAACTAAGCTAAAATAGTTAATCGTAATTTTAGTTCATGGTACTTAACTTTATCTATAAAGCTCTGCGAAGTTCGTGTTCAATGATGAGTCCTAAAATGTATTGATTTATTACTATTATTGCTCCCTGTTCGGTATTATGTGGTGCGGAAGACTAATACCGCCAAATAATTTGAGCGGCGATTGAAGTGTTTCATTAATTATAGTTGGCATTTTGCTCCAGTCATAAAAAATCAATACGTGTTCGACTAATTGACAATCAACGCATAGCTTAAACCAAGGTACAAAGAATTGAAACAAGTAGGGTTTTTTCCCTAATGTTGAGTGCTAATACATTTCTTACAAACGCGTAAGATATGTAGGAAAATCTCAATATTTGGGTATGTCGTTCAATGAAAAGGTTGCTGCGTCAATATATATACATATATAGTATAGGACCACACTACGACTACAATCTGTCGACCACGATAAAAATAAGTAGCCAAAACTTAAATTGAATTTGAGTTAAAATCTGGTTTCCGTTGTTTTATTAGCGCAGAATCTATGAGGAATAAACTTTATCTATGATTGTGGATTCGTCTGTTAACCCTTTCGGAGATATCGCTCCGGGCAACTCTTGATGAGAGATTTTGCAAGCACTGCATAGTTTTATTATCACTACTTTGCAAACAAGTTTTAAGATCATAATTATTTAATACAGTATACATGGCTAAACATTCGATTTATGAATGCTGTATTGTTGATATTACGTTGTTATTTACCTAAATTTATGATTAAAAAATAAATTGGCTAAGTGCGTGTCGCACCACGCGCAGTGGAGGCTTCCGAAGTCAATTGAGATTCAAGTATCAGTGGTCAAGCCTCTTATCAATTCAACACCATCTAGTTAGCAAACTACAAGAATATAGTATGGAACTTTCACTGAATTTTTTAACCAGTAGGCGGTAAGTTGTTGGGCGGTTATTGGTTATTTTCTAAAGTGTAACCATCTTGGAGTGGGAGAACATTCAATAATTCCACCTTTAGAAAAGCTTTTATAATGATTACATGGCAAAAAAAAAGTGGATGTATATTCATAAAAAATGTTTGCATGATTGATTTTATATTTTCCTAATTGGTTGTCGTGATTCCTGGGTTTCGGGTGGCAGTGATTCCTTTTATCCTAATGCTCCATCTTCTGACACAAGCAGAAAAATCCGATAATACCACTTTTCCAACTCTTTCATGTCTATTTCTCAAAAAGTCATGCTTTCCAATCATAAATGCTTTCATTGTTGTCAACAATGTATATTGCGATGAATTAAACCAGAAATGTTTTCATTTCGATTGAAGACTACGAATTCAACAGGCTGCACAAAAATACCTTGATTAAAGGAAATATAGTAGGATCTGACCGAAATGCAGAATTTTTAGGCAGGTTTGGTTTTCGTTGCAAAAAGAGATTTACACAAACCAACCAAAAATTGTATTGCAACCCTTCCACAATTCAACCTTATTTTAAAATTAAAAGTTTAAATTGGTTTTGAATAAGTTTAATTCTGCCGAAGTCACAAACTGAGACAAATACGTTCGGCTATGTTTTTATTTATTTTAGATTTGGCATTAGTTATTCTTTGACGGCCAATTTTGCCAGTGTTGCACGTGTCATTACGCGCCAGATGTAACGCTATTTAAGTAGCGTGTTAATAAGTGTAATGGTTGATAAATGCACCCTGACGCTTCTTAAGTAATAATTTTACATAAGTTTAGCGGTGTAATGGTGTAACATTTCAAAATTTCAAATGGCGAACATTTATTTTTTATAAGCCGATAAACATAAATAACATTCATCAAAATCCAAAATGGCGGTCAATAATATTTTTTTGAACTGATATAAGTATCAAATATTTTTTTTATTAAGATTTTAAGAAAATGGCACCTTTTTAAAAATACAAGTTGACGGACATATTTATATCAAAACGTTATGAATTCAGCCGACAATTATTTTTCGGTTTCATTTTGTAAATGGCAAAATCTGCCCTCTTTTGAAGAATGAAAGAAGAAATTGTTTGAATATCAGCTGCTTTACCCCAGAGAATGATGCCATATGGCATATCACTATGGAAGTAGCTGAAATAAACTAGACTAGTTGTAGCTTAAAGCTATCGTATCGTGCGAACTGCATATGCAGCGGATCTAAGCCTACCAGCAAGTGTTTCAATTTGTGGTTCCCAGCTGAGACCTAGGAAACCGTGGTTTTTATTTCATAGTTTCTATTTCATGCAAAATTTTATCACGACAAGACTAATAGTCTGCGAGCAAGAGCTCTGATTAGACGTGGACAGACAGACGGACAGGCATGATGAAACTGTAAGGTTTTCTTCTAGACATGGAACCCTAAAAAGCGATCACCAAGTAGCTATTTGTACTTTACTCACGCTTCATACCTTATTAACATTAAGTATAGCCATTTATTTAAAAATAATAGTTAAGTACCTAATATCCTATCCTAACCTAACATCCTAAATCTCAGATCCGGTAAAGGTACGCTTACACGGGCAAATGAAATTGCTTAATCTTGGTCAATACTTGCTAATTTTGACGTAGTGACGTCATTAAGCTATTTACGACATGTAGCCATTGTATAGAGATACCGCCACACAATAACTCGCATTATGGGCAATTTAGGAAAACTAGTATCTCCAGATTGATCAATACTAGTTGGTATGATTTTGTTGCTCAGAAAATTGCCCGTGTGTGAACCTTAAGAATACATTTGCATTGAAACGGAGGGGAGAGGCAATGTGCGAATACAACGAATAAGTAGAATCATAACGTAATCTTGGTCGTGGATTGATTGAATGAATAGTGCAATGAGAGGCCGTCTCGTCAGAACAGACATTTTATTTTGGCACTACGAATATGTGGACGTAAGGTGGTTGAATGCGATTGCATGCGATGCGATTACAGCACAAGACAAGCTATGAATCGCTCGTAGTTTAGATAACACTGTTTCTAACAGATAAACGAATTTATGCAATGTTTGCATAGTCATCGGTCATTATCTGCATGTGGGCATTTTCATCTGAGCGCTTTCGTGCCTTAGAAGACACTTTAATCTATTGGTCCTGACTTTTCAAAGTAGCTATGACAGAAGCCTTCTGGCGTCCTATTAACTTCGTCACAAGATTTGGCCACTGGTAGATACTAGTGTGCGGGCTTGCATAAAAATAATTTGGTGTTAGTTTGTTTGAAAAAGTTAACCAAAATATTAATTCATTGAAGAATTTGAAAGTATTACGGAGGCGGGGTTGTGCTTACTTTAACTTTTTCAGCCGAACAGTTTCTACACCACAAAGGAATGCCCCAGAATGAAGGTGGGTCCTGATGATATCTTCCTGATTTCTGCCTTTATTGGCTCCCATAATACTCTCGTTGGTCCAATATGTTTCTTCTTGATCCATAACAGCAGCACTGCCTTTGATGTTATAGATTCGAAATCGTCTTGTCGTGTTTGTTTGTTTTTCAACCTTTTCACGGCTAAACGGCTGAACGGATTTACATGAAATTTTCTACGGAGATAAATTGTATCTTGGATAACATGGCTACTATTTATGTAAATACCATGCGTGCGAAACAGCGGGCAGCAGCTAGTACCTTTATAAATGGCTGTAAATTGAGTACGTAACATACGAGAGTCAATCAAGTTGTCCGACGCAGCTCCTGACCCTTGGTAATCGTTTTATTCTTAGAGTCTTTGTGACACGATATCTGGCCGCGTAAAAGAGCAATGCACATAATCATCGACTGAAGTGAAAGATTGTATAAGTGGTCTTCATATATCTTCAATAGCTTTTATAACAACTACTACTGTACAATAGCCTGCCTCACTAAACCCTGCTTGAAATAATCCGCCTAAGATTCGAATCATCAATAATCAGATACTTCAGTGATAGACTACTATTAAAACAAAATGGCCAATCAGCCGCCGGATAACGTGCAATGAACACAGTGATGCTTGCGATGTCAGCCAGGATTATAATGAGTAGTGGTCATGTCTCAAAGAATTCTACGCCATCATCGTTAAATAAATAAATAAAATTAATATCAACAGTTTTATTATAAACCATTTTTTGGGTTCCGTGCCTCAAAAAGAAAAACAGAACCCTTAGAGGATCACTTCGTCGCCCATCTGTATGTATGTACATATAAGTCTGGTCAGTCTGTATGTCAAGACTCGTTTTGTTAGAAACGCGTGGATATCATCATCATCATCATTATTAGCCTTCGTACATCGTTGAAGATGTTTTAGGTGGCGTAAGTTAGTAAGTAATACAGAGCAGTTAATTGTAATAGAAAACTTTCGTTCATGGATCCACTCCAGCAAGCTGTGGTGGGTGAATTTTCCTCTCCACTGACGTCACTCTGCCTGGGATTCTGTTTGATAGCGCAGGCCTTTCCAGGTACCCACAAGTTTTCCTTCGACTATTTGAAGACTATCGCAGTCGTCTCCATTATCAGCCTCCAAGCAGCACTCATCCGGGATCAGTTCCACGTAAAAATCCTCACTCGAAGTGTTATATAGTTCAGCGAAAATGACCAACCCGATTTTACAGTCAGATGCGGGTGCTGAGCTGCGGGATTTTTGATGGCCCTCAGTTCATCGTTTTCGAGTACAGCGGATGGTACAAGTAATAAAACTTATAAAATAAAATTGTATCAAGTAATAATGACAAATACTAAGTATTTGTCTTAGTTAGTCTTAGTCTTAGTGTATTTGTCTAAGTATAAGTCTACCGTCAGTTAACATATAGTTAATTTATATATTACTAGCTGACCCGTGCCCACTTCGTTGAGCGGTTACAACTTCACAAAAAATATTGTAATTGTAATAATTAGAGATTAACAAAGTTACGGATAAATAATAATAGATGGCGCTATCGGCCACCCGCCCCGTTCCCGTTGTTTTCTCGGGATAAAAAATAGCCTATATCCTAATCCAAGTTGCTAACTATATTCATTTTAAGTTTCATCCAAATAGGTTCAGCTGTTCTCGAGGTATAAGTGGTGTAGCTAACACGACTTTCTTTTATATAATATAGATATAGAAAAAAAATGTGTGCGATTAGAAACTTGCACCGTGACAAATGGGAATACTTTTTCATCTACAAAGTTTATTATCCTTCAATCCATTTTTATTTTTGTAAGAACTATGTTCGGTGCCATTAGTTTGTGATGGAGTAGTTGCTTGAATTGGACTGATGGTTAAATAACCATGTTGGTGCAAAAAGTAGGTAGATAAGTATAGTAATCCTCCCAGGCGCGACTTTCTTAGTTACTAATGAAACAGCGATCGAGCTGACGTAGTTAAAATCTTAGCTTAAATATTTTGTGGTCAGACTTGTTTTTATTTAATTAATTTTGCTATACGTAAAGCCCTCGCTAATTTGGTTTGGTTTGACGAGTCCACTACATTACATCTAGTGATAAGAGACTTATGATAAAACCACGAGGTGGAAAGTCTGTTAAAAGCGTGTTTTTTAATGTTTCGAAGGCCACAAGGAACTATTATAGTTTAGCCATGTCATTCTGTCGGTCGGCCCCTACTCAGAGCTCTTTCTCTCCGACTATTATACTTACAGTGATGAAAATTTGCACTGTAATACGTATTTAGGGGTACCTACATGTAGTTGGCCCTAAACAGCGATCTCGCGATGTTCGTATCGCATCGTCGCGTCGTTCAATTAGTAAGTACAAAGGTATCTACATAAATGACAAAAAGTGTTTAATTATGTAAGCTCGTGCTGATTCAAACTATTCCAAACACGAGTATTTCACCTACTTTTATTAATTAAGGAGTCATCAGATCAGCTCTCATTAAGGTTACCTTAATATAACACTGTCATTCTTGATAGGTATTCTAGGTTTCAGGTCAATCGTCCTATTTGTTATGAAGTTCTGTTCAATAACAACCCGACTCCGTTACCAGATCAGCTTGCTGTGACAATTATTACATACTTATCTACTTTGTGTATATTTTTATAACTATGAACCTACTAATGAAACTTTTCAAACTGAAATATTTCATATTAAATCAGAAATCAACTGCCCGCTGTTTTGCACGCATGGTACAAAAAAGTCTCCTTACCAAATGTAATCAAGATCCTTTCCGTTTAATCTTCTAAATGTAACATACAAAGAAATAGACAAACATACGTAAGTATGTACACTTTCGAATTATAATATTGGTATGAATTAAATCAGAAATCGATCAGTCTCGTTTTAAGTTAAAACCTATGAAGTCAACAGAACTTTAGTGAAATAAAGTTCAATAAAAAAATAGTTTTTAATAAAATGGATTAGTTTTCACTTTATATCTTAAAAACTACATTCTAAAAAATAATATAAACAATTGACCGAGCGAGCTCGTAGCGCGAGCGAGCGTCTCCGTTTCAGCTTATATAGAATTTTTTTGTCGATTCAGTTTTTGTAAATTTTTCAAAATGGCGGTATGGGGTTTCAAAACGTAAAAAAGTTATGTTTCAGTCTTTTCGAAAAATGTTCGCGAGGTCTACAGCTCACACAGCCACTAGTTTTAGAATGTGCCAGAAGCACTTTTATTTGACACAGCGCTTGATATTTGTTTATTTGTTTTTCCTTGTTGAAGCCTATATATTTTCAACCCCTTTTCCAATTTGGTTCATTATGTTAACATCTCATTTCTAAACTTCTAATTTTGTCAGTTGACCTGCCAATTTCATGCAGATCGGTTTAACGGTTATCGTCATACAAACAAACATACAAAGCCAATCACCCCAGTTACTACTGACTTGATTCGCACGTTCGATCAATTAATCATTGAATTGGTCAGTTTTGATAAAGTCCAATGTTCACTTCCCCTACCGGCTAATCCGCTGTTTGAGGATACTTTAAAGTTTTCAAAATAGATGGTGCTGGCTGATCAGGCCAGCACCTAGCCTCAATCTGAGCCGGAAGGCCGGACCGGACTAAGAGAACTGGGCTTATATTAAATAATAAAATATAACTTTCTATTTCATGCACATTGTCTCTCTATCTACTTTCTTTATAACGAGTAGTTTACTTAGTACTATTATTACTATTAAATGTTCAATTATGCAAAAAGGAATAGTATTTTTTTGCTTATTAGAAATGTACATATAAGTGGTTTGTTTGTGATCATTTGTGGTTATGTACCTACTTTATTCCGTAATTTTGTTATTGCATGAATCCCTATGAAGGTGAAATTCTCCACTAATAGCCAATGGTCTCGGTCATGAGCTATATGAAACTAGTACAAGCCAGATATCTTTATGTAATCTTCCAGCGTGCGTAGGGTTTTCCTCTGCAACGCCTTGTAGTCTCCGCCATGACGTCATCCTTTTTGTCCATCTTGGAGTCTCGTTATATGTCCGCCCATTTCCACTTAAATTTTTGAGTGTAGTGCAAAGTATTCTTTGCCTTTGTAACATTTCGTCTGTCAGCTCATTTGGTAGTAGCTCTGCATTCTGCACTGTGAGTTGAGGGTTCGATTCCCACCCAGTACAAACATTTGTGCGATGAATATAGATATTGGTTATATGTCTAGGTGTTAGTATCTATTTAAAAATATATAAGTATTATATCAGTCACCTGTCACCATAATACAATAGAATAATGCTGTGCTGAGTTAGCTATGCTTAGTTTTGGGCTAAATGGTGTTGTGTGCATATTAGCACCAATATTTATATATGTTTTTTTATACATATTTTTTATTTTTGTATGCTGTATCTTGTGTACGAGTATTTTCATTATGTTTAGCTTACATAATGAAAATACGCCCTATTCCTCGTTTTATTAACTAACAACTTTAGCATTCCTGGTTCAAGAACTCCTTCAGAACTTGATGGTTGTGTCTTTACTTGGGCTTGAGCAGTGATTTGTTCTTTTTTAATTTAAGAGTTCTGCGATATTTCTAGTTACAAGATTAATTTCAGGTGATAGTGGCAGGGTTCTCTTTTTGGTGTTCATGATTGTTAAGTCTTGTCTGTTATTGATTATAACTAGTTTAACGTACTTGATTATGACCAAGTTCCATTTTTCTGTCATTTTGCACTTGTTCTTTCAATTCTTATCTTTTTCCCAGTATGTTTTATGGGTAGTCTTGTTTTATATAAGAACTGCCATTAAGCGCAGTTTTTGTCTTTAAAAATGACTACATTTATTTCAAGGGTTGAAAATGTTACTATTAAAAGACTGGGTCACTCTATTATTTTACCTATTATTCTAACTGATTATATGTTTCAGCGATCTAGTTTTCTAGTTGTTTAAAACGAATCACATTGTTTTCTAGATTTAAATTTACGCGTTGTTTCTTTTTCGCCTCTTTTCTTAGTTTTTTGTACTTCCTTTGAGATTGTCGTATTTTTCTTCTAAAATGTACAATTTTTCTGTTAATATTTTATTTGTATTCTCCGAAACCTTGACCGTTCTATTTTCTCCGGTCTGTTCGGATCGTTCATCGCTTTGTTCATATCGCTAGTTAATTTTTCGGAGCGCAATCAGTACTTTCTTCATAGGTTTATATTTCTTTACACAAAAAGCTTTTTAGTCCGTCGGCATATCTCGAGCCAGCGTACGTTCTATACGAGCGGTTATCGACTACATCAGCGTAGTAGTTTCATTGTTGAACGAAATAAGGGAATCGTTTTCAGTTCTAGTTTGTCATTCAAAAGTGTTTTACATCCACAGTCTGTTATGGCTGGTTTATACGGGCTTCGTAGCTAATTGCGTAGTACTTGTCACTAATACTAAATCCCAATGTGTAAACTGTGAGATTAGTGCTTAGTAGGTATTAGTGTTTGTGAATAGTGCAAGTGAATAGAAATCGATCCTATTTACTAGTGACCAGACATTTGAAAAGGAACGACGCCGCCTGATTTTGCGCAGTGTGTTTAAACATTATTCAAACAAAATTATCTTAAACATAATCGAATAGCTTGAAAGACGAGCATTAAAAGGTTTATAGACAAGACAGTGTTTACTGCGCAGAGATAAACGGGGCATTCTACTCTTCTATGAAAAGAGCTAGCAACCGAAGATTCAGCAGAATATAGAGTAACTTTGAGTATGTCAACGGCATAATTTGGTATTTTATTAGAAAAAGTTTTAAAAAAAAATACATCAACAAACAAACACGTGTTTTCATTTCCTGGTACAACTTGTCACCAACTAACTTGTCGAGCTGTTTACACAAGGTCATCAAGCGACAACACGCGGTCAGTCTCACAGTTTACACATTGGGACTTAGTGACAAGTACTAAGCACTTAGCTACGAAGTCCGTGTAAACCAGCCATTACAGTAATTAATGCTACTTGCATTGGAGGTAACTTGATTTCACTTTCTCTTAAATCTCTATTTACCGATTGTGCTCTTATTTATAAGAACGTTCATGTTGTAAACAGAAATAAAATTCGTTCCCAACATAATGGCTCGGTATTTTGCTGCATAATATTTCATAGTCATATAATCCCTAGATAATTGGCATCTTCAATAAGCTTACTGCAGAAGCAATCTCTCAACGTAATGCAGTTTTTATAATGCTTCGTGCAAATTGAATAAAATTTCCCAGTCTGAAAATACTAGAATTGTTTTTCCAATTTATCCGACAAGAAGATCCGAAAGAAGATTATCATCGAATTTCCCTGAATTGGACTAGTAATTATTACTATAGTAAAAGAACTATGATGATGTAAAGAATAGATAGGTACGGTATTCTCTCAGGCGATATTCGCACTTCATTGCTTTATTTTATTATTTTTATCTAATTTTACATATTTACCTTCATCACGCCCACAGCTCCAGCAGTTAGGCTAGTTCTAGTTTTTTCTGGCTGAATACCTCCCGAATGCATGCAGCATAAATAAACTTGTAATTCGCTCTGAACTGAGATCACACGATGTCCGAAACGTGTCGTCATCGTTTGAAAAGTTAGTACCTACATATATAAAAGACAAAGTTTTCTTCAATAGGTGAGCGAGAACTGATAAAAATGAGCCTAAACATTTTACATACTATTATTAACTTAGAAGTTTAATGGAACAGCTCCTGACTCCATCATCATATCAGCTCGGTATCACTTTAATATAAAATGGTAATTCTTAACAGATGTTCCATGTTTCGGCTCAATTGTGGAGTTCCGTTGAACAGCTCTCTGGCTACATCATCTGATCAGTTCGATTTCACCACAATTACATACCTACCTACATTGTGTACAAAGTGTTAATCACGAAAATTCTAAAGAAACTAGTAAAACTGAAATAATTCAAATATAATCAGTAATCATGGCAGAACGTAGCGAAATTAAACTGCAGTCTTTAGGGGACATGTCGAAATACAGTACGCTCAATAAACAGATCTCTAAGTCTATGCGACGCGATTTGCGTCTCTATAATACTTCTAATATAAAGAACGCAATAGAGCGCAACCAAAGCTCCAAAGTGTTCGCGAGAGATCTGTCTATTGGGCAAAGCCTGTTGACGAAGCTGAAGACCGACAGTGGCAGGGTCGTTTCCTCAAAGCCAGAGGTTGTACGAAAGCTCGAGAAGTTCTATGGACAACTGTACACCTCATCGCAAAGCCCTGCTACAAGCACGACAAGCGATGCAAGAGCCCGCCTAACACTACAATGAAGACATTCCGGACGTCAGCCTATACGAGATCCGAACGGCTCTCAAACAGCTTAAGAACAACAAAGCACCGGGGAAGACGGAATAACGACAGAGCTTCTGAGAGCGGGTGGAACACCGGTACTTAAGGTCCTTCAGAAGCTGTTCAACTCCGTCATCCTCGAAGGAACTACGCCAGAGGCGTGAAACAGGAGCTTGGCGGTACTGTTCTTTAAGAAAGGGGATAACCCTATTAAAGAATTACAGGCCCATTTCGCTCTTGAGCCATGTCTATAAGCTGTTTTCGAGAGTAGTAACTAATCGTCTCGCTCGTAGGTTTGACGATTTCCAGCCTCCCGAACAAGCCGGGTTCCGAAAAGGCTTTAACACCATAAACCACATCCATACGCTCCTGCAGGTTATTCAGAAGACCGAAGAGTATAACTGGCCACTTTGTTTAGCGTTTGTGGACTATGAGAAAGCCTTTGTTTCTGTCAAAACCTGGGCAGTGTTGCGGTCACTTCAGCGGTGCTAAATCGACTATCGGTATATCGAAGTGTTGAAATGTCTGTACAGTAACGCTACCATGTCTATCTGACTCCAGGACCAGACCACGAATCCAATCCCATTGCATAAAGAGGGAGATGTTATTTCTCCGAAACTGTTCATTTCTGCATTGGAGGATGTTTTCAAGCTCTTGTACTGGCATAGATGTGGTATCAATATCAATGGCGAACGCATCACTCACCTTCGATTTGCCGACGATATAGTCATCAGAATCGCTGAAAGAGCTTGGCGCAATGCTCAGCGATCTCAATATCGTCTCCTAACAGGTGGGTCAAAAATCATGTCAAATGCTCATGTTGCACCCGTACCGGTACATGTTGAGAGCGATATAATCGAAGTTGTAAACCATTATGTCTATTTGATTTGATGTTGACGATTCAACTAGGGAAGTCAAACTTCGACAAAGAGGTCAGCTGACGAATCCAACTCGGAAGCGTTCGGGAAATTCGGCACATCTTCTCGTCACAAATACCGCAGAGCCACAAGACGAAAGTCTTTAATCAGTGCGTGTTGCCAGTGATGACATATGGAACTGAGACTTGGTTGCTAACTATTGGCCTCATATACAAGAACCAAAGTCACCGACATAGAATTTCCCTGGTCTACTCTGCTGCAGAATACTGTTCTCCAGTGTGGCTAGAAAGCGCTCATATGCATAAAGTCGTCACAAAACTAAACGCTGCCATGCGCTGCATGTCTGGCACAGTGAAACATCACTGCACTGGCTTCCAGCATTGAGCCAAATAAAACCACCTCATCTTCGACGAAAACACGCGTTAAAGAGAGAATCCGATAAAATAAAGTCGCAACCTAAACTTACTGTTGCACATATGTACATTTTTTTTTCTTCTCCCTTGGAACACCATATCTTAATATCACCTTGACCAATTTGGTTCTTCGCTCGCTATGCTCCCTCGATCAATCAATAAGTATTGCTGGGTAATTCACACATCACTACCCAGTCCAAAACCATGTTCTATAGGAACTAAGTTCCCATGTACTATGGAAACGAACTTTTTTATACCATCGTGAGGCAAATCGTTGGATAGGTATTTTAAAGATATGTATGATGAGGTTTCTTGAAAATTTTTTTGATACAGATATTCCTTTGGTAGGTATTCAAAAATCTTTGAAGTGGTCATTTCTAATACGAGTCCAGTGTCCCCATCCCCTAATTCCCTAATCCCCCCCTACATATAACATAAATTAGAATGTATTTAGAAAGAAAATTATAACGTCTAGTAAAACTACTACATTACGAGTCTATAGCCGCCTGATAAATAAACATAACTAAAATATATGAATGTTCCTGGCACCCGTCTTGCGCTGATTTTTGACACTCCAAGATGTACGAGGATCCTCAAAATGGTGGTATCTTATACTCTAACAATTGCAGAAAGCTGTTCTTCTTCAAACGAAAATCTAATATTCGTTTTTGAACGTTTTCAATGATATCATGGAGAAGATCGGCTCTTTGCCATTTTGAAAAGACAATACTAATTGTAAATCATGTTTTCACCAAGTCACTGATCCCCATGAACGACTATCATCTCACTTATTATAGTTTAAAGAGGTTTTCCTTGCTTGGTAAGGAATATGATAGCGGCACGAAGCCAAGTTTGCTTCATTGTTGCTGTTTTTTCCCGGATACACTTGTTTGCAGGACGATAGTCAGTTATTTATCTTGACGCAGCAATGTTCGGCAAAATTAGTTGTTTCTTATTTAGTAAATCCCTCTCCATAGCTCAAAAGAAACTAGAAAACACCAATAATCATTTCGACTTCAATATCGGTACTCAACAAAATCGATACGAAACGAGCTATACGATGTGATTATACCTGATTGTACTTGCATTATCGTTTCGTGTGACCAAATCTGCCTGGCAATTGTTCCAGGCAGTTACAGCTCTATGCCGAAACGATGGTCCTCGTAAAATATTATTTTTGCTAAATTACAGAAAAGATCTTATCAGTGCAATGAAATTGCCTGATAACGAGCCACTCACACCCAGCGAGTACTGGGTCATCACAGACCCGTGGAAGCAGGACTGGGAGCGAGGGGTGCAGGTGCCAGTGAATCCTGACTCATTACCCGCGCCAAAGGTCAAGATCATTGAAAATCCAAAACCACCTGACCACGTTGACTTCAAATTGTAAGTACTTATATCATGCATATTTTGTAAAATTTGCACGTGGTTTTGAAAATAGGAACTATGTAGGCGTAGTTAAATACTGGCCCCTTTGGGTTGATAGCACTAAGCTTTCGCCTGCGGGCGATGACTTGTCCCCTCCTAACATATTATTTTGTAGACTTGGCAGTCCGTAGACCGTAGGTTGATGCTTCATTTCAATTATCTTTTAGGGTTTCGTACCTCAAAAGGAAAAAAGAACCCTTATATCTGTCTAGACCATTTTTCTCCGGATTGCGTGGAGTTATCGAGTTTAAATTAATATCAAATATTTGGGGCTATGGTCTCTTGGAGCTGTAAAAAATCAAACTTCTAAATCAACACAATCAAGCAATACGGCCATTTATAACGCATATTTCGACAATCGTCAGTAAATCAGTCCCTATGGGGTACTTTTTGCTGACCCAGAATCATTCAATATGTTAAGTAGCGTGGTCTCACAGTACAAGTAAAGGAAAATATCCGTAAATTGTTGTAATATTCATATTAAACTAAATGTTTAGTGATTCCAAGTTTACGTGACCGACGTACGAGTATGGGAAAGAAATTGAACTACAAAAGTTAAGTTCGATATTAATCTGACCTATCTTATCGTCAAATAAATTTTCGATGCTTTCATAATTTTGACGGTTTAATGGTCCTGAACTTAACTATTAATTGTAATTGTAAACGATTGTAAAATAAACATGATGGTGAAACTACTAGGTGCGTAGGTACAGTACCATTATTATTTTATTGTTTATTTATTTATATATATATATTATACTAACATATTATATATTAATACATAAATAAAATATTAAAATTAATATAAACTCTTACAAGGAGAGTACCTTCTCAGGCGCGACTATCGCATTTGATGGTTTTATATTATAACTGTACCGACAGTATGTTTATATGAATTATAATACTTATTAAATTTAGATTACAAGCCAGATGTATGCTTGCTTGCCACCATTATGCAAAGAAAAGACGAATAATTATTTCGTGATATCATGATGAAATCATTTTTAGTGATTTAAAAATCATGAATCATATTATGTCTATATTCAATGTCTCAGACTCTGCTCACTACTGCAGCCAGAACTGGTACTACGGGTACGACATTTTTATGTTATTGTAGGTTACGACTATAGTAAGCTATATCGACTGCAGGGATACTACACTATCTTTAAACGCGTAAGGCATATTAACTGATGGCTCACGAGTATTTGAAGGGCGTCTCATATTTATTCCATTAGTTAAACTATGACGGCCTTATTCCAAAACGAAGACTAAAGATAGTCTAGGTTTAAACCTGCTGATAAACCAGGGTCTAATCCAAAGCTTATTACAAAACGAAGTTTTTCTCTAGTTGCTGTAACATCTATGGTACTAAAGATACCACGAGACCACAAGACCCCTAGTTTTTCTTTGAATGTTTAGTAAAACATAACCTCAAAATTAAATCAATCAAATGAACGTCAAACAATATCCGTTGTTTGGATTTATTCCTTTGTTGTTTTTTCGGTTTGCGTTTCGAAAATGGTTGATAACAACGATCTGATGGATTTAGAAGATCTAGGTGCTTTGGATTTGCTGGAGACATTCCGTCGGCAACATTATCGGACACGATATCCCATTTCAATTACATGACGAAGATTTTGCAAGAACAAAACTACAATTGATGCCATCCGTGCCCGGAACACCGTGGAAAGATGTTTTGGTCTATGAAAACAGGTTTCGCTGCCTATTAAGAGGCATGTTTGGGGATATTGAAACTATTAAAAAAACAATTGTTGCATGTGCCATGCTTCACAATATTGCTATTGATATTTGGTAAGACCTGTTTCCCGGTGAGAAGAATAGCAATGATCAAACATCACGGGAACCATTAGAAATACAGAGATATATTCCTAACACAATAAGGGGTAATATTAGGAGAAGGCAGTTTATTGAAACTCATTTTTAATAATAGTAAATATTTTTTACAATATTTATCTATAGTAATAAGAAGGTAGGCTAGGAACTTACGAGCTACTATACAATGTATTCTATATTAGATGTATTTTTTGTACTGTAATTCTAATAAAGCTATTTCCAGTTCAATTTTTTTTTTTTTATTCTGCAATTTTTTTATTGTTTTCATGTTCAACTTCCATCATTTTGATTTGTTTGTTTTTGAACTCTATATTACTTGTTATAATATTGTGGCGCATTTCTTCAGTTCTGCAAATAATAATTAATGACATAAAAATGTATGAAGCAATACGACTATACACAAAAAGTAGGGTGGGCATCCACAAAAGCATTTGACCTGAAAGTTAAATTAAAAGGCCTAGATGCACTAGTGGCTCATGCATGATTCATGATAATTAAATGGTGATCTACTTATTTACATTTAGATATAGCAGTTCTTCATTTTGGTGGCTGAGCTGCTTTTATCGATGGGGTGTTTGCTTGATGTCACTAAAAACATAAAGAACAAACAGAACAATAAAAAACAGAATTAATTATTTTCTTCTCTCTCTGTATGTTTGTATGCTTCTTTCTTATGTTTTCATGGGTGAATGAGTCTTGATGAAATTTGGTAAGGAGATATATTGTATTCATATGTTTTTATAGTACATTTTACCTTGATCCTCACTCTCTCTCTCTCTTCATTGGGTTTGAAACTGTCCTCAATGATGATACAGCCCAGCTCATTGCTAGGTCCAGCAGTTGATACTTTTGTAGTGGTAGGGATCGGCAGCTAAAATATTTAGGTAAGTAAATAAATAAAAGATAGCTGAGATTACTAACAGTATATAAATATTGATTTCGTGATGCCTCAAATAGGCAAAATGTCAGAAATTGTATTTACCACTGGTACTGCATCACTGTTATAGTCATTTATTTCTACGACAAAGTCGTGAGGAGCAATAGCCATTACTGGCAGATCCTCGGGAGATGGTGATGGTGGCTTTTCACCACCACCTGTATATGATTGTTCTCTCCTATGGCTTGATAAATTTGCCTTTGCCGACAACTTCATTCTCTGCCATGCTAGTCTAATGTCTTTTTCACCACGGTTTCTACCAGTTAGTTCACATAATCTAAAAATAAGCATGAAATGAATATCGCATCACACAGACCATGGTAGGACATAATAATGTAAATATTTACAATAACAAAAACGAGTAGGTAGGTAAGTACTTAAATAAAAAGTACTTATGTACCTACCTACTTACTAATTACTTACTTGATTGTTATATTTTTCCATTCTTTCATTCTTTCTTTTCTTTTTAACATATATCCTTTCGAAATGTTTTGGATTTGTTTAAATAAAATCTTGGTGAGCAGACAATTTTTATCCAACTTGCCGCGCTAGCATATCGACGATTTCGCAGACAGTCGTCAAATACTTGTTTGTCCATATCCTTAACAAGCCATAAGCTTAATTTGTCAATTTCGTGATTCGTCAAATCCTTTATTTGTCATATCCTACTCCAAGTCAAAAGCTTAATTTATCATTTTCGCGATTCGTCAATTCAATTATTCTTCAAAACGTATACACGTCAAATACGTAATGCGTCTAGTCATTGTGAGATCGAAAACTAAAGTGCTTCATCTTCGATTTAACCTAGGTGATAAGCGTAATGCAACCTATTTGTAAATAATAAGTGTTTAAATTTTATTATGATGTATTTGAATAATTATTACTTTTTCAATAATGACAATGTCAGTCAAATGTCAGTTACTTAAATTATTTAATTTCCCGTTAGTTATTAAAAATAATTTGATTAGATTTTATATTGTTATTTTAATACTGTTTCTCTTTGTTTCTATTTGCCCTCTGGCAGTGATCTGGATCAGTTGAGCTATCTATAGAATGTTTTAAACGGTCCTTAGATAGCTCAACTGTTTCACGTGTATTTTATATTATTGTATATTATTTTGTACATATCTGTAATTATTTCTGTAAATAAATACTTAATGCTATATAAGTTACATTACCATTACATTATACTACATTTTATTGTTTTTTTTTCGAAATAATATAATGATGTTATTTTGTATAATTATATTTTCATCTTGACTGCCCGAAAGCGTGCTTGACTAATAGCTCATATGACGAACCTAGTATTAGTATAATTAATAACTCGACGAATCAAGTATTTGACAAATAAAGATTTGACAAGTACAAAATTTGACAAATCAATGATTTGACAAGTGCCTGCGTAATCATATCGACTTATGAGACAGAGACAGATGACAATTTTTCATTTTATATTGTAAATCTGTCTGCGTTACTGTCAGTGTAAGTTTCAGTATCACATAAAATGGTGTTGTATAGAACGAGAGCATAGACCTTAACAATACGTTTTCATTCAGACGGCGCAATTTTACTACCTTATCTGTGGATAATAAATAAACCATGGCCTTTCTTCTTGTACTAGCTGGTCTTTGGTTAGTACTACGTATTGTAATAAAAACACATTTTGATACTCGGACCAACTTTGTAACCGCAACAAACCTAGACTTGAAGGTCTTGGTTTAAACCTAGACTATTTTATTTTTTTGTAATAAGACCGTGATAGTTTAACCGAAAAGCTAGAACCTGTCAATGACACGTCAATTTAGTTAATTTTAGAACTGTTTTTTTTTTTCTTTTTTGTGTTTTTTGTCCACGATTCTGATCATACGCTAAATAATATTACAATCTAGCCAAATAAGCTAATGAGTAATTTTGTTTTAACATAGTTTTATAAAAAAAATTATACGTAAGAATGTGTCCAATGGCACTTTTTTTACAGTATCTAGTTAAGGGGAAGACTTAGCATTTCACTATTGTTAAACTACACTAACTCAAATGGCTTTTTCCGTTTGAGCCTTCTTACAATGTCCGTGATGTCGAGGAGCTGGATTGCCTCGACGTTCACATGGTGATTAAGCCTTTGTTCATGAGCTTCTGCATACTTCTGTATTACCTTATCGACGAACTCTATTCTGAGAACTCTATGAAGATCGTCCTTTCTTATGTACCAGGAGGCATTCACTATTTCCCTTAGAACTTTATTTTGGAATCCTTGGATTATATGGATATTGCTGGTTTTGGTACAGCCCCACAGCTGTATTCCATAGGTCCATGTTGGCATCAGGACTTGCTTGTACAATAATAATTTATTGTGGACTGACAGAGTGGAGTTTCGTCCGAGCGTTCAACTCTTTTTTTTTGTCTTCTTGACGTGTGCTTTCCAGCGCAGCTTTGTGTCAACCTTGTTGTTTATATACATATATTGGACAATACCTACTGTTCTTTCTTATTTGTAATATTTATGAGATTAGATTTTTTTGATTTTGATTAATAAGCCATTTCATTGTCTAGTTATGGATTTCATTGAAAGCTACTTGAAACTTTTCTGCGGCTTCTAAGTAGTATATCAGTCATCTTGTACCCATAACACATGCTCTGCTTACTTTGGGGCCAAATGATGCTTTGTGAAATGTCCGGCATTATTTATTATTATTACTATTATTGTTATGATTACTATTATTATTATCATTATTATTTTATTATATTCCGCTTGATTTCTCGCTCTACTTCTTGTGGTGACACAAGCTTTATATATATTAATTCAACTAATTCTAAAACTTGTTGGCTCGAGTGTTATTCCTACGTTTGGTTTAAAAGTATTTTCTAGGTGCTCAGCAAACCGTTTGGCGTTTTGTTCGTTGCTTACGGCCCACTTTCCGTGTACTATTTTTATTGGTGGAATTTGGATATTGGGTTGTTTCAAATTTTTTGTAGCCTTCCAGAGTGAGTAGTCTGTACCGCGACCACTGGTTAGCTTCTGAAGATAGTCTTGGTTGATAAATTATTGTAATCTTATATTTGCATTTTCAATTGTTTATTGAGGTGATTTAGCCTGTTTTTATCCTGCGGACTTCTGGTTTGATGCCATTTATTTCTCTGTTTTCTTTTCTCGGATCATCATCATCATCATCATAACAGCCCTTAAGAAGTCCACTGCTGAACATAGGCCATGTTCAGCAGTTCTCCAATACAGAACATAGGCATTTCTCCAATACATTCCCCAATACATTTCAAGGAAGAACGATTTTGAGCCCTCTCCATCCACCGACCTGCGATCTTTACAATGTCGTCATGAAACAAAGGGTTTTCTTCATTGTTTTAGATGGTATTGTTAACTTTGTAACTTTTCCCTTCATTTCGTTGTTTAATTAAATACGAGTGACGTACATGGTTATGCATTGCCATAATGAATCATTAGCTGCTGCCCTCGGCTTTCCCGTGTCGTAGATAAAATCCATACGTTCGTAGATGAAAGTTAAAATCTATTTCTATCTATCAAAATCAGTTCAGCCATTGCGTGTTACCTCAATAACAAATAAATATCAACAGAAACTGTCTCAGTATGATGCACAGTTCCTTTTGTTCTCATGTATGTTCAACTCATACTCTTAGTTTATCAATTAAGTCCGCCATGCAGTCTATTAATAGGTTTATTAATTATGAAAACAAGACTAACCAAACGAGCATCGAGATTCGGTAGAAACTGAAATCGAATCCATTGTATTTTAAGATAAAGTTGTTTTGCCCAAAGAAGCATAAAATAGTCCGATTCTTATATAAATCAATCATCTGTTATCAGTTCATCGGTTGATCAGCTGATAAGAACGGGCCGTGTCATATCATAAAAATAATGATCGTGAGCAATAATGGCGAAAGTTAATGTTTTAATAGCTATAACTGGCACAATGGATACAGAGAAGAGAAAACATCTCTCTTCCCTGTTTCCATATCTTGTCAACGGTTTAACGGCATACATAAAGGCATAAAATAAAGAAATCTGGTTATAGTAATATTTGTGTATTCTTTTTTATACCATACCTACTGAAAAACTTCCCATTTCTTTTCCAAATATAACTTAGAAAGTACATCATTTCAGCCCTAATAAAAATGCGGGACGGAAAAGTCTATGGAATTTCATTTCTAACGCGTTTAGCGGGAGAGAAAAGTTTAGTGTCTGCACAAAAAGAGAACCGTGGTGGCGTTAATGTCAACTAACATTAAGATTTTTATATGGCATCTCAATCTAACTGTCATCTGTCTCATCACGCAACTGACAAGTGTCAACTTAGACTCTGTAAATTATTGTTGATCTTAGGTTTGTGATAAATAATTGCATAATTATGTCGAAATAATGAAAAACGTTACGTAGCTCTGTAAGACAAATAATATATAATGTGATACAGTTTTGTTAACGCGAAAAAGCATTAAAAAGCCCAAAATTTGTAGTACGACTAACACATATTGATACTTTGCGTTTTTAGATATTAATCTAATTCTGTACTTTTTATGTCTCATGTCTTAGTAGAGACACTGTATACAATTAAAAAAGAAGGTGCTGTAAATAGAGGTGTGTGGAAAAAACTCAAATGCCGGCCCTAGACAATAAATCTGGATGATTTTGACAAATTTTAATGCAGGAGATGGAAAGGAAAATCAAGGAAATTCGTCATCAATTTTATTTTATTCGAAAAGAGCTACCGACTCTGAGGAAGCTGTATATAGTACTTGCTAAAAGAAGACATACATTTTGTTGGTGGAATTTCTGCAGTGTTTTTAAAGAAATGGGATATCAATATTAAATAATGTTAGTCAAAAAAAAAAATACTTAAGAACGGCATGATATTGTGGTTTGGTGTGTCAAATATTTGCGGACAATGTAGCGTTTGAGAGAAATAGAAAAACCAATTGTTTATGTAGATGAGACATTCATCCATACTGCGCATGAAGTCAACAAGTGCTTGCAAGGCCCAGATGAACCTGAGGTATCTAAAGCCATTGCCCTTGGTAAAAGATATATTATCGTACATACTGGTACCCGGAATGGATTGTGGATAATTGTTTACTTGCATACAATGGTAAAAATACTTCAGCAGATTATAATTATGACATGAATAATGAGAACTTTACGAAATGGGTAACACAAAATATAAACCCAATCGTAGCGAACCATCGATGATTGTGATGGATAATGCAGTGTACGTATAAATAAACCTGCAAATAATATGTTATATACAAAATATGTCCAAATTAATATGGAATTTAGTTAAACGAGATGTTGCAGAAAAGAGTGTTAATGTATCAGCCAAGGAATTGCTGCCCATAATAAATAAATGCTTCGATAATATTACTACTGATCAGTGGCAAAAAAAATGTGAACATGTGATACATGTTAAAGAAAAATATTGGGAATAGGATCATTTGATGGACAATTTACAAAATTTTTCATAAGAATAACAGAATCAAAATCCGAAGATGAAACAGATGTGACCGAGAGTGAATGCTCCAAAGCTAACTCAGAAATAACCAACATTGATTATTGATCAAATTATTTTCTGAAATTGACAATGTTTACTGTATATGTGGTGTGATATGATGTGTAAGCACTTAGCAAAGTACGTAAGTTCCCTAGATTAAGATATAGTTAGAGCGATCTCTGTAATTAAAGATATATGCACTTCACGACAATCGGACGTTTCAATTATGAAGAAACTCAAAACCCATATGCAGGGATAACTTCCCTACATGGCGATCCTGCCAAGCGCGGAACGCGGTCTTGAAAATTCAAATAAAAAATGTAATAGTGAAATTAAACAATTCAAAAAATAAATAAAAATGTGCCGTTCTAATATACAAAAAGACGAAGTGTTTATAAATCAGAGTGCCTCCGGCGGATCGAACACAGCCGCGGAAAACCATATGTCGAACATTAGTATTGTGATGTTTATTATCTGCAATATTCTTTCTATTGCGGGGGGACTATACGTTTTATACAAAAAGTGTCATCAAAGTTGGATCCAGAATGAAGTCTTCACACAAAATTTGAGAAGGTCCTTCCGCCGCGTGGCCAGTCGGTCTATTGAATAGCCTGCACGCGTTTCCTGCACTTGCCGTCAACAAAACGAGTATTGAAGAAACAATTATAGAAGATAATTAAAATATTACGAATATCGAAAATAAAATAATATATATATATATTAGGTTGGGAAAAAAGTCTTTTCGCATTATAGTATGTATGAACTTGTAATAAAATCTCTTTGGCTATACTATTTGTATCTGGCTGGTTTTGGTATCATTAAAAGTTTAAAATTTAAAGAACATAATTCAAAATTCAAATTAGGAAAATGTGTGATTTTTATTTGTTTTTCGTACTGTCAAGATGAGTGAATCTAATGAAGAAGAAATTCGATACATTTTAAAATTTTACTACAAAAAGGGTAAAAATGCAACGCAAGCCTCGAAAAAAATTGCGATGTTTATGGACCTAGTGCAGTGTCTGTGAGAGTAGCACAAATTTGGTTTATGCGTTTTCAATCCGGAAATTTTGATGTTAAAGATGCACGTCGCTCTGGTCGCCCTATTACGGATAAAATGGATGCCATTTTTGAAAAAGTGGAGCAAGATCGGCATATCAGTAGTTACAACGTAGCTGAAGAACTGGGAATTGACCTCAAAACAGTTTTGGCGCATTTGAAAAAAACTGGGTACACAAAAAAGCTCGATATTTGGGTACCTCACTAGCTCACTGAAAGAAACCTAATGAACCGTGTACTCATTTGTGATTCTTTATTATATTGAAACCGAACCATTTTTGAAGAAGCTGATAACTGGTGATGAAAAGTGGATCACGTACGACAAGAACGTGCGAAAAAGGTCGTGGTCAAAGGCCGGTCAGGCTTCACAGACTGTGGCGAAACCCGGGTTAACTCGCAACAAGGTGATGCTGTGTGTGTGGTGGGATTGGAAGGGCATTATTCATTATGAGCTGTTACCAACAGGCAGGACCATCGATGCTGTACTCTACTGCGAACTGATGAGATTAAAGCAAGAAGTTGAGAGAAAGCGGCCGAAATTAATCAACAGAAGGGGTGTGGTTTTTCATCATGATAACGCTAGACCTCACACATCTTAGCCACTCAGCAAAAATTAAGAGAGTTTGGCTGGGAGGTGTTAATGCATCTGCCGTATAGTCCTGACCTTGCACCTTCAGATTTCCACCTGTTTCGGTCTCTTCAGAATTCTTTATGCAGTGTCAGGTTAACATCACGAGAGGACTGCCAAAACGACTTGTCGCGTTATTTCAAAAAGTTAAGACAAATCAGTACCGTGGTAACAACTTTCAACACCGTGGAAATTTTTCACCGTACAGAGGTAATAATGTACAGGGACGTGCTCAGCGAGGGTTTTACCGAGGCAGATATTACCAACCGCGTGGTTATTACGGACCATCAAATGAGGATGAGGATTTAGACTATTTGGAAAATTATATTGTTTGGTCATTTATTCAATCAGAAAAGGGACTTGACCGTGTAAGAAAATTGTTATCAGAACTAAAATTATCTCATGTAAATACAAGCGACAGAAAATAATTGCAAATAATTTGTGCAAAATATTCGGATGTATTTTTTCTTCAAGGAGACAAGTTAGGAACAGCGAATGTTGTAGACCAGTCAATAACGGTTAAATCAAATACGATGCCAGTCTATGTAAAACCATATCGTTTGCCTCAATCATCAAAACCTGAAATTAATAAACAGGTTAGAAAAATGTTAAAGGACGATATAATAGAACCATCCAGCAGTGAATGGAACAGTCCTATACTACTAGTACCAAAGAAATCAAACGAAGAAAAGAAATGGCGTTTAGTAATAGATTATCGTAAAGTTAATTACTGCATCCAAAACGACAAATTTCCATTGCCGAATATTACCGACATATTAGATTCACTTTCAGGAAGTATTTGTTTCATTCATTTAGATCTTTATCAAGGTTTTTATCAAATTAACTTAAAACCTGAGTGTAGGCATATCACAAGTTTTTCGACAAGCGAAGGTCAATTTCGCATGAAGCGTCTTCCAATGGGACTAAACATTTCACCCAGCGCATTTTCCAGAGCTATGTCTATTGCTTTATCGGGACTTACATTTGAGAAATATTTTGTTTTCTGTGACGATCTAATTGTATTTGGTAGGACAGTAGATATCCATAATAAAAACCTTATGGACGTTTTTGAGCACTTAAGAAAAAATTATCTTAAATTAAACCCAGCAAAGTGTGAATTTATGAAGACACAGCTACTCTATTTAGGTCACGTAGTTTCAAATAAAGGCGTACTACCAGATCCAGAAAAGGTAAAGGTATTAAAACATTACCTGTCGCATTACCAACGCTGTCGAAGTCAGACGATTTGTGGCATTTAGCAATTATTATAGGAAATTTATTCCAAAATTTTTAGAAATATAATATAAAATTTCAGGAATAGTTCTTTAAACCGACTTTGTCGAAAAAAATCCAAATTTTATATGGTCAAAAGAATGTCAACAGTGTTTTGAAACATTAAAAGAAAAATTAGCTAGTCCGCCAATCCTACAATATCCTGATTTTTCAAAGGAAAGTGTATTTGGCCTTCAGACGGATGGCACAGCCATTGGTTCAGTATTATGCAATAAAGATCTTCGCCCAGTAGCATATGTTAGTAGACCATTAAATAAATCAGAACTAAATTATCCAACCATACAAAAAAAAACTATTAGCGGTAGTTTGGAGTATAAAATATTTTAGACCATATACGGATGAAAGTTTACTATCTTCACAGACCCCTTATCTATTTATTTGGCATGAAAGATCCATCAACGCGTCTATTAAAATTTAGATTACTATTAGAAGAGTACGATTACGATATACAATACATAAAAGGTACAGACAACAAAGTTGCAGACGCTTTGAGTAGAATGACAATAAGTTCTGACGATTCAAAATCTTTAAATGAAAAAGTTGTTGGTATGGTGATAACAAGAGCACAACGAGCGAGAATAAATTCGCAGTGTAACAAAGAATGATGGAATGACCATGGTTCTCTTAATATATCTGACAAACCAAGGTTCGGCCAACCAAGGATAGCGGAGATATTAAGAAAACCGAATGATGCTGTAGAATTAAAATTTTGCAAAGTAAAAGACTTAAATAAGAAAAATATACTTGCTACCTACAGGTGGTCATGCAGGTGTGCGCCGCATGATAAATAATATTAGAATTAAATATTACTGGCCAGGCATGGAAAATGATGTACGAGGATACGTGTCCAAGTCTCAAAAATGCCAAACTAGTAAGTATTCTAGAAATATAGTCGAACCAATGGTGGTAACTACAACGGCTACAACTGCTTTTAAAAGGTATTTTAGATTTAGTGGGCCCCTTAGATAAGAATTTAGAAGGTAACATTTATATTTTAAGTTTGCAATGTGAGCTCAGCAAGTACGTCGAAGCGAATTAAGGCAAAAAGATACTGTATGTGTAGCTAAATCATTCGTAAACAACTTTATACTTAGGTATGGTTTACCAAGTACCATCGCTCCAGATAGAGGTTCAAAATTCATGTCACACACAATGTCTGAGGTATGTAAGTTACTGCAAATTAATAAAATACATTGAACCGCATACCATCATCAATCTATAGGAGCTTTAGAAAATACTCACGAAAATCTTGCAGTATTTTTACTAACTCAATGTGACGGACATCCAGAAACATGGTTAAATTTTTGGTGTTTTTCATACAATACTACAGTTCTCACAGAAACCAGGTACACGCCCTATGAATTAGTTTTCGGTAAATCGTGTAACTTGCCTAGTAATCTCACTAAGGACGTAGTAGAACCACTTTACAACCCAGATAATTATGTTTTAGAATTAAAATATAGGTTACAGTTAGCTCATAAAGAGGTAAGAAATAATTTAATTAAAAAAAAAATAAGAAAATTAGAATATGACAGAAAATGTTATCCAATGCCTTACAAAAAAGGTGATTTAATACTAATAAAAAATTAAACAGGTAAAAAATTAGACAAATGATATGATGGACCATTTAGTGTATTTAGCGACAATGAACTTAATGTCATTATAAACATAGGTGATACATGAGAAACAGTGCTTAAAAACAGAACAAAGAAATATGTAACATAGGTATTAATTAAGTAATGTTAACAATTAAGTGACAATTCGATATAGATTACAATAACATTTGATAAGATACTTACTTTATTAATAAATTAAGCTTTATTTTGTTTTAAATGTATCAACTTTTAGAATTGGTAAGGTTTATTTGATCTAATAATAATATGTCAATTTACTAATTAAGTTGAAATGAAAATTAAAAAAAAAAAAACATTTTAGTTAAGTTTTTTTTATAAAACAACCCCTGTGATTTGGTGTAATATGATGTGTAAGCACTTAGCAAAGTATGTATGATCCTTAGATTAAGATATAGTTAGAGCGCTCTCTGTAATTAGTAAATAAATGCACTTCACGACAATCGAACGTTTCAATTACGAAGAACCGCAAAACCCATATGTAGAGATAACCTCCCTACAATATTAAGATATTGTTAATATAATTTTGTAAAATGTCTCCATGTTTAATTTTGATCATAAAGTCCGGGTGCGCAGTCTAGTGCACCTTATCAGTAGGTGCTAGAAAGGCCATGCTCCAAGAGAACATGTTAAACTTACAACATAGCTATCGTCGCTATCCTATATAAATAATGTTGTTTAAAGCCAGCAATTAAACCTGAGTAGAATCATACATATCTATTATTTTTGGCTATCACATAACACCTGTCCTGTGCTATGGTAGCCAATTTTAATCAGCATTATGCGAAGGTACATACATACCTACCTACCTACATAATAGCACCCGAGTATTGATGAAACCAGTTGTAGTCCGTGATGTCTACCAAGTATGAAAGACTTAGTCATATTGGCAATGACAGAGCGTTGGCAACGCAATAAAAGTAGTAAATTGGCACACGCGCGCCCTTAATTCCTAAGACGCTTCTCTTTTTGGACAGACTCTATGGAAATCCAATTCTAACGCGTTATTTTAATTTTATTTCTTCATATATCAGCCGGTAGCTATGGTTATTTTCATTATATGTCAAACGACAAAGTTTTTACTCCAAGTCCGCCAAATGATTTATTCCTCTTCCGATTTCCGAACAATGTTGAAAAAAAGAACCCAAGTAATAAAGGTATGCGCGGGAATTTCTTCGAAATTTGAATTTGGGTTTGGTAATTTTATGAATTCTGCAGAATGTCGTCGAGTTAGTGAAGATTTTATTTTATTTTCCTCGTAGGTGTAGTAGAAAGCAATATGTGTGTAGTGCAGCCGAGGGCATTAAATGACACACTCGATAGGAATTGGGCACTTTCTTGCCTAGGTGTACAATGTACTAATTAAACGAATTATATATTTCTAAAATACTAAGAATAAAGTTTGAAATAACGTGAAAAAGTTAGCTTAATGTAAATTCTTACCCAAATTGCTTCAGTTACAAAAAATGTGTGGAGAAAAATTGCTAGAATCGTGTTCTGCAAATTTTTGTCGGTACGAGTACTGAGTTTTTAACGAGTATAAAAGTATAAAAAGAGTAAGCCCCTTTTTATTAAAATGTTTATAATGTACAGGCTTTTGACATAACAGTTTTATTATTAGTGAAGATGATTGTGCAACCAATCTCCGTTCTGAGGCCGGTAAATCCGTATCAAGTATCAACCCTCAGTCGCGCCCTAGTTACGGTCTTTAGCGGTCCAGTCCCCCACTCCAGCCGTAACGGAGTTGTTAGAACTTATATTTTTCAAAATTATTGTTTTTGTATTGAGACACAAGTGTACCCAGTACCTAAGATAATCATTATAAGTCCTGTTCGTAAAATAATAATGTGATACGCATGATGGCCGTGTTTTTGTACTGTCTGTGAAATCTAAAAAGATGTTACGAGAGAGATATTTTCTTTAAAATTTAGTATTATTCGTAAAGATTTGTGTACTGCTTTTGCATAGTATTAATATTTTCAATACGATAATGTTTATAACGGTTCTGTACAGTGGAATTTGATAGAAGAATTTAGTTTTGGAATTTGGTGGATATTTAATTTGTTTTATACATTGCTGTAATTAATTAAAATACTATTACTAATCATAAAAAAAATAATAAGTATATGAGGTGATCCAATTTATGATTAAACAAATTAACTCTGGTTTTCGATGGGTTTTTAATTTTGTAACTCGATGAAACTGCTTTAGTCAATAATAATAATAATAATAAATACTGCTAGACAATGCACACAACACCGTCTAGTCCTAAACTAAGCATAGCATTAACCTCTCATATGCCGGAACGCGGATCCCGTCTAAACAATAGATTTTCCATTGTGTCTGGAACCTAGTTAAGCAATCGGTTAAACCACTTATTGTTTATTTGCAGACCTAAAGACAAATATATTCACCTAACTCGCGACTCCAACTACCAATCGGACAAACACCAGATCAGCTCTACTCCGGCCAGCGCCGAGGCGGCTTGCAGCTACGACTTGGATGCGACCGATACCTCTTGGCTGAAACTACTAAATGCTGAGCGAGCCCGGGCGGGGGTGGCCCCCATCACCGAAGAACAACTTGAGAAAGTTATCGAAGAACTAGAGGTCAGTTGCATTTCTTTCATTGCAGCTCGTGTTTCCATGGTATTTTATTTTTAACAGACTTAAAAAAAGGAGGAGGTTCTCTATTCGCCGGAATCTTTTTGATGTGAAACATCTATAGGCTAGGGGTAAACCTAATTGTCGGCGTGGCGATAAAGGCGGTGGCGACGCATCGCCGCGCTATATGATGGAATATAAATAGCGACTCTTGCTACGACGCAACAAAGTTAAATTCAGCTCGCATATCCTCTAAACGTTCTTAAGATAATCACCTAAACATAGCCAAACGCGTTTTACATAAAGCGCTGTCACTGTCCGAAGCGACGCATTTCGTAATCGCCCGTTCATATGACACGATTGAATGCGATTTCAACGCGTACTGATCGCGCTCTTTATCACGTTATCGTAGCTTTTCATCACGTCCGCTCAGAGTCAGCGGCCGCTTTACCGGGTGGCGGCGTGGGTGGAGGGGAGTCGTGTGCGGCGCGGGCGCTGCCCTTGTGCGACTCGTGTGCGAAGTGGTTTATATTCGGGTGCTGAGCGTGCGCTCGTACATTAATAATAATAATAATAATAATAATAATGCTGGACATTTCACACAACATCATCTGGCCCCAAAGTAAGCAGAGCTTGTGTTATGGGTACCACATGACTGATGTAGTACTTATATAACATTTTATTTTTTGTAAATATATACATATTATACATAGAAACACCCAGACCCGAAACAAATACTTGCAGATCATACAAACATTTGTTCCGCGGCGGGAATCGAACCCGCAACCTTCTGCGTACCGGACGGAACTTAGCCCACTGCGCCACAGAGGTCGTCATTATCACATTAATATCGATAAAATATGTACTTTATGTGAATGACATAAACTGTAAATACAAAAGTTTCTGAGGAGCGAGCAGCGCTACCGCAACCCGCGCGCGGTTTCGCGCCGAAAAAAATCGCGCTCGTGTGAACGTGCGCTAAGGATGGTCGAATTGTTGCGTTCTGCAGCTTATTTATCTAATAATACAACATTATCTATCTGTGGTGTAATGTATGTAGGTAGGTAAGTATTTTTTAGAACCATTGCATTAAGTATTTTTTAGAACCATTGCATTTCCAGAGTAGGTACATAGGTAGGTGCAAACCTAGCAGTAATCATTAAAGTATGTAGGTATTACGTACCTACTATTTGGGAATCATTTTATTATGCATGGATTCTTTATGAATTAAATAATACTGTTTTTAATTAGTTCGATCGAATAAAAGACTACATTAAATGCAATGTTCTGACTAATTGACTAACGTTATAGGATTTAATACGGTTTTCCTGGAACCTCTTTTAATATGCAAAGCTCGTTACGGGCTTCGGAGGAGCAACTAAGCAGATTATCGAGTTATGTGTATGCCTAGTTCTATGATCATTAGGAGTAGCCGTTATAAGAAAATAGGTTTAACTCTTATCTAAAATTCAGGGAAGGATTCGAGTGCTGTCGAACACCTACAATTTATACAAGATATTTATAAAGCGAAGATTGACTTGACCTCAATAGTTACCAGGTTGAGAGTAGCTGCTAGAATATTAAAATTTAAACAGGACACCCTGTTTAAATTTTAATAAATTTTAAACCTTGGACCCTGTATATTTTTTTAAGCGACGACTAAAATTGAGATCATTGTCCGAAAACTGGACCTAAAAGGGGAACGGGGGGAGCTCAGCACATTATTTGTGTTCATTCACATGGATATCAATATAATGGAAGTGGCCTTGTTAATAGTTCTTTGAACAACTCCTTCAACTCCAACTCCTCCTGAATAACGTGTACAATGTACTGAACAGCGTACATACTTTAGCAAAAACTCTGTATTCAAAGACCAAGTGATTCAATTTCTGTAATCGGTCATCCGACATTTAACCAAGACGATAAGAACGGGTTGAGTCTCTTTGTACTTCAAAAATATATTAAATGATCTTTTATATTTCACACACGTGTTTTGCACTTGAACTGGGGTTATGAGAAACCGGCCTGTAGATTAATTTAGCATATAAAAGACGATACAAAACGGTTCTTGTGATTTTATAAAATAAGAGTTTATTTTTCTTTCTTTCATTACGAAAGCTGCTAACTTACCCGTATTAGGTACTATTATTTATCTCAAATTCAGTTATTGGTCTAAAAACCTAATATAACAATATCAGCTCAACGATCTTCCATAGATTTTCGCAAAAAGATAATGCTTTTCGATTGAATTGTGTTTTCTCCCTCTGCCCCCACTGTAGGGTGGGTGTAGGGAGTGGGCGGGCAAATTGCTGCAGGCTTTATAATTGAATAATTGAACTGAAGCTCCAATCAATTAAAGCATTAAATCTACTGCGGCCTTGGGTATAGCTGTATATTGATTTATTGTTTAGCTTGCACTTTTGGAATACTAGGAGCACAAACCTCAATTAGAAAACCTGTTTTTCTTACATTTTAAGAATGTAGTAGTAGTAGTAGAGAAGTTACCTTTGACTGGCCTGACAGCTCAACTGCAGTCTGCGCTGTTGGTTGTGTGTGTAATTTCCTACCAAAAATGTGTGTTCAATATAGATGGTCTGTCTGTGTTTGCGTGCTACAGAGTACCCACGTATTATTAATATTAAGTATATAAATAACGTGCTATTAAGTATATAAATATATTCTACTACGAGACGAGTAGGTAATACTACGTAACGTACTACTACGTAATACTACATCGCTCTACAGCCGCCTCAGTGTCGCTGCGTGGTTATCGTCAGATCCGCTTTCTCAGAAAAACGGCAAACCAAATAACATTAGTTACCATTTGAGTTCTGTTTTATGCTTTCGTGAGAGAAAGTTTGGATTTTGTGAAATGTGCTGTTAACTCTTAAGATGGGATTTCAAAAAGAAAAACAATAGTTATTCAAATGTATTAACTGCGGTGTCTTATAAAAATGTTTTGTTCGTTAATTCTAAAACGAACAAACACACAAAGCCAAATTTAGAGATCTTCGCTCGCTGTATCCATTATGAACTATTACCAATTTGTTCTGAATTTACGTTTTTTAGACCCATACTTTCTTTCTTATTTAAAAAAGAATTTTTAAAACTTTCTTATTGAATCACAGATCAGTGCCTGTCTAATACATAATCTATATAGACTTTCTGGTATGACGTACGGCGTGGAAATAGGTCGCATAATATGCATAAATATCGCCTACGTCAAGATAAATTTATTCCAGGTAGTACAGTCAGGTACAAAAATCTATGACCAGTATAATCTTTCATTAAACCTTTAACACCATAAACATCAAAAGAAGATGATTAGCTCAAGCAAAAAACTAAATTTTAAGGTAACCAATATTCCTGAACACCACCGAATCAAATGCTGAATACGCATCTTTTACAAAATATGCTAATCATTTATCGGTGTAAATCTTAGATCTTGTACAGAGGTTTTCGATGATTTTACTTATTCGAATTACGTTGTTGTTATGTATGATAACTTCATTTTGTTTTTCTGGTTAATTGGAGGGTTTTAATTGTAATTATAATTAAATATACTTACACATGTCATATCAAACAATAAGTATCGTAATATAACTATGTAATGGTTGGCTTGGTTGTTTATATTTTATAATTACTTCAATTCAAAATTAAATCTAAAAAAAGGCTCTATATATTATAAAAAACATGAAATCACAGTATGTTGTTTTTTACTTTATATAGTGATTACTTATTAACGCCTCTCAACTTAAACACTACCTTAACAGTGCGCAAGATTCACACAGACGAAGGATGAAATAGTTTAACACTATTTTACAAAAAGGTATAACAACAGTGATTAACTTTTGACAGAAGAATCTCTAACTAATTTAAAATTAAATTAAATACAAAATCATTTGAACACGTCAATTCTACAAAAACCCGTCATGCCGCTAGTCATGCCGTTAAGGTAACCAATATGCCTAAACATCTTGACTTTTACCTGAACATGGTAAACCATGTGTTTAGTATTTCGTTGTGCAGATCATCAACTTAAATGTTTATGACGTATAGAATTTGTGGAAGCTTGTAAAATAGTCGTCGAGTATTGTAGTATTGTCGCTGACTATACCAATGCGGTGCGCAGATCCGTGTTGCGTACGGTATAAGCGAATGGTTTTAATGTAGCAAAACTCAAGATGTTCTTGTCTTGTGTAGTCCTGCAGGATATTTTGAACTATACTTTAGCATCGAGATGTAACATTTTATATCAATATAATTTAATTATAATCGTGATTAAGAATATAGTTGCCAAAGTAAGTGAATATTTATTATAATTATCCCTGTATTTTTTTATTAGTAATGTTGGTGTTTTTTTTTTATTAAATAGAGCTAGAGCTATTTACTCGGTTGTGAATAATTGGAATAAAAGGGTGTTTTTATATGGATTGCTGTTGCTCGCTGTGTAGTCCTGAAGGATATTTTGAATTATACAGCATCGAGATGTAACTTTTTATATCAATATAATTTAATTACAATCGCGATTAAGAATTTAGTTGCCAAAGTAAGTGAATATTTATTATAATTATCCCATTATTTTTTTTATTACTAATTATGGTGTTTTTTTTATTAAATAGAGCTAGAGTTATTGACTCGGGTGTGAATAATTGGAATAACAGTTTGTGTTTCTTTGTGATTCGAGCAATAACAATCCGTGTAAATATTTTATATGAAATGACACCATTTTATATAACCACATATAACTATTTTATATGATACGAATTTGTCACATCATGTTATAAACAATATAAACACTTGACATTGACAAAATTTATATTAGCACATGCTGTTAACGAAGAAGAAGGAGAATCTTCAGATTTATGTCTAAGCAATTCTCTCGGGCTCATGTTATAAGTTGCACAAACAGCCATCTTCTGCAACACAAATTAGGTGTTGATATCTGCAACATTCCCACAGAATACCGTATGTCATAATGCTATAAAACTACCTGAAATAAACGAGTATCTCTTTTTGACAGCGTATGCCGCAAGCTGAGTCACTTCGATAATTTATCTAAGTGCATCCCAATTGAGAAATGTTATGCCTAAAATACTGTGGTGTAGACCGAGAACCATCTTACAACTTTAGAGATTGCATTTCTCTAAAGTTGTAAGATGGTTCTACATCGCCAAAATTAGAAACTCACCCTTTTAGTTTAAAAGTGACGTGTCATCACACACAGAACACGTGTGACACAGAACAATCTCGTAATCATCCTTAGAAGTTTAGTAAATCAATTAAAATTCTGTTGCAATCAAACAACTTAAAATAGATAGGTAAATATATTTGACATAACATTACACAGACACAAAATAAGTACAAAATTAAATACTAAACTTAACTACTAACACTAAGGGCCGATTTCACCGATGAACATAAACGCGTTTAGTTCGTCCTAAACTCGGTTTACGCGTTTACCGGAGTTTAAAGTTCCAAATTGCATTTCACCAACATAAACTAAACGCAGTTAGAGCGTAACTGAGTTTAAATTCTGAACGGCCGATGTTTGGCGTTTAGCTCTGTAAACGCGTTTTGTTTGGAGCTTCTAACATAAAAACAAATATTCGTGTTAATAGTTGTGTGATTATGATTAGTTCAAAGATGGAAATATCATTGTCACTAGCTTTTGAGGTAAACGATGAGGATGAGTATTATTCGTCGCTCAAGTCGCCCGAGATGGATACGTGAAAGAGAAGAACACTTTCGACACTTATTATTATTTTTTTATTTGTATTTAAAAAAATCAGTAGGTAGGTACTTATAAAAAAAAAGAATAATAATTCCGGACATTTCACACAACATAAACTGGCCCCAAAGTAAACAATGCTTGTGTTATGGGTACCACTTGACTGATTACTACTTATATACTTTTTTAAATACATACATATTATACATAGAAACACTCAGACCCGAGACAAATACTTGCAGATCGTCCAAACATTTGTCCCGCGGCGGGAATCAAACCCGCAACCTTTTGCGTCTCAGCCGGGCCCACTGCGCCTCTGTGATGCAGTGGGGCTGCGTCACAGAGAACGTCTAAAAAAATTCAAGTGATTAAAAAAATAATAATAATCAAAATCAAGTACCGGCAAACAATGTTCAAATCAAATGAAAACACCACGCACACTCAAGTCGAGAATTCAGCAACAAAACTAGAGATGTCAATTTGACAGCCACATAATGTGACAGTATTGACGTTGACAACCTGTATAACATGCATGACATCTGCGCTTAGATTTAAGGGGATGTTTACGCTTTATGGCCCTAAACTTCGTATTCGTAAACGCGATCAAATTGTAGCCGGTGAAATCCGTTTAACGAAAACCAAGTTTAGAACTTAAGCCAAACTTGGTTTCGAATACAAATGGTGAAATCGGTCCTAAAAGAAAATTAAAATACACGAATTACAAACAACACACAAAGTAGCTAAGAAACAAGGTGGCTGCAAGGAGGTCTGTGTGGTAGACCAAAAAGGACCACTCTCAGCTTATTGTCACTCTGCGCCATTAGGCGTAGGGCAACGCTGGTTTTCAGACTGGGCCTGTGTAGTAGTGACTCCACGAACAGAGAGTAAAAACAACACAACTGTAATTAAAAGAAAGAAATACCATAAACACACATAATTAGTAAATAATTTATAAATTTAACTAAGTAATAAATAATAGTTTAAAAAAACTAAAAAAACACGCTTTATATAGAAAACCAATTTTAATAAATGTAAGTAAGAAAAAAATGTTTTATTTAAAAAAAAAAATATTTTCTACCTTTTAGTTTAAGGATAATCGGATATATATATATATATATATTTTTTCTCTCTCTCTTTTTTCTCCTATTATTGCCTTGTCATCGGTGTTTGACAGGCGTGCAAAATTTGAATGAAATCTGGCCGTTTAAAGTGGGTCAAAATCGCGTCCTAAGGAGTCGGTTACAAACATACAAACATACATACAAGTGAAGCTAATTTTATATTAGTTTCACTTGTATGTATGTTATAAAAAATCAGTATAAGAAAATAAAATATTTGTGAGACCGGCATAAGCTAAACAGAAATACCCTAACCACATAATATAGTAAAATACCAAATTCACTAATTCGTTCCTTTATAAATTCCAGGTTCGAACATGGGACAAAATACAGGCTATTATGAAATCGGAGGAGGGGCTCGGCATCGAGTATGACGAGAACGTAATTTGCGACGTGTGTCGATCTCCCGACTCGGAGGATGGCAACGAGATGGTGTTCTGCGATTCCTGTAATATCTGCGTGCACCAAGCTTGTTACGGCATAACTGTCATTCCAGATGGTACGTATGATTTTACTAAGCTGTTATAAAACTCATGACTCATAAAAAAGGAGCAATAAATTTATTTATAGAAAATCAGAAATCGTTACAGCCTTCTCTAGGATTTGGATTTCCTTTAACAAGTTTACTTGTGTGTTTCAGGTCAGTGGCTGTGCAGACCCTGCGGTGATGGCGCAAAACCCACATGCGTTCTTTGCCCCAACCTTGGAGGTGCTATGAAGTGTACTCCGTCCGGTCACAAGTGGGCCCACGTCAGTTGCGTACTCTGGATTCCCGAGGTATCTATCGGTTGTGCTGAAAAAATGGAGCCCATTACTAAAATATCGTCCATTCCTTCCTCGCGCTGGTCCCTGTTATGTGTGCTCTGTCGCGAACGCAAGGGGGCGTGTATTCAGTGCTCGGTCAAAAGTTGTAAAACTGCGTACCACGTTACCTGCGCTTTTAAACATGGCCTTGAAATGCGAGCTATCATCGAAGACGAAAACGCAGATGACGGTGTAAAATTGCGATCCTATTGTCAAAAACACAGTGTTAATTCAAAGAAAGAGAAATGTCCTGGCTCTGGCTCTGAGGAGGAAGAAGTAAAGAAAAAGAGACGGAAGGACATGACATCTGAGGAAAAAACCCAGGCTCGCACCGCCCGTCTGCACGAGATCGAAAAAGAGTTCGATAAACATGTCAGCGTCAAGGACATCAGCTCACATCTACTTGACGTCGACCAAGACGCTATCAACTACATCTATCACTACTGGAAGCTGAAGCGGCGATCAGCGCACAACAGGCCTCTCCTGCCTCCCAAGTCCGACGACAACGATATCATGTCGCACCGCCAGGAGCAAGCTGATCTCGACAAAATGAAGATGTTTGTACAGCTGAGGCAGGACCTCGAGCGAGTTAGAAACCTATGTTATATGGTGAGCCGGAGAGAGAAGCTTTCACGCTCATTCTTTCGTCAGAGGGAACAAACGTTTCACAAACAAGTGGCAGTTCTATCGTCGGGAGTTCAGATAGTGAAGGAAGAGATGGATGCTATAATCGAAGCTAATCACGGACCTTCTATATACGACAGGCTTTACTCGCACCCTGGAGCCACTGATCACAAAAGCAACTTTGAGGCTTTGCTAGAAAAGATGGCGCCGAACCGGGCTGAGTCCGCCGATGACAAGAAAAAAGACCGCAACGGCTTGGCGCGATGTTCTAAAGTTAATCCCTACAAGAAGCATTATGTGAATGGTACTCGCCGCAGTGGGAGTGCGATAAGCGGCATATCAAGTGGAGAGAGCGAATCCGAAATAGCACGCTCCGGCAAATATCGATCCCGAGCTATCGGCTCAAGCACGGATGAGGACAGAGACTCGAAGAAAAAGAACTCCACATCTCCAAAGAAAAAGGTATCACCCAAAGCGAAAGCCAAGATGATCCAGAAGTCTCCCAAAAAGAACGATAATAAAAAGAAAAAGAAGGTTCCGCAATCAAAGGAAATGGTCGAAAGCAGCACTGAAGACGACTTACCCAATCGCAGCTCGAAGAGAGACCAGCTGACCGACACCCCGCGGAGCTCTAAAAGAGACAAATCGGCTAGTGCCCAGACATTCTCAAAGAAAAGCTTAGTGCCTAGCACTTCAGGAATCTCAAAGAAAGATAAATATTTAGGTACCAGTTTTACCGAAACGCCGAATAGGGAAACAATACCCAGCACTTCAGGTGTATTAAAGAATGAGAAAGAACCTGTTTCCAGCACCTCTGCAATTACTAAAAAAGATAAAGATTTACCAAGCACTGCTACCTCGAAGAGAGACCGATTACCTAGTACTTCTGGAGCTACAAAGAAAGAGAAAGAGCCGATTTCCAGCACTAAAATCATAAAAAAAGAGAAAGAACTTATTTCCGGTACGTCTAGCACCTCGAAGAAGGAAAGGGAACCGATGCCTAGTACTTCCGGAATTTCAAAGAAAAATCATGTGATAAGCAAATCTTTGCGACAAATGGAGAAAGAAATGGCAGCAGGCAGATTCGGTATATCGGGAAGTGACAGTGACGATCTGGATCTAAGACCTATAACTACTAAAAGAAACGTTAAATTCCCTGTCGACATCTATTCTACTAGTAGTGATGAATCCTCAAATGAGAAGAACGAATGGCCATTTGAAAATAGTAAAATCAAAACAGAAAAGAGTGAAAGATCTAGACCGATAAGTTCTCCTGGTGGCAATGATTCCCAACAATCTTTTAGAACCAAAGCAGCTATGAAAGAATTCATTCATGCCGACAAAAAAGAACAGCAACAAGAAGAAAAGCCTGCTCCAAAGAAAAGAGGTCGTAAACCATCCAATAAAGACAAGAAACTCCCCGTTGCATCCAAGACGCAACTTTCCGAAGATGAGTCGAGAAGCAAAGATAGAAAACACTCTAAACAAAGTGATCATCCGGGAATCGTACCTCAGAGGCAAGCTGCTAAAAAGGCTTCAGAAAACATGCGTTCTACTACGTCTGGCAAGAAAGAAGAAACCGGTGTTCCAGAAAGACAAGTCGAAGACCCCAAAGGGAAAGGCAAAGGCAAAGGTAAGGGAAAAGAGATCAAGAGCCCAACTGGCAAAATACCTAGAAAGTCGTCTAAGGACGATAAGGACACTCTCGCTTACGTTCCGCAACGGCAAGCTGCAAAGAAGGCCGCAGCGCACATAAAGAACATTGGAAGTAAAGTGCCAGTACCAGAAAGTGCAGAGGGCAATATCAAGAAGAAAGATGATAAGATTGACTCTAAATCGCCAGATGAGCACATGAAAAAATCACTTTCGAAGGAGAGTTCATCTTCGTCGAGCAGCAGCAGTAGCAGTTCGTCCAGTTCGTCTAGCTCTGATGAGGCGGCCGAAAAGGCGGCGCCTGGGCCCAAGCCGACTGCCAAGGCACGCGAGATCAAGCCTATTTCCCGTCCGCCTTCCATGTTTTCACCTCCTGGCTCTAGACCTATCCTGGACTTGCCCTTTCTCGACAAGGTGTCAAGACCGCTCTCGTCTACTAGCGCCTCGAGTGATACAGAGAGCTCACACTCCGACCGCTCCGGATCTATCAGTCCCACGCCTAAGCGGCCCCGTCGCCGCAGAAAGGGAAAGAGCACGTCCAACGATGTGTCCCCTCGCAAGGCCCCTGACAAGAAGCTTAAAACTTCCGAACGGGAGTCCGAGTGCGGGGTTGTATCGGCGGCTGCTCAAAGAGAGGAACCAGGAGGAGCCAACACGCATGATGCCGTGCGTTCTGGGTCCCGAGGCGCTACAGGCGGAGATATGCCTAATCTCACTGATGCCGGACTTGGAGAACCAGCTGCAGAGTGCGCCCATCAAGCACCCGAAGAATGCAGCCGGCCCGTTCAACTTCCAACTCCGGAGCGGAAAGCAGACAAAGAGGTTGTGAAACCAACCACGAAAACATGCACTATGGAGGGGCACGATCACGAGGACCTTCCCCTCCCGCCGAACGATACGCCAATCGACGACAAACCTAAGATGACTATCAAACTTGACAAAGAGACCATCAAAACGGAACTAGAGAGTCCGAGCAGGACTCCAGAGCCAAAGCAAAAGAACATATCGAACAGACGCATGAGTGCCAAGGAGCTAGCTACCAAGGAAGTGAAAGAGTTCCAGCCACCGCTGCCGGATGATAATCTCCGAGTACTGATCAATCAAAGGCGCCAGAGTCGATACGAATCCCTAAACTCAATTCCAATACGCACTAGCGTATCGCTTGCCAAAAACCCTCCACCTCCTCCACCTCCTCCACCACCCCTGCCTTCTGACCCACCGCCACCGCTGGAGCCCGAAGATAAAAAGAATGCAATCGCTATAATCGAAGATTATAACGAGATGAAAGATAACAAGAAACATTGGCTGCCCAAGGCTCCTAGCCCATCGATTGTTCCACCGCAGATAGAGAAACCAGGCGGAAACGATAAATACATGACTGACGAAAAATCATTCGAGCCAGAAAGCGCAGACAAATCAAGCGTCAAAATGATAGCAAAGATACAAGCCAATCTTAATGAAAACACTATGATCAAATCTCCTAGAACACCTATGGATGCAATGAGCATTCCCATGGACACAATGGAAACCGAAAATCCGACTGTAAAGAATATGAAAAAACGTTCCGCAATAGACATAGCTCAAGATGCCAGCCAAGTTCAAGGCGTAGAAATCTCGAAAAGTGCAAAGATACCATCCACAGCTAATCTTTATCCCAATCGATCCATGTTTTCGCCTCAACAAAAAGACAACGAATTGTTCGCGTTCGATATGATGGCCGTCGACGATGGATTCAATCACGATGACGACCTAATGAAGCCGTTCTCCTCGTACCCAGAGTTCTTTTTCAAAGAAGATTCCAAAGAGCAAGGCGTTCAAGAAACTTTAAATTTAGTCGACAGGCTTAGAATGCAGCTCAGCAGCAAGAAGGCTCCGACAGATAACGCCTCTCAGGAGCAATCCGTGCCAACGAACGACCTGAGCGAACATAAAGAGGAAGAACGCATGCGAGAAGCGCACTACAACGAAATGGAGCAGAGGAATGAAGCGATGGAGATGGTGCGGCCCTCGCCTCCCCCTGCGCCCGCCCCGCTGCCTCCGTCCTTCGAGCACAATAGCCACCTCGCTCAGCTCCATCTCGCGGTACCCCTCGACCTGCCCCGTCCCATCCTCATATCAGACGATTACCAACCCATATCCATGACCAGCAATGATAAATGGGCTCCGATGCAAAACGATCCCTACATGGAGCGAGACCAAAGAAACTACGACCACAACGATCAGTATATGGAAGATTTAAAGGAACCCTCTACCGTGCAGTCGGATATGCAATCCGGAGACACGACGTCGCTATCTAAGCAGAGCGATGACTCGTCGCAGCCGTCTGTGGTGATAGTGGACAACTCGACCACGACCACGATCGACGTAGAAGCGACGCAGGACACGCAGGCGTTCGACAACAACAACTGCATGATGCAACCTGACTCGCCGTACATCAGCCAGCAGAAGTGGCGCGAGAGCAAGATAGCGACTCGCCGCTCATCGGGCTCGAGCTCCAGCTCGGAGGGGCTGGCGGCGGCGCAGGAGCGCGAGCACTCGCTGCTAGCCGCGCACATGGAGCTGCGCGATGCCATGATGCCGGCGGCTGCCGCGGCGGCCGCGGCGGCTGCGGCGGCTGCTGTGGCTGCGGGCGATGCAGGCTCCGTGCTGCCCGCCATCGACTCGTATCCGCCGATCCCCGCGTACTCATGCGCCGTCGAGCCCAGCATGCCACTCAACCAATATGCCACGTACCCGCCGAGCGCGTCGCCCTTCCTCAGCCGCATGGGCTCGCTGTTCGGCGCTGGTGCGCCCGTCTGCCCGCAATTGCCATTGCCCTCCCCGAGCCCGCTTTTCGCTTACGCGACGGGCCAGCTTTTGCCGCGACAGATGTGCGCGGCTGCTTTCACATCCTCCTCGCAAAATATTGCCTTGACCACAGCCATGATTGCGCCCCCGACGCCCAAACCCTTAGATTCTCCCAATAACGACATTGACGTTACCGAAAGTAATAAGTTCCCTATTTATGTAGCATCTTCGAGCTCAAACGTAAGCGTCGGATCGTACGAAATCAGCCGGACCGCGAAAGCATCCAGCGACAGCTCCGAACCTGGACCCGGTGTCCTTTTGCAACATCTGAATCGTTCTTCGCAAGAGGCATCCCCGAAGTCGGGCGGCCCGCCTTCGAAGGCACCGCTAAAATACTCTGGCAAGTCGCCCGGGAAGAGCCCCGGCGAAGTGCCCCGCCCCGGAAAGAGACCCGCCGCCGCTGCCAGGGCGAGCGCCCGCAGCGTGCGCGGCCGAGGGCGTTCTAAGAGCCGCAGCTCCACCGCTCGCGCCTACTCCTCGATCGACTTCACAGGTAATTCTATCCAGAGCAAACTCGTCGGAACCGTATACGATTTTGAAGAGGAGCTGGCCAACGACAGCGTCGACCTGAAGGCGCTCCGAGACAGAAGGAAGTCTATCGACGTGCGAGAGGAGAGGAGGTCCGAGCACTCGTCGAAGGAAGTGACCCGGTCGCCGCACCGACAGAGCCCGCAGTATGTGAACAAGCGGCTACTGGCGATGGAGAGCACGCGCTCGCGTCCGCGCTCGGACTCGCGCTCGCCGACGGAGCGTGGCGTCGCCTTCTCGCATGTAGCGCCCGTGCTGCCGGGCCCCGTCGACATGCGCACCTATCAACCGTTCGATGTGGCGCCCCCACCGCCCCCGCCCCCGCCGCCGCCCCCACCGCCGCCGCCGCCCCCGCCACCGCCGCCTCCGCCCCCGCCGCCGCCTCTGCCCGCGTTGCCACCTGCTACGGCACACGCACCCGTGCCCGCGCTCGCTCCCGCGCTCGTGCCTGACCGGCTGCTGCCGCCCGAGCGCGTGCCCATGATGAGCACGTCCGCGTACTTCGGCGTGCCCAGGTCGCCCCCGGCACTACTACCGGTGCCAGAGCTCCCCAGAGAGCAGTACGCCCCGCACCTGCCCAAGGTGTCGCTCTCGGACTCGCGCAACCAGCTCAAGGTAAAGATAAAGGGGCCCTTCCTAGACGCGAACTACTCAAGCTCCGTGCCGATGGCGGTGGCGCCACCGCCCGTGCCTGTGCCCGAGGTACCTGCCAGCATCGGCATCGGCGCGTTGAACGCAGCCGGTGCGGTCGCTTCGTGCATGACCGGCTCCACGAGCTTGCGGCGCATGCGAAAGAAGGAGCTGCTGCGCCAGTACTGGACCCAGGATATGAACATGGACGCGGCGTCGATGATGGGTGCGGTGCTGCCCGTGGCGCAGCCCTCGCCGCTTTCGCGCGCTGTCATCACCATCCCGAAGGCGGTTGCCTCCATGACCTGCATACCCACGCGCGAGGACTACAACATCATCGAAACGCCCGTTGAAACGCAGAAGAAGCAAAAGCGCAAGGTGTCAAGCGGCCTTTCGCGCGAGTTGCGCCACCTCAAGGTCACCATGAATGACGAGCTGGACCCGTCGGACGACGTGAAGCTGTCTTCGTTAGTGGCGAGCACGCCCCCGGCGTACTCTCAATCGCACGCGCACGCGCATGCGCTCGCCAAGAAGCGCGCGCGCTCTTCCGCCAAGCCGCCCAAGAGTGCAGACGGCGCGCAGCTCGCTCCCAAGCTCAAGATAAAGCTCGGCACTAACACGGTGCAGCAGGTGAGTGAGGAGCCTTCCGACCTGCGCCCGCCTAAGAAGCGCATGCTGCCGCAGCCTAGCTTCGAGGACTTGCGCCGCGAGAGCATGAAATTCCGCAAGATGGTCATGGCGGACTTTGAAGAAAACGAAAAGACCCGCACGCACAAACACAAACTGAGCAAGAGCGAGAAACGCAAAAAGAAGAAGGACAAGAAAGCACTAAAAAAGAAAGCTTTGAATGACAGTGAAAGTGGAGCAAAGCTAGTGTTAAAGATAAAGTTGCCGGTCGCTCCTGGCGAGGAGGCAGGCGCGGGCTGCTCTGGCGCCGCCGCCGCGGCCGCCGCCGCCGCCGCGCCCGAGCCGGCCGTCGACCCCATCGACCACTACGACCCGTCAGCGCCCGACCCGCTCGCTATCGACACGCCCTCGTACGCAGAGACGACGACAGCGATGCGCAAAGTGCGCACGGAAAAGGTCACTCCGATCCGGTTAAAACTGGCGCGCAGCACGCAGGGCACCAGCTACGTGATGCAGAGCGAGGAGCTGGCCGCCTCCGCCGCCGCCTCCTCGTCGGCGCCCGCTGCCGCGTCCGCTAGCGCCTCCGCGACCGCCACGGACGCCAATAACATACACTCTGACGTTAGATGATATAAACGCAAATGGCGCTCTAAAAAGTGAGGACCAGATAGTCGTTTATTGTGAAGTGCCGCGGTCGTGAAATCTCCTGTACATTGAACTGAATTAGCTGTAGTAACTGTACATATTGATGTAATATAAACTATTTATTTGTATAGATCGAAAGCTCAATGATTAACTTAAAGTTACTCTAAGATGTGTAATTTAAAGCAAATTTTACTATAGCATAGCGTTTTAGATGATATACACTCCAGGTGGAAATTTTATGGTACAAATGCGTCGAAAATAATACGAATAGCGAACTCTGCGTTGATAAGTTAACCAGGCTCAATTATGCTGTCAAAACGAACCTTCGCGTAATCTGGTTGAAAATATTTGCATCGACGACTTGTGCCATGATAGTGTCAAGAATTTACAAAAAACGGTTAAAACAACTTAATAAAGTCACTTACATCACTAAGTATATATCATAATATTATCAAAAGTCTTTTATAAAATCAAACTGCTCTGATTATTTCGACTCGCATTTGATGTCTTTTTTGGTGCTGCCAGTTCTTATATGAAAAACTCAAGTGAGCGCGAGTGGACGTTGTTGTTAGGGTTCATCATACTTTTTTAATATAATTTTAATTATTAATTTTGGTGTTTATTTTGGTACAGAATTAGAATCTCACTTGTTCAGGTTTTCCCAATAAATCCCCAGAAGACAATGCTATCGCGTGTTGGTGTGTGTGACTCACGCACACAAGCTTTCCTAGCCTGGCCTATTTTTTAGTACCTTGAAGTTGACGGGAATAAACTATCTAGAGTGTATATCATCTAAGCATAGCATTATATTTTTGTTGTTTCTATTTCACTTTGCATGTCGAATCTCATAATTATTTTCATTATTATATTTATTTTTATAATATGATATCTGTTTCATAGACAATATTGCCAATGTTGTTTGATAGCTTGCATATCACAGTAGAGGTCGGTAAGTGTACGGATTCGTACGGATATTTTCAATATAATACCAAAACTATTTATTGGTATTTTTTCCAAAGTACCTTCGGTAGGTACGATTACTATATTATCCACATTATTTGGTAATACAGTATTTCCTATATTTCATTTTCATTCGCACAAACATGCCATTGGACAGTAACTATTTTGAATTTTGTTGTGTAAACCGGTAATGACTAGGGCATCGAGAACCGAACATATTTTAAGAACCGATTCTTTCGGATCCAGTTTCAATATAAATCCGGATACCCGGTTCTCTCGGTTCTTCCGATTCTTTGAAAAATCTGTGAATATAAATAGATACTAATACATGTATGTACTAGTACTTGTGTAACATTATGTTTAGTTATTTTTTTAGCACCCAGAATCAGGTTAAAACGGTTTCGATGCCCTAATAACCCTTGGAGTTCCGTACCACCCACCTCTTTATCACAGCAGACATCACATCACACCACATCCGTTACCTTTTGTATTTATATAGCTAGTTAAGTCACATGATGAAATATGCATTTAATGTTCTGTGTCTGGATGTATATAAGTATTATATCAGTCGTCTGGTTCCCATAGTACAAGCTTTGCATAGTTAGGGGCTAGATGGCGTTGTGTGAAAAATCCACAAATAATTTATGACCGTTTTCACTAACGTGATGCCTAGTTAAGTAACGATTGTTTACAAACTGGCACTTCGGTCCATTTATGGTTTGCCTAGCATACACTACCGAATCGGCTGAACTTTAGATTGCGCCTAACGGTGGGTAAAACTCTTTTTTTTTTGCTTTAGTCTACTTTAAATATTTGGTAATCAGATTTAGGTATCTCCAGCGTTAGTGAAAACGGGCATTAGTTAATCTGTGAGCCAAGTACTTACCTCTGTAACAATCCATTACAATCGGTTTCAATGTAAACTACGCTTCATTCAGCTAAAATTTCAATATAAAAAAAATCTAAAACCGCTACAGTTACGGTTTCGTACTGGTTTCTCGGTGCTGTGTCACGACTCTCAAAGGCTCGAAAGTGAAACTGATTGAAATTTATTGGAATAGACTTACGTAGTGCTCAAACTGGTCCTGTAATTAATTGATGATGTAACATTATTTTATGTCGATCTGACGAATACTTGCTATTAAAGTCAAGCAATCGATTATTTCATTTTCTATTACTGTCTCTGATGCTGCTTTGAAATATGAATTCAAACGATTTTTTAAGCATTATTGCAGTGACTATAATTTATATAAAAGTTCTTATTATTGCCATAGTTAATGTAAAATTTTATTGATTCATAGAATTTTTGAGCTTTTTTACAGAAACATTGTTAAAGCACATTTTTTTAATATTATACCTACTTGTAAATATTATTGCATTGTCACAACACAATAGTTTTGTCCAACATATGCTGCAGTTTTTAAATTATAATATGAATTTGTAATTAGTTTGCGTTAAACGACATGAATTTATTATTTTAATAAAATAACATGATCTAGTGCCGTCATATTAATAGAATGTACCGAGAGAAACTGACTATTATAATACAGTTATCGTATAAGAATGCGTAGGACTTGTGATGTTCAAAGACCAAAGATACTATCACATTGTAGTAAGCATGGGCATTCATTTACGCTAAATCAAAGTAAATTAATCCATATATTGACTAAAAACGACATGACATATAATATAAACTTTTGTTATATAAAAGCCTGCATTACATATGCCCCAATACTAAAACGCCACTTTGCTACAATTTGAGTTAATCTTAAAATATGTAGACCTCGCTACCCAAACAATATTGTCATTTTAATGATTTTTAAAGTATATTAAAATTGTAAATCGATGTTTTTTTTTATATTTTATATTTTTAAAATTGGTTTATCATCACGACAACTGACGATATGAGTTATACAGTACTAATAATGAACTTACATTATTTTAGAAATAAACAAAAGAGACATCTATATTTTAAAAATAGCTTTACTGTAAATATGGCATTCTATTGAGAATATAAAGAAAAGTATAATAATTTAAATCATTATCTATAGATAACTGCCCGCTAGGCAGACACTGGTACATTATATATCATATTGTCGCTTGCAGTTTTTTCATTGTACACTATTTACGTGGCATAATGTTTGCAAATACAGCATTAAAATGCAAAAAGAAACTAATCAACAGGCTTTGCAGACGTCTCTTCAGATCTCTGCTTACTTGGGGTCTTGAAGATGTATAAAGTGGGTAGTCAGAGGCACGTCCAAACATTATACATATTTCATATATTATATTTAGTATCTTCTTGAGGCGTATACTCTCTCAATCCTACTTATTGTGACAAAATTATTTGATATTTAATATTTTATTAAAAGAAAAATGAAAAAGGAGGACAGTTGTTGACAGTTATGAGAATGTGTATAAATAGTGGTTTGTGCAATATTCGGCAAATACTCATCGGATAGTCAGTTTGTATGACCGAGGGCAGACAACATAGATTTAAGTGCATGTTTGTAAAATTTAATGTTATATTTTCAGTGCATCTATAGATAGACATTGGAACTACTAACATTTTCTAATGAAGTAGTTAATTTCTGAAGTAGTTATTGTATGTACCATCTTGTATATTAATTTCCTTATATACCTATTTCAATCGTCACTGTTTTTCACAGTAAATGACCTTCATTTTTAATTACACATACTGGCACAGAAACTTGGCCACTTATCAATTTTACAAACACTAAGTATATAAAAGAAAATATTTTATCGCAGAAATATCCACAGTTGCAAAAATTACAATACTCACTTTGATAGTATCTATAGACAGACAAACCTAACATAGCCGATTCACACCAATGTTGAATGATCCTGTGACAAGGACGGGAACTAGCTCCAAAAATCATGTAATTGAAATTTATTTCATAATATATTTATTTCTTTTATCTCTTTATTTTTTAGGCTGTTCAGATGTCCTTTGAATTCGCGTGTTTTTATTCATCGAAATGCATTCTCGTACATGGATTTTATTTCCAGCTTCAGGGGTTTTTGCATAATATAAGTAATACAAGTTCATAATATAATGAATTTGTTTGAAAAAACACTCATTATTTCACTAGTAGATTGTTCTTTATCATCATGTATGGTTCACTTTGTTTACAACGTCTATCGTACTTCGCGCCGGTCTAGTTTATGATCATGACTTCACGAACTTTCCGCACCGAACTTCATGTAAGTAAACTTTATTCAAGTTGTTTTTTACGTAAGTGTAAATTACAATTACATGAGTGAATGGGTCGATCAGGAAAATTACGAACTTGACGAATTTATATTTAATGAACAATCATTTTTCCTATTTTGACTCATTCGACTTCTCTAGCTAGAGAAGTTATGTTAGTCTTAATTGTAACATATGCATAAAATAAAGTTTTCGGTTGGTAAAAATTACAACGTAATATAATGATATAATAATAATGATAAGCTCTACCGATAAAATATTTTCAGCAAGATTTATCTTCAATCTTACTTAAATACTTAACACGCTGAATCTATCAGGGTGGTGCTATAAGAATAATGCTCGGGATACAAGAGGCTAATATTTCGATCAAACTATTACCTCTGACTTCGTGCATACAGAAATAGTTTCATTTCGAAGCTAGTGAGAGTCTTGAACTAGAATTGTTTGATAGGCTGGGTCCTACATTCTGAGTTAGTAACGCTAATTTTACTATTTTGGCTTGTGTATTCGATTCGTGTGACCCTTGAACTAGTATCCGATCGGCTAGTGTGTCAACGCGTTTTTTTGAAGTGAAAACTTCTTTTAGCGCGGTACGCGTATATTTTTTTTATAAAAGGGCAAAACCTCTGGATTCGCCACACCGTTACCGTCTGGGGCGAGACGCAGCCGGCTGCCGCGCTCGCCCCATTTGATTATAAACCTTAATTCACATGTTTACAGTCTACTTTTGTATGGAGAAGTTTTCTGAGTTAGGTTCTTTGATATATTATCTACATTCTGAACAAAAAATATTGCATCTTCTGTGTTCGTTCAGTATTTGATTGGCAGTCGCCATAATTACTGATTTTGAAGTGATTTATTACTAAACTCTAACGCGCCAAAATAAGTTTTCATTTCTGTCGGCACTCCCGGAGTGCAACCCGTTTTTTTTTTATTTTTTATTCATGTTGTTTTTTTGTAAGAAGACGTATACACGAAGCCAGATATGCTTGAAATAAAGCCTTTTCGCGTATCCGCGACATAAGCATTTCCGTACATTTTTGGTAAATAATTAGAAATTTAAATTGTTTGAGTGTGGCATTTTAGCCCATAATTAATGGTACAATGTCACAGTGTGTGAAGTTAAGTGTTACCATAAAATGAAGTATTTATAATATTTATATAATTTAAAAATTAAATTAGTAAAAAAAACCTAAAAATATGTACACTTGTGTAAATAGTAGAATAAAATATGATTGTACAAAGTGATAATAAAACTGTACATACATAATGATTGCATCTAAAGATAAAAATTAAATATTTCCGTAATTCATAATGTAAGGCAAAGGCTATCTTCAATGAATGAATACGTACGATTAATCTCATGTCTTCTTATTAATTAATCAATAATACATTCGGTAACATTTAAAAAGTTAATAGTCGGCTTTATCAATGTTTTACCCATTTAATGTTAGGCACTGCAATGGACTAACTTCCATGAAACATTTTAGTCACAAAGGCTGTACTTTATGTAATGGAAACTATACCTTCTCACATACATTAATTGAATAGTTAGAAAACGAATCCTTAAAGTACGATATTGTATGCCAGATCGGGACTGCGATTATGTAATCCTGTAACTATCAACACAATCATTATTATCGGCTTTTAGTTACTATTGATGAATTGGTTTTACACATTGGTGTTGAAGGTTGATTGTAACACATGCTGTCATATTAATAGAAATCTAATGCACATACCATCAATCTATCTTGTCAAAAATGGTTCCAGTTACAATCAAATTTATGATTGAAACAATGCCTATACGTAATACCAAATCCTCTGTATTGAATAGAAACTGAAACATGATTGTGATACAATCAAAGGTAGTTTCAGTTTCAGAAATCCATAAGTACCTAATAGTAATTGACTAGTAATTGATTAATGGAGCAAGTAGGCAGTAAATAAGAGTGAAGCTGTCTAGTTTAATAATAAAAGCAGGCTTTGAGTTATTAAACATTTCCTAAAACACTTAACATACATTTAAGTTTTTGTTTGTTTCATACGATAGTCAATTACCGATCATGGTCGATGGTTAAATCACTAAACCCCGTATAGAGCTTATCGTTACGTAATAAACATTTTGAATCTTTTATTAGATGAAAGTACCCCTATCTCTAAGATTTAATTTTAAGGACCTAGCGTGTTTTCATCATGGACCATGTGAAATCCTTTTTTTTTTTTTAATAAACTTTCGTTTGCAGATTCTGAATTATTAAAATTTCATACATTAGACTCACCAACGTTTAAGGGTCTAATAGTGCTCGAGAGTCAAAATAACAATGTAAATAACAGGTTATTAATAAATTATGCATTTCTCAGTTTGTAAATATAGGTAGACACTTAATTAATGAATTCGTGTGATTAAATTCTTGATATCCATCGGAGAGTTATTTAAATTATGTAGAAATTATACCTAAGCGATTATAAACGTTTGATCAACTTAGCCGATATTTTAAAATATTGTAATCGTTACGTCAAACAAGACGTCTTAGACGAGCTTGCGCTGTTTTGTTGTTATATTAGGGTGTCCGATTGCAAAGCCACTTGTGGCATATAACATTTCCGGATCAAAATTATTCATCTTTCCTACTAATATTATGTATGCGAAAGTTTTTGCGGATGTTTATTGTTTATTTGTAGATCACGCCGTAACGGAATTAACGGATTTGGATGAGCCTTTGTTCTATACCAAGTAATCTTGTGTGGCCTGGAATAGCATATAGGCTACTTTTTATGCAAGTACCGCGTGTACGAAACCGCGAACAGAAGCTAGTAATAGATAGTTTGATTAAATAGTATTTTCCATCCAACAGGCGAGTCGCCTAGTTACTCTATCGTTTACTCTCAATAGCGACAATAGCTACAGATTGGGTTCTTAAATATTAATCTAAACGCACAAAACAATATTCCGCTAACGTGAACATTAACATCACATTACAACAAATTATTGTGTCGATCATTACCTTGTTACTGTGATTTGTTTATTTATAAATTGATAAAATAAGAGTTAAAAATAATTTTGTATTCGAGATTCCGATATCAGGGAATAAAAATAATCGTTGTACATAGTTATTTGTTTATTATGTTTTATAAATCTATTTTTACTTTGATGTATGTAGTTATTGAGTTTAATGAAGTAATATATGAAATTAATTTGAAGCTGGTTAGATATATTTTCGTGCTATAAGCGCATGACTTTAAACTGAGTATTTTAATTAACTGAGTTCTGGACCCTGCATGAGTTTATATGGAACTGTTATTTAGGTAGGTGTGGCTCTTGTGGCATTACTAGGTATGTGTGTTATGTTGATACGTTATGTATTGTATTGTATATGTTACGCGGAGACTGGAGGCGGTGCGGGCTCTCTGCCATGTTGATAATTTTCAATGGATATGGATCGATTTCTTTAATACTTGTGTAATCATGCTTCGTAATAATTCGTCGATAGCTCCCATTGCTGGCTCCTTGAAAATTAAAAGATGAGAGTACACTATTTTTAGTTATGGGCCGGCACCAGGACTTATCGATTGTCGTATTTAAAGCCATGGCTGACCGTCTCGTACCAGTCATTAGAAATAAGTCAAAATCATTACATAATTATATTATTTATGATGTAGCCTGTATAATCGGTTAATAAGTATTAGCTTTAAGAGATTAACTTCTTATACCATTATCCGTATAAGTATTATGATCAACAATATTTCCATTGTTTTAAACTAGATTTTTAGATTACCTACTAATGTTTATGAATAATTTGTACAAAGTATGTAAGTGTAAGTGATTATAGCGGCAGGCAGGTGGCGATGGAGCGAGAGGGTATAGTCGTGTTGTGCGCGGGTCTGTAAATACTGTACAAGTTGTCTTGTAAAATAACAAGTGTTTTCAATGTGCACATAGTCGCCTCATTTATTATTATTATTTTTAGATCAAATACTGTTTCTTTTTATTATTTTCCTCACGGCAAGTCAGCGCGTAGCGTTGCGTAGTGATAATGTCTTGTTATTGTACGTATGCACATAGCATTCAGATTATAAGTGTCTATCATCGTACATAAGTGTATGTTACAATTTTGCCAGAAATCTTAAATGTTGTCCGTTGATCAGTATGAAACTTTGAATATCTAATTATTTCTAGCTGACTTGTCCCAATATTATAAGTTCTGTCTGTTCTTATATTCTGCTATCTGTTGCCGTAGGATAATATTGTTGTTTTGATCCGATCTGTAATTGTAAGTAATCATTCAATAAAAAGAATGAATAATAATGCGACTTTTGCATTATTTATTACACGAGTCCCGTCCCACACAGCATAAAATTAACTATCTGGATAGAGATATTCAAGTTTTAAACTAAACATCATTATGGTTTGATAAAGGGTTGGTTGACTTGACACTTGACTGATATCACAGCTCAGTTGGCACTAGCTCTGCCACCTGCGCTGTAGGTGGTGGGTTCGACCCCTCCCAAGATGAACATTCGTGTGATAAACGCAGATGTTTGTTCTGTGTCTGGGTGTTATTAAAAGCATCTTAAATTTAAAAAAATATTGGTGGACAAAGCACACGAACACCAACTAGCCCTAAAATAAGCATATTTCGTATTATGGTGATCAAATGACTGATCGATTACTTACCTATATAGGTACTTACCGTCATGCATGTACTTTTAAGTACATGCATGACGACCTCTGTAGCGCAGTGGGCTAAGGTCCGGCTGAGACGCAGAAGGTTGCGGGTTCGATTCCCGCCGAGGGACAAATGTTTGTATGATCTGCAAGTATTTGTCTCGGGTCATGGTGTTTCTATGTATAATATGTATGTAGGTATTTACCAAAAAAAGTATTTAAGTAGTAGGTATATCAGTCATGTGGTACCCATAACACAAGCTCTGCTTACTTTGGGGCCAGATGTGTGAAATGTCCGGCATTTATTATTATTATTATTTTATACCTTAAATAATAATACACAGTGAATCGAACGCTCGACCTTTAGCGCAGAAGATTGATAGATTACTTGGTTACTACTTTAGGATGCATCGTCGTTTCAATGTATCTACGAGGTATGTTTTGGAAGCCAGTAACTTTGGTTTGGCAAACCCGTTTGGTTTTCGGTGGCAGAGTTACTACCAACTGAGCTGACAGGCCAGTCTTAAGTATGTACTAAAAAATACAGGTATTATATTAGTTCCTTTGGTTCTAATAGTACAAACTACGCTTAGTTTCAGGCTAGATGTTGTCCACAAATATTTATTTATATATCTTTTATGTTAACATACCTAGAACACATTAGTGAATAATATAGGTATCATGTATGATGAAGTAATGACGACCTGCATACCTATTCAGACAAAATTCAGTAGGTAATTGTAGAAGATATATGTAGGTAGGTTAGGTACCTACCTAAGATGTAGATATATATATCCTTAGAATCAATCGCGATTGATGGAGAAGTTCGTTGTGGCTACTTAGTAGGTATGTTTATTTTCAGAGAGCACTCGTAGTAGGTATATATTCTTTATAACTTCGTCGTTCTTAACTGAAAAACAAAGTTAAGCACTCGGCAAAGACGGAACCAGGATGGGTGACCGCAGTGCTATTTTCATTGGAGAACTTTAAGCTGTCGGTCCTGGCTTGTCAATGGTTGTTGGCCAAGACGGCGGCCAACAACCATTGCCAAGTCAGCTCTCCAGGTCAGGTTTTAAACGATCTATTAACTACGTCATCATCACTCATCAGAGTTGAATCTTCCGAACCCCAGTTCAGGAAGAATCCGGCAATAAAATCGTCTGGTCTCAACAATTTTTTGCTAATAGTTTATCTCACAAGGGAGTGACGTCACGGATGTCAGCTGATGCTAAGTCTCGGTGTTAAAGTTTGCGTGTTTAAAATAAACAAAGCGTTACCAGTGTGAACATCTTACTTGTACTTGTAAAATAGTGCTTAAATAACTAGTACAACTGAAATAGACGTGATACAGTGTCCACTAACTACATTTTTATCAAAATTTCAATAAACTATCGTGAGTGACCCAGTGAACTACCCCTTCTGAGAGTCTCTTGACGACAAAAATAAAGCAGTTTGTAAATAAGCCCTATCCCTGCTTATGCGTTGGTACTGAATTGCTGTGGGAACGCTAGTCATTAGTGTGTGGTGACGCACTAGACCCCCTAGATTATCATCGTTCTCGGTGCCAAGCTAGGTGTGGCGCTGGAGGAGCGTGACGTCGTGTTTGCGGAGCGCGTGAGCGTGGCGCTGGTGGCGGGGACCGCGGGTGAGGTGCCGCGAGAGCGTCGGGTCGTTGTGCGTCTGGTGCGGCGTCATCTGCGCGACCAGCTGCTGCAGGCAGCGCGAGTGCGCCGCACACTGACGGCTGCTGATGCTGGCCGCGAGGCTTCGCAACGTCGTATATTTATAAATGAGAGACTGACTCGCGTGAACCAGCAACTCTTTCATCGCGTCCGGGAAGAATGCCGTAAACTTCAATGGCGGTACTCGTGGACCAAGCGTGGCCGTATATATGCGAGGCAGAGTGATGGAAAAGCAGCTTACCTTATTCGTTCGGAAGCGGACTTGAACCGGATTTTTGGAACTGGCTCCGTTTGACCTTTGTTCCGCTGCCTAGCGCCAAACCTTTTTACCTCATGTCTGCCTTTTTAGGTTGTATTCACTGTTTACACTATTTTTTACTTGCCTGCATTAATATAGGAACGGTTTCAGATTATGTGTATCTCTTAGGTTATTCCATGTATCCCGTTTTAATTAGGTATTATTTTGTTCATCCACCTGCCCCACTTACTAATAAGTCTGAAATGTGGTCTTTGTTTTTTAATATTTTACATACTATATACATTACCTTTATATTATTTTATATATATTACTACCTATTTATTACATACTCAAGTGTATATTTTATTCAATTATTAGATGAGTTTATACTATTTGGAGTGACATTTAATGCTTATTACTGCCTATTAATATATATACGTATTTTGTGGTCAATTGTGTATAGTAGAATTTTTACTAGAAAAAATGATTGATAAATACCTAAAAGTCGGTTTGTATAACCCCGGATCGCTTGGTACTAATCATGATAACATCATAGCTTCGTTTGATAGGTACTCAATGGATTTAATCGCAATAAATGAGACCTGGATTAGGCCCGGGGAAGACGACCGTGCTCCAGCAATACCTAACTATAAATTACGGCATATACCGCGGCCAACTTCGATTGCAAATCGTGGTGGGGGAGTCAGATTTTACATTAGGCAAGGGGTATCTAAATACCCGCACCTGGGCCCCCCGTTGATCCTCTACACTTCTCTGTGGAGCAAATGTGGCTTACCATGACCATCAAAGGTAAAAACTTATCGTTGGTACTGCCTATAGGCCTTAATGGCTAAATGTAGACCTTTTTTTCGATGCAATCACTGATTCAGTTAATGCATTGCCTAGCTGTGACCATAAACTGCCTTAGCCTGTCGCAAATAGTCACTATGCCAACTCATTTTACTGATGTATCCGAGTCGCTTCTTGATGTTGTATGTACTAACCACCTATGCGCAAAAACTATTATTGATGACCCTGTAGGCCGTATAACCGGCCATCATTTCATCACGTGTGAGTTCAAAATCAAGCGCGATAAAATACCACACCACTTTCTAACTTAAAGACCTTTTAACGATATATCTGTTGACATTTTAAATCGCGATTTGGAATCCATACGATGGGATTTGATTGCATCGCTGGAACATGTCGATCAAATGGTCAACTTGTTCAACTCCTGCCTAGTGACGTTATTTGACTTTCATGCGCCTTTCAAAACGGTTACCATCAAAAACCGTACCCACCCTTGGATTACCTTTACTATTAAAGAAATGATGAAACTCCGAGATGAAGCACTTCTAACATATCACAAAACGAAGTCTCAGAGTAAAAAAATATATTATAAAGACCTTAAGTCTGTTGTTAACAGTGCTCTTTTTTTTTGAAAAGGCTGCGTATTTTAAACAAAATATATACAATAAAATAAATGACCCTAAAGCTCTAAGGAAAAACCTAAAATCTACGATTCTTCCTCATAAGAATAAAGAGTTGCCATCTGATTTCCAAGACCCCAACATGGTTAACAATCATTTCTTAAACATACCCGGCAATTATGCGGTAAAAATGTCTCAGCTAACTTTCTATGAATTCAATAGGAATAGTAAAGCAGTTTTTAGCATAAGCCCTGTTAGCTGTGATACAATTATTAAAATAATAACTTCTATTAAAACTAACGCAGTAGGCACTGACCAAATAAACTTAAAAATGTTATTAATGACCCTGCCCCAATCTCTGGAGGTGTTAACTAAAATTATAAATACCTCGATCCTGACTTCAACTTTTCCTGACGAATGGAAAGTGGCTGCCGTCCTACCTTTACCTAAGGTAGGTAGTAAGGTACCTAGGGTAGATATCTAATCCTGTGGCAATGAAAGATTTAAGGCCTATAAGCATTTTACCTTGTATCTCTAAAATTCTTGAGAAAGCGGTATGTAATCAGCTGACTGAATTTCTGGAAGTCAACAATATACTGCCTGAATTACAGTCGGGTTTTAGAAAGGGACGTAGTACCGCTACTGCACTTGTAGACGTAACAGACAATATTCTTAATGCACAGGATAAAGGCATGGTCACACTGTTGGTACTTCTTGACTTTTCGCGTTTGACTGTCTGAATATTGCCTTATTATTGTCCAAGTTGGGTTTGCTGCTACTACTGTAAAGTGGTTTAATAGTTATTTGAGTGGTCGCCGCCAGCACGTCAAAATTACTAAAAATGATCGTACTATAGTCCATTAAAATGTTACATTTTTTAGGCCTTAGTGTGCATTTGTCAGAGGACGCAATTTTATTTTTTTAATGTGTAGGGGGGGTCAGTAGAAGCTTAAGTTCAAGTTTGTGGGGTCGGCACCCTTGTCCCCCGGCCGCCATCTTGGAAAAGGGGGTGCAAAGGGTTTTCGCGCTGTATCTCGTAAACTAGTTACCTTACAGAAAATTTAATCAAACATAAAATGTAGCAAATTAAATTTCCTACAATTTTATTTCTATTACTTTTTATCGTCAAGTGACCAACAAAAAAGTTATAAACAAAAATAAATGAAAATTTTGTTTGTTTGTTCTAGGTTTTACAGCGCTCCAAACTTAAACGGATTCTCGAATGCTCATAGGGATGCAATAAAAACTAAAAATTAGGCTTACTTTTCTATCTATATTTTTTTTATTCATACAATTTATTATGATCTTAACATTCCTATGCTATTATTGAACTATGTTTGACCCTTTTACCCACCACCTATGAGGTATAACATGGGCAAAGTCAAATTTATAAAAATTTAATGCATTTTTTAATGCATTTTTTGTCACTGTCTTAGCAAATCGTTTGTATCGCAGAGTGTCTAGAGTATCGTCTTTATTTCCGCCATATAAAAAGACGAAAAAACGTTCGCCAACAACACTGAGTAACGATGACTCGACTTTCTCACTCATAAATAATTTAGTTCCACTTGCTAACTCTGGATGCTTCTGCAAAATTTTTATAAATTTGACTTTGCCCATGTTATACCTCATAGGTGGTGGGTAAAAGGGTCAAACATAGTTCAATAATAGCATAGGAATGTTAAGATCATAATAAATTGTATGAATAAAAAAAATATAGATAGAAAAGTAAGCCTAATTTTTAGTTTTTATTGCATCCCTATGAGCATTCGAGAATCCGTTTAAGTTTGGAGCGCTGTAAAACCTAGAACAAACAAACAAAATTTTCATTTATTTTTGTTTATAACTTTTTTGTTGGTCACTTGACGATAAAAAGTAATAGAAATAAAATTGTAGGAAATTTAATTTGCTACATTTTATGTTTGATTAAATTTTCTGTAAGGTAACTAGTTTACGAGATACAGCGCGAAAACCCTTTGCACCCCCTTTTCCAAGATGGCGGCCGGGGGACAAGGGTGCCGACCCCACAAACTTGAACTTAAGCTTCTACTGACCCCCCCTACACATTAAAAAAATAAAATTGCGTCCTCTGACAAATGCATACCCAAATGTAACTTTTCAATGGACTACTAGTGTTTTTTCTGACGAAGTTTTTGTAAAGTAGGGGGTACCTCAAGGGTCTATTCTGGGCCCCATATTATTTATTATATTCTCTGCTGACATTATCAATTGTATAAGAAACTGTAAATATCATATCTACGCTGACGACGTCCAAATCTACATTTCATTTAAGTTAGAGGATGCTTCTTTTACTATCCGGAAACTAAACGATGACTTGTCCAGAATATCTGGTTGGTCACAGGAAAACGGTTTATTACTTAATCCACTAAAAACTAAGTTTATGGTCTTAGGTACTAAATACATGCTTAATAATTTCGACCTATAATCGGGCATCTCACTGAAGGGTGAACCAATTGAGCGTTTGTATGAGGCCCGTAATTTAGGTCTCATTATGGATGAGAGTCTTAATTTTGATAAACATATAACTAATTCAGTAAAATCGTGTTTTTATAAACTAAGGGTCTTGTACAATATTAGGCAATATTTGTGTGAGGAGTTGCGTATACAGCTCGTAGAATCTTTAGTACTTTCAAGACTAAATTACCTTGATACCATCACTGGTCCTCGATTGCTCCGCCGTACGCAACGCCTGGTACAAAGGGTACAAAATGCGTGCACTCGTTTTTGTTTTAAGGTACCGCCTAGGAGCCATGTCACACCTTTCCTAAACCAACACTCCATTCTAAAAATGAGAGCGAGACAGAAACTGCATCTAGCTTGTCTGCTTTTTGGTGTTCTTAAGCACAAAGTGACCTGACCTGACCTACAAAGTATTCACGGCTTTAAGCGAAAATTAAAAATGTACCTTACTCTCTATCAAAAGGCGACAGGTTCCCTTCTGAATGAAGTTTCTATCTTATAACTTCATATGATAACTGTATCGTAGCTGCTTTCATAATGTTTTACACCTCTTTGTCCATTACCTACACTGTTTACACCTTCAGGTTTGGGTACAATTATTGTCATTTATTCCATGTTGTCTATCCCCTCTGAAATTTTGCTTTGCTGTTGTTTTCGTTGTTTTTATTGTGACCTCTAAGACTAAAACGACACAAATAAAGTTTTGCTAGTGTCTATTTTGTGTGATGATACACTTTATCTGTATTGTTTATATAAGTATATGTTATTACTTTATATATGTAATTATTATCTCTAAATTGTTAGCGGACATCCGTGATTTCGCTCTGGGCTCTTGGTTCCAACGGAAGATCAGCGTTGTGTTGCTACAACACAACTAATGCTGAGTTGGACGCCAATTTGCGATGAGGCAGGTATAGATGGTCAATGCCGGGAGATACACACTTCTGTAATACCTTAACGTGTGTGTACTTATTTGATTGTTTAAGTTAAGTTGCTTTCTTTTTAAATTAGTAAATAAGTATTTCTGTATCTCTCATCTGACTCTGTAACTATGCATCTTTGTTAATTGTCTACACTGTCTACACGCAAATAAATGTATTTTCTTTCTTTCTTTCTTTCTTTTCACAATAGAAGGAACTCGAAAAAAAAAGGGAAAAAAATAATCATCTGGACTCGAACCAAGGACTTCTGATTTCGGGACCGCCCGATTTCCCACCTGAGCTATTATAACCTTGTAGAAGGTGGCGAAATTTAACTTCGTATTCCAATGATACTGTAGCAGTTTTTTATTGCCTGAAAACATGGATAAAACGACGTTTTCTATAAAAAAAACCTAGCTAGATCGATTTATCGCCCCAAAACCCCCTGCATACTAAATTTCATAAAAATCGTTGGAGCTGTTTCCGAGATTCAGATTATATGTATACATACATATTGGATATATATATATATATATACATAAGGTCGACCATACATACCTGGGTCGAATATGGCCAGCCGAATAATATGGCCATATACCTATATCTCTATAAGTGTATACTATACAAAACCGAACTTCTCGAAAAAAAAATGTCGAATTTTTTCATTTTAAGAAGAGTATTTCGTACATACAGTTAATTTGGCCATAGGCATATTTACCTACAACGTTGAAAATATGGCCACTTCCACAAAACGAATTAGAAAAAGAGCCCTTTTGATGTCAGTATCGACCGATTACATTATCACTCATTTTCGATGGACCCATATTTGATCATAATGAATAAGAATACTATTTTCTATACCGTAAATATGGTCAAATGTAATGTGACCATATTTACGTACAGGGTCGGAAATACGGTCATTTTCCAATTTAAAAAAAAGTTAAGATAAGTTATAAGTTACATACAAATGTATGTAACTTATAACTTACCTTAACTAAATTTTGTTTACTGATATATAAAACTTAGATAAATACTCTGTAATATTATATACTAATGGTTGATCTCACATCACAGAATATGTAAAAATTACGACTCAAAATCTTAAGGTTCGACCATATTCGACCATATTCTACCATATTCGACCCAGGTACCTTATTATATTCAGCTTATATATATGTATATACAAGAATTGCTCGTATAAAGGTATTAGATAGATAGGTTAATGTATTATTTTTAAATTTTTATTTTTATCAACTAATAAACCTATAAAATAATATTATATAAATTAAGTTACAAGCAGGAGAACTTCAATTTAATCATTAGTTTTTGTTTTTAACCAAGTAGATAATGTCTTCTTACACTCATAATACTGTTTTAGATAAATATCAAATAACATGTTATATTCAACTTAATTAACCTCTGTGGTTAATTTATATCTAAAAATAAAGTAAAAAACAGTGAATTAATGAAAAACTGTGCAACAATGAGATTTTATAATACACTAGCTGACCCGTGCCCACATCGTTGGGCGGTTACAACTTTTCAAAAATGTTAAAGTCCTAATATCACTATTAAAAAATAGATAGCTATTCAAATTATTGTAATAATTACAGAGATTAACAAAGTTACACCTAAATATTGATAGATGGCGCTAGCTGCCCGTTCCCCTTCCCGTTCCAGTTGTTTTTCCGAAAAATTTAAGGTACTAATATCACTATTAAAAAATAGATAGCTATTCAAATTATTGTAATAATTACAGAGTTTAACAAAGTTACAGATAAATATTGATAGATGGCGCTAGCTGCCCGTTCCCGTTCCCGTTGTTTTTCCGGGATAAAAAATAGAATAGAATAGAATAGAAAATACTTTATTGCACACCACAAATACATTAGACTGTTTAATGATAACATTACTACGTAGTTGAAAGAAAATAACATTATTGCCTTCTGTTTTCAAAATAGTATTTCGAGCGTTCGTAATGATGATGGTCTTCCTATGTTTCATTCTGTTTTCTTGTGTATCTCAGATTGTGACTCTTCTTTTTGCGCCCAGCATGCTCATCTGCGTTTTGATATTTGATAGATAGAAAATTTGAATTTGGATACGCTTTGCTTAGTGACTGATTACTTTATTGACTTCCTGCTTCTCTGTCCAGATGATTTTTGGCTTAGGTTAATATTAATATTTAATAGCTTGATATCTAAAATAATGCCGAACATTTCACACGGAACCATCCAGCCCCAAAGTAATCAGAGCTTGTGTTATGGGTACCACATGACAGATTTTTGGAAATACATACCTACATATTATAGGTACATATAATCACCCAGACCGGAGAAAAATACTTGCAGATCAGCCGGGCCTTGGCCCACACTTACGCACTTTAAATCAATTTTAAAAACCTAATTCCTCTAGAATGATACCTAAAGGCCCCGACCCTCCAACGCAGCCCAGCTCTTACATAATGATACTGAAACCCACAAAGCTGCGTCGACGCGTTTGTCGAGCAATTATTGCTCAAAACATTAACCGTGTAAGCGTAGGAATAGCATTACAATAAACGAAATCAAACTAAGCGGATTTCATTTTTTGTAATGCTATTCCTTGATTTTTTTATTACAGTTGTCGGAAAACATCTGGTGTGAGAGAGAATATATTGTTCCATTGTAAATATAATATCGTAAAATAAATATAGATATTGCTTCCCGCTTTTACTACCGTTACTGCCTCTATTACGTATTTAACACTGCTGGATATATACAATAAGCTGATTGAATATACCCTTTACTGTAGTATCTATACCATGCCCTTAATTGCAGCGGTTATTGTTGTTGACGACCTCTGTGGCACAGTGGGCTAAGGCCCGGCTGAGACGCAGAAGGTTGCGAGTTCGATTCTCGCCGTTGGACAAATGTTTGTGTAATCTGCAAGTATTTGTCTCGTTTCTGGGTGTTTCTATGTATAATATGTATGTATTTACTAAAAAAAAGTATATAAGTAGTATATCAATCATGTGGTACCCATAACACACGCTCTGCTTACTTTGGGGCCAGATGATGCTGTGTGAAATGTCCGGCATTATTATTATTATGATTATTATTATTATTATTATCATTTATCTACATAAAAAAAGTTTTTATTTATCTAATAGTATTTAATAGTTTATGTTTAGTTTATTATCTACATTACAGAAGCTCTGCTTACTTTGGGGCCAGATCATGCTGTGTAACAAAAATAAATATCTTAAAATATATATTTCTATACTAGCTATTTCTATTTCTATGCAGCGCCATCTGCCGGGCTGATTTGAAACCATCCAAGGCGCCAACCAAACGCATACAAAAAATTCATTCAAATCGGTCCAGCCGTTTATTTAGGAGGAGTTCAGTGACATACACACGTACAGTAGAATTATATATATAAAGAATATTATCTACTAAAATATTAAATTATCTGTACATTTACATGTACATGATCAACATTGATTATAAACAATTTAGTTTGGATAAGGATGACTGAATACTGAATACTGAATACTTATTTTTTTTGTAAATACATACATAGAAACACCTAGACCCAAAATGTCATCATCTTTCGATTCTTCCTGTGTTTTGATTGGCAAATCTGAACATAGTTAGATATATAGCCTCGCGGATTTTTTTGTTAGTAATGATGTGTAGGCACTTTAAACATGTAGGTACACATTATTTTATGAATCATTAATCGTTTTCACAGCGCACGATCATAATGAATTTTACAGTAAAATTTTGGAACCTTGGGTTTTCGAAATATTCTCTAATTTTTAGGGTACCGAAGTCCACTAGGAGCCCTTATAGTTTAGCGAATCGATGTCCATCTGTTCGTCTGTTTGTATGCCGACCCATTATCTCGCCCTTGCTCGCAGACTATTATGTAGTTTTATCGTAATTAAATTTTGCACGGTAATACATATAAGTGACCCCTACAAAGTTATGAAATAAAAACATCGTGTGGCAAATCGCTCCCGAAATGTTTTTTAAAATAGTTGGATATAATAAAATCACAAGGATAATTTTCACGTAAGTACCTAAGGCTTTACTAGATTTTAAGTAACAGCCTGATTTGTAAATCTTAAAAAATAAAACATAAAGGCCCATACATGTTTTTTGCTATGCTAATCATTATGATGTAGAATAGGTTTGGGAGCTGAACACTAATTATTCTTAACCTTACTGAATTCGGAAACCATCACTATGCATGCTCACATGCGTTTGAGCAATTGAATAATTTTGAAAATAAAATCTAGCTCACGTCACTCGCTCATTCTTTATACATTACACGCTCATTTTTTTTGGATTTATCAATTACAATCAATCATACAAACCTACCAAAAAACTAATCTTGTCTTAATAATATTATTGTACTAGCTGACCCGTGCCCACTTCGTTGAGCGGTTACAACTTAACAAAAAATATTAAAGTACTAATATCGCTAATAAAAAAAGATAGCTATTCAAATTATTGTAATAATTACAGAGATTAACAAAGTTACGGATAAATAATAATAGATGGCGCTATCGGCCACCCGCCCCGTTCCCGTTACCGTTGTTTTCCCGTGATAAAAAATAGCCTATATCCTAATCCAAGTTACTAACTATATTCATTTTAAGTTTCATCCAAATCGGTTCAGCTGTTCTCGAGTTATAAGTGGTGTGACTAACACGACTTTCTTTTATATATATAGACTACTATTATAACTATCGATACTATGATAACTATATTTATCTAACTAGCTTTATAAATATCTAGATTCAGATCACACCAATTTATAACATAAAAAGTTATTTCATGATAATAAGGAGTATGGCTTATTAGTTCTGATTTTTAAACTAGATGTCGCTGGTAAAAACGTATCAAACATAGAACGCGCTATCGTTGCGTTTTGGGAATTTAACTAGTCAGAGAGTTCATAATCACATAGATACTTACAACAACTTGCTTCCAGTTTTTGAAGTTGTGCCGCTAGGTTACCTAATCTACGAGGCCAATTAATAAAATTATTATATTAAATTTACTTAAGACAATGGTGGCAATTCGGTTGGTTCATTTCTAAAATTAGGAATTGTCTAAAATATATTTAGTTAGTCATAGCATTTGTAAAACCCATTGGTTGGTACCATCTAACTAAATTAGGAACGCTTAATTAAATTCGATGAAATTAAATTAGGATAAGTTGGTAACAGCAGAATAACAAAGCTTCATTGGCACTTCTAAACCTAATTTTAGCTAAAATCAGTTAGGTTGTAGGTGCCAACAGAATTGAGGCCATTGTATTCCTAGAAAACGTTGTTTCGGGCTGAGTTTATTAAAAAACATAGAAAATTCTAAAAACCTTACTTTTTAAAGTACAAGCTTGTTAATGTTTCGATTTAAAATAAATAATACTAGTGGTCGCCCACAGGTCGAAATTCGACCATAAATAATTAATAACTAAAGTATTTTTTTAAATTTAAATTTGAAAAAAAATATTAGCATTCTGCATTCCTTCTCTATATAAACATAAGTGTTCGAAATTCGAAAACATACTCCTCCGTAATTTTCGTAAAAAGGGGTACAAAGTTTTTGCTTCACGTATTCTTCTTCTTCTTATCGTATCACTTGTTATTTCGAACCAGTGTGGTGAAAGGATTAAAGTGCGCCTCAGAGGCTCCTTTCGAGCACTTAGGGTAAGCCTTAATGTAGGTTCTCGACCTTGCCGACAGGACCCGCAGGAGAGACGAATCGGTACTTGCGGTGTCGGTTCGGTTGCAGGTGCATAACGGCTGGCACCGAGCCGGGCTTGTTTCAAGTTTTCTTTCTCTATTGCTAGTTCTTCTGTTAGTCAGCAGGGGGATTAATCCCTAATAATTTGAAGCTTCACGTATTAATATATAGATATGTCTGTTTTCTCCTTAGAAAATACTTCAAATTCATTTTCTTGTTGTCATTGACGTAGGTTGTGTATGACCGAAGGTTGTGTGTCTTTTGTTGGTAAATGTATTTTTAATTGATTGTTTATCTTCGTCATTTGAAGATAAACAATCACTTCGGTAGTGTTTTTGGCCGTCAGATGGTATCAACCCAACCTGAGATGTCAGATGTTACATATAATATGCGACTACTGTATTATTTAGTACCAGATGTCCGCGGATTCGCTCCCGTTGTACCTACATAAAAAGAGGATACAATGTATCTCCTTCCCAAATTTCATTATGATTTGTTCAGTTGATTAGACATAAAAGGTAACTAACAAACAGATAGCCAGACAGAGAAATAATCATAGATACTTTTGTATTTATGTCTGGCCTATCAGCTCAGTTGGTAGTAGCTCTGCCCTTGCGCTGTTGGTTGTGGGTTTGACTCCCATTTCAGGACTAACAGTATTAAGATGAACATAGATGTTTGTTCTGTATCTGGATGTTATAAAGTATCGCAAGTAGTGTTAGTGTCGCAACAAGTGTATTTAATAATAATAATAATAATAATACCGGACATTTCACACAGCATCATCACAGCTTGTGTTATGGGTACCACATGACTGATATACTACTTATACTTATACTTTTTTTTTGTAAATACATACATATTATACATAGAAATACCCAGACCCGAGACAAATACTTGCAGATCATACAAACATTTGTCCCGGGAATCGAACCCGCAACCTTTTGCATTTCAGCCGGACCTTAGCCAACTGCGCCACAGACGTCGTCAAATAATATATTAATCATCTGGTTCCCATAATACACGATAACCTTAGTTCGGGGCTATTATAGGGTTTTGTATGGATTGTCCACCTACATTTATGATTTATTTGAAATGTGGTGGTATTTCAATGAAAAAATTATAATCAAAATTATGAACAAAACACAACATGCACACACAAAATATTATACTCCTATGTATTATACTTCCTATGTATAGGAAGACAATAAAATGTATCAAAGAAGAAAAATTGTCTTATAGGTAAATACTATTTTAAGTTATCATAGGGAGTCAGGACATTGGCTACAAGCACTACTATCATTTAACATTGGCTTATTTAACTTAACTTTTAACTTAACCTTATTAGATCCTACAATAATTAGAAAAGCTATTTGTCTGCGGTTGGGTGTGTGGTGCTGTGCCGCTCAACGTTGCCAGTGTAGTACAGCAGTCGACCAGCATGGTCTCTATGGGTTATCGTGTTCTAGGGCCGCTGGTAGGATTGCCAGCCACGCTATAGTCTATATGACATCGTATATAACGATGTCATTCGTCGGGCATATACCAGCGTAAGTGCTGGTGCGGCGGCTGTGTATGCCGAGAACTTCAAAAGGCGCAAATATTCCGGTCTTGGTAGGACCTACATATTTGAGCCTTTTAGAGTCGAGACCCTGGAACAGGAGCCCATTGCGTTTTCAAAGTTATTTCACCTGGTAGAAAAATCATGTGACCTAAGAGTTGGCTCCTATCTGGCCCATCGTATTAGCATTGCCATTCAACGTGGCAATGCCGCCAGTGTCTTGAGTACGGTGCCTTCTGTCAGTGAACTGGATCAGTTGATCTATATATATTGTTTCAAACGGTCCTTAGATAGATCAAATGTTTCACATGTATTTTATATTATTCTGTATATTTTTGTAATTATTTTAAAATAAGGTCGTCTGTTAATTTATTGTTAATTAAAATTCCTAGTTATCACATGTCAGGAATTAAATATATAAGTACCATTATTATGACAAAGCAAACATTTTCAACGATACTATCCAACTTCCAAAATAAATATATGTTGTCGTTATTAAAATGTATATGTCTACGCCCGTTTTATTAACTAGGCTTTTAACATTTTCAAACATTGGACACACAATTTAATACAAAAGAAGAATTTAACAAAAAAATGTGTCATAAACAAAATATAATTTCGCGTTTACATACATTTAACTAGTTTAAAAATAAATAAATAATATTGTTGCACCGAGCGTAAAGTGAGTTATTTATGCAAGAGTGTTATGTTGGTGCAAGCGAGGGCACTGAATTAACACGAGTGCATTAATTACTCTCTTTAGCAAGGTGCGTAATTTACTTTTCTTTCAACTACCTACTGTGATAAAATATACCTGCTCAATCTATAAATATAAAGAATCAAAGTTTTACAATGGTACAAAATGCGCGCCAATTGTTTTTTTTTCACTAAGTCGGTTTTATTCAGCCGATTTTTATTATCAGCCAAACATTTTATATTAAATTTAATGGGATATATTAAACCTCTGTGGTAAATTTATATTGAAATAAAAAGTGAAATACAGTGCAATAATGAGATTTCATATATCATTATTGCACTGTTTTGGTTCTAAGCAAAAAATACGTTCTTTGTGATCAGTTTTGTAGTGATTAGTGATAACATTACTACGTAGTTGAAAGAAAAGCATTAAAAAGCACATTTTAAATGTAACTCCCTCTGCTGACAAACCAGCGAACTTGTTTGACTTCAACTAAGTATCAGGAACTAACACAATAGGGAGTGCATTACGCTATCAAAATGTTGACGAATTTCAGGGTTTTGAGTATGCAGATAATTCGAGCATTGTTTCGTTTAATTGTGCACGAAATTTAATAGTTGTGCGCCCTAGGAAAAAAGTTATGGACAAAAATACACATACATTCAAATTTGTGCACTTTCGAGATATTAATGTTTTTGCTGATTATGGCGAAACTTTAATGTCAGTTTACACGCGCTCTGGACAAGTGACAAAGTTAAAGAATAATAATAATAAATAAAAATTTGTGCGTCAAACCAACTTGCTATGCTGAATTTTTCAGCAATAACAAGCTACTAATTTATGAAATACTTGCTGTACCCCGCCACGCTACACTGTGGCATAAAAAAAAATAGATAAAAACAATCCTTGATGCGGATTATATATCAAAATTTCAGCTCGATCGGTGCAGAACTTTTTGAGTTTTTGAAGCGTACACAAACCAACATAACATTTTCATATATACAGAATATCAAAAACCCATAATCTAATATAACTCGGACTATTTTAAGAGACTGCTGAAAAGTGGTGCCATGGTACATAACAATGACCTCCATAAATTGTCAGCATTGTAATGTGAAAAAATTAAGAAAATAGTACACTTTCCTGCAGTAGCGGAACATTATTATGATCTCATTAACTCTTCTGAAATTCATACTGGCAATACGGGCGGAAGGGTTGGCTGTTTGTTTTTGTGTTTATGTTCGTTTATTGTTTTGTTTTGTTTGTTGACTGCTGTTGTGCTGGACTAGAATATTTTAAATTGTTTATTTTATTATTATTTTATTTTAAATTTAAGGTTACAAAACACAACAAACATGTACAAACATACCTACAAAATGAAGTTATGGTAATTGGCTGTATTATAATTTTTTTTTTATGTTTGTCTTAAATATAGCTGCATTTATCAGTTTCATCAATCAGCCCTTTTGTGTTATTGTGTTATTCGACTGGTTATATGAGAACAATTAAATAATTTATTTTGTCATATAACTTTTATTCATGACTAGCTTTTGCCCGCGACTTCGTCCACGTAAAAGTCGAAAATGGTTCTAATAGGATTTTAGATTGGTTTTTTACGTTATTAATTTTGTTATGACATATAAATTATTATGTTAAAATGTTTGAAAATTTATAAAATATAATATAGTCTAGGGATTTGTATTATAGTGTAGGGATTTAAAGGTTAAATAAACATGGAACTAAAATAAAATGTTGTTATACTTTATAAACATAAAGCTCGGCCTTTGATCTGGTAAAAGTGACACGGGGGTACCATCTTTTTACAACAAAATCGAAATACTACACCTACCGCAGTATTTCTTTGTAAACAATATTTTATGTTTTTTCTTCGGGTGCTAGAATCACCAGGCTACTGTGTGCGCTTACTCTGAAGCATGCCACATACACTCCTGCTACCTTAAGAGTTTGACCTTGAGCTTTGTTTATGGTTATGGCGAAGCAGACTTAAATAGGAAAGTGCACTCTTTTGAATTCGAAAAGAGTAATTTGATGGTGTTAAGGAAATCTTAGGAATAAATAACATACTCTCTTCGAGAACAACCTGTCAGAATAGTTGATTACATTGCGTGTCATTGCAATTTTAAAGACTATGCACCTAGCTTTTATGTGAGTTCAACCTTTTTGAATACAATATGATTGAGTTTTTAAACATGTGTCAAAATAAAATGTAATGAAAATAAAAATCTCTAAGGAGTCAACTCAACATATCAACTTCGATGCCAATCACCCCCAAAATAACTTTCTACCCCTTTTTAATCTAAATAATGTTTATGCAAAATTTTAAGTAGATTTGACCAAGGAATCACGTTGTTCCATACAAACTTTGCTGCTGTTTTTCACCCCCTTAGGGGTAGAATTTCGAAAATTCAAAAACAAAGAACACACCCTCCAAGTTTCAGGTCTCTACGATCAGCGGTTTAGGCTGTGCGTTGATCCGTCAGTCAGTCATTCAGGACAAAGCATTTTATATGTATAGATTAGTGTTTATGTTCTAATATTAAATGACACGTGCTTATGTGAAAAAATTAAATTACAAATGAATGAATAAAAACATACAACCTACAACCTATCCATTATTCCATTAACACAAATGAATAACTAAGTTTGTATGTACTCCCGAAGAAACGGGTTCCAAAAAGGATTTAACACTTTAACACACGCTTTAACACACCATAGACCACATCAATACGCTTAGGCAGGTTATACAGAAGACCAAAGAGTATAACCGGCCACTTTGTTTAGCGTTTGTGGGCTATGAGCCTTTGATTCTGCCGAAACCTGGGCAGTGTTGCGGTCACTCCAGCGGTGCCAAATCGACTATCGGTATATCGAAGTGTTGAAATGTCTGTACAGTAACGCCACCATATCTATCCGACTCCAGGACCAGAGCACGAATCCAATCCCATTGCATAAAGGGGTGAGACAGAACGATGTTATTTCTCCGAAACTGTTCACTTCTGCATTGGAGGATGTTTTCAAGCTCTTGTATTGGCATAGATATTGTAACCACATCAATGGCGAACGCATCACTCACCTTCGATTTGCCGGCGATATAGTCATCATGGCAAAATCACTGGAAGACCTTGGCACAATGCTCAGCGATCTCAATATCGTCTCCCAACAGGTGGGTCTTAAAATGAACATGAGCAAGACAAAAATCATGTCAAATTCTCATGTTGCACCCGTACCGGTACATGTTGAGAGCGATATAATCGAAGTTGTAGACCATTATGTCTATTTGCGTCAGACGATTCAACTAGGCAAGTCAAACTTCAACAAAGAGGTCAGCCGACAAATCCAACTCGAATGGGCAGCGTTCGGAAAATTACGACACATCTTCTCGTCACCGATACCGCAGAGCCTCAAGACGAAAGTCTTTTATAAGTGCGTGTTGCCAGTGATGACGTCATATGAAACTGAGACTTGGTCGCTAACTATTGGCCTCATATACAATCTTAGAGTCGCGCAACAAGCTATGGAGAAAGCTATGTTGGGTGTTTCACTACGGTGTGAAGAAATCCGTAGAAAAACCAATGTCACCGACATAGCAATCAAAATTTGCAAGTTGAAGTGGCAATGGGCAGGCCATATAGCTCGTAGAACTGATAACCGTTGGGGAGTAAAACTTCTCGAATGGCCACCAAGGACAGGAAAACGAAGCGTAGGACGACCCCAACCGATGGACTGACGACATTGTAAAGATCGCAGGAAATCGGTGGATGGAGAGGGCTCAAAATAGTTCTGCCTTGAAATCAATTGGGGAGGCCTGTGTCCAGCAGACTTCCTAAAGGCTGATATGATGTGATATTTACTCGTATGTTACTTACCCTAATCTTCTGATTCTTCATTCTTATATTTTATTCTCAAAGAGTGGCACCCTACTTTGGTGTCAAGTCAAAAATTGCAGATATTAAAATATATAAGACTAGCTGTTGCCCACGACTTTGTTCGCACTTTTTTTAAAGAATTGTAGCCTAAATCTTTCCCCAGGATGCAATTTATGCTCTTGCCAAATTTTACTGATACGTTTCAAACCAATCACACCCACCAACCATTAAAAAGTTTCCATACAAACATTCACACCCCAGTTTAATCCTAATCCTAATAAACACATGTCCATTTATTTTGCATTTAAAGTATCCAAACCAAGTTTCTAAGAAATGGCTGAAAATTAGGCCGAACCTTCGTAGGTATATAAAAACGTATAAGAAACGTTGCGATACTGTAATGCGGGAACATTTATACTATAGTAATCATGGCAATTTTTATTTTAACGCTGACAATTTAAGGAGGTCGTTGTTATGCCATACTATGGCACCACTTTTCAATAGTCTCTCAAAATAGTCCGGGTTATATTAGATTATGAGTTTTTGTTATATTTCTTAAACTAGTAGCTTGTTATTGACGACCTCTGTAGTGCAGTGGGCTTAGGTCCGGCTGTGACGCAGTAGGTTGTGGGTTCGATTCCTGCAGCGGGACAAATGTTTATATGATCTGCGTGAAAACTTCTTTATCGCGGTACGCATATTTTTAGATGAGGTAAAACCTCTGGATTCGCGACACCGTTACCGTCTGAGGCGAGACGCAGCCGGCTGCCGCGCTCGCCCCATTTGATTATAAACCTTAATTCACATGTTTAGTCTACTTTTGTATGGAGAAGTTTACTGAGTTAGGTTCTTTGATATATTATCTACATTCTGAACAAAAAATATTGCATCATCTGTGTTCGTTCAGTATTTGATTGGCAGTCTCATAATTACTGATTTTGAAGTGATTTATTACTAAACTCTAACGCGCCAAAATAAGTTCTGTCGGTACTCCCGGAGTGCAACCCGATTTTTTAAATTTATTTATTTATTGCTGAAAATTTTTACTCAAAACCCTGAAATTCATCAACATTTTGCTAGCGTTTGGACTCCACAATAGATACCGGAACCGATATAGTGCTACCTACCATTAGGTACATAGCGTAATATACCTACTAAGGTACTAGGTACTAAGTATATTATAGTAGGTTGGAAGGCTGAAGACACCAACGGGTGTGACTCAGTGTGTGTAGCCAAACATAAAAATAACCTACCAATACTTGTAATAAGTAGGTACATATATTTAGCATCCGTAGATAACGTGAGGTTACGTAGATAGACTGAATATAAATAAGTAGACAAAAACAAAATATATCAGTAGAAAGTTAAGTTCACACGAAAACAACGCTGGTTGGGTATGATGCACATCAAAAATAAATGTTGTGAATGATTTTGTGAGTGATTTTGTTTCCATTATTTTTTCTTATTGTGTCTGGATCTGTACGATGACAGTTGGTTCTGAAATAATTTTTAAACTAATATTAATTCAAGAGTAAATTAAAAACGTGTGCGTCTCGGGATGCCCAATAAAACTGATAACTTAAACTAATCTAACTAGCGCTGTGGGTTAGACTGAGAGAGGAGGAGCCTGCCTACCGCTGCCGTATGCGTGAGAGAAAGGGAAGCCAGACAGACTGGCGCCGTATCGCGTTACGTAACGAAGCGGTTTACCCTCGAAATTCTCGTACGTACGTATATTTCTCCGTGACAGGCAGAACAGCCGCCATACCCTTGAAAGTGTAAATTTTGTTGTTTATACAATTTATATAAAATCACAGTTTAATCAGCTCGTATCTTATCTGAATACATACAAGTGCTATTTGCCCGATAAATTAATTATCGATAGATGAACCTATCGATAGTATGTTATAGTTGTCAATCAACAACAGACCTGCGTTGAATAGAGTTTATCTGTTAAATCAAAATAAGCAATTACTAATTCATGTACCTAGACACTTAGGTTACATATGTTACCTTCCTGATGAGGCAAATAATGCGTTCATGTTCAAGCTAGGACGATTACTGTATAGCAACTATTGCTGATTGAGTTATATTTTATTTATAAGCATAAATGAAGCGATCAAAGTCTCTTTAAAGTGTACAACCAAACGTGTAAGTGCTTGAGATGAATAATGGAAACTAGACAGAGTTATTATCAGCAAAAGTATGGGGAGACTCGCCGGAAGATTCGAGTGTCGGTGAGTTTAATAATCATTTTTTCAACACACTTGCTCATAAAGTGGCTCTATGGTCACCGCAATTAGGCACAGAATGACACCCATAATCAAACTGTGACTTTTTCATTGCTATAACTCACTAGTGAGTTATAGTTTATTTTTTAAATTTTATTGGTTGAAGTGCTTTGTTCTTAAAAAAGTTTTTATTCAAAAAAAGATCGTTTTCATGCAAAAAGATCGTGTTTAATAGAACAAATAAATTAATGTTCCTATTGCTTGCTCATTTCATGCAATTTCTTATTTAAATAGATAATTTTAACTCGTACGTGTTTAATAAATAAAACTTTAACTCAAATATAAATTTTGTTTTCTCAGCAATAAAAGAAAACTTTAAATTCCCCATTTTGTACGTGGCAGAATAGGCGCAAACCGTATGCGCGGAAAATAAAAAAAAACCTCATCCCTTTAGTCTGTGGCTGATCGCAATGCGCGCGCATAGGAAAACTGATAAAGTTTTCCCGCCATAGCAAATCATTTTTCACAACTCGTTTTCACTGTTGAAATTATAGTTATTTATTGTTATTTTATCCACAAGTGTGTTGAAAAACGTCGCATGATACACGTGTGTATTGATGATTACCGTCCTCGGGTCTCAATGGCGCCTCAGCGGTAATCACCAACATTACACACACAAAAGAAAGATGCTACAAACGCTGGTCAACTTTGCTTCAAAGTGCATGTTCGCTTTGTCAATATAAAAACATAAAAAATTAAAACATGCACACGACTGTGAACCCCGAGCTCTGTAGACACTTTCTCAGATCTTCAGACTTAATTCTTTAGGGAAGTCTAAAAGGTGGTCAGAGGTACGTCCAACACATTATAATGTGCATGTTATGCAAACGCTTTGCACAGGAGTAAATATTCCGGCCGAGTTGCAAGGCCCGCTTTTTTTTTGAAAAAACCTTTTTTTGAAAGGAAATATCCATTGGTGCATGACCAGGTTTGAACCCACGACCTTATTATTGGCAGGCATGGGTGCTAACACTACACCTGTAGAACAGCACCCTTGCCTGTACTGGAATGAAACTGATAATATTGTATGAAACTGCAGTAGATTCGCCAACGCCAACGCTTCCTAATAAATTTGAATACGTTCTTGACCCATAAATTTTAGGTAATGATGTTAGTTGACAATCCCTCGATACAAAAAACACATGATGATGTTACGATTTGAGTGGAAATTGCAGCTTTGTGAAAATAATGCTTTTATAATAGTATGTGGGTATAGGTACGGACCCGGTTATACTTTTTATAAAGTAATCTATGTCTAAGAATGTGTCCAATAGCACTTTTCTTACTATTTCTAAGTTCTAAGTTAAGGGGAGTACACTTTGTTCATGTGTTCTTTATAATATAACTAGATGGCCCGGCAAACATTGTTTTGCCTTCTTTTTTTTCATAAAAAGTATCCTATGTTACTTCTAATACCTCCAAGAATATGTGTACAAAGTTTCATGATGATCGGCTATGTAGTTTTCGCGTGCAAGCGTAACAAACAAACATACATTCACATTTATAATATTACTAATCAGAATATTATATACATATATAGTAGGATGTATAGTTATAAACTTTTTCACTATTGCACTACACTAACTCAAACGGCTTGGTTCGTTTAAATAAATAAATAAATATGGCTGGACAATGCACACAACATCATCTAGTCCCAAACTAAGCATAGCTTGTATTATGGTGACTAGATGACTGATAGGATACTTTTATATGTTTACATACATACTTATGATACTTTATAACACCCAGACACAGAACAAACACCTATGCTTGTTACACATATGTTTATCCTGGGAGGGAATCGAACCCTCAACCTACAGCGCAGAAGGCAGAGCTACTACCAACTGAGCTGACAGCCAGTTTAAGTCTTCATTCACACTATGTCTGTGTTGTCGAGGAGCTGGATTGCCTTGACGTTGACGTGATGATGAAGTCTACAGTCATGAGCTTCTGCGAATTTTTTAATAACTATGTCGACAAATGGTCCCGATGCAGATCTTCATTTCTTACGTACCAGCGTGCTTTCACGATGTCCCTTAGCACCTTATTTTTAAATCGTTGTATGATTAGTTTGTTACTTTTTTTGGTACAACCCCACAGCTGAATACCATAAGACTTTACTGGCATCAAGATTTGTTTGTAAATTTTAATTTTGTTACAAGCTTGCTTGTTTATAGCGAAGCTCCAATTCGTCTTTTTTCTTCTTGACATGAGCCTTATAGCGTAGCTTTGCTTCAAGCGTCATGGCCAGATACTTGGCCGTATTTTCGTATGGTATGCAGTTATGGTTGATATATACCGGGTTGTATTACTGTTTTTTGTTGATTAATTTTATGTGAATAGATTTAGATTCATTAAGTTTTATTCTCTATTTTTTGGTCCAGTCATGGATTTGGTTAACAGCCACTTGACCTTCTCTGCTACTTCTGCAAAAGTGATTCCAACGGCCATTATGGCAGTGTCGTCAGCAAAGGTACCTGCACCTTTGCTGACGACACTGCCATAATGGCCGCTGGAATCACTTTTGCGGAATGGTGCTATCATCTAATTGTGGTATGTCACTGGTGATTAAAAGGTACAGGACTGGTCCTAATACACTTTCCTGTGGTACCCCAGCTTCTATCTTATCCAAAAAACTCTGTCCGATATGTACCATACTAAGATATCGGTGTATCGTTTGGGAAATATATTTTATTGGTTTCAGTAAAAAAAAAAAGGTTCTTGGTAGGTTATGAAATGTTTCGGCGGAAATTAGGTCGAATCCCAGTGGTTCTTTTGATTATTTATTCTGTGAATTTCTCTTAAAACTTCTCTTGGCGAGACAGGTGGTATCCTAAGTTCTTCGTCTTTATTATCATAAACGGTTTCGAGTTCTATATTTTTCTGACCTTCATTTGGCTTGAAAGTGTTCTGTAGAAGATTGAAGATTGTAGAACTTTTTAGCATTTTCTTTATTACCGATAACCCATTTCCCATTATCATATTTTAATGGCCGTGGCGGTTCCAGCATAGAAGAGGACCCCTCCGTCTCCTCCCGTGGATGTCGTAAAAGGCGACTAAGGGAACACACACCGGGGGATTGGGCAGCAGCACCTCCCTTGTACTTAACACTAAATCTACGGTCACCAATCCGCCTGCCAAGCGTGGTGACTATGGCAAAACCCCCCATAATGATATGGACACAAATAGAAGACGGTCCCCAGTTCCCGGCAGATCCGCTATTCGTGGCATAGGTGGCGGCCACGGTAACGGCGGAACAGGGGTTGCGAAGAATTTCCGGCTGAGGTCCAGCTACTAATCCCAACGACCTTGGCCCTGGCAACATACAACACACACTGAGGGCCGATGAGAAGTTGTTAGAGCTGGAAGAAGTAGTAAATATGTGGCACTGGGATATTATAGGCTTATCAGAAGTACGAAGAGAGGGAGAGGACACGATAATCCTAAATTCCGGCAACTTATTCTATATTACTACCGGGAAAACGATCAACCATCTCAGCACGGTGTCGGGTTTCTCGTCCACAAGTCCCTCGTTAACAACATTGTAAAGATCGAAAGCGTGTCGAGCAGGATAGTATAACTTATACTGAGAATAACCAAACGGTATTCGATCGATTGTGATGGTGGACTTCAACGCGCGGCTAGGTGTGAGGAACGACGATGAACTGAGAGTGGGGCAATTTGGATTTGGACAGCGGAACCAACCTGGTTAGCGATTGGCCGATTTTATGGAAAAAGAGGGACTCTTTATGATGAATTCCTTTTTCAAGAAGCGGTCGTCCAGAAAATGGACGTAGCTTCACTCCGGTGGATACAAACGCGAGATAGACTTCATTTGACCAATAAAAAGCAAATATTTAATGATGTCTCAGTGATCAACAGGGTCAAAACCGGCAGTGATCACCGATTGGTTAAAGGCTCATTAAATCTTAACTTAAAGCTAGAAAGGTCCCGTCTGGTGAAATGTAGTCAAAACCCCGACTTCATACCTACTTGCTATTTGTTTCTTAGATACCTACCATTCTGTCAACAATTTACCTACCTACTATTACAAATAATTGAAACCATTGTATCATGAAATACCCTAAGTAATTGAAACTTGCATACTCGCACGTCATTAAAATGGTTATTTCTATTGTGTACCTAGTTTAATTTTATTGTAATTGTGAATTTTGTTTTATTAAATTCAAGTGCTCCTTTAGACCTCGGAAAAGAGGGGACTCTTCTAACACAGGTTATTTTAACTTAACAGAAGAGATCTTAACACATATGATGTACCACTTGATTTTAATTAATAAAAGTTTTTTTTTATACTACTAATATAAAGAACGCAATAGAGCGCAAGGCTCGAAAGTGTTCGCGAGAGATCTGTCTATTGGGCAAAGCCTGTTGACGAAGCTGAAAACTGACAGTGGCAGGGTTGTTTTCTCGAAGCCAGAGGTTTTACGAGAGCTCGAGAAGTCTATGGTACACTTCATCGCAAAGCTCTGCTACAAGCACGACTAGCGATGCAAGAGCCCGCCTAACCCGACATTACACAGAAGACATTCCGGACGTCAGCCTATACGAGATCCGAACGGCTCTCAAGCACCTTAAGAACAACAAGGCACCTGGGGAAGACGGAATAAAGACAAAGCTTCTGACAGCGGGTGAAACACCGGTACCTAAAGTCCTCCAGAACCTGTATAACTCCGTCATCCTCGAGGGGACTACGCCAGAGGTGTGGAACAAGACCGAGGTGGTACAGTTCTTTGAGGAGGAGAAAGGAGGAAGAGGGGATCACACCCTCTTAAAGAATTACAGGCCCGTCTCGCTGTTGAGCCATGTTTATAAGCTGTTATCGTAGTAACTAATCGTCTCGCTCGTAGGTTTGACGACTTCCAGCCTCCCGAACAAGCCGGATTCCGAAAAGGCTTTAACACCATAGACCACATCCATACGTTCCGGCAGGTTATACAGAAGACCGAATAATATAACTGGCCACTTTGTTTAGCGTTTGTGGACTATGAGAAAGCCTTTGATTCTGTCGAAACCTGGGCAGTGTTGCGGTCACTCCAGTGGTGCCAATTCGACTATCGGTATATCGAAGAGTTGAAATATCTGTACAGTAACGCCACTATATCTATCCGACTCCAGGACCAGAGCACGAATCCAATCCCATTGCATAAAGGGGTGAGACAGGTAGATGTTATTTCTCCGAAACTGTTCACTTCTGCATTGGAACATGTTTTAAAGCTCTTGTACCGGCATAGACATGGTATCAACATCAATGGCAAACGCATCACTCACCTTCGATTTGTCAACGATATAGTCATCATGGCAGAATCGCTGGAAGACCTTGCCGCAATGCTCAGCGATCTCAATATCGTCTCCCAACAGGTGGGTTTTAAAATGAACATGAGCAAAACAAAAATCATGTCAAATGCTCATATTGCATTTGTCTTGGATTTGTCAAAGTTGTAGACCATTATGTCTATTTAAGTCAGACGATTCAACTAGGCAAGTCCAAGTTCGACAAAGAGGTAAGCTAACGAATCCAACTCGGATGGGCAGCGTACGGGAAATTGCGGCACATCTTCTCGCCACAGATACCGCAGAGCCTCAAGACGAAAGTCTATAATCAGTGCGTGTTGCCAGTGATGACATGGAACTGAGATTTGGTCGCTAACTAATGGCCACACAAGCATACACAAGCTAAGAGTCACGCAACGTGCTATGGAGAGAGCTACGTGATAAAATCCGCAACGAGGAAATCTGTAGAAGAACCAATGTCACCGACATAGCACTCAACATTTGCAAGTTGAAGTGCAGGCCATATAGCTCGCAGAATTGATACCCGTTGGGGAGTAAAAGTTCTCGAATGGTAACCAAGGACAGAAAAACGAAGCGTAGGACGTTCTCCTACCCGATGGACTGACGGCATTGTAATCAAAAGCTTAAAATTGTCCTTCCTGGAAATCAATTGGAGATGCCTATGTTCAGCAGTGGACTTCTTAAAGGCTGATATGATGATGATGATCTTTTAATGAAGGAATTTAAGGCCGTTTCATGTTTTGTGTAGCCTTCCATAGAGAGTAGTTTGTATTGCGACTATTGGTTAGGTTTTGAAGGTAAGAGTTAGTTGAGCTATCAGTGAATGATTGGATTTGTTTCTTCAAACGTTTTGTAAGGTTGTTAAGCTTTTTTTTTTGTCTTCCGGTGACCTAGACAGATGCCATTCTTTTTACATTGTTTTCTTTTGTTAGCTATGAGCAGTATAATCTCTTCAGGATAGTTGTTTCTGGAGACCCTTTTTTATAATTCGTGTGTGTTTTTCGGGGCAGTCTTGAATAAGTGTAAAAAAATTTCAACGTCTATGTTCAGCTTCAGTCAGTTCAGTTCTATAGTTTTTAATTGAGTGAGGTGATATCTTAGTCTATTTTAAAACACTCCCAGTCTGTGCGTTTATTTACTAGGGTCAAAGTTACTTTATGTGATACAGACTCCCTTATTTCTAGATATATATATATTGCAGAATGGTAAGAGTTTATATCGTAACTTTATTCTGTTTTTAGATAGTTAGACGATATGTTTTATAGATTTTTTTTTTATCAAATATGGTAATTTTTGTGAATCGGTTGGTCAGTAAGATCTTGTTGATGCAACAGATTGTGTTACTTTTATTATTTTCTTTTTGTATTCGTTAGTCTAGATCCCCAATATATATTTTTGTCTTTAAAGTCACCTCCCAGTATGAACCATTCTCCAAGTGAGTGTAAGAGACTCAGGTACGTGTCTTTTCGAATCGTATATCATGGTAGGCAGTATAAGGCACGTACCGTAAGCTGATATAATTTAGTATTTTATACAAAACCACTGATTGGATATTTGGTTCTTAATATCTACTTTTTTCATGATGTTTGATGTTTTCTTTTATAATAACAGCACTACCGCCCCTTCCTTTATTAGATGGGTGTAGTGCCTGGTACATTTTATAACCATTGAACAATGTCAACATGAGTTTTAAAATGTCTTCTAACTTATTACCAATTAAATGGTTTGGTTGTTCGGAGTGACTGCAGTGTTTTAGCCGCCACTTAAGCATAGGTGTTCGGGTGCAAACCAAACCAATGTGATACAATCTGCCGGCCCGGCTCCGCGTTACTCATAAACGTCTCAACGTAACATTTTATACCATTCAAATTATTACTAAAATAAGTCTTTTATACCAGTTTAATATATTCTAATCACCGTTTCGTGTACTAGTGTGAAGTCCGTTAAATACAACTATCTACAGTGAACTTTGGCCTTCTTATTTTGTCTCCACACCAAATACCAACCACCAATAACTAAAAGGCTTAGGACTCCCACCATAAAGAGTCCTAGCCTAGAGAATGGTTTTACAGTAGGGCACTATTTTTTTAGTAGAACTTAAAGGCCTTGCACTACTTATATGCTGGTCAGTTGTAGGTGGTCTCACTTATCAATGTTTCGGCTACCTGGTATTGCCGCCGGACCAATGGCTTCTTGACAGCCTTGTTACTTGTTTTTTGTTTCTCCTTGTTCGTCTGTAACGAGCACGGTTTTGGGACTTTATTTTGGTTGATTGCGGAGCTCCGTCTTCATATTTATTTGACCTGAGGATTCTATTCATATGACAGCATGTATGTCAATCAACGTCAACCATCCGTAATACCAAATTATCTATAGTAACTGAAAGCGATAAGTATAAATATTTGATAGTATCAGAATTTCACAATTGCCACCCGGTTACACAAAACACTGTTTCCACATGCAGTAACCGGGAATCCATAGGCAGTAGCTGGGGGGACACTGGACTAAAAAATAAACAGTAAGTTCAATAATTATCAAAGTATCATATCATAGTATCAGTATCATACAAAGTGTATTTGTATCAAAAAACTATTCAAGAAATAAAAAACAATCAAATGTCAATTCTACTTTATGTCAGAAATGTAATTTATAATGATATTCTAATTTAAACTTAGACTCAAGTAAAATAAGGTCTTTTGTATGTTAGGACGTTGGAATTTTTTCAAATTTTAGGATACTTTTGTAAAACTACTTAACGACTAAATTCTGTAGTTTCGCCGGACTAATCAAAAATCCTAAAACACGAACGATTTTATGTTGTTTACATTAACGTCAAAATAAGAGTAACATTTGAAACTTAACTTATTGAATGGACTGAAACTTATTGAATGGACGTCATCATTTTAGTCGTCATGTAAAAAGGGGTTGATTAAAACTGCGGATAATCCTGAAAAAACCCATTCAATAAAGGCATTACCTTTGCGTCTCTTACTTAGTATGCTATAAATACCACATGCCCTCACATATACAGATATTTATCGCGTTTATTTACCTATTTTTCCCGACGTTTCGACAGGTTTACACTCTGTCGTAGTCACACAGAGGCGGTAGCTCCAGTACTCCAGTCATCCCGTGACCACGACAGAGTGTAAACCTGTCGAAACGTCAGGAAAAATAGGTAAATAAACGCGATAAATACCCGTAAATATTTATAATAATGTGTTCTGATTGCGTAAGTTTAAAAAACATATACAGATACTTAGGAAAATGCTGAATCGAACCGATATCATCGTTAATATTAAAGATACCACATGGTATCGGATATCGGATCTCGGCTGTCGGCGTCCGGCACTGATATCATACCTGCCAATCTGAAAAAGCTTCATTAGTCTGCATAGAACGACAGACATCGAAAAACTATAACTCACATATAACAACTGTATGTGAATTTCGAAACTATAAAAATTTATATTTTTTCCAAGAAAAAACAGTTATTAATCAACAGGCATTATTCTTAATGACTGATGCCATTATGCTGCCAGTGTCTTAGGGACGCTGTCCGCTAGCAGTGTCTGGACCAGTTAAGCTATCTTCAGATAGTTTTAAACGTTTCATAGATAGTGCAACTATTTCTCATGTATTTTATTGTAGCTTTATTATTATTTTCTATTACCTTTAGAATATCTGTTGTAAACCTATCTGTCCGCCCCAAGTCTGAGCTTTTTTTCGCAGTCTAATAAAATAGTTTTAGATTTTCCGATATCATATCGGTGCCGGACGCTAGTTCCTATGATATTGAATTAATTCATATGAAGTTTTCTAATAAAAACAGCTTCAAGACCTATTATTATGGGTAAACTAGTCGATTATCTTTCCATACAAACGTCGAATGATGATCACACTACAGTCTGATATTGAACAACTAAAACTAAGAGGAATATAAACGTATCTTGTAAAACGATGTTTTATCCGTGTTTTATACCGAACAAAGCTTGGTCATCCAGGTACCTACTTATACATTATTATCATTATGATAACACCCAACATTAACGAAACCCAATACCTACTTTTCTAGAGACTCTACACGTAATTCAAAGGGCTTATAATGTCGAAATATGTGATTCTGATATTATAATAGTATTGATTTATGCTTGTATCGCAATAGAATCGTAGAAATATAATGGTTCGAAAGAAACAAATTAAAGAAACGTATTTGAACACTGCTTTTAGTGCAAAATTTGTCCCGCGGCGGGAATCGTATATATACATTCACTCGTTTTTTCAAGATAACCCTTGAGCCAAAAGTCGTGATTTATATGAAGTCATTTTATGTAGAAACCAGTCTAGTCTATTATATATATATCATACTAATTCATAATTGTTCATCACTAACCTTCTTGCACGTATATCGTTTTCTTACACTGCCCTAGGTGAAATAATTATGTGCTGCGCCTACTGACGAGTTTATTTGCTAAAATTGAAAATAGCTGTAGGCTACTTCGTCGGAATCTTTTTTTTTTTTTTAATATGTATGTTCAAAAAATCTTTTTTTGTTTGAAAGGGTAGTTATAGATAAGTACTTCACAGGTGGTCCCATATAAATTTTATCAAAATCGGTCGAGTTGAAAATCAACGAAAATCTAAAAATTGTATACATCGATGATGTTTTCGAGTACTTCGATACCTCGCTGTCTCATTGGAGCGGTGCGTTTATTTGGCCTACCCATATTATATATATACAAAATACATCTACTTTCCACTAAAAATGTGTTATAGGCTCAAATTGCATTCAATGAAGTCGGTTTCTTTTTAGTTTTTAAAACGTAATTATTATCTAAGTACAAGGCGGCCAGCAGCGTGTTTAGTTAAAATAGTTTTTCATTTCGAGCTAAATAAAATAAAGAAATCAATGACGATTCAGGTTGTGGTTTTGCAGTCGTCAATAAAATCTTGTAAATATTTTACCGTGCGCTTAATTAATTCAGTTATTTATTTAAACCGTACCGCCGACTTTCGATGCCGGTTGGCGGAAAGGTATTCCATAGCCTTTCAGGATACGGAATCTAGATTCAATTAATATTGTGTAAGTCATTCTGGCAGAGCAGTGGTGGTGTAGTAGTAATCTTGGTTTCTGATCCTAGGTACGAACTTGGTCACGTTCCTACCGATGATTTTTTTTTGGCTTTGGCAGTTTTCTTAAGCGGTGAAAGATAATACCGGTACCGGTACACATGTACATCCTAGACTCAAACTAAAAGTTCGAGGTTGTGTGACCATCTTACTTACCTATATACATTGCTTTGTTATATATTTCGGTATATATTTGTATAACAATCTGCACGTACGTACTGAATACTTATTACTGTCGCACGAAATGTGGGGATGTTTCAAATGTTAAGTTCGTTTGTAATGTGCCTATGACTAACACCAGAGATCAGAGGTTATATGTACAGAACCTGGGGATTTTATGAGTAGACTAATAAATATTACGTGTTAGCTAGTCCATCGAGAAAGAAACTTGAAAATGGCGTTTTTCATTTTACTTTTACTGATATACGATTATATATATAAAACAAAGTCTTGGTAGTTACACCACTTATAACTCAAAAACCGCTGGACCGATTTGGATGAAACTTAAAATGAAAATAGTTAGTAACTCAGATTAGGATATAGGCTATTTTTCACGGAAAAATCACGGGAACGGGGATCGGGCGCCATCTGTCAATATTTATCCGTAACTTAGTTTATCTCTGTAACTATTACAATAATTATACGCTTTATATTAGCTTCACTTGTATGTATGTTTGTATGTTTGTAACCGACTCCTTAGGACGCGATTTTGACCCACTTTAAACGGCCAGATTTCATTCAAATTTTGCACACCTGTCAAAGACCGATGACAATGCAATAAATCGAATTTAAAAAAAAATATCCGATTATCCTAAAACTAAAAAGTAGAAAATAAATAATAGTTTAAAAAAACTAAAAAACACGCTTTATATAGAAAATCAAACTAAAAAACAGAAAATAAATTGAAATAAATGTAGGTAAGAAAAAAATGTTTTTTTTTTCATTTCATTCATTTTTTTCTTACTTACATTTATTAAAATTTATTTGAATAGCTAACTTGTTTTAAATAGCGATATTAGTACTTTAATACTTTTTTGGGAAGTTGTAACCGCCTAACGAAGTGGGCACGGGTCAGCTAGTATACGATAAATGTTACCTCTAGACTCATGTCCTATACAAATTCTCGATTTCTCGCTCTGCTATTTCAATGAAATTTGGGGGACGGGGCTTTTGGGGGTAATACATCGATCTAGCTAGGTAACATCTTGTAGATTTGCTTTCAAGATCGCACACACACCAAGCCGTTTATTCGGTACTAGCTGACCCGGCCACGCGTTGCCGTAGCTCAGTAGTTCTAATACGTTGAACCAATATACGCTAACCTCTAAAATTATCAGAGTTTCTCTACTATATTATGCATGTATTATACATCTAAACATCTAAACCTCTTGAATCACTCTATTTATTAAAAAAAAAACTGCATCAAAATCCCTTTCGTTGTTTTAAAAATCTAAGTTGTCATATGTATATATGGACAGACAGACAGCGGGAGGCAACTGTATTTTATACTATGCAGTGAAACCGATTTCGATATATCCGAACGATAACGACGTTAAAATGATCGTCGAATTTAGTCGAATTGATAGTTGTTACGTTGTCAAATTCAAATAATCGTAATCGATTTCCAAAGTTAATATTAGTAAAGTAAAGTAAAGTAAAGTAAACTTTTATTGCATGAAATACATGTGGTATATGGTGGTTTAGTGTGCACTTGGTCAAGTTACAATGTATTCTGCCATGTTTGGCGTACAATTTATTTAATCTCTTCTAATATATAAAATTCTTCTGTCACGGGGTGCGTAATCGAACTCCTCCGAAACGGCTCGACTGATTTTCGTGATCCTTAGCGAGGATATTAGTCAGGGGGGAGAATCGAACAACATCTATTTTTCATCCCCCTAAATGTTAACGGTGGTCCACCGCTTAATTTTTTTTTTTTATTTTTCAGACAAAATTTTTTGTTTTTATTTTTTTATGATACATCATACAAAAATACATGCAACCCTAAATTTTCAACCCTCTACGATCAACCCTTATTTTTTAAACATCATATTTACCTATAAAAATGTTTCCTAAAAATAACATACATGGCAAAACAACGTTTGCCGGGACAGCTAGTTGATACATAAAATTTAAAATGTCAGTTCACAATTCAAAATTAAAATAAAGTCAATAGCAAAACAAAAACAATTTTAAGGTCAGAAAATAATAATAATAATTATAAATAATATTAACACATTTACAGTATTTTTTTATCATTAAGAAAGTCATCTACTGAATAATAACATTTTGTTTCTAAAATGGATTTTAACTTTTTCTGAAACAATGTACGCGGTAGTTCTCTTAATATTTTAGGAATGTTATTGTATATTGTAGAAGCCATGCAGAAGATGCTGTCGCGCATTAGCGTAGTTTTACAGCCTCGTACGCAGATTTTCATCTGGTCTCGTCTATTACGTTTCACAATATCAGGAGGTCGAGAAAATCGTTCAGGGTTGTTTTTAACAAACATGGCAGTTCCAAAAATGTACAGGGAGGGACACAGGGACTGTTAAAATTTTATACGTCATAAAGTAGGGCCTACATGAATCCGTTACTTTACGGCGAAACAGGGCTCTAATGCAGCGTTTTTGATGTTTAAAAATGTTATTTACGTCTGTTGAATTGCCCCAAAATATTATGCCATATCGTATAATTGATGCTATTAATCCGTGATATGATATGAGAAGGGTTTCATTATTAACGATTGGGGAAAGTTTGTGTAACATATAAACTATAATATTAATTTTTTTGCCTACATGTTTAATATGAGATTTCCAATTTAGTTTTTTATCATCATATTGATCACTCCTAAAAATGTTGTTGAGTCAATTTCTTCAATTCTATTATTATTATATTGAATTTCAAAGATAGGAGGTGCAGCAGTATCGCATTGTCTGAAATGTATAAGTTTAGTTTATTAATATTTTAAATTATTGTTATCTAGCCATATTATAATAGATGTTAAAGCTATGTTTATGTGAATTTCATAATTTGTTACATAAGTATCACATGATATGGTGACGGTACTATCATCAGCAAATAGTGACATTGGTTGGTTAGTTATTTTTGGTACATCTTTTATGTAAATTATGAAAAATAAAGGCCCTAATACACTACCTTCTGGAACACCATATTTAATTATACGTTCCTTAGAGATATGTCTCTTCAAGTTTAGTCTTATAATTTATATTTTTTATTTCAGTCAATTGTTTCCGATTTGTGAGGTAAGATTTTATTAATTGTAGAGAAACATCTCTGATACCATACATTTCAAGTTTATTTAGTAAAATTTCGTGCTGTACATAGTCAATAGCTTGGGTCATGTCACAGAATATGGAGCAAACCTGCTTCTTTTTATCAATATTTGTCATTACACGAAAAAGGAAGTCATAAATTGCCATATATATAGTTTTATTTCTACGGAAGCCATTTTGCTCTGAACAAAATATATATTTTTTTCAAAATAATTATTAATCTCTACATATAAGTATTTTTCAAATATTTTAGATATTACGGGTATAAGGGAGATAGGTCTATAATTGTCCATGGATTGTTTGCTTTGTTTTTTATGTAACGGTCTAATAATAGAAGTCGTCAGGGCTTCTGGGAACACTGCTGAGCTGAGCACAGATTAATAATGTAACTAATGGGCTCACATATACTCTGAGCGACTGATTTTAGAACTTTTGTGGATATTTCGTCATATCCAACGCTATTCGTGTTATTGAGGGAAGTGATTATATTGAGAATATCTAATGGAATACTTGGTTTAAGTCACTTTGAGTTGCCACCAATGACGAAACGTTTTTACCTGAATTTTTGATTGGTATGATCTTGTCAAAAAATTATTAAATGAGTTTACTATGTCAGTAGAGTTCGTAATTGTTTTATTATTAACAGTGGTTTTATTTATAGGCTATTTGGGCTGTTTACTTTAATTGCTGTTTATTACCTTCCAAGCGGTTTATGGTTTATTTTTTGTTGAGTTTATAGTGTATTTTGTGCTTTTTGAGTGAGCCTTATAATCTTTTTTAGTAATTTGGAATATTTATGATATTTATCTCTATTCAGTTTTGATGGGTCTTTTCTAAATTTCCAAAGAAGTTTTCTTTTATTGTTGCAACATATTTTAATTCCACGTGATAACCGTAACCGTACAGACTTTACAGATTTAATGGTTATTAGTTTATGAGGGAAAGAAAGGTCATAAAATAGCTTGAAAGTATTATAAAATTGATAATATGCTGCATTAGGATCATTCTCTTCGTAAATTTCTGAAAAAGACAAACATTCTATTGCTCTACCAAATTTCAAAATATTTTCAGCTGTATAGTCTCGCCTTCTGATTTTCTAATATTTTAGAGTCGTTTGATTTCTAATCGGACATTTTATAAGCTGCGCTGTGTGATCAGATAATGCAAAATCAAAAATCTCTGTTAAGCATGGTTTTATAAATTTGTGCGCAAAATTATCTATGCATGTTTTTTTAGCAAGTCTTGTCGGTTGTTTCAGAGCTAGTTTCAATCCAAAATTAAGCAGCAAGTATTCGAAGTCTAAAGTTATGTTATTTATTTTTAAAATGTCAATATTAAAGTCACCAGCAATTAGTAAATTTTCATAGTGTTTTTTAGATATTTCTTGCAAAACAAGTTCAAATTGTCTCATGAAAATATGAATATTAGATGATTTTGGTATTCTGTATACACATATGATAGCAATATTATAGTCTGTCAATTTAATACCACAACACTCAAATATCCCTTGTACTGAAAATTCTGATATTTTCTTCAAGTCTTTCCATTGAATCATATCATTTCTGACAAGAATACAAGCTCCTCCTCTGGCTTTCCTTACATTTTTACGACAAAAATATGAAGTAAGTGTATAGTTAGGTAATACTAGGTACTGTTCGCGGCCTTCTAAAATGTTATGTTCCGTGATACAGATAACGTCTACTTTAATGTTGCGGATTTATTTATAAGTCCGGAAATGTTCTGGTGTAAAGCACATACATTTTTATGCAAGAAAAAACTGGTTTTCATTTTCATCATTTAGGAACACTTTCTTGTTAGGCGACCTGTTCTCTATACTTTTGTTGAGGTCCTCAATCATTTGTAGTAGGTCCTGAAATATAATGCGCATTCCTGCATTGTTTACTCGTCCAGAAGGCTTGTGGAACATGGTGTAGTCGTAGTTTAAATGTTTGTTTGTATCTAATACCTGTGCGTATTTGAATATTTGTACGTCTTTCTGGAGAAGTTTTTTAAAGTTAAATACGCGTCGATTAATTTGATCCTTCTGTTAGCCGTATTGATAGTTTGGTGAGCATATAATTACATTTGTGTGCGTGATCTCCTGTAGCGTTTCTCTGATGAATTTTATTAGTTCAACATTGTCATTCCATTCTAAAAAATCTTCTTCATTTATAAATATGATGCAGTAGTCATTTTGCGTAAAATTAGTTATCTTATTTCGCAGGTTTTTAATTAAATGTCGTGTGCAGGCTTGTGGTGCTAAGAAATGACAGAGATTAAATTAATTTAATGGCATAAATTCTTCTGCAATAGAAAGCATTTTATTTTATCGATTACTACTCAGTAGACATATTTTTGGCTTGTTTTTACTACATTCTTGATGTTTCATCTGATTTTCATATGGTTTAGCAATGTTTGGAATTTTCTTAATACATTCTTGCTCTTGTTTTTCGAGCATTATTAATTTTTGAATTTGTTGAATACAATTAGTTTGTGTTTCTTTGTGAAAGGCACTTTCTTTGTATTTATTTATATTATCCGTCTGCGTTTATTTATGTTCTATACTTTTTTGTGGTATATTTATATTTTTCTTCGATGTAGATTTCGGGGATGTTTTGTCGGGACGGCTGAAGCCAATCTTTCTGTACAATGAGTTCTTTTTCGCCAATTCAATTATTATTTCTTAAATCTTTATTTTCTAATGATAATTGTTCTATCTCTAGATGAGCACTGTTTAATTGAGTTTGCAATTGCTCAACTTTTTTTTTAGAGTATTTAGCTTTTGACTATTGTCAGGTGAAAGGTGAAAGACGGTACAGACGGACGGACGGAAAGACGGACAGATGAAAGACGCTAGTAGATATCGTGCAAGCTATTACTCTAAATTTTGATGAGTCACACTTATTTCACACTAGCGTATTTTTGCGCTAGTCTGGTAAAGATAGATTTTAAGTTTATCACTGTTTTCAACTTTTTATCAGATTATTTGTAATTGGTTCTTTACTAAAAACACTTCCATATAATCTTTGTACTGTTAACTATGTTTGTATTAGTTGAATGTCTGTAACTTCACTGTTAAGTATTTTTATAACTTATTTTGCACGGAGCCAATGTTTACGTATCACGAGCTGAGAGCTACCACTACCACAATATTGTTTATTTATTTATTTATTCGTTGTACAAAATCCACAGCTCTTGAAATAAATATATATATTGAAATAATATACATAAACGTAAGTTTACAACCGACAGCCAATAACGGATTAACATTATAACTAACAAAAATACAGACAGTAATCATGGTGTGATGCTTGTATGTAATTATGTGAATATGTGTGTGTGTGTGTATAGGAGTGTGGGTGTGGTCGTCGGTGTGTTTGCGATTTTTTGTTTGTGTTAAAAAGAAGAAAATTACACATTATTATTTTATATGTAGGTATATCAACATGAATACTATATATTTACTCAATACATTTAAATTAAGCATGACACTAGTCAACATCTCTCAGCAGATTACCACCCACCTCACGCCTAAAAACACTCTTACTGCTGTGAAAAATATCGACAGAGGTAAAGCTTTTGTTATAGGTTCTATGCATTCTACTTACAAGTGAATTTTGAGCATAGTTGGTACAAGAACGAGTTGGTTTGATCTGCAGAGTCGACCCCCAAGTCCGAGCTTAATGCCACAAGCATCACTTACTTACGAAGCTCAACAAACTTACGTAAATCTTGATGAGACGCTGAAGGTTGCGGATTCGATTCCCGCTGCGGGACAAGTGTTTGTATTATCTGCAAGTATTTTTCTCTGGTCTGGGTGTTTCTATGTATAATATGTATGTATTTACAAATAATAAAATATATAATTAATATATCAGGCATGTTGTACCCATAACTCAAGCTCTGCTTACTGACGCTGTGTCAAATGTCCAACGGCTACAACAGAAGTAACAAACGTTGGTGAACAATACACATACCTTGCTCGCAAAACTTGCCCAAACTAAGCATAGCTTTTACTATGTGAAACCATATGACTGTTAAAATGTTTATATATTTTTTAAGTATTATTATACTAGCTGTTGCCCGCGAATTCCGCATTTTTTTAAAGGGACAGCAGACAATTTACTTTAGCATTTATAATAATAATAATAATAATAATAAATATTATGTATCTTATGTATGTATGTATGTATATATTCTATCCAGTTCAAGTTTTAACCCAATCACACCACCCGCCACTCATTAAAAAGTTTCCATACAAACATTCACACCACATTTTACTCCTTTATAAGAGTTATTTTGAAAAATCCTGAAATACATGTCCAGTTATTTTGCATTTTAAGTATCCAAACCAAGTTTCTAAGAAATCACACCACCCTTTAAAAAGTTCCTATACAAACATTGACACCCTATTTTACCCCTTTGTTAGGGTTATTTTGAAAAATCCTGAAACATGTGTCCATTTATTTTGCATTTTAATTATTCATATCAAGTTTCAAGCAAATCGCACTACGAGTTAAAAAAAACAATAACTTCGTTTTCACCCCATTTCAAAACATCCCGCCTTATGGGTAGTTTTGTTATAAATAAAAGAAAGCTATCTTCCAAATCTCAACTTTCTAGCTTCAGCGGTTTCGGCTCGGCGATGATGATTCAGTGAGTCAGGTTAACACTCCGACACAGAACTAACAACTATGTTTATCACATAAATGTTTGGATTCAAAGAAATGTTGTATTTTTATTTAAATTCTGTCGCATTCTTCTGTTCTATGTGCGGCCACTTACCACTGATTCACTTTCCTTTTCAAAGGCTTGCTGGAAAACCACTCTAATCAAGGTTAAGCTCGCCTTTGTGCATTTATTTTCTGTTTATTTTCTCGGTAGTGGTTTGTTGTATAAAATTGTTGATTATTATTGAATATGTTGATTAAATATATCCATATTAAAAAGCGTCACTAAGTAAATGCACGAACAAATACGTTCAATGTATATATGGAATGATGACTGTTTTGTTTGTAACGTTGTTATAGATTCTTACTCACAAAAATTATACACAAATTATACAAGGCATAAATTATACATCCCTAGGTTTCGACTAGAAAAAGTAAATAAGTCCTTTATGGGGAACACGATGCGCTTCTATAATAAGTTTTCTAAACTACCTATTAAGAAATATAAAGCATACATAAAAGGTAGTCTTTTCAAGAAAGCTTATTTTAATATAAATGACTATATTATTGATAAGAATGCATGGCCTCATGTCGCTCTGCCCTCAGACAGTTAACTTGACACACTTGAAATGTATATATAAACTCTCTTGTATTAGTTTTTCGTAGTTAAGGTAGTTATAAGATGGATCACGTAAAAAATGCGCTAGGACCAGGACGAATTTCTTGCCAGTTCTTCTCGGGCTTGGGTTAGGACGAATTGGCACCTAAATTCACCTAGTATGTAAAACGTATGAATGTGATCCTTGTGATTGTATTGAATCGTATCTTCAACGTATCTTTTGACTTGACTTGACTTGACTAAACCGACGGATGAAAAAAGAGTGCATGCGCCGGAGATCCAAATGTTAAGATGGATGTTCGAAGAATGACTAATAAAATAATTACGTATTAAAAACTAAAAAAAACGACATTGAATGAAATTTTAGCCTATAATACATTTTTAGTGGAAAGTAGATGTATTTTGTATATATAGGTATGATATGGGTAGGCCAAATAAACGCACCGCTCCAATGAGACAGCGAGGTATCGAAGTACATGAAAACATCATCGATGTATACAATTTTTAGATTTTCGTTGATTTTTCAGCTCGACCGATTTTGATAAAATTTATATGGGACCACCTGTGAAGTATACCCTTTCAAACAGAAAAAGAATTTTCGAAATCCGTCCAGCCATGGATGGGTTGTGTAAGAGAAATATGTTGGGAAATGGAAAGAAGGAAGAAAAAGAGACTCCTACTTACGCAATTGAGAAGTGACTTTTCACTAAAGTGCGTATTAAGTTTGCATTCAAGATCGTATGTGCATTGTTAGCTGTAGGGAAGTTTTAGAGATGTTCATACTGTGAGTAAGTATTTACATATAAGTATATAACACTGATCCCAGATGAGTACTGCTTGGAGACTGATGATGGAGACGACAGCAATAGTCTTCAAATTATTGGGGGTTAGACCCCTGCTGACTAACAGAAGAGCTGGCAATAGAGAAGGAAAACTTGAAACAAGCCCGGCTCGGTGCCAGCCGTTATGCACCTGCAACCGAACCGACACCGCATGTACTGATTCGTCATTCCTGCGGGTCTTGTTGACAAGATCGAGAGGTTGGTGTGGGTACCTACCCAGGTAACCTGCCTGTCTGCGCTATCAAACAGAATTCCAGGTAGATTGCGTCAGTGGAGAGGAAACTTCACCCACCTCAGCTTGCTGGAGTGGATCCATGAACGAAAGTTTTCAATTACAATTGACTGCTCTGTAACTTTACTGACGCCACCAAAATCATCTTCAACAGATGGACGAAGGCCAATGATGATGAAGTATTTGCAACAGTCTTGTGTAAGAATAGTCCTCGTTTACATTTGATGAGATGTGCGACAGTAAAGGTTATGTTATCAATATATTAGGTTGGTAAGTAAGTTACTTTTATTAATAATGGACTTAGGCAACGTCCTAATTAAATTAAACTACCGCAAATTAAATTTTGTATGGAAAAATATGAGTAATTTTTTACCGCTATTTAGTGGCCATCTGCTCGTTACTTGAAGGAATAATAGTCATAAAAGATATATAGTCTGTAATTTCTATATTTTGCCTCCTATTTCCTCGTTTCAAATTGTTTTTTAAGACACTGTTAGTTTTGTAATTTAACTAGCTGCCCACGCCTTCGCGTGCGTGGCACCTACAAAAAAGTAGCCTAGGTCCTTCTCCAAGGTCCCATCTTTCTCTATACCTAACTTCATAAAAATCGGTTCAGCGGTTTAGGCGTAAAAACGTAACAAACAGACAGACAGAGTTACTTTTGCATTTATAATATTTATGGTGCACCCCGCGCCCGCCGAAAGCTGCCAAAGGGACGAAACGTATGACCTGTCAGCCGCTGTGTCTCCGCTTTTTAAATCTCTGATATCTTCTAAGCTATCCATTTTAATGAAATGCTGTTAAGAGCAGTTTTGATCTACATGAAATGTACAACGTATGTAATTTATTTGATTGGATAAGGAATAATACTGTATCGTATAAAATAACTTGATAAATAACACATATTTTTTTGCGATATGTTAAAGATAAAAATGGTTACTGTGGGTAATCCTTAGTAGATAAATATATACCATTGCGGATTTTTATATTGATCTTTAAGATATAAAATTCCGTAGTACATTAACTTGATCTATCTCGTAAGGTTTAGCCAGCATTTGCGATTTAAGCGCACAAAAATATGTCTGTTACGACATCCCATTCTTAGAATTTTTTCTGTACTATAATATGTATGTATTATACATATAAACCTTCCTCATGAATCACTCTATCTATTGCTAAAAACTGCATTGAAATCCGTTGAGTAATTTACAAAATCTAAGCTAACAGACAGCGGAAGCGACTTCATTTTAGACTATGTAAAGATAATGAAAAAATGACTAAAATATTTATCATCATCTTTTTCTAAAGTTCAGGTCGTTTTAACTTGCCACTTGAACTAATAGGCGGAAAGTAAGCGTAAGCTAATTAAAAACATTATACATTATACCCGTTAAACTTTTTTCAGAATTCCTTATTCGATTGTTTTGTGATAATAATTACGTTTTAAAAACTAAAAAGAAACCGACTTCATTGAATGAAATTTGAGCCTATAATACATTTTCAGTGGAAAGTAGATGTATTTTGTATATTATAATATGGGTAGGCCAAATAAACGCCACGCTCCAATGAGTCAGCGAGGTATGAAAGTAAATGAAAACATCATCGATGTATACAATTTTTAGATTTTCGTTTATTTTTCAGCTCGACCGATTTAGATAAAATTTATATGGGACCACCTGTGAAGTATACCCTTTCAAAGAAAAAAAGGATTTTCCAAATCGGTTCAGCCGTTTTCGAGTAATCGGTGAATATACATAAAAAAAAAGATTCCGACTAATTGACAACCTCCTCCTTTTTGATAAAGTCGGTTAAAAACCTTGCGATTTGAGCGCTGTGAATACGCGTCAAAATAATTTGATCAGGGAGTCGCCTTAAGTGTATAGTATTTACTACTACCATAATTGTAGTACCTAGTAAATTGTAGTAGTAAATACCTACCTTATCATAATTTTCATGGAGTTGTTTATTTGCACCTTGGTACTTATCTACACTAATATTATAAAGACGAAAGATTTGTATTTTTGTATGTAAAGAATTAACTTAAAAACTACTGAACCGATTTGAAAAATTATTTTATCGTTGGAAAGCTACACTATCCCCGGGTGACATAGGCTGCTTTTTATCCCGGGAAAATTGGTTTGTCTCGGGAAAAATCTTCAACGCGGGCGAAGCTGCATGCGTACTTCTAGTTGCTTTATAAAGAAACACCAATTTCTACAGGTTGGCATCAACACACTCTATGTTTCAATATGTATTAATTAATTAAAAGTTACTAGCAACTATTCGGAGTAAAATAATTTTTTTTGGAGCAGACCAGTTTAATTAATGATAACTGCATCTACGTGGATAAGCTCAATAACGCACACTTTTGTATATAAAACTAGCTAACATGCTCGCGACTTCATCTGCTTGGTTTAGCTAGTGCTGTCTACTGTAACTAGGCATGACTTGCCCGACTAGTAACGACTAACTTGGTATGGTTACGTACCTGCCACCAGCGTCTAAGCAAAATGTAAAGTTACTTTCTTCAGCCAGAAATACTTTCAGACCACACCGAAAGCTCAGTAGAGATCAACCAATCTAACCAGGAGGTTTATTCGGGAAAACGATAAACTATATATCGCTTGGCGAATCGAATAACGAAATCGGCTCAACTGGTTTTTAACGACGGAACGACCGATATTACTTGTGAAAATCGATGTCGTAATCTTCCATTACAAAAATGTGATACCTAGTTTAATTATGAAAACAAATTATAAATATAAATTCGACTTAATTCGACGACCATTTTAACGACGTTATTGTCCGATATATCGATATCTGTTTGCCGAGTAGATAACCTAAACTACAAAATTAATATTTATAAAATTATACATATTTCGTCATGAAACTTTACTAAATTCTGGAATATAAATAAAAACCGTTTTTGAATGCATAAACAAAGCCCTCTTATTATGATACCCAACATAATATAATTATTTGAATGACTTTTTTTCTGTTAGCCTATTTTCAAAATCAGACAGTGTCTTAAAAACCTCTTGTATATGTCCGGTCAATTTAGACATTCGATGGTACATAAAATCCCAACAAGCTGAAAATCAGTAAAATTGTTCAAAACATAATTATAAATAATATTTAAAAGTTCACCATCATTCCCGTGTATGGAATTTTTTTTATTCAAGGTCAAAGGTCAAAAAAATGAGTTTTTCGTGATTTTCAGCAAAACGGTAAGTTTTATCATAAAAGTACTCTAGACAAAAATTTTAGATTATAAAATTATCTATAAAAAATTTATCAATACTTTTTCCTACGAGCCACCGTTTCTGAGATATAACGATTCAAAAAGTTATAAAAGTTGTTATCGTCATAATATGCACACGTTTCCACGCCACCTATGAGGTAGTGTACTTCTTGATCTGCTTCTTGTTCTTCTCCTGCTTCTTCTTCATCTTCATTTTGGATGCAAGTAAATTGCGTCAATAGTGATGTATCGCATGACACTTCGTCGGAATCAAACGAATCCTCCATTGTTTGTGATTCAACATTAGAGCACGACCGGCCTTGACAATTTGTGCATGCCAGAGAACAAAACAGTCCGACTTTTTTGCATCCACATTTAGCACTGCATCCCTTTTTGCAGTTGCAAAAAATTGTGTTCAGCAGTTTTTCCGGCGCAGGTCGGAGTAAAGTTTGAACTGGCTCTAATATATTGTTGACCAACTTCCAACCCCGGTCTGTAGGGTCTATCTGATAACCAAGCCACACTTGAACTTGGTAATATACCCGAAAAAGATGTTGATGAGCAACTGAGATTGGAGGACGACAGGCTAATTGAACTTGTTTTTTATTTTTAGTATTTTTAACGAAACATGCATATCGATGCTTATCTAAACAGGTAATTTTTTTAGGAGCTCCGTACATAGAAAGAAGAAAGCGGATGCCGTTGGTGATAACTTCTTGTTGAGTTGAATTAGGTACTCTTTTAAAAACTTCAGCACATTGAACTAAATTTTGTTTTTCAAACATTTTGAAACTGCTGTTTATGAATAATATGATTTGTGTTGATAAAGTGATTAATATATATGAAGTAAAATGTAGTGTATATATAATATTAAGTGTAAATATATATTTTATGGATTTAATAATTATTATGTAGGAAAGTCGCTTACATAGGTATAACTTATGTATATTTTATATTTTAAGTATAAGTTACAATGACCGATAGAAAAATATATCAACATATAATATACATATTATAATATATATAATATATGTATAATAATAATATATAATATGTAACAACTCTGGAGATGTATATACGTGGCGTACTCATGCATATTATAACGATAACAACTTTGATAACTTTTTGAATCGTTATATCTCAGAACCGGTGGCTCGTAGGAAAAAAATATTGATATATTTTTTATAGATAATTTTATGGTCTACAATTTTTGTCTTAAATACTTTTATGATAAAACTTACCGTTTTGCTGAAAATCACGAAAAACTGTTTTTTTTTACCTTTGACCTTGAATAAAAAAAAATCCATACACGGGAATGATGGGGAACTTTTAAATATTATTTATAATTATGTTTTGAACAATTTTACTGATTTTCAGCTTGTTGGGATTTTATGTACCATCACTCTCATTTTTTGGTCTAGATTGACCGGACTATTATGTACAAGCAAATTTGTCAAGTACAACTCACTAATCTGCCGAATTTAAACATTAGAAAAACCAACTTACAAACATTACCTATTAATAATATAGTGTAGAAGATGTACTGTTACATTGTTTTATAATTTATAGTAATTTTGAAACAGAGCCATCTAGTGATGTAACGAGACTGCTTACATTGTTTTGTTTGATCCATTTCGGTATGGAGGTTACAGGGGTGATGCCAAATTAGGACAGTGTGACGAAACGCCACAATAGAATAGAGGTGAATATTTGACACTACCGTAGGCCTCGTTTTTAACTTTAAAGTCTTTTTGTTTATCCAGTGATTTTGATAAAAATGCCTTTTTGAAAATGATGCCTATTGAATGATTTAATTCTAAATGTATATATAAGAGTAGATATATTATTTTTATAAAAATTGTAGCTTCGTAGTCTATGGTAGTCTTCTTTATGAGTAGAGTCGTAAGGTGACATTTATGTCAATGACATAAAACACAAAATGCGGTGCTTCACGACTCTATCCCTATTGTACAGACTTAGCGTGCCATGCCGCGGGAAAACGCATGCGCGCTTAGCGAATACTCGGGCGGATAGAAGCACAGTTTGACGGCAGCATAGGGCGGACATTCGTACTTGCGACTTCATCGATTTAAGTCGCACCGCACTGCGCCCGTGAGTACGGAACTAGTAACTCGACCGCGTCGCGGTATCGGCAGCAATTTACGATGCAACCCCCGCCGAGAAAGGTTAGTACAGCGACCATGGACAGGTTCACGGCTTTGCGTAAATTCACACACCTCGATGTCAACAATCTACGATTAAGAAAGACATAACCGTGAACTGACGGGCTCAGTAGTTGTGCTAGAAATTAAAGGTTTCATGTGTGACGAGCTAAATTATATAATATATATAACGAAGCGAACGGAGACAATTAGCATCGAAATGTAGTATACATTTTATACAACACGGGTGTGTTGCTGCGTGAATTCAGCCTCACATACCCAAATAAATGATTCGTGGTTTTGGTACAGTTAAATCAATAAGAGGTTAATAAGGACGGGAAGTCGTGGTTTCAGGCGTCCTGTTTACCTAAATCATATCAACGTGGTTTAATATTTACTTAATTAAACAGGCCCAGTGGAGTTTTATTTACGAGTATAAATAACTTATTTAGATTTATATTAATATTTTATCACATCATCGTGGGATTTTCGAAGCAATAATGACTTATTCATGTAAAATAAAACGAACATGCTCAGAAGATACCCCATATAATACCCCAGGCTGGGTATATATAATACCTCTTAAGATCTCTGGTTACTAAAGGCAAGAAGTCTAATCAGAGCAGTGGTACGTTCAAATACTATATTTTGGTTATGTCCACATCATTTTCCCAATAGTATTCCGTACGCTATCGTCTGTTATCTATATTCGTTTCATATTATTTAATGTATGATTTTGTATTAGACAAACGCTTGTTGCTAGGTCTACTCGTATATCAACGTTTAATTGTTGGTTGTAGTGTGAATAGCATCTGCAAAGCGGAGCAACGGCGACCTAATAAGTTCTCGTAGCAGCTGCGTAGCAAGCAGCAGTGGCGTAGCTCTCGGCGATAATGGATTTTCATTGTTCAGCAGAGTATTTTCGGACATTCAGATTTAGCTCACGAGACTAAAGTTTAAAGACCGCATCTTCAAGTGAATTTCCATGAACAATATTATGCCTTAAAGTGAGCATAGGTATGTACAGCAATTTGGAAAGCGGGCAGACGTTTAATCACTCGGTTATCTTACGATTACTTATAAGCAGACTAGCTGCTAGCCGCGTGATTCTTACCTACGTAAATAAAAAGTAGTTAAATATGTGATTCCATCCACTTCTTTATATAAACCAAATAAAAACCAAACCAATAAAGTTTAAACCAAATCCGTCCAGCCATTTGAGCGTGAAGTAACAATGGAATACATACGTTTTTTATTTTTATGTTTTTATCTGCAATCAGTCTTTAGACTATGAGCAGGTTTGTTGTTGGCAGTCTGGTTCGTAGGATGTTTGCTCCAGCAAGCAGTTTTCCTTTTAATTTCTTATCAGGTTTCATCCAGTTCCATGATATGGTATTCGCAATTTTCTTTGGTTAGTAATAGTGCAGTTAGTTGGTTTGGTTGTGCATTAAGGCGTTTCCTTGTATTTGGTAGAGTATTGCTTTATTTCGTCGGTGACAGTGGTGACTTATAGTTCATTATGTAGCTCAGTTCTCTTAAGGAACCATGGATCATTGGATAGGTTTTTTAAGATGCCATTTTGTGCTCTTTGCATTATTTAGATGTTTGAGTTGCACATTGATTCCCAGAGTTGAATACAATAAGTCCATTTATGCTACCTTATAGATTAGGAGTTTGTTGTCTGTGCTTAAGACGGAGTATCGACCCAGGAGCCAATGCAGGTTGTTGTATCTGATGTTGAGTTCGTCTCTTTTTTTCCATATGTGTGTTCTCCAGGTGAGTCTCCTGTTCAGGTGCTTCCCTAAGTATTTAACCGATTGTCTGTGTAGCAGTGTATTTGGTCCAAGTTGGACAGGTGGACAGTTCCCCGTAAGAAGAGTAAATGTGGCGTGTGTGGATTTGGAAGCACTGGCTGGCACTGGCAATTCTCCACTTCGCACTCCATTGCTCTATTTTGTCCGGTCCTGTATGGAGGTGTTGTGAGGCTTGGACCGGGTCCTGTTACTTGCCAGAAGGGCAGTGTCGTCGGCATAAGTGGCAGTTATCACACCTGGTGTTTTTGGGAGGTCTGCCGTGAAGAATGTAACACATACGTATATACATTTATATTACTAGTGATGATAGTTTTTAGGGTAATAGTTGATTAGATGATTAGCTATATCTATTAACCCCCTCTTATAACCACACAATAGCTAATGTGTTATTTCAATCTGTTGCGATTTTTATTTATTAATAATTACAAAGACAAGCCACTCCTTAACGCAACGGTTTCAAGTTATGGGATTAAAGGACTGAAGGTTTTATCGGAATTGCATTTTACCGGAAAATATTTTCTCTCGGGTGTAAATAATTCCCTCAAGCTCGCTATTTAAAATAAAACAAAAAAGAGTGGAGACTCGCTGAACCGGCAGATTTCACGCGAAACCCGCGCGGCGTTTATCTCCGCGCCATGGCACGGTAACTAATTGAATTAAAACTAGCTTAAAGAGATAACGCTGATGTACCTTGAGGCTTGCAGCTTTGAGATAAAGTTTAATATTTACAAGTTTTGCATCAGTTCTAGTGATTTAATAAAATACAGCAGCAACGTCCAAATTTAACGTTTAAACTTTATTTTAACTTTAAACGTCATATTAATGGTGGATATTAAAATCGCCTTCAATTTCGTAAATAGAGGCGCATTACTTAAAGAAGTTGAAAACATAAGTACCAAAATTTACCAATTTACCTTCTCAATTGATCTGTCGAGACGATATATTTCTTTTTGCTGTTGATTTTCAGCAAGGCGATTGCCTTGGTCCAGCCATTTTCAGCCATGTCATTCATCCGATTTTTCAACGTGTCCGATCTGAACTCAATGTTTGGTACTTGGATGACGGAACTTTAGGTGAAGATGTGAAATTTTGGTGATGTAAATCTAAAGCTGATGATGAATGATGAATTTTGCCAGATTTGCTCTAGCATTTTTTTGCGAAATTCGTACTTTTTGCCTGGAGCACTTCTCGGGTTACCTATTCTTAATATTCATTACCGGCCTTTATAAGAACATATAAGAACATTCAAAATTTTACCAAAATTTTCAAAGAATTATTCTAAATAAGTAGTCATATGACTTTTACAATTATCATGTTTTGTCCTTTTGTTCCAAAATTTACATACGCTTTAAAATGTTGTCAACTGTGCTAACTCAGCAAGCTGGTGGAAGGCTTATAAATAATTAAGGACACTTTAACATCGAGTTTGAATATTAATTTGGACGACAAAACATGGCAGTTACTATGGATGAAGCTTTGCTACCTAAATTCCAAGTTTAACTCAGCGTCAACGTACCAGCTGTTCTAGAGCCGTAAGGCAGACCGTTCGAACACATGACCGCAAGAGGCCTGATGGTATGACTCTTGACCCTTGGCAGATGGCGTAGGTAATTGGTGTAGGACGCTACATACGTCGGCAACCTTGTCGCATCTCATCTGTCGAGGTCTTCGGTTAGAGTTGGTGAGGCGGCTGATTATTTCGAGGACCTCAAAAGGCGCTAACATGCTGGTCTCGATAGGGCCTATGTATTTGAAGCATTTGGAGTCTAAACCCAGGTCTGAACAAGAGTTCAACGCGCTTTCAAAATTAATTCACTAAGTCCGGTAGAAACATCGCTTGATCCAAAAACTGACTCCTATTTGGCCCTGTTGCTCTGGATCTGTTAAATTGGTAAATAACAATAATGAGTAATAATCAGTAATCATAATTTTATTGGTAAATTGTATCTTTACAGGTCAGTTTAAATAAAAAATAAAAAATACAGGATAACAATATCTATTATATTAAATTATATATTCATGTTATATCAAACTATATTAATATAATGTCAGGATCAGGATGTTCAATTTTATTTATGTATCAATTTATTATATAAAATCTTCTACATTGTAGAACACCTTTTCGATAAGCTAGTTTTTTAACCTATCTTTAAAACTTGTAAAACTGGGCGCGCCAACGACAAGCTCCGTCAGGCAATTGTACACTGTTGGCCCTAGGACGTGAGTTAGCCTTTCAGACTTGGTGAGCCTATGTGTGACTGTCGCGAGTTTACGTGCACCACGGGTGATTTATTCGCGCGAATGACCATCCTCGCGTGTTCTAAACCTTTCTTTGTTTTGCTTTACAACCAGTGCCACTTGTAACCAGTGCTTAACGTTAAACTATGGATCGTTTAAAACGGTCCTTAGATATTTTAACTGTTTCACGGGTGTTATATTTTATTGTATATTATTCTGTACATTTCTGTAATAGAAACTAAACGTATTGACACGAGTTGCTTTTCTGTTAAAGTTTGAACCTAAGGAGTCCTAGTGCAGGGTCTAGTCGAATCAGTAACTTACTGGGAAATCCATGCTTACGTAATATTAGGTCATTGGGTATCAACGATACTGCCGTTTCGTACAAAATAGTTGAAGTATTTTTTTATCTCTTTTATTTCTATTAATCGAAGTACTCCTATTCCTCATGCACTCGTTGCATTTTGGCTAGTAAAAAAATCTTTCCTAAAAAACCTTTGGCACTTTATAACAAACTCTTCAAAGGCATTTTGTACTACGTCTCGGGTTTTGTGTTTTTTTTGCATGGTTATAAACAGTGCGAGACGGTATTTTGCTTCGGATGTTGCTTTACAAAGCAAAGGTTCGGCGGTACTTGGAGTACTGCTCTCATCTATGACACGGTGCTATATGATCCCAAACTCAACAGCAAGCTGGAAATAGCTGAGCAAGCGCCGTGTCATCGGTTTGCTCAGTGTATTCTATCGCCTAAATAATAGGGAATGCTCAGAGGTATTATTCGACCTCATACCCGCATCAAGGTTCTTCCATCATCGAACCTCGCGTCATCCAAATAATGCTCATTCCCATCCCAATGACACGTGGGTATCTCACACTACTCGTTTTACGATATCTTTACTACTACATACGTAAACGTTGTACAATGATCTTCCTTTTAAGAGTTTTCCGCCAAACTATTACATGCTTCAAGTCAAATATAAAAAGAATCCTTGAGGTAACGCATCAGCAATGCTTCTGGTAATATTTCTATTGGTCAATTGGTGACGGAAACTGCTTATTATCAGACAGGCAATTAGCCTGTTTGAATTCTTATACCTTAGGTATAAGAATTCAAATTATCTATTTGCAATTTCGCGATTTCTAGGTATAACATCTAGTTTCATATAGAATTTCTTGAAGTACCTACTAAACTAGAAGACTATGATATTATTAATACCTTGTTATCATTAGTAAATAAAACCCAACCTGTGAGACATTTTACTATGTAACTTGACACTAGATTGGAACCGCAGCTAAACAATAGCTTTTTAACAGATTTGACGTCTTTTCCTACTCGGTAATAAACAACGGATCAAGTTACGTTTTGCGAAGTCTCCAACGATCGATCGAATATTTCTTACTTTTGGCCATAGAGATAACAGAATAAGTTTTTCGATAACCATCAATAAACGATAACAGTTGTAAATGTGGAAATAGCCCAAACTGCAGCTCCAAACAGTTCAATTTCCTGACGCTGAAACTAAGTTTACTGATTTAAGTCTAACATCCGCTTGGTTGCGATTTGAGACTTTGTGACTGGCCCCGTCTCGAATCTCCGGAATCGTGGTTCCTACTTGCAGTTCCGTTTCCGCCCCGCATGAGTAGTGTTGTATGTAGGTTATAGATTGCCTACCTATTTTCCAGTAGTGCAGTCACACCGTATCTGCTGAACGGTTTGAGCCACAACTTCCTGGCCTGGAGTAAGCATATATGCTACTTTTGTACGTCCTACGTGTGTGAAGCCGCAGGCAGAGACAAATATATGGACTTAAGATCTGTCTACTACCTACCTAGATACGTACGCTATCAGAATTCATAATGTTTTAGTAGTTAACTTCTTCCATCTATGCTCTTTACAAACCGTCTTAACATACCTTTCTCAATCTAAAGCACTATTTATTCTTTCATTCCACAACACTATCTTATGACACTCTTTCAAAGTTAAACAACACATAACTTCGCAAAGCTTTCAGCAAGACGTGTATTTTAGAATAATTTCCAACTAATCATAAAGATTGCAGGAAATTATGCTTTAATAATTTATTTTATAATATGAATAATAGATTTATAATAAATAAATAAGTGATGAATAAATAATGCTGGACATTTAACACAGCATCATCATCAGCATCAGCATCAACATTTGTCCCACGGCGGAGATTGAACCCGCAACCTTCTGCGTCTCAGTCGAACATTCACTCACTCACTTTACCACAGAGGTCTAAGTTTATGTGAAAACATTACCAGCACACGGTTATATCATTTTGTCTGGCTGTCTGCACACGATTGGCGTATAAATTACAGGAGCAATTTGGATGGGAATCTTCATGAGCTTATACTTCAAGTTACCTGCTATGTTATGTTTCATGACATCCCTTAAATGTGGCAAAAAAGAATAGAATAGAATAGATTTTTATTTGACACACAATACACAGAGAACACTAAACATTAGACCCGATATTATAGATAAAGCTAACAAGAAACAGATAAAAAGAAACAGTAATATTTTTTATAGTTTTGCCCGGTCTCAGCAGCTTCACTCATTCGTGGGATGCAACGTTGGTTTTCAGACAGGGCTTAAAAAGAATGACACCAAAAACGCAAAACCGTGTATACACGAAAGAAAACAAATAATAATTAACATCAATTAGTGAATTCAAATAAGTTCATGGTTTAATTTGGTAAAAATAATATAATTAGATAAGGAATTAAAGTTTAAATAGGAGCTTTTTGCAATGATGCGATTTGCTTAAAACTTGATATAGATGCAAAACAAATGGTTTTTTTTCAAATAAGGGGTTGAAGTATGTACAGTTTTGTACAGTTCGTATAATGCGTAAATCTTAGAATATTGTAAATATATTGATATAATATTATCAAGTGTTATCATTTGTTGTTTTTCGAAAACATGGTTACGTCGCCAACCCACAGCAAGCGTGCTTGAGCTACGAGTATATAACTCAAAAATTTTAAACTTTAGTGAGAATTGGCTTGTGTGGGTGGTGAGTCTAAAAGAAATATACGCTTGCACGGGCAATTTTTGAGCAATAATTGTGCGGCAACTAGTATGGATCAATATGGAGCAACTAGTTTTCGTAAATTGCTATATACTGCGAGTTATGCTATTGCGGTATCTCTATTCAATTCAATTCAATTTCATTTATTTCAGCTTTCATAAGTATATGTACAAATTTAAGCCATATTTATCATAATAATAATTTAAAACATTAAAATTAAAATATAGACTGCATGCACCACATCATTACATCACCGGTGCGAATGGTGCACCTCTGTGCAGTGCTTCATGAAGATGCAGTCAGTATCCAGCCTCCTGCTATAAGTTGCAGGTATCTGTTGGTGCTGTCCCTCACGTGACGCATCAGGGACGACGTTCTCTTGCGGATGATCGCATAAGAGTCATCGACGCGTGCGTTCGCGAACATCCCCGATGCGCTACAGAAGTATAGCAGCCTCAACAGCACCCTGAAGCTATTATTGTACTGGACTCGAAGGGCATTCCAGCAGCAGTTAGTAAAGTTAACCCATAGACTGCACGTGTAAAAAGACTGGCAGTACGCCTTAAACAAACTTGTTTTTACAGCCATACTGCACAGTGCAAATCTACCGGCCAACCATGTTGGCTTTGACTGATATTGCCCTTCGCACTCTATCAATATCGGTGTTATTTGAGAAAGCCTCAGTGCTCTAGTGGCCCAGATACTTGAACTCAGATACCCGCTTGAGCTCACAGCCCGCCAGCAAGATTGATGCAGCTGTGGAATAAGTTTTCAACCGGGCTTTAAAAACCATCACCTCACTCTTGCCAGCGTTATATCTGAGCCCATGAGCCTCCGCATGACGCTCACAGATTCCAACAAGTCTTCGTAGGGCACTGATCGCTGGGCTCAGCAACACTATATCGTCAGCGTAACTTATGTTATTGACAGTTACTCCGTCAACAGAGCATCCAATATTGGCGCCACTGAGCTCACGAATCAAACGATCCATGTACAAAGATCCATCCATGTACAAAGGTTGAAGATTCGCGGCGAAGTGATTCCACCCTGCCGCACTCCACACTCCAGCCTGTACGTGTCCGATAGCGACCCTGGCCACCTTACATTGTTACATTGATTGTCATACCAATATTTAAAGAGCTCTACCAATTCAGACGGAAGCCCAGTATCACCCGACAGCTTCTGCCACAACCTGTCGTATCGCCACCAGATCAATAGCTTTCGAAGGTCTAAGAAGCAGGCATGAACAGGTGTGTTCCTGATAGTATTGTACTGGACGGTGTGTTTGAGGCTCAGTATGGCCGATTCAGTGTACAAAAAAATTACTCATGTTGCCATTGTTGTACAAGCAAGAGCACTTTAGATGGTAATGGGACAGATTATACTTTTTTAGTCTCATTTGTTCTATCTATGGTACTGGGAAATTATACTAGTGGGAATGATCATAATAAGCAATTTCAATTGCTCGGGTAAACGTACCTTTACGAAGAGTTGCCTGCGGTCTGACTGAACTGTCAGAGTTGTCTAATCAATCCTGGTTTGGCTTGAAGTTACCCGCGGACAGTTAACACATAACAATTACAAGAAAAGTAAAGGCCAAACCCACTCCATGAAACTCAAACCCGGGGTGAGTTTTGGATTTCATGGAGTCACCCTATGCGGCGGCAGACGGTAACAATTAATTGTAACAAAAAATATATAATTTAATTTAATTATGTTTTGAAGCACTTAAAAACGTTTATTTACAGAAATGTACAGAATAATATTTAATCCATAATGAAAGAGTTGTGCTTCCAGCCTATAGCAATATAGGCTGTTTAAAATGATCTAAGTATAGATAACCTAACTGATCCAGATCACTATTTCTTATGTAATTAGATCTAGAAATAAATGTATCTTTTACCTTTTAGAGCTTTGATACAGGCTTACAGTCTTTGAGGAAGCCAATGAATATACCAAATATGTAGAATGAGTAAATAAATATACCTAATACTTCTACAAAATATGAGTGTTTCTTTTGAGAACCATTATTTTGTCAGCTATTGTTCTTTCATTCGATTATTGTTAAATAATTGTTAATAATTTTAGGGATATCTACTTTGTTTTTGGTAATTCATACATTTTCCATATATTTTCCTGAATAAATCTAAGACACGCGACAAAATAACATGAACCTATGTTTATATATATATATATATATATATATATCCTTCACTAAATTATGGCTGCATAATGCAATGAAAAGATAAATGTTAAACTACAAATTCTGTTTGGTATCCTATCTATTTCCAAAGTAAAGCCTGAAGTATCCTTACGTACTTGAAAAACCTCATCGTAGTACAAACATTTTAAAAAGGCAACAATTCTGCAAGTTCTTAATCAGTCAGTTGAAGTTTTTGATCATAAATTATTAATTAGTCGTGTTTCAGTAACGGCAAGAGTTAACTACCGATTACCTGCCGATATAATGGTAATAGTTGAGAACTTTGAAATTTATCGTTTTAGTTTAAAAGTTATAAAAAAAGTGTCTTCCAAAACACTTTTTTATAATGTCATTCTTTGAAACCACTCCATGCTTGGGAGCCACGGAAGCAACGATGAATGATATAGTACCTAGATAGATATAATGCTCTTAATTATATAAATAAATACATAAATGATGCCGGACATTTCACACAGCATCATCTGGCCCCGAAGTAAGCAGTGCTTGTATTATGGGAACCACATGACTGATATAATACTTTTTAATGAATATATACATAATTATTATACATAAAAACACCCAGACCCATAGCGAGACCCGATCAGAATTTGTCAGATGATAGATTATTCGAATGATGTGCTGATCTTACGTTTTTTTCTTTTGTTCTAGAGTAACTACACCAAGTTCTTGAAGAACCTGCATAGCGAGCAGATAGCTAAGCTCAATGCGAAGAACCAGCATGAGTGCGATCTGCTCGAAGACTTGCGCACTTATGTCATCAAGCGAAGTGCCATCGAAAAATCTTATTCCGAGGTAAGCTTGAAGCCATTGAATAATAAAGTGAAACAGGAAAAGAACGTATGTATAAATTAACAAACCGAGATGGGCGCTGAATGGAAGAAATAACAACAAATATACCTAAATTAGACGTTGGTGTATTCACATATATGTTTTTCTCATAGGCTTACAATTTGAACATTAAAAAATATGCAATAAAAAAAAAGGATTTTTAGGGGTACCTACTTCTCCTACATGTAAAGTGGGGTTGATTTTTTAATCCATCCCATCCCGTGGCATTCCGTTAGATAGGTTGAACAAAGGTTAAATGTCAAAGATTGAATTGGTTTTTGTAACAGGTATTCGTTTATAAACCAGTAAGCTTCTAAGTTGTCCTTACTGAATAGTTTGCGCGAAAGACACTTCCAAAGTGGTAAAATGTGTCCCCCCCCCCCTGTTACTTCTAATATAAGAGAATGATAAAACTAAAAAATATATGATGTACATTACTATGCAAACTACCACCGAAAATTGGTTTGAACAAGATCCAGTAAGTAGTTTTTTAATACGTCATAAATCGTAAACCGCAATTTACCTTTCATTCAATCAACTCAAATATAAAATTTAAGTTACTTGCTGCCCTTGCGGAACCCTTCATGGGCGAATCCGACTCGCACTTGGTCGCTTTATTTATAGAATCTAGTAGCTAACTACAGGCTTATCCTAGAATGTTTTCAAAATAGTAGCATATAACGATAATAAATAAATATTGGAGACGTTTTACACACCTTTTATATTATTAAATTTTATACAAATCTAGTAAGGTTTTACTAAATTATGAGAATTAACCCTGATTTGTAAATTTAAACAAGATAGAGTTCATACTTCATTATTTTATTTTGCTAACTAAAGGGTCTTGTATTGGTTTGAGACCTATCCTTACTATGGCAGCCTTATTTGTGCGTGATCCGATGACATTATATTTTTTGAAACTACTGCTAACAACTAAATTAATTGGGCGTTTGGTATTTTTCCTGACCTAATTATTAGTTTAATTTGCTGACCGCTGTTCTGTTCTATTCTTTTCTATTCTAGTTATTCTTATAGCTTGTATTATGGGATCCAGATCATTGATAGATTACTTCTTCTTCTTCTTGCGTGTCAAAGATTCACTTAAATTAGGTTTGAATAGTCTCACTCCATCGTCCGTGGCATCCATTAGGTAATTTCTTGTGCAGGTGTAAGGCCACAGTTTGATGGGAGCTCCGCAGTCGCATTGGGCACAAGCAGAGTCATTTGCACATTCTTTCTCTACAGAGCGGCCGACTTGGGTTCGCAGTCGGTTAATGAAATTCCAAACTGACCATAGAAGATCACGTCCGGGGGGCAGGTGTTCCTGCGATCTAAAGTGTTCTTGTTTATTTCGATAGATTCTTTTACAGGGGTACTGGATTTTCAAGACGGAGCAGCGAAGGCTACTGCCTTAACCTTTCTTAATAAGCTATAGAAAAACATTTTTAAGAAACTAGGCTTATCTTTCTAAAATATTCAATTAAAATAAAAAGTGTAAGCAAAAATCTGAATAGATCGTCACTTATCGTCTTCTAATGATCACTTGACCTTCTGTTTTGAGCAATTCGGGATACAATGGACAGAAACATAAGGTCCATTTCAGTGGCTGCCTCGCAGTCTTAATTCTTTATTTATTTTTGCAGAGCTATCTCAAATATGAAGTCTACAAAAAGAACTACGCAGTATATAGGAATTGAATTCTGAAAATTCACTTAAAACGATTTAGTATGGAATCCATTAAAGTACATTATCATCATCTGATATTCGCTTAGCACTCGTACAAATGAGGGTAATCCGTCAAAACGTCAAAATTTTGAGCACTTGCAATTGTAGAGTACAAAAACGTAAAATTTCTTACATCTTCTTTCGTGTCAATTTTCTCTCATAAAAAATCAAATCAAAATGTTGCTGCCGCTAGAGCGGCGTCCTAGGCGGTGTTGAGGTCAGCTCTTGTGCAGGAGGAGGGGCAAGTAGGGCAATCAAGTAGATGAGACATGGTTTGGAAGGGAGCACCACAGTCGCACTGTACACGTGACTTGTCTAGCATTCCACACTTACACAAATCATATCTGCATCTACCCCTTGTGCTCGCAGTCTGTTAAGGGATTTCCAGATTGCGTAAGGTTGATCATTTCCTGGTGGTAGTCACTCATCAGGGCTTCAAAGATCAAGAGGAGGGGGCAACCTTTTTTGCCAGAGGTCCAGTCTATTATCTGGAGTCTATTATTAATTTCTTACTGTTATATGTACATACTTATCAACTTTGTGAATTGTATGAATTATTTAAATAAGACATACTTATATAGCTTTTTTTCGTTTAATATTAATTATAAATTTGGTAAGAAGATTGTATCTTGGACGTAGAGGCTACTCTTTACGTATATACCACGTGCGCAAAACACGTGATCTGGTTTTCATAGTACAAGCTTTGCTTAGTTTTGGGACTAGATGGTGTTGTCCAGCAAAATGTACTGTTAATAGGTAAATGTATAGCATATAGATAGATAGATAGATAGATAGATAAACACTTTATTGTACACAAGAGAATATACAAAAAAAATAATGATTAGCAGTACAGTTGTACAATGGGCGGCCTTATCGCTAAAAGCGATCTCTTCCAGGCAACCTTTGGATGGACAGGATAGACAAAATACCAAAAAGTCGGCGGTGTACAAAAAAAAGTTACCTATACTTAATCTAATACATAAAAATACAAAATATAACAATAACTATAAAAATGATTTATAATGACATATAATGGCAATATATGTTTGTCCACTGGAGAAGATGAAATTACGACAGAAACGATAAATATAGGTTCACCTGTACTTTTACCACATTTAACAAATTGGTTCAACTTTATTTTACATACGGGTACATTTTCATTTAATATGTACCATTCAAATATAATCCTTCTTCAATAAAAAAGGCGATAAAAGCAATATCAGTAATAACCGACCCATTAGTTTAATATCTCATAATTACATAGCATTAACAATCGTAATACAAAATAGAATTAATAAACGATTAGACGATAACCAACCCTCTGAACAAGCAGGATTTCGCTCGGGATTCTCGACCACAACCACCTTCATACACTCAACCATTATTGAAAAGTACTAAGAATATAACAAACCATTTTTAGCCTTTGGCAGTATTAAACATTCTGCTATTTTTACAGCTCTTCAAAATCAACACAAATAAAACATGCTCGTACATAGCCCTTTTCAAAATAATTTACAATAACAGCACAGCTATTATAAAACTCACAAGCACTGGACCCCATTTTACGATTGATAAGGGAGTTAAACAAGGTGACCCGCTCTTTCCAAAACTATTTACAAGCACTATTTAAAAGCACAAAAGAGTTTTTCAAAACACTGACTCGATCTTGGTTGCCCATTCTTACCTATGGTGTACAAACATGGTCTTTAACCGAATCTCAAAAGTCCAAACTCAAGATCTACAACGAGCTATGGAGCTTTTGCCGGGCAGGCAAAAGAAGCGTAGGCGTGACGATCTTATACGTGACGTGACGATAATATATATTTATTGGGGCAGGTCACATATTCGTATGTCGATAATTCCTGATAAAATCAAAGAAAAAAAACATTTACTGCGTTTTAAAAGTTCTTGTTCTCTTAATTTCAAGCCCGTGTTGACTATTTCATATTCAATAATCCTAAAAATGTTACAAAATGTACGAACATGTTTTAGTAATACAAAGGTCTATCACACTAAAACATTTCACATTTTATATGGTATCGAGCAAATAATTAACTTGAAAAAATATTAACCGGAGATGAAAGAGCTCGATTTTAATCTACAAGTGTGATTGCAAAAGCCAGGCACAGCCGCATAGGCGCGATATTTTATTCGTATTTGTAGAAAGTACTTACAGACTTAATAATATAGGGATTTGATACGTAGAAGCCCACAAATAAACATCTATTTGCGCGCAATATGAATTACAGTCAGCGGCCAGCTGAATCTTTTGATTTGTAATTCAACTGCCGAGCGGAGTAGTTTGCTATGAAATAATATATAACTTTTACATTACTTAAACAAGTAACTAATCATATTCTGTACAACATACAATATGAAATAAATAACACAAGTTTCTACTTATGGGGGACCGGCCGAGCCACGGTTGTGAGTGGACGTATTTCTTGTTTTGTCTCTAACTTAAATTTATACAGTGTATAAAAAGTTGTTAAACTAGCTTGAAACATATACCAGTTTAAAAAGCATAACTTTTGCTTCAAAATCTCCAATGTGAAAAACTAATACTTAAACTTGAATGATGTTATCTGCAAAATACAGTGCAAAATTGAAGACTTTTGTTTTGTTGCTACGACCTTCGAACCGTGAGTCAATAACATTTGTGACTAACATTACGTTAGTCGTCGCTTGCTTTGACCCGATACGCTTACACTAAAGACTATGGCGGCTAAATGCGGAGCCTGTGGTAAATACGTTTCGACAGCGGGCGTCGCTGCTTGTAGCCTGTGTCCTTCGCTTTATCATAAGGGCTGTGTTGGAATAGCGGAGTCATCTGCTACTAGTAAAAATTGGGTATGCCCGGAATGTACTAACAAAAATACACGAAAAGGGGACAACAGTAGCACACCTGTTAGAAATATCAGCGGGCCAGTGCAGGCGCAAGTGGCGGATAACGCTCCCTCGCGACGTCAAGCAGTGACGCATGCGTCTACGAATGATAGCGATACAGGTGTGGGAGGGCTGCGTCGGGAACTTGCAGAATGCATGTCGGAGTTGAAAGAGTTCCGAAGGGAGATGGCGGATCTTCGAATATCGCTCGTAGGAATCAACGAACGAATGGACGGCTTTGAGCGAAGGATCGAAGCGGTCGAGAAGCGAAGAAACCCCACACCCGAAAAAGTAGCCGAACTAGAGTGCACCATTACACAGCTTAAGCAAGAACTGAACGACAGAGACCAGGAGGCCATGCAATCTGACCTTGAGATAGGACAGCTACCAGAAGAGAAAGCTGAAAATATGGTTCACACTATATCTGTCCTCGCTGCCAAGCTGGGGGTTACTCTTGAGGAACGTGACGTCATCTTTGCCGAGCGAGTAGGTGTAGCTCAAGGAGCGGCGGCTGCGGGACAGGAGCTCCGTGCTCGCCGCGTTGTGGTGCGCTTAGCTCGACGTGATCTACGGGAACGACTGCTGCAGGCTGCGCGTGTACGCCGCACACTGACGGCCGCGGACGCCGGACATAACGCGGGAGTGCATTGCGGCCGCATTTATATAAACGAGCGGCTGACGCGTTCAAACAGGCAGCTCTTTTATCGTGTCCGCGAGGAGTGCCGCAAGCTGCAATGGCGCTTTTCTTGGACTAAAAGAGGGCGAATATATGCACGTCAGGCTGATGGGAAACCAGCTCACCCTATAAGGTCGGAGAGACTTCGTGCGGGTTTTTGGGAAAACCGTAGTTTGAAACAATACTCCATTAAGCTCATTGTTCAATATTATATTTTAAGTGGCTATAAAATGTACCATAAATGTTTTCTATGTCATGTTCTCTATGTTTATTGCAAAATACTCCATTTGTCTTGTGTTATGTTAAATGCATATGTTTTCAAAATGCTTTATTTATTTACATATTATTTTACTTAGATTCACTTTCAATTACTTTTTATTTATTAATGTTTTTTTATACGTTATTTATTTTTGAACAGTATATATTCATTCGTATCACATTCAGCTCCAGGAAAAAATATTTTGTTTTAAATGGTTAATAGGTTGTTAAAAGTTGGTTTGTTTAACCCAGGTTCCCTTGGCACTAATCATGATAATTTTATTGCATCTATTGAACGTTATGATATCGATGTGTTCGCGATAAACGAAACTTGGCTTCATATTGGTCAAGAGGATAAAGCTCCTAGTTTGCCAAGTTATAGACTACGTCATACTCCTAGACCGCGTGGTGAAAAGAAGCGTGGAGGAGGGGTCGGATTCTACGTAAAGCGAGGTATAAGCACGCGTACTTGGCCTCACCCTGTAAATCATCTGCACTCACTGGTGGAACAAATGTGGATCACTACGACAGTCAGTGGGAAGAAACTTGCAATAGGTACGGCATATCGGCCCTCTTGGATAAACATTGATTTGTTTTTTGATGCCCTTACTGAAACTATTAACGCACTCCCAGTTCATGATCATCTAATTTAAGTAGGAGATTTTAATGAAATTATAACAATGTCTAAGTTTGATACATTTCTTTCAAGCCTGGGTCTATCGCAACTAGTAACCGCTCCAACACACTTTACGAAGACATCATCGTCTCTTATTGACGTAGTTTGTACAGATTTGCACGCAAAAAATATCACCCTCGACCTTGTTGGAAGACTTTATGGTCACTGCCTTATTATTTGTGAATTTTATATTAAACGTGAGAAGCCCATACCGACAACTATTACGTATAGACCTTTGAAAAACATCTCATTGAACGATATTGAGAGGGATCTGCAAAATATTGGATGGCATTCTGTGAAGGAGCTTAGGAATGTCAATGACATGGTAAACGTTTTTACTCAATATACTGTTGCATTATTTGATCTACACGCACCTATGAAATCCGTTACCGTAAAAACACGTTCTTACCCTTGGATTACGGATACAATTAAACTTATGATGAGATTACGCGACGAAGCTTCGGTGGATTATCATAAAACAAAGTCGGAAATTAAAAAAGAATATTATAAAAGTCTTAAATCTATTACTAATCGAGCACTTTTCCATGAGAAAGCAGCATATTTTATATTGAATATAAATGATAAAATTAAGTATCCTAAACAACTATGGAAGAATATTAAAAACACTTTATTGCCTAAAATAGATTCGGAACTGCCACACTTTCAAGACCCCGATGCTATTAACGATCAATTTATGAATATTCCTGGTAATTTAAATATAAGAATTTCACAGCTTACTTACTTTGAGTTTCATAGCCATAGTAATGCAGTATTTTCTCTGAAACCAGTAAGCCTGGATCAAATATTAAGAGTAATTAGATGTTTAAAATCAAACTCCACGAGATGTGACTTAATTAGCTTAGATATGCTTATTCTGACGCTTCCACACTCGTTAGAATTTATTCAAAGTATAGTTAATCGTTATGTACGTCCACATTTCCCGATAGTTGACAGTTAGCAGTGGTACGCCCTCTACCAAAAATCACTAATCCTGTAGAGCTAAAAGATCTTCGTCCAATAGGCATACTGCCTTGTTTGTCAAAAGTTTTAGAAAAGATAGTTAGCTTGCAGTTAACAGATTTTCTAGAAAGGAACCACATTCTACCAGATGTACAGTCAGGCTTTAGGAGGAGACGTAGCACGGTTACTGCCTTGTTGGATGTGACTGATAACATTCTTGTCGCGCAGGATAGAGGAATGTGCACACTATTAGTGCTTTTAGATTTTTCTAGAGCATTTGATTCTATAAACACTGACCTTCTTATCTCTAAGCTTTCATTCTACGGTTTTGATCTTAGCGCTCAAAAATGGTTCAGTAGTTATCTCTCTAATCGCCATCAGAACGTCAAACTAACACGTAATGATGGAACTTCTCACTTTTCCCGAACGGTGGCTGTAAAAAGGGGAGTACCCCAGGGGTCAATATTAGGTCCGATTCTCTTTGTTTTGTATTCCGCCGATATTGAGTCACAAATTTATAACTGCAAATTTAATATTTATGCTGACGATATACAGGTTTACATTTCTTGTAAGCCTTTTGAAATTGACATTGCAATTCAAAAACGAAATTCTGATCTCATGAGTATTGCACTATGGGCAGAAAATAATTGTCTGCTACTTAACCCCATTAAAACAAAGTATTTGATCTTTGGTAGCAGACACCAATTGGCCAGTATTAGTCACGGTACAAGTGTTATGCTCATGGGTGACCCCATAGAGCGAGTTTACAAAGCACGTAATTTAGGCTTGCAAATGGACTGTGATTTACGTTTCGAAGAACATATAACAAATACAGTCAGGGCATGTTTCTACAAGCTAAAGGTGTTGTACAGAATGAGGCCATACCTATCAGAAGAGCTGCGGATTCAGCTAGTGGAGTTACTAGTTCTTTCAAAGTTGAATTACACTGATGTGGTTTTTGGTCCTCGGCTATTAGAAAGAACTGCAAGACTAATACAGCGGGTTCAAAATTCTTGTGCCCGTTTTTGCTTTAATATTCCGCGAAGAGGGCACGTTACCCCTTTCCTGAATGAAAATGCCTTACTAAAAATGAGGCACAGACGAAAACTTCATTTGGCGTGTCTTCATTTCGGAATATTTAAACACAATGATCCTGCTTATCTCATTGTCAAATTTAATGAATCGCCTTCCACAGTTTCAGGTTAAAGCTAAAAAAGTATTTATTACTTTGGCAAATAGAGCAAGAACTATTGAGGCACGATACTAGTGCTATTTAGTTATTATAACAACCTACATAATTATTTTGTTTATTTATTACTTAGTATTATTTGCGTATCGACCTATTTCTGTACATTCGTATCTTCATGGCAATTATATTAATGTATGATTAATATGCTGTCTGTATTATGTATATCTGCTGCTATTACTTATTGTTTTGTATAATTGGAGAGCTTGACAAAAAGGGTATTATTAGTATTATTATCATTATTATTACTTAAAAAAAATACTTTTTCTATAAATCTTATGTCACTATTTTTGTTCATGGTTTACTGTTACCTCCATCTCTATTACTTGTGATCACGTCCACTTGTGTATTTTTTTCTATTACCTACTTGGTCCCAAATAAAGGTTCCAACGGAAGACCAGCGCAGGTGGTTAACCTGCACACGCTGAGTTGGGGCCTTTTTGCAACTTAGCTAACGTTTATGCTATTATATTGTTTTTATGTTTGTTTTATGCTCTTATTCCATGTTTTGTTATATGTTTTCTTAGTTGCAAATAAATGTATTTGTATTGTATTGTATTGTATTGTATTGTGTACTTATGTTCATCATTAAATTATATACAGAAGATGAAACAATCGGACGCATGCCTACATTGGTGGAGAATCTACAAACTGTAGCCCTAAACTTGTAATACTGAGTTAAATTTGTAAACAATAAAATCTATGATTATCACTGTTATAGAGATAAGTTTGTGCTAAAAATCCTTTTAATAGCTTGGATAAAATGTTACAAGTAGCGAACCGCGGTTTCACCTACGGTTTACCATGTATTAATATCCATCAGCCGGTGTGCTCGCGTGACCTATATTTCCATTATACGCTGTTTCGGCGTAAGCCCTATTTTACAAAACTCGGCACTATATGACCGATTTTTATTGAATAAAACTTAACTAAAAGGATAGCAAGTATAGCGCAAGAAATAATTAAAATAATTATTTTTGTACTATTGTATAATTAATAAAATTATACCATAATAACATTACAGTAGGCCAATGAGTAATTAAACTGTCTTAAAACCTTTTTAAAAATAAACTATATCTAAGAATGTGTCCAATATAACTTTTTTTACTGTCTCTAGTATAACTAGAGAGAACACTTTGTTCCTGTGTCCTCTAAATAATGTAAGTTCAAACACTTTCACTATTACACTACGCTTACTCAAACGGCTTGGTTTGTTTAAGTCTTCTCACTATGTCCGTGTTGTCGAGGAGCTGGATTGCTTCGTTCACGTGGTGATGAACTCTATTGTCATGAGCTTCTGCGTATTTTTAACAGACTTCAAAAAAGGAGGTTTCTCAATTCGACCGTATATTATTTTTTATGTGTGTTCGCGGATATCTTCGTCGTTTATGAACCGATTTTGATGATTATTTTTTGTTGGAAAGGAGATATCCCAAGTGTGGTTTTATGGTAAGGAAACCAGGATCTGATGATGGCATTCCAGAGAAATCGAGGGGAACCTTCGAAAATCTTAGTGGCGACTTGTGCGTTTGTTATTTTTTCATGAAGTAATTGAAAGCGCTACTATTTAATCAAGTTCTGGAGTCGATCTGATGATGGAGCCGAAAGACAGTCATGGGAACGATTTACATCAAGTACCTTGTGTTTGGGCTTGATTAATTTGTATTGATAAGAACTTGACACCTAGATGGGTTGTGACTGTCATTAGGGCTGACTGTCTGATGATGAAGACGAAAGACAGTCAAGAGAACTTCTCAACGTCTTACAGTAGCTACCTTGTGTATATACATGAAGTCATCATTTTAGATTTTCAAACGTAATTATCTAATAACTATATCGTCGAAGTCTATGTAAAGGAATTCACGATGTCCTTTAGTACTTTATTTTGAAATTGTTGTATGGTTCGAATGTTACTTTTTTTGGTACAGTCCCACGGCAGAATATCTGGTCCATACTGGCATCAAGACTGACAGGGCTGCTCGTCTTCCAAGCAACCAGTACATCTGTTTGTAGCGAAGCTCTAATTTGCCTTTTTTTCTCTTGACATGAACCTTCCAGCGTAGCTTTGCGTCATGCCCAGATACTTGGCCATATTTTCGTTTGGTATGCGCTTATGGTTGATACATACGAGTACCAGGTGATATTGCTATATTTGTTGGCTCTGTTTTACGAGTACAAACACTCAACCATATTTAAATGTGTGTTAGTGTCAATTGTGATAGTGTCAAGATTATGACGTATGGGAAATGAGCTCGCTTCGTTCGCTGTGATAAAAGTGAATGATAAAGGAGCGCTTCGCTCGCTTTTAATTTTTAGAAGCTATTTACTTTGCTTTCTCTTATAAAAATAACATTATACTAAAGAGCACAATTCGCATCATATATATGTATGTATAAGCAAGATATATATATAATACGGACGTCGTGAAATCTCAGTTAGGGGCGTACTACTAGTATATTTTTATCTTACATAATATGTAAGATAAAAATATTATATATAGATATAAATATAGATAAATATAGTATAGTACAGACACAGAACAAACATTTATCCATCCATCTTTTAGTTTTAAATTATTCTATTTAGATCTTTGATGAGTCTAAAAGTGTACGACAATACATTTTATTTTGGACATGCCCACGCTTTACACAGTAGTTAGTATTCCGTACGTGTCAGGTTACAAGCTCATCGTCTCTTATTGGAATAAGTACTAACAAATGACACAGAAAAATGTTTTTTTTAGGTAGGTATTAGGATGTGCTGTTTTCCTCACGATGTTTTCTTTCACCTTATGTTTAAAAGAAAGGTATCCTATTTCAGATACAAGAAATAAAATTAGATTTAGAGAATGAGTACATTGAGCGCTTTATGCTAATCCTTTCAGGAAAATCTTAACATGTTTTGCTCACAGGCGCTGCTAAAGATCTCATCCGCGTATCTGAACAAGAAGATACCGAACATTCCGGACATCAAGGTCGACGGTTCTGAAGACAAATGGTATGTACAACAATACTAACATTTTACATGCAGCTTCGGTATGAATGGAATGAACGCACTAAAATGAACTATATCCAGAAGAAGACGTTTTAAAACCTTACATGACAGTTAAATATGTACTCCATAAAATACACAGAAGATTAAACGATTGTTCTCAATCGAATTGATTTATTGCTTTTTAACTGTCACGTAGGGTTTTCGAAGCAAGTTTTAAGGCAGGGCGCAAACGTAGACGCTTTTGTGTCTTGTGTCAGATACAAGCTACCGATGAATATTTCTATAGAACCAGTATGAAATCATCTAGTCCCTGGGCACACGTATACATTTTTCGTGCTCAGTTGATCCTACTTAACACTTACTCATTGACGATCGAAAAGTGTTCGGTGTCGGTAACTGGAAACTAAAACTCGTCAGTTGAAGACACAAGCAACATTAACAAATTTCCTTACATTTGTACTGAGTTACTTCATCGACGTCCATCGTGGGACGGACATCGAAACAAGCAACTAATTGTACCAGTGGCCAGTAGTAGCAACGGGTGACTGTGTCCGATCACCGCCACAAGACACAGCAACTACGGTTCCCTGTGATGAGTGTGCCGTGTCGGTAACAAAAAGTGTCTACGATTGCGCAGTGCCTTAAACGGCTTCTGGATATGACCATTTCAGTTGAGTTCAGAACTTGTAGTTTTCAAGTGCGGGAACAATAGGGAGTTTCGTCATGTCTGTCCGTATGTTCTGTCCGATCCTAATCAGAGCCTTTACTCGCCGACTATTAGTAGTGATGAATCGTGTTGAAATTTTGTTCAATACTTATTATGTTTATTAACATTGACTTGGCTATTGCCAACACATTCTTCAAAAAATCAGACCAGCATCTTATAACATACAAAAGCGGTAACCATTCTACGCAGATAGATTATTTTCTTCTAAAGAGAAACCATATTATGAGCTAATATGGTTTCTCTTTAGAAGTAAAAGACTGTAAAGTCGTACCGGGTGAATGCTTGGTCTCCCAACATCGATTACTGGTCTTAGAAGTAAAATAAAAAATAAAAAAAGTGACGAACAAGGCGAAACCCCTCCCAAAATCAAATGGCACCAATTGGAAAATACGAGTAGAGGTAGGCCAAAGAAAAGATGGATGGATTGTGTGAAGGATGACATGAGTAAGAAAGGAGTGAGTGTTGAGATGACGGCTGATAGAGGAGAATGAGGTAAAACGGGCAGGAATCAAGATGATGATGATGACGTAATATATGTATATAATATATGTAGGTGACCACTACCAAGTTGTAAAATAAAAAAGGTTTTTTTAGGGTACTTAGCTCCTATGTCATGTAAAATATGTCATTTAGTTTAGTTTTTTTTGATTTCATCGTGCTCGTCGTTGGACAAAGTCGTTTTTTTTAAAGTAATTTTAAGTTTTTTTTAACATGTTTTCGATACAGATATTCGTTTGATAAATTATTAGCTTTAAAATGGTAACTTTCGAGTCCAGTGTTCCCAAGCTTTACCTTGTTTTTTGGTAGTAAAAATCTTTATTCTAAAAAAAGCTACATGTGGGTAAATAAACTTTTTAACTGCATATTATAAAATGGGCAAGCTATAAATAGTATTATGTCACTATAGATCAAGGCATAATTTTTGTTATTCAATTTCTAATTTAGCAATATTTATTTAAAAAAATAATTGAAATCTATACAACTTAATAATAACTAATTTACTATTTAAAAGAGTGTGCCGGGTTGCTTTGTGGCGGGCACCAACACAATAAACACATGGTTTATACAAACTGGAATGCTATTTGGATATGTAACAAAGGAAACAACTCAATGCTGGTTACACTAACTCTAAACATAAAACAGGGATTTCATAGAACTGTTCCAGTTATTTTAAAAAGTTACGCAAACTACCTATAGTTTGCGTAACTTGTTAAAACCTAAAAACCGGTTTTTACAAGTGTTTTTTTAATACTGAGTAAAGCAATATTTACTTAAATATTATGGTTAGAATGGAATTAACGAATCTATTACAAGAATAAAAGAAGAAACTCGTGTAAACTCACCAGTCACACAAATTTATAAGTAAACTAGCTGACCCGTGCCCACTTCTCTTAGGAGGTCACAACTTCACAAAAAATATTAAAGTACTAATATCGCTATTAAAAAAAGATAGCTTTTCAAATTATTGTAATAATTAGAGAGATTAACAATGTTACGGATAAATATTGATAGATGGCGCTAGCACCCGCGGCTTCGCCCGCTCCGTTACCGTTGTTTTTTCCGGGATAAAAAATAGCCAATAACGTAATCCATGTAACTATATTAATTTTAAGTTTCATCTAAATCAGTCCAGCGGTTCTTAAGTTATAAGTGGTGTAACTAACACGACTTTCTTTTATATTATACTAGCTGTTGGTTGCGACTTCGTCTGCATTATTTATGAAAGGAATTGTAGCTTCAATCCTTCCCCAGGTTGCTTTTTATCTCTTTGCCAAATTTTATTGTTAAGTTTCAAACCAATCACACCCACCACCCATTAAAAAGTTTCCATATAAACATTCAAATCCCAGTTTACTCCTTTAAGAGGGTTATTTTGAAAAATCCTGAATAACGTGTCATTTTAAGTATCCGAACCAAGTTTCTAAGAAATCACACCACCCGTTAAAAAGTTTCCATACATACTTTGACACCCCATTTTACCCTTTTTTAGGTTTTAATAATAAAAAGTTTCATTCATTCGTTTTCACCTCTTTTCACATTATTAGGGGTTGAATTTCAAAAAACCTTAGTGGGTGGTTTTGCTGTAAAAAGAAGCTACCTTCCAAATTTCAGCTTTCTGGCTTCAGCGGCTTAGGCTCGGCGATGATGAATCAGTCAGTCAGGTTAAGCTCTTTTATAGGTATAGATAATAAATTGAGTGTATAACGGAGGTGTTCATTTTGTTTCACAATTACCAGACTTTGCAAGCGTGTTAACCGCTTTATACACTAATTGAAGTCGTATGATACTCGTGCTAATATTACAAGTGTCACGAGAGTGACCATCTCACCACAATTATAACCTTTTTTTACGCTGTCTACTACGACAAGGTATTGTTGGATTATCGCGTTCTTTTCCAAAGACAATAAAATAATTGTAAAAGATATAAACTCATATTGTAAATATGACACTTGCCAGAGCTGGCCAGGCCAGATCATACAACAATTCATAGTCATCATCAGGAACCCACGTCATACATCTAGCGTTTTCCCGAAAGTGTTTAACAAGTGCTATTTTCATCGTATTTTCAAGGTATATGGAAAAAAACAAAAGAAATCAAAATCATGAGCGGGAAATCGTTAGTTACTTTTTACGGCGTTACTTAGGCGTTACTTTTAATACCTGTGGCTCAGGTATCCAAAGGTGTTGGCACATCAAAAAATAGAGTTTTTGCTTATTACATGGACTGGACATTCAAAAAACATGATATTTATAGCAGGGGAATGTACATGGGGAAAGACCCCGAACAAATAAATAAATAAATAAATGATCTTAGACATTACACACAGCATCATCTGGCCCCAAAGTAAGCAGAGCTTGTGTTATGGGTACCACATGACTGCTATACTACTGATATATTTTATGTAAATACATACATATTATACAAAGACACCCAGACCCGAAACAAATACTTGCAGATCATACAAACATTTGTCCCGCGGCGGGAATCGAACCCGCAACCTTCTGAGTCTCAGCCGAACCATAGCCAACTGCGCGACAGAGGTAGTCAAATAATGTTATCGTAAATTTAAGAAAATTAAAACGCACAGTTGAATAACAAAATCAAGAAACGACACCGAAAATTAGTTTTACTGTTACTGAACATATTAATTGATGGTGAAAAGTGTGGCGCCTCGAAACACTAGTCATTACTGGTAGAACAAAGCTTGTTGTTCGATTTTGTATCTGAATTATTTTTGAACTATAGATTGAAATCATATTGTTAAGCATTTTATTTTGGTTTTTAGAATCAAAATAAATACTCTTCTATTATATTATATTCTACTCTATTCTAAAAAATAAACACATCTTGCTGAAAGATGACAAGAATACATGACATATGATTACATAATATCGCATTGCCAGTTGCGATCGGCCCAAACGAAATTTCAATCGGACTCAGACGGAATCAGACTTTTTTAATATAGATTGGTACAGTCTAGGAAGGGTCCACTGAGTGAGAAGAGGGGCACCCCGATAGAGCGATGACATTCGACGGATGCGGGATGTCAGTGAACGGAAAAGGTTTTAGACCGTTCGTGAAAATGATGATATATTATTTATTTGTACTTAACATACCATTGCTCATATCTAGACGAGACCTAAAACGCTTGAAACGCTTGGAACAACCCTTTTTCCGCTCCCCCCCCCTCCACCCAGAACCTTTCGGCCTTTCAATGCGACGGGCATCTATATCAGTTGACATCGAATCATCTGTTAGACACACAGAACAGAAAGAATGCTCATGTTTTGTAGATCGCGCATGCCTTTTTGCCTTTTCAATATAATAGTCAGCACATTAAATAATCCCGGACATTTCACACAGCATCATCTGGCCCTAAAGTAAGCAGAGCTTGTGTTATGGGTACCAACATGACTGATACACTACTTATATACATTTTTTTTTGTAAATACATACATATTATACATAGAAACACCCAGACCCGAGACAAATACTTGCAGATCATACAAACATTTGTCCCGCGGCGGGAATCGAACCCGCAACCTTTTGCGTCTCAGTTGGACCTAGGCCCACTGCGCCACAGAGGTCACATTGGTTACAAGCACTACGTAACATTGGCACATTATTATGTCATACAAAATTTCGAATTGCAATTTGTCTATGGTTTGGTGCGCGGTGCTGCGGTCCTCATCCTAATTGCCAGAGTGGGACATGTTTTTATCGGGCACTTGTCAGCGTCAACGTACCAGCTGTTCTTGAGCCAGTTGGTCTGATACGTAATGATGGCCTGATGGTATGACTCATGTCCGTTGGGACATATTACTTGCGTCGACACCTTCAGTCAGGGACCGTTATAACTTGTGCGACGGCATATTGTGACGAGGATCTCAAAAGGTGTAAATATCTCGATACTACATATAAGATTTGATTCTTATGGAGTCGAGACCCTGGGTCTGGGTAGATACAGCGTCATTCATAAATAAGAAACATGGCTTAAAGTATTTTAAACAGGGTAGAAGATTACAATAACAGAGGGCGATAATAATAATAATATTAATAAGTAAACATTATTGAGTAGATAACTTTGAAGGTATGTTTAGCTAGAACTGTATGCTACAGCTGGAGTATAATATGCGCTGGTGACAGTGGTCTTATCGACTATGGATTCCAGCAATGGGACCACAAAAAACCATTCAAACTGGTTAAAGAATTTATGTTATTAACCTCATTTACCAAAAATTTTATTTACTCAAAAAAATTAAAAGTTATGAGATTTTTCATTTACAATAACACCGTACTATCATCAGCAAATAAAGTCATGGAATGGTCAGTGACTTGAGTGAACTAGTGACACTATACGAATAAACCCGACTTCAATTCGTCGGACAAATATATTTTTTTATGTATGTTTGCCGATTACTCAAACACCGATTTGAAAACCTCTTTTTTGTTTCAAATGGTATACTTCCTAGGTAGTCTCATTGAAATTTTATCGAAATAGGTCGTGAGGTTTTTAAAAAATCAACAAAAATCTAAAAATTGTATACATCGATGATATTATTTATATACATGAAGTCGGTTGTCTTTAGTTTTTAAAACGTTATTATACCTTTCATATCCCTGACGTTTCCTGACGACAGAGGTAAACGAGGTAAACGATATAATAGGTTGGGGAAAAAGTTTCTTCGCATTTTTTAAGAAAATTCAAACATTTTTTAATATAGTTTATTTACATTTAACTAAAGAATGTAGGTACCGAATTCAGTTTCAGACCGGTTCAGAATCGATGGTCCTGCCTGGTGGTAACAGCTCATAATGAATAATGCTTCCAATCCCACCACACACACAGCATCACCTTGTTGCGAGTTAACCCGGGTTTCGCCACAGTCTGTGAAGCCTGACCGGCCTTTGACCACGACCTTTTTCGCACGTTCTTATCGTACGTGATCCACTTTTCATCACCAGTTATCAGCTTCTTCAAAAATGGTTCGGTTTCATTACGTCGTAATAAAGAATCACAAATGAGTACACGGTTCATTAGGTTTCTTTCAGTGAGCTCGTGAGGTACCCAAATTTTTGTGTACCCAGTTTTTTTTAAATGCGCCTAAACTGTTTTGTGGTCAATTCCCAGTTCTTCAGCTACGTCGTAACTACTGATATGCCGATCTTGCTCCACTTTTTCAAAACTGGCATCCATTTTATCCATAGGGCGACCAGAGCGACGTGCATCTTTGACATCAAAATTTCTGGATTGAAAACGCTTAAACCAAATTTGTGCTACTCTCACAGACACTGCACTAGGTCCATAAACATCGCAAATTTTTTTCGCGGCTTGCGTTGCATTTTTACCTTTTTTGTAGTAAAATTTTAAAATGTATCGAATTTCTTCATTAGATTCACTCATCTTGACAGTACGAAAAACAAATAAAAATCACACAATTTCCTAGTTGAATTTGGAATTATGTTCTTTAAAATTTAAACTTTTAATGATACCAAAACCAGCCAGATACAAATAGTATAGCCAAAGAGATTTTATTACAAGTTCATACATACCATAATGCGAAAAGACTTTTTCCCCAACCAATATAGACGAGCTTTGTGAACTTACCCTAGAAAATAGTAAAGCAATTAAATATGCAGACAATACAGTGCTCTCATTTCAGGCAAAATCCTGAAACAAAGGTCTTATAAAGGGCTGATCATCGGCTCAAACTGGTTTAGAAATAATCTACATCCGGTAAACATTTATAAGACCAAATTCATGACTCCATAAATGTCAGCACCAAACCAAAAACCCATCTGAAATTGATTTTTTTTTCCTGCATGCGTAATTACTTATGTATCTTACCACAAACCTAATACAAATCTAGGATCAGATATCCAGCCGTCACAATAGATAAAAAGATAACTGTGCTTTCCAGATCAAAAAACAATTTGCTAAGACATACAATACATCCTAGATTGTAACATGGCTTGGAGAACTGCAGTCATAACCTTATTAAGCTCGAAAAAGCACAGAGAAAAGTCTTGACATTCAAACAGTAAACGGTGGGAGGTATTCTACCAATCAGTTGCATAAGGATCGATCAGTACTTAATGTGAGACAACTTTTCATAAAGAAATAATAACAAAACAACATTTCCTAGTAAATGAAAATACTCTTGACAAACTAAAAACACAGCGGAGTCGAGACCAAATTTTTAAAACAATGATTGCCCGTACACATTTTGGAAGGAAATCTCTTACTATCATGGGACCTAGGCTATAACCGCATCATTAAAACCATTCAAATTTCAACCTTAAACTATAACTATTTTAAAAGAGCAGTCAATATAACTATATGTAGCATATATACTATATGTAGCAATAACATATATGTAGATACTTAATTGAACTTACAGTGATACAGAAAATCTTCTAGATGCTACTGAATGATTTTTTTAAAATATTCACAACACACATACACACAGGCCTTCCTTAATTTATCAATAGACTCATATTATATTGCAATGTAAAATTACAATGCAATGCAATGTAAAATTACACACACATAAAAGCACGCGGTCACACACCTAGAATTGCATGTTTAAAGGTATCAGATATAGGTACATCCCTATTTTGTAACTTTTGTGGATTTACCTAACCATTTTATTTCTTCATATTTTTGAACTTTTTTATCGTTTAACTATATATAAGAACCTTTTTTGAATAAAAAAATTTGCCAAACTTATTTGAAGCTTAGAATTTGTTGGTCAGCTTTGCAAAACTACCAATAGGGCGGTCGCGCTATTTGTCAAAATAATTGCCATTGAACGGATTGGTTTAGGCAATGGTTTGAATATGGCTAATCAAAATGGTACCCTGCTATTCTTCCTGAACGATTTAATCGTTGATTTTACTAATTAAACAAATTTATATAAATAACTACCGTGACTACTAGGATGTACTAAATAAAAAACGTTCGTTTGAAAGCACTGTCAGAAATAACGCGATCGTTTCCGTTATAATGATTAGCGCGGTACGAAATATGTCAAAAATAACGTTTTGATTTTGGTTTGTCTTTGGTTCAAACTTTCGAAATTACCGCGGTCGGCTCCTAGGCTTTATTGATACTTCTGAAAAGACGAGTTTTAAGATGAGTTTATGTAATTTCGTTATCAATCATTTTAAAAAATAAACATTTAGCTTTTGATTTTATAAATTAATTTTATTCATTATTTAAGTTATTGTCATTGTTTCTTCCTCAATCTTTGTCATTATCCTTTTTTATGTTTTTAAAGTCCAACAAGGAATCCTTATAGTATAACCACTAAGTCCGTCTGTCTCTCTGTCCGCATATAATCAGTTCTAGCTCGCAGACTATTTATGTTATCGTAAAGAAAATTTGCACTGTAATACGTTATATATTAACAATATTTTAACTAATCTATACAATAAAAATCAATTGCTGTTTGTTAGTCTCGCTAAAACTCGAGAACGGCTGGTCTGATTTGGCTAATTATAGTTTAGAATTATTTGTGGAAGTCCAGGGAAGGTTTAAAAGGTGAGTAAATATGAAAAAAATGCTTGCTTTTTTATTATTTTTATTTTTTATTCTGAGGCGATACGAAGTTTGCCGGGTCAGCTAGTATATTATATATTAACAAGATGAAAATTTCATTCACCCGCTTAGCCATGTAATGATAACAAACAAACAGGTAAACGTAGACACATTCAAAAAGTAAGAGACCTGACGGGTTGTCATTGCTAAATTGCTTACACCCATTGATTATAATGTAAATAAAAATTAATAAATCAAACTTATAATATTACCCCATACTAAACATTTTTGTTTCGGTTGATGGAGTTGAATATTTTTTGAACCTGACCTCTATTCAATTTCATCCTTACTGACTGGAAGCTTTTTCTGTGCGTCACAAACGCTTGGGCAGTTTATTATTCTAAACAATTACAACAGCGGCTTGAATCCATACTCAAATTGTATTCTACTATTGACATGAGATTCATATGTACGTCGAATTACCCTAGACACAGATAAATAGATAGATTATCACAAAGTTATTTTGTATAATACCAGGATATTTTATAGTACTGGCTAAACAATTCATAAGATCTATGTTTGTGCATTTCAGAAATTCAATTTTGTAAAATTAAAATACTTTATTTAAATTGGCAGATTTATATAATTTACTGGTCATGCCGTCTGTGTCTGGGGGACACTGCCCTGTGATCTAGATCAGACGAGCTTTAAATAGATCGTTAGACGGGCCTTAAATAATACAACTATTTAATATATATTTTAAGTTATTGCCTTGATAGAAATGTAGAGTATGAAATATAAAATGTACTGCCATACAATACTCGTACATAATACTCATATTTTATTTTTCTGTACATAAGTTTATATATCTCTACATAGATATTAGTTGTACATTACGTACAAAACACATTAGGGGTTTAATATAAAACATAATATATAAATTCTTATCTAGAATCAATCCAAGTAACTGTCGATCTGCAAGATCTCCTGCAAGAATGTGGTTTATACCACATTTCGTATTTTATTTAAAGGTTGCAGTATTATAAGGTTTTAGGTAAAGAAGCTATATGTGCTATATGTGGCGTGTTCTTACTCAAGAACACGCCACATATAGCTGGCCTTGTGAGAAACAATCGCTTCTCACGTTCACCACAGCTAGTCGTACTTTAAAAGTTTGACCTGTGCTTTGTTAAATTATAAACGTTTGAATTCAATGTGATATTCTAATTCTATAAATACGATTCGAGGAATAAACACAAATTATGCATCTTTACAAATTTACGTTTAAGATTATTTCTCGTGTAATTTTCTTAATTTGTTTTTAAGAAAACATATATAATAGGAACATTGTATTTCCCTGTTTGACACTCGTAGAAATAGTTTTGGTACGTTGCATATTTTGGGAGGATGTCGATTACGCAGATACGTGATTGGAGCTTCAACTTTAACATAGAGTAGATGTGGTAGTAATCTTGTTGGGTCGAGGCAATTGAATAACTCTACATTAAGGTAGTGAGTTTCCACGATCTGCGGTAAATCGAGGAAGGTTAGGAAGCTTACAATTAAGGTACCGCATCCACCGATTTATATGAAAATGGTTTCGTTAGAAGTTTCTCCTGCAAATGTTTACCGATATAGTTAGCAGAGTTATTAGCTGGATATATATTCTGTTGGCTGGATTATTCAGATCAAACAAATAATACTCATATTAATTGATTATTTATTCCCATTCCCCTTCCCTTTATTTGATATTTTATATATTAATCTGATTAATCTGATCTGATAATAATAATTTATATTTATATTTATGATAATTTATTTATTTTTAGGAAAACTTACAGCTACGTAGGTACAATGTTAATTAGGGATTATATCATACATAATATATATGCGAAGCATATATTTTAATTAGAGCATCAACTAATAGTTTACAGAAAGTGTAGAAAATGACAATAACAATGGCTTAAAAGTGGAGCATGCTATGATAATGAAACCGTATTGCCTATAACTAGTTTTAGTTTTACCGTGAACGTGTAGTATTTTAGGAATACCCAACCCAACTTCAGTACGCAATTCTAATAATCCTAGCAGCTAGCAGTCAACTGTACCATTCGATATGCCCATGTGGCATGGACAGATCAGAGATGGTTACATGATCGTTGAAGATGAGTTTATTGTCAAAAACTACGCCTAGATTTCCGATGTTAATAGATATCATGTACTATGCAGAGTATAATCAAATTCAATCGTTTTTTGTTTACGCGTGTTCGAACAAATGTAGCAGTTAGAGAAATATAAGTCCAACTTACTTTTAGTTTATTTGCATACTTTATTTGCCTCCTCTTAAGTCACAAGCCAAAAACTTTACTCAACCCATTAGCAGGTTTTAAGCTCTAATGACATGTAGAGTTATTTTTGTCAAGAGTCTCTACGCCTCCCTTGTGAGCCATTGTTCACTCGTCCTAAGCAACTAATTTGGCTTTAAGCACCCCAGCCTTATTACTTTGTTGGGCATGTTACAAAGTGCAAACTCAAAAGTTTAGGTTTAGAGGCAACTCGAAAACAGAATGAGCAGTCAATTAACGTCAAGTAACGTAGAATACCCGGTCGTCGATATTCTTAACGCGTCTTACTTGTAGCCAACAACATATTTATCATTTATCAACATATAATCAACTTTCCACAAAATATTGTGACAATTATTAAAATCACTATTATCAAATAAATTTAAAGAAATAAATATCATGACATCGTGATCGTGATACCATGACATCATGATATCGTGCCTTGTACGAAAATTGAATGTACGTGCACAAAAATGTTCATTTATTTAAAAAAAAAATATCTAATCATCATAGTATTAAAACTTGAAGTATAGATAAACTCGCTGTTCCCACTGTTAGGCTCGCTAAAGTTAATAAGTCTTTTATAGGGCAATGTGTACGCTTCTATAACAAGGTCCTAAGCGACTTGTTAGATTTGTAGATTGGCAAATTTAAAAACGTAATAAAACAGAAATGTATTTTGAATGATGTAAGCGTCCTTCTGTTCTTGATTTAAATTTCGGAACTGATTTTGTTAATAGAACGACATCGGAAGCAATCTCGAGGTATTGAAGATTGGCTAGATCGGTTGTTTTACAAGTGCTGTCTGTGCTAGCAACTTACCGTCATGTAAAGCGCATGAAATCGTCGTTATACTTAGATATGCCTTTAAATACTCCATTATACATAGTAAAATAAAAAACAAATACAAAATACAAAAGATTTATTTCTCAAAACTTAATATATGATACATTTCATGGGTGTGGATGGATACTCTTTTAAGTATATATATATATATATATATACCTGTGTTATAGGGTCTCGCTCTTCCGTAGTACAGTTATATACATTAAATTAAGTTAAGCAAATAAATAAGATAAAACCAAATGTAGGTTAAATTAAATTAATGTTAGTTACATTAATTAATGGTACTTTAGATAATATATGAAGTAAGTTAAGTATGTACATTTACATTGATTGTGTGTACATACATATATGTGTGTAGTGTTTAGGCGCTCCTGAGCAACGGTCTGCCACGAGCATGGGAGAGCTCAGGTGAGTATGTATGTGTAATTCAGGAGAGCCCAGGTGAGTATGTATGCGTGAGTGTGGATGTGTGTGTGTGAATATGTGTGTGAGAGTGTGTGTGAGAGAGTGTGTGGGAATGTGTATATGTTTGTGTGTGTGTTGATTTTACGAAACAATTTCTAGGAGTTTTTCAGTTTCCTCGTAGTTTAGTGTCAATAGCCATTTACTAAGGGAAGTTTTGCATTTGTAATTATTAATAGGGTAAATTTTTTTTTTTAAATTAATAGTATTGTAGAGGTAGGCAGATTGCGTGGCATATTGTCGCGACGCAAATTGAGACCAAGCCGTAACTTGAGTAGCTACTCTACCTTTCCTCCGCTTATTCAGTATTCTGGGGTTGTACTCAAGAGTTCTGTGTTACTTCAGAACTGCGTTTAGAATGTAGAGCTTCCTGACTGATAGAAGACTAGCATCTTGATAGAGCATATCTGTAGGGTATCGATAGGGCTTAAAATATATAACTTTTAATAGAGACCTCTGTGCTCTTTCTAGTTCCAAAAACTTTGTCTGCTAGAGATTCTGCTAGAGATCTGTAGATTTGGTTTATTAAGTTTCTTGATGCTAAATGACGTAAAATTTTAAAAATCCAGATTAATTTACGTACTCTATTCATCAGGAGTTCAATGTGAGCATGCCAGGACAAACGTTGATCAATCATGATTCCTAGGTATTTTGTTGATGTTACCTTAATGATGTTAGGGCAGTCACATGAAACTTGGATAGAGTTACATTTGTGTATTTTTAGGCTAAAATCGAGATTGGGTTGGCTGTTATTATATTTCGTAAAAGTCATGAAGTTAGTTTTGGAGACATTTAAGGTAAGTAAATTTAGGCTAAGCCATTTAGATATTTTAGAGAGTCCCTCTTCGGTTCTTTTTTTTTGTCATCCCAGGATACGCCAGTAAAGACGACAGCAGTATAATTTGCATAAGAGAAGATATTTGAATTGTTTACTTTGAGGCTACAGAGGTCATTTATGTAGACTAAAAATAGAGGTGGGCCTAAAATGCTTCCATGAGGTACGCCATAGTTAATAGTCTCATGATCACTGATATATTGACCGATTTTAACACTTTGCTTGCGTTGACATAAGTAGTCTGTCAAAAGGGCTAGCGGCCTGCCTCGTACCCCGATATTTTCCAGCTTTTTAATAAGAATTTCAACACACACAGTATCAAAGTCATTCTTGAGATCAAGGAATGCAGCCAGGCACTTTTTTCCGTTGTCGACTTGTTGCACAATAAAGTTACTGAGTGCTGTAACAGCATCTTTAGTATAACGTCTTTGTCGAAAACCATATTGCTAGTTTGAGATTATGTTAAACTTATCTCAATTTAATAAAAGTCGGTTATTAATCAGTTTTTCCATTATTTTTGAGATAGATGGCAGTACGGATATAGGTCTGTAAATATTAATGTGATCACTCTCTCCACTCTTATATACCGGGGTTATAATAGACTTCTTAAGAATATTGAGAAAAATATCCTTTTGTAAAGCATAGGTTTGCAACATGACATAAAACTGGGATTAATATATGTTTAGATAATTTTAGAAATTTAGTAGGTATGTTATCCCATCCGGGTGCACTTTCAGACTTGAGATTCATTATGACATTATGGAATTCTTTGGGATCTATTTCCAAGAGTACAAAAGATGAAACTTGACTGGGAGGCATTATTTATTTATATTAAAAATATAAATAAATGATGCCGGACAATTCACACAGCATCAATTGGCCCCAAAATAAGCTGAGCTTGCATGTTTGTTTTTTGTAAATACATACATATTATACATAAAAACCTGATACCCGAGAAAAATACTTGCAGATCATACAAACATTTGTCCCGCGGCGGAAACCGAACCCGTAACCTTTTGCGTCTCAACCGGACCGGATCCACCTGTTTTACGAGAGGCTGATGCCTGAAAGGGTTTATAATATAACCTGTATTCAGGTCACCGGAGCCCCACCGTCGGAGTAAATTAGGAGTTTATTTATAAAAAAACTACGCTTATAACATACAATGATATAAAATAATGTTAACTAGGCCGGTCGAAAACACATCTGCAATTGAAATGTTACAAAGTATCTTTTGTATGTATTTAAAAATATGTAAGTATTCTATTGTAGATTACACAAAGGCATTCGATTGCTTAAAACACTCAGCAATATTGAATGCTCTTGAAACTAAAACATAGACCAAACCTATATGAATATCCTCAAGATAATATACAAAAATAGAATAGCAAATATCAAACTTAACATTACAGGTTCAACATTCATCATTAATGAAGGAGTTAGGCAGGATAATCCCTTATCACCCATATTGTTCACAGCAACTCTCCAAGAGGTTTTTAAAACGATGGCTGCAACATGGGCACTAAAGGGCATCGACGTCGGTGGCAAACGCCTAACAAACTTGCGCTTTGCGGATGTTATTGTCCTTTTTGCACCAACACCACATGACCTAGTTATGAGTCTTGAGGTTGGACTTTAAATAAACCGGTTCAAGACGAAACTAATGACCAATAGCACGAAACGTAGGGTCGTGGTAAATGGGCAAGAGATACATTACGTCGATGAGTACATCTACTTGGGCCAGTAGCAGAACAAGGAAATCGGTCGCCGAATCGATAATACCTAGAAGAGCTGGCTACTGATAATGCCATGAAAGCGTACATGAAGAGACCTGCCTCTAACACTTAAGCGCAAATTCATTGACATGTGTATCTTGCCAGTCTTAACCTACGGTGCTTAGACCTGGTTGCTGACCGAGCTGCAGAAATCCAAACTCAAGATTTACCAGAGAGAAATGGAGCGTAGCATTCTCGGATTCAAACGCACCGACCGAGTACGAAACAGTATCATGCGCTCTATTACTAGAATTTCTAATGCAGGTAATAAAACCGCCAGGCTAAAGTGGGACTGGGCAGGTCACGTGAGTCGCAAGTATTCAGACAGATGGGTCAACATGGTAACACCCTGGCAGCCCGGTGGACAGCGGCATCGTGGTCGGCCTTAAAAGCGTTGGAGGGGCGATCTTGATAGCTTTGAGAGAGGATAGTGGGCGATCTCGAAAGATAGAGCTAGTTGGTAGGATTTGGGAAAGCCTTTTTCCCAGCAGTGGGACGATAAAGATTAATTTAAAAAAAAACAACCAAGTGCGAGTCGGACTCGCGCACCGAGGGTTCCGTAAAAACCTGTAGGTATCATGACAATTGAGTCATAGTTATGGTATTTTTATTGCAAAATGAAATCCATCTAAAAATTTACGGTTTTCACAATTTTTCCTTTATCACAGATAAAGGAAAAATAAGACGTTGCTTCGTACCAAATTTCAAGATTCTGAGCTCACGGGAAGTACCCTGTAGGTTTTGATTCCCTTGCGAATATCGAAAATTTCCGGAAATTTGCGGCATAAACGGCTGTATCTTTTGATTGCGTTGGCTTAGAAGTTTTTTTTTTTAAACAGCTTTAAGGAACTTGAGTATTTGATACAAATTTTAGCTTAAGACCTCCACGCGCTCTTGAGAAAAAGGGTCTTGACAGACAGACGGACGGACGGACGGACAGACCGACGGACGGACAACAAAGTGATAAGGGTTCCGTTTTTTCCTTTCGGGGTACGGAACCCTAAAATTAAGTATTCTATCAGCCATCTTGTCACCATAATACAAGCTATGCTTAGTTTGGGGCTAGATGGTTTTGTGTGAATTGCCCACCAATTTTTTTTTATTTTATTAATTTAAATGTAAAAAAACGTAACAAATATTTGCAGATCATACATTTATCATACAGCGGGAATCGAACTCGTTCGTCTCGCATTCCAGGAGGCATTCACCCATCACTACACCATCTAGGTCATCACAATTTGGTGCTCTCTGTATACAATACATACAAAACTAAAAACCAATTTCTTTAGCCTGAATAAGCTGTAACAATCCAGTAAGCTGATTGATACATGAGCTGTTTATCATTCATGAGTTTCGTAGTCAAAGCCCATTCTCCGCTCTACTGACTAGTATCTACCTATAAAGCTATTGAATTTAATCTCCAATACAATGGTAGGCTATCTCGCTATTTGTTGATATATGTACCATTGAAACAGAATGGTTTTGTCTTTGTTCCAATGTAGTAGTCGCTCGTAGTGTAGTGGTTCGGATTAAATCAAAATCATTCGTTTGACAGCCAGCGCTGTATACAAATGAAGTGGTTGAAATGAATAGCGTGGAACTAAATCTGCATAACATAAAATTATTGGTAGCTTTTGCCTACTGATAATGATTCAAAATGATATCCTCAAACCCCATTGTTGTTAAACTATTGAAATACTGTACGGTTACAGCAACCCAATAAAATATTACGATGAGTGCAAAGACAGTGACCGCGCGAGACAGTCGCGATGAGCGCGAATCGTTTACTTTTACACAATATTGTAATTATTGAATAAAACTTTTAACTTTTGGTGATAGTATACTTTGTCATCAATGTGCACTACAACTAATTAACTTTAATGTACAGTCTCAACTGGGATCGTACAAATACAATCGAATTGAAAACATTTTTAAACTCTCGACATAATAACTAAGTTACAGGTCGGTACAATACCATAGACTTCAGAATAAGCTTTAAACCCATTTAAAGCTTAAAGATATTTCCTTCAGTTACAACTCGATACAACACACAATAGAGCGTTAAGTTCGTTCACGTGAATTTGTACAGATATTCCCTAGTGATCGGGCAGCCACCCTCGACCCCCCTATTGCCACCTTATCGCCCAGGAGGGTGCGGAGCAGGAATCAGGAGTGGGCAAACGGTTGGATGGATTTCCGTACGCCTGCTTCACTTTATTACAAATCTACTCGTATAAACTGAGTTCATACAGTGGACATATGTTTTCCAATGATTATTGAAATGAATTGGTGAGATTATTGAATTAATTAATAAATATTGTAAAACGTTATTCTGGGGAATAACGTTTTACGTTATTCTCCGAATAACGATATTCTATATCAAAACATAGATCAAAGTATCGAAGGCCAGAAGAGCCGTCATCGCCGGATACTGGCACTGGTACACTAGAACTGGTACAGGCACATATTTATCGAAAAGTTTTCGTTTTCAGTTCATAGACCTCGGTCAGGGCTTGAAGTGTTGTTGGGTACTTGTGAGAGTTACTCGGTAGCACATAGTCTCAAGTATAACCCAAAAAAAGTAAACTTCTCCTGTTTAAGGCAGGGAACAAACAGCCAAAGTCTATCCCTTCAATCCAATTTGGAGGAGTACCATTAAATAGTGTGACTTAAATTAAATACCTTGGACATTGGGTTACCGAGGACCTCAAAGAGGATGTGGATGTAGAAAAAGAGCGCAGGTGGTGTAACACGCTGGCTTGGAGGTTCGCAAGGTGTACGAGAGACGTAAAGGTAGAAGGTAGAAGGTTCTGCCACCTTTTGCATAAAAGAAGGTAAATGGTGGCAGAATGCTTTAAAACCCATTTTAAAGCATTCTGCCAGACGTTTTACACGATCAGCCTCTGGGTTAACTGTACACTGAAATCTCTCAATGATCTGCGCGTTCAGGACATAACGGATTGAGGATGCTACTGGGATGCCTCGTATCTGTAGCACATCAGAAATGTGCACAGAAGCCTGTGTAGACGCATTCCACGCTATCATGCGGAAACGTGTTACCTTCTTGATGCGCCGCGAGCGAGGTAGCACCAATTACCATACTTCCTTGTTACCATACTGGACAGGGTAGACTGTCCCGTCGTACGCAAATGGCTTCCAGAACCGTTATGTTAAATGTACCTAAGAAAGAGTTAAGAAATTGTTTTTAGGTTCTTTTTAAAATAGCATTTTTGTATGGACTTATGTGAAATAAACAAATTATTATTATATACCTCTTTAGATTGCTCATGAATGGTCCAAATTCTTCATGATATCGTTGAGCCCCATCACTTCTTGTACATAAGAAGTACAATCATATACAAAAAATATAACAACATGTACGCGATCGGTCGGTACATGAACGCTAGTTCATTTTCAGAGCTTGATCAATCTGAGTCACACTATCCATTAACTATTTTATTCATCTGAATTGAATGGTCTCAAATGCCCTCTAAATACCTAATCCATATCTTCTTGCAAAACGATTACCAGAGCTGAATACCTGTTTTGTGCTGTTTGAAGTCAGTTTAACTGGAGTAACCTTAAGCTTATTTCATTTTATTATTTTTCTACCTTGTTATAGTTTTATTTTCATTATAATGTATAGTAATTTTTTTAACATACTGTTCACAAAAAAAGTAAAAAAAAAATTAAGCGCTTGCATTGTAGCACTGACTGTATCCAGCACGTCAAATAGGATCAGTGTTCAGCTTGATAATGTAATGTGTCACTGTACTGTTAGCACTGGTTTCAAAAGAAACCGTGGACATACGACATATCTATTTGGCTCTACTTTTTGGAATGCTCACTGTAGCCTAAAAATATATTTCCATTAGATTTCTTATCCCATTTTGAGTATTTTTTCTTCAGAATATGTACCATGGCTTGTGAACCAAAATCTTTTATGTGAGAGCTAGCTTCTGCCCGCGGCTTCGCACGCGTAGTACATACATAAAAAGTAGGCTATGTCCGTTCCTAAGATACAATATATCCAAACAACATTTGATTGATGCAAAAAAAAGTTCTGTTGATCTGATCGCTACCAAATTGCAAAGGATCACCTGCCAATCTGAAGATTTCGTAAAAATTTAATTGAAATCGGTCCAGCCGTTTCGGAGTCTATAGGGAACATTCGTACATACAAACATACATACATCGCCTTTTATAGATATAGATAGATTGTCAGACTTTTAAAAGTCCAAATTTAATCTGGTGTTATTCCTGCGCTATCAAGAGTCATTTCTACCTGTTGTTGATGTAATTTAACATGTTCTAGAATTACTAATATTATTTTAGTTTTTCTTTTAAAATGCCGTGGACTCTTTCGCTTCTACTCACTTTCGTTTTGTTCTTCCTCTAGGGAAATTATTCTCTTTTCTTGCTTAAAGGCAAAAGGTGCGAAAACTTTTACTTCCTGTGATATTATTTCTTGATAAAATGTTGAGGAAATCTTTTAAAACAGTTGTGGAAATTTATGGAGATATTTTATATCGGAGGGTGATCTACTGTTAAAATCTACAGGTTGATCATCTTACGTTCAATATCTAAATTTTTACTTACCAATTATTAGTCCCGAGTATTCTAAAAAAATGGATTGTTATTTATGTTGTCCGAAATAAACATTTTGTTTTGATTTAAACTAGAGATCTTAATATCCAAAATCATTGGCTTGTAGTTTTTTACCTTTGTCTCCGTATTTTTTTTTATAAAAATCTTTATTGAACATAAATTTACAAATATACAGTCATGTTCTAAACACAGTTTAGGCAGACTTCTTAGATGGTAACATTGACTCAACAGGCGATTGCACCTTTTAGAGTCTTTGGACAAAATAGATAACTATTCATGAAATTTAACATTTTGTATATCGGAGATACAGTTCAATTTAGCTAGCCAAATTACGAAGAACGAATGTTAAATTACACACACTTTGTTTAGTTTCTGTTTTTACCAATATGCATATTAAAACATACCTAACCTGTCCATGGTAATCCTCATCATTGCATACACTAGGATAAACAAACACTTTGGTTCAGCAAACATTCAACAAATCGTCAGAAGATAGATGAATGAAAGTATGAAAATTATGGAATGCGAGAAGCAGACGCACAGCGCCTACCCTCTAATAAGTGCACAAACCGATCGGTTCGTACCGTCAAGCTACCTGATGGGTTAACTCTACGCGTGACAGTATGCTTAAATTAAAATAAAATAAAGTCACCAGATACCTACTTTTATCGAAAGAAAATGTACAATGGCTAATATAATATCCGTGCACTTTGAAGTATAGCGTAAACCGCAATTATTATATTGTTTTCGAGGATTTAAATTTACGTATATTATTTTATTGTAAGATGGATTAATAATTCAAATTCATTTTATTTTAGACTTGCAATCAGGTTAATAAATATACTTTCGGTGTTAAACAGATTTTTATTTTAAAATTTGTGAACTGTTTGATTATGTACCTACATAGTAAAAATATATTCATTAGTGACAGCGGACGGGTAAACTGAAGTCACAAGCGCTACTATCGGACTCGTCATTGTCCTCGGTCAACACGTAGTAGAGGTTAGGTAGGCGATATCGATTGTATGTATCGATCTAAGGAAGATTGGATGAGCGTGTTTTTCCAATTGAAGACACGAGATTATTTTTATGATCAGCTGTACGTAATAAATAAAATGTTTTCGTCAAATGTAAAATGTGCTTTTTGATGGTAGGAAAATTTATTTTTAGATGTAGACGGAGGATGTTAGTTCAAAAACCAGTGTTGTAAGCTATTTTAAATGCTTTGTTTTGCAACACTTGTAGTTTTTTATAATTAGTATCACAGGTGCTACTCCAGACCGGTGCAGGGTATGAAAAATAAGGGAGAATTTGTGTACTGTATATTTTGAGTTTAGTTTTAGGGCTGAGGTTACTACGCTTATTCATAATGGGGATGAGGGCACCAAAGGCTTTATGACCTTTGGTTCGAGTAAATCCGTATCAAAAGCATTCGGAGCATAGATTTACGGGCGGGCATCCTTTTGGGCTTTGCATAGATTTTTGATGTCTGTATGTTTTCCGACATTCTATGTTCATAATATCGAATGCGATGTTGGTTTATATCCTGGGTATATTATTTATACGTATCCTTTTCCGATCAACCGCGAGCTAGAGTTCAATCAATTCCATGTTAAACATCGTTCAAAGCACTAAATTACACAATACGAAAATTTCTCATTTTTGACAGAGTGGTTGTAGTTCAGCTGCAATCTTACGTATTTACGTGTAAACTTTTAAGTAGAACAGCTTTTAGAAAACATTCGATCAATCGTTAGCGACTTCGTTACCTAGCGTCAGCTGAATCGATGTTCATTAGCAGAGTACAAGAACACACCAAAAGCTGCGCTTTCATTCTAATCGAGCTAACGGAAATTAACAGAATTACCCTCAGGACAGACAGACGGACAACACAGTTGTACTATAACGGTTCTGTTTTTCCCAATATTATTCGCTTTGTGAATATGGAGTTTTTGAGGAAGCTTTGGAACACAAATATAAGCAAAATGCATTACACAAATAGTACAAACCAGTCTACTTATCTACCCAGTTTCGTCAATAACTGACCTATTAGTCCTATTATTTACGTTATGTTTCGCGCCGGTAAAGTCACGCTGTTAAGGTCTAGTCTGAAAACCAGCGCTACTTTCTTAGGAGAGTAGCATCAACGCTGAGACTGGACCTGTTTGGACATACCACACACAGGGAAAGGACAGAATGTTTTCGAATCACAGTAAGTATAGGTACCTACTATTGGAGTACAATTGTACCTTATTATTTTATAGAATTTTTGTACTCTGTGTTTTCTTTTATTTTTCTGTTTTTTTTTTATTTTGTTTTGTTTTTTACTTACCTTCAACCTCATTGTTCTTATATACTTTCCTAACTGCCTGTTTCTGCTGTACTTTCAATTTCCGTGTGTGTACCAAATAAATATTTATTCTATTCTATAAGTCAGTACCTACCTAACTACCTACGGAACCGTGTGACCTGACTTGTACTAAACTGTTTATTTTTATTCATTTACAAATAAGTTTCATCGTTGTTTCATCTACAAGTCTTGTTTGCGATCTCAGCCGACCTTGCGCGCCGTCTATCGTCTATCGTCTATGAATTAAAGTAAAACATACTGCATCCTTTATTAAATTGTCTTGTGAGTGTGCAGATAAAACCTGTCTCTACTGTTTTGAGGACAAAAAAAAAATTTTTGTAACTAGGCACAATTGAAAAAAAAAAATTGTATAAAGCTAATGGTTAAGTTAATAATTGAGCCTTGAAGCCCTTAAGCCAGTAGGTTGAAAAATACTAGGTGTCAGGTCTCTAAGTGATTCAACCCCACCTTAGTTAGCAAAATAGACAAATAAATAGGGTGCTTTCATGTTTTTGTTTGAATCGAAAAACTAAAAAGACCTATTTACCAATATGACATACGGTAGGGTAGTAAAATAGAATAAGAAAATCATCCACTCCTTACGTGCAGGATAGCTAACATTTTATATATTATGTACCTATGTTTTTTGAGGGTATCTCCCAAGTCTACCTCCCCTAAACAATTTCATGAAGTTCAGCGCGCATTGAACTAATATAATTTTAATTTTGTATGAATGGGGATATGCTACTCTCAATTACGATTACGATTACGATTACGATTACGATTAGCCCATTGTGCCCCACTGCTGGGCAAAGGCCTCCCCTTGATCTCTCCAGTCATCTCGGTTTTGAGCTGTTTGGACCCAAGCTCTATCAAAGGTGTCGAGATCATCTCGCCATCTCTTTTAGGGTCTACCACGGCGCCGTCTCGCTGTCTCGGGGCTCCCATACGAGTTAATATGACCCCCTACTTAACCTGGCAAAACCTTCTTCAGATGTATTAGAAAAGGCAGTACCATGAATGTGCCAAAAAATACATTCTCGAAGAAGAACATTTTTCACATGCCTTTTCAAGAATCTGATCAGCTTCAGTTGTGAGGAAGGAAACAATTTATCGCAAGATGCATTGAATAATAATGTAGACACAATACTGTAAACAGATATAAATTAATAAATTATGCCGGACATTTTCACATGGCATCATTTGGGGCTCTTTCTTTGGTCTTTGTTCAGAACAGACGTGTCTCAAATGTATATTTAAATAAACAAATAATCACTTGCTGACTCGTGACCTTGTTTACTGTGCAGCAATCTGTGTCATACCTACTCAAGGTATAGGATATTATGTTTAGTGTCGTGAAAATGGACAATAATTATTATCTCTGTTTCACTTCAATACTACAAAATGGACAACAGTCCCTTCAACCGGAGCAGCAGGACAGCTCGCTCGCCGCCGCCTGCGCCCTCGCCCGCATCAGCATCCCGCCCTATAGCACCCAACCGAGAAGATGATGTGGTGGAAGTTATTTCTACCCCTGAATTTCAGAACTGGATGATGTCAATCGAGCAGTACCTAAACGAAGTGTGTACTATTGCATCGGAGGGGAAACTGAATACAGAACAAAAACTTCGCATAAGTACTTTGTGTCGAAAAGTTGGTCATGGTAAGTACATCGCAGATGGCAGTGCAATACCAATCTCTTAAGCAGAAAGCCGTTCAAACCCACTCCGTTACTCAAGAACTGAAAGATAAACTTAATCTTTCTCAGCGGCTTCAAGAACTTAAAGAAAGTATTGACCAGTCCTCGAAACCCGTAGCAGGAACCTCTTTTGCCGATATGGTTAAAAATGGAACCAATAACTACATTAAGCCGATTAATCTTAGTTCAGTTGCCATTTATCCCAACGATAAATTGAAATCAAGTGAAGATACAAAATCCCTTGTCCAGAAAATGCTTTGTCCTGAACGGATGAAGTTCCACACAAGAGGCCTTCGAAAAACAAGCAACGGAGGAATAATAATAAGCACTGAAACTAAAGATGACATTGAGAAGCTCAAACAATCAATGCAGCTTAAAAACTCTGACTTTACGATGGATGAGCCATATAAACGGAAGCCCAGAGTTGTAGTTGTCTGTGTGACTTATTCGATGGCTGAAAAAGAGGTTTAAACGTGTCTCTATCACCAGAATCTGGCCGAAACACTTCAGAGTTCTTCTCTTGACCAGTTTTTAACCTCCATTAGATTAAGCCATAAGTCAGGCAAGAGGACAGCTGAGACCTGTAACTACGTCATTGAAGTACCTGCAGATATAAGAAAAGCCCTCATAACAAAAGATAGAGTTTATGTGAATTGGTCGTCTTGCCCTGTGCGAGACTTTACTTTGATCACTCGATGTTATAAGTGCCATCAGTATGGTCACGCGGCCAAGTCATGTCGGGATCCTACATACACCTGTGGCCACTGTGCTGCTCCTGGTCACTCTATTAAGGAATGCACGAAGAAGACAGATGAACCAAAGTGCGCCACTTGCGTCCACTTCAATAAGCCGAGTGAACATTGTACAGGAACTGCTGAATGCCCGTTAAAAATAATAGGTACATTAACTCCATAGATTATGAAAGTGCCTAAGAAAAGAATGCCTAAAAGTACTATTTGGAGGCGTCATTTAAAAATTTCTAATGTCGGTTCATAAATAAAGAAAAAAAAAAGACATACTAATCAATCACGATGCCCTACTAACCTTAAATTGTTAGTCAAGTTAAATAAACAACGTTTGAACATTTTCTAAGTTAAATAATTACACGTAAAAACTAGAAATATACTTACGTATCATTACTTTGTTTACAATTACCAGTTTACAATTCCGCTAACTCCCAATTTGTTTATCTTTTGTTTTATGTTTATATTTTATAATGTAAGCATTATTTTTTTAAGTTAAGTTAAGATTTTTAATACTATTCTATACATCTAACTGAAAATAAAATGTCAATGTACCTACATTGACATTTATTGACAATTATTTTAGAATCTATGTACCTAAGTAAGCTCTTCACGCCTGAGATAAAGGATGACCTAGTTCAGGCTCGTATTATGCATACCTTTAATTAAATAAGTTTTAGAATTTTGTTATTTGGTATTATTGTACCATGTAAATTTTGAATAAATATTATTATTATTATTATTATTATCTGGCCCAAAGTAAGCAGAGCTTGTGTTATGGGAACCACATGACTGATATACTACTTATATACTTTTTTTTGTAAATCAAACATATTATACATAAAAACATCCAGACCAGAGACAAACACTTGCAGATCATAGAAACACTTGTCCTGCGGCAAGAATCGAATCCGCCACCTTCTGCGTAAATAAATTGGCTAAGCGCATGTTACCATGCAAAGTAAAGGCTTCTGAAAGCAGTATGGAAAAGAAGTACAAGTGGTCAGGCCCAAGCCGATTCAATACCATCTAGTTAACAAAACAAAAATATGTATGTATGTAGTAAATCGGGCTATTAATCGAAACCTAGTAAACACTTTAATTATTATCCTTGTAGCTATTTTAAACCATAATATATCTGTATCGTAAAACTTTTCAAGAAACCTCGTAGTCTCTTTCAAAGACCTACCTAACGATGATACGACGATATACCACACGATGGAGTAGTAAAATAAAAAGAATTGGTTGTCTGTAAAGTCGGCTTACGGACGATAGTACAACGTGACAACGTCATAACAAAACAGATAGAGCGCTCTCGCTACGATCGTAACGTTACAATGAGCGTAACGGGACAATGAGCGTTACGGCATAATGAGCCAACGGGACAATGAGTCATCATTTTTCGTGCGTGCATCCGTCGTTCATCGATTTATTAGACGTTGTCATGTCAAAAATATATTAAACCAAATTTACACGTAGGGGAGATATCCCTTAAAATACTTTTTTCTATGTTTTTATTTTATAACTTTGTAGGAGGCACTAATACGTATTACCGTTTAACATTTAATTGCGATTAAATTTATAGTCTGCGAGCAAGAGCTCAGATAAGGAGCGGACAGACGAATAGACAAAGAGACAGGCGGACAGACGGACTTAGCGAAACTATAAGGTGGGACTATCCTTGTGGACTATGGAACCCTCAATAGACAATATAGCATAAAAGTATTATTATTATTATTATTATTATTTCTGGTTACGTTACGGGTTCGAATATTGACTTTGTCAAACGCTCAGTCGTGATCATTAACATGTGTGCTAAATTAAAGTAATTGAAGTAAATTTCGAATTTGTTATTCGCTGAAATCATACACTTTTTTCAGTCTAGCACTTATTCACTAAGTGTCTGGAATTTGCGATAAAAAACTTCTTTCTAATACTGTATTAGGTATTAGGTTTCGATAGTTATATCGACAGCAATTAAAAGTGGGCAGCAATTAAATGTTATGCTATGTTATGATTTAGATTTTAAGACCCACAAGTGAATTATATTCTATTGTGCAGGAACATGTGGAACGTATGGCGTACCGTGCTGGAGGAGAATGAGAAGCTGGCCCGCGCGCGTCTTGCCGCTGTCGAAGTCTTCCAGCAGCAGATCGCCGACGAGTCCAAATTCTTACGCCAACACAAGCTGAACGTCGCCAAAAAGGTAATTCTTTTTCTTCTTTTCGTGTCAACGCTGCGTTGAGGTCTACCCTTGTGGAAATGTTTGGGCAACGAGGGCAAACAAGTAAATGCGACTTAGATTGAGTTGGGGCTCCACAGTCGCATTACACAGTAAAATCAGGGGGTGGAGGTTTTCTCTTCTTCCAAAGTTTAAGCTTTGCAGCAGCTGGATGGTCGTTTAAAGCCTGTGTACTGCGCTGAAAGTTTTTGCGGCTTTTAAACTCGAGAAACTGGATGGCCATATAAGAGAAACCGGCTATCACTCTCTTGCTTGGATTTCTTCAACATGCAAAGTTCCGTCACACAGACGAATATGAGACACCTGCTAAGAGATATAGCATGTTGAGAGGAGTTCGCTTGAGACACTTGAGTTATTTATTGAACGCTACGTCAATGTGTAGTTCACGATCTCGTGATCTTCGGATCTGCTGAGAGCCCGATCAGACTAATGGTTGCGTAAGAGGGCACAGGATTGAGTTTATGATTGATTGGGTCTAAAGTCATTTGCATCGAAGAAGATATCTAGTTCTTCAAGAGCCGTAGAAAGGTTGTTTTCCGCTTTCCTGAAGGTTGGTATCCAGCTTGTCAAAGCTAAGTCGTCAGCGTATAAGAAACGTGTTGTATTTACTATTGGACTATTGGGTTGATATACAAGTTGAACAGGGTTTCTGTAAAGATATTCCCATGGGATACTCCATTTTTAATGCAGGGTCATCTACTTGAAAGTGACGGTTATAATGGAATTCACCCAGTATTTGAACAAACCCAAAATCATTAGTCGTCGACTTTTCAGAGGAGTCTTTGAATGTTTACAATATCGTAAGCAGAATTTAGGTTAACTAGGACCACGTCTGTTTTACTTTTTGTCTAGAGTCTGTCTGTTCACAACACGATTTTGCGGGTTCAAATCATGCTTATTCGTGGATCAGCTTTTGATCTACAGGGCGTTAGGCAGCAGTAAATTTGTTCAGGTAGTATAACAAGGACATGGGCTTATAAATTTTAGGATCGACGGGGACTGCCCATTATTTAGAAGTGCAACAACTTTTGATATTCTCCACATTTTCAGAATCTTGTGCATTTTGGGGCAAGTGTTGAAGCACTCCAGGAGCCAGGATACTATCAGTGGGCTAAGATATTTTATTTGTGCAACCATTATGTCTTCAAGGCGAACGCTTTCCTGTTCTTGAGTGATTTTATTGCGATGACTAAATCATTTATTGATTAAATGCTAATGTGATTGGTGTTTTTATTTGGGCTATACAGTTTTTGGTCCCTTGGCTGGCGTTTAGGTGGTTTACTATTTAGTATTAGCTGATGTTTATGAATAATACTTCCACCTCTTTTACTGTTGTGAGACATGCCAGTATTTGAGACTGTATGCATAAACTTTTCTATTTGGTTTTGCCTAACCATGAGCTCATTGCAAGCTATTAGGATCTTCTTGGAGAATAGGTCATTAGTGTACAGTTAGTAATAGTTTGCCAGGCGCTCGGTAGAATTATTAAGAAGTCCTGGGAGGTTTTAGCTACGACAGACTCTAGGGATGGTGTGGCTAGCAATTTTCTTCCTTTATTTAATTGATATTCCTAGGATTATCTGCGGTTTTATTCAACACCAATTAAGATGTCGTCTAAAATGGGCACGTCTATGGCGCTTGCTACACGCTTGATAAATATTACGATAATTGGATCGTAATCCAAGATTACGATATTTATCGAGTGTGTAGTATAGCGTATCAGGATCAGCGTAGTATAGGATTGTAATACGGATTGCTGGATTTCTAAAAATCCATAAATCATGTATCGTTGATAAGTATCGAGTGACTAGACTCTGGTCGATATTTATCGTGTCAGTATTGGTCAATAAAGTGAAAAGAGCGAATATTTATGAGCAGCTTCTTGAAATATTTAAGTAAATTAAATATTCCGCGACGACTAAGAACGTAATAGCAAAAATTAACTCTTTAAAATCTAACAATAGAAAAATATAGAAAAAAATAACAGATTCAAAGCAATCCGGTGCAGGAGCTGAAAATATTTACAATCCAAATAATTTTTATAATTATCCATTTCTTGGTATTCCAAATCTGATTTAATAAATTCAGGTGTGTATATTGATATCTGTCTCAAAGCCATAATTTTTTTCTCTTTACACATATTTTTAATGATATCGCTAATATAATAGCAACGCAAGCTTTACTTTCATAGTCACTCATTACGTTACCTACTGGTTTCGGAATATGTAACGTACACGTGTTTAGCGAATGAAATCTACCGTTGTAGTGACGCGATTAGTATCGAGTGTGTAGTATGTAGATTCGATCCAAAATATTGCAAGATAAATATCACGTTATATATCATGACAAATATTGAGTGTGTAGCATGCGCCAATCATGTTAATTTAGTAAATTCATGAAATCATATTTCAAAGTATTTATCTCATTCAAACTTTTGTGCAAATAAAATAAGATCGTTCGCATTTAACAAAATTTTAGTTAGTCCACAGAATAACTGCCAATAAAAATTCGATGTAATTTTAATGTGCATTTTAATGTGTGTGTCAGTCTATGGTCTAGAGTCAGCGAGATGAGTCAGTAACCGTAAGCCAGACTTATTTAGACCTGACAAAACAGGTTACACGCCTAAACGAAGATTTGAAATCAGCACCTAACGAAATTTAAAATCTAAACATAGAAAACCTAAAACTAAAAGCAGAGCTCGAAAACTCAATCAAGACTGTGGCAAGGTACAAAAAACCTATACCAGAAAAGGAACCACATTATTCCTAACCGGAGAACACGGAAGCTAAAACAAATGAGAAGAAAGAACTTCATGAAATAAATGCTTGTAAAGAAAACGGAAAGTTTTTATTATAGGAGACGAACAGGCCAGAAATGTGAGAAACATTCTACAAAAGCTATTAGGCGAATAGTATTTAGTTAGGTGTGTTATCAAACCTGGAGCTCAACTAAATCTCATTCTGGACTTCACGAAACAAGCGGTATCAGGTTTTACATCCAAGGACTTTATTGTGTTGGTGGATGGATCTAATGGCTCAAACCCTTACGACGTTAGTCGAAGTTTGAACCTGTGGTTAAAGTCGATCAACCATACAAATGTAATAATAAGTGAAACTCCTTTGTATGCCTGAATGAAAAGAAACTTAACTACGAGCTAAAATTCATCTGTAGTAAATATAGTAATGTGACGTTTTTAGAAATGAATTACAGTAATAATCTCCCTCTGAAAAAATATTTCGCATTAAATCTGGCTCGATCATTTCTAAGGGAAATTCTGCACCTAAACTACAAATATGAAATGTATGAGTATAATAAAGAGTATTTAAATAAAATGATAAAGATTCAAACTAAGGCAAAATTATATGTGGATAGCCAAACGGATAATAGTTCTACTGCAATTGTACAGCCCAATAATATTAACATTAGCCTAGACCATGACAATGAATGTGATGTTCATGAAAAAGAATGCCCTGCTGGCAGTAATAGTTTATTTCGTGTATATTTATGTGTTACACCTGAATATTAATGGTCTCATAAACAAATCTGACAATCTTCTCATAAACTTGGATAATATCGAGCGGGCGGGTAGGAACGTCGGCATACTATGCGTAACGGAGCATAACATGATAAAAGAGGATCTGGGTCGTCTTACAGCTGCAAATTTCAAACTGGCTTCAGCTTCCTATAGACCTGGTCGAAGTGGAGGTTCTTGCATATTGGTCAGGATCTATCTCTTTGATATCGAGAATGTTCATGCTATCGTAGATATGTCAATTGTTAACATAATAGAAGTTTCGGCAATAAAACTAACACAACACAAAATATATATAGTTTGTGTTTACAGACCACCAAGAACTAACAAAGTCCTAATTGATATGTTTTTTTCAAAGTTAAATGACATTTTATCTATTTTAATTAATCTTAATTAATATTCTGGGGCAACTCAACAAATAAGTTTAAGCTTTTTAGAGCTCAAAAGCGCTGTATTGGGGCTTATATACACTTTACAGATTTAAAAATATTAACCTTAGCTTCATAAGCGAAGTTGCTGTTTTTGTTAAAACATACCCAGACCAGTTTGAATGGTTTGCAGTTGGAAGCCGACTAGAAGGTAAAATGCACAATGTGGCATGCAGGACACATCTGCTACGTACTAGTGTATTTTGCATGGCACCAGTACAATAAGATACCGCCATCGATTCGATCATTACCAAAAAATGCTTTCAAAAGGGAGCTACATGAAATACTTTTGAGAAAAGCGTATTATAATCTTAATGAATTTTTGAATGACCGCAATATTATTTAGAATTTAGTGATTGTTTTTAGTATGTAACTTTGTGACAATATTTGTATAGTTTGACCACGTAATATTTTTATTTTTGTTTAAAATGATTTTGATAATGTTTTCCTACCTACCTACCTACCTACTAAATGTTTGTATACTGTATGCAGGATTCAGAGATACCTAATTTTAAGAAACACCTGTCTTTTGTAACACCTAAATTCACAAACAATAAATGAATATAAATATGAATGCACTTTAAAATTAATTGCTTACAGAAAACATAACAACGACTGGCCAAATATTATAAAGCGGGCTTAGATCTAAAGAGGCTTATTTATGCCTCTGTACTTTTAAGCTACTACTCTTGATAGGCGATAGTCTGTTTTTGTTAGATAAAAATAAAAATTCATGGCTAATCTATGTCGTTTTATAATACTTTACATACATATTTGTCTCTGAAAATACTAAATTTTACAGATATAAAAACTCCGGCAATAAATGTCGTATGGCGCGAAATACATATATGTATATATTGGCGATATATACTTATATCCCCTGGTACATCCGTTTGTGTCGGCGCGCGTCACTATAATGTATGGGCATGGCGTTTATTTATATATCATATATTTATATAATACATTTTATGATTTTTGTGAAAATACTTACTCAAATGTAATATGGATGCCGTTGTAAAACGCAATAAAGAAAAACTGAGGACCTACTGGGAACGAATTTTAAAAACATCATCATATACCCTGCCTTTATGCCCACGTTACGTGGGGTTGGCACAGCAGATTATTTTCTTCCACTGTGCAATCATTCGTCATATCTGTATTCACTCCTTTCTTACTGGGAATAGGACGGGCCTCTATATGGTGTGGCCTCATTCATGGCAATGCCGCCTGTGCCGTGTGGACGCTCCCCTCAGGCAATTAATTAATTAAGCGGTCCTTAGATAGCTCAACTGTTTTACACGTATATTATATTATTGTAAGTAGTGTAAGTATTATTGTAAGATATTCTGCACGTTTTGTAACGAATATAAGTAAACAAATGTGTATATTCTTACTCAAATCATCTCCTACATCTAACCACATTGAAATCCATCACCCTTCTTGTAACATGACTTTCTTTCCTCACTTCAACTTTATTCCATTATTGGCGCTACTTTCAAACTTCCTTAGATATACTCATTCCTTTATCTTATCCATCCTTGCTACTCCGCAGATCTAATCTCAGCATTCGCATTCCCGTCGCATGCACACATAATTCATTCGTCGCTTGGGTTGCTCAACATTCCAATCAACACATTATTAATTCTTTTTATCTTGGTATGCTTGTATTTAATCTATCAGTGAATATTTTTTTAGATTTGGCTTAGAAGTTACAAAGATAACATCTAAAACTCGCAAAACCACAAACAAACTATCAAACATAATTTCTATTCAATTCAATTTTCAATTTCATTTATTTCAGCCTTCATAAGTATTTGTACAAATTTGAGCCATATTTATCATAATAATAATTTAAAACATAGAGAAAATAAATAAAACAAAGAAATTAAAATATAGACTGCATGCACCACATCATTACATCACCGGTGCGAATGGTGCACCTCTGTGCAGTGCTTCATGAAGATGCAGTCAGTATCCAGCCTTCCTGCTATAAAATCTACTTTATATTTGTCAAATACTTCACTCATTCATCACGAAATCTCAAACTACCGAATGGATTGGAGTTAAATTTGGTATGCAGCTTCCTCTAGGGCCGTAGGTGCTCGCTAAGGAAGGTTTTCAAAAAAACCACTCGGGATTAAAGCGCGAAAACCGCCATTATGCCTTGTAATTTTTCCGAAACATTCATTCGTTCAATTATTATTTTATCACTTTTAATCTACCACGGGGGCAAAGGGGACTTATGCTTAGACCGTGTTTGAAAAGTAAGTTGTTTTTGGATAAGGTTTCATTTACCATAGTCCCGTTGCTTATTTGGCTGCTTATTAGTTAATAATGATCCAGGCTCCGAGATTATAATGACACGTGTATTAGACGCAAAGACATATTATAGAATGCTAACGCAGGCAATGAGTTCCACTCCTTGGCAAAGTGCTAATCTTTTGTTTAAAAAGCTAGTGCTTATCTTGTGTTTAATTTTTCCGTTGGTTATTATGCATAAGTAGTTTATAATCTTCTAGACTTAAAAACTATAATAATTTGGAAAAACAGCCGCTAGCAATCAGTTTATTGCGTGTCTAATACGTATGTATTTTTTAGGGTATTTTACAATTAGCTAATAATTATCCAGTCTTGAAATTTGAATGAAAATCAGTCAGTTTCAATCTTTTCAAGTGCTGTTATTTCGCATCCGTTTGCGTAATTGTTTATCCGTTATTTTTCATTTTGCGTATTATTTCTTTCCCTGAAATACGTGCATCTTTATTTTCTTAAGTTTGCGATCGATCGCGTCACGGGAATTACAATAGTGGTAATTTTTTGTAAAACCTTCGCACAGCTATTTATGGGCTATTTAAAAAACTTTTATACTCGTGTCTATTTATCTTGTATTTTAGATAAGTATACAATAACATTTTAAGCAAATCGTTCTACGCGTTGTATAGTTTTAAACAAATTAAAACACACCTATTGCATCCATTTGAAGGGTTGTTTTGAAAAACCCTTAAGCACGTGTCTATTAAATTTGTATTAAAGGTATACACACCAAATATAAAGCGATCAAACTGAACTAAAACTGCATCAAATGTTACTTAACTGTTTAGTTCTGTTGCTGAAAAAGCTGAAGCACTTTTTATTTTGTATTTTAAGGTATGCAAACTAAGTATTAAGCAAATCGCACGTGCTACCCCTTTTTTAATGATTGTTATGAGAAACCTTGAAACACGCAAAAATATATTTTGTTTTTAAGGTATACAAACCAAGTATAAAGCAAATCACGCCACGCGTTAAGATAAAAATTATCAACATTTTGAACCCTTATTTCGCCCATTTCTAAACTCTGAAGCGCGTTTAAAAGGATTATTCCTTATGGCCGAAGTAGTTACGGTCGCACATTCAATACTGACAGAATTATTTATCTTCAAATGCGAATATTGAAAAATATAGCACCCATAAAACAAATATATTGATGACTCAGACAGTCTGCTAAAGGACTGTGAATTTTTACTCATTTGTGCACAAGGATTATGGGAATCCTTGTGCACAAATGAGTAAAAATTCAACTTTTCGTTAAAAATTGTGTTTCAGAGTCATAGTAATCAAAGTAAATTATGATTTAAAAAGTAAAAAGCCTTTAAAACTATTGCCCGAGAAGCAAAGTAAAAGAAAGTTCATAACTTTTCAGTGAAAGACTTCTACGGAAAAATTACTACAATTTATAATTTTCCCAGACTCTTGATCAGTATTTTGACGGTTATAAGAAACATAATTACTACTTTGAACAAAAAACTAAAAATCAAAGCAAACTATTTTTGAGGATAAAGTATTTATAATTGTAATACTAAAAATATATTACCATTGGCCTCAATTCTGTTGACACCAACCTAACTAATTTTAGCTAAAATTAGGTTTAGACTGTCAAATGAAGCTTTGGTATTCTGCTGCTACCAACTTATCCTAATTTAATTTTATCTAATTTAATTAAACGTTCCTAATCTAATTAGATGGTACCAACCGAATAGGTTTTTTAAACTTACGCGATCAGAACACATTATTATAAATACTTACGGGTATTTATTTACCTATTTACCTATTTTTCCCGACGTTTCGACAGGTTTACACTCTGTCGTGGTCGTGGTCACGACAAAAATAGGTAAATAAACGCGAAAAATATCCGTAAGTATTTATAATAATGTCAACCGAATAGGTTTAACAAATGCTATGACTAACTAAATATATTTTAGACAATTCCTAAATTTAGAAATGAACCAACCGAATTGCCACCATTATTTGCGTTCCGTGGCTAGATATATTTTCCTGGATCTGCCGCAAAATGTTTGATGTATCCATTTATGTTATACATACAACTAATTATTTACCGACCACCAAACTTGCTAGCGTAAGCTGAAGAAAATACTCAACCTGTATACTGCAGATATACGGCGTATTGTGTTCGAGTTCTTTTTATGAATTAATAATTTCAGCTGACATTCTCGCCATTTTATCGTTATTATTCTTTGATTAGATATGCATTATTTTGTATTTGTAGCTTCTTTACGGCACAATATTTTACTATTTACTGCCCTCTGGCAGTGATCCGGATCAGTTGAGATATCTATAGATCGTTTCAAACAGTCCTTAGCCGGATCAGTTGAGATATCTATAGATCGTTTCAAACAGTCCTTAGATAGCTCAACTGTTTCACGTGTATTTAATATTATTGTATATTATTCTGTACATTTCTGTAAATAAATGTATTCTGTTGGGCGTCGAGGTGCTGTGAAAAATGTCCAGTTCTGTCCAGTGATTCATATTGCGTATCCTGCACACTTACCAGAACCACCGCACTCTGAGCTTTTTTTTACATTCCACTCTTTCGCTACATCATTCCGCATTTCACACCTTACCATTTCTTGAAAGCATTCATCTCTTCTTGAACGAATCTAAAATCAATTCTAAGATATACGTATAAGATAAAAAGAAAAGTACGAACAATAAAAGCTCTATAAACGCTTCATGTGGAACGTCGACAGTGAAATTGCATACCATAAACTAATAACGGACGCCCCACTTCGTTCCTTGCTCACAAACGATTTGTTTTAATCCAATAACCATGCCATAATGAATCACTTGCTGGCTTGTTTTATCCACTTTGTGTGATCGTACGTATTATTAAAAATAACAAATTTTGAGTGGGTGCGATGTTTACTAGCAAAAATTTAGAATGTTACAATTGTATTCTAAAAACTCGGATTATCAAACACAATTTGAGTTTTGAAAAAAAATACTGTGATGGAGAAAAATATTTATTTCTACAAAAGCTTTTTACAATTACTTACACACGTTATCGCCCACTGGTCGAAATTTGACAATAATTAATAAATAATTTATAAATTTTTTAATCATAATTTTTAAAAAATATGAGCATTCTGCATTTCTCCTCTATATAAAATATAAGTGTGCAAAATTTCATACTCCTCCGTCCGCGCAATTTTCGTAAAATGGGGTATAAAGTTTTTGCTTCACGTATATATCTATATATATAAAAGAAAGTCGTGTTAGTTACACCACGTATAACTCGAGAACTGCTGAACCGATTTGGATGAAACTTAAAATGAATATAGTAAGTAACTTGGATTAGGATATAGGCTATTTTTATCCCGGGAAAACAACGGGAACGGGGTGGGTGGCCGATAGCGCCATCTATTATTATTTATCCGTAACTTTGTTAATCTCTGTAATTATTACAATAATTTGAATAGCTATCTTTTTTTATTAGCTTATCCCGGGAAAACAACGGGAACGGGAACGGGGCGGGTGGCCGATAGCGCCATCTATTATTATTTATCCGTAACTTTGTTAATATCTGTAATTATTACATTAATTTGAATAGCTATCTTTTTTTATTAACGATATTAGTTCTTTCATATTTTTTGTGAAGTTGTAACCGCTCAACGAAGTGGGCACGGGTCAGCTAGTTCTATATATATATAAATAGTCGTGTCGTGTTAGTTACACCACTTACAACTCAAGAACCGCTGGACCGAATTGGATGAAACTTAAAATGAATATAGTTATTAACTTGGATTAGAATATAGGCTATTTTTAACCCCGAAAATTAACAGGAACGGGAACGAGGCGGACAAAGGTGCGGGTTGCCGCTAGCGCCATCTATCAATATATATCCGTAACTTTGTTAATCTGTAATTATTACATTATACAGAATAGTCATCTTTTTTTAATAGCGATATCAGTACTTTAATATTTTTTGTGGAGTTCTAGCCTTCCAACGAATCGGTCACGGGTCAGCTAGTAGATTATAGAACTAATAAATGTTCGACGTAATAAGTCTGACGCTTCAAGTAAAAGCACAGTGCGCTAAGCTATTATTATCGCCCTTTACATTTCCTGGTTGCGTTGCATAATTTAAACCGATAAACTGTTACGTTCGATGCTTCGAACAGAATAAGTTAGGCAAAAGGGCAAAGGAAAGTTCATATAACATAAGTGACAGCAGCCTAACGTCTGCTGCAATGAGGGGGAACGGGTTAATAGTACATTGTACACCTAGGGGAGAAAGTGCCCAATTCCTATCGAGTGTGTCATTTGAGACCCGAGGCGCAGCCGAGGGCCTTAAAATACACGAGGTAGGAATCGCACTTTCTCCCGAGTGATACATAGTGCTTTATACTACACATACGAGGAATAAAATCATCACTATAATTTGACGACATTCTATAGAACTATAGTAGATTGTTGGACCGAGCGCAAAGTGAGTTATTAATGCACGAGTGTTATGTTGGTGCCCGAGCGCATGCGAGGGCACATAATTAATACGAGTGCATTAATTACTCTCTTTAGCAAGGTGCGTGATTTATTTTTCTTTCAACTACCAATCTCTACAGTGATAAAATATAGAGTAAGTGCGCCAATTATGGACCACCATAAGGATTTTGACAAATAAAACTCAGCATTTTAAAGTTTTATCAGCTTATTATATTTTGAACAGTTCGATGATTATTTGGTATCAAAAACGATTCATAAAATTCTTAAGAAACATCAACATCTTAGAAATAATCAACATTTTCTAAATGTCATTATTGTGAATTTGCAAAAAGTGTCCAAAATATGGACCACATGGTTTCAAATATGGACCATAGCTAACTAGTTTTGTTGCCTAAAGCTAAATCAGTCAATTTTAGGTAACACAACGCAAGATACTGGATTTCATCCATAGAGCTCTCCAACAAGTCAAAAAATACGTTTACATTTTCTTTGTTAAAGCCTTTCATTTTTGCGATTGATGTGCCTGTTGGTCGGCAAAAGGATAGGTTAGGATGGCGCTTGAGGAATAACCTGAACCATGATCTTCCCGCAGATTCATTATCTTGTGAAAATTAGTGCTATAGATTTTTTTTTCTGCTGGCTGGTAAGCCAAAGATCTGATGTCCCTGGGTGTAAGACCAAATCCAGATTCTTCCATTTTTAGAATATAATCAGCCAATTGATCTTTCAATTCACTCGGTAAATTCGATTTTCTTCCAAGTTTATGGTTTGTTATATCGCTTCTATTTTTCATAATCGTATTAGGGTAGTTTTTGGTACTTCGTAGGTATGTCTTGGATGCTTTCAAAAAGCCCATTTTCTTTTCTCGTATAACTTTAATTGCATTTGCCTTTGCATTTTTATCCCATGTTTGTCTGGTCTTTTCTCTGGTTGTAGATGCCATCCTAAATCATTAAAATGAAATATAAGAGACTATTTGTAATATGGACCACTAGTCCATATTCAAAACATGCCGGTGGTCCATATTATAATACACTTACATTTCTAGGTTAATATTGTTGTTCAGAAAATTATAAAAATGAATGGATATTGTAACTTAATATAAATAATTGTAAAATAACTCACCTTTCGCCTGTTTTTAATCCACTTTCACAAAGAGTTATATTTGTTGAAATTATGAGCTTACGAAGGTAGCTAAGAAATTACATCGCAAGTTGATAAAAACGAAAAATGGCTCCCGTGAATACTTGCGCGCCCTCTGCCGGTCTGCGATCTGCTGGAAAGTTGCAAAAGGGGTGAACCTTAGCGTGCGTTGACCGATGGCTCGACACAAAGGACGTTCTTCTTTTGATCTAATGCAAACATTTTATACTAAACTTAATGGGAGATATTAAACCTCTGTGGTACATTTATATGTAAATAAAAAGTAAAAACAGTGCAATAATGAGATTTCGTATAACATTTCTGCACTGTTTTGGTTCTAAGCAAAAAATACGTTTGTGATCGGTTTTGTAGTGATTAATGATAACATTACTACGTAGTTAAAAGAAAATAAAATTACCAAACCTAAATTTAAATTTCGAATAAATTCCCGCGCATGCCTTTGTTACTTGGGTTGTTTTTAGGGTTCCGTAGCCAAATGGCAAAAAAACGGAACCTTTATGGATTCGTCATGTTTGTCTGTCTGCCTGTCTGTCGGTCCGTCCGTATATCACAGCCACTTTTTTCCGAAACTATAAAAACTATACTGTTGAAACTTGGTAAGTTGATGTATTTTGCAAACCGCATTAAGATTTTTACACAAAAATTTAAAAAAAACAATAAGTTTTGGGGGTTCCCCATACTTAGAACTAAAACTCAAAATTTTTTTTTTCATCAAACCCATACGTTTGGGGTATCTATGGATAGGTCTTAAAAAATGATACTGAGGTTTCTAATTTGTAACTTCTAAAATAAGAGAATGATAAAACTAAAAAAAATATATGATGTACATTACCATGCAAACTTCCACCGAAAATTGGTTTGAACGAGATCTAGAAAGTAGTTTTTTTTAATACGTCATAAATCGTACACCGCAATTTACCTTTCATTCAATCAACTCAAATATAAAAATTAAAAAAATATATAATTTCATAAACATAAACCTTATGCATAAACCGTGAGCCATTATTTTCTAATAATAAATCTGTAATAGGTGCCTAAGTAAATGATAATTATGATTCGCGCGGGGCGTGGCTTGATCGGTATCGCCCATATGTACAAACAAAACTTTCATGGAGTTCATAAACAAAAATGTTTTTTGCAACAACAATATGCCAACATTACTTTTTGGAGACTTCAACGAAGATTTTTTAAAAGACATATGTATACTGTCATTCATGCAGAACGCTAGATACAGGACGTTATTACCACCTTGTCCAACTACGCGAGGAGGCACACAAATTGATAATATTTTTGGAAATATTTCTTGTCTAACTGGAATATATTATATTAGCTTGTTTAGCTATCACAAGCCTATATGGGCTCGCGTATAGTTAGATCTAAATCCCATCATTTAGGTACCTAATTATAATGTTTACTTATCAATAACTTAATTTAAAAAAATACACTGTTATTAAAACATCGAGCAAAGTTACAACAAACTACAAGAACTTTTATATTATGTTATTTGCTGCTACGGAACCCTTCATGGGCGAGTCTGACTCGCACTTGGCGGCTTTTTTTCAAAATATTGTTCGGAAATCGGAAGAGTAATAAATCATTTGGCGGACTTGGAGTAAAAACTTTTTGTCGTTTGACCTATAATGAAAATAACCGTAGCTAGAACGATAGAAATGGATTTCCATACACTTTTCTCTCCCGCTAAACGCGTTAGAAATGAAATTCAATAGACTTTTCTGTCCCGCATTTTAGTAGGCCTGAAAAGATGTACATCATTTCAGGCCTTTATCAAATATAATTTTTAAGTTATATTTGGAAAAGGAATGGGCAAGTTTTTCAGTAGGTGTGGTATAAAAGTACGTTTATACAAGCATTTTTTTTAACAATAATTGTTCGGCTAGCTACACATGTTGCCAATGCCCTAAATTGATTGATTTGTCGTGACGACATAGGCAAAATTAACCCAGGAGTGAGTAATTTCATTTAAATATCAGTAGTCCATTCTTTTCAGTCTTTCAGTTTCAGTCCAGTCAGTTGTGTAGTCCAGTCTAGATCTATACCTATACCTATTTACTTGATTAAAGTCGTAATAGTCTTAAGTTTACGTTTAAGTAATAATCGTATTGTGGTAACGAAACAAACTTATAGGTATAGGTATACGCATAATACAATTGCCCGCAATACCCACGCCCACTCAATCAATCGTCCGTGCACGTTCTGAATGTGCATACGTACTTGCTCTTCGGAGCATGGAAGCGTTCAGTTGTAAACGCCACTGGCGTTTACCCATCTAAATGGAGACAGAGTTGCACATTGCTCAATCTTGTTAATAGTTAGGTATGGAACGAAAAGGCAAACCACGTCTCAGCCCTTGGGAGATTTATTATACATGGGAGCTCACGTGTGTGTTTTGATGTTGCTTTATCTAAAATAAGCAATAAAATAGTAATATTTTTATACATGCGATAACATTAAAAGAATATGAACTAAGTATCCATTTTTACGGGGATCAGTGAATGGATAAAATTATGATAGGTGTAAACTTCACTTATATTTATTTCTTAAAAGAAAAATAAAATAACTAAACTGTACAAGTGCATTAAATAATTACATAAAACTAAAATGTCTAATCGCGTGTCTGATGCACAATAATGGTTTCCGAAGTGAGTTAGAATAAGAATAACTTCAAAATCAATTCAACACCATCTAGTTAGTTGAACGAAATAATTTAGGAGATGCCATGATTTTTTGAAGGCTTACAAATTGGGCTGCTACTCTTAATAGTAATGTCTTACTAGCTGTGATAATTTTCTTTAATTCATTATAGTATATCCTACTTTATTGTCAATTTTGTAGATAAACACAAATCACGGTTTTGCGAGCAAGGGGTTTGGGTTTGTAAAAAAAGATTCAACTTAGCGTTACCCCCTAAATTTTTATACATCAATATTAATACATATTTTTTATACATAAATTTGCAGGGACTGCGAATATGTATTACCGTACAACATTTATTTCCGATAAGACTAATAATCTGTGAACAAGACCACTGGTTAGAGGCAGACAGACATACAGACTATCACGGCGAAACTATTAGGGTTCCTTATGGACTTTAGAACTTTTCAAAACGTTCTATAATTAATTCATTAAACAGTACAGATTTAGTAGACAGTAATGTCTGTCTTCAAATGTTAATGTTTGCTGTCTTAACAGAGTGATTAAATAAAATTAAAATTAAATAAAATGTTTGCTGTGTGAAATGTTAAATTATGAATATTAATATTGAATTATCATATTACTAGTTATGTAAATAGGTAGCTGATAACAAAGTAGTGTAGGTTATATTTATGTGGTGGTACTTCCAGCACATTTTATAGAAAAAAATGAAAAGAAGTTCTCTAAGACGTATTTTATTAAAACTTTGTAGACCGGCACGAAACTGTGTGCTAAACTTATCTCTACTCCTTTGAAAGCACCTTTCATCACAGTTGGTAAATAGCTCCTTGAATATAAATATTAAAATTGCGATCGTAGGTAGCGTTTTCAATTATTAAAGAAAAGTTGCATTTTATTTTTTGACTAATATACTAATATTATAAATGCAAAAATATGTGTGAATATTTGTATGTTTGTTATGTTTGATCACGACATAACGGCTTGTCGGATTTGGATGAAACTTAGTATAGATGTATTCTGTAATATTTTTATATAGGTACCACGCGTCCAAGCCGCGAGTAGTAGGTAGTAATAAATGTAATATTCCATACATTTTTCCTGTTATGTTTGACACAGCCCGGCGACACAGCCCGACGGATTGGTGTCAGCGGCATTCTGCTTCTTTGTTTATGGCATGTGACATAATAATGTTAATTTTGCCAGTGTCAAGAGTTTAAACTTGTTTATAGTCAATTTGTTTATTAATGAAGTCTTAGTCGATGGTCAATTGTCAATTCTAAACGTCATCGCGGAATGGCCATCTATAATTTTCTTGGGATTCCTCGTCGTTCAAATCATATTGCACCACAATACACATATAATTCAATAGTACATATCCGTCCCATGTAGTCACAATTTATTCATTAAAATTCCGCTATGATTACTGAATATAACATGCAATAAAACGAGTAAAAAATATTAAATTAGCAGAGCTATGTTACTTCATGAAAAGACAAACGAAGAATCCTCAGCGGCATTATTTTATAAGCACATACTATGTCTAGCTTCCTTTCAAATAATGCCGATGACATAGACCAGCTAGGCTTATGTCGGCAGGATCGGGCTGGTGTGTAAACTTAATTACATATATTACACCACACGACTTTTAATATCGATCATCGCAGTTTGTTGACTATGTGTCTTAGAGATAGTCTACCATTGACATTATCACTTTTATACACTGATATTAAAATTACACGGATATGGTCTACATAGTTAATTATATGATTATGAGACTGTTTAAGTATTTTGTTTGTTTGTCAGTGGACCGATCTGCTTGCGGCAGCGCACAAGGAGCTCCAGCTGACTGTGATGGACGTAGATAAGACAAAAAAGCTCTACTTTGACGAGGAGCATACCGCACATGACGTGCGTGACAAGGCCAAGGACATCGAAGAGAAGTGAGTCCTTTTGAACTACCTTTTGTAGCTGTTCTGTTCTGGTGATCTGTGTGCTAATTAAAGGAATATACTATATTAAAAATATGGTACCCATTAATTTTATATTTTTTTCTTTAAACTCTCTTGTATGAAATTGTTTTTAAAGTTATTATTAATTCTGTAATATAATTATAAAATAAGGTTAAAAATATTAAATAATTATGTTCTATAGTTGACGTCTGCTAAATTTGCTTGATTCTCTGTTTGTAAGCACTAAGAGAGAATAAAAATAGATCGAGTTACCCGTTCCCTTTTTTTTATTTTACTTACTCAGATATTTTTTGATAAATAAGATTAGATCGCCATCAAAGCGCGTCAAGGTCAATTGCTCAGAGAACCGCCTTAAATAAATTTTATAATAATAATAATCACAAGCTGTGTTATAATATTTACATATAATAATACTTACAACATAGCTGCTTATGATCATAAAATTTATTATTCACAAAAAAAATGAATGTATCTGTCAATTATACGTAAATATCCCAGCTAAAAAGTTAAAACAAATAAAGCTGTAGATGACCACTCCAATTAACAATATAGACAGCTGAGTCAACATAAATTGTCTGGTTATACGTAGGTGATAGTCTGTTACCAATTCCGAGGTCGCAACACTTGAATCAAATTATGGGTGCACTGAACACGTGCTACCGACACGCCAAGCCAGAGCTTAACCAAGTGTTGGTAACCGATGGTATTATTAATTCACCGGTAATTTCCTTGCTATTTCTGGATTTACGGTAGCACGAAATCTGAGGAAATTCGAATGGTAATCCGATCTTCATGAATAGGGTTGAGGTAACCTAGGTAATCAAATCCATTTTAATTACAGGAAAGAGCCATCGATTGCATTTGTGATAGGATTTAACTTAACGTAAATTCAACAGAATAAAAAAGAAGAAAGGTTCTTTCTTCCAATCAATATCATCGCTTCAGAAGAACAGCGCGAAGGTCTCGTCTCGACGCGATCAGCTCGAGGAGAAATCTACTGGCGCCAGAAATGATTACATCCTGAGCATTGCTGCTGCAAATGCTCACCAGGTACTGGATATTTTGTATTTAGCTAGAGGTGTGTTGAGGTGTTGGAGGTATGAATCAGTTATATTTTAACAAGACACTTTTCTATCCAAATATTTGTCCGGTAAATTACTGACCAGTCACTGCATGCCTTAATCAGTACCATCGACACTAGCACCATTCAATTACCACAGAACCGCTACTTTCTGGCTGAGCTGCAAACATGCATGGCGCATATGGAGGCGTCGGTCTACGAGAAAGTGGCGGAGTTCCTGACGATGATGGGCCGCACTGAGCTGCTGACGTGCTCGGCGACCCAGCACTCATTCGGCAAGATCCGCGACCAAGCGCAGCAGTTGACGCGTGATTACAACCTGCAGTGCCTGTATTTATACTACCCGGTGCTGAAGCAACATATTCAGGTATGACTCCGATACTGCTTAGACTTAGATGACCTTGTGTACCAAATGAAGTTTTTCAGATCATCGTGGCATAATCACCTGAAATGCTACTTCATGCAGAGTAACCTAAGACTTACAATTAGTATATCCATGTATTTCCGCCCTACCCCTAAAGACTTAAAAAATGCTTTGGTATACGAATACCTGGAGATTTCCAGGTAATTGATATAACCTTGCGCAGAACAGAATAAGTATAATCGTAAGTACAGTACTCGTTTAACATAGGGAAGAGGTTCTTAATTAATACAGTGTTTAATCAGCATGTAGGTTGGTTGGTACGAATGATACGAATCAATTACAAATTTCATCACGAGCTTCGTCAATCTTATTTTCGTCATCAAGGTAGATAAGAAAGATCATACTAGTTTAAAAATGCGATAGGACTAAGACAAGTTTGCTTGATTCTTCTCAGACTGCTTAGGAGGAATTAGCACCCGAATTCACTTAGCATTCAAGCCATGGTTGCCCTTGTGATGGTATTGAATAGCAGATTTGAAGCTGTAAATAAGCACATAAGTCATAATAAAACTGGTTACAGTACAACATCAAACAACCAGCGCAGCAAACACAAAAAACTTTATACTGTGTTCACAGCACAAACATTTATTTTTTATTTTAGTGCACAATATTGATCATACGCTAAATAATATTACAATCTAGCCAAGTAAGCTAATGAGTAATTTTGTTTTGACATAGTTTTATAAAATAAATTATACCCAAGAATGTGTCCAATAGCACTTTTCTTACAGTCTTACAGTTAAGGGACAGACACTTTTATTCTTGTGTTTTAATGTAGTTACGCATCACTTCACTATTGTTAAATTACACTAACTCAAACTCTTTTTGCGTCTGAGCCTTCTTACAATGTCCGTGATGTCCAGGAGCTGGATTGCCTCGACGTTCACATGGTGATGAAGCCTCTGCTCGTGAGCTTCTGGATCCTTTTGTATTACCTTATCGACGAATTCTATTCTGAGTTCTCTATGGAGATCGTCATTTTTTATGTACCAGGGGGCATTCAATATTTCCCTTGGAACTTTATTTTGGAATCCTTGGATTCTTTTTGGTATAGCCCCGCAGCTGTATTCCATAGGTCCATATTGGCATCAGGACTTGTTTGTACAATAATAACTTATTGTGTACTGACAGAGTGGAGTTTCATCCAAACAACCAGTACATCTTTTGAAGTGTTTTTCTAGTTCAACTCTTTTCTTCTAGACGTGTGCTTTCCAGCGCAGCTTTGCGTCATGAGTCAGTGAGTGTTTATATATATTGGACATTACTGTTCTTTCTTATTTGTAAAATTTATATGAACTGATTTTGTTTCATTTCGATTAAAACGTCATTTCTTTGTCCAGTAATGGATGAACTTTTTCTGCGGCTTCTGCGTGAGTGCTTCCAAAAGCCATTATAGCTGTTTCGTCAGCAAAGGTCGCAATGGTGTTGGTTTTTAGTTTAGAAATATCACAGGTGTATAGCAAGTACAGGACAGTGCTCAACACGTTTCCCTGCGGTACTCCAGCTTTGATTTATTTATATCAGAGTCGTCGTCGTCGTCATCGTCTTGCCTTACTCCAAATACTCTATTTGTTAAATACGATTAAATTATGTCTACGTATGATTTCGGTAACATTTTTTATATATATATAAAAATGTGAATACTTACCTACCCAAAATTGTCAATAAAACTTTCTCGCTTATTTCTAAGTATATAACAGAGTCCTTATCATAGCTCTGTTCTTTTCTAAGGTACTCATAGTTATCAGCTGTTTCTAAATATAAAAAAATCTATCAAGTCAGGGATTTTAGTCGGATCTGTTGGCCAGTATGTAGGCGATCTCGTTGATGCAGTATCACAGTCTCGTACAGCTCTCATTAGTTCCCTTCCTTTTGTATTTGTTGGTTGGGAACCCCAATAAGTATTTTTAGCATTGAAATCACCTCCTATGATAAATCTCTCTTCAAGTAGTTGCAACAGACTCAAGTACGTGTTTTACTGTATGCTATGTCGTGGTGGGAAGTAAATGGCTGATATAGTGAGTAAATGCCTGAAATAGTGATATAGTGAGTAAAGCACACACATTGACAACATTCTTAAAGATATAAAACGAGTTCCAGAAATCTTGAAAGCACTCCTTGAAGGCTATAGAGCAATGCACTTCACTAAATCGTCATACTTACAAATACATAGAGTAGTTTGATGAAAATAATATGAGTGCATTTTTTATTTCTAAAGATAGTATACAAAAAAAAATTAACTCAAAATATGAAATAGGAAGTCTTGACATAATTCAATAATTTAATCACGCATTTTTGTTTATCACAATATAGATAATTAATTCTATCTGCTTCTATATAGAGATCCGGTTATAATAACTATAGCTCTTGTAGTCCATTATTTGATGGGTGACCGTCGGTGACATTTATATGTGAGCGCATCAACATTTGACAGCTCAATATGCCCTTCAAAACACGCAAGCCACCCGTACTACGAAGGTCGCTTCGCTTGAAGGTCTTCGATGTCCAGCAGTAAACTGCACCCTTCAAGCACCTTCAAGCGATCTGTTGAAAAAAAAACTATGATAAATTACCTCTTCCCTTACGTTTACCGCTGAAGGCTAGAATTATTCGAAATGGTTTCCTCAACTGTTAAGTATTTGTTCTGTGGTTTAGTTTTCCTCAATCGCGTATAAATAAAAGTTTTTTTTCAGCTTTTATACCTACAGGCTATTGTGCAGTTATTATAAAATGAAGTCCGACGTTTTAATAAATCGAGTATGTATATCTGTCTACGTTTTATTTGTAGGTGCTTTAGCTTTTCGGTTTTTGGTCCCTCTTTGTTCAAAACTGTTTCTAATAAAACTTTTTTTACCTCTTTGTTCAAAACTTTTTCTAATAAAACTTTTACGAGCATAACCACTAGATGTTATGTAGTTCCTGATATCCTTGTAGTATGAGTTCGAGCCGTGCGACAATGATCCCGTGGAGCACGTAACCATCGAGCACGAATCCGTGGCGCAGACGCTGGCGCAAGAAGCCCGCCGCTGGGCCACACGCGTCATCCGTGAGACGGCTGTGTCCCGCGACGCCTCACGCAAGATCTACGTCTACCAAGCCATGCGCGAGAGTGGGCAGAAGGTCAGATTTAAGTGCAAGGTACTAGTGTTGTTACTTACAAAAAAAATATGAATTTATAAATATGTATATGTACTTAATATACCTATAATATAAAGGGTGTCCCGGAACTAGTATGTTATCCCGAGGGGGAACGATTTTCGACATTATGACATTATGAGAACAACATATATTACATATATTTCAATCGGAGGGCTCTGGTGGATTATTTTAAATTTAAACAATTTCGGCATCCGATGATATTGTAGAACTACGAAACTGGGTTCCGACAGTGAGTTACGAGTATGCAACTATTGTGTACTAGTAAACTTTGTAAGTAATAAAGTTGATTTTTGTATATTAATAATACAAAAATCAACTTTATTACTAGTACATTTATTAGATATAACCTATTATAACCTTCTCACTCGCACTTTATTACTATTAGTGTAGTGCAAGTGCGAGGACATGACTAAAACTGTCATTTAAGATTCGTTTCTTTATTGAAGCAGGTTATATATAGTATTAGCAAAATCATTTGTAGATTCAGCACTGACAATCACAACATTGCACTATACATTAAGCTCGTACGCTTTTAGTAAACTTTCTAATTGTCAACTTAGGGTTAATACCTATGTAGCTCGCATGGTAATCGAAATCAACTATGTTTGAAAATATTCAGTACCTACATTGGAAAGAGATACATCGAAAAAATCTGTTAAACATTTCCTTCAGATCCAGGAGTTAGGTAATTCACTTCCTGATTTAAATGCTTGAATAAAAACTTTGAGCCTATTTACTTCTTTTTCCTCTTATCGTATCAATATGATTTCAAACCAGTGTGGTGAAAGGATTAAAGTGCGCCTCAGAGTACTTTCGTGCATTTGGCTCATATCTTCGAACTTTTTAAGTTCTACGACATGCCGGTTGTTTTCCTACACGTTTGAGAGTACTCAAATATGTATGTACAGCACAGCGCACATACACATTTGATCAGAAATCAGCTCAGTTGGTAGTAGCTCTACCTTCATACGGCAAAATTTTTATAAATTTAGGTAAGAAAAAAATGTTTTATTTAAAAAAAAAGCGTGGGGTGTTTTTTAAGATATTATCGAAATGATAATCTTTCTTCTCATGTCTGTCAATGAAATATTTATAACTATTGACACCATGCACCCCACGCTTTTTTTTACATAAAACATTTTTTTCTTGCCTAAATTTATAAAAATTTTGCCGTATGAAGGTAGAGCTACTACCAACTGAGCTGATTTCTGATCAAATATGTATGTGCGCTGTACATACATACACTCAAACGGTGTAGGAAAACAACCGGCATGTCGTAGAACTTAAAAAGTTCGAAATTTATTAAAAATTATTTTCTATTTTTTTAGTTTTTTTCTATACAAAGCGTGTTTTTTTAGTTTTTTTAACTATTATTTATTATGGATGGAGGTCAACATTATAGCTGCTATCTAGCTTAAAAACTATGCTTGCGTGCTATACGTGGATAGGTACTAATTATTATTCAGCAGCCCCTGGGTGGGTTACAGTCGTGGTTTGGCTTTCATTTACATTAATGAACATAATCCAATGGAACCGTAGGTAATATAATTAAATTAAATGTTTGGATTCAACGTAGGTAGAAGTATCGCAATGTGTGGTAGCGCTCAGTTCGTGAATGCAAAACGTATTATGTAAATTAGTATCATGTTTACGGGATAGAAATGTAACTATCATTTGGTTTCATTAATAGCTTTGCTAGAATTGAACTTTTTATGTGCTATGGTAGTTTTGTTGTTTTAAACCTGTTGTAATTCCAAGTTGGGCGTCTTAATTGGCTGAACAGCACTAGTGCACTCATTTGATACTTATTCACTCAAGCACTATTATGATTAAAAAAGTTTTATGCCATTAAAATTACACATTAAAAGTGTAGCATTATGTATTATATTAAGTTAGATCTACTTGTGGAACTAAAGTAAGCATGTTGTGGGCGTACTATGCCCTAAAGAAGACGCACTGCTTTGATGTTGGCGAAAGCCTTACGGCTAATAGTCTAAAAGCAATGTAGGTAGACTAACACTATCCCAACTTAACGTAACTTTGTTAGAATGTCTGCAAGAACTTTTATTCCATTAGAATTTGTTTAGATGTTACTTGGACCGAAGTTTGTCATTACGTTTTGTCATCAAGGTTAACTTGATAAAGTCATGTTGTTCAATCAAGATTTCATATATTTAGGAGTGCCAACGGCCGTTCTGATGCAGCTTGGATAATTATATAATATTGAAGAAGATAATGTTATGCATACTTAAAACTGAAAGGTAAAAACACGAACAAACTGTAAGCAAACCTGTAGACGATATCTGCTTTCATCTCGTTTCTATAACATGAGTCGAGAAATATTTGTAAAGTTGGTTGCAAGAAAGACTTAGCAATATAAAAGTAGTGAATCTGATTCTTTATCTTATTCACTAGGTACGAATATTGAAAACTACAAGGAATTGAACTTATTTGTATTTGATTTTTTTCTCCATTTTCCGAAAGCAAACACAATAACAGGAAAATGTGAAAATTTTGTTTCTAACATATCCCTGCGTGCGCTCACTATGGAATACTTATGTAATGTTTTGGATAGGTAGCCGATTAGCAGAGTCGATTATGTTTAGGGAAAGCATTTAAGCTTTATTTATTTTCATAGTTTCATTATGTGGGTACTGCATGTAAAGGTTTGACTGACGACAGGTTGACCCTAACGATCCTAACGGACCTGATCTGGAGACTCGCATTGACGAGTTAAGGGCAACACTCCGCCGCGCTGATACCTCCAAAGTGAAGTACGAGGCGCGACTTGATGTTCTGAAGTTAAGCGGTGCTCCGGTGGAGGAGTGGCTGAAGGATATGGACCAGCTCGGGGTTTCAGAGCCGATGCAGCGTAGCAGTAGCCTGCTAAGCGTAAGGACTGATGCGTCCGGAGCCGCTGCCAGTGTAAGAATTAGAGTATGCTTTTTAAAAGTAGGGTTATGAACCGTTGCATTATGTATTTTATGACATCGACATAAATGTTATCCCAACACTCGTCTCGTCTTCTCCTAGCGAACAGACTATTTTACAAATAAACAAAACAAAGATACAGCAACAATAAAAATAACGCTAAATTAAATAGATCTATTTCGCACTTATTTTTCATTTGCTAGTCGTTAAAAATATCAATAGACTACGTAGCACAATAAAAACAAACTTTTTCGAACAGAAGTTACTGAAACCTTGCAAGTTGTTTGTCAATAAACCCTATAGGGGTTTCATTCTTGAGATCATAAAGTTATTACCCATTATTAATATTAATACTTATTATATAATAATTGAGGTACTTAATAGAATTGCCCCTATTATAATACTATTTTTAAGCTGAAAATATCTTTTAGCAAGTTTTTAGAAATCACGAACAGAAATTTATTAAAATAAAAGAAACGGGGTTTTTCGGACCCTGCTTTATATTAAATTAAAATAGGAAATTTACATGTTATATTTTTACACTATCTGTTGAAAGCTCTCGTACCTTCAATCAGGATCAGCCTAGTTCCGACTCGTTCTACGACAGCGACAACACAGAGGAAGCTGGCCCGTCCACTTCCGGCGTGGCGTCTACTTCCGGCCACCAGCGCACCACTTCCGGCTCTCAGCACGATGAAGAAGATGATGAGGACGCTGATGTTGATGGTAAGTCCAGTCCAGTCCACCAGTCGCTTCAGCTTTACTGATGGCAGCTCGAGACAGATATTTATTTACTATTTCAAGCGTATTCCAAGGAGGTTTTTCAACGGCATCGGTGTTTCGTCGTAAACGTCGGCAACTAATTATACGGATTGAAGAATATTTGGTCAATTGAGACTAGGTCTGATATTTAAAATTAGTTTAAACAGTTTAAGGCACTCACCATCACAATAAATAAATAAATACGAGATAAACAGGATTAGCGGAATCGCAAACGCTAAGCGCGCATCCCCTAATTTTAAAATCTTTTAATCTCCTTCTTCATCTTCACCTTCGATCGTCCTCAACAGTACGATATCTTAATTCACCGTGAAGTACGAGAATCGCGCAGTGATGTTGTGTTCAAATCTTTTGACAAACAGGACAAGCCGCGGACTATTACCTTCCAGAGCAAGTCGTAAACTGAAACCAGGTAAGGCTTAGGCTGGTAAGCAACCTTCACCAGAATTAATAATTGATATTCTTTGATAGGTATTAATGATCAAATTATAAATTGTTTGTTGATAAACATGAATAGCTCGAGAGTCAGTGACACTATTCTGATAACGCTTAGGAAGTACTGTGACGGAACTGCTTGTAGGTACAAAGAACACTTAAAAGTCACCTGGTAAAACCTAGTGTTAGAAGCAGCAGCAGCTGTTAGAAGTCCATCATCATCATCATTATATCAGCCTTTAAGAAGTCCACTGCTGAACATAGGCCTCCCCAATAGATTTCTAGGGAGAACGATTTTGAGCCCTCTCCATCCACCGACTTCCTGCGATCTTTACGATGTCGTCAGTCCATCGGGTGGGGGTCGTTCGCTTCGTTCTTCTTCGTCGCCATTCAAGAACTTTTATTCCCCAACGGTTATCAGTTCTGCGAGCTATATGCCCATTGCCACTTCAACTTGCAAATTTTGAGTGCTATGTCGGTGACTTTGGTTCTTCTACAGATTTCCTCGTTGCGGATTTTATCACGCAGTGAAACACACAACATAGCTGTTAGAAATTACCTTAAGACAATAAAATTTATATTATATTATTATATTATATAATTTATATTAGCCCTGGTAGTTTCGTCCGAGTAAGGGTTACTTACCTACTCGTATCATTCATCACACTTTTCTCTGGCTCCCAAGCTATAAGTACAATCACGTTAAATAAGGGATTGTCAGTCGAACCTATCAATGTGAATTATCAGTAGAACACTAGAGGTACACGGAAATACTACTAGTGAGAGCATTGTTTGAATTATTGGTAGTTATTACTGCTTAGACTGTTTCCGTATCAGTTGGTAGACAACTCTTGGGAGTTGCGAGGGAGTTGATAGGGCACCCAAACACTTACGTCCCTCCTAAGCACTGAAGCAGTTTTTGTGTGATGGTACAGATTGCATTCTTATTTAATTAAATAATCAGCATGTGACTTTACCTATTATTTGTATAATATAAGTATGGTTGCATCATTGAAAATTCGTCCCGCTGCTGGGCAGGCAAAATCCTTTCAATCGTCGCTATCTTTCGAGATCTCTCTCACAACACCATCTCCTTGAAAAAAGCGATTAAGTAAATCAGAATTTAAAAACTTTTCTTTCGAATGAAATGGAATGAATAAACATTATGGAAGCCTCGCTGTGAGACTTAGCCCAACTTTCGTTTGAGAAAAGTTTTCATTGAAAACTGTTTCCGCGCGGCAAACAACGCGGCAGACCCAGGAAAATATGGCGAGACGATCAAGATGTATTCGAGCCAAATTGGCAAACTGTGGCCTTGGAGCGCAAAAAGTGGAAGGTAAAGAGACCTTTGCCCGGCAGCTATAGATTAAAGAAAAAAATAAATTTAATGTCAATGTATTTTGTTACATACGACTAGCAGGACCTTAAGAGGGAAGGGCGTAATCGATCACCTTCTATAATTAAACATTGTTCCTTGAACGCGAGCAACGTTATTTATTTATGATCAGCATTAGCTACCCTTTTGCATATTATTTCAAGGGCAAGTGTCTACAAATAACTGTTAAATCAACTGGAAAAACATATGCAATCGCCTTAACCGCTCTACAGTGACGAGCAAGCTCATGTTAATTTCGGGTTTATGAGACGCGCTAAAAGGAATTTCCGAAATTAAACCTCCAAGATTGCAGTGGAAGGTTGAAGTTATAATGACATTGCACGAATAAAATCGCGAGGAACTTCAAAGTTTGACACAAGTTTTACTTGTTAGCGCCCGAATGCCACACCGCGCACAAAATTTGTTTGCGTCTTTCGAAGAGGATATATTAAATATTACTCTTAAACCCACTTTTATGTAGCTTGTACTTATTTATGCATACAAACTTGAGTCTTCGGTATCGATATGATTCGGGTCTAGTTTCTCAATGGTCAGTGGAGCCACATTGAGATATTACCCCTCAGAACATGGCGGAGCTATTCAACGGGGTATTAAATCCGCCACCTGAGATGACCACTCATACGAAGAAGAAAGCGTTGATAATAGAGTGGCCTACTTAAATAGGTTTTTTTTATTTTTTCTAAATACGTACATATTATACATAGAGACACCCAGACCCGAAGCAAATACTTAATAATGAACCCATGACCTTTAAATGATTTTAGGTGGTAAAAACAACCACCTGAATCCGGAATGAAATAACTCACACAAGCATTGTCTTGTTACCTGTCCCATGCACACCCATGCAAATAATACTAAACATACCTTCATGAAATTTATAGTTTTTTTAACTGCTTTACTATCTCACTCAGACTTTGTAATCCACTTAGGAAGCTAGACTACTTAAAATAACGAAATAAAGAAGATAGGGGGATTCTTCGTCATTTCATTTCATGAAGTGTCATGTCATTTCATGAAGTAGCACAGCTCTGCTAGTTTAATATTGTTTTATTCGTTTTATTGCATGTTTTATTCAGTAGTAATGGCGGAATTTAAATGAATAAATTGTGACTACAGGATGGATATGGAGAATTGAATTAAAAGTGTGTTGTGATGCAATGTGATGTGAACGACGAGGAATCCCAAGAAAATTTTAGACGCCATTCCACGTGACGTCTAAAATTGACAATTGACCATCGACTAAGACTTTATTAAACCAATTGACCATAAACAAACATAAACACTTGACTCTGGCAAAATTGGCATTATTATGTCACATGCCATTAACAAAGAAGAAGAAAAAGAAGAAAGAAGATAGTACGTACTTAAAACCTACATCATTTGATTAGGTACAGTCGTATTCAATCACCATAATACTGGCTGGCTACTAGGTGGTAATAAAATGAAAAGTATACAATCATATTACAAATCACAATGCTTATATAATTACTAAAGTAGTAGTAGATACAAGTCACATCAAAGCCATGTATGTCCACCGTTGTTCGCTATGATGACTCTCATCGAATTCTACATATACAGATATTGATGCCTCTGAATGATTTCCAAATTTAAATCACGAGATTAATATTGTTACTAGTGCGGAGTATTTCCCACTGTTGGACTATGAGTCCCCGCAAATTTTCAATGGGGTTTATAAAGAGACTTTTCGAACGAAAAGGAAATTTTGTAGCTATTTATTTAGATCCTGTTTACCTTAAACCACGCTTTACAAATGCGTGCAGTGTGCACTAAGCGTGTCATGAATAAATGGAAATGACCTAACACTTGGGTAACAGGTGTTTGCTGTGTGTATAAGAACATCTTACATTATTTCCAAGTATTTACTGTTTCAAGAGTCCTTCAATCTCAATTGATCCTGCGGCTGACATTCATTACAAAAAACCGATATTTATTCGCCTTGTGGAGTGATTTTCGAGTATATATATTTGCTCATACTAACGCGTGTTATTTAGTCATCGCAAAGCGGCTCTTACTACTTGATGAACATTTTCATCAGAATAAATAGGTTTTGAAAATCAAAACGTATAGGTAAATGTTTATATTCTATATATATTCGGTTTTTTTGTATTACTAAATAGGAAACAAATTGTCTGATAGTCACAGCAGCTCATGCTGTTATATACAATAGTTTATTTAATGTTTAATTGTTTCATAACCTGACATTAGTTATTTCGGACCAATGTCATGAAAAGATTGAAGTGCGCCTCGGAGGGTCCATTCGTGCACATAATGTAATGTTTGTATATCATCTCCAGACGAGGAACCCTTATTTTGAACCATCGTGAAAGTATTAAAGTGCGCCTCAAAGGTTTCTTTTTTCTTTTTGATTGTAATGTTCGTATAGCGTCTCTGGAGGAAGAACTCTTTTTTTCTTAATTTCATGTTGGTATATAGCGTCTCTGGAAGAGGAACGCAAGCGCATCGAGCAATTGACCGCTGGTTGGGATGACCCCACGCAAGTGAACTGGGGCGAAGCGGAGGGTGCCGCTGCCTTACCGCCAGACGCGCCGCCGCCGACGCTCTACAAGTGCACCGCTCTCTACTCATACCAGGTTTGTATTTAACGTTCAAATGTTACAACTTAAATGATTAATGATTTACCTAAACATCTGCGCGGTTAATACCTACTTGGATGATTTTTTAGGACTTCTCCTTTGCAGGAGAGCCTTTCTGTACACAGAAGGGCACAGGCCATGAAAAACTTTTTTACAAAAACGTTGCTCTCGTATCTATCTACATAAAAAGTTTATTTCTTAATTATCCGTTCATGTTATGAAAAGTGTATATATACGATACTCAGGGAGGTTTTTAGGCTGTCTATTTAATCATATTTTAAAAAAGTTTAAAAAGAAATTCTTTTCACCCGTTTATATTTGTAAGTACATCTTTCTCACCATGAACTCGTGATTTGCGCGACAGGAGTATATTACGTGTGGCGCTTGTAAGCGTCGTTGACGACAGATAACACTGACTTCACCTAGCACAATAACATCTAGCTCTAGACAAAGCACAGCTTGTACTATAGAAACCAGATGACTGATATAATACGTATATTTTTAAATACATAGTGACTTTGGTTACTTTATAACACCCAGACACAAAATAAATAAATAATAGTTATTGTTGGCTACTGGCTCATATGAAAGTAGTAGCGGTACCAAAATTTGTAATAGATGATGATTGATTGATCAGACGTTGATGTCTCTAGGCTCAGAATCCGGATGAGTTGTCTATTATCGAGAGCGAACAGCTGGAGGTGGTCGGTGAGGGTGATGGCGACGGCTGGCTGCGCGCGCGTAACTACCGCGGCGAGGAGGGCTACGTCCCGCACAACTACCTGGACGTAGACCGCGAGGGAGACCAGGTGAGGAAGGTAACGCGCCACGGAAACTAGGGTACTTTGAGTGCAGACTGGTTTCCACAAAACTAAGCCGCTAGTGGACTCTTTTTGCGGGAATGAGAGTATCGCTATTCCAAATGGTAAAACCTGTGTCTCATTTAAAAAACACTGCTGTAGCCCTCGTGCTAACTTTGCAAAAACTAGCCTACGTCCTTACCCAAGATACTGTCTGTCAATCTGTCAACATTTACATCTACAACATCGAGATCCGGTCAGCCCTATTAACCGGGAAAAGGTAACAAACAGACATACAGACAGAGACACATTCAAAAATATAGGGTCAAAGAGCCCGTTTCAGCCGTTTAGGCGTAAAAAGCTTATATGGTTCTAAATTTAGAAACATTGACAGCCAACCTCTGTGGGTCAACGTTTCTTAACAAGCTGTAGATTTTTTGGTCCTTTATATCCAGAAAAATCGACGACCCGCAATAAACAAATAAAATCATATATAAACAATAAAGTTTAAGAAATGAACAAGGAAAGTTAGCATTTGCTAGTAATACCCAAAATTATGACCAAGACTTTTAGCCTCCAAAGCTATCTTTCTGTTAGAATCAAATGTTGCAAAATGTAAGAGCGCGCTTTGTTATATCATCAAGATTGGGATTGTTAGAGTATTTAAGTTTATTAGTTAAAAAATACAAACGATCTATAACAAATGTCTACAAAGGTACGCAGTAAACGCATTCCTTTATTCGAGTCTGGAAGAGAAAAAGATCTTGCAAATCAAAGATCCATATCGATATAGCTTATAAAAAATATGAAATATATACATTATTTTTCATCTTACTTCAACATTAACGGCCTATTACATAGTAATAAATACGGATTAACAAAAGTTCGATCTACAGCTGATACAGGTTTAGCACTTTTAAAGCATTTGACGCCTGGGAGAAGTCATAGAATGCAGTCGGTGTAATCTCTGATTTATCTAAAGCATTTGAATGAGTAAGTCATACAAACTTAACCGCAAAGTTAAAATATTCAGGCATCCAGAACCGGGCGAATTGGTTCTACAGGTTTCGATACTACTCCTTTTTTATAACTGGTTTAATTATATACCTTTTGTAGTAAATTATATTTGAGACATCGTTTTATTTGCCAATGATACATCTTTATTTTTTAAAGTTGATAGAGCCAAAATCAATATTTACGATAACGTAAATAAGGAACCTTCGTTGGTTCATAACAGGTTCACTGTAAGTAATATTTTATGCCTAATGCATGTATGTAATAACTAAATGTACTAAATTCACTTTGCCAAACGTAATACATAGCCGACTTACATTGCAATTAATGCAGATGAACTCAATGACTTTCACTAGGTCTTAATCAATATTAATATTAATAATATTAATAATATTGATGTTAATCAATATTAAGACCTAGGAAAATCGTGGAAGTCACTTTACTAGGTCTTAATATTGCTAACCTTAATTAAGTCTTAATTGGCTAACCAGCGATACAGCAGCTTTCATACTTCTGTATCATATGCTGAGTGGTAGCCTTTTTTTCGTCACTGAACATAGACTAGTTTATATTATATTCGCACTGTATTTGATATGTGACGTTTAGTAAATACTTTTTTTCTATTTTATTCTAAAACTACAGTGGGGACTACAAATTGAAACACTTCCTGGTAGGTCAGAAATATTAAAAAAATCTATATTTTCTCTGTAGGTTCACAATATATATATGAAAAATTATTATACACTCATAAAAATAGAGTTTCTTCAAAATCTTCTTAAAATGAATACTAGGAACAGGAACAAAATAAATAGATCTTTTATGGGGAACATGGTGCGCTTCTATTAACAATTCTTCTCGGACTTAGCTTAGGTGGAATTGGCACTATACAACATCACCTAGTATGTGAGACGTTTCAAGGAAACCCTTACGATAGTATTGTTTTTTTGTATGCCGTTGACTTTATTATAAAAATATTAATAAAAAAAATACAAATAGTTTATTTTGTGTCGCTAACATTCAGTTAGCATAATAGTACGCTGGTACAAACTAGTAAGTAAATCGTATGAAAGCAAAATTGATCGTATCGAAAAAATATTACTTTAAACAGAGTAATCTTAAGTTATACCTTATAATGGTTGTTCATACAACTAATGATCAAAAATAGCAACAAATTAGCAGGAAAAAAAGACACATTTGTTCTCATTTAAAAGGTCATTACAGCTGACAGTACCACCTTAATTTTACATCTGTAAACATCTGTATCACATCTGTTCTGTATCCCCTAGATATCTGCCTCTGGCGCTCCTGGTCTGGTGTCCCAGATATCGTTCTCGTCTGTGGACTACACGGTGGAAGGCGAGGACGCTGATGTTGTACAATCTCCTGATCAGATCTCCGTGATATCTGCCCCCGTGACCAAGCCTGAGGAGCCGCGGCAGGAGAGAACCGAGATGAAGATCCAGCGGGCTACTTGTGGGTGGTGCTTCGCTATGTATGAGTACGATGCTACTGCTTCAGACGAGCTGAATCTTGAGGAAGGACAGGTATTTACCCTATTATAAACAAATGGTTAGCGATCCTTTTAAAACGGTTGTGGTCGTTTTTCGAGATAAACATCTTATATCTCAATCCAGGGCGTCTACTTGACAAACCAATTTCAATATATCGAAACGGTAATGTCAATGAAATGTTCATAAAATTCAGTCGAATTACAGCTGTTTTGTTGTCAAATTAAAATAAACGTAGCGTCTGTTGTGGAGGATTTTGACATTGACATTGACTTCGACATTGGTTGTCAAATGTAAGGTCGTTCAAAACAAGTCAAAACGATGTATCTAAGGTTTCTTCGTCTGTCATTTCATATTTTTTTCATATTTTTTACCGTTTTGTGTTTTATTCAGTAATCTTGGCGGAATTTTAATAAATTGTGACTACAGGACGGGTATGGATAATTGAATGATATGTGTATTGTGGTGCAATGTGATTTGAATGACGAGGAAACCCAAGAAAATTCTAGACGTGACGCGTGACGTCTAGAATTGACAATTGACCACCGCTAAGACTAATAACAAACAAACTGACTATAAGCTTGACACTTGACACTTGACATTGGCAGAATTGACTTTAGAACGTCACAGGCCATTATCGAAGAAGAAGAAGAAGATGTATCTAAGAAGAAGTTTTCTGTATTTCCTCGAAGTTGGTTTAGATATTACGCCGTGATTAAGTAATAAACATTCAAAGTTTTGCATTACTTGGGGAACCAGAAATAATGAACAGATAAATATATATAGCAAATATTGTAATGATAAATTTAAATTAATGGAATTTCCTAGTGAATTTAGACATTGTTTGTAATAATTTAGAACATAGACATTTATTAGATTTGATTTATTCTGACATAGTTAATGTATTGAGTGACGCAACTATTTATAATAGTAAGTTTAAATCTAGTGTTAAATTCCGTAAAGCACAGGTAATAGGTTGGAATGTTCATGTACGTGAGGCACACGGGGAGGCTAGACTAAACTTTAAAAATTGGGTATGTCATAATCGGCCTAAATCTGGTAACATTTATGATGCAATGTGTAATAGTAGAAAAGTATTTAAAAGTAAACTCCGGTGGTGTCAGAACCATCAAGTTCAGATGGACATTTTAGCTGAGCACCGAGCCTCAAATAATTTTAGTGTGTTTAGGAAAGCGACAAATAAATTAAATGTTCAGCCTAGCCGAAGCCTAAATATTCACCATTAATACTTACAGCCTAGCAAGCTGTAAGTATTAATGGTGTCAGTGACAGTGATAGGATTGCAAATTCGTTTGTGGAGCATTTTAAAGTGAGTTCATCGTTGGGCCAAGCTCATGCAATATGCTCATGATATTATGATATATTATATTATATTATAAAACGAAAATAACGAAAATACGAAATAAAGATATATCGATAACGAAAATCAGCACTTAATTTAGAAAACCTCACATCCACTATTTATTAACATTCCAAGACGCGGCACAGTTCGTAGCATTGTCGTAGAGAGTGCTACGAGATCGTAGCACTGATATTTCTAAGTACATACGCTTAGTACTTGCGTAGTGAATGGGCCGTGTGGATAAACCCAAGCTCAGCCTAAGGTGTAAACCTACGCGTCTAACCTACAGAAACCTAAAACTATAACTCAACTATCCTAACTTGATCGTCTAGACTTGTACTTACCTAACATTATGCTATAGTCAGATAGTAAAATAAAATAGTCGCTGGAAAAAATAACATAATATTAAATCACATATTAGAATAGACAGACAATAATCTGAATTCATTGAATTTAGGTTTTTGTAAAGTATATAGACATGTTTAAATATGCGGTGGATTCACAAGATAAAACTTTCCACGGAAAACAACTCTACCTAGTTCAGTCCTCCTGAGAGCACTAGTGGCTTAATGGTAGTGGCTCCGCCTTCCTATCTTAAAATCGTGGACTCGATTCTAGTCGTACAAGAAATGATTTTTCTGTTTGAAAATGTACGTGCGCGATACTGCTACTCTCAAATGACAAAAGAAAATATTGTGAGGAAACCGGCATGTCGTAGAACCTGATATAAAGTTTGAAAGTATGTGCCGAGTTCAAGAAAAGAGCCTCTGACGCGCACATGAATCCATTGGCCGCACTGGTTTGAAAGAGTCCTCCTGTGACTAGATAAGAAGACGTCCTCTTGTGACGTATACAGACATGTGAAAAAAAAGCGAATTGGGAGTTAAGTTTATTAATTCGAATTAAATAACGTAAGAGCTCAATGTGATCAAATCATGCTCGTTCTCAGTGCTGGCACCTTTGTCGAAACAAAAATGATTCAACATAAATAAACACAAATAATATTAAGGAATCTTAATTCGACTGCCGTTCAACAATCTAGAGGAAAAATAAAACCGAAAATTTTCATACCTGGATCAAAAATATCACTCAAGGCTTCTCGATCTCTACTTATCTAGCAAGTAAATATAATACTTTGCAAATATCTTTTAAATCAAGCGCGATGTGTGGGCCATTATTATCCTGTTTACGAAATAAAATACTATGCACATAGAAATATTAAAAACACCTAAAACTTATATTAACTAAACACACTATTTAATATTAATAAATAAATTAATATCTCAATGGAAACCACCTTTCTTGTTGTCCCTATGCTTATTACGATACGATTACATTACCTAGATTAATTAATGGATCTACAAATTTAATTAAGAATTAGATAGAACTACATTGAATGCAAAATCAATATCATTTTGATATTCCAATGTAAGTAATTTCAGCACTGAATTTAACTACTCTTCACTATCTATCGGTTTTGTTCTCTGATTCCCACTACTTATTCTGGGCGAAGTCAGTCATTTTCCTTAATATTCCTTAAATTTGTTAAAACCAGGCGATTAAAATACTTCAGTGCGTTATTTGTTGACACCAGTTTATTTTGATCATGTCTAGAATTTTGTAATCTCTAGCGAATTTCAAGTTTATATAAACTTTTATAACTTCAAAAACATATTATAACTCCTGCATATTTATAATTTTAAAAATTGTGAGATTTAAACAATCAGAAAAGGTTTTATATTATGAAACAATGCGTAAACAATGTTATAATAAAATACATTTGAAACAATTAGACCGGTTAGAAATGGGCAAATATTAACGCTCCTATATATACAAACATAAGTTCATATTGCATTGAATTAAAAAGCATTATCGTGAATAAGATTGTTTTAGAATTGGTTTGGTATATATAGGATTACAAGTTGAATGAAGGCTAGCATTGTATTTACCTTTTTTACCTACCTAACTTTTTTAACTTTAACTTTTTTATTTGCACCTACTTTAATTCTAGTGTTTAGTGATGTGGAGGTTCCCTGTTGTTTTGTGCAGATAGTCCGCATTGTATCGCGCGAGGCTCACGGCTTTGACGACGGCTGGTGGACCGGAGAGGTCAATGGGGTCATTGGAAACTTCCCGTCTCTCATTGTGGAGGAGTGCGATGAGGTTAGTATCTATCACTCTAAATCTTCCGTTTATTAATATAAAACTGTATTTTTCTCTAGAGTTACCTACGATTATAAGTCTATGCCTAAGATAAGTTAAGATTTCACGATAAAGGTAAAATACAAGCATTTACCTACAAAGGTAAGTTTCCTTTTTAATATTTATTTTCACACAGCTACGGCTTTATGATCACTGTCCAGTATAATAGTTCTTGATTCGCACTCGATTATCATTTTAACGCCGAAAGCTTTTCAGAATACTACCACTTGTATAAAATAAGTATGTTTGCATATAAGTGATGCCGATGTAGTTTTTGCCAAATATGAATATATGGCCGGTAATTCGGTATGTTGTAACTCTGACCTCATAGCTCAGTTGGAGGTAGCACTGGCTTCTGCGCTACAGGTTTAATTCCCAGCCTGCACTAACATTTGTGTGATGTACGTACTCGTACATATATATTTCGTCTGTATCTGGGTGTTATAAAAAACCATATAAGTATTAAAATGTATTAGGTATGCTTAGGATTATATCAGCCATTTAGTTCCCATGGGCTGGATAATGTGAAATGTTCATCAATAATAATGTTATAGTTATAATCCTGCTATTTTGGCATTACGTTTTTTGCGGCAAAAAAATATCTGTCAAAGAGTGAGGCTATGTGTGAAAACTTCGTAGGGATGTAAGTTACCCAAGACACGCCAGAGGGAATCGCAAGTGGGAAATTTAGTAAATTTAGTTTAATTTCAATTGTGCAAACAGCACATACTTCTTTAAGTAATTTACTCTAAGATAATAACACCGGCATTACCATGGCATTACAACCACATGTTGTCTCATTATGCAATAATAATTACTTGTAAATATAATATAAACAATATCAGATATTGCAAAATATATAACGTTGCAATCTGATAATTTTTCTATTCCCATTGTAGGTGAAACCCCTACGGTTACTTTGCTTCGAAGCCATTACAATTAACCGTACAAAGAGAATCGAAGGTTGATATTATTTTATTCATTTACCTACCACCGTAAGGTTGATCTGACTGAGTTTTTTGTTTCTTAGTCACAATGATTTATTGCATTTTTATTCCTTATTATGTCTTAAACTTAATAATACTTAAACTGTCTTTTGACAGTTGTCAAAAACAGTTGAGCTATCTCTAAATCGTTTTAAATTGTCCTTGTCCTTGTTTCCGGTTCCTAAAAAGACTTATCCAGCGGTTGCTGCATACCCATTTAATTAGATAATATTGCTTTAGAATGGTGACCCACTGGAGCCTGCAAAGATCGCAACTGAGTGGGAGATCGACCCAAATGCAGTTCTTGCACCTGAGCACACCGCCACGATGTCCGACGAGCCCAGCGCCCCCGAAGCTAAGGGTGAGTATTACGTCTTTATACTTTTCCAGCAGAAATATCCTTATCTCTACAACTATGTTTTCTGACCCAAAAAATAAATGAAGATGTCGTGTCAAACAGTATTATTTTTTTTATTTTTATATCCTTTTTATATTTTATTTTATATCTTGATCTATCATAACCTCTAAATAACTAAGTAGATAAACTACCTACATATATATATATAATATATTTATATATATATATACACATACATTTATATATACATATATATATAACTTGATGGTTAACATTACACAATTTAAACCACACAATTCACACTAATAATAATAGGGGTCTAAATATCTAATGATCTGACATTTTGAATTCAAATCATCCTTAAATTAGGAAATATCAGGGTGAAACTTTGTTCATATGATACTATGATAATCTAAATATAAAAAAGTTTTAAAAATTTCAAACTAAAAGTTCATTTGTTCGATCGAATCGATTGAATTTTTCATTACGGCATCGGCAATATCATACAGTAATCATTGTTGCTTCTTTGCGCTAAAATGGCAAGACGTACGTATTTGATTAAAACTTGGGATACATTTCATAGATTATAGAATCATATATTGCTAAGGGAACAAAGCGCTATAGACTACGTATAATCTTCTACAGCTACTTCTAGCTAACTATCTACGGGTTATTGTCCTATCTAACACGATCCGGAAGTGGGCCAAGATTCCGTCTTAAGGCCAATGTTAGTACAGCGTATGATCAGATGACAAGCATATGCAAAGTGTAGCCCCTGAGGCGCACTTTAATCCTTTCACCACACTGGTTAGAAATAACTAGTGACACGATAAGAAGAATCACACAAATGTTTATCTTATGTTTATATGTAACCGAACCCTAACCTACAGCACAGAAGGCAGAGCAATAAAACAATAGACTGCAATGTCAATTGTCAATAAAAACAATAGACGCACCTGATTTGTTGAACGAGTCACTGCGCTCCTACGTACCAAATAGATTTAGAATTTCATTTAAACTTTCAGCAGACATAGAATCTTGGACCTGCAGTCCACGTGACCGCTCTCAATAAACTACTAGCAGATAAATGGAAGAGACTAGTGTTGTTGTGTTTGATGTATTTTGAGATACACGAATAATTTTAATTTTATAATAATAAATATTTTGACATGTTATTATTATTGTTACTAAAGATCACAATTTACATTCAAGTTTTATTTTATCTGTTATTATTTTTCTGTTATTTGTAATTTAAAAAGTATTTACACAACATACTACACATACACTACACACGAGGAGGCTGCTTTACCACCCACACTCTTACGAGACTGGATGTATGAAAATACTTTTTCTTAAAAACAATACTCTAATCATTCCCAAACATACCCATTACGCAGAAAATGGTTTTTCAGTCGTTTTTTTTATTGAAAAAATATTAAGTATACTATATACTTAATATTTTTTTTCTCTTTGTTTTATTAACGAGTATAATCCACTGGTATACGTACATATATGTTTTATTGCTCGACTGTCACCTAAGTTCGAGCTAAGGGGTAGACTGAAAACCAGCCCTGCGTAAACCATGTTTGTGCTGATATATTGCTGAGTCTACTCCAATTGCTAATTACTCGCAGAACTGTATAAATCTATTAGTCGTGATCCTGTAAAATATTTCTTTAGCAATAAATCTTTTTGTATTTGTATTTATAATTGGTTCTGCCCATCGAGTTAATATTACTCTATGGTTGTGCCATTCTAATTATTAAAAATAAAAAAATATGTAGACCACATTAATGTGACATGTAATAAAAACAATATGGAATAACATATTGGCTAATTTTAGGGTTCCGAAATCCAATACGGAACCCTTTGCTTGGTAATATAGTAGCCCCTACAAAGTTATGTAATATATACTTGAAAAACGTTTTTACGCCAAAAAGGGCATTTGAGTTATATGTCGTGTGGCATATCGTTGGTATTTTAAAGATATCATAATGTTTTGGTTATTCAGCTTTGAAGCCGTCATTTTGATAAAATTTAGTGTTGAATTTATAACATTTCTAGTTTCATCGTTTTACTTGTAATTTTTCGTTCCTTTCTGTACTTTGTTCTGTAAAAACATTTTATTTTTAAATTTGTTTGGGAACTGACCACTAGTCATTTGATCTCTGCTGAAAGCCTTTATTGTATGTGGTCACATGCGCCTGGCCAATTTATGATCTACTTAGGTAACATTCTAGCAAAACCGTGAGCAGCAGCTAGTTATATAATAATAGTTATTTGTTATTTAAGAGTGCAAAGTTGTTTTAACCGCGTGCTCAATTTTGAAGACTGAGCAAGCGAAGGATTCTAGAATTAGAATCTTGAGCGTCAGCGATGATAAGAACACGAGATAAAAAATCTTTGCAGTCGACTGCAATACGTAACTTTTCATCCCACCTCAGCGAGGAAATCACTAAATGCAAAAAAAATAACATTTGCAATCACAAGATACTTGTATTTTAGTTGAGGTATTTCTTGGTCTCGGATAATTCAATAAAATATGCCAGCAAAACGTTTTCTGAGAAAGTTTTGGCTAGGTTTTCTGAGAAAGTCGCCACGTGTTAAACATATCGTTGAGGGAGAAAGCTCATTTGCGCATTTTTAAGTTTCAGTCAATTCTGTTGGCGTCAAATAAACTTTCTCGTCGCTAGAATCACTCATTTTAGGTTGTTTTCAAGTTGCTTGTTTTTAACAATATGGCATGAAATGAAAATGGCGTGCGCAAAGCAAATTAAATAAAAAGTACACCAAGAAGGTTCCGAGTCTGAGTTTTTAAAAAATTTAAAAAGGTTATATGATAAATTCAGCACCATGGAAGTAGAAGTAAATAGGTTTATTGTTTTTTTGAATCACAAATTCAATTTACTTTATCCTCTAGCGGATAAAAACGGCTTTTGCACTCAGATATCGAAAAGCAAAAATACTCTTTCCAAAATGGGGGGATGAAAAGATTATTAAATCACATCAATTGCATAAACTTTATGATTTTAAACTCCGGGTCTAAGCAAACATTTAAGCTTCGAGCGATAACAATAGTAAGAACATCGTTATTGCCATCGGCTCGACGAGGAAAATTGCCTTATGGAACTAGGAGTATAGTTAGATTTAAGATTAGTTATCTAACTGAAACTCAGAAAATACCTTGTAGATTAATTGCTTTATTGTCGGTACTTCGATAGTGAACAACGCTGGAAACTGAACCTGGCTTGATAACTTGAGGGCGGAACTTTGATCACTGTTTGAAGAGCTTATTAACAAGGATGGACAAGTTCGATAGCTAAAGTTTAATACACTTATGGGTGGATGTAGATTGTCAGCCGCATAGTTTATGCGTACGCTTTATGTAGAACATTTCTAGGTATTCGTATATTCTAGCTATAATCTCCGAGGCCGTTATAACAAATAAGAACATTGTCTAACTATATATTTTTGAGCCATAGTAAAAAAACAGTAGCCAACTTAGTCAATATTTAAAATCTGATGAAGATGTCAACATTTTGATTTTTTTTGTGATGATGCCAATCGTCAATTCAAAAAGTTGCCTGAGAACCAATATAATGCTTTAATTGCGATACATGAGTTGTTCGTCGTTGAAGAGTTCTGTAAGGTATCTTCAAAGGGCAGGACAGTTGACCACTGAATGGTTTATACTACACTCATAACTATTCCCTTACTATATTCACCAAAGTACTTACTTATTTATTCTCTTGCGTTGAGGAGTTTATCATTTCTATCATGTTGTCCATTATCAGATCCTCGCCAAACTTATTTCGGTGGTAAACAGAATATCATTTCGGAGGTAAATAGGATACAGAATAAAAAAGAATGATGAAAATTGGCTAATAATTGGCGAAGATAATATATGGGGTAACATATATACAAAAAAATACAAACACATTAAAAAAAAACCGTCGAATTGAGAACCTCCGTTTTTTTATAGTCGGTTAAAAATATCAAAAAGTTAATATCTTGACCTACACTAGAATATAAGTCAAAAAAACCCACGATAGTTATATGTGGAACGGATGAAACCTTATCGCAACAACGGTATCATGGCAAAAAAAGTAAATTCTTAAAATACTCTTAGAATACTTGTTCTAAGTTTCTTAAAAAAGCAGCAAAAAACAAATTAAACCAAACCTGGAACCTGTAAGAGTATACCGTCAATAGCAGGAAGCTGATTCTGTACCGTTTTTATGTGAGAAGATGGCGTCATCTCCGTGAGATATTCATCTCATTTTATTAGCATAATCTTACTGAGCTCGTCGTAAACGAACAGAGCAGCTTTATTGTGAAACCACAATACACCTTGCTCAAATAAAAAAAAGCTCGGGATCGCAGTTGAAATCTAGAATTTACCATCGTTACCTTTTTATCTATCATCAAAAATCAAAAAATTGTATACATCGATGATATTTTCGTTACGTGCAGTGCAGAGCAATGCGTTTATTTGGTCTACCCATATTATATATAAACAAAATACATGTACTTTCCACTAAAAAATTCAAAAAAAAAAAATTTTATGGTCTCAAATTGTATCTAATGAAGTCGGTTTTCTTTTTAGTTTATAACGTAATTATTGGAGTTTTGTTTTAGAACTGAAGCTGAATAGACAAGCTACCATTCCAGTACCCTAGATTATATACTTTGTTTACATCACAGTAATAATAAATGGTTCGGGTCGTTTTTTCGTAAATATGCTTTTTATATTAAAGCAGAGAGTATAACATGATGAAATATCAAGATCAATATCACTGTCATTGTGGCTATTAAATAAATAACCAAATAGTTCCGGAAATTTCACAAACCATCATCTGGCCCCAAAGTAAGCAGAGCTTGTGTTACGGGTACCACATGACTGAATACTACTTATATACTTTTTTGTAAATACATACGTATTGCACATAGAAACACCCAGACCCAAGACAAATACTTGCAGATCATTCAAACACTTGTCCCGCGGCGGGAATCGAACCCGCAACCTTCTGCGTCTCAGCCGGACCTTAGCCCACTGCGCTACAGAGATATTAAGACCGCACGAGTTTTTACTAACGTTAATAGCTAGGCGACTCCAGCGAGTACGTACAAAATCTTATTAAACCTTTTTAAATAATCCTCGCTTTGCCATTGCCAGAAGGTGTGTAAAATATACTTTTACCCACTTGCTGGCAACACAGAGCAAAAAATTTGACGATAATCACTTTACATTCGTCGATAAAGCAAGGTTTCCTAGAGGGATAATTACGGCATAAAAACTTAATTCGCTGAAGACTCACTGATATTACTAAAAGTAGTTTGTAACTTGTTATTAACTTGCAAAAAGCTCGCAGGGCGGCCTTTTGAGGATATGCCCACATTATCTTGATTTAATGTCAAAGTCAAATGGCAAAATGAGTTTTCACATTTGTACTCTTGTCTTCTCCATTTTGATAGATACAGGCTTGTGTTATGGTTACCACATGACTGATATACTTATAAACCCTTTTTTTTTGTTAATACATAATATACATAATAAACATACAGACCCGAGACAAATACTCGCAAACCATACAAATATTTGTCCCGCGGCGGGAATCGAACCCGCAACCTTCTGCGTCCCAGCCGGGCCTTCCACTGCGTCACAAAGGTCGTCATAATAATTAAATACATACAAATTAGTTAGTATCAAACAAAGACAATATACCATAATTGGTAAATGAAACGAAAAGTCCTACATATGATGTCTTTGATAACTAACAAGCATCGTTTGCATGAAAATGATTCATGTTGAGTTAATAGTTCGCAATTAACGTTTGACTCTACACGACTCAAACGCTTAGTTTCAATATTGTGTTGGTGCGGGTTCCTTGTGTAGTCAAATAGTTGAAAAATAAGCGATTTTAAATTATTATTGTGCTAAATTTAAGCAGACTAAATTAAAGCGAATATTGACAATTCGGAAAAAAATGCTACCACTTAGATGCGTTGTTATCTGCGTTGATTCTTTACTTTTGCTTAATTATATAAAAGTAAGCTTTATTTTTTGTTAACAGTTTGTTATGTGGTATTGTTTAACTTGGTGGTTGTATTTGGTGTTGGGTGTATTGTTCTTTATTTGTCGTAGCCACTGAAAACAATAACATAAAGAGTGGCGCCCCGCCGTCGATCCCGCCGCCTCCACCGCCAGCAGACATCGAGGAATTACTTGACAGTCAGTCGGAGAATAGCTTCAACATGGAGCTGAGCAGGAACCACCACGACCAATATGATACGCAGTTTGTGTATGCACAGACTACCACTCCCCCGATCATTGGAGCTCCATCCGTTACCATCATTGGTCAGTACTTAATACGCCCGTTGATTATGAGCCCGTAATTTTGAACAAAGCTTGCTCAAATCTATCATGGTAGAGTAATATTTATTTATTATCCCGTTAGAGAACCTATATTTAATAGTCATGATAGTTTTACAAATAATTAAACTAATCAAAGTCAGTGAATTATGTAAATGTATAAACCATGTAACACAAATGCACAAAAACTGTAATTGAAGACATTCTAGTAATTATGCACTCTTATTTCTGCGATATGTTTGCGTTTGGCCACTACCATCAAATACGGTATCCACGATTAGAAGAAGAAGCAAGACAGCATCAGCTAATCGAATATGCGGTCTTAGGTGGTAATTAACATTTCATATAAATTTCTTTTCATGCAGTCGATGAGGTGATCGCCGATACCAATCATGATGACTCAGAGGTTTGTTGAAACAATATTTTCTCATTTGTTAAATGTGTTTTCCAGTATGTATGTTTTTATATTGTCAACAAATAATGTCTCAAGGAAATCTCAAGAATATGTAGTTCTTGACGATGTATGTGTTTCCTAGGTAAACTGGTTGGCGAAAGGCGAAAATATGGTCTTGCTACAATCGTGAACCACTTTTGCGACTCTGTGTTTAATTAACTTTGATTTATACTTATATGATAGTCGATTACAGCTACGCAGACGATTATTATTATTATTATTATTTAAATATTGTTATTTAAAAATATTTAGTTACATTTCATGTTAATCTTTCTGTCTGTTTGTCTGTCCAAACCTAATTAGAGCTCTTACCCACAGACTCTTATCCAACAGTGATGAAATTATTTCGAAACAGGTTTTACCATTTATGAGATAAATATTAAGGTTTTAAGTAGTAGTTTAAATAAACCCAGTGCCCCCAGCAGGAGGTAGCTAAACCGCTGTTTGGGATACCTGAAAAAGTTTTCAAACAGCAGCTTGTACGAGTGTGACGAAATTATCACGTAACTTATTTTGAAATTATTTATGAAGCCCCTTTGCCCACTTTAAGGGTTATTAGGAAAAACCCTAAAACACGTGTTAATTTGATTTATATATCCAAATCAAGTTTCAAGCAGTTCGCACTACGCGTTAAAATTATCCCATATTAATTTTAACCTCATTTTTATTTCTCCTTTATATTATTAAACAAGCACGTAACTTGGAGAATAATCTAACATAAAGTGAAGTCCAATCTAAATCGCTCCAGTAGTTTTTACGCCTATTGTGTGCACAGACAGACAGACATACATAAATTCTAAAATGCTGAAATCGTACTCTGATAATGTTTTTAGTTACTCATAATCAAATTTCATAAAAATATTTTAAATGTACGGATTTCCAACCTTTACAGTTTTAAGTACCTATAGACAATGTTGATGGTTTGGGACCTGACCAACTAGTTTTATCCTTCCTGATTCGGAAAATGCACTGTGCAATAAAAGAAATTAACCATATTCGTAACATTCACTTGGGTGGCTACTAAACTAGTTAAACAAACATAGTCTAAATAAATATATAAGTACGTAATACTTGCTTACTTAAATTAATTTAATTTGTTTGTTTTGCTTGCAATGAAACCCAGCGGTGTTACAATATGGATATATATTTTAGATATCGCTATGTTGTAAGTAAATTATTATTTCATGATAAATTGTGGTTGACTGACACCTTTAAATAATAAAATAATGGTCCATACTCCAACTAAGGGCTCGTTCACAATAACGCGGCGCGTTACGATAATTCAAATGCCTTTGATATACGAGGCTAGTATTTCGAGCATGCACCTGCCTTGGCACAATCTAGAGCGGTTAATATTATGCTTGAAGCCATCTATAAACCTATCATAATTGGCGTATTGAAAAATGAACAACGTTAATATTAATATAAATTCGAAAATAAATCAAACGCGCTTGCTAGCCCATCGTATTTTAGCTTCGACGGCCACACAAGCCAGGATAGTAAAGTTAGTGATGAGGTATTACATAAAAATTACATAAAACTACTAGCTCAAAATATCGAATCCTATCCCACCCTATTAAACTATCCTAGTTTGAAACGCTAGTTTTAAAACTTGCTAGCTTTATAAATGAAGCTAGTTCTTCATACACAAAGCCTGAGATAGGTACCGGCTTTCTTGCTTAGTAGAGCTACCTGGCTATCCAAGTTTGAACTATTAGCTTTTTGCATCCCAGGTATTATTGATAAATGACAGTCAGTGAGAACGACTAGTCTCAAATCTAACACAACCAGCCACATTTCTTCAAACGAGTCCTAATAGTTATCAGAAAATATTTTGTATGTCACTCACGCTTGTGTTTCACTCGGGAATATGGACCTTAGATAAACACCATATTTGTGTGCACGCACTCCGTGAAAGAAATTGGTAGTTATTTCATTACAAAAATATGTCATAGTTACACCATCACCAACCATCACCAACATCATTTTAAGATAGCATTTGCAGTTTGTTGATGTTGCGCTCTATTCCGCTGATTTCGTCAATATCAGGCGATAGAACTAGTGTAATATTTTGTACCACTAAATTACATTAACTGGATTACAAATTGATGTAATTATTGGTAGTATCGTTTTGTTAGTCTGTTCCCTCTAGTTTTATTGAATAAACTAATCGTAGGTCAGGTACTAGGTCAATATTCTTATAAGAATATTTTGCATAGTTCTGATTGTTCTGTTGATGGGACTAGGGCATACCCTATCAACAGAACAAGCAATAAACCTAATGAGTGCAGCAGACCGTTGTTGCATACCAAATAAAGCACCATCCTAAACTAGAGGTCTATGTGTAACAATAATGGATGCCTTGAGTACAATACAATGTCGGCTGCACTACAATGTATACATTTCAAAATATTGAAAACAGCATTACAGTGGTACAACACGTCAACACCTACTTACTTACTGCTAAAACACTTACAATATAGACATCGTTAACTATATGTTTGGGAGCAGGATGATGCCAAAACAACAGTGTTGATGTGGTGTAGGAAATTGAGATATTATAATTATTGACGCGCTCAAACTTCCCTAGAAATTTAATTGAAATGCATATTTTTGCCATAAAATACTAGGTACAAGTTACAAGTTAACTAGTCGAGTTCAAAAATAATAATAAATAAACATTGATGGACATTTCAATCAGCACCATCGAACCCCAACCTATGCAAAACTTGTACTATGGGAATCAGGTGACAATATAATACTCAGAACACTTCTAATGTAAATGCATACTTATAATCATTACATAGCATAAAACAAAGTCGCTTCCCGCTGTATGTCTGTCCCTATGTATGTTTAGATCTTTAAAACTACGCAACGGATTTTGATGCGGGTTTTTTAATAGATAGAGTGATTCAAGAGGAAGGTTTATATGTATAATACATGCATAATATGCAGAGAAACACTGATCATTTTAGAGGTTTCAAATGTGATGTCGTAAATAAACACCCGTGCGAAGCCGGGGCGGGTCGCTAGTACTTTATAACCCAGACACAGAACATACATCTATGTGCATCCTTGTTTATCCTTGGGAGAAATCAAACCCATAACCTATCAGAATAGTAACAGAGAGCGTAGCGAGCCGCAGAAACAAACTCTGAACACTACAGACTAAAACCTACTTATAACCGACCTTTTTCGCCTGGCTTTTTGTTAGCGAATGCGTTTTATGCACAGCCCTTGTAAAATAACGTCCGATTCAGCCATTGACAATACATTTTTCAAACGCACAGGAAGAAGATATGCCTCCGCCAAAGAAAGCTCCACCGAAAATGGCTCCACCCAAGGCGCCAAAAGTTGTACAGCCTCAAGATGAGTCAGGGCTCGGTGTGGCTCAGATCGTGATAACGGCTGCCACGCCCATGGTCGAGGAGCCCGAGCAGACCTTCCCACCGGCGGACGGTGAAGAGGCGAAGGAGGAGGCGGATGAGGAGGACTCATCGCTGTCGGAGCAGACGGCGGTGTGCGTACGCGCAGAGGCCGCTCTTCCTGCCTCCAGCTCCACGGCGTCCGAGGGCGAGAGTGGCCCCCCCACCGCGCCGCAGTCCCCCCCGCTCGAAACTCCCGCCTCCCCAACCGGCGCGCCCCGTGCCGGGCGCGCTTCTATCCCCGACGAGCTGGAACCGGCGCAGCTCGCCAGGCTTACAGATCTCAAGGAATCTAACGCCTAACTCATATAATTACTATTTACACAACGCATTCAGACGATCGGTAGTCTCGTATCGATCTCGACCGTTTCTCTTTGCTATTTCAAAATATCGCACCTTTGATTTTAGACGACACTTGTTGCCACTTGTGTTTTTATATTGTATATCTGTTCAAACGATTATTTTTAACTATGTATACTGTAGGTACTGTTTCACGAACTGTCCGTTTCAATACTTTTTGAAGTAGAGTTAGAGAATAGTCCGCGTACATAATGTGTCGTAGGTAATACTGTTTAGCTTTATTGATGTTATCCTTAGCGTAATTCTAGACTTGTGTAGAGAAACGGTCTTAAATCATCGTAGATTGAACTGTATTGTATATAGCTACACTTACTAATACCTACTGAAACACGTTCTAGTACCTTTCGCGTAGAGAGTATTATAAATAAAAGCGTTTGTTAGGAATGCGCTACATATTGGCTGATAAACTACCATCATTTTTGTTTTATTATAGAGAAAAAAATATTTGAATTGTAATAGTGAAATTCGAAATAGTGATAGTACCTACGAAAACTTAATAAACAGATACTAGTCTAAAGAGACGGATTACAAAGTTAGATAGGCAACTATGTTACTATTGACAACGTTGAAAGAAATCCAGCGATGGTATAGTTGGGGCTACAATAAATGGAATTGATTAGACTCAGTTTAAGTAGGTAACTTAACTAAATGTAAACTACATAGAAACAAACAGACCATGAACCCCATACAAATAAACCAAAATCGATTTAATTAATTGTAAGTTACTTTACAACACCTGATGGACAATAAAGAACATTTTGAATCGCCGCGTCGACTCGTCGGTTTATCAGACATTATAAAGTGAGGTAATGAAGGTATAAATATATGTATTATGTTTGTATGTGCCTCAGACTAACTTCTCTTAGACTCTTCAAAGAATTAACTAAAGATCTTAAGGAAGTGTCTACCGAGAGAGGTAGGGGGAGTTGTGAGCATGTAAGTTTTTCTATTTAAATGTTTCACATTGAATTTTTACACCGGGACAGAATTACATTTTGAGTAAGTACATATTTTAAATTCAAGTATTCACATTGTAACACAAGGCGGTGGGAAAGTTCAGTGTAAGAAACTAGGATAAGAAAGATACAGGGTGTTACTAACTTCTCTGCACAACTTTTATCTTTCTATCAACATTTTTTATTTCTGCCATATAATCTACGAGTAAGTAGTTTAAAGTGTTTTGTTAAGGCTCTTAAGCGCTAAATGTTAAATGTTAGGGAATATATTATTGTTAATGGAAGCTTTTATCTAACTTATTGCTGACTATTCATAAACAAAGTTTGTAACAGAACATGCCAGAGTGCCCTCAAACGGACTGAAGGCCTTCACTACAAGTAACGTGAACTCTTTAATGAATAGCGGCCCCTTGCAAACGCTCACGCAGAGCCTAGTTATAAAGGAAATAGGTTTTATTAATAGACGTTCTAACCTATCAGAGTTGACAGAATTTTATAGTACTCATAATCACCCTTATTACAGTTGGACAATTTTATCGATGTAGTACAAGTAACAGTTCAAAATATAGTGCCTAGTTAATTCGTTAAAATTGTTACTTGATTAATCATGTTAATTATGTTATTCGGTGTTTAATGTTACAGTTCAAGTATAACAATGTGTATTGTAGATTTATTCATAAATCAGTAAAAACATCACAACTACTTGAAACAGCTTATAATATTAATGTGAAAGAAAGTAGACTTAGGTCGAATTATGCATGTGAGAGTTCGTAGCATTCAAAAACAACAAAAATAACACAGATTCGGATGAAATGATACCTACTCTGCGTCTTAGAACTGGATTATATGTTACCTTCAATCCAGGTACCTACACGTGGAAAGCCACGACTAGAAGTAAAGCGTAAAACCAAAATAAAACTTAAATTATTGCACGTAAAGTTCCCCGTGCGCAATAACTTTTACCGACTAAACGGAGTCTTAGTTCAAAACTCGCTTACTTTTAGTAGTAGACAGCTGCACTCAATGTGGCAACATTCTCACGGTATAATTAAGTATGACAACTACGAAGAACTTGATATAGGTAGTGATATTTTACTGGCGTGACATTTCAAATAGATAATTATCCGAGAGGATCGTAGCACTCTGTAAGTAGAACTATCATCAGTCACTGTATTAAAGTGCACATACCATAATCACACATTAGCTAGCGCCGTAATCTTTAAAATACCGAAGTCGCGATATCGGGACAAGAACAATTGAAACACTATTGTGTTAAAAAGTGATTTTCGACATATTCATTGATAATACACGTGAGTATGACCCGTGTTTCTCTAAAAATATGGCTATTGTACTGTTTCAATCTGTACTTTATTCTTTGAAATAGAACATCAAGGACAGATCATACTTAACGCCACGCTAGCTAATAAATGATTTTAGGATAGAGTGTAAGACTTTGTAAACTAAATAATTAACTATTATAAGTGTTGCTTTTTCTTAGACTGGAATTAATTAGCATAATTTAAGCTGGGATTAATAATTTGGCGCCGCAAGTATTATTATTGTTAGGAGTTTGTAATACCCGACTTTGACAATAGTTTTTAAACAATTAGAGTTTTACCTATGCCTATAATTACCCCAAAAGTTTAATAATTCTACATAAAAGTAAACTTACCTTTGTATTGGCTTAGCCTTATTGGCTCTTATTCTTAAATATCAGTAGATACCTACTTGAACCCAGCAAGTCTGTTACTAGAAATGTATACCTAGCGAAATAATTATGTGCTATAACATAATGTTATAAAATTAAAATATAATATTGAAAATGTTACATGTGCCGTATGTACATTATGTAGTATTTTAAATCATGGTTTACGCATCATATTTGATTGTTAAAAAGCAAGAAAATCTGCATTTTTAATCTCATAAGAAATCAGGTAAGAGCCAACAAGTTAAAATAAATCATTTTAAGCCCATAGGAGTTAAAAATATTGCATAGTCATCATACGGTGTACACATAGTACTCAATAATTATGGATAACTAGTTACAAACATAACCACAGTCACAGATTTCATGTAATATTGCTTTATTGTTCCCACCAATGTCTATTCAAACTGCAAATAAACTTTAAAAAAATAATGGCGTTTTATTTTAGAATCCCACAACCACATATTTAATAACCACTTTGGTAAAGGTATCACTATTAGATAAAAAGCGATTTCCAAGTTACTCCCACCGATAGATACCGATTATAGTAAGATCCTAATAATAATCATCATCATTGGCCTTCGTTCATCTGTTGAAAATGATTAAATGGCGTCATTCAAGTTACAGAGCAGTTATTTGTATTGTATAAAACTGTCGTTCATGGATCCACTCCAGCTAGCTGAGGTGGGTGAAGTTTCCTCTTCACTGACGTCACTCTGCCTAGGATTCTGTTTGATAGCGCAGGCCTTCCCAGGTACCCACACTAACCTCTCGTCTTTGCCGACAGGACCCGCAGTAAAGACGAATCAGTACATGCGGTGTCGGTTCGATTATGTATGTGTGGTTTTACTATTAATGGTGTGAGAAAAAGTGTGATACAAGAGCGCTGTGGTGTGAATAAAGACGTAGGTAGTCAAGATATAGTATGGTTTGAGCAAGGAGAAAGGATGGACGGATGAATATTAACTAAGTAACTAACGAATCAGTGGCTTTGCCAATGAATAGGTTTTAGACTGTCTGAAGGGTCTTAATTTGATTAGAACGAGGGAACGCTACCGTAGCGTACCTTAAGATAGGTCTTATACAAGTTTTGTAAAGTGTCACCTTATTTCTAAGGCACATTTTACTCTGCTTATTAATGAGCTATCCTGGCGTATTTTCTGAAAGGCAGGGTCCAGCGATGACCACACTAAGCACTAAGGTATTTGAAAGAAGTAAACTAGAATGAGAAAGGAATGCCTAAGTGCATTGGGCGGTGGTCTGTAATAAGTAGCGTTTCTTTAGAGTGCAACCGAAGGGTTACTTTTTTTAGCAACGCCATGTCTAGTATATTGTGTCTATGAGTCACTACGTTGGGGTGATGGGTCGAGTTCAAGGGTGAGATTACGTCAATGTTGAGAGAATCGGCTATGATTTCAAGCTCACGGCTATTAGGATGGGTGGTATGGCAATTCCAGAAGAAATTCTTTCTTTTTATGTTTCCAGCCAAAATAGCGGTTCTTCCCAGTGAAACGACTGCCTCTATGTCACTCTTGAGCAAAAATTTGCACGGAGATAGATATTGATGACCGGTCATCCCTAGTCTATAGAATAATTCTTCTATCTTCCCTGTGCAGTGAAATCACAACGTTTCTGAATTGGGCTGATATGTCAACAGACGTTCTGCCAAACCCGTCCTCTCATCTCGATGATTTTAAGAGCGACAACTCTCGCAGATCTATACAGATCGACAACAAAGAATAAACATGTGTATAACAAAAAATTAACGTTTTGCGAGACACGCGTTTGGAACGATGTCGTTGGCGTTGGAAGCGTTGGCAGGGTTGGCATAATTAATCATTAACGTGCCAGGCTCTCATTCTGTCTACCCATCCCTCTCTTTAATTTTAATTATTGATGCACTAAACACCTATACTTATTCGTAAATATATACACATATTTATATATGTATTATATATATATTTATATATATAATAATATATATATAATACATATATATATATATATATATACAGTTGTGGTCATATAATTTAGAACGATTTGAAGTTATAGAAGTTTTTTATTTAAATCGTGTCATACACAGAGATGTGTACCTTCTGAGAAGCAACTACTTATCTTATAAAATAGCCACATTGGCACAAGGCATTGACTCTATTAATTTTTGACATTTCGCAAGAGAAATAGAGTTCCATTCTTCTAAAAAAACGTCGTACAGCTCTCTTAATCTCTCTTAAATTTCCACACTGTGTATTTGAAACCTTTTTTCTTTACTTCGAAAGAAAGATTCAGATTCCCTATTGGGTTTAGATCTGGGCTGTTAGCTGGCCAGTCTAAGACAGAAACTGATTGCGCTGTAAGAAATTCCTTTAAGGTGCGTGCAGGGTGCTTTGGATCATTGTCATGCTGGAATGTCCAAATAACCGGTAGAACGTCTTCAGCATAAGGTAACATTGTTTCTTCCAGTATATTTTTGTATTGGAACTGATCCATGTTACCTTCTATCAACTTAACAGGTCCAACACCATGTCCAGAAAAGCACCCCCATATTTTCACATTTCCACCACCGTGCTTTAATGTAACTTTCGTGTACTTAGGGTCGAATGCTGTATTCGGGGGACGTCGTACATATCGTTTACCATCAGAACATACTCTGTTTATTTTCGTTTCGGCAGAAAAAAAGTACATTTTTCCACTGTCGCACAGTCCAGTTTTCATACTTTCTCGCAAATGCAAGCCGGGCTTGTCTGTGGCAAAGTTTCAACATGGGTACCTTTCATGCTATCCTACCGTGCAATTTTTCTTCTACCAAACGTCTTCGAATAGTGTGTGCCGAGATTGCTGAAGGGTTGTTTTCACCAAAATATTCTTATCTCAGCTCATTGGAACCTATAAAAGGATTTTGTTTTGCCATACGAACGATGTTTCGGTCATCTCGAGGAGTTGTTTTTCTCTGTTTAGGTACACGTGGAACATTCGAAGTAGTTTGATACGTAGCAAAATGCTTTACAGCGTTGAAAACCATCGTTTTTGAACATTGCAGATGGTCAGCTATCTTTTTATAAGACCGATTCTTCCGGCAAAGTTTTATTATTACTTACCTTGTAGATTTATCACAACTTTTATTTTTACCCATTTTTTTCATAAGAAGCAATCACTTTTAATCTTTTACAGCACTAAATGGCGCCAAAATTATACAAACAGTAACAAATCGGCTGAGTGTTCTCTATTTAAATTTGAATAAAAGTATAAACTATTTAGCGTTATTAATTACATGACCAGCCAGTAAATAGGAATACTATGTTTAGAAGTAGTGTAAAAAGTTTGTCTATTTATTTTTAGCTAATTATGTGTATCAATGAATACAATGATATTATGAAAAAGTTTTACGATACCGAGAGAAATAAAAAAAATTGCATGCAATTAGTTTTGCGTCTTAGTTTGAAAAAATCTTCCCGTTATATCAGCGTTCATAATTATATGACCACCACTGTATATATATAAGTGGGAGACTAGTAATCGGTCTCCTTCAATCTCTCTTTCTCTTACGGTTTTCATAACGCGTTACATTTTTTCTCGGCTAGGTCCTCTCGCCGACGCGCGATTAGGAACTTCGTTCCAAAAAAATTGGGTTGAAGGACTACATCATACAGTTTGTGCAAACTATTTTAGTTTTCACATACGCTCAAACTAACTATGTAGATCAAACATGAAAATAAATATGTTAAACATAAGTACATATGTAATTGATAAATACATAAATATATATAATAAGTATAATCATTGAATAAAGAGCTGGCGAACGCTCAGGACGAGAGCTCAGTAGTCAGGTACTTATCTGGTTTCCTGAAGTATAGAACGCTGTGTTTGCTCCACTTGTATAATGTGTGATTTGGTTGCGCTTCCTCAGGTAATTATGCAGTAAAGGATAAATGATCGACACATGGCTATGTAAATAGATTTGAGCAGTTCTTTACCTATATCCCGGAGATGGCGAATAAAGTTTACAACTTTTCTAATTCGGTCTGAGAGCCTTTCAATAAGTTTGTAAAGTTAAAATTTACATCTAAATATTTAATAAATTAAGTTCTAGCTAGGGATACACAAGAGCATGAACCATGATCTGAGTAGGCGATATGATGTATTTTTTTTTTAATGTTGTCGTTACTATTTAGTGGGGGACTGAAAAATACTACTAGTTTTAAGAAAACAAAGATGATAATAATAAATAATCCCGGACATTTCACACAGCATCATCTGGCCCCAAGGTAAGTAGAGCTTGTGTTATGGGTACCACATGACTGATATACTACTTATATACTTTTATTTTTGTAAATATATACATATTATACATAGAAAATTTTTAATTATGTTTTATATTAACTTATATATTGATTCATCCTGCAGTCTGCAGGAATTTCCTAACTATTCTGCAGGTGTTCAATATAATAAAGCCTTCCGGAATAAAGCATGTGTATGTTTTGGGAGATTTAACCAGTCATTCAGACATGTCATGTCATCCAGACATTCTGGAGAACACACATGCGGGTGATTTCATCATTCATTTCATTTTTAAATCAACATATTAAGTTAGTTTTTTGACAATGGTATTCTGTAGGTGTTGGGGATAGCAATGTCAATTAGGAGAGCTGTGTAGTTACAAAAGTAACAACACAGCACAGAATTTTACTCTCTTGGATAAAAATCCAAGAGAGTTAAGTCTGGTCTATTATAATGTGTTGTCTTGTCGGTCAGGATAGCTCTGTCGAAATAGAGCTTATGAGTGGTGTTTTCTAGCACCGTTTCAGGAATATATTTGTAATACGGGGTTGGTTTGTTGTTTATTATTATTTTATTGTTATTATTGTCGTAACTTATTATTATTATTATTAAACATTGTGGGAGTCCTATATAGACTCCTATACAGCATTTATCTGCATCTAGCTCTGATGATACTTCAGACGTTAAGAAATGAACCGCATCTTCCGTGTTTTTACCTCTGAGAAAGTCTTTGCGAGATCAGATTACGAGTTTTCTAGAAAGTTGAAGAGACGTTTGGTTACTAGTTTTTGTGAGTGAGTCCTTGGCACTATATTTATGTATAGGACAAACTGCGACAAGTTTCCACTTTTGTGGGAAGACTCCAGTCGACAAACTTACGTAAAATATGTATGTTAGAGGGATGTAACTATCAGATGTTTAACTATTTTTAATAGAAAGTTATCTAATCCATCAATTCCCGGTAACTTGCCAATTTGCAATTTTTTAATTTCTTTTGCATGAGGAGTAAGGTAGAATGAGTAAACTAAACTGTTATTCTGGTTGATGTGGCTAGATCAGTTTCGTTATTAAAGAATTCCGACCGACTGTTGAGAACTAGGTATTGCAAGTATCAGTTGAGGATTGTGGATTCCAAGTACCGGGGAGAAATAGTAATACAGAGGTTTTCTGCCTTGTTAGATTACAGGTGCTTATTACGGATTACAGGGGGGCCTTTTCTATTATCTTTAAGTATTAAATTATCTAAAAGTATTGTTTAATTTTCTCCTTAGATTTGTATTGCTTTCTTAGATTGCGCAGTAGACCTCTGAAATAGTTTTAGTAACGAGTATATGGTATATGTAGGATTATTTTTTTAGGTCCTTTCGGGCTTGAGAGTGTATCGATCGCGATGCCGCATACAGTGCATGATACCTGGTGTAATCCATGGTTTATGATTATATTTATTTCTACTTTACCTAACATCTTATATATAAGAAGAAAGTCGTATTAGTTACACCACTTATAAATCAAGAACCCCTGGACTGATTTGGGTGAAACATAAAATGAATATAGTTAGTCACTTGGATTAGGATATAGGCAATTTTTTATCCCGGAAAAACGGAACGGGAACGGAGCGGGCAAAGTCGAAGGTGGCCGCTAGCGCCATCTATCAATACTTATCCGTAACTTTTTTAATATCTGTAATAATTACAACAATTAAAATAACGATCTTTATTTTTAATAGCAATAAAGTTAAAGTTGTAAAGTTGTAACCGCCCAACGATGTGGGCACGGGTAAGCTAGTAATTTATATGATGGTGCGTTATGTGTGTTTGGCAGATACCTACCGCCTATCGCTGAAACCGAAAACCAACTTTTTACATAAATTTGGTCTAGACATGAAGATCCTTTGTACTCGTATCCCAGCTATGATAAGCTGAATATTGCTTACAGTGTTATCTCTAATAATACTTTGAAGCGTAGTGAAAACATAAGCTACGATCCTACTATTTGTGTTCCTATAAACTGATGTTTTGTACATATTGTATACCGGGATACAGGGAACAGCTAAGTTGTAAGCAACATTCAGTAAGAACAACAACATCTATCTATAATTTTAATCGAGAAAATACCACAAGAGAGGTTTCGAAGTTATTCTGTATACTCATTATATTTAATGCAATTTATTTTTAAATTACGCTTTAGTGTTGAGATAAGTTTTGTAACAAGTTAATGTAAATGGGTTTTCTTTTTTGGTTTGCTCGTGGCAATACAAAAAATTATGACGGATATCAGTGTGATGTTTGCATTTTATATTATAGCATTATTTTATTTGGAGTTGAGAAGCAAGCTCCGCAACCACTGGATTATTAAAGTACAGAAATAGGTTAAAATAGATAAAATAATAATATATAATAACCATAATTCGATAAATAGTTAGCAGACATAAATATACAATGAATAAACATAATCGTATCGAGTAAAGGACAACATAAATCGTATTAAAATGATACGGGTAGGATTGCAATTTTAGCTCTGTGAGATTACTAGTCGAAACACTAAGCACGTATGTATCCTCTATCGCAGGCAACACGTGGTCCAAATCCGCATGCGTACGGATCGCTATGGTGGCTTATCCCTCACGTTGCCTAACATACTCGTAGATATACAGAGACGTTACTACACCAGCAGAATTGTTGTCTTGGTTTTTTGCCCTAGAACGTCCGGTCCCGAAATAAAGTTCCATTCTGCTTAGTGAGGAGTTCGTTGAAGAACAACTTAAGGGCGGTACCTAGTAGGTACTTCTAAGTCACTGCACTGGTGATGTTGCGACGCGATTTCGACGATGGTTCGCGGCGCTCTGACCGACAATCCAGCTGCACCACTTGGCACCGGTGCACTCAAGCTCCCACTCTAGTGATAAATCTACATCATTGCCCCTCAATTCCAGTCCAAGCTTATTTGTTTTTAACATGAGGTCATGATCACTAGGCTTTAATGCTGTCATCCGCAGCTTTCATGCTGGTGACGAAGTCATCCATTCTTCCGTGGCAGTGAGTAAGACTCTGTGTAACTTTCTGTAGTTTGGCGCTGAGTGTCGTCGCTTTCGTCGTCTCTTGTCATTTGGAGCAGTTTAATTATGAGCTCTTTCAGTTCAGAACCAGTTTAGGGGAAAGTAGGGCCGGGAAGAGGTTCAACCTTCTTACGCATGGTGATATTTGGCGAATCCGACACGAGTGACCTAACAGGCATCAGGGTGTTGTCACCTTTTATGATCACAGCTTGATCTCCATGTTGTTTTGCGCTCATTAGTCAGTGAGGAAACATTGATGCATAGAGTACAGAAAATGTAGTCGCAACCTGTGGAGGTACATTTTATACTGTGGGCTTTGTTGGTATATTTGAGACAATCAGCACACTTTATTGTTATTCGTAGGTCTTGAAAATTACTCTCAGAGGCAATGTATGGCCGCTAAAATTGTTGTGACTGCTTTGCGCTGTTTTTCTATGAACGCTGTGACGTATTTATCACCTGATGAGACTCAGATGCCCCGTACACGCAGGTCTCACGGTTATGTAGCTTGCTTAAGGCTGGGTATCGCTTGCGCTGCACGTTTACTCACGCCAATTGCACTCGCTTTTTGATATATCGCTATCCGCACTGTTCAAATGTGTTCAAATGTGTAAGTATTTTAAATGGGGAATCACTTGAAATGTAAAGGCTTACTCGAAGACTTAGTTCGTATAGTACTGACAACACTGGCTGTTTGTGAAACATAAATACCGATATACCGCTTAATTGGCAAAGCTTTGCCAAAGATAGTTGTTCTTCACACCAAGACGTCAATGAATGAATGAGTAAATGAATTAATGGATGATTAATGGATGGAACGATTTTTTGCAATTTACAGAGTACAATTTGGGCAAATTGACCTGAAGTGGTAACAATTTTAGTATGTCCAGTACCTAAACAGTTCTACTAATTACATCTAATGAAACCCCTTTTGATTTAGCAGATGATGTGGAGGCATGTGAGTACTATACCCTGAAAAGACAGTGATATCGATACCACACATAAAAAGGGTATCATTTATTGTTGTATTGGTATATATTGGTATCTACTAGTTGTTGATGGTTAAACTTTTTTGTGAGGTATACATTGGTTGGTTACATTATGTCATCGTTATGATTTCTAATTTCTTCAATCATATAAATGTAAAAATGTAAGATAAGGTTCTAATTTTGACCACGGCCTGGAGCAAAAGTTTTTGTAATATTATTTATTATAATTTTAGATATTTTTATAAGAGAGAGAGTTTGTGCTCTTCAAATTGTACTCAATACAAGTAACAATAGTAATTTCTTTGTTAATTTATTAAAATTTAAAGACGAGTTATGATACCAGTCTCCTAACTTAAGGTCCGTATTTGGTTTCCAGATAGTGCGATATTTAGTTACGGGTATTCGTGACTTGTAAATCTTAATTTGATCATCTTACCCCAATTTAAGAGCCAACAATAAGAGAATATGCTGCTGTATGAGACTTAAGGAAACAATAGATCATCACTTCAAAAAAATACATCACTTTAGGCACTGAAGGTGCAAACAGATATACATACATAAAATTATGAGTTTGGCAAAAAGTCCACTAAATCTTGTATAACACATTACATCGTTTTATGGTGTTGTCGGAAGGAGAGGCTAATATCACTTCCATAGAAGTTGAGGGAATAGCCACGCTAGCACTACAAAATCCCGGCTATTTAGTAAGCTGGTGATGTAAGGTCTAATTCTCTCTGAACAAGAGTGTAAGAGGTCTTTCTGAGATTACAAATATATTAACTTTGAAACTAACACTGTCTCCACAACTGGGCACCATGGTCGTGATTTCCGGTGTGGCATTATCATGATGCCTGTTGATTGATAATGCTTTATTTTATGGTGGAAATGCATAAAAATAAATATTTTTACCATATAACCGTCAAATCATCTATGTTTAAAACATCTAAATCTGTTTTACTTGAGATTATTTAAATAAATCATTATTAAATTTGGAGCGCGTCATGCTCGGAATATCACTTTTGGATCACATACCCAATGTCGAAATTAAACGTTGAACCAAAGTCGTGGACGTGGGTATGCAGATCGCCAGGATGAAGTGGAAATGAGCGGGACACTTGGCAAGAATGGATAATGGGAGATGGACAAAGGCGGTAACGGAGTGGTGACCAAGAATGCTCAACGGCCAAGTGGCAGACCACCCGCCCGACGGTCGAACGATATAGTCAGCGGTGACGGCAACCTCTTGATGAGACTTGCTAGGGACCGGAAAGAGTGGCAAAATAAAAAGGAGGCCTATACCCAGCAGTGGGTGCAATCGGGCTAAATTTTGATGATAATTATTATTATTTATTAATTTATAATTTAAATTACAAGGCAAATTATTACAGGTAGTAAAAATTTACTAGTTCTTAAGTAACGGTCTTATTTGTAAACCTTAAAAAACATCAATAAGGCCCAAACCCATTTTTTTGGTTACGCTTAAATGTTAACTTAACAAAAAAACTTGATGATGATGATGTTAAATTGGTTTGGGACCTGACCACTAGTCCTCCGTCACAGTGCTCATTTATTTTGTTTATTTCACTGTACCTACGCTTGCTCGGGCAAGGCAATTGTAGTCGTTAAAACCTGGAGCATACATTACAATTATATTCAAGCTGTTTGTGGTGAAGCGATGTGGAGAAATTTAGGTAAACAAGTAGCTCCAGATTAATCAGATTAAATTTTAGTTTGAAGAATAATATCCACAGATTCATGTGGGTAAGAAAGCGGACCTTAAAAGGAATTAGTGACTGATTTAACGTCCTAAAACCTTTACTTCCTATAATATGCAGGCAGGTTAAGATAGCTCTTAATTACCTATTTAAAAATACCTATTTGTCTGAGTTACCGTGTAATTGCTCAAAATGTTACGCGTCTAAGCGTTACGTTTCTGGTTTCTAAATAAAAATATACGTTGAATAAGCTCGCCTCGATCAATGATTTCATAAAATTGCGGAGCGTAAGTCAATTGGGGTACATAATGTTGTGGAAAAGCAAAATGATGTAATTTGGCTAGAGTGCTCCTACATCAAACATTTGCTGTTTCGTAGAACGCCGCTCGCCATAATTTAGTTCATTAGCAAAATATTAATTTGTTTAAAGCTCTAACATATCGGTAGTATTTTTTTAACTTTCGCGATTAGAATACACATTGTTTTGTTAGTAGGTAGGTAGTAGATAGGTAGGTATCATGCTACGCGATAACTACAGAATCTAGGTCAATGACTCTGATTTCACCCTAATTCTGTAGTTACTAATAGTTAGTTATTGTTGTTATTGTCTTATTTTAATTATCGCATTGTCTGTTGTGAAGGATAACAACATCGATAGTATAGTAATGTCGGTAGTTCCATCGTTAAAAACAAGAATGATGATGACAAAAATAATCGTTGACAACAAAAAAACGTAACTAAATAGGTTTTGTGACGTCACGGACACGAGACAACGCGATCTGGCTCCGTATCAGTATAATTATTAATAAAATTCCCGTAGTAAATAGTGCCACTGCGTCCCGTGGGTGTGTGATGTATAAATTCAATTAATCGGAGGACTTGGCTCAGATTATTGAGTTTGGCCTAGCTTGACTGTTCATCATACTGCAAAGTTTACTTAGTTATCACAAATAATTATTTTAGGAAACCGTTTTAGAAGCGGTTTTCCCAAAATGATTATAACTGATATAAGAACTAGACTTATATTAAATCTTCACTGTTTATTATGAATAGACATGCCGGCATGACATTCTTGAATGGTTCTGCCAGCGGCCTGAATGCTGTAACTCCACAACATCATCAACAACATCTATTGGACCTGTCGGGCGGTTCAGGCCATGCAGTCAAAATTGTTCTGGAGGATATGACGGCCCTGATCAACCTGATGTTGTCAGGTCGAGTTAACAGCGACATCACAGAGCTCATGTAAGGTGCAAACCTATGCGCACTCAAAAAGCAATACTGTGGAATTACTTAGACCCACAACTTACCGCCTCGCCTAGAAGCTAAAGTCGGAAACCTAAAATATCTCCGACCTGTTTAGCCTGGTTTTGGTTCGCAAGGCGGCTGTGTAGCCGCAGTAAATTATTTTTATTCATTTTTGTAAATTTGTTAATTTTAAAGGTAGAAAAACGCCTTCAACTATTTATGACAACTGGTTCCAGAGCTAGTTTGAATAAAATTAGTAATTAGACAATCAATATCATGGTCCGTGGTGGGCCTGTGAAATTTGTGAGTGAGGCAAGAAATTTGGGGATTGATTCTCAGCTCAACTTTACGAGCAAAAGACCCGAAAAGAAGAAGAAGAAAAGAAGAGAAAAGTGTTCGTAGTTGGTTCTAAGGCTTGAATAAAACCTACACATATCTAAGCGAGGTGGTTCGACTAGTTTGGTGTGGAGAGCCAATTGTTCTATACTAGCTTCTGCCTGCGGCTTCGCGCGCATAGTACATACATAAAAAGTAGCCTATGTCCGTTCCTAATATACAATCTATATCTACTCCATTATCCATTCCATAGCAAATATGATTGTCGCAAAAAAAAAGTTCTGTTTATCCGATCGCTACTAAACATCACAGGATCTGATCAGGATCAGGATTCGTTAGGCCAATCTGAAGATTTCCTAAAAATTTCATCGAAATTGGTCCAGCCGTTTCGGAATCTATCGGATACATACATACTCACATTGGAACATTTCTTGGGATACAGAAATACAAACGGAATACAAAATGCCTATGCTTGTGTATTCCTCCCCGGTCACATGCAAATGTAATTTATATACCTTTAATTTGTTAAAGATGAAGGCACGTAGGAATTTACATATGGCAAGCTTACTATTTGTGTTATTTAAAATAAAAGTCCCATTAAATTCAAACCCATTAAATCCCATGTAAACATTTATTACAAAATAAAAACTTTGTAATAAATGTAGGGGTCTTATTTTAAATAACACCAAACAGTAAGCTGACCAAACACCAAACTGCCTTCGCCATTGCAGGACCTAAGAATATTACATTCCTTTAAACCTATGTTAAAATTTCATCATTTGTTGACTCAAAAAACCTCATAAACGGGAATAGGTGGATATGAGTGGTATACTTGTTATACCTTGCATATATTCTGTTCGTGGTACGGGTGAGTCCTCTCAATAGTTACGTTTACGTTTGTGCCTGACAGGCTAGGAGACTGTAACGTTGGTTCCTTTGGTTCATTTAATTCTTTGCTCATTCGCCTATATAACCTATATAATAACCTATATCACCTATATAACCTTGTAGGCCCTGTAAACATGCAGGTGCTCAATCAGTAACCAAAGCTCTAGCTATGTAGATATTTCTTTGTGAACGACATATTATATGTCGTATGTACTTGCCGGCTTACCTTGCGTTTGTGCCCGTCATGGCAGGTAACTCCTTGCGTTGGTAGTCACAAATAGATTTAAATTGTGCTAAATATATATACACTACACATGAAAATATACATGGACCTCTAGTATAATAAATATTATATATTTTTTATTTTATTTATTTACTAATGTGTTGATGTATCGTGTATATTTTTACCCGTGAAGTCACATTGGCCAAGGTCTAGTCAAGCGAAAAACAAGAGCTACTTACCTAAGGGAGTCGCATCAACTCTGAAAATTCAAAATTCAATATCACTTTATTCAATACAATCACAAGGACCACTTTCAATCGTCTTCTTACATGCTAGTGAATCTAGGTGCCGGTTCCTCCTAACCCCAGTTCAAGAAGAATCTGGCAAGAAACTTGTCTGGTCTTAACACTTTTTTGTATGGCCCTTGACAATTTTGTCACGGATGCCGAGTCGAGTTGGAGCAGATTCATCCCAAGCTTTTTTGTCATCTAAATAATCAGATATTGTATAATATGCTTTAATAGACAGTTTCTTTTTAATTACGTTTTTAAATTTGCCAATTGACAAATTTATACGTCGCTTGGGACCTTGTTATAGAAGCGTACACATTGCCCTATAAAAGACTTATTAACTTTAGCGAGCCTAATAGTGGGAACAGCGAGTTTATCTTTATTTCTAGTGTTAATACTATGATTATCGCAATTTTTTTTGAATTAATGTACATTTTTGTGCATTAAACACATTAAATTTTCGTATACTGACAAGGCACTGTCATAATATTAATTTCTTTAAACTTATCTCTAAGTGATTCTCTGGGGCCAATGTTATAAATTGCACGAACAGCCCTCTTCTGCAACACAAATATGGTGTTAATATCAGCAGCACTCCCCCATAACAAAATGCCATAAGACATAATGCTATGAAAGTTGCTGAAGTAAACGAGTCTAGCGGTATCTACGTCGGTAAAATGACGGATCTTTTTAACAGCGTATGCGGCAGAGTTTTAGACTCAGCTGAGTCTCTTCGACAATTTATCTATGTTAGGGCCCCATTGCAGCTTATTATCTAAAGTAATACCTAAGAACACTGTAACACTGAAATTGAACATACCACACACAAGGGAAGTACTAAATATCTTTTATCCACCTTGTACTATGTGTTATTGTAAGATATTATATATCACCACATTCTATGAAAGTATGTGGCAACCTTCTCTTTTCCAAAAAAATATGGTGGTTTTCAATTCGACTGTACTTTTTTTTACCTCTTTTTAAATATGTATATGTTTGTACCTGATATCTCTGAAAATTATTAGCTGATTTTTATAATTGATTTTGAATCCTGTAGGGTTTACCTCCGAAATGGTCCCATATGATTTGATAATAGAAAACATGATTAAAATCCGAAAATCAACGCATGAGAATAAATTAATTGCAAATTGTAATTACTTTGGTAATATGGTATGGAAATATTTCAGTGGTCAACTGGCTTGACAACGGGCTATGAAATATTTCTTATTCAAAAAAAGGGCAATACGTGCCATTTATAAATTATACCGGAGAGTCTTTGAGAGCAATATTCAAAGATATTAATATTCTCACAATAGGTTCACAATATATATAAAAATTTGTTATACACTCATGAAAATAGAGTAGGTTTCAGCAAAATAGAATAGACCTTCATAGAATCAATACTAAATATACAATAACAATGATAAAACAAAAATATCATGTAGGTACAGCAATTATAATAGGATTTATATCGGTTATTTGATATCACAGGTTTTGATATTTAGGGTTAAGGTTTAGGGGCTAGTTTTCTGTTTTATTATAAAAAGATATAATATATTATTATTAATATTGTATGTTCGTGTGCTTTCATTATTTACCCTCTAACCTGTTTATTTTAACTGGTCCATGTATATATTAATCCATCATCATATCAGCCTTTAGGAAGTCCACTGCTGAACATTGGCCTCCCCAATTGATTTCCAAGAAGAACGATTTTGAGCGCTCTCCATCCACCGACTTCCTGCGATCTTTACAATGTATTCAGTCCATCGCGTGGGGGTCGTCCTACGCTTCGTTTTCCTGTCCTTGGTCGCCATTCGAGAACTTCTACTCCCCAATGGTTATCAGTTCAGCGAGCTATATTCCGGCCCTTTGCCACTTCAACATGCAAATTTTTAGTGCTATGTCGGTGACTTTGGTCCCTCTACAGATTCTCTCGTTGCGGATTTTATCACGTAGTGAAACACCCAACATAGCTTTCTCAATATATCGAAAATATCATCCAATGCAGAAAATGCATAAAAAATATATTCATTATGTCATTCATCAATTTCCCATAGTGAATGTATTTTTTTATAATTTAGTTATCGTTTTAGAAAAAGGTCCAAAGAGTTCGAAGACATGTGCTAAGCACCTATATGAAAGCAGCCTTTGAGGCGCACTCTTATACTTTCACCACACTGGTTTTAAATTACATTACTAGAATGAATGAATTACATATTACATGAATTACATTACTACATTAATAGAAATTACTAATGACGAAATAATAACGAATGAGACATTCGACGGCTCACTTTCTCGTAAAATTTGATGATAAACTGTAGTTTCTCGTAAAAATATCGATTGCTTCATTAAAACAGCTCGTACGCTACAACATGTCCTCCAAAGACTGGTAATTATTTTATTGACAGCGGCAGGCCTTGAAACGATAAAACTTGGTCAAACTTTAATACCAAGGCTTCGCAAGTCCTTATACTTTCGCATGAAAAATTAAAAAAAAATTTAATTTTAATTTTATTGTCGCAGCCGTAGACAAAGGCACACACATATACATTCCGAAGTCATACGGTTTTTCATAAACCGATCAGAGTCTGGCAAAATCCTTACTAATATTATTAATTTGGAAGTAACTCTGTCTGTCTGTCTGTCATGTTTTCACGCCTAAACCGCTGAAACGATTTTGATGAATTTTTGTATAGAGATAGATGGGACCTTGAAGAAGGACATAGGCTACTTTCTATGTAGGACCCACGCGTGATAAGCCGCGGGCAGCAACTAGTATACAGGGTGTCCCGGAACTAGTATTTTAAGCCTGAACGAGGTGATTCTGACCATGTAAATAAACAGATATGGGGGTGAATTTTTTTTGAATTCCTATTTTCAAATTTCCATATATAAACTTTTAAGTTCATTCCAATTTTTAATATTGACAACCCTCGTTAGTTTACAGTGTTTCCAAGCACGTTACCTACCTAAATAAGTTTGTGCAAACACAAATTTATTGGTATACTAAGATAGGTAGGCATGGATACATACTTCTACCAATTTTAAAGCAAACCTTGCTGCACATTTTTTCAATGAAAATTATTGAATTCATAAAATTTGTAGAACATTTGTTGTTCTCCCAAGTGTCGAGAAATGTCCCCTCTCAGGATAACATACTAGTTCCGGGACACCCTGTATATTCATATATTCTAGTTAATTACTGCTGTGTGCACTCTGCTCAAGCGGCTGTGACCATGAGTTCGTTTTAAAATATCGTATAATTTCCATGATACCTTGAGTGAAAGGGCTCTTAGATGATAGGTTTCTACACCTAGCACTTTACTTTTTGAGCTCAAGGCGTGTCAGCAGTCAGCTAAAAGAAATCAACAAAAAAACTAAAAAAACACGCTATTTACATACTTCTCAGATGCTGAAATATTCACAGTTTTGTAAGATACTAGTTACCTACATGGACGCGATGGTCAAACCATATTAGATACATAATTCAATCACGGCCATGAGCTCTCGCTAAGCTGATAATATAAACGAATAAAGACCAAATGTGTAGCAAGACGTCGCAAGACCAGCCAATCAAGCAGAGAAACCAACTCGACCGAGACACTGCCGTGCGAAGGGTGGCCTGCGAAGAAAAACATTCTGTCCCCATCTTTAAATAAACATAAATTAGGTAACTGTGGGTTTTTTTTTATTTTACAGCTTTAAATAGCTGTAGGTAATACAGACGCGGAAGAAGCTGGCCTTGTAAAACATAGTTCTGATTATGTATCTATCTCTAGAACATTCTTCGCATTACAACACCAATACATTGCAGCGTAGGTACGGGTTTTCAACAATTAAGTCATGTTCCAGTATCGATACAAATAGTCATGTGCAGTTGACAACCGAATATGCGATAATTATGTGCTTCTTCGGAGGTTCTTGTACATTTAGTTCTAAAGTATTTTCTACTAAATTTCAAGAGTTCTGCAGAATTTCGCGAAAAATGGCAAACACCGATAACGACCTCAGCAACCACTTTTGAGAAAAACCATACATATTAATTTGACAATAAGTATTGCAAAAATTTAAATTCTTCAAAAACTTTTAATTTTGGTTATTTTAAGAAAAAAATTGCCGTTCTCGGTTGAACTCTAGGAGTTCTTAGATTGGGTTAACAGAAAAAGTAAGAAGAATCAAACAAATGATTACAATGATTATCCTTGAAATGATTACAAAAAAACATTTAAACCCCACATTAACATAAAAAACATAAAACATGTTGCGAACAGATGGCGTTACGTGTACATGGAATACTGTAAAGAAAAATACATATACATAGTAAGTATCTGGTATAATATGGTTTCTAACTACCTAAACAAGCTTAATCCAAGCATCTTACCCTAAACCAAAACACCTCAATCCTAACAATTAATAAATCCGGATCACACGGATGAGTTTTCTACCACACAATCTACTTTCATCTGTAACGTGTATACAGTGATGATTATAACAAATGAATATACTGTGGCTGCATGATAACGCATACCACGTTAAATATCTCTACCAAGTTCAGTCTTCCTGTTACGTATACATGTCTTGAATCTAGACAAGCAGTTTTGTAAGTTAGTATTTTAATTTGAATTAGATAACTTAAGAGTTCAATATGAGTAATTAATGCTTATGTAACAATTCTGAGAGCTCGCACCTCTGGTTAAAAATAAATAATTCAAATTAAATAAACACAAGTAATATTAAGGAATCATTATTCGATTGCCGGTCGACAATTCGGAGGAAAAAAATACTTTTATTTTCAAATCTGAATCAAAAAAGTCACTCAAGAACATTATAAAAAAAATTTAAATACATTTATTAAATCAGACAACATATTAAGTCCATATTTTTGTTAGTGAGTCGTTTTTAAAACTTTTTTTTTTTTGTTGTCCGTACACTTAAGCTGCGATACGAAATTTTGTTGAAGTTTAGAAGGTTTACCCAGGAAAGCTATCTGTTTTTGAAATAAAAATTAAATTTATAATTACACAGTTACTATTTTACATATTACATTTAAATAAAAAAACATTGATGGCGGCCGTCGTAAACCGCGCGGTCTAAGGTGCTAACGGCACCGACGTCTTCGTGGGCGACTGTGACAAAGAGTAGGACCTATCCGACACATCGTTTTCGGTGTGGCTCTCTGACTTCCTACATGTGTATCCGGCCGCAGTAGCAGCCCGCCGCATCGACGGGCCCTCAAGCGGCTTGAGAGGGATCTACTCGAAGCCACCGCTATCGTCGCGGCCTGGCCAACCAAGCCCAGGGTGGTGTATTGGGGAGCTGCGGGGGAACTGTTTGCGCTCCCAGCGCCTGTACACTGGAACCAGCAGGAGAAAGCGTGCCCTTGTTGAGGAGATGCATAAAGCTTACGAGGTTTACCGAGGCGCTACCAAAGCGCTCCAGGCGGCTATCTCGATAAAGCTCGATCTCGGAGTAAACTCCTAAAGGGACTGGACAGGGGTCCTTAGAAGTACCTGTATAAAATGTTACTGGGTAAGCTCAGACCGTTGACGGAGACCCTGGACCCTGAAATCGTGGGAAGTTTCGTTGATACGCTTTTCCTTAGGGTCCAGGACAGTTCCTTGCCCCTCTGTTGAATGGGACCGACCATCTGGTCCGATTACTGAACGTCAATGACCAGGAGTTGGATCGAGCTGTAAAGTGCCTCAGGGCTCGTAACACCACCTGGGCCTGACGGAATTCCTGGTCGGTCTTGGGTGCTGGCTGTATCCGCCGGCTTGGGGGACAGACTGAGACGGCTGTTTGGTAGCTGTTTTCGTGTCCCCCCGAAACTTGGGCGAGTGACACCACCTTTTTCCCAGTTTTCCGCTTGCAAATCAGCGTTAAGATCTTCTGCTGTTGCCTTTTCCAGACTCTTTTAGTTTTTTGACTTTTTAGAAAAATACCACAGCGACCCAAGCTCTACTGCTGCCTAGCATGGTCTCAAAAACATTCGGCAGTTAAAGATTTCCGACAACGGTTGCAACTAGCGACTGACATTGTGATGTCCAAGCTGTGCATGCTTCTAGTGTGTGATGCACTGTCTCTTCCATAGCTCCGCAATTATAATCGTCTCTCCTTTAGCAACCCGGAGCAGATACTGCCCAAAACATCCATGCCCAGTAAATACCTGCACCAGCCTATGTAAGGCTATCGTGTTTTCGGTTTATCTACTCATTTAGCACAGGACGTATTGCATCTATGGTGCTTCGGCCATATTGACCAAACTCCATCTCCTCAGCCCAATTGTGTAGGGCCACCTCTTGCAACCGTTTTTGGCATTCAAAAAGCTCTTGAAGAGCTGGTTGGAATCCCTTTGCCTGCATTTTCATCTTATGTCAGTATACATCCAAAAGCACCTCAGCTTCCTTGTTCCATGGGAGTGTTCCCGCTAATAAGCATGCAGCCTTGGGTGACACTGTGCTTGATAAGATAAGATGAGATTAGCTTTAAACAAAATAGCTGTTTATCAGATTTTTGTAATTTTTTTATATGTAGAGTACATCCATATACTTATGGTTATAAGGTTATGTCCTTGTTTATGTTTGTTTTCACCCAGTCACTGGTTTATTCTCTTTGACCAGAATAATAGCTCTAGATTAACTCCCGAACACCAATTTTACTTAAAAGGCTTTAGAGTGGACTGCCGTTTGTATAAGAAAGAATGTTTGTACAATAGTGATGGGCTGAATGCAGTTTTCACCGAATTCGAAAATCTGGCCGAACATTCGGTAGAATTAAGTACTCGTAACAGCGTATTTTAATGCTTCAAAATAAGATTATGTTGTAACTGACTAAACTCATATGAGTTCAGTTCTTCTGCGCTGTAGGTTGTGGGTTTGATTCCCACCTTGGACTAACGTTTATGTGATGTACATACATAGATGTTTGATCTGTGTCTGGGTGTTATAAAATATCATATAAATATAAAAAAAACTATAATACCTAATTACGAGTATGTCCTCAGTCATCTAGTTCCGATGAGGCTGGATGGTGCTGTATGAATTGATTTAATGACCGTAACAGTATTCAACAGAATACAAATTCGGTAAACTTGCCAAAAATGCCGAATACTGATTTCAAAACAATTATTCGTCTCATCCCTAGTGATTATACACTAGAAACAATAGTAGGGTTAAGGCCGTAAAACATAAATATTTAAGAAGGTAATTGTCCAGTTTAAAACGATTATTTACTCAAGCCTGAGTTTTAAAAATAACGTACGTTACTTGACGGCCGACGGGCGCGCGCGTTTGACCGTCTTTACTGGGTCTAATAAGAATAAAAAAGTTTTTTTTTAAATTCTATTATCCCATGACCAACTTCGGTGTTCTTGATTGTATAGCAACATGCACTAGGTGCGCAGAACCGCCACGAAGTAACCCTAAACCTAGATTTACCCAATTTACTTTATTTAATTCTTTAATCACGACAATTGTTTTTTCTTCGCTCTTATAGAAACAATGCTAGAGTAAGTTAAAAGAAGAGTCGTGAATCATTGTATTTTATATCTTTTGCAATTGATATAAAAGTCAAAAGACGGCTCTACTATAAAAACACGCTCTTTGTTAAGAACTCTGGTTTATTCATGACATGTTGCCTTGTGCAATATAATTATATAACTTGAACGTATCGTCTCTGTTGCAATACCCGATATTTCCATTCTCATGGTAGTGGAAACTCTAACAGCCATAAAGCCATTATTCAACGACAAAGACAATTGAAGGTTGATATTATTAATTTATAGTTTATCTAACTGTGGCGTTGCTTCTCCGCCACAAAGTGGTTTATTGCATTATCCTAATCCTAATCCTATCCGTTTATCCGCTATCCGTTTACCTAAGAGGTTTTTTAAGAAATAGAGTATATTCTGTATGTGCCTTTTCAGTAAGTTTTTGAATATTATATTTGCTAATAATAAATCTTGGGGACATAGATAGGCCTTTGACAGTGATCTAGATTAGTAGAGCTATGCAAAAACATTTTTTAATCTGCCTTAAGTGTATTTTATAATATATCATACTAACATTTCTATAAATAAGTTCTAGTTTTTGACGTACGAGTATCATATACGAGTAAGTGTCACATACTTGTATTGTTACATCCAATATATCTCTTTATTCAGCCTGTTTCCATTCATTGCCTTATCTTTATTACGCCACTCTTTCTGATCCCTAGGAAGTCTCACCCTGTAGCCCTGGAATATGCTTTATCCATTTGATAAGATTATAGGTATGCTTTAAGATAAGATAGTATGCGTGCTTTAGCACTGTGCCCCACTGAAGCCAACGAAGATCGCGACTGAGTGGGAGATCGACCCACGCAGTTCCTGCACCAGCATATACCGCAACGGTGCCTGACGAGCCCAAAGCCATCGAAGCTGAAGGTGAGTCTTACGTCCTCTTACATGTGTTAGCAGATGTACGTTATTATACTTAGTATATTTATCATGTAGTTAATTTAAATATTTATCTATACATTATAAAACATTTATTAATATTATATTATATATTTATTTACAATACTACATGTATTACTCACATACATCACGCTTTCACAAATTCAGAACACAAAATAAATTATATTATATTTACTAGCAAACGGTTCGCGTTGTTAAGCCAGCCCATTGTATTACAATAACGCCGAGCACTTCGCGAGCGCCGCTCGGCAGGTCGAACCTACCGCCATCAGTCGATATCTATGACGCGACGCAACACGAGCTCCTATATCTCGTGCTCTTTCGGAAAGACGTTTTTAACTGTTTATATGCTTGTTTCCTCACTTCACTTCTATTATTCCTGTCACTGTCTGTGTATTTTCGTGTTATTTGCTTCCGTTTTAAATGTATGGTATTGCGGCGTTGTAAATTCTGAACTTTACATGAGTAGCCTATGGACCACTTATACACAAAAAGCGTTCAACACCCTTTGCGTCCAGTATAATAATGCGTTCAAGATGGTGCTAGGGCTCCCGCGGTTCTGCAGCGCGTCCGGCATGTTGCGGAGGCTCGCACGGACGGTTCCCATGCATGCATGCGGAAGAAAGTTGCATCTTTGCTATGCAGGCTGCATGGGAGTCCCAACATAATTTTGAACGCATTATCCAATAAATGGGATAGCCCGTTCCTCAAGCAGTGTAATCGAGTAATGATGAAATAATTTTATCATTATTTAGTTGCAGTGTGTTAAAAAAAAATATTTTTTTTATTAAACAAAAAATATTATTATTATTTTCTTGTACTAACATAGAGTAAGACAAATCGCTCATCCGGTGCAATAACGACGCATTTAACATTTTTATCAAAAATAAGTTAAGTATGCCACAAGATTTCAAAACACGACTTTTACCCGGTTCAAAAACGACAAATTGATATTTTGACTGCAAGCCACCAGAGGGCACTTATGCCAACGGTAAATTTTAGCAATTTCGCGAATGCTAGTGACAAGAACGTCTTATTGGTCAGTTGCGCGCGTGGAGCCGCAGAAAGTGTTTGTTTCTGGGACTGCGTTGACATAAAGGTAATTGTGACAATTATTTTGTACTTTTCTAGGGCAATAACGACGCAACTGTAACTTTCATCGTTGTTTCGCCAAACTTTCGTTTACTATTCCTACTTTACTGACTTTTATGTCAATATTATTTATAACCCTTAGGCGTTACCTACCATTAAAACCAGTTACCCGCAAACAATTCAGCTGAAATTTGCATATCCATATGATTTTGAAGACAATGCAATATTATGATGACAGTGAGCTGATCTGATGATGGGTACCTATCTATTGGTTTCTGGTATGCTATTCAAAATAGTCATTTTTGTTACCTAAGTTTCTTGTTTTCTAGTTTGGGATGGCAAACCGTGCACAGAGGTTAGCCCAATTAGGGAAGCGAGGCTATGTAGCGCCACCATTTACATCAAGCAATGTAAGCTCCACTATTATCAAGAAGCAACCTAATGGATGATCAACCACACGGAAATGGTATGTAACCTCATTCGTCGTACACATAGGTACATTGAATGAAAATTTCGAAACACCTGCTTTTAGCTAGGTAACTACCTACCTACATACCTAATAGATTTATTAACTTAATAGCTACCTAACTTTTTATTTTCGTAGATTTAAGTACCGAGGACCCGGAACAACAGATCTCAACACCTTCAGATTTGTCTAACGTGGAAATAGCATCATCAAAATTAAATGAAAATGATATCAGTGTTAAAAAAATACTAACAGTAACACAAGACTGCAAAACATCTCATAAGCTTTATAATAATGAGCCACCACAACTACTTACAAGCCAGAATAGTTCTCCAGAAAACTGTATAAGAAATGATAATGGTACGTAGGTACATAGTTACACTTACTACAATATTTTAGGTTTACTATTTTGATGGTGGTATCTACTTGGTTACTACGGAGGGTACCTATCTATTTACATCTATGTTTATTTACAATTTAAAACTTCACTAGGTACCTATTTTATATTCTAGGTTTGGAAAGAAATATTGAATCTCCATCAGTATTACAAAATAATGACGACACAATCTCTCTCAAGTCTAATGAAGATTTTTCACCAATTAAAAGTGGCGATGAATTTAAGCCTCCAGAAAAAAAAGACGCCTTTTATCAAGCTAAATCATCCTCTAGCTCTACATCTAGTAGCTCATCATCAACATCAACCCAAAACGATGAGCCAAATAATAACATTGAAGAAAATATTGAGAATAATGAAACAATAACATCACCAGTGAAAAAAGGAAAGAAAAGAGCCAGAAATCCACAGAAATGGAAAAGAAATATAGCAAAGTCTCAGAAAAATACTGGAAAAGAGTACAAATTTAACACTGGTAAGACTATGAGCGCTAAAAGTATTAAGCCACCATGTACGGAATGCAGACTTTCTTGTTCTGAAAATTTTTCAGAGAGACAAGACTTGGAATATTTAAGTCCTACAGGAACTTAGGATACTTACAACGACAGAGAGATTTCTTAAGCTCTCGTATCACACCTTTGGTGGTCGAATGCCGGCGAATGAGAATTAACGCAGTAAGGCCAAGAAAACCTAATTGTGAGTAGTTTTAAAAATTAATAATTCGTTAGAAGTAACATTAATATAATAAAACGGGTATAAAAAGACTGAAATGACTACGGTTCCTACTATATAAGTGTAAGTTTGATTTTTACGTTGATAGTTTAAATAAAGACTGATGGAAAGTCATTGTTTTGTTTATTTCCACTCCTAATAACATGACATAACTATCTAAAAATAAACATCCTAAGACAACAACGACGCAAATGTAAGTAGTAATATTTTTATTGTTGTATTTAGGGTTTATATAAAATAAAATATGTATTTTTTCGCAATCAGTTAACAAGCTAACAGTCCAAACTAAAATAATATTCAGTTAAATATGTGAAAGTATTGAAACTAAGCCATGTTATGACTGTTGCAATCTTTGATTGCCTCTCATGTAAAATCATGTTTACTGTAGTTGCGTCTTTATTGCACCGGATGAGCGAAATACTAACATACTATGGACCTAAAATTTAATATTTTTATGTTGTCTGAAATAAACTAATTTTATTTTATTTATTTTAAACGATTATCTTCAACATTCCTTCATACATTTTATTTTATTTTCACAGGAAAACATACAGTTTTTCAATGCTTATATCATCATCATCATCATAACAGCCTTTATGAACTTTACTGCTGAACATAGGCCTTCCCAATAGATTTCCAGAAAGAACGATTTTGATCCATCCACCGACTTCCTGCGATCTTTACAATGTCGTCAGTCCATCGGGTGGGGGGGTCGTCCTACGCTTCGTTTTTCTGTCCTTGGTCGCCATTCGAGAACTTTTATTCCCCAACGGTTATCAGTTCTGCGAGCTATATGGCCTGCCCATTGCCACTTCAACTTGCAAATTTTGAGTGTTATGTCGGTGACTTTGGTTCTTTTACGGATTTCCTCGTTGCGGATTTTATCACGTAGTGAAACACCCAACATAGCTCTCACCATAGCACGTTGTGCGACTCTGAGCTTGTGTATAAGGCTTGTTTTGTAGGTAATATTGTTCGAACCGAGTAACATCTTCCTGTTTTTAATAACAATCATTAATGCAATTGATAAGCTTGAAAACTTTCATATCGTCGGCGTATGAAAGAAAGCGAGAGTGTATAAGACTTATACAATAGTGAGTAGGGTCCCCAGCAAGGAATCTGGGGGCACACCAGGCGGAACACAGGTCCGAGTGGAAGAACAGAAACCATTGACAACTACCTTCTGAGAACAATTTTTTGATGTATGATGAACAAGTTACTGTATAATACAGCGTTTAGGAGCTTTGTAAAAGCAATTGATGGTCTATTCGATCAAATGCTTTATTATAATCACTATATACAGCATCCAGTTGTGCCCTGTGTCTTGTGTCCATGTTTAAGGAAGTATAGTCATTAAATTTGAGTAATTAGACGTGGTTGAGCGGTTCTTCCGAGGTCCATGCTGCTCAGGAATGAAACAGGCAGAAAGCGTTGAGTACACTGTAACGGAACAGAAGGTCATTCCGTTATAATTCACAACTATTATGGTATGCTTGGGTATAAACCTTATTAATATCACGTAGGCATACATGGGTCAGGAAAGGAAAGTCAGGAAAGGACTAGGACAGGATTTAAATAAAAATAGTAAGTACTTAAGTAAAATATTATATTTTTACGCAGGTGTTTTTATTAGAGTACATAAGAACAAAAAACCTTTATAGGTGCATACGGAATATAGGAATATATATAACTATAAGTTTTAATGAAAGGTTGGCATCCATCAGCCTGATTTTGTGTTTGACGCCATGTTGAACAAAATGGCGGCGGCGCGGACCGATCGCCTCACGCGTGCTTCCTCGCACGAGAACGCCTTGCCTACCTATATTCATACGTATGTACCTATATAGTAATACAGTTTTGTTATTATAATTATTCAACATGTACTGGGTGTTTCAAAGAACACCGTAAAGCCGAAAGGGGGTTGTTCAGTATCGCTAACTGAACAATTTTTGTTTTACATGTTTTAGATTTTCGCATAAGAAATTTTCGATTCCTATACATTTTGTGGTGATCAGTTGTTTGATCGATATGAACGGATCAAAAACTTGTAGAACAAAATGAGTTCGGTTATCGATACTAGTGTTGTTGCGATAGCGATAGCATATTGATAGTATCGTGATACTATCGTGGCCTCGAAAATCAGTCATACTATCGATAGTATCGACCCTTGACCATACTAACGATAGTGAAAATAAGGCGATACTATTGAATTTTCTCAATAGTATCGCAGTACAATAGTATCGTTCCTATCGAAACAAATACAAACTATAATTAAAACAAACAACATACTAGTACTACTACTACTATGTTTATAAGCAGCGGTGTGGTCTTTTTCTTCTCCTCTGTGTTCCATCATCATTAACAGAGGCATTTTGCCAAGAAACTGCACCATTTGCGCTACAGAAAAAATCTTTGAGGTTTTCTCTAATTTGAAATCCGTCACTATTCGCAAATCCACCGGAACCTGCAATATTTATCATATTATCCTTGGGCCTGTCAGTAGCATTGTAAATATGAAATGGCAAGTTATGTCGCTCGAGATAACCGTCTCGAAGAAGATTGTTCATGCAACAAGATGCTAATATCAGGTCATCTACAACAATCGGCGCTACAGCAATAGGCGTATAAAATACTCTGAATACTTGAGATAGCAATCCGATAGCATTTTCTGTTACTCGACGACCTCGGCATAATCTATAGTTATAAATTAGCTCTCACTTTCTAATCTTGCCTGTCTTCTACAATAGGGTTTCATCATAAAATCACTTAAAGCAAAGGCTTCATCTCCAATCAAGAAATGGGGTGACATTACATCAGTCCCTTGCGTGAAGTTTCGGTGGAGGGATATTAAATCTGTTTGCAGCAATTTTCTTTCCCATCGTCGATTTGTAAAATATACCGCTGTCGGATTCTTTGCCATAGGCACCGACATCAACTGCTACAAATTTACAATTTGCATCCACAATTGCCAACAACACTATTGAAAAGTAATCTTTATAGTTAAAGAATAGCGATCCACTGTTCTTAAGTGCCTTAACACGCACATGTTTACCATCAATTCCATCAATTCAATTAGGTATATTCCATTTTTGCCAAAAATGTTGTTCAATGTATTTGAAATCGTCCTGTGTGGGCGTTTTCATTAAAATTGGCACTAGTTTCTGCCTCATGACATTAAGTACACGTTTCACAATTCGGGATATGTAGGGCACTGATATACGGAATGAAGTCGATTGAGTAGATGAAGTAGATAAGGATTCGTAGGTTTCACCGGTGGCCAAGAATCTGTAACAAATATTTTTTTTTATTTTATTTACAGGTGACGAATGTAAAAAGAAGTGGAAGGCTATCCGCGATGGATATCATAGATTTAGGAAAAAAACATCAATTAGGTACAGGTTCGGCTGCTCCAAAACACTCAAAAGATAAGAGACACCTGCTGCTATCATTTTTGGACAGTGTTCCTCAACATAGATCTGGTGGCTCAAATGTACCTTCGTCACCAAGTGTACTACAAGTTAATCAGGAGGATAGTGTGGACGATCTACTGAGTTCAAACGAACAAGAAGTATCTAGAGATGGGGTGATGTTTTATGCCGAGCTAGAGAGTGATAACGACGACATAACTAAAGCTGCAAATGAACAGAAGACAAATTTAGATGTCTACAAAAAGGGACTAAAAGAAGATGCTATTTTACATGATGAAAATGAAAGATGATGACATTGAATTATTTATCCGTCACATTGGTAAAGTGTTACGAAATTTGCCACAATTTAAAAAAGCACAAGCAAAGAAGCATTTATATGCTGTCCTCTCGGATTATGAGATAATGGCTGCCCAAAATTTGTCTAGCTCATCATCTCTTTCAACTTATAATTCACACAATTCTACATCACTTTCGGACCTTTCATCCTCACGAAATTCACCACGAGTCTGTGACAGTGATCAATCAAGGCCAAGAAGCGCGCCACACGTACTGCCGTCAGATCCTGCCTTGAAACCTGGGCCAAGCAGCGCGCCTCATGTATCACCGTCAGATCCTACTTTTCAAACTGGGCCAGGCAGCGAGCCACGTGGAGTACGTGTACTGCCGTCAAATTTTGCTTTTCAACCTAGGCCACGCAGCGCGCCACATAATCTACAATATCAGTATCAATTACCAGGACCAATTCATTGTATACAGAACAGGCTCCTATTCTCCAACAAGTAGCGTAGCCGAATCACCAGGGCCCACAGATTTGTCCACTCAGGAGAAGGAAGGCCAAATGACGAACGAAGAAAGCTTTGATTATTTTAACTTACCTTAAAGTTAGATATAATTTTTCCTCTGCGGTAATAGCGTGTCGATTTTTTGGTTGGATTTCTTCAACAATTAAACTGAGTACAAATTCAAATAGATTTTTATTTAGACGACAATACTTTCGAAACTTTTCTTCCGCACCAATTATATGATTTTTAATCAAAATAGAATAGCTTCCTTCTATAGTTCGACTTTAATAAAAAAGATCTGGTGCATTTCGTTTTTTTCTAGCATAAAGTAACAACAAGTCGTCATCATCTTCTTCTTCAAATAAAAGACACATTAGTAAACTATCAGTAGTGTTGTCCGACATTCTGTCTCGCACAAAGGTATTGGAGTGACTGAGGCATCGTTCTATGCATTGTGCAGCCGCGGCATGCAGTCGTGCTTGGAAATAAAGCGACCGCGACCGCAGGCTGCACTCTGGTCAACCGCAGCCGCTAACCACAATGTCGCCTGCGGTTGCAGTCTGCAGCCCATCTCAAACTTGTACCTTAAAGATAACCGCCTATACATAGAAACGTCTCTCAAATTCTGTCAAATATGAATCACTGTTAAAAATTGTGGAATTAAGAATGTGAAAGAAAATGACAAATATTGAACTGGCGAATTATAAGCAGTGTTAATAAGGCCGACATTGCCTTACTTATAAATTTATGATTAATATTTTAACATGTCCAGTTACAAAAAACCCCAATAAAAAAAATTCCTTAACTGTGCGTGGTCACTTACGCTTGGCCAATTTCTTTCTTTATTCGTGTGATCCTGGCTTGATGAGTTGCGGGCAGAACATTGATCACTGTTTGAAGAGCTTATTAACATGAAACAAGTTTGATAGCTAAAGTTTAATACACTTTATATGGATGTAGATTGTCAGCCGAATAGTTATGCGTACGCTGTAGGTACATAGTACATACCTACGTTCCTAGTATTTGTATATTTTAACTATAATCTGCGGGGCAGCTCTATCTAATGGGCTAAGGTCCGGCTAAGACGCAGAAGATTGCAGGTTTGATTCCCGCCGTGGTACAAATGTTTGTATGATCTGCAAGTATTTGTCTCGGGTCTGGGTGTTTCTATGTATAATATGTATGCATTTTCAAAAAAAAAGTATATAATTAGTATATCAGTCATGTGGTACCCATAACACAAGCTCTGCTTACTTTAGGGCTAGGTGATGCTGTGTGAAATGTACGGTATTATTATTATTATTAACTTGGAGAACTTAATTAAGCTATATCTTTTTGACTCATAATCAAAGTACTAATATGTCCTAATATGTCTTTCACACGAGTCAGTGCCCAAATCAACCAATCAAAATAGACGTTTTTTTTGGTCAACTTTGCACTTAATTTCCGATCCAAATTCATTTTTTTATAAAGTTTAGGATCACTTACTGAGCATAAAATCACAAAATGCTGACAGATCCAGGTAACGCTTCAAGCGCCATCTTGAAAAAACGTTTTTGGCCGACATCTCGGAAACTATGCACTTGTTATATAAACCATTATTGTAGAGAATAAAATTTCGCATCTTTTGTTGCCAGGTAACTTTTTTGTAAAACTTACCGTTTACGATTTATGGCCCATTTAATGAACCAGTTTTTCTATTGCGGCCGTTAACTTTTGAAATATTAGATTAATCAATAAAATGCATCAATTTATTTTTAAAGATCAGTTTATTTTCTACAACTTTCCGTAATTACATTATGTCACTTTTACAAAGAGAGCCGAGTTTTATTATTAAATTATGTCATACCTTGTTCAAATAATGAATGCTCGGGATTGCAATTTAAATTTAGAAATTATTTATATAACCTTATTGCAATTTCGCTATAAAACTGAAACTGAATCTAGTTAGGTACCACCCCAGTGCCCTGGATTAGAGACTTCACATACATTACAGTAATATAGAATGATTCGTAGCGTACCTACTTTCACGTAACATAAAGGAAAGAGGTTGAGGTAGGTATTTAAATAAGCTTATAATAAGCCATTGCTTTTATAGACACTTAGACAATTCGAAGATGCTAATATAGCGAGTGCGTGTAAAATATGTATAAACTATTAGAAATTATAATTTATGTTATATTATAAATATATAGATAGATTAACACTTTATTATACAGAAGAAATAATATAAATTAAATTGTACAATAGGCGGCTCGCTAAAAGCGATCTCTTCCAGGCAACATTTGCATGAACAGGATAAACAAAAACAGAACGACTATAAATATTATATATTATAAATATAACTCGTCTCGTAGGTAGGTATTTCAGGTAGGTCAGGCAGGACCCAATCCATTTTCTTCCATTCATCTATTTAAGCTTTACTTACATCCAAATATCGACACTGTAGTATTACTAGAGTAGAGAGATTCCATGCTTTAGTAGTAGTTTGCTTTAGTTTAGTTCGATGGTCCTACTTACTCATCGAGACAGGTGTATGTTTTGGTTTTGATGACGAAGCTTAGAGCTCGAAGAGGTAACCATAGACAATTTGTAGTAAACATAAACTTATGTTTGTACTACTAGTGGATCTGTGAGCTGTAGACCTCGCGAACATTTTTCGAAATGACTGAAATATAACTTTTTATACGTTTTCAATCCCCATATCTCCGCTATTTTGAAAAATTTCCAAAATTGACAAAAAAATCTATATAGTTATAGAACCTGCTCACAACCTTCACGAGAATCGGTTAATAAATGCGACCTATAGAGGAGAACTCCGGATAGACACCGGACGTAAAAATCTATGATGAAGATTAGAAAATAAAATGGCAATATATAGCAAACTTTAATCGAACATCGAATCGAGAATCGACGACGGCTTCCCCTTTGTTGGTCGTCGCTAATGCCTTGCTTGGCTCTCAGCGACGGCAGTGTAGCCACGGCGCGGTTGTGTGGGCAGAGGCAGTCACTCGCGCGCTGACATGCGATGACTCAGCCACTGGCGATGCCGACGTACTCAAAAAAGTGCACGCCGAAAGCATTTAGCTGAGCACCGCGACATGGGTTATTTGGTGGTTTGAGCGGCATTCAACTTCTCTTGCATCTTGGCCACGGTAGAGTTCAACGAATTGATCCCCCCTTAAGTAAATATGTGCAATCCAAATGTTCAAAGTCCAGCGGCGGGTTTCTATGCAGCCTCCTGGTGGCACGTTGTCTAGATCGGTCACCTTAAAAATGGTGATGATATCCTGTAGACTGCGTTCCCCTCGTTCATCCCTTCGGAAGCTCTTCAAATATCTATTTAAATTTAAAAAATAATAAAATAGGTATACATTCCTGTAAACTAATCTAAAGCCACTAGTTTTATAGTACCTAATTATTTACAAATCTGTAACCTTAATTGTATGGCTATGGAAGAGCGGGATCTTCTAACACAAGTATTCTTTACTTAAAAGAAGATCTTAACCTTAGTAATTTATATTGTAAATCTGTTACAGGAATAAATTATTTTCTATTTTCTTTTCTGTTTTTCCTAGTGGCACGTTGTCTGGATCGGTCACCTTTAAAAACGGTGATGATATCCTGCAGACTGCGTTCCCCTCGTTCATCCATTCAGAAGCTCTTCATCTTCTCGATGATGTTCAGAGATTCGTAGAATAGCGTACGCGCCTCATGAATCTCATCATCAGAGAAGCTCGACTTACACATTTGTATATCCGAGACCTCTTCCATAACCATATAACCATAATCATAATTGTAAGGCAAAGAGTTCATTTGCCACGACTTATTCGGAACTCATAGCGAGAGCGGGCAGCGACGATAGCCGCGTGTAGCGTGAATTATAAATTCGTCGTGGTGCAATGTGACACGTCTAATCCGTATCGCATACGGCACTGCACTTAAATTATATTAGTGCTTGTTAAACTAACCAATGTCCTGAATCCCATTTCGAAACGGACCGGAGACGGGATCCCATTTTGAAACAGCTAGGAGACGGGCGCGATAAGTATATATTTAACAGATGATTTCATGTAAGTTTACATGGAGTCCCATTTAGTTGAAAGGTTATTGGGGAAGTGAAAATTTTGCAAATACTTATGCCTTCCAATTAGACAGGTATTTGAGACCTGCAGCCATGCCTTGACATCCGAATGAATTTTCAAAACCAACGATAATAAGTCCTTTATTTTTTATCAGAGCCACCAGCCAAAACACAACATTAGAATTGTGCTTAGATCGTTTTGCTGGCTGTTTCTACAGCGAGCAAAGAGACTTTAATTTTGAAACAAAAAGACATAGCTTAATAATTATACAAACCATTTATTTTGAACAATCGGTCCAAGGTTTTGCTAGAATTTGGAATTTTCATCTATGAAGGCCGGAAAAGACTCGTCAAGAAATGGTGAACCGAGGAGGCGGTGTGAACATTTATTAACAAATTTAATATTTGCGCTCAAACTGTTGAATTTTGAAACAATATAATTTTTATCTAAACAAGTGTCTGAAACGTAAAGCTCGCATTTAAAAAAATATAAAATGCGAATCTTTACGCTCTAAGCCAATCTGCTGAAATGCATAACTGGTTGGATAGTTGGCAGTTGTATTTGGTGTCTTTTTTTTCTTTTTTTTGTCGTAGCTACTGGAATAATAACATAAAGAACGGCGCTTCGCCATCGATCCCGCCGCCTTCGCAGCAGACATCGAGGAATCATTTTACAGCCAATTGGATAGTAGCTTCAACATGGTGCTGATCAGGAACCAACACAACCGACAGGAATACGACTCGCAGTTTGCAAACGCTGAGACCACCGCTCCGGACATTGGAACTCCACCTGTTACTATCATTGGTCAGTACTTAACTCACCCGCTGACGATATTGTATAATTTCATTATGAGCTTTTTATGACAAGATATTTTTTGTCGTAAAAATATCCAGAACCCCTAAATTCCATTCCAGTGACTATGTTTAGATACATTATGTTTAAATATTGACTGGCATGGATTTTAGACGACTCAACAACGACTAGGCTTGCTCAAAATGGTTGCACCTATAGTAATTATTAGTTATTATAATTAAACCAAACAATGCATTGAAAAGTTTATTTCTATGATATAAATAATCTATACAATACAAATGCACAAAAACTGATATTCATATGACGTTTTAGTGAATGCTTATGCACTTTTATTCCGCGATATTTTTGCGTTTGGTCACTATCTAATGCTAAGCGATGATGCTTTGATGTCTTAGTATTTTAATACAAAATATTAGTTGGTAGTAAGTAATTAATATTTTGTATGAATTCCTTTTTCATGCAGTCGATGAGGTGATCGCCGATACCAATCATGATGACTCAGAGGTTTGTTGAAACAATACATTGATATATGTTCAATATCTTGGCCAGTATGATATTCAGTTGGGTGGCTAAATCATAAAACATAGTGTAAATATAGAAGTTCGTTCGTGTTTTAAACTGACTTAAATTTATACATTTTCTTTCTTTTTCATTGCAATAAACTCCAGCGATGTTACACTATGGATATATACTTTAGATCTCACTATTAGTCCATTGAAAAGTTACATTTGGGTATGCATTTGTCAGAGGACGCAATTTTATTTTTTTAATGTGTAGGGGGGGTCAGTAGAAGCTTAAGTTCAAGTTTGTGGGGTCGGCACCCTTGTCCCCCGGCCGCCATCTTGGAAAAGGGGGTGCAAAGGGTTTTCGCGCTGTATCTCGTAAACTAGTTACCTTACAGAAAATTTAATCAAACATAAAATGTAGCAAATTAAATTTCCTACAATTTTATTTCTATTACTTTTTATCGTCAAGTGACCAACAAAAAAGTTATAAACAAAAATAAATGAAAATTTTGTTTGTTTGTTCTAGGTTTTACAGCGCTCCAAACTTAAACGGATTCTCGAATGCTCATAGGGATGCAATAAAAACTAAAAATTAGGCTTACTTTTCTATCTATATTTTTTTTATTCATACAATTTATTATGATCTTAACATTCCTATGCTATTATTGAACTATGTTTGACCCTTTTACCCACCACCTATGAGGTATAACATGGGCAAAGTCAAATTTATAAAAATTTTGCAGAAGCATCCAGAGTTAGCAAGTGGAACTAAATTATTTATGAGTGAGAAAGTCGAGTCATCGTTACTCAGTGTTGTTGGCGAACGTTTTTTCGTCTTTTTATATGGCGGAAATAAAGACGATACTCTAGACACTCTGCGATACAAACGATTTGCTAAGACAGTGACAAAAAATGCATTAAAAAATGCATTAAATTTTTATAAATTTGACTTTGCCCATGTTATACCTCATAGGTGGTGGGTAAAAGGGTCAAACATAGTTCAATAATAGCATAGGAATGTTAAGATCATAATAAATTGTATGAATAAAAAAAATATAGATAGAAAAGTAAGCCTAATTTTTAGTTTTTATTGCATCCCTATGAGCATTCGAGAATCCGTTTAAGTTTGGAGCGCTGTAAAACCTAGAACAAACAAACAAAATTTTCATTTATTTTTGTTTATAACTTTTTTGTTGGTCACTTGACGATAAAAAGTAATAGAAATAAAATTGTAGGAAATTTAATTTGCTACATTTTATGTTTGATTAAATTTTCTGTAAGGTAACTAGTTTACGAGATACAGCGCGAAAACCCTTTGCACCCCCTTTTCCAAGATGGCGGCCGGGGGACAAGGGTGCCGACCCCACAAACTTGAACTTAAGCTTCTACTGACCCCCCCTACACATTAAAAAAATAAAATTGCGTCCTCTGACAAATGCACACTAAGGCCTAAAAAATGTAACATTTTAATGGACTATATGTTGTAAGTAAATTTTTATTTCACTATAAATTGTGCTTAACTGACACCTTTATAATATAATTGTCCATACTCTAACTAAACTAAGGGTTCGTATAAAGTGACGCGGTAATTCAAATGCCCGCTATATACGAGGCTAGTGTTGCTAGTACTGCAAGCTAGCTTGGCACCTTGCTTGGCATAATTTAGAGGAGCAGTTAACATGATGCTTGTAAAATTAAAGCAATTATAATTGCAGTGACTAAGGTATAACAGGTCCGTATGAAAAAAAATAAAAAACACGCTTATACTAACTGATCTGATCCTAGGAAACCCAGGCCAGCTAATGAATAAAGTGACTTCAGTATACACCAAGCCTGGGGTAGGTACTGGTTCCCTTACATAGTAGAGCTAACATGCTATCCTAGCTTGAATTACTAACCTCGGATATCCCACGCATTATGGATGAATGACAGTCGACAAGGCCGACGACGCGGCTCAAGTCTCAACGCGCCACTTTTCTACAAACGAGTCTTAAAAGTTGTCTGAAAATATTTGTATGTTACTCACGCTTGTGTTCTAAACTGGAATATGTACCTTAGGCAAAATATGCATATCTTTATTTGTATAATTCTACTGTACGTGTTTATGTCACTGAACTCCTAAACGGCTGGACCGATTTAAATGATTTTTTTTGTATGCGTTTGTGTGGCGCCCTGGATGGTTTAGATTCACTAATCAGCCCGGCAGATGGCGCTACAGTCGGTACAATTAGTTTTTTTTTTTTCTTTAAAACGCGCGGACTAAGTCGTGTACGGGACAGCTAGTATCCATTATATAATATATCCATATAAAATATGCTGTATTAATCTCACGGAGTGCGTGCACACATTTGGTACTAAGTTATTTGATTTCAAAAACCTGTTATCGTCACACCATCACGTTAACTTTAAAATCGCATTTGCAATTTGTCGATATTGCGATTTGTTCCACTGGTTCCATTTATAGATCAGGCGATATAACTAACAGGATATTTGTTCCACTAGTAACATTGATTAGACCTTTTAAATTGATGTAACTAATGGAAATATCTTTTTTTCAGTCTGTTCCTTTAGATATATTGATTAAACTCATTGTATGTATTATATAAACGAATACAATGCAGATGACCTATGCCTATGCAACAACTATATATAGGTACCTAAACCTTTAATAGGAATGTGTACAATTCAAAACTATAAAAACACATTATAGTGGTACAAAAAAGAATTATATAACAAAAACTTACCCATATTATTAGTAGTACTGAAACGGGGTCTTCTGAAACGGGGTCTTCTGAAAATCGGGCATTTCCCACCTGAGCTATTATAATGGTGAAATTTACCTTCGTATTCTAATGACACTGTAGCAGTTTTTCATTGCGTGAAAACACGGATACAGCGACGTTTTCTAGATCGATTTATCGCCCCCTGTATACTAAATTACATGAAAATCGTTGGATCCGTTTCCGAGATTCAGATTATATATATGTACATACATACAAGAATTGTTCGTTTACAGGTATACCTAATACCTGATAGATAGATAGAAATTATATACATTAAAGAGCAGACGACTAACTACCGACTTACTGCCCTAACACTTACGCGTTAATTATATGCCGCGATAGGCAACCTCGGTAATATCGATTGCGCAACGAATCATGTATTTGGAAGCGGCATGATGACAAAACAACAGAATGACACTAATGTTGAAAATTGACTTAAACATAATTGTTGATAATTGCTGAGCCAGTCGCATAATTCTTAATTATACACCAGCTTCATTCCCGGTGAAATTTTATTTGTTTTGGATTTGAGTACTTTTGTCATAAAGTGCAAGGAGTGTCAAAAGATAATTTGATTTAACGAGTTCAAACGACAACATCTAGACCCAAACAATGCATAGTTTGTACTATTGGAACCCGATGACTGATAGAATACTCAGAATACTTATTATATTTAAGCATACATATGATACTTTAGTTATAAAGTATCATTATATCTGCATATATACGGACCAGACACGGAACAAACATGTTTATCACTCAAATATTCATATATTTAGCATGTTTACAAACTGAGCTGTGTGGCCATCAGAATAACCGAAAGCTTAGCGAGCCGCCGCGAATAACTAAATTCTGTGCACATCTGACTGACACCTTATTACCGTACTTTTCCGATCTGGCTTTTACTTAGCGAATGCGTTTTATACACTGCACTTTTGAAATAATATGTTTCTTTCACATGCTCAGGAAGAGAATGTGTTTCCGCCAAAGACCGTTCCACCCAAGGTGCCGAAAGTTGAACCGCTTCAGGAGTCAGGGCTCGGCGTGACTCTGATCGTGATCGAGCCCGAGCAGCCCTTTCCACCGGCAGACGATGAAGAGACAAAGGAGAAGACGGATGAGGAGGAGACCGATGAAAAGGATACCGATGAGGAGGAGACCGATGAGGAGACGTTTGAGGAATATACGGATGAGGAGACGGATGAGAAGAGGTTTGACGAGGAGACGGATGAGGAGACGTTTGAGGAGGAGACGGATGAGGAGGAGACGGATGAGGAGACGGATGAGGAGACGTTTGTGGAGGAGACGGATGAGGAAACGTTTAAGGAAGAGACGGATGAGGAAACGTTTAAGAAGGAGTTGGATGAGGAAACGTTTGAGGAGGAGACCGATGAGGAGACTGATGAGAAGGAGACGGATGAGGAGACGGATGAGGAGACGGATGAGGAGACGGATGAGGAGACGGATGAGGAGACGGATGAGGAGACGGATGAGGAGACGGATGAGGAGACGGATAAGGAGGAGACGGATGAGGAGACGTTTGTGGAGTAAGCGGATGAGGAGACGGATGAGGAAGAGATGGATGATGAGATGTTTGTTGAGTAGGCGGATGAGGAGACGTTTGAGGAGGAGACGGATAAGGAGATGTTTGTGGAGGAGACGGATGAGGAGAACTCGTCGTTGTCGGATCAGACGGCTCTCCTGCTTCTAACTCCGTGGCGTTTGCTACCACTTGTGTTATGTTTTTTCAATAATGTTACGTATTTTAGTTTATTTATTTATGATTTATTAGATGTCTATCGATCTTTTAATTTAAATACTGTGATTGCTTAGAAGTTTAAGTAGGATTAAGAATAGTCCACGTACATGTTCTGTAGGTAAGTATTACCGTGTAGCTTTATTGGAGTTATTCTTGGCGTAATTCATGACTTGTGTATAAGGTCTTAAATCAATGGAGATTGAACTGTATTGTTTATACTTAATAATACCTACTGAAACACGTTCCTCTCGTGTATAAGATATAATAAATAAACGCTTTTCTGGAAACTTTTGTTAGGAATACGCAGCATATTGCCTAATAAAATGTTTTATTTTATTAAATTATTTTTCGTTATTATAAAGTAACGAAAAATAATTTAATAAAGGAGAATATTATTTGAATTGTAATAGTGATAGTATGAAAATATATGAACATTAATCTTAAAAGCCGGAAAACAAAATTAAATAAGCAACTATTGTGACTGTCACTATTGTGATTGTGTCCAATCCTTAGTTTCTCGAGTCAGAAAACAGATTTTTGTTTTTAAGTGGTCTTAAAGGAGGAATGTGTTCAATTTTAACTCCCTCAAGACTGTAAATGATTCCCTGGCACAGTCGATGATCTCATACTACATCATTATAAGAATCAGAATCGAAAGGGCACAGCGGGCCGCACTCAAGATTATGGGAGGAAAACCTATTTTCTCCACCGCTGACCTCTATTCAAAACCCAAGTCTTAACCGTCCGTCAAGTATTTATTCTGAATTCAGTACTCCATAAACATTCACAGTTAACATTTGATCCAGATCTTATTCAGTTTAAACTTAAATACCTATCTGTAAAATTAAACCTCAGCGGACCACTGCAGCTAGTAGCCACTTCTATTATGTCAGCGCGTCCCTTTACGACAAAATAACAAGGAATTAAAAATACCCTACCCCTCCATAAATGGAAAACTAAATGTCTCGGGTGGCTCAAGACTCTATCGTATGAGGAAACAGAAAAGCTTTTAGAGGTTGTTACATAATAATGCAGCATAGATTAAAACAACACTCACTCACACACAAATATACTTTCACACGTGACACCTGTGGGTGTGTGTAACCACACACTTATTCCTCTTCTAATGCTCTTTGACACGACCCACATGTCACCTACCAATTGTGATTACCACACACAAACACACACATTCACACAAACACACACAAGCACAAGCGCGCGCGCACGCACATGCTACAAACACACCAGGTTTTGACACATTTACCCTGTTACTCGTGTTCATTTAGAATTTCACACAGATCCAAATTTTTTATATACTTAACATGTTATGTACGTATTTTTATTATATTTTTTCACTGAATTTGTATATTATATGAAACAGTACTTGTTTATTTTGTAACCCGGAGAATCGTACTCCACTTCTGCAGATATCATAGTTTTTCGTTTATTGTACTGTATTACCTAATAAATCATTTTAGATCTTTGTTTTTCTTCTATTTCTAAAGCAACAAGAAATCCAGCGAAATAGTTAATCAACAAAAAAATATCCAGTAAACTGAGTTGGAATTGATGGGACTCAGTCCAAGCAGGTCAAGTCAAAGCCAAGTCAAAAGATACTTTATTCAATACAATCACAATGATCACTTTGAAACGTCTTACATACTAGGTGAATTTAGGTGCCAATTCGTCCTAACCCATGCCCGAGAAGAACTGGCAAGAAACTCGTCCTGGTCCTACCGCTTTTTTACATTATCCATCTTATTTCTTACATTACCTTAACTACAAATAACTAATACAAGAGAGTGTATATATGGATACATTTCAAATGTGTCAGTTAACTGTCTGAGGGCAGAGCAACATGAGGACATGCATTCTTATCAATAATATAGTCATTTATATTATAATACGCTTTCTTCAAAAGACTATCCTTTAACTAACTAACTGTAACTTTGACCTTTTATAACTTTAACTACGTGTTACTTCCCAGAATCAAACAGGTCTTGAATCCCATACATATGTATGAAAATCGGTTTAATTAATTGTATAAAGGTTGCTGCACGGTAGGTACTGGATTTAAAATAAAGAACATTTTTATTAGCCGCATCGACTCGCCGATTTATCAGTCTTTATAAAGAAAGATATTAAAGGTATAACTTATTTGATGTTTGGACGTGCTTCTGATTAACCCTCTTTAGACATTTCAAAGAACTAAGTAGCTAAAGGTTTTTCACAACATGACAGAATAAGGGTTAATTACTTTGATTAAATACGTAATACATATTTGAATAATAATTAAAAAAAAACCGTATTTCCTTATTTCTAACATATTAGGTATTACAATTTTGTGAATTATTCTTAGGTTGGTTGCGAACTAAGGACCTCTCCTTGGGTGAAGGCCTCCTCTAGCTTCTTCCATTCTTTCCTGCTTTTCCCCAGGTTCATCCAGTCCCTCCCTGCGACTTGGATGATGTCATCAGCCTACCGTCTGTTTGGCCGGCCAACATTTCTTTTTCCTCGTGGACCCTTCCATCTTCTGGTTTTTGTCACATATTGTCAGTGTATCGTGAAATGTGGCCAGCCCATTGCCACTTATACTTAAGTGCTTGTGTGACTGCGTCAGTTAAATTTGTTTTTTTTACTTATTAAAGAACTATTTACTTTGTGTATTTTCTTGATGTTCAGTATACTTCTTTCCAATGCTCTCTGTGTGGTTCTTATTTTTTGTTTGATTTTGTTGGTATAAATCCATGTCTGGCAGCCATACAATAAACAAGGTAACAGAGAGGTATCAATTAAATTTTTTTTCAGATCTATGTTATACTTTAGAATTTCTTTTTGCGCCCAGAATTTCTTCCAAGTAATATTCACTCTCCTTTCTACTTCTTCTTCATTGTTTGTTTTATTGAAAGATAGTTGTTTGCCTACATAGATGTAGCTGTTTACATATTCTATGCATTTTCCTCCTGCCGCGCTGATAGTTTTTTTGTGGCTATTGGTCATTACTTTTGTTTTGCTAGCGTTCATTTCTAAACCTACTCTGGAGCTTTTCTCGTCGAGAGAACATATTATTTCTTCAAGTTCTGTAGATGATTCTGCTATCACCGCTATGTCATCTGCGAATCTTAGATGGTTAAAATAGCAGTCATTCATGTTTATGCCTTTTTCTTTCCAGTTTACGCTTCAGAAAATGTCCTCTAATACAGCGATAAATAGCTTTGGTGAGAGAGGGTCGCCTTGCCTGACACCTCTTTCGATTCTTATCTCGTCTCCTCTTCTTTCTAGTTTTACCTTGCTCGTACAGTTTTTATAAATATTCCTTAAGATGTTTATATATCTTTTATCTACGTTGAATTCATTTAGTGCCTTCCAGATCGAGTTGTTGGTTAGTTGTTGGTTAGTGCCTTCCAGATCGAATTGTTGTTGAGTTGGCTGATACTGTCGAAGGCTTTGCTGTAATCAATAAAGGCTACATACAGAGGAATATTAAATTCTTTGTATTTTACGATAGTTTGATCTATTGCGTGAATATGATCTGTAGTGCTGAAACCAGCAAGAAAGCCCGCTTGTTCTGTGGGTTGTAAGTCGTCTATTTTTCCAGTTACTCGTTTTAATATTAATGACGCAAAAAGTTTGTATATACTTGCCAGTAAACTAATTGGCCTGTAAATTCCAATGTCTACTGGGTCTCCTTTTTTAACCGACTTTATCAAAAAGGAGGAGGTTCTCAATTCGTCGGAATCTTTTTTTTTATGTATGTTCACAGATTACTCGAAAACGGCTGAACCGGTTTAGAAAATTCTTTTTTTGTTTGAAAGGGTATACCTACTTCACAGGTGGTCCCATATAAATTTTATCAAAATCGGTCGAGCTGAAAAATAAACGAAAATCTAAAAATTGTATACATTGATGATGTTTTCATGTACTTCGATACCTCGCTGTCTCGTTGGAGCGGTGCGTTTATTTGGCCTACCCATATTTTATATATACAAAATACATCTACTTTCCACTAAATATGTATTATAGGCTCAAATTTCATCCAATGAAGTCGGTTTCTTTTTAGTTTTTAAAACGTTATTATATCCAAATTAGTTATCCATTTACGGTCAGTAGAAAATAGATTTCATAGTTGTAAATAGTTTAGTATAAAATAACTAGGTTAGTTTGTTATTATTTGTACCTACTTTTAAGCTTGTTCGGTTTATAGTTGCTGCCCGCGGCTTCGCACACATGGTACCTAGATAAAAAGTAGCCTACATCCTTCTGCAAGGTCCCATCTATTTCTATACCAAAATTCATCAAAATCCTTGATTTTCAGCTCGACCGCTTTTGATAAAATTTATATGGATTTATATAAAATTTTATGAACTTTCTAAACCGGCTCAGCCGTTTTCGAGTAATAGAGAGAAATGTTTTTTAACCGACTATATCAAAAAGGAGAAGGTTCTCAATTCGTCGGAATCTTTTTTTTTATGTATGTTCACTACATAAAAAAAAAAAGATTCCGACGAATTGAGAACCTTCTCCTTTTTGATATAGTCGGTTAAAAAAACAGTGTTGTCGAATAGCCATACTAATCCTTAATACTAATTATACACTTGGGACGAGACTAATAATCAAAGGGCCAGCTCCAGCGCCAGCCATCTGACCATTGTTGGTCTCATTCACCAAACTTTTGGATAATAGGTGGCTCCGACTCAGTCCCCACGGGCTTAAAGTTACTACCCCCATAGGCAGAAATATTGGCATGTTGTTACTGGCATGTGCAGCAATAACAGGGTGCATCAGGACTACCCCCACAGTAGCTCTCGAAGCCTTAATCGGCTTAACACCCCTACACCTGCACGTGAAACAAGAGGCGGCTACAGCTGCCTTTAAGCTATGGGCCCTAAACATATGGGAGCACGAGCCTAACGCACACCACACTAACATCATAAAAGAGTATGCGGAGGACAACCCACTGCTTCTCTCACTCTACGACATGGTACCTAAAACATACACACACACAAAGAGCTTCACTATACAACTACATGAAGAGCCGAGTGACAGCTCAAACACAAACGAACTCAGAATATACACAGACTGATCAAAAATGAAAACAGGGACAGGAGCGGGTGCGTTCGACAGGAGAGGATTTAAACATTCATGTTAAAACAGCTCTGGGCGCCCATAGCTCAATCTTTCAAGCAGAATATATTGATATTATAAACGCTGCAACCGCAGTGCTCAGTGAGAAGTCACTGACTTTAACGTCAGAATCCTCTCCGATAGCGCCGCGGTACTTAAAGCACTAAAAAGGTATGAACACAACTCTGGTTGACCATACAATGCCACAACCTGCTGGAAGAGGTAAGTCGGTCAAACAGGGTAACCCTACAGTGGACAAAAGGACACAGTGGGTCCAGAGGGAACGATGAAGCTGACGCACTGGCAAGGCGAGGCTCGGATCTGCAAACAACAGGACCGCAGCCAATAATCCCCCTACCCTTTAGCCAGGTCAGGTCATGGATCCGCAAAAGAACGGCCATCATGCATCTGGACTAACACTACAGACTGTAGGCAGTCGAAGGAGGCCCTACCAGAGTTAAATTCGAGGTACTCCCGAAAGCTCCTATGCCTTAAACGCAACAAGCAACATGTCGTCGGTATTGTTACAGAGCATTGCACACTAAATAAACACTTATTTACATTGGGGGTTACAGACAGCCCTCTATGCAGAGGATGCTTGAGCACGGACGAGTCAGCCGCACACATGCTCTTAGAGTGCAGTAGTGTGGCACCCCAACGTGCTCAGCATCTTGGTACACCAAGGACACCCATGAAGGCATGCGCCGGGATCAGTAAGCTGCTGGCCTTCCTAGAAGACATCGGGTGGCTGGAATAGCAGCCTCCCCGTCACGCAAAAGGGGCCCATCAGAGACCTAGTTACGGAAAATCACCCGCACACCAAATTACCAAAATTAAAATTACAGGCAGGAATATATAACCATTGCCAATGAATGCATACTTCTGCCACTTGAGATCTTTTGCCGGAGCAGCAGCTGCATCCAGGATCTTAGACGAAGAGGATACGTGGGATGCTGCCAGCGTGTCGACACATGTCGTATCCCACACCAGAGACTTACCACGGCTAAAGGGAATTAATGACATACCGTCAGGCCTCTTACCATCGTCACGTACTATACCGTTTGGCTCTAGGATGTCCGGCACATTAACGGTGGTAAGTACTTGGCGTGGCAAGATTGACGACCTACGCAGCGGCGGCAGGAGAGTCCGTGCTGTGCTGACCTTGTCTGTCTACCACAATGCCACAATGATATTGGTGAGGTTCAATAGTAGTGGCTCGTAAACGGTGACTTACTGCCAAAGAAAAAGTATTATTATTCATGAGCGTGCCTATGTTTGCTGAAGGCTGAGCATGCAGCCAAAACCAAATTCCCGAGCTCCAGAGACAATTTATTTATTATTAAACCAGCACTAAAACACCACTGTCTTAATTTAAAGTACTTATTATTATTGGTATTGTTGTAATATTAAGTAACAATAATAATACGAGCCACCTAAATAGAGTCCGCAGTCGCCGCATGCGCAACCAAAATAATATATAAATAATAATGGACTGCTCAATATGTCATCTCGTAGAACACTCCACTTTGCTACTTTACTGTTTGGGATTGTGATAAGCCAGCAGCCAGTATATCTATACAAAAAGCTTGATTTTTCAGATCGCCTAATGCGATTTGCAATAAGACTAAACTGCCCCCGTCACAGAACAGCTGCCTTTCGTGGCAGCTTTAAATATGCTGCCACGAAATGCTGGAACAATCTGCCCCCGCCTATCAGAAAATCATTGTCAATTTGGTCTTTTAAAAGATCGTTAAAAAACACCTGTTAATATCTCAAAAAATTTGCATATAGGCAGTTGTTCTGGACTTCAGTTTGATTTAAGTGCTTGGTTGTTAGACTTTGGTAGGTAGGTATGTATAAGTATTTTTTTTTGTTTTCCTTAAATATTTTTGTTTTATTTTCTGTTGTATTATATACGTTTAATTTGAATTTCAATTTTGTATCTTAGTTAACATTACATATTTATATTAGTTTTTACTGTACTTATTACATTAATTGCAATTATGATGGTACACGACGACAGTGCGCCACCACAGTGCCGATGCGCATACCAACGCGGCGTCACGGAAGACCAGCGTTATAGAAGCGCTCTAAACGTTATTTATAACACATGCTGGGGACGACCAATTTCGTTGTCAATTTAATTAGTTTATAAGTTCTTATATGATATGTATGTAAGAGGGGGTGGACTCGGAGACCTTATACGAAAACGATCTGACATGGTGGAACACTTGTCTTTATTGGTAGCTGTTAGTACTTCGAGTTACAATCTTAAAGTGAGCGTTCTCAGCACATGCAAGCCTATTTACACGGTATCTACGAAAGAGAGCCATGACAGTCTAGTGACGTCACCATAGCTTCCTACTATCAGTGGCGTTCTTTTTACATTTTAATTATTTTTAATTTAGTTAAAAAAAATACAATAATAGACTAAATATTCGATAGTGAATTAAATATAATTTTAGTAATTCTATAATGTAAATAAACTTATCGTAATCAATAAATCTAGTTGTAATCATCATATTTCCGGTTCGTTTTACTAATTAATTTAATTCTATACCATGATTAAAATAAATTGAAAAACAATTATTAAGAGTAATTATTAGAACTATTTCATAATATCGTAATTTGGGTCCTAGTTTATTACCCGACCATTGAGTGTCTTTCCAAAGCACAAAATTCCTGCTTAAAAAGGTTTTACTAAAGCGCATTTAGCATCAAATCGTTTTTTACTGTCTTTAGCTGTTTCGGCCATTCTGTGTTCTGCGTCTATTAGGATTTCGTCTTTCGAGACTAATCATTTCTCTAAAATATTTTAAAATAAAATTTGCACCATTATCTTTCAATGGATGAAGAGGAATAAATTTTGTAAATGCATAAATGGTTACTAGTACATATGCTTTTTTGGTTGTGCCGGTAAGATTTCCCATTAGGTCAACGTGTACCGTGTGAAAAGGAATATTTATTTTATCAATGGGTTGAAGCTCAATTTGTTTTTTTTTTTCTGACGGTTCTTTACCAATTTTACATTATAAACAGTTATCGCAAAATTTACGTACTCCTTTATTTTTTGAACCAAAACTGTTCTTGATTTTTTTCTAAAGTACCTACGTTCCCGGAAATCTACACAAAGGCGATCATCACCATTTTTCTTTTTTACTAGTAAAATGGGGCTCGCGAAAGGAGAACAGTTATCCCTAATTATATTTTTGCTTTTTAGATCTTCTATAATTGATTTTACTTTTTCTTTCTCTACAGGGACACATATGTCTATAAGGTCTTCTGTGTACTACACGATTGGGGTCTTTTAACCTGATATTTAACTTTCCTGGGGTAACTTTTTTAGTTTTATCAAAAGTAAATAAATCTTTATGTTTTTTTTAAGAATACGCATAAGCTGAGAAAGAAGTATCTGGCAAATCAGTGTCTAAATCAGTTAAGGATATTTTTTTATAGTTAACAATTTAATTTACCCTTTCTATACATGTTCCTTTGTCAGTAATTGAGATTTGAATACCTGGCATTTTAATTGAGTCAATACCTAAGATGACATCATAGCTTAAGTCTTAAATGTAGCGGTGGTATTGATTGATTTAGTAGAAGGCACACTACAACCCCCAAAGCCGCGTAAGTGCAAAATCTCAGTTTGACGTTTTCCCTTAATTGACCCAGCAACCTTATATTTTATGAAAGAGCATTCGGCACCACTATCAATTAAACAAATACATCACCTATCTGCAATTGAACTTCGTTGGGTGCTGTTTCCTTCTGGACCGTGTTGACACGACGTGAAGATGGATGGGGTGGTCGTAGTAGCTGAAGTTTTTCCGTTTTCCGATTCCTTTTGATTCCTATGCCAACAACGAGACGAATGGTGTCCTGGTTTATTGAAAATCTCACATACTCTGTTCTCGCAATCCCGTGAAATTTGCCCAGGCATATTACAAATGTAGCAGGTTGCCGTTGCTGCTGTTGGGTTTTCAAGCCTTAGTTGTTTGTGACGTGGTTCATCTAGTATTCCATCTGCAGGTCGCTTTCGATAATTAGTCAAGGTGGAAATCAATTCAGCTTGTGATTTTGGTGCGGACCGGAGTAGTTCGCCTTCGTAAAACTTCGGTCGTATACCGGATATTACAGCTTCTACCATTAGTTCAATTGGTGCATTTGGAGAAATCCTTGAAAAATGTCGCCATGATTCTGCAACGTATTCTGCAAAAGTTTTGGCTTGGTTCGATGTGTATTCTCGAAATGCATTTACGTAGACAATGTATCTGGTTTCACCACTAAACTGTGTGACTAACTCTGTTTGAAGTGCTTCCCAATTAGGTAGTGCATGGGCATTACTGCCTGCCCATTCTTTGGCTCGCCCTTTCAGACACGGTAATCCCTTCATCATAGCAACAAACTGTGAACATCCCCGCAAGGTTATCAAAGAGTTGACTTGTTTGCACCATTCTTCAATCGTTATCTTATGCTCATCAGGATCGTAAGCAGGTAAATAAATTTCACTTAACTTGTGCGAACTCATGCTTTGTCCTCTGAATACCATCCTTTCCAGTAGCTCAATCTGACGCCGGAGTAGGGTTAGCTCATCCGCGTTCCTTGTGGCTGGTCGAGTGGTCGACAGGGTAGGCGAATATGTTGATGGGTCCGGCTGGGGCTCGGGTTCGTCCCTTACTTCTGATGTAAGAGGAGGTGGACTCGGAGACATTATACAAAAACGATCTGACATCGTGGAACACTTGTCTTTATTGGTAGCTGTTAGTACTTCGAGTTACAATCTTAAAGTGAGCGTTCTCAGCACATGCAAGCCTATTTACACGGTATCTACGAAAGAGCGCCATGACAGTCTGGTGACGTCACCATAGCTTCCTACTATCAGTGGCGTTCTTTTTATATTTTAATTATTTTTAATTTAGTTTAAAAAATACAGCAATAGACTAAATATTCGATAGTGAATCAAATATAATTTTAGTAATTCTATAATGTAAATAAACTTATCGTAATCAATAAATCTTGTTGTAATCATCATACTTCCGGTTCGTTTTTACTAATTAATTTAATTCTATACCATGATAAAAAAAAATTGAAAAACAATTATTAAGAATAATTATTAGAACTATTTTGATAATATTGTAATTTAATCAATGAATCACAAAATGTTTGTGTTTATGTTGTTTTCTGTTCGGTTTTGGTTTCGTTTAATTTCATAGGCGCTATCATGTAAGACACAAACTTAACATAAACTTTTCTTTCTTTCTTTCTTTCTTTCAAAAGGTCTGCAGCATAACTTTAAAAATTCTTTGACTCCGTATTTTAGTTTCGAAATTCGGTGCAGCGTAATACTTATAAATGTCTAAAACATTGTTTTTTTTTTAGTTGTTTTGTGTTTATTTAGTTTTTTATTTTGTGATTTAATAACGTGGTATATTTTCAATTGAATGTAATGAGGCGAGACCGTTCCGTTTGTGAAGGAACAGTCAAGATTAAGGTTGCACGACTTACACAGTCAAAGGCTTTGGATAGGTAATATGTACTTCAATTACATCTTGTAGTTTTCCCTCTGACTTCTCTCCTAGAACAAATGAATGAGTTTACTGTGATTCGTAAGGATGGAAAAACACCCGTATCATATATTTAAATATATTACATCATGTATTATATATATATGTGAAGAGCAGAACCTACAAGCGACTAAAGTCTTATATAGTGTAGTTAACACGAAGTATAAAACCTAAACTTTTATATCCTTTGTTTACAATGACCGATTGTTTTAACCGACTTAAAAAAGGAGGTTTTCAATTCGGTTGTATTTTTTTAATGTTTTTTACCTCATAACTCCGTTATTTATGAACCGATTTGAAAAAATCTATCAATTAATGTCAACTAATCTAATAATCCATCCATCTTTATCGTGTAAAAGGATATACTTTCCGATTGATCCCCTAGAAATTTCATCAAAATCGATTCAGTAGTTTGGTTTTTAAATAAATATATAGCTAGAACATATGTCATTCAAGTAAACGACATTTTGATATTTTGCTTTCCTGTGACATTCCAGTGGTGTTTACGAATTTCAAAAAATACTCAAGTACAAAAAAGCGTAAAATAAAAAATAATTACCGACTTAAAAAAAATAGGAGGCACTTAATTCTGTTGTATTTTTACGGGCTCAAACGACCGAACTAAACAGAAAACCGACTTCATTGAATAAAACAATGAAGTCGGTTTTCTGTTTAGTTTGGTCGTCATATCTGGTACTAGATACAAAAGAAATTCGACACATGCTTCGCCTCCTCGATCCTATTAAATCCTTCTGGGTCGAAGAAACACCAACTCCGTAAACAGCATCACGATCACAAGAGCTTATCTGAAGACTTGTTGCTTCGTCTAGCGGGAATAAGTGTGCCTACAGTTTACCTAGAATCATAATAACATTACCAGTTAGGTCATATCATATCAATACCGATTGATGCCATCAGTTGTGATGTCATCAATCAGTATTTATATTATATGATATCTTTTAAATGTACATACTTATATGTTATATACTATTATATTATATACTATTAGTATTATATACCAGTACCTGGATGACCGAGCTATGCTCGGTATAAAATACGGATAAGACGTTTCCTAAAAATGAAACCTAGCTAGATCGATTTATCGCCCCTGAAACCCACAGCATACAAAAGGTGCTTAGTGCAAGGTGCTTCTACGAGATTAGCAAAAATCTTTCAAACGGTTTTATTTAAATAAGAATATTATTTTTTATTATTCATTTGAAACCAGACTAAACCGAAATACAATAATAATAATGTTTTATGAATCCTATAAATCAGAGCCACTTCGCTAAAAGCATTAGATCTATTTCAAATAAAGATGTAAAGATGAAAGACCTTCAATGGCCTTTTTGAAATCCGGGTTGTCAGTTAACCACCTGAGTAATCTAAAATTAGGTACTCATACCCAGAAAAATAAAAAAACACTTATCAGAGTGATAAAGCTCAGTTCAGACTTCCAGACGTTTTTTATTAGTTTCTTGATCAATGCCACTTTACCTAAATGTATCATACATGTTGTGTTGGATAACGAAAGAGTGCGAAGGTGGTGCGAAGTATTCATTGACGCGTTAAAACCAAAAAGTTCGCAAATCCCATCTAGGTAGGTATGTCAAAACTCTTCAATTCGGCTCGAACCATCTAATTCAAATTGGTGTCGATTATTTTTGGTCGTCTTACGACGAACGACAAGATACGACTTTGTGACATCACACTATAAACAATATACGCACATGACACCGGCAAAATTGACATTATTATTATACATGCCAATAACGAAGAAGAAGAAATTGGTGTCGAATTCATCATCTGGGTATCAAACCCACATTATAGAATATCTGCGTTCTTGCCCTCGGTTGTAATTAGGAGATGGATATGCATTCACGAAATGCAAACGTTGCCACATTTCGTGAATTTAAGAATTGAATTGCGATCGTGTGTCTGTTGAATGCATAGTGCATCATTTAATTAAATAAATATTATTTACATCGTTTATAGTTTAAAAATAAGAAGATACATATATTAAATATGTGAAAAAAACTCTGAGCAATGAAAACAGAGGCAACAAAGTAAACGTACTCATGTTTGGAATAAACCAAAGCGCAGTGGGCTAAGATCCGGCTGAGACGCAGAAGGTTGCGGGTGCGATTCCCGCCGCGGGACAAATGTTCGTACGATCTGCAAGTGTTTGTCTCGGGTCTGGGTGTTTCTATGTATAATATGTATATATTTACAATAAAGTATATAAGTAGTATATCAGTCATGTGGTACCCATAACACAAGGTCTGCTTACTTAGGGGCCAGATGATGCTGTGGGAAATGTCCGGGATTATTATTATAAAACCTAGGGTAATAATATGAGCCTTAAAGCAGTTCTTAGCTGGCTTTCGTTCGTAAATCTGAATTTAAATCAATGTAGTTTTTAAACACGTTTATTCTTATTGTTATTCTGTAATGAATGATATATTTTTAATATCGGATTAAGTAACGAGCGTGTGCTTGCATCTCTGTGGTTTGCTAGCTAGACTGGTCAACCTGTGTATTCGGCACTGCTACTTACCAGATGATATGATACGTACTTATCTTAACAAAATAAAATAGGCGATTTGTCTAGCATGGCCAATTATAGGTCGTTGGCCACGATTGTGAACAAGATACATGAGCTGTCATTACAGGAAAAAACCGGCCAAGTGCGAGTCGGACTCGCGCACCGAGGGTTCCGTACAAACCCGTAGGTATTTATAAGTAAAAGTTAACCCATCACGACAATCGAGTCATAGTAACGGTATTTATACGAAAAAATCTTTCTTCTAGATCTCAAGAAAGGGGTAGTAAGTTTAAAATTATTAAAAATATTTTTATTATATGATGTAACTAAAAATTTACGGTAATCGCAATTTTTCCTTTATCTGTGCTATAAGACGTTGCTTCGTACCAAATTTCAAGATTCTGAGTTCACGGGAAGTACCTTGTAGGTTTTGAATCCCTTGCGAGTGTAGAAAATTTGCGGAAAATTGCGGCATAAACGGCTGTATTTTTGATAGCGTTGGCTTAAAAGTTTGATTTTTTTACAGCTTTAAGGGACAGTAGACCTGAGTACCATTATCAGCTTCAGAGAAAGGTTCTTGACAGACAGACGGACGGACAACAAAGTGATCCTATAAGGGTTCTGTTTTTTCCTTTCGAGGTACGGAACCGTAAAAAACACCCACAAGCGTTGCCTATCGACGACGGTCAATTTAGTTTTAGGCCACATGTAGAAACCGATATGGCAACACTAAATAAATAAAAACTTTGTATTGTCTTGTAAATTCATTTTAGTAGATAAAAATAACGAACATAGTTGTACTTATGACATAAATAATGCTCGTGTTAAAATATGTAATCAAGTATTTAAGGGCGGGTAAAACGAGCTTCTATGCATGTTTTCTTTTATTGGAGCAAAGTATTCGGTACTAAGCATATGAACGATTACAAAAAATGTTAAACTTAGATATTATTTTAGAGTTAAAATTAGGTAGTGAATATTTATTTCTTGTTAAGTAGTACGAATAAATATTTTCAAAATAGAGTAAGAAAAACCATATTTGGTTCTTTTAGCCAGTAAGTTTATTTCTCTGAAGCCAATGTCGGTGCATGAGCGCTTCGGACGCGCGGGTGCTTGCTCACCAACAGCCGGTGACATCAAGCTTGTCAGCGTTGCCTAAAACGACAGTGCTCTCAATATCTTCTTTTTCTTATCGTCCCTCAGGTTATTTCGACCCAGTGTGGTGAAAGGATTAAAATGCGCCTCAGAAGCTCCTTTTTTGATATTTCCTGAATATCTGAAACATGTATTAAACTTATTAAACAATATCTACATAGGTTAGGTATATACTAAGTAAGTATAAAGGTAAGTTCAAAACCATCCATACTTCCATATTAACATTAGAAATTTGAAGTTCGGTCTGTATGTCAGTTTGTTTGTTACCTTTTTACGACTAAACGTCAAAACAGATTTGGATCAAACTTAGTAAGACTTATATCATGGACAAGGATTCTTTATATGTAGTTACCAAGCATGCAGAAGCTAGTATACCTATAAAAAATCAGAAAGTTATGAGTATGTCAGAAGAGGATAATTTTAGAAACTACTTAACCAATTCTAATAATTATTTTACTTTTAGATACCTACGAGTAGATTAAGGCTTTAATAATAATAATAAAATATTTATTCAAAGTTCAAATAGTACAATAATATAACAAAACAAAATCTTAATTACACAAAGGTAAATAACACGAGCCTGAACTAGGTAATCCAGTGTTTCAGGTGAGAAGAGCTTAAATAGGATCTAAAACAATCACTTACTTTGGTGGGTTAGTAAATATTCTAAGCAAATGAAACCACCGGACAGGCAACAGGCATGCACCTAACAATTAAATAATGTAGCTAGTGTATAATGTTTTAATGTAGCTCATGTAGCTAGCGTTGTACTTATCTATTACACATACCTTCGTCTCTACATCTGGACCACCAGAACGAAATATAACGGGTGTTATGAGGTCTTCACTCTTGCGCCAACCCAGCAAACAGCTCCGTCAAAATAAGTAGCGTTTTATAATGTTGCCATCTGATGAGTAATTGATTTTTTCTGCGGTTCGATACTTGTCTTTCAGATACATCAACTTCATACGCACTTTCCTAAACATCCACATAAATTAGGAGTATTTTGATGGTTTTACAACGGCTCAAATAACAATGAGAAGTCTCTTAAAAAAAAGCTCTGCTCTGCTCTGTCTCTCGGCACGTACTGCCTATGCGCAGATTACTAAGGTGCACTACATCAAAAGCGTTGTTTGAAAACACTGTCAAAAATTATTCAATACGCAACGTTCGATCAACGTAACTATAATTCAAAATAGAACTAAATCGATAACGTCACAATGATTAGCGCGGTACAAGATTGTCAAAACTAAAGTCTTGGCTTTGGTTTAAGTCTGGTTTAGCTCTCTCAGTCTATGAGTCCACAATAAGTTATTATTGTACAAGCAAGTCCTGATGCCAACATGGAACTATGGAATACAGCCGTGGGGCTGTACCAAAACCAGCAATATCCATATAATCCTAGGATTCCAAAATAAAGTTCTAAGGGAAATAGTGAATGCCTCCTGGTACATAAGAAAGGACGATCTTCGTAGAGTTCTCAGAATAGAATTCGTCGATAAGGTAATACAGATTCCAAATTTTTCTTGATCTTCATCGTGATCGATCTGCAGGACAACTACCTTTACAGTACGATGTCTTACTTCACCGTATATTACGAAAAACGCGCACATGGTGTTGCGTTCAAGTATTTGGATAAATAGGACTAGCTATGGACTGTTACCTTCTGGAACAAGTCGTAATCTGAAGCCAGGTTATTAAGTATTAGGCTAGTAAACAAGACCTTAACAAGACTAAATACCTAATTTATTTTCTTTGATAGGTATTAATGCTTAAATAAAACATCCTGTGTCGATAAACAAGAAAATAATAGCTCAAGAGTCGGTGACACTATTTTGAAAACATTTATGAAGAACTATGAAAGAAATACTACTAAGTACACAAACAATCATTACAAAACACTGGTTACATATTGAAATGTGTCACGGGGATAAAGCTAGGATGACTGGCTTGAGGCTGTCTTACGGCATTCTGTTGTGGAGTGCTGCAGATATTAACACCATATTTGTGTTACAGAAGAAGCCCTCTGCAATTTGTAACAAGGGCCCTAAAAATAATGACTTAGAAATAAATTTTATGAAATATATATCATGACAGTGCCTTGTCATTATATATATAAAAATCTAATGTGAGTTCACATAAATGTTCATTTGCTTAAAAAATACTAGAAACAAAGATAAACTCGCTGTTCCCACAGTTAGACTCGCTTAGGTAAAAGGTACATCTTTTAAAGGGCAATAAAAATAATATAGGTAAAACGCTTCTATAACAAGGTCACAAGTGACCTGTTAGATTTGTCGATTAGCAAATTTAAAAACGTACCTAATAAAACAGATACGAGTGGCAATTCGGTTGGTTCATTTCTAAAATTAGGAATCGTCTAATATATATTAAGTTAGTCATAGCATTTGTAAAACCTATTCGGTTGGTACCATCTAACTAAATTAGGAACGCTTAATTAAATTAGATAAAATTAAATTAGGATAAGTTGAAAACAGCATGGAATTAATCTGCTCCAACTCGACTCGGCTTCCGTTACAAAATTGGCAAGGATCATACAAAAATGTGTTAAGACCAGACGAGTTTCATCCCGGGTCTTCTTGAACAGGGATTAGGAGGAACCGGCACCTAGATTCACTAGCATGTAAAAAGACGATTCAAGGTTGTCCTTGTGATTTATTTAATAAAAAAAATTTTGACTTTGACTACAAAAAACGGTTGTGGTATACACATAATATCCCACATCTGAGCGCTATTGTTCTTCGCAGAGCACGGCAAGTCTATTTAGTCTGGTCTATTGCCCCTTATGTGAATGCGTCGTCAGTGTGTTGTGAGAGTAAGACATACTTACATATCAGTCATCGACTAGTCTCTGGCTCCTGAGCTATAAATGCAATCATTCTATTTAAGGAGTTGCCTTTGCCAGGCTAACTTATGTGAATTGTCAGTTGAACACTAATGGTATTATACACAGAGATATCTACTAGTAAGAACATTGTTTGACTTACTGGTACCTACACTATTTCCGTATCAGTCAAAGCCTTCGTCCTTCTGAAACACAGAATGAGTTGTGGTGTGATGGTAGGACCCCTGCTGAATTCCTACTCTTAAAGAATCAGCAGACTCGCTGTACCTTTATTATGTACACTTATTATTATTATAAATAAATAAATAACGACGGACATTTTCACACAGTATCATCTGGTCCTAAAGTAAGCAGAGCTTGTGTTATGGGTATTACATAAATGATATTCTCCTTATATACTTTTTTTTTGTTGTCACCATTCTCACCACGGGACAAATGTTTGTATGATCTGCAAGTATTTGTCTCGAGTCTGGGTGTTCCTATGTATAATATATGTATGTATTTACAAAAAAATAAAGTATGTAAGTAATACTTATATCAGTCATGTGGTATCCATAACACAAGGTCTGCTTACTTAGGGGCCAGATGAAGCTGTGTACTATGTCCGGCTTTATTATTATTGTAATAATAATAATTCTAACCTACTCCTTCGGCATAATAAATTGGAACAAAACGGAATTAAAAAATTACAGCGTCTTATTAATGTCACCATGACGAAACAACGAAAACATCACCCGCGAGCTTGCGTTCAGCGACAGATGCTGCCACGAGCAGAAGGAGGAAGAGGTATCATAAACATTCATAATTTACATAACCGACAAATCACAACATTACGGACATACTTTCACAACAAATCCGAATCATCTATTCTCCACCATTCAGTAGTTAAGCTGGACTGTAAACTTACACCACTTAACCTACAAGACCACAACAACATCCCATTTCTTAAGCACTACTCTCACAGCGAATGCACTGGACGACAGAGCACAACGAATTCATATTAAGAGCGTATTATAGAATAACTCGATTAGATACTAATAAAATTGCATACAGGAAACCTCTGCATCAAAACTTTATCAGTGTTTTCCCTCACCTTGCTCATGTAAAAGAACAACGAGTTGCCGACCAAAAACGTGTTATTATAGCAAACCAATACATTGATGAGGACAGACTCAAACATATTCGACAGGAGATCGCTGACGAAATAGGTACTCTAGTAACAAACACAAACACGAATTACGAACCACCTCAAGAAGAATTTAACACAACAGTTTGGTATGATGCAATGGAAACCACTGACCCAAGTATTTTAAATTACATTCACGAACCGACACCGACACAAACAAATTTAAACATCAGATCCGATGAAGATAGAAACCAAGAAATAGATCATATATTCAATGAAGCTCTACAATACTTTAGCAACACCAATGCAGAAAAAAGACCCTTTATCCCAAAACAAAAAGCGTCAAAAAACCTTGGAAAGATTGTCAGTTATTTTAATAAAGTGATCCTACCCAAAAATTTAACTATCGAAACAGATTCTGAAACTCTCCAAACCATCATCTATTATGTGGCATGGACCACAGCAAAAGCCAACGGTTCGAAACATCTCAAAATATCACCAGACGAGTTCCAAAATCAAAATAAATGAGACAAGACACCCAACTGGCAGAAACGCCTTGAAAGAAAGATAAGTGATCTTAGAAAAAAGATAGGCAGATTGACACAATATATACAAGGAAATAGAAGTAGGACACTCACTAAACAAATAAATAAAATAGTAGATCAATATAAAACACACACCATCCATGAAGACCCAAACACAAACTTTAGTCATTACCTGGACACCTTAAAACAAAAACTAATAGTCGTAAGTAGTCGTCTTAGACGCTACATAGCATCTTATTTCCGTAAAACACAGAACCAGTTTAACAATGAGAGAAAATGTTACCGACTGTAAACACTGATGAGTAACACTCGCAACCAATCAGCACTGACTGCTATGACTACGAACCAGACGCACAATGCAACAGACCCTACAAAACTGCGCCAGTTTTGGGCTAACATATGGGAAAACCCTGCGGAACTAAATGAGGAAGCCGAATGGATGCAGAAAGTGCATATACATTATTCAGACTTAGTTTCTATGAAATTTGAAAATATACCTATAGAAGTGTACCGCCAAGTACTGAAAACAACACACAATTGGAAGACTCCAGGGTCCAACCATATTCACAGTTATTGGTATAAAAAACTAACATCAATACACCCTTACCTTTATAACCACATCAATAACTTCATTGCAAACCCTGATACACTTCCAACTTACATCACAGAAGGAACCACCTATATGATCCCGAAAGACACGAATGACACATCAAACCCTGCTAAGTATAGGCCCATCACATGTTTACAGACAATTTACAAGATCATTACTGCATGCTTGTCTCACTTGATATATAACCATGTAGACACGAACAAAATACTTGTAGAGCAACAAAAAGGCTGCAGAAAATTTAGTCAAGGGTGTAAAGAACAGCTTACCATAGATTCAATTGTCTTAAACAAGGTACAGAAATCCAAAGAAGACTTACACACTATCTACATAGATTACAAAAAAGCCTTTGATACTGTCCCACATACGTGGCTTATTAAAACCTTTGAGATATATAAAATACACCCGCAACTCGTCGTTTTTAACCCATACCATGACTAGGTGGGCAACCAGACTCCACGCACAAACATCCAGTGCAGATATAGAAACAGAGCCAATACGGATACAGCGTGGTATCTTCCAAGGAGATGCACTCAGTCCTTTGTGGTTCTGCTTTGCATTAAACCCCCTATCCCACACATCAACACGCATATCAAATGCAAAGCGGCGAAATAATAGAGCCTTTATATGAAATTGAAACTTATAAGTATTTAGGTTATCATCAGTCAAAACAAATTCACTCTAAAGAAAAAAAAAAATTTACTCAGAAATTCAAACATAGACTAAATTCCATTCTAAAATCCCAGTTGTACTCCAAAAACACTACAAAAGCTATTAACTCGTAAGCTATCCCAGTCCTTACTTACTCATTTGGTATTATCAACTGAACCAAAACTGAAATAAAAAATCTACAACGGGTTATTAATGTCACTATGTCGAAAGCACCACCCACGTGCATGTATACAACGACAAATTCTTCCTCGAGCTGAAGGTGGTAGAGGTATTATTAACATCCAGAACCTGCACAACAAACAAATAACAACATTAAGACCATATTTACACACAAAAGCTGAAACATCATCTTTGCACCAATCAGTAGTTCGATTGGATATAAACTCACACCACTTAATTTAATAGATTCCAATAAAAACAATGAAAAACAGACAGATAGACAGACATTAGTGAACGAATGGACCCGTAAGTCTCTCGGAAGTCACCACCACAACTTGAGTCAACCCACCGTCGACATACAGGCGTCGAACGAATGGCTCAGCCGAGGTGAACTCTTTCCAGAGACTGAAGGGTTCATGGTTGCCATTCAAGACCAAGTGATAGAGACGCGCAATTATCAGAAATATATCATGAAGCAACGTAACTTAACAACGGACATGTGTCGAAGATGCAACAGCGCTTCTGAAACAATCCAGCACATCACGGGGGCCTGCAAAGCGATCGCACATGAGAAGAAATTCTACCAAAACTTATCTAAAACGACAATGAACCACACAACACCGCTTGGGTCAAATAACGACCAAAACAACACGCCGGACCCGGTAGAATTAAGACAGTTTTGGGCTAATATTTGGGAGAATCCTGTAGAGTATAGAAACGACGCTGTATGGGTAAAGAGAGAGCAAATAAAGTATTCTGACATGGTATCTATGGAGTACGAGAGCGTCCCCATTGAAGTATTCCAAAATGTATTGAGAGCTACGCATAATTGGAAGGCACCAGGGTCTGACCACATTCACAACTACTGGTATAAACAATTTACAGCGACACATCCATATCTTTATAATCATGTCAATTACTTTATAAAGAAAACCCCAATCAATGCCTCTATATATCACATCTGGAACTACGCACATGATCCCTAAAGATAAAAACGATTTAGGCAACCCAGCAAAATATAGACCTATTACTTGCCTCCAAACCTTATATAAAGTTATTACAGCCTGCTTGTCTCAACTGATCTACAACCACGTTGAATGTAGAAACATATAAGTATCATTAAACACTTGCCCTTGAAATTGCATGCAATAGAGTAGGTAGTGCTAGCCATAAATAAATTAAACTTGACCGTTCAAGAAACAGTGTATAATTCACAAAAGTGATCGATTAGCCCCACTCTGTCGATTTAAGGGTCCGCTTATCGTTTATAATAAACTATATTGAAATAAAATTAAGAAAGAGCTTTCAAAGAATAACTACGTTTTAAAACCATTATCATTATAGTAAAATGTATATGTATATTTTATATATATATTACTAAGTTATTTAAAGCCCGTAAGTAGTAATTCGTACAACTTATTTCAGTCAAGATAAACTTATACCACTGCTTCAGAAGGAACATATTATGTACATATATCATACATCTTAAATTCCCTGGAAGTTTATCTATTAAAATAATTAACTTAACACTAGGTACATACCTACATACAATAATAAAAACAAACAAGAACCTATTAAAGTGTATAATGCCAATAGAGTGAGTATACTAAATTATATAGGTATAGTGATCATCACTTATTGTTATCAATCTTGTATTGCATACGTACGTACACCTAGAGTAGAGAGTTTAACATAATAAAATTAAAAGAAATAACGCGTTATACTTAAGTGACACACAAGAGCCAACTAGAACTAACAAAATACTTGACTAGTAAATTAACTTTTCATTAAGAGAATCGTTGATTACCGCCAAATATATGTTAAATATTTAGCCGGAATTAAACGATTTTTATAACAGCAATTTAGATGAACTTGAATTAATAATAAGCAATAAAAATTTATTAAAAATGAGCTTTACGTGCTTTTTTTAACGTAAAGTCTTCTGTATTTATGTCCTGAGGAGCTTGATTTAGGTTAAGTTCTTCCGAGCCCAGCATTACTGCAGGCATTAAAAAGGTATATTTTTGCGCTAGATTTTGCAGCTGTTGAAATCGATCACGAATTTCAGCAATCACTCTGTCTACTGAAGTGAACATTGTTCGCCTCAGTTAATTCTCGTACGATATGCTTCCTCCTGATTCGTCTTGGGGGTTCAAAAGAAATTCCAAGTTGTTCGCATAAACTTTTAGAATATTGGAGAGCTCCGTTTACCAATTCCTCTCGATTTTCTAGTAAAAAGGTCTGTAAAGCATCTATTTTCTGAGCACATTGGTGTATATTCAGACCCTCGGTTTGCAAATACTTTTGAGAATCATTAACCTCACGCAGTACCGGATACCAGAAGCCGAAGTACCTAACTTAAAAATGAAAATGAATGCATAGCGACTAATAAACTTCCTGCATCTGTACGTGTGTTCAAACTTTCATTTGGCTCAATTAGTTTTTCCAATGCAGTCAAAGTTTCTTTGTAATTATCTAAGTATTTTTTACTTTTTCCAAATTAATAAATTGGCGCTTCCTGCCGCCCCGTTTCGTATGGCGCCTGGGGCCATGGCCCCCACCGCCCCCTCAAGCCCCCCTCACTGCCTCTACAGGTCGCATTCTCAACTGATTCTTGTGCAAATTTGAACAAGTTTGTGAGCAAGTTCTAAAACCATATAGTTTTTTTTTTTTTGGAAAGTTTTCAAAATGGCGGAGATATGGGGGGGGGTTGAAAACGTAAAAAGTTATATATCCCCCCATATCTCCGCCATTTTGAAAACTTTCCATAAACTGAATCGAGAAAAAAAAACTATCGAGGTTTATAGTAGTAGTATAGATAATAGTATCATCTATACTACTACTATAAACCTATTATAGTAGCGAGGTTAAAATAACATAATACTTAAACACAAAATAAACAGAGAAAAAAAATAATCGGTAGTAAAACTGCGGAATGGATTAATTAAAATACATTTTATTTTTCTGCTATTTGTTTGTGCAAGCAATTTTTGATTTAATTTAACAATTAATTTGTATATAAATTCTGTTAACTATCACTACCTACATGGTTATAAAATACCTACGGTACCTACGTAACGTGGTATGAACGTCAACAGGACCTCATTCACCTACGTTCTAATGCGAGTATGTTACATAACAATCGAATAAAATGTAATAAAGTACCAAAATTATATTTTGAACACGTTACATATTCGCAGAGGTAGTTTTTGTAATTGCATTCGAAACAGTTATAACTGTTATATGTAACTACCTAGCAAACTAATAAACAATAAGTCAATTTTTACCTGCTTATAATTGGTCGTATCGAAATGAACACAGTTATTGGCTACTACAGCTATTCTTTATTGGCGGATGCGTAACGAATGAAATTCCTATATTTTGAATAAAATAATATAATGAGTAGGTAGTAGGTAACAAGTATTTAAAGTAAAAGTTATAATAAAACATTAATTTCAACCTACTGCAAAAAAATAAAATAAAATTAAATTAAATTAAATTGTATAGGTATGCCACGATAAAAATCCTCTATTGTTTTGTTGACTTATTGACACTAACAGTTATGTTTATATTTGTTTTAGAATTATGCTGATATAGATAAAGAGTTGCAGAATCGCCACAAGTGCTACAATAAAAAACGGCTGACTTGCCAACCGTTAATTATAAACGTTGGCACTCCTGCAGGGCCTGGCGCTTATTATGTGGCAATAGACGACATCAAATTCAGGTTTGATTTGATGACAAAAGCTGTTGACGTTTGCTTCAAGTCCTTTATGGTTTTGAATTAAGCATATCCTAAAGAATGTGAACAGTTGTGGCTTTTTGTTCAGCAATACTTTTATGACATTCAACTGCCAACCGACAAAAAATTCAGTCAAGTAACAAATTTTATGAAACGATTGCAGGAGTAAAGCACTTAATTATTTGATTTGTCTGTTGGGAGTCGAATGTCTATTCCCAACTTTTTTAATACGACAATGTGGCGTTGTTCCATTTGTTTTTGCGAGTTTGATACTTCTAAAGTACCTACTTATTCTGCATTTTCAAATCATACATTTGAATCTATCACAAGATTCTACGTATTGTTGTGGTCAAAATAATTGTAACAGAGTAGGTATATACCAATGCTAAAAGTTTTCGGAAGCACTTGCATACACATTCTTCCGAAACCTATAATGATTCAAAACACATTAGCTGTTGCTTCAATCAACCGGGTAGATTCTGACGACGTCATTAAGTCTTATAACACTTTTAGTCCTGAAAAAAAACAGCCTAAACATGACAATAACTTGAACCTACAAACATTGAACAGCTCTTTAGAACACTTAACTACATGGTTATATGGTCATAGTGAATTAAATAGAAAAACAGCCAATGATATTATTGCACACATAACACAGGAGGTTACTCAACCAATTAGGTCAATTTTATCTGAACATGTTTTACTCCATGTTAGTGAATCGCCAATAAATTCATACCTAGGTAAAATTTCTGAGATTTGCAAGAACCCTTTTAAAAATCTGTCAACAGAACATAATCTTTTCAAAAAATTGGAAAATAAGGGGTATTTTATTTTTCCGCGAAGTTTTGTTATTGATGATTCTATAAGCACAACACATACAAAGGCGTTAGTGCCTCTGCTTCCAAAAAAAAAACCAGAATTATTATATCTCTAGCAAAAACTCTTTTTGAAAAGCCAGACGTGTATGATGCTGTTACACAATATATGCAGGAATTACTATCTGATACAAGCCCACCTATTTCGAACATTATACAGTCAAGTTATTGGAAAAATAAAATCCACGATGATTTGGGATCTAAAGATGTTATTATTCCATTGTATATTTACTTTGATGACTTTGAGTGTGGAAACGCATTAGGAAGTCATGCAGGAAGCCAGTCTATTGCGGATACCTATTGCCAAATAGCTTGTCTTCCACCGCAGTACTCTGCTATGTTAGAAAATATATTTGTGCTAATGCTTAACTATTCCCGTGACAAGTCATTTGGCAATGGGATTATTTTTCGTGAACTTGTGAAAGATCTAAATATTTTGGAAAATGAAGGTGTACATATTAAGCGGCCTAACGGTTCAGTTAAATTGTATTTTAAGCTGGCTTTAATCGTAGGTGACAATCTCGGATTGAATACTGTTCTAGGTTTTACTCAATCTTTTTCAAGTAATTATTATTGCAGAATTTGTAAGAGTCATAAAAGTTCTATGAATAGAGAATGTAAACAGAATGATCAATTGCTACGCACTCGAGAAAATTATAAGAGTGACGTCCTTTTAAATGACCCACGCAAGACGGATGTTCGCGAAGAATGTGTGTTCAATTCTATATCTTCATTTCATGTAACTGATAACATAAGTGTTGATAGTATGCACGATGTCTTTGAAGGAGTTTGCCATTACGATTTATGTCATATAATCTTGTATTACATTGATAATGTTAACTTATTCGATTTAAATACTCTCAACAATCGTATCCAAATGTTTAATTACTCACCTCGTATAAATATTCCAGGAAAAATCAAAAGGGAACATTTGTTAAATAAAAGGTTACATAGTGCTTCGGAAATGATGACATTATTTTTTTTTACCACTTATTGCTGGCGATTTAGTACCTGATGATGACGTTGTTTGGAATTTTCTTTTAATTCTTGTCCAAATTGTGGAAACCATTTTAGAACGAAGTGTCAATGAACAATCAATACGCCATTTAGAATCATTGATTGCAGAACATAACATCGAGTATGTTAATTTGTTTAAAGATACTTTGAAACCGAAACACCATTTCTTGGTTCACTATCCACATGTTATGCGAATGGTAGGTCCACTCAGAAATTTGTGGTGTATGCGGTTTGAAACTAAGCATAAAGCACTTAAAAGTTCAGCCAATAACACTGCTTCTAGAAAAAACTTACCTTACACTTTAATGGTAAAGGAACAGTTAAACATAGCAAATAGAATGCAAAGTGGACAAGTATTAAAGAATTACCTTAACTCCGCCCAGCGCATATGAGTTTTATATGGTGAAATACATACTTCACTCGTCAGTCGATGATGTGCATTTATTATGTGTAACAGTTACTTGTTTAGGATTTAATGAACATCTAAGATCTTATCAACTAGATGTTGGTGAAGTAGGTCACGATTGGACAGTAATTGATGTCTCGGATATAATTGTATTTCCTTGCACTCCACATACTTTGTCAAATGGAGATACCTACTGTAGGGTACGATATATCTAACATACTGGGTATCCCTGCGAGTAGTATCAATTGGAAGTCATAAGTAGATATTTATAATTTATAAACACATCTGTAGTTTCAATATCACGTTGCAAATGTTTTCAGTAATTGACGTAGTAGTAAATATATTTTGTGGGCATGCTATTTTTAGGATATTATTATAAAGACTCAAAATCATCCGAGTGTGACCTATTCTGGAGACTTTTAATTGACACTACTATTTGGTACATCCTATACAATTGTTTATAAAGTTAAATACTTAACCAATAGTACTTCATATAGTGGATAAGAGTTATTTTTTTATGTAAATAAAACAACTGATTAATATGTACCTACTGAAGTTTTTTTTGTTTTCCTTATGATTAGTTTATTTTATCTTTGAATAGGTATGTAGATAGGTAGATGCGTAGGTACTCTAAGAGTCGTATTTTTAATTAATGTTATGCTGTTTATACCAGAATTGTTTTTTTTTTGTAATGCAGCTGTTATTTTATGTTTTATTTCACCTAATATTGTGTGCTTGAAGTAACAAATTTTTTGGGCAGAGCATTTTCTGAAAATTTTCTATGCTCTATCCCAACCCAAAAGTTTGTTACTTTTACAAACTTTTAATGTTTATTGAATTTCTTTGGTATTATTGTTGGACCAACATAAAAAGCGGTTGAATTACTGTTTTAATAATACTAGTAAAAGCTGTTTATTTCAACCAATATTACCTGTTAATGTAATAAAATCTGTTTGTTGACATTATTTCGGTATTTCGGTAGGACTACGTATAAAGCGGTTAATAGTTATGTTTAATAATACTGATAAAGCTGTTTATTTAAACGAATATTGTCTGTTACAGGTGTAAATGTTCAGGTAGGGCTTACTAAATAAAACAGTTAAGCCATGCCCAGAGCGCGAGCCATCGAGGCACATTTTGTTGTGTTTTTTGCTCATCACAGCTGTATATGCAGCTGACCAACACTTATTGGGAAAGTACCTAATGACTATTCGACGACACTACTAAGATTGACTAACCTATCAATGCTTATATCAATTGAAACACGTGTCTCTTTCTAGTGGCGAATACAGTCATTGCTTTCCCAATAAGTGTTGGTCAGCTGCATAGACAGCTGTGATGAGCAAAAAACACAACAAAATGTGCCTCGATGGCTCGCGCTGTGGGCATGGCTTAGCTGTTTTATTTAGTAAGCCCTACCTGTAACAGACAATATTCGTTTAAATAAACAGGTTTATCAGTATTATTAAACATTACTATTAACCGCTTTATTCGTCAGTCCAACCAAAATCCCGAAGTGATTTCAACAATCAGATTTTATCACTTAACATACAATATTGGTTAAATAAACACTTTTTACTAGTATTATTAAACAGTAATTCAACTACTTTATTAGTTAGTCCAACTAAAAACAAAGTAATTTGAACAAACATTTTCAGTTAGCCCTACACAAAGAATTTGTTAGTTTAACAGACAATATTGGTTAAAATAAACCGCTTTTACTAGTATTATTCAACAGTAATTCAACCGCTTTATTAGTAAGTCCAACTAAAGTCAAAGTAATTTGAACAAACATTTTCAGTCAGCCCTACCCAAAAAAATTGTTAGGTTAACAGACAATATTGGTTGAAATAAACAGCTTTTACTAGTATTATGAAACAGTAATTCAACCATTTTATTAGTTAGTCAAACTAAAGTCAAAGTAATTTGAACAAACATTTTCAGTTAGCCCTACACAAAGAATTTGTTAGTTTAACAGACAATATTGGATTAATATAAACAGTTTTTATTATTCAACAGTAACTCAACCGCTTTATTTGTTGGTCCAACCGAAATCAGAAAGTAATTTCAACAAACATTTTCAGTAATCCCTACAAAAAGAGTTTGTTAGTTTATCAGACAATATTGGTTAAATAAACAGTTTTTACTAGTATTCATAAACAGTAATTCAACCGTTTTATTAGTTAGCCCAACTAAAGTCAAAGTAATTTGAACAAACATTTTCAGTTAGGCAAACAACAAACAATATGGTTGAAAGAAACAGCTTCACTAGTATTATTAAACAGTTATTCAATTGCTTTATTAGTTTGTCCAATCAACATCATGCAGTAATCACAACAAACATTTTCATTAAGCCCTACAAAAAGAGTTTGTTAGTTTATCAGACAATATTGGTTAAATAAACAGTTTTTACTAGTATTCATAAACAGTAATTCAACCGTTTTATTAGTTAGCCCAACTAAAGTCAAAGTTATTTGAACAAACATTTTCAGTTAGGCAAACAACAAACAATATGGTTGAAAGAAACAGCTTCACTAGTATTATTAAACAGTTATTCAATTGCTTTATTAGTTTGTCCAATCAACATCATGCAGTAATCACAACAAACATTTTCATTAAGCCCTACAAAAAGAGTTTGTTAGTTTATCAGACAATATTGGTTAAATAAACAGTTTTTACTAGTATTCATAAACAGTAATTCAACCGTTTTATTAGTTGCCCAACTAAAGTCAAAGTAATTTGAACAAACATTTTCAGTTAGGCAAACAACAAACAATATGGTTGAAAGAAACAGCTTCACTAGTATTATTAAACAGTTATTCAATTGCTTTATTAGTTTGTCCAATCAACATCATGCAGTAATCACAACAAACATTTTCATTAAGCCCTACAAAAAGAGTTTGTTAGTTTATCAGACAATATTGGTTAAATAAACAGTTTTTACTAGTATTCATAAACAGTAATTCAACCGTTTTATTAGTTAGCCCAACTAAAGTCAAAGTAATTTGAACAAACATTTTCAGTTAGGCAAACAACAAACAATATGGTTGAAAGAAACAGCTTCACTAGTATTATTAAACAGTTATTCAATTGCTTTATTAGTTTGTCCAATCAACATCATGCAGTAATCACAACAAACATTTTCATTAAGCCCTACAAAAAGAGTTTGTTAGTTTATCAGACAATATTGGTTAAATAAACAGTTTTTGCTAGTATTCATAAACAGTAATTCAACCGTTTTATGAGTTAGCCCAACTAAAGTCAAAGTAATTTGAACAAACATTTTCAGTTAGGCAAACAACAAACAATATGGTTGAAAGAAACAGCTTCACTAGTATTATTAATTAGTTATTCAATTGCTTTATTAGTTTGTCCAATCAACATCATGCAGTAATCACAACAAACATTTTCATTAAGCCCTACAAAAAGAGTTTGTTAGTTTATCAGACAATATTGGTTAAATAAACAGTTTTTGCTAGTATTCATAAACAGTAATTCAACCGTTTTATTAGTTAGCCCAACTAAAGTCAAAGTAATTTGAACAAACATTTTCAGTTAGGCAAACAACAAACAATATGGTTGAAAGAAACAGCTTCACTAGTATTATTAAACAGTTATTCAATTGCTTTATTAGTTTGTCCAATCAACATCATGCAGTAATTACAACAAACATTTTCATTAAGCCCTACAAAAAGTGTTTGTTGCTTTAACAGACAATATAGGTAGTAATAAACAAATTTATACGTATTATTAATCACTAATCCAACCATATTTTTAGTTTGTCAAACGAAAATCTTTGTAAATTCAACATATTTTACAGTATGCGTCACTAATACGTTTGTTACATTAACAGACTAATTAGTAGCAACAAACAGCTGTACTAGTATTATCAAACAGTAATACTACCACTTTTTAGTTGATCTAACCAAAACCTCAATGTTAATTAAATTAATATTTTGTTATTTTACCCAGAGCTATTGTTATTTGAACATACTTTTTATGTCAAATTTAACAACACTATTGGTTAGAAGTTGAAGCTGCTATTAATATCACATAATAACATAGTAGTAAGTACTATAACAATCAATAGATCCAACAAACATTTTCGTTAAGTTTTACCCAAAGATAAAGAAAGATTTTTGTTCAATAGTACAACAATAGTAGTATTTTTTAACATTAAATTTGTATTTATAACATAACATCTTTGGTAGCTTCAACAAGAACCAGCAGTAAAAAATGGTTTTTACGTAGAATAATTGGTAAATGGCTATTGAATAAAATGAATAAAAATTACGAAATTATCAATGGTGAATACAACAAATATGAATTTGTTGTACCAACCAAATTCAACCCAATGTATTTGTAGAACGAAAAATTGGTAAATATGAATTGGTTGTAGTTAGTAAGAATTATTGTTATTGTTACCAAATAACAATTGTATTACTCAATTTTTTAGTAAATATTACTATTTCTAAGTGTTACAATAACAAAGTCATATTTATTAACACATTCACTGCCACTGACACGCCTCGCGTGTTCAGGCTAATCTAAGTCTCTACGCCAAGAACACGCCAGGCGTGTTTTGAATGTTTCGGTTATATTTCCAAAACTAGGCCAGATTTTCTGTTCAAATTTTTAGTGCATCATTTTTAAAGGATAGGCTATGGCATATTGAAGCGGTTCCCTAAAAAAACTAGTTAGATTTTTTTACGAAAAATAGGTATTTTGTAGTGCCGAGAACACGCTAGGTGTGTTCACTTACTGAAGCTACCCTTAGGTTCCCAAACTTTTTTATTCTTTTAAATGCTTCGCTAATTTCAGAGTTATAAGCTTGCGATATGAGATTTTTAACCAGTATTTGATGACAAAACGGAATGTCATAATTTATCGAACCGTTGTTTTTACCGTATACAGTACTGTGTCATGTATGAATAAATAATAAATAAATAAATAATGCCGGACATTTCACACAGCACCATCTGGCCCCAAAGTAAGCAGAGCTTGTGTTATGGGTACCACATGACTGATATACTACTTATATGAAGTCGCTTATACAACTCCATACGCCATCAATGAAAAAAAACGTACCTATCCGATGTATATCTTTATATAATTATACATACACACACAGTGACATACACACGTATAGTAAAATTATCTCTATTATATTAAAATCAATTGATGTTCGTTTGTCTCGCTAAAAATTTTGTTATCATTAATATCTTCCGTTTCCGGTACAAATTTAACTTTTCTGAAAAAAAGATAAGAAATCAATTTATTTCATTTGAATATTTTGAATTTAATTCATACTTATGTAATTAGTAAGGCCAATCAACCAACATTACGATAATACGAGATAAATAACGTAAACAAACTTTCTGCAGTTCAAAGCTTTTTATCGGTTTAATAATTTAGATGAATTCACTCATATAAGACTGAAAATATGTTTAAATATGATTGTCACTCAATATATTATTAAAAAAAATGTACTTGCACTGTTAACAATGCCAATGTTACAGTTCACAATAAAACTTTATTCATTTATGCATGGGAATTTTAGTAAAAAAAGTTTGAGAACCTTGAATTACGTTATAATAAATTTACTTACTAAAATCTGTTTTTCTAAGCAATGCCGCGAGCACGCCTAGCGTGTCCGCGGTTTTATACGGTGGCATCTCGATAAACTTCAAGAAAATCGTGGTGGCAGTGAATGAGTTAAAGTAACAAATTTCTTGATTGGCGCTATATTGACAAGTAGTTTCGGTTGGTTTTCGGTTGGTTCAACCGAAGTTTTCTCTCAGTGTAGGTACTATTTAAAAACACATGTTAATATATTAATTGAAGTATGTACGTACCTAGTTAATATTAATATAGTGACAGTATCATTTTGATATTATACTTGTAAATACAGGATATTTTGTAACAGACAAAATAGAAAGCTACCTACTTACTTTTGAAATCGATAATCGGGTCAATAATCGCGAAGAACATCGTTACATCATCTCTTAGCTACATCGTTTCAACTCGATTTGAGCGATGGAACGATTGACATTACATTTGACAATCGATGACGTACTCCTCCATTGTGTGTGTATGTGTGTGTCTCTGTGTGTGTGTCTCTCTGTGTGTGTGTGTGTGTGTGCATGTGTGAGAGAGTGTGTGTGCATGTGTGAGAGAGTGTGTGTGTGATGGTGTGTGTGTGTGTGAGAATGTGAATGTGTGTGTGATGAGTGTGCGTGGGTGTGCGTGTACAGTGAGGTTTGGCTGATCTGTAACACAAGTTACACAAACCTATCTCATCAGTCTCTTGCTAAACAGGTCACCATTTGCAATACGCACCAGAGAGAGCACTGTCCATAACAGACGATACGATCATTAATTTGATAACAACGGTCAGTCTGCATGAATTTGATGTAGTACTTTTCAACGACTTTATCGTTTCGATATATCGAAATCGGTTCCCGGAACTATTTATTTTTGTATGCAACTTAAGTTCTAAATTATAAATATAATTTGGTATAATTTGGTTTTAGTTCTTGTTCTTCAAAACGATTCATCGATACTTGTTTGAAAATAGAACAATACGGTTTGTAGCATAACTTCGAGTAGAGGTTAACATTTGACAGGATTATTTTTTATAGTCTTGTGAAGCAAACATTGCGCTCTTATATTATTTACTAGCTGGTGCCCGCGACGTCGTCTGCAGAGGATAAGTACTTTGAGTAGCTTATTTTCTTTTCCAAGGTCCTATCTATCTTTATACCAAAATTCATCAAAATTATAGTAAGGTATCGTTATATTTTATATGCCTATGTGTTATTCTGATGTTAAGCTATATTATTATTAAGTTTCTTTAAAATCCATTCAGTAGTTTTTGCGTGAAAAAGTAATAAACATACATATAGACTTTCGCGTTTATAATATTATTAAGGATTTATCTCGAGTTATTTCCAATTTTATTAGTGATTTTGGTGTTTTTCTTTAAGAGTTATTAACTCGGGGGATAAATAATTGGAAAGCTTTTCGTTTCTTTGTGATTCGAGCAAAAATAATACGTATAATTATTTTATATGCATGGCACCATTATATATAAACTAGCTACTACCGACCCGCCCCGGCTTCGCACGGGTGCAATGCTGATACTAAATATACCACATAACGTCTAATGTGATTAAAAACCTCTAAAATTAGCAGTGTTTATCTACCATATTATGCATTTATTATACATATAGGTAAACCATCCTCTATCTATTAAAAAAAACCGCATCGAAATCCGTTTCGTAGTTTTAAGGATCTAAGCATACATAGGTACAGACAGACAGCGGGAAGCGACTTTGTTTTATACTATGTATGTGATAATAAAAACGACAAGATACTCATTTGTGACATCATAACTATTAAAAATATTATACACACTTGACATTGGCAAAATTTACATTAATACGACACATGCCATTAACGAAGAACTTTTGACAGATGTTGGGAGACGTTTCTAAGTAAGGCTGAATGTTGTGGAAAAGAAAAATAATGTAATTTGGCTGGATTGCTCAAACCTTTGCTGCTTCGTAGCGTACCTACCATAATAAATTTTAGTTCATGCAGCAAAATGTTACTTAGTACACATAACGATAAAACAGAAAATAGGTTCCTACTGTAAAAACGGTAGGGAGTGTTATATCGTTCTACGCAATCTAAAATCTCAACATCATGATTGGTCAGAAGAAATAATTTCAGAATTCTATTCCAAATGTGGAGATAACCTCATCTAACTAGAAATATACATGGCAGGTAAGACCCGTTTCAATAAAGAAACAAATTTTAAAAAGGAATTTTAGTCATGTCCTCTCACACTACACTAATTGCATTATTATTCGAGTGAGAGAACAAATAAAACGGCCATTTAAGATTCGCTTCATTATGAAAAAGAGCGTCGATACGATGAATCGAAACGATATTATCGTGAAGAGTTCGTCGAATTCATTTCATTTTAGTCATAATCTAGAGGTGTTGATTAAAACTGCGGAAAATCCTAGGAAAGTTAACTCAATAATGAAATTACTTTTACAATTCTCATTTAAAATCGTTAGTCTGATTTGGACTTTTTTCTAAGCAAAATAAGATCGATAATATATTAGAAAATTTTGACTAGTCTGGCGAATTTACAGAATCAGGGCCAATGACCTTTGGTTAAACAAATTTTCTTGATCGGCTAGGAACACTCAAAATAAAATCACCTTTGAAACAAAAAAAACTAAATCAAAATCCGTTGGGTAGCTTTCATGCCACAGACACACATAGCATTTTGAACATATGTTAAAAACATAAATAGATAAATAAATTGTAAATTTCACAACCTACGCTTGCTATTGTTATTATACTGTTCGTAAATTTCATAAAACATGTCGCGGCAGTTCATTTTGATCTTCATTTTGGAGCACAGTAGAAATACTCCAGACAGTTTGCGGTGAAGTGAGTATATCTCTTCAGGGGGCGGGCAAAGCCGGTGGGTGAGGATCGTCGGCACCAGTGCTTGTATCCGACGGGTAGTCTTCTGCTCGCCGAAATCAAACTCGCCATATTGCGTAAAGACCTCACCCATTATCATAACAGTGTCTACGTGCGTTTCTTCCATTATCTGTAAATTATTTCGATGATTATTAGCCTGTATTATACGCCCCTGTAGATTCTGTTTACAAGAAGATACCAATATTATATATTGGAGAGATGTTCTAAATTGATGTAAAGGATAGTGAACGGTTAATAATGTAGAACGACCTCTGTGGCGCAGTGGGCGAAGGTCCGCCTGGGACGCAAAAGGTTGCGGGTTCGATTCCCGCCACTTAACTAATGTTTGTATAATATAAGTATTTGTCGCTGGTCCAGGTGTCTTTCTATGTACTAGTGGTCGCCCACAGGTCGAAATTCGACCATAATTAATTAATAATTAATGTATTTTTTATGCATAATTTAAAAAAATATATTAGCATTCTGCACTCCTTTTCTATATAAACTATAAGTGTGAAAAGTGCGAAATTTCATACTCCTCCGTCTGCACAATTTTCGTAAAAAGGGGTACAAAGTTTTTGCTTCACGTATTAATATATAGATTTATTTATTATTTATTAATTAGTACGAACATGTCAATAACACTAATTAAAAAAGATCAATACTAGAAACCTTAAATGAAAATACAAATAAAAATATTAACTGGTTGTAAGGTAAGGCATCTATCTAAACCACAGAACAGAAAGAACGATAGAAGTAGTAAGTAGGCGGGGCCCGCGTAACACCTAGTATGCGAAATACCGCGCACTACAAGCTTCGCTCACTTCCGTCGTGTTTGAAGTTTGTCAGGGTAAACGTAACACAAAAAATCATAAAAAAATATAAAATGCTGTATTGTGCTGTTCTGGAATGCAAAAATGATAGCCAAACCAAAAATTTTACAAAAGGGGGAAATTATATCCCCGGTAAGTATTATTTTATTGTTTTAAACGGTTTTATTTAAGTTTTATTTAAAATGCAAAACCGTCAAACAAAAACAGACTATGAATCATACAATTTAAGGTCGCGTTTCTCTTAAACCTCATCTTTCGCTATTCATTTAGGAATGTAACCCTAAAAAACTGAAGAATTTGCTATCGCAAACTTCATCATGAAAATAGTTCCCCTATTAAAAGGTGTATAATTTCTAGTTCATTGTTTTTTTTTTGTTTTAATTATGACTTATTTATTTATTTATTTATTTATTTTTAAGGAAAACCAACAGCTATACACGTTTAACTTAAATAATTACATAAATAACATTACCAATTACATTAGCTCGCACCATATATGAATTCTGTCTATAGTTAGTGGACGCACCTGGAACGTGTAGTGGAGGATTGAATCGGAGTGTTCTACTAGGAGTATTAAAGTATATTTTACTTAAAAGGTCTGGACAATCAATTTTACTAGTTATAATTTTTAGAATGTATAGAAAATCAGCAATGCCCCTGCGATTAACAAGTGGAAGAAAGTGACATTTTTTACACAGCTTTAAATAATTAGAAGAATGATAAGGGGTTCTATCTCTATAGCAAAGATATTTTAAGAAACGCTTCTGAATAGCTTCTATGCGATTAATATAAATATCATAGCACGGGTTCCATATCTGAGACGCATACTCGAGATGACTCCTAACAAAAGTACAATATAATATTTTTAACGTATTTACCTCTGTAAAATTCTTTGAAAGTGATTCTTTGATGACTTAATCTAATGAAACGTTTTAAAAATTACAGACACAAAATTTTTCAACAGAACTATCCTCAACGCCAAAGAAACACAAGCGTGTGATTGTGTTAAAATAAAGAAAAGCTGTTTATTTGGCCCACCACAAATATAACCTGACGTACCCATCGTATTCGTATTTTGATATCCATCAGTAGGTAGGTATAATAATCGATATCGATACATTCGTCTTGTATCCTTTGGCACATCATTAAGGAAGTAGCTATGTTTAGTGGGCAATCAAATAACAGCCATTGCATTATCAATTATATTTCTTGTTGTTAAAGACTAAAACAATTTTTTTTCGCAAAAGCGTCATCTCTTGGTAAGTAGACTTACATTTTAGTACTGTTTAATTTATAGAGTTTTGAACCATGTTCTGATGGTACTAAGGTATTAGGTTATATCAATAACATTTGTTTTATGGTTTTGTCATTTTTAACGTTCTTTTTCAGCCAATTATAACTTATATTTCTAAGTGTGTTTGTTTCTACATGTGTGAGTTTAGCTACATTGGTTCTCCTTATAAAAAGTCATCATGCTATTTCTATTGTTCTTTCTGTTCTGTGATCTACACACTCAAACATAATTCTTCTTCTGTTCTACTTCTCACAGAATCTCAGACATTCAGATAGAATCACCTTCCATCCGCCCGCAAACACACCACATTCTGGGCTCTCATTCAAGAGGGCATTTAGAGCAGAAAGAGTACGTGCAATGGGAGGCTGTGCGTACGCAACCGTGCGAGAAGAAGGTTCCTGGAACAGTCGGTGCTTTCTGATACTGCAATAGTTGTTGGGGACGTAGAGCCTCGCCAAGTCATCATGGAGATTTATTTATTATTTATTAATTAGTACGAACATGTCAATAACACTAATTAAAAAAGAACAATACTAGAAACCTTAAATAGATAAACTATTGTCCTAATAGATAAGCCGTCCCGTTCGCGACTGGTCGGCGTGAATTAAAAAATATATCTGATTGTAAATCTAAACCATTCTCGAATCCACTTGAACACACACAAAATGGAGGAGGAAAAGGAGTTTAATTACAAACATACGCACAGAAGATCTATATGTATAATAACAATATTAGCCTACTCAATATCGTCGGCTAGCTGTATCCAAAAGTGTTGATTGAAAGAGTTGTGAAAGATACCGATGAACCGCAAATATTAATATTAATATTGCTATACTAATGTACCCGCGAATTTAATTTTACCTTAATATTTTTTACATTACAATATCTTTATAAATCAAAACATATCTCAATATAATTTTTATAATACAATATAATGTACCCAAGAACTGGCTCCTATCTGGCTCAGCGTATCTTGCCATTCAACGTGGCAATGCCGCCAGTGTTATCGCTGCCCTCTGGCGGTGTCTGGATGAGCTATCTATAGATCGTTTTAAACGGTCCTTAGATAGCTCAACTGTTTCACTCGTATTTTATATTATTCTGTACATTTCTGTAATTATTTCTGTCAATAAAAAACCATGTAGTTCTTATACATATAATATTACAAGTACCTGGATTACCGAGCTTAACTCGGTATAAAACACGGATAAAACGATGCTTTCTAATAATGAAACCTAGCTAGATCGATTTATCGCCCCCGAAACCTCCTGCATACTAAATTTCATGATAATCGTTGGAGCCGTTCCCGATATTTCGATTATATATATACATATATAGAAGAATTGCTAGTTTAAGATATACGGAGTAGGCTTTTTCCTTGTGATGCATAGCCAATAATTTTTTGGCTAAAACTCAAAAGGTCTATTACGCTTATGTGCATTTGGAAAGGCCTATGACAAATGTTAGGAATTATACCTTCTTATCGTGTCACTAGTTATTTCTAACCAGTGTGGTGAAAGGATTAAAGTGCGCCTCGAAGGCTCCTTTCGTGAACTTAGGTAAGCCTTAATGTAAGCTCTCGACCTTGCCGACGGGACCCGCAGGAAAGACGAATCAGTAAATGCGGTGTCGGTTCGGTTGCAGGTGCATAACGGCTGGCACCGAGCCGGGCTTGTTTCAAGTTTTACATCTCTATTGCTAGCTCTTCAGTTAGTCAGCAGGGGCACTAATCCCCAAATATAGGAATTATATTAAAACACAGGATGCCTAACGCTATCTGTGTTTATTTACGTGTATTTATAACTGAAAATATAAAGAATTTCATGTTGTGCTAGCAAACAAATTAGGAACGGCTATCTTACAAACATGAGAAAAAGAAAGGACGCGAGACCTTCAAGGATTGGGCGTCCGCCGTGGAAAACTTGCTAGTCTTGGAAGGCGCGGAAAGTACTCAGGCAGTAGCAGCAACGGCAGAATTAGAAGCACGAGCTAAGTTGATTTTGAAGTAGTAGCACGAGCTAAGTTGATATTGACTATTGATCCATCATTATTTGATTTGATAAAGGAGACAGATACCACGAAGGAATTGAGAAAGTAAGCAGTGAGGAATTAACTATGATCGGTACTGTCAACGTTTGGTGTAAACAGCAACCTAGTTCCAGCTTTAAAATCTCTCTATGGGGGTCCCAGGGCTTGAGTTAGGATACATAAGAGTCATACATTGAATAGTTTAACATTGAAAAGGGTGTTAAACAGGGATGCGTAGCGTCTGTTTAATATATTCATGGAAATGTTTGCAAAAGTTATTCATCAAATAAACAAATAATCCTAGACATTTCACACAGCATCATCTGGCCCCAAAGTTAGCAGAGCTTGTGTTATGATGACAGGTACCAGGTACCACATGACTCATATACTACTCATATACTTTTTTTGTAAATACATATTTACATAAATTATACATAGAAACACCCAGACCTGAGACAAATACTTGCAGATTATACAAACATTTGTGTCATCGGCAGATATGTGGCAGGATATGGTAACATATATGCATAAAGGTCTTGAGAAAAAGTGTATAATAATTATATTGCCATTATATATATATATATATAAATATATATATTTAATATACATTATATATATATATATATATATATGTAATTATATTGCATTTCACACAGCATCATCTTGCCTAGTCCAGGGGAAAAAATCATATTTATTGACTCTGTGCTTTACTTCAGACTCTATTTAGTGAGAAATTTCATATTTTTTGTGACTATAATTGGACTCTATCTAGTAAAAATAAACGTTTTACCGACTTTGTAACTTTAGATTATACCTGTGAGAAATTCTATATACATCGGCATTGGGACTAGTGCAGTGGGAAATTTCATATATGTCAACTTTGTCACTACTTTTTTACGTTTTTGAGAAACTTAATATTTTACGACTTTATGATTTATTTTAAACTTCAGTCAGAGAGAAATTTTATATTTATCGACTTAGTGACTTACTTTAGACTCTAGTCCTGTGAGAAATTTCATATTTATCGACTTCTTCAGAACGGCGTCGCGGTCGTTCTCGGAAGCCGACTTGATGATCTCAATGTACTGGTCCATAAACTCCTGAGAATATTCACGCGTCGCACCAAAGTCAAGTAGCACTACCTGAAATTAATTCACATTTTACTATTTGATTATACATCTAAGTAAAAGATTGACTATAGAAGCGCACCGTGTTCTCGATAAAGGACTTATTTACTTTTTGTAGTCGAAACTTAGAAATGTATTTTTTTTATTAACACTCTACGACGTTTTATGTACTTTTATGCGAAGCCGCGGATGTAAGCTAGTTTATAACATTAGGAAGTCAAGTTCACAGCTTCAGTACCTGTTTGGTGGTAGTGTTGTAAAAGAAATTAGCCCAGTTCGGGTCTGTCTGCATGCATTTGAAGACAAACATCTCTCTGAGACAGAGCCGCATTATTTTGTCCGCGATGTCGAGCCTCGTCTCGTACGGCGCATCGAATAGTTTGTCCAGCTGTGTCCCGTCTATCAGCTCGGTGGTGATAACTTCGGGGGCGCAGAGCTCGTCTGGAAGGAGACGCTGCAGTTCAAAATACGGAGTTCACTGAGCCTTCTAATGAAAAAACAAATAAACTCACTACTTTATTTGTTATATATTATATATTTGTTATATACTTTTTATATATTATATATAACATCTCAGAGGCACGTACAAACATTATATTAGGCTCAAGCCCACGCTTTGTATAGTAGTTCGATTTCTGTGATTGACTTATAGAAATACTAATTAGCGACTAACACCTTTTTTTAGATTCTAGGATGTGCCGGTTTCTTCAATTTTTTTTCCAAAACAGGCATTGAACAATAACAATTTTTGAAAGGAAATATTTATTGGTACACGTTTAAGTTCAAGCCCACGACCTTATCGTCTGATCTTAAGGCCCTTGCTTGCTACCACTACACCACCACTACACCACCAATTCAAGTTCTTTTAATTAAGACATCTACCAAGTATCTAGACCAAGTTGACATTCTACATTAAAAAAATCATATCATTACTTCACCTTTAGAAATATAGAAATTAGTTAGCCATAAGAATAAAAAAATCGAAATTTCGTTTACTTGGATGACATATTTTAGCTTTTCCAGCTATTTTGTTTTAAAAAGCAAACTACTGAACCGTTTTTGATGAAATTTCTATGGGACCAATACAACCAAATTGAGAGCCTCATCCTTTTTTGAAGTCTGTTAACAAAATGTATGGAAATTGAAACGATAAAACAAAACAAACACAAGTATAAATTTGAAAACTCCCGATACAAAAAAATACATATAACTAAACCTATTCATTGTGACCATTCCAATAAGCCCAAACACCTCTGCTATAAGTGGTGTGGAAAAGGGTATCCTGCAGTTTCCTAGTTATGTTGCAGATACAGATTTTTTAATACATCAGACCTGAGGAAGTTGCTCAGATTCCTTCATCAACTAGAATAGAGCTGATCTTCAAATGGCTGAACAGATTGTCTTGAATAGAACACATCACTACATAGTATAAAATAAAGTCGCTTCCCGCTGTCTGTCTGTCCCTATGTATGCTTAAATCTTTAAAACTACGCAAAGGATTTTTATGCGGTTCTTTTAATAGATAGAGTGATTCAAGAGGAAGGTTTATATGTATAATACATGTATAGAATAGTATAGTAGAGAAACACTCATAATTTCAGAGGTTTCTAATCACATTAGACACTCTATAGTAGATTTAGTATCAGCAAGGCACCCGTGCAAAGCCGGGGCGGGTCGCTAGTATCAATATAAAAAATAATTAAACGAAAAGATACAAAATGCATTACACGATCACTGCTGTCAATCACACGAACGCTATATTTACGAATGTATCGAATGGACGACAGGCCAGTAATACGACAGGCGACTGATATGGTAATAGGAGATTATTTGGCAAATTGTGACTTGTTTCGTAGATATTGCATTACTATTGCCTGCGTTTTTGCAACGTGTACGTAATGACACTGTAGACCACTTACCGATGACATCAGGTACAAAATACTCGGGATAAGGTGCGAGAAGATGTTTGAATTTCCTTGTGCATTTGGCTTCGCGCGTGTAGTCTACTTCCCATGAGAGCTCCTTCTTCGCCACCTCGACTATGTTGTCCACAAACATGCCTTTCGGAAACACGTTCCATATCTAAAATGTATAAAACCTTCATTTAATTTAGGTTAAGACTTAAACTTTTTTACGCCCGCGGTTTCGCATGGTACCTCGCATATAACACACCTACTTACCTCTAGGTCTACCTCACTCACTAGGCTCTACCTCACTCACTAGGCTCTACCTTTTACAGATTTACTTAGTTTGAGGCTAGATGGCGCTGTGTGTTAATTCTTTATTCAGGTATTTCTATTGGTATATATTTTATTTTCTGTTATGTAACTTTTGCTTGTTAGCTTGGTTTATTTATTCAAATTTAGATATAGTTTTCAAGTCCGCTAAACAAAATCGATCCTAGCGACCAGCGCGGTTTGTGGACTCTGCAATCCGCATATGTTGAGTTTGAGTCCATTTTGTGGCAACCATTAATTAATTTATACGTACGGGTTCTTGTATTTGTCTATTATAAAATAAAATAGAAAATATTTAATTAACGTCACATAACAAAATATATAGTGCGAATATAACATTAAGTAGTCTATGTACCATGACGAAAAAAAGGCCACCACTCAGCATATGATACAGAAGTGTAAGGGCTGCTGTATCGCTGGTATTCAGTGGTGCCATCGTGAGCGTAGCAGCTACTGCCACACGCCATGAATGTACCACATATATTGTGTCAACAATAATGGTAGGTGTTAAAACTTTTAGATATAATACCAAATAAAAAAAAAATTGTGTAATAGGCATAAATCCCATCTATCTCTAAACGAAAATTCATCAAAATCGGTTCAGCTGTTTAGGCATGAAAACGTGACAGACAGACAGACAGAGTTACTTTCGCATTTATAATATTAGTAGGGACTAGCTGTCTCCCTTGCGACTTCGTCCGCACGTTTTAAAAAGTCAAATATATTGCATTAAAACACTTTGCTAGATTTTACTCTTATATGACACAATTATTCATACTCGCACAATTATAACCTAACAAACAGAACGTAGTCAAACGGACCTAACCGCCACGTATTTTTTTTTTATTTTGCCAATTTATTAATGTTTTTAATTTTTTAATGTAAAACAATTATTCTGTTATTCGGAGCGGAGACAAATCCAACAAATCAAAAATCATGAAAATCGGTCCAGCTGTTCTCGAGTTATAAGTGGTGTAACTAACACGACTTTCTTTTAAATATATAGGCTAGATGACCCGTGCCCACTTCGTTGAGCGGTACTAATTAAATAATTACAGAGATTAACAAAGTTACGGATAAATAATAATAGATGGCGCTATCCGCCACCCGCCCCGTTCCCGCATTTCGGATCAGGAGGTTTTGGAAGCTAAACGTTCTTGGGTGCACATCGACTGTAATATAAAATGCTCTGATAGCAAAACGTCCACAATTTAATATGGTTTGGAAGCTAAATGGTATTTCCAATAGTTAGTTATCTAGTCATAATGTCTTTGAATCAATTTGACCATTACGGAAAAACAACCAAGGAGCAGGTCGTCCTAATTTCAGAAAGTATTTAGTACAGCTGGCCTTCAAATCAAAATAAATTTAACGCATTTGAACGCTTCATATAAAACCTCTTTAGAATATTATCTTGAGTATTACGATTAAGTATGATTGTTATTGTCATAGATATGTCAGCAACGATGCTGACAACATATTTTGTTCTGCAAATTGCATGTCGGATTCTTCGTTTGTCATTTCATGAAGTAGCTTCATGGCTCTGCTAATTTAATATTGTTTTATTCGTTTTATTGCATGTTTTATTCAGTAATAATGGCGGAATTTTAATGAATAAATTGTGACTACAGGACGGGTATGGAGAATTGAATTAAATGTGTGTTGTGATGCAATGAGATGTGAACGACGAGGAATCCCAAAAAAATTTTAGACGCCATTCCGCGTGACGTCTAAAATTCACAATTGACCATCGACTAAGACTTTATTAAACAAATTGACCATAAACAAACATAAACACTTGACACTGGCAAAATTGGCATTATTATGTCACATGCCATAAACAAAGAAGAAGAAGAATTGCATGTCGTAAAAACTTTTAAAATGGAAAATAATCCAAGTTGTAGTACGGAATCGAAGCTGGTATTCATTGATAGTCAGAAGAATAAGCCAGTTCTGTTGGTCGATGGGTACAGATACAACAGAATCATTATAAATAAAGGTGGCTCTTCACGATGAAGATGTGCGTATCGTGAAAATTTTAGTGCGACTGTTACAATAAATAAAGACCAAAATCGAATTCTACGCCCAGCTGAACACACTTGTAAACCAAATTTGATTAAAAATAAAATCGACGCCGTGATGGATAAATGCAAAAAAGCTGTCTGTAAGAAATATACTCCAGTACAAATGATATTTAAAAAAAATACAGAACTAGGGGATGAATTCGTAGGTACCAAATTTTCAGTCAAAAAAGACACACTACGTCGAGCTAGAAGAAATTTCCTAAACCTGCAAAGAACAGAAGTTACTAATATAAATGATGTTAAAGTTCCAGAAATATTAGCAAAAGATTTTCTGCTATGTGAAGATGGCACAGACGATAATAAAATATTAATATTTTGTCCTATGATGACGAGATCCGCTTTAAAGACGCTTCAAAATAATTAATTTTTTATCGATGGCACTTTTACAAGGACTCCTAAACCATTTTACCAAATACATGTATACCATGTATACCATGTATACATACCATGTATGTAAGAGGGGGTGGACTCGGAGACCTTATACGAAAACGATCTGACATCGTGGAACACTTGTCTTTATTGGTAGTTGTTACTACTTCGAGTTACAATCTTAAAGTGAGCATTCTCTGCACACGCAAGCCTATTTACACGGTAGCTACGAAAGAGCGCCATGACAGTCTGGTGATGTCACCATAGATTCCTACTATCAGTGGCATTCTTTTTACAGTTTAATTATTTTTAACTTAGTTTAAAAAATACAATAATAGACTAAATATTCGATAGTGAATGAAATATAATTTTAGTAATTCTATAATGTAAATAAACTTATCGTAATCAATAAATCTAGTTGTAATCATCACACTTCCGGTTCGTTTTTACTAATTAAATTAATTCTATACCTACCATGATTAAAATAAATTGAAAAACTATTATTAAGAATAATTATTAGAACTTTTTTGATAATAATATCGTAATTTAATCTATGAATCACAAAATGTTTGTGTTTATGTTGTTTCCTGCTCCGTTTTGGTTACATTTAATTTCATAGGCGCTATCACGGTCATGCTGACGAGCGGCCCTTGCTGGGGCCAGCGACCCTTTCAAGATCTGGAAAAATACAATACGAATTTTTAAGAATATTTATTATATTTTCTAGACTCAGAGGCCGTAAAGCTTGGTCTAGAAAAACTGTCAAACTCAGAGGTTTTTATTCTGGCTTGATCTTTTTGATTCAGAGGCCAGTCATAACTTGGTTTGACTGTTTTTTTTTTTTTTTTTGAACTCCTTGGTATCTTCACTTTACACGTTTTACAAAATGCTAAAGCTGAACCAACACTATTCCATAAAATAACCATAAGGTTTATGAATCTTACCAGTTATCGCTATCACGGTCTATTCGGTTAAATTTGGATCAGGTACCAATCTCAGGTGTTCATGTGTGACCACAGAATTTTTAATACGTGACGAACGAAGATCTTTTACTTCGTATCTATGATTGTCAAGAACTTTTAGTATTTGACATGGGCCGATAAATTTGGGTCCTAGTTTATTACCCGACCATTGAGTATCTTTGCAAAGCACAAAATATCCTGCTTGAAAAGGTTTTACTAAAGCGCATTTAGCATCAAATCGTTTTTTACTTTCTTTAGCTGTTTCGGCCATTCTGTGTTCTGCGTCTAATCGGATTTCGTCTTTGTCAACTGTATTATTAGCCAGACATAGAAGTTCAATTGCAGGCGGGGAGCAGTGTCTACCTAGCAATAGTTCAAGAGGGGAGTATCCAGTAGCTTTGGACTTTGTACAATTTAATGCTAGTTGCAATTCACCCAATTTGGTAATCCAAACTCTTGAATGAGTCAAAGCTACGGTTGTGAGGTGGTCTTTAAGAGTACGCATCTGTCTTTCGACTTGACCATTAGCCCTAGGTGCGCCTCTAGCAATTGCATGATGTTCAATACCAACACATTTGAAAAAATCTTGAATTTCTGAACCCATTATAGCAGATTCCCTATCAGAGATTATTCTAGTAGGGGTGCCAAAGAGATTAATCAACTCTCTAAAATATTTTAAAATTAAATTTGCAATCTTATCTTTCAATGGATGAAGAAGAATAAATTTTGTAAATGCATCAATCGTTACCAGTACATATGCTTTTTTGGTTGTGCCGGTAAGGTTTCCCATTAGGTCAACGTGTACCGTGTGAAAAGGAATATTTATTTTATCAATGGGGTGAAGCTCAATTTGTTTTTTTCCTGACGGTTCTTTACCGATTTTACATTGTAAACAGTTATCGCAAAATTTACGTACTCTTTTACTCATGTGTTTAAACCAAAACTGTTCTCGAATTTTTTCTAAAGTACGTTCCCACCCTGTGTGTATGAGATTTTCATGGTATCTATTTATTAATGAGCAAACAAGTGAGTCTGGTACTACAGTACGAGTTAATGATTGCTCTTTTTGATTTTGGATAGTTATCATTAAGAGATTTGACCGAATACAATTTTTTTTATCATTATTCTCTTTATTTTTTATAGCGTCACGTATTTGTTTTAAGTTCTTTGTCCCTTTCTTGTTCGACTATCATCCAGGAAGGATCTTTTGTTAAAATATTAATTCGCGGGTTTCTACTCAAAAAGTCTACATGCGCCATTTGTTCCCCTTTACGGTAAACTACGTCAAAATCAAAATTTTGTAAATATGCCCATAAACGGTGAACTCGAGGTGTAAGTTCTTTTTTATTTTTTGAAGCCTTAAGGGCATTGCAGTCAGTTACAACTGTGAATTTGCGCCCATACAAAAAATGACGGAAATGTTTTAGTGCCCTAATAACAGCAAGAGTTTCAAGTTCATAAGAGTGATATCTTGTTTCTGCGGCATTAGTGTGCATACTAAAATATTCAACGATTTTGCGACGGTTATTACTGTCATTTTGAATGAGCATTGCTCCAAGACCTATAGAACTCGCATCTGTGTGGACTTCGATTGAAAGATCTGGATCAAATATGCACAATACAGGTTCTGATGTTAAAAGTTTTATAACATATTGCCTTCGTCTTTCGTGATCGACGGTCCATTCAAAAGGGATGTCTTTTTTGGTTAGTTCGTAAAGTGGGGCCATTAACTGGGAAAATTGTGGTATAAAACGCCGAAAATAGCTTGCTAAACCATTAAACTGACGTAGATGTTTGAGTGTTTTTGGTGGATTAGAAAATTTTAATGCTGATATTTTTGCTGAGTTGGGCTTTACTTCACCATTTTGTATAATATTACCAAGGTATTCAATGGATGTTTTCAGAAACTTACATTTTGAATAATTTATCGTAAACCCTGCGTCTGATAATCTTTTTAGCACCAAATCTAATCTTTCAAGACCTTCTTGTTCAGTAGATGATGGAATCAATACGTCATCGATATAAACTAATGCTATGTCGTCGCGATAATCACCCAGGGCTGAATTAATTGCTCGCTGGTATACTGAAGGTGCATTACTAAGTCCGAATGGCATAGATAGGTATTCAAATTGACCATCAGGAGTGACAAAAGCAGTTTTTTCAATTGAGTCTTCTGAAATGCTAATTTGGTGAAAACCCGATTCCATGTCAAGACTTGAGAAGAAACGGGCCTCACCAAGTTTATCGATATGATCTTGTATCAAGGGAAGAGGATAATTGTCACAAACTGTATTAGAATTTAATTCCCGGAAGTCGACACAGAGGCGATCATCACCATTTTTCTTTTTTACTAGTAAAATGGGGCTGGCGAAAGGAGAACAGCTATCCCTAATTATATTTTTGCTTTTTAGATCTTCTATAATTGATTTTACTTTTTCTCTCTCTACAGGGGCAAGTCTATAAGGTCTTCTGTGTACTATACGATTGGGGTCTTTTAATCTGATATTTAATTTTCCTGTGGTTACTTTTTTCGTTTTATCAAAAGTAAATAAATCTTTATGTTTTTTAAGAATACGCATGAGCTGAGAAGTATCTGGCAAATCAGTGTCTAAATCAGTTAAGGATATTTTTTTATAGTTAAAAATGTAACTTACCCTTTCTATAGATGTTCCTTTGTCAGTAATTGAGATTTGAATCCCTGGCATTTTAATTGAGTCAATACCTAAGATGACATCATAGCTTAAGTCTTCGACAACATGAAGTTTTATTTCAAATGTAACATCATTAAATGTAGCGGTAGTATTGATTGATTCAGTAGAAGGCACACTACAACCCCCAAAGCCGCGTAAGTGCAAAGTCTCAGTTTGACGTTTTCCCTTAATTGACCCAGCAACCTTATTTTTTATGAGAGAGCATTCGGCACCACTATCAATTAAACAGGCAAGAAATAAATCACCTATCTGCAATTGAACTTCGTTGGGTGCTGTTTCCTTCTGGACCGTGTTGACAGGACGTGAAGATAATGGGGCGGTCGTAGTAGCTGAAGTTTTTCCGTTTTCCGATTCTTTTTGATTTCTATGCCAACAACGAGACGATTGGTGTCCTGGTTTTTTGCAAATCTCACTAATTTCTCAATAATTTGTCAAGGTGGAAATCAATTCAGCTTGTGATTTTGGTGCGGACCGGAGTAGTTCGGCTTGGTAAAACTTCGGTCGTATACCGGATATTACAGCTTCTACCATTAGTTCAGTTGGTGCATTTGGAGAAATCCTTGAAAAAAGTCGCCATGATTCTGCAATGTATTCTGCAAATGTTTTGGCTTGGTTCGATGTGTATTCTCGAAATGCATTTACGTAGACAATGTATCTGGTTTCGCCACTAAACTGTGTGACTAACTCTGTTTGAAGGGCTTCCCAATTAGGTAGTGCATGGGCATTAGTGTCTGCCCATTCTTTGGCTCGTCCTTTCAGACACGATAACCCCTTCATCATAGCAACAAACTGTGAACATCCCCGCAAGGTTATCAAAGAGTTCACTTGTTTGCACCATTCTTCAATCGTTATCTTATGCTCATCAGGATCGAAAGTAGGTAAATAAATTTCACTTAACTTGTGCGAACTCATGCTTTGTCCTCTGAATACCATCCTTTCCAGTAGCTCAATCTGACGCCGGAGTAGGGTTAGCTCATCCACGTTCCTTGTGGCTGGTCGAGTGGTCGGCAGGGTAGGCGAATATGTTGATGGGTCCGGCTGGGGCTCGGGTGCGTCCCTTACTTCTGATGTAAGAGGGGGTGGACTCGGAGACCTTATACGAAAACGATCTGACATCGTGGAACACTTGTCTTTATTGGTAGTTGTTACTACTTCGAGTTACAATCTTAAAGTGAGCATTCTCTGCACACGCAAGCCTATTTACACGGTAGCTACGAAAGAGCGCCATGACAGTCTGGTGATGTCACCATAGATTCCTACTATCAGTGGCATTCTTTTTACAGTTTAATTATTTTTAACTTAGTTTAAAAAATACAATAATAGACTAAATATTCGATAGTGAATGAAATATAATTTTAGTAATTCTATAATGTAAATAAACTTATCGTAATCAATAAATCTAGTTGTAATCATCACACTTCCGGTTCGTTTTTACTAATTAAATTAATTCTATACCTACCATGGTTAAAATAAATTGAAAAACAATTATTAAGAATAATTATTAGAACTTTTTTGATAATAATATCGTAATATAATCTATGAATCACAAAATGTTTGTGTTTATGTTGTTTCCTGCTCCGTTTTGGTTACATTTAATTTCATAGGCGCTATCATGTATACATGTATACCATGATACCAACATGTCTATACATGTTAACCTAAGCAGTAGTAGTGAATCTGTAAATGTGGTGGGGGTAATTTATGCTTTACTGCCTAATAAACTTCAGCATACTTACGAACGTTTGTTTGAACTTTTGAAACAACATTTAGAAATAAATATAACAAACATTAAGTGTGACTATGAGGCCGGGCTTACTAACGCAATAAAAAATGCTTTTCCGCATATTAATGTGTCCGGATGCTACTTCCATTTTAATAAAGCTGTATGGAGAAAGGCAGACACTTTAAAAGCCGATTATAGCAAAGAATCGAGAGACATAATAAGAATCTGCGCAAATTTCCCTCTTTTACCTGCAGATCGCTAAACTGAATGTTGGGCGTACATCAAAGAGCATGCTGGAAATAATGAAAACATTTTTGAATTACTTCGAAAAACAATGCCTAAAACCAAGCATGGATATAAGTTGCTACAATGACATTTTTCGAACCAATAATCCCCTGGAAGGCTGGAATAGACATTAATACTTTTTAATGACGCACTAAGGAAGGAAGCAAAATGGCAAGAAATAAGATATAGATATTGCTTGTTTCATGGTACCAAGAGACGAAAGGTTGATATATGTTTCAATATTAGTCCGGTCAATATAGACATTTAAAATAACAAAAATTCCCGGAAAGCCAAATATTGGTGGAGAGCTGGGGTTTACCATTACAAATAAAGTTTTAAAAGTCCCCATCGATCCTATGTGTGCTTCAAAAGTTATTCGGGGTCAAAGGTCAAAATTTGAGGTTTTTTGGATTTTTTTCGAAAACGGTAAGTTTTATCAAAAAAAAACCTCAAACCAAAGTTGTAGACTTTAAAATTCTCTACAAAAATGGTCCATATGATTTTTTTCCTAAGAGTTACCATTCGTGAGATATCGCGATTTTAAGAGTCACATTATACATGATAATGCACACATTTCCACGTCACAAAGTCAAAAGATGATTTATTCAATACAATCACAAGGATCACTTTGAAACGTCTTACATACTAGGTGAATTTAGGTGCCAATTCATCCTAACCCAAGCTCGAGAAGAATTGGCAAGAAACTCGTCTTGGTCCTAGCGCTTTTTTATATGATCCATCTTATAACTACCTTAACTACGAAATACTAATACAAGAGAGTTTATACATTTCAAGTGTTTCGGTTATCTGTCTGACGGCAGAGCGACATGAGGCCATGCATTCTTATCAATAATATAGTCATTTATATTATAATAAGCTTTCTTCAACAGACTACCTTTAATGTATGCTTTAAATTTCTTAATAGGTAGTTTATTAGCATTTTCAGGAAGCTTATTATAGAAGCGCACCGTGTTCCCCATAAATGACTTATTAACTTTTTCTAGTCGAAACCTAGAGATGTATAATTTATGTTTATTCCTAGTGTTGATTTTATGAAGGTCACTATTTTGCTGAATCCCATCCACCTGTGAGGTAGTGTACTCGACGCGTTTTTTTTACCGTGGTTTCCCCTGTAGGCCTACTCCACTAACTGTCATGACAATTTTAGGATTATTTAAGGGAAAAATACCCGTCAAGTTCTAGATATTACTTTATTATTGATATTGTCTTCTTCTTCCTCTTCCTCTTGCTGGATGTTCATAAATTGTTCAAATGTGGCTGAGTCATTAGTCTCTTCATTAGAATCACAGGAATCTTCCTCAATTGTACTCAACTGGACATTTGAGCAAGACTGACCTTGGCAATTGTTACACGCTGGAGAACACAGCAACCCGAATTTTTTACAGCCACATTTGGCACTACAACCTTTTTTGCAATTGCAAAAAATAGTGTTGAGGAGTTTTTCTGGAGCAGGTGGTGGGAGTAAAGTTTTAATCGGTTCCAGAGTATTATCTATCAATTTCCAACCCCAGTCTTCTGGGTTCAGTTGATTGCCTAGCCATGTTTGAACTTGATGGTATACTCGATACAAATATTGAATAGCAGATGCCGATGTTGGAGGAAGACATGATAGTTGTACTTGTTTCTTGTTTCGCGTATTTTTTACAAAAGTTAAGTATCGGTATTTATCAATGCAAGTAATTTTTTTTGGAGCTCCATAAACCGCAAGAAGAAAGCGAATTCCTTCTGTAATTATTGTTTGAGGCCTGGAATCAATTTCTGTAAATACTTTAGCGCCGTCAGTCAAATCTTTTTTTTCGAATACGGACAATAGAAAGAGACAGAGAATAGCCAGATGTTTTTCATGTCCACGTGGTTAGAGGGGATTCAGTTAGGGACTGACTGTCTTTTCAATAAATGTTTTCAGGATAGTATAGTATATATAAAAGAGACACAGATAGGTATATATACATATCTTTGGAATCTGACATTATATTATTAATATCGACATGTATACAACATTTTACTAATTATTTACTTCTGATTTTTACTATTTCTTACTGTGACATTTATTTCGATTTGTTATCTATGTGCTTAATTAGAGTAATTGGTTGTGCCGTTCTAATTATTAATAATAATATTAATAATAAATCTTAAGTGCCTGATATGTATATACGTGGCTTATATGTGCATATCATGTATAGTGTGACTCTTAGAATCGCGATATCTCACGAATGGTAACTCTAAGGAAAAAAATTATATGGACTATTTTTGTAGAGAATTTTAAGATCTACAACTTTGGTTTGAGGTTTTTTTTTTGATAGACCTACCGTTTTCGAAAAAAATCCAAAAAACCTCAAATTTTGACCTTTGACCCCGAATAACTTATGAAGCACACATAGGATCGTTGGGGACTTTTAAAACTTTATTTGTAATGGTAAACCCCAGCTCTCCACCAATATTTGGCTTTCCGGGAATTTTGGTTATTTGACCACTATTTTTATGTCTAAATTGACCGGACTATATTCGATACGCCGAAGAAAAGAAAAAACTAGAAGAAGAGTGTATCACGCCTTACGAGTTTATATAAAGAATTTCAAATGTAAAAAAGATCCTCAATGTTTAACATGCTGTACTGCAAGTGTAATATTATCTGTAAGTTATCTATAAGTTTAAATTTTAATGACAAGTACCAAAATTACCTAGGCGAATAAAGAGGTTTAAAAATATATCTATATTTTCCGTATTACCCGTATTTACTGGTAGAAAGTATTTATTGTTTTTTTTTCATACCTTCAGTATCACATATTCTCAAAAGAGGATTTAGGCAGACCGGATTTAAAAATGTCTGGCATAGGTACATTTCAAATTGCGGACATTTGAGAGTTACTCATGACGTTTTAAAATACATATGTTCAGTAAATAAGGACAATTAACTCTCATGACGTTTTACATTGCGAATATTCAATAATAAAGACTTTGTGCTCTGAAAACTAGCAGTCATTTTAAATTGAGGACGTTTTGCTGTCAGAGCATTTTATATTACAGTCTATGTGCAACCAAGAACATTTAGCTTCCAAAACCGCCTGATCCGAAATGCGTTCCCGTTCCCGCTGTTTTCCCGGGATAAAAAATAGCCTATATCCTAATCCAAGTTACTAACTATATTCATTTTAAGTTTCATCTAAATCGGTTCAGCGGTTCTCAAGTTATAAGTGGTGTAACTAACACGACTTTCTTTTATATATATATATATATATATATATATTAATATGTATACCTTCATGACCCCCACGAGGTTATCAATATCGCTGTTGATGCCCTTCGCGACGCCAGGGTACTGTACTTTCATAGCGACCTCCCGCCCATTGTGCAGAGTCGCTAAATGCACCTGCCCTGAAAACACCTTTTAACTTAACCAAACCGTTCCTAAATTACAAAACCAGTAAAAATAGCAACAACCGCGCGATCACTACTGTCAAAGACTGTATTTATACAATCTATGGCGGTTCTATGCGCCACTTTATCTGAAAGTAGGTAGGTACTATAGTATATTTGAACAAGTTGAATGTCTCCAACTTGTAATAAGTCGTCTAATATAAATAACACGACTCACCCCTATATTACTTCAAAAGGAAATAAAGTTATTTCTTGAGTCACCATAATCAGCGAATCATGTATATTCGCTGATTATGGTGACTTATTTGGTAAAAAAAAAAATAACTTGGTGAGTTATTATTTTTTTGCATTCATAGTAATCTATATATTAATACGTGAAGCAAACACTTTGTACCCCTTTTTACGAAAGTTGCGCGGACAGAGGACTTATGACTGCATGACACAGAACAAAGATGTTCATCACACAATTATATGTCCTGGGAGGAAATTGACTCACAGCCTACAGCGCAGAACAGCTACCACAAACTGAACTGTGAGCTACAGTTCAGTTGTATACATGAACAGCTCATCTATTTGGTTTAGTTACCGATAGAAGCGGCTGCGAACGGTTTGTCGTCGAAGCTTTGCACGCGATTCCGCCAGTCAGCACCTAACTGCGCCTTCATAACAGACTCCACCTGCCACTTCGGCATGAAGTCGGCTGACTGCCGCACGCGCTCGAAGATACGCTGTAAGTCTGGTGAAATGACCGTGTCGTCTTGTAGACTTAGCAGCTGGCCTAGTTTCAACGCTGCACCTGAAAACAACTCAAATTTACGCTATACTCTTCATCAGCGAAGTGTCTTTGAACTGCGACGCCAACAGATGTTGTAAGATTTTAGTGTGTATCTCTTTATATATGTCTCTCTGTAGCTAAGCTCTCAAAATGAAGCGATTTTGACTGTGTTTTTTGTTTGAAAGGAGTCTTGAAAGATTCAAGAAAATCTGTTGACCCATTTTAAGGTAAACAGCTGTTTTCTTTAATGAAGGGGTGTGAGCGACAATAACGCAGTAACGTCTGTACGGGGTTGGATAAAACTTGGTATAGATACATCTCTATACCAAGTTTTATGTGTGTGGTAATAGCACATAAGCTAGTTATTCCAACCCCGCTAGACGAAGCCAGTTATCTACAAAATACTGTCACAAACATACCTCTAACTTTACAAAGTGTGTCCACAATCCGTTCTGCATTAGCTGGTGACATGAAGACATTCGCTGACTCATCCACTCTCCCTGTGACCGACTGGAGGGTGTTCCTTGCGTACTGTGCTACCGTCCCTACACCCAGGCCGGCTGCCAATGACCCAAAAGATATCATCCGACCGATCCGAGAGGAAGGGACCACACGGGCTTTCGAGCTCTCACTTAGCTGTAAAATTAGAGAAATGCTTTAATGATCATGCACACAAGATATAACCGATAGGTTTACTCACCTGAACAAATTAAGCTCACAGGTAAAAAAATTTGTTTAAGTCAAATGTGGCTTTTTTGCATGATCTATCTTAGATCTTATTTTTGTATGATGTTAACTACTAAAAAGGAATACAAGAGAGTTTATACATTTCAAATTATCAGTTAACTGTCTGAAGGCAGGGCAACATGAGGTCATGCATTCTTATCAATAATAAAGTTGTTTAAATTATTATATGCTTTCTTCAAGACTACCCTTTATGTAAGCTTTAAATTTCATAATTCCATATCTACATCAATCAGCATTTCTAAGATATTGTTTATTTCTCAAGCTAGGGAAACTGCTATAAATTTTAGTAAAATTTATAGATAGACACATAATGCGGGATGACATCAACAGTTATTACCTGCTGCCTGCATCTATGCCCGTGTGGTAGAGTTAAAAAGTAGCCTAAATGTTAATCCAGGTGCAAATCAAACTTAATCTATTGTTATTACATTAATTATTATTGATTAAGTATCAAAAAAACATCCACAAAAACATGTTTCATGTTTATAAAATCGGTAGGATACTTACAGACACTTTAGCCTTTTTCTTAGCAACAGGTTTGTTGGGAGAAACCATAGAAACCTGCTTAGTAACATTACTTTCTAGTTTAGATGGAGGTGTTATTGTAGACACTGGTCTTGGTGACTGCGTTGATATCTCCATTTTGGTAGCTACCGCAATCGGAATATCCTCTAAAGGTGCCACAAATGCAATAGACGAAGCCGTTTCTAACTTGTTTAGGCTCTCAAAAGTCTTAACAAACTCTTTGTTCAGTTCATCAATATCTTCTTTCATTTGCGGATCCATCTCAACATTCTCTAAATTGGTTTTGAAGTTAGGTATATTCATTACAGCATAATGTCTAAAGCCTTGTGCAACAACCACAGCTCTCTCTATTATATCTTTAGCAAGCTCTGTGCTTAATTTTCTTGGTGTGAGTGGGTTAGTTGGGACATTCAGCAGTATAGTTTTTAAGCTTGAGTTACGCCATATTACTATAGTATCTTCTTGCTGTGCTTTCAGTCCAGCCTTTAGTACAAGGCGGAGCCCCCTCAGTACTCCTATCAAGTCATTAATGTGTGACATACTCTGGAAGAGATTAGTGCTGTGTTAGTTATGAGAAGTATTAAAATCACCATGAGTTGAGATGTTTTTGAATAACAAATAGTGGGTAAATACTTACCTAAACAAAGATTTACTGTTTTAATACTCAATAAGTACTAATATTCTAAATTCCAAGAAAAACTCTGTTAATAGTTTGTTTGTAACATTTTCACAGCCAAACAACTGAATGGATATTGATGAAATTGGTAAGGAGTTATGATTATATCTACTTATTATGTTGTAACCACGCATGCAAAGCCACAGGCAGATGTTAGTATTGTTTATATCATCCATTAGTACCTATCATATCCATAATTTAGACCCCAACATTGACCATTGTGTAATAAGAAAGAACATAGAGATTAAAGCTCAAGGCCATGAATGGAAATTAAATCTAGTACTTGCTTGCACAACATTATGTACTTACCTACATGATTACATGATGATAACTATGGTTTTTACTATTTAGATAAGTATCTCAGACCAAATCAAATATATTTCATGGGTCTTATGTAGTTATAGGAGGTATGATACACATGATTGTTGGAGGTAAATAACTTAATATGTAAGTAGGTATGAATCATTGAAAAATTATAATTACATAAAATTTTTCAATGATAGCATTCCATGGGAGAAAAATAAGCATGATAGAGGTACTAGGTAGGTACTCACACAAATATAAAAAATATTAAGTAATTCAGTGCTTCTTCTACTACTACTGCTTGTGTTTGTAAACTTTGTAAATAATGTTCATGCGATTAGTTAGGTAGGATAGCATCTTAACCTATAGTTTGCTTGTGTGGTGCCCTACTATCCTAATCCTATCATAGTCCTATAGTTCTTCTTCTTTTCTTCGTTAATGGCCTGTGACAAACTAATGTCAATTCTGCCAATGTCAAGTGTTTATAGTTTATATTCAGTTCTAGACGACACGCGGAATGCGTCTAAAATTTTCTTCGGACTCCTCGTCGTTCAAATCTTAGTTTCTCTGTCTACGTTCAAATCACACAGCACCACAATACACATGCAATCCAATTATCCATACCCGCCCCGCAGCCATAATTTATTCATAAAAATTCCGCCAAGATTACTTACTGAATAAAACATGCAGTAAAACGGGTAAAAAATATTAAATTAGCAGAGCCATGTTGCTCTATGAAATGACAGACGAAGAATCCGTTCTTCTTCTTCTTCTTTGTTAATGGTAATGGCATGTGACATAATAATGTCAATTTTGCCAGTGTCAAGTGTTTATTTGTTTATAGTCAATTTGTTTGTTAATAATGTCTAATTTACTAATTAAAATTCCGCTAAGATTACTGAAAACATGCAATAAAACGAGTAAAACATTAAATTAGCAGAGCTGTGTTAATTCATGAAAAATGACAAACGAAGAATCAATCCTTTTCAATCTTATAGTTTGTGCTAGAACGACCTCCCTAAATTGACAGCATTGTGAAAAAACTAAGAAAATTATACAGTAGCACAACATATTTTGATCTCATTAACTCTTCTGAAATTCGTACTGGCAGCACTGACAAAACGAATATTTAACATAAATTGGTGGACAAACGAAGTACTTACTTATTTATTTCTAAATATAGTTAATTGTGACAATTGCTTCAGCACCGTTGGCGTTGGCCACTGACTTTGGAAACCTTAAGATAGAGATAGATGGACTGTAGATACTAACTCTTGGGACCCTATACTAGTTCACCTACTGACGAAAAAGCTAGACAGCGAAACTTACAACTCTTACAAGGAAGCACGGAAGTTTCCTAGAGAGTTACCAACTCTAAACGAGCTTATGACCTTTCTCGAATGTAAGTTTGTTGCGCTCGAACCTACTCATAAGAGAGAGAGAAAGATCATCATTCAACTTTAACTAAGCCAGTCAATCAAGCTAAGACAAAATATTATAAGCCAAATCATTATTCCAACAGATATTCATCAAGATATCAAGCCGCTTCTACAAGTACATCCACGTGTAAATGCCCTCTTTGTAATTTTGAGCACGAGCTATACCGATGTCAACAGTTCATTAACATATCACCGGATACGAAATTGAGGACAGTTACGAAACTTCAGCTATGTAAAAATTGTTTATCTAAACACTCAAGCAATAAATGTTGCTCAATTAAAAAGTGCAAGGTATGCAATGAAGACCATCATACAAAGTTGCATGACGCATGCGCCGGGTCACTGCAATCTAGACCAGTGCCCACTGCTGAGCAAAAATCGCCTCTACTAATAACATCGTCAACTTCAACTAAACCGCTCAGCAACAAGCCACACACAGCAAGTCACGTGTCTGCTGATGATGAAGAAGTTTTATTAGCCACTGTTTTATTAAAAAATAAAGCATACGACGGTAACTACGTCACACTACGAGCATTGCTCGACCAGGGCTCTCAGATAACATTAATATCTGAAAATGCCGCACAGCTATTAGGGCTGCCACGCCAGAAATTTAACGCTTCAGTATTTGGCGTAGATATAGTTCATAAACAAAGCAAACAGCTTATTACTCTTCAGTGCAAATCTATCTACGATGACTACGTGTTTAATACGGAAGCATGCATCATCCCACGAGTCATTAGCAACCTTCCCAACAGTTCATTTTCTAAGCGATCCTGGCCTCATATCCAACACATGAATCTCGCAGACCCAGAGTATAATGTGTCGAAACCTATCGACATTTTGCTAGATGCTTGTGTATACTCAGATATAATCATGAGTGGTCTAGTTAAAGGTTCGCTCCACGCACCAATAGCTGAACAAACAAAATTAGGCTGGATTCTGTCGGGAAACGTCAAAACGTTTAGCTGCAGTATTGTTGTCAACAACTTGGACGAAATAGCGAAATACTGGGAGATGGAGGAAATACCTAACACATCGTCTGACCTCACTCAAGAGGAACAATATTGCGAAGAGCATTATATATCTAATACTAAACGACTTGAAGACGGTAGGTATGAAGTAGCCCTACCAATGAAGCGAAACTACGAAGAAAAGCTAGGAACCTCTAAATCAAAAGCGACAGCGCAATTCATGCAGCTAGACATGCCTCATCACGGAGTCCTAAAGCCCGAATCTAATACTTCCAAACTGCGTGTAGTATTTAACGCTTCTTCTAAAACAAGCTCCGGTCTTAGCCTTAATGACGTCATGGAATGTGGCCCGAATTCGCAGCATGATCTACCGACCTTGATTTTAAACTGGGGGCAATACAAATACGTCATCGTTGCCAATATAGAAAAATGTTTTCGCCAGATTATAATTAGAGAAAAAGATCATCATCTACAGGGATCTGGAGAGAGTCTCCGTCCGAGCCGCTTCAGGAATACTTACTAACAACCGTCACGTACGGAACTAAAGCTGCTCCTTACTTGGCGATGCGCACTTTGCGTCAGCTAGCTAAAGACGAAGCCTCAAAATACCCCCTAGCAGCAGTAGCATTAGAAAAGCATTTTTTATGGATGATTTATTAAGTGATCAAAACACTATCGAAAATACTCAGGAACTACAACATCAGCTAATAGAAATACTCAAAGGCGCTGGGATGAATCTAAAAAAAATGATCAGCCAATGATGTAGAGCTTATAAAAAACTTGGACTCAGATCATCTCGATAAGCCATTCGAATTTAAATGTCACGAGTCGCGAAACACGCTAGGGCTGAGGTGGATGACCCTGGTCTGACTCATTTGTGTTTACAAATAAAATAGAGCACGCCGAGAGATGTAACACGAAACGCCAGCTACTTTCAGAAATATCAAAGATATTTGATCCGTTGGGATGGCTCTCGCCATTGACTATTCGAGCTAAAATAATATTTCAAACCACATGGTCTTCTTGTATAGGATAGGATGATCCAATCCCGGAACAAACCCAAAACGAATGGGTACAGCTACGAAATGATCTTCAAATGTGAATCAGTTTGATATCCCTAGGTATTGAGGTGATACACAGAAAGCATTTCAATTACACGGCTATAGCGACGCATCAGAAAAGGCTTATGCCTGCGCCGTGTATTTAGTAGCGCACAATGATAAAGGCGAGTGTACAATACGACTCGTCGCAGCGAAAACTAAGCTGGCGCCATTGAAGAAAAAGATCTCACTGCCGCGCCTAGAATTGTGCGGTGCTTTACTACTAGCTCAACTTATGCAAGTCATAAAAGCTTCTTTTACAAATAACGATTTTTATGTTTACGCATGGACCGACTCCACTGTAGTCCTAGGTTGGCTTCATGGTGGTCGATATATAACTGAAATCATACCGGCATCGAACTGGAACCATGTCCGTTCTGAGGACAACGCCGCTGACTGTGCCACTAGAGGATTAACTGTAGCTAAACTTCATAGCAACCCGCTTTGGTGGAATGGCCCAGAATGGTTAACTAACTTTATAATTAACGAAACCATTACTAGTGGTACCTTCCCTGATTACTGGAAGTCGGCAGTCATAAAACCAATACCCAAAAAGAGCAATCCAGTATTGGTGAATGATCTTAGGCCTATCAGTCTTCTTCCTTGTCTATCTAAAATACTAGAGAAGGTGGTAAGTCTGCAATTGGTCAAGTTTCTTGAGGATTTCTGTATTCTGTCACAGTTTCAGTCAGGTTTTAGTCATTAGTTTTAGTCAGGTAGGAGTCATAGTACGTCAACTGCCCTCATAGATGTGGTCGACAACCTTCTACTAGCTCAAGATCAGGGGATGTGTAGCATTCTGGTGTTGCTGGATTTCTCGCGGGCGTTCGACTGCATAAATATTTCACTGCTTCTCTCAAAGCTTGCCTTTTATGGATTCACCCCAAATACAATTAAATGGTTTGACAGTTACCTCAGTCACCGAAGGCAGTGTGTGGAACTAAGATTGCCAGATAGTTCCTCTCTCCGATCTGCCTTTCAGTCAGTTCCTCGTGGGGTTCCCCAGGGTTCGATTCTTGGCCCAATCCTCTTCATCCTCTACAGTGCAGACATCATCAAGGGCATTACTCATTGTCAATTCCATCTTTACGCCGATGATCTGTAGCTGTACCATTCTTTCTTGCCCAGCGACAGTATCAGAGCTGTTAATGATATCAACAGTGATTTAAGCAAGGTTTTCCAGTGCTCTCTCAACAACTGCCTAATCCTTAATCCAAAAAGTTGAAATTCATGATAACTGGTTCCAGAGCTAGTTTGAATAAAATTAGTCTTGAGACAATTAATATCATGGTTGGTGGTGGATCCGTGGAATTTGTGAGTGAGGCTAGAAATTTAGGAATAATATTTGATTCTCAGCTCAAGTTTGAAAGTCATATATCGGAAAGCGTTCGTAGTTGTTTTTACAGGCTTAAAATGTTGTGGAAAATCCGCCCACACCTGAGCGAGGAGGTTCGAATAGCCTTGTGCGAAACAATTGTTCTATCAAAACTCAATAATTGTGACGTAGTTTTTGGGCCTTGTTTACTGGGCAGGACAGAGAAGCTCATCCAACGCGTTCAAAATGCATGTGCAAGATTCTGCTTTTGCATTCCTCCTCGGTCACATGTGACACCCTATTTGAATGCCTCTAACATGCTAAAGATGAAGTCGCGTAGGAAATTACATTTGGCAAGCTTACTATTTGGTGTTATTTATAGTAAAACTCCCCCTTACCTTTATCACAAGTTAGAGTTTGCTCAGGTGAATCCTCGTTACCCCCGTAGGGCTTGCTCCTTTATATTTGTGACGAAGAAGCATAGAACAGTCGCTTTAAGAGGTTCGTTTCGTTTTGCAGCCTCTCGCTGCTAGAATGATCTGCCGCCGCCATTGAGAGACCTAAAAACGTCTTATACTTTTAAATCTAGGTTGAAACTTCATCTTCTGTTGACTCAAAAAAGCTCATAAGCGGGGATGGATGAGAAATGGGTCGTACCTATGTGCTGTCTGTAGTACAGGGGAGTTTAGCCTTGGCCAGGCAGCTGAATCTTTGGATCCTTGGGTTACTTTGGTCCTTTGCCCACTCCTCTGCGCCACTCACTTCCTTGCGCAATTGCGCCTGGATGGCAATGCCACGTCACGTACCCACGTAATCGTGGGTACGTGACGTGGCATAGCTTGAGAGAAGCTTGAGAGAGAAGCACCATGAGGCTAATGCCACGTTTCGCCACTATTTATTTTTATTTTGCAATAAAATAACCTTACTTTTTTTATTCTACATAAGTTCACTCAAATTAATCGATCGATCTCAATCTCAATCAATTTAAAAAACAATTAAATATTGCTATTTGCTGCGCTTGCTCAGTGCTCTGTGTTGCTAGTAAGAAATAATAGGGATTAGTTAAACAATAATAATTTTATTACATACCTTTACACTCGCGATGAACACAATTGAATTAAATTTAATGAATATATCATATACTTTTTAACCTTATATTATTTATTTATTATTTATTTTTATTATTTATTTTATAAGTACCTATATTAATTATTTACGTTATGTATCGCGCCCGTGAAGTCACGCTGGTTAAGGTCTAGTCTGAAAACCAACGCTTTAGGAGAGTAGCATCAACGCCTTATCGTTATATTTTGGACAATTCACACAATCTTTACTAATATTATAAATTTGAAAGTAACTCTGTCTGTCTGCCTGTCACGTTTTCAGCACCGCTGAACCGATTTTGATGAATTTTGGTATAGAGATAAATGGGACATAGGCTACTTTTTATGGAGATACCACACATGCGAAGCCGCGGGCATCTTTATAAATATCGTATATGTGTTATTCTGATGTATAAGCTATAGTATTGCATTATTATTGTAAAGATTAATTAAAATCCATTCAATAGTTTTGGCGTTAAATACACTCGAGAGCATAGAAATCGCACATAGGGGATTTTTCCTGCATTTTGATTTCGATAAATGTTGGTTGCAAATATAACTTAAATTAAATTAAAGTACACACTGTTAGCTTCCTAAGAACCCATAATGTCTGGCCTTGACCTTCCAAATCATAGCAGTGGCGGCTTAACAATGGAATGGCCTAAATTCGCTCGTTTCATGTAGCGTGGTTTGTGGGACTTTGAGCAGGTATAAAAGGTTAAAAAAACAATAAATTTGTGAATTTAACGTTTTATTAATACGAGGTATTGCCTCCCCTAGCCTGAATAACAGCTTCCATTCGATTTTTCATTGACGAAATCAATTTTTTTACGTAATCCTGCGGTATGCTGTTCAATTCTTCCTTGATTGCGGTTTGGAGCTCTCGAGACTCGTAGGCACTGCGTTTCTGGCTCTTACTCGTTTCTTTAGTTCGTCCCATAAGTGCTCAATGGGATTGAGATCTGGGCTTCGAGCAGGCCACTCCATAACGAGTACTTCAACCTCTTTCAAGTACTGGCGTACTATAGCAGCGGTGTGTGGTTTAGCGTTGTCCTGCATAAAAACGAAGTTTTCGCCGATAAATCCCGAAAAGGGCACAACATGTTCTTGCAGGATCTCGTCGACGTAACGTTGGGAAGTCAATCCACGCGATCGACGGTCGGTATCGGGCCCTGTGATGAAGACAAGTTCGGTTTTCGCTTCCAGTGAAATGCCTCCCCAGAACATACACGAACCACCGCCGTATGCGACCCGTTCGGAGATGCAGCATTGAGCAAAATGCTCACCGGATCTTCGGTAGACTCTACCCCGTCCGTCGTTACCATGGAGACACATCCTGCACTTGTCGGAGAAGAGGACTGCCTGCCATTGATCCATAGTCCAATTAACGTGATTTCGAGCAAACTGAAGGCGTGCTTGTCTGTGCGCTGGGGTCAATTTTGGGCAAGTTGCTGGTCTGTGCGCTGTCAGACCTCCTTCGGCTAGTCTTCTTCTCACCGTCCACCGACTGACTTCCACTTCTCTAACTTCCTGGAGCTGCTGTCCGAGTTGAACTGCATTCGGAAATTATATGGATGTATGTATGCATTAAAATTAGATGGTACCAACCGAATAGGTTTTACAAATGATATGACTAACTAAATATATTTTAGACAATTTCTAATTTTAGAAATGAACCAACTGAACTGTCACTATCTCTAATATATCTCGCTAGATGGCACAAACGTCGTTGTGGCATTTAGACTAAATCATGGCCGGCAATCATTGAACTTTAAATCCTGGCCGATTTATAGTCTATATAGAACGATAGTACTAACATAGTTAACAGTTCCTCTCCCCCTTCTTTCATACTTCTTTCCTGCCCGATAAGTCATGTTTGTTTCCTATTTTGCTATCGACATCAAATCAATCCAACCAACCAAACTAACAAACAAGCAACAGCTGTTGTAGTTTCAAAAAATGACGTTGATTTTTAAATTCTGTGAGTAATTTATATTTATCCTCTCAATTCCTGAACCTGTAATTTAATCTCGCAGTAATGTACAAGTGCTGTGTTGTGAGCTGTGCTAGTAAACGAAAGGACGTCAGTTTTTTTAAGCTTCCGAAAAGAGAGATTGGACTCTTGGATTGGACTTCGATTGGACTAAAAGACTTCTAGACCTGAAGTTTTCAAGATCTTCGCAAGCAGTATGATTGTGTGTCGAAAGCATTTTTAGAAGAGATTTCTCGCTTCAACTTGAGGGCACATGCCTATCCAACGTAATCTGCTGCTACCGAAATGTCTGTCTATTGGTGTTCTTCTGCTATAATCACCAGTAAGTACTTATTGTACCTACTTATCTTACCAAAATCATTAAATAATAATTATAATAATAATAATGATAATGTAAGCAGAGCTTTTGTTATGGGAACCAAGTGACTGATATACTACATAATCGACTGGCCTGTCAGCTCAGTTGGTAGTAGCCTTCTGCGCTCTAAGTCGAGGGTTTGATTCCCTCCCAAGATAAACAATTGTGTGAAAAGCATAGGTGTTTGTTCTGTATCTGAGTGTAAGTATTCTATCAGTCATCTTGGCTCCATAAATAGATGATGTTGTGTGCATTGTCCAGCAATATTTTTATTTATACCTTTATTTGTAAATACATGCATATTATACATAGAAACACCAATAGAAACCACATAGAATGTTAAACACTCAACATTATTTCATTTGGTTATGTGTGCTTAAATTTCTTTTTTTTTCCAGATGGTACTGTGATCATCATGTGATTACACACCATGAAACTACAACATTTGGCTCACACCTACTCCAAAGCAGATTACACCTAATTCAAATGTCAACATCAACATACCAGCTGTTCTCGGCTTGTACAGTCTGATAAGTGATGATGGTAAGAAGCCTGATGACTCTTGTCCTTTAAGAGATGTGTAGGCCATTGATATGAGATGCTACTTGTGTAGACACCCTTGCCGCATCCCATTACAGTCTGGGATTTCTCTTAGAGCTGGTGAGGACAGCTGCATGTGGGGAGGTGCTGAGGACCTGATAAGATGCAAATATGCCTTTCTTTCTTGAATTCAAGGCCGCTTCCGTGAAATAATCAAATTTTCTGGACCAGTTTGGCTATCTATAGATTGTTTTACGCAATTTAGATAGCTCAACTGTTTGACTTGTATTTTGTATTATTGTGTATTATTCTGTATATTTCTGTAAATAAATGTCTAATTGTATAATCAATGTGTTTATTATGATTATCAGGGTCTTTCCTTTGTAGATCAATAAAATATTTTAAAATAGTAAGCAATTGTATGCAAGCAAGCAAAAAAAATATACTCGGTAGAATGAATACCTTGCTGATGCTAAAAGGTTCATTCAAAATAAAAAAGTTATCTGTCATATGGGATAAGGTGAACAGGTATTGGACAGGATTTCGTCTATGAGAGTGCCCCGTCTGATGCGTTAGCATCATATAGTTTGTGGACTAAATTGTGAAACTGTTGAACGATACAACGTCAACGACGTATTGGTCAGTTGCGCGGAGGGGACTCGTGAAGTGCGGACGAGTTGAGGGCTACATTGACGTAACGGTAATTATGACATCTTTTTTTTTATTTTCTTGGGGAAACAATGACGGAATGTCAATTTCGTCGTTATTTCTTGTCTTTAAGAAAGAGGATAACACCCTCTTAAAGAATTACGGGCCCATCTAGCGAGATGCAACAGCGGTTGAGCCATACCAGTTGCTTACAAATTCTTTAAAGAACTCTCCTGTACAATGCAATACCGTCAAATATGTCGATATTCTACCAAATGAGCGTTATATTCATGTTTATCAAACTTTGTTTTATATCTTCTTTAATTTAATTTCTAATTTAATTTAAACTTTATTGAGAACATACCATTTTATGCAAGAACAGCATGAAATATATGCTAAAGATTAATATATGCAAACAGTGGTCTTATCGCATATTGCGATATCTTCCAGATAACCTTCAACTATACTAAATTTGTAATAGAGAGGAAAAGGAAATGTAGATCAACCAACAACAAGGTTCAGCGGGTATTCGCCAGCCCCTGAACTAGTATTTACTTTAGTATCAGCATTGCACCCGTGTGAAGGCGGTGCGGGTCGCTAGTTACTTATAAATAAATAAATAATGTTGGTGGACAATTCACACAGCACCATCATCATAATAATAATATTATAGCTAGCTAGCATACATATTAATAATATTATAACAGAGCTTGAGTTATGGGTACCACATGACTGATACATTACATTATCATACATAGAAAAACATCCAGACCCGAGACAAATACTTGCAGATCATGCAAACATTTGCCTCGCGGCGGGAATCGAAACCGCAACCTTCTGCGTCTCAGGCAGGCCTTCGCACACTGCGCCACAGAGGTTGATATACGAGGGGCGGCTGATAAGACCGCCTAAGGTACTTAAAAGACGAAAAGTCAAGTATTATATTTTTTATTTCTCAATATAATCTCCCTCAAGGGATATGCACTTCTCACATCTGGCGTATAATGCCTTTAAACCACCAAAAAAATATTCCTTGTCTTTGTCTTCAAAATGTGTATTTACGGCGGCTATCATTTCATTGTCATCTGAAAATCTCCGGCCCCGTAAGTCCTTTTTCTAATTGGAATAAAAGGAAAAAGTCGCTAGGAGCTAGGTCTGGACTGTAGGGAGGATGGTTTATTTCAGAAAAGCCGGTGTCTCGTAGGGCCTGCCTCGCAATGCGCGCCGTATGAAATGGTGCGTTGTCCTGCAAAATGAGCACTCCACGCGTTAACTTCCCGCGTCTCTTCTGGACAATAGCCTGACGAACCTGAGGCAATAAATTTGCATGATACTGACCATTCATCGTAGTTCCTTTAGGCAGGTAATCAATTAGCAAAATGCCTTCGCTATCCCAGAAAACAGTCGCCATAAGCTTTGACGCTGATTTTTCCACCTTAAATTTCTTCGGCGCCCATTCCCTTTTTTTCATCCATTGCATGGATTCTTGTTTGGACTCCGGGTCATACTGGCGAACCCATGTTTCAACGGTCACAATACGATCGCAAATTGCGTCCAAATTTTCGCCGGCTAACTCCAAAATATCCATGCTACTCTGGAGTAGTCGCTCTTTGTCGAGTGGCGTAAGCATTTTTGGTACCCAACGCGCACAATTTTTTTTCATATTCTAATGTTGATGTAAAATTTCTCCAACCCTTTCTTTGCTGATCTGCAACTAATTTAACTCTTCGATCGGCTAGTACTAATTTTTATACTTATATAACATTATCTTCTGTCACTACCGTTATTGGACGTCCCGGGCGGGGGTCGTCTTCGCAGCTTTCTCGTCCTTGTTGAAATAAACGTACCCATTTTTTAACCATCGTGTATGAAGGCCCAGAATCATGAAGAACAGATGACAAGTCTTCAAAAATGTCTTTCCGACGTTTTTCCCTTTTTTACAAGGTACTTACGATAATTACGGCACGGTGTTCCATGTTGCGAGAATTAGTAGATTTGGCTGACATGATTTTATTCGATGCTCCACAAAATATTGAGTTATGACTTTAAAAAATAAAAAGAGGGTATTATCATATACCATTGAACCCCGCAATAAGTGGTATTAGTAATAAGAGTATCAGCCGCCCCTCGTACGTACATATATACCTGTAAATAAATACTTATGATACTTAATTAACACTAAGGTATATAGGAGGAGGGTAATTGTAGGGATCGCAGCGCAGCTTAGCACAGCAAAATATAAGCAATGCAATACTACCCGCGCGCTGGATACCTCAGTCAACTCCCGACAAGCAGACGAATAATACATGTACCTACATGAGTACGGAATAGACGCTGAGTGATTAACAATTAAGTATTTCATTTATAAAAATAACATTTCCAAAGTTAGACAACCTTATGATCTGGAGTCCGACGTGATCGGAAGGTACATATACAAAAAGTGATAAACGTTTCTTTATATTGGCGACCTTCCGACGGTGAACTTATGAACTTGTGAATTTAGAACTTTGGAACAAAAGTGAACAGTAAAAAGTGAGTAGTAGGTACATAGACTTATCGGGAGTGACTCCTCGCGCAGAATTAGTGTAGACACAATGACGAATCCAAATCAGGCTATGTCAACGGCACCTGCACCGGTTATCGCCACGCAACCGGTCAATGATTTGGCCAGCATCAGTGTATCGGCAAGGATACCTGAATTTTGGGTGGACATGCCAAGATTGTGGTTTGCCCAATTCGATTCAGTGATGGACCCGCAGAAGCAAGGAGACAGCGCAAAGTACAATATGGTGATCGCCAAACTGAGCAGGGATGCTCTACAACAAGTAGGTGACATCATATACGATCCGCCTAAAGAAAATAAGTTTGCCGCTATTAAAGCCAGATTACTTTCGGCTTACGAAGAGAGCGCAGAGAAGCAGTTTAATAAGCTGGTTGGGGAAATGGATCTAGGAACGCAACGTCCATCGCAACTGTTAAGAAGAATGTCTGCTTTAGCGTCCAACACGCAGGTTTCTACAGAAGCACTCAGACGGTTATGGATCGCGAGATTGCCGATGGCAGTTCGGACCGTATTATCGGTAGCGCAGAGCTTGAAGTTAGATGACCTTGCTACGATGGCTGATAAGATCGTGGAAAATATACAGACAAGTGATATAGCTGCTATTGCATCAACTTCTACATCAGCACCGTTACCTGATTTACTATCACAGATGAGACAGATGACTCTAGAGATCCAGGAGCTGTGGAGAGAGGTAAACGAGGTCAGAGGCAGAAGCATGGGAAGAGGAAATTCATGGAATAGGAGCAGGTCCAGGTCGCAATCAAGAGGACCGAGAAGAACTCCTGAGAGCAAAGATTGGCTGTGCAAGTATCATTACCGATGGAAGAACCATGCGAAGTCGTGCGAAAAATCGTGCAACTGGAAGCAACCGGGAAACTCAGACAGATCGGGAAACTAGAGGCTGTGCAGTCCTATGCGGTGGGAGACTACATAGCCATAACGGGAAACCATCGTTTGTGTGTGACAGATAGGGAAACAAGGACACGTTCTCTAGTGGATACAGGCGCAAACGTTTCCGTATTGCCAGTAAGTGAATATAAAGGTGAGCGTACATCGTGTAGCTATAAACTTTTTGCTGCGAATAACTCAGAAATAAAAACATATGGTGTAAAGACTCTAGAATTAAATTTAGGGTTACGCAGATCATTTAAATGGACTTTTATAATTTGTGATGTTAAACAGGCCATTTTAGGCGCAGATTTTATTGAATATTATAAATTAGGTAGTAGTAGATTTATACAGTAAGAAATTATTAGATAGGGTTACGAATTTGTGCTCGATGGGATCCGTCATAAGGTACGACGAGCCGTCTATAAAAAGTATTCAGGATGATAATCCATATCGAGATATCTTAGAAGAGTATGCAGATATAACGAAGTTAGTCGCTTTTAGGGAAACCGCGTCACATTCAGTATGTCATCGCATTATTACCAATGGTCCGTCGGTTTTTGCGCGCCCCAGACCGCTACCGCCGGATCGGTACAGAAAGGTGAAGGATGAGTTTAAGGTGATGCAGGAAATGGGAATATGTAGACCAGGTAAGGGTGAATGGGCTAGTCCTCTCCATGTAGTACCTAAGAAGGATGGAAAAATTCGTCCTTGTGGTGACTATAGAGCACTTAATGCTGTCACTAAACCAGATAGATATCCAATACCTAGATTACAGAATTTTGCATATATGTTGCCAAAGAAAAAGTATTTTACACGTTTAGATTTAAATAGAGCTTATCATAATATACCTGTGGCTGAGAAAGACATCGAAAAAACAGCTATTACTACAATTTTTGGTCTCTTTGAATTCCCACGTATGGGATTTGGATTAAAAAACGCCGCACAAACTTTTCAGAGGTTTATGGATCATCACGTATTAAAAGGTATCGAAAATTTAGAAGATTCAAGCGACAATAGCGAGTCTACTTTATTTTGTTATATCGATGACGTTTTAATTGCATCAGAAAATGAAGGCATACATAGAAAACACGTGAGGGAATTGTTCAAAAGATTTAATGAAATGGGAATTACGATAAATTTAAGTAAATGTGTTTTTGGTAAGGAACAGGTAGAATTTTTAGAATATAGTGTATCGCAAGATGGAATCAGCTGCCAGTAAAAGTAAAGGCGATTACAGACTATCCGAGACCTGAAACAGTTGAACAACTACGACGTTTCTTGGGTATGATCAATTTTTATAGGTCACATTTACCGAACGCAGTAGTACACCAGGCAGAACTTAATAAATTTTTGCACAACGCCAAGAAGAAGGATAAGACACAAATAGTGTGGGATCAGAAGAGCATAGAAGCTTTCGAAAATTGTAAGGTAAGTTTTAACAGTGCTATTACTTTGTCTCTGTCTCAAGCGATTCGCGAAAAGTTTTTGTAAGCAAAGATTTAAAGACATGTACGCATGCATTTATTCGGAACGATATGTTAAAAAAATCGTTATGTCCTACCTATGATGGCCCCTATCGCATTTTAACAAGGAATGATAAAGTAGAGATATTTATTAGAGATTAATATAGATTAATAGAGATATTCAAGTATCTATAGATAGAGTAAAGCCAGCCTACATGTTAAAAGAAGATAGTAGTGAATCTTTAGTAGATGGGAACTCTAAGTTAGTAACTAGCGTTAAGAGTAGCGAAGGTAGTATTTTAAGAACGCCAACGCTTATAGAGCATACCACACGCAGCGGTCGCCAGACAAAACCGCCAGTGCGATTTTTATTGTAAAATAGTTTATGTAGCATTATATAATTGTGAAATCACTCAGTCATGAAGGGTAGGTAATCATTTTTTTGGTCATTTCAATCCGACAAACTGAAAGTAGAACACTTGGTTTAAGTACCTAAATTTTTACTGCATATTTTTTAATAATCATGGGTTATAGGAGTCGTAGGATCTTCAACCGTCGTGGAGTTCAAGTTAATATATCTGAACCTTGGATGAAGACTCCCACCGCAAAAAAAGCAGGATTTAGCTGGAAGTGGCGTGGTCGGAGCGGCTTGAAAAGTTCGTGACGGGAAGCTGCCGCTTGATTTTCGGATTCTTTGTCCCGTGAACTGCCTTGCGATATGGTGGTAAGTTGCGGAGAGTTGATACCAATAGCAACTGCATCGTTCTCTGCTGTTTCCATAGCTACGGCTTGAATAAGTGCTTCTGAGAGAGTGAGTTTAGAGTTTTCTAGTAAACGCTCGCGAATCCTTCGTGATAGTAAGCCGGATATGAGAGCACTACGAACCGCTTGGTCTTCATGCTTTTGGGCTTTGACGTCTTCGAATTTACAATCTTTCGCGGAAGGTCGGAGAGCTCTAGCATAGTCAGAGATCGTTTCGTCGGCTCGTTGCTTGCGATTGAAGCGAATGTGTCGAGTTAGGATAGTATTTTTCGGTTTGACATAGATGTCTTCTAGAACTTTCATCGAATCTTTATAAGTGGAGCATGTTTTGATATGCTTGTAAATTGATGCCGATAAATGGTTAACTAACAGCTTACACTTAAGTGAGTCTCGTACATCTTCGGTAATCTCTTCTGCTAAGAAGCTTTCGAATGTCGATTTCCAATGTAGCCATTTTGCATCGGCGTCCGCGACATTAGGCTCGATGTCAAACTTATCGGGTCGTACATATCTTGATAGTGAAGGCTTGCTTAGTTTTTCGTCAGGCATTTTTCAGTTAAATAAATTGTGGCGAAATAAACGAGAAACCAAGAGAAACATTCGTTTTATTTAACTGAAAGAATTTCACTAGACAAACCTAATGATCATTCATAACAAAGTATGTCAGTTGACACCTTTGGTATTGACAGCACTATGGAGATCGTAGGTATACGGTGAGGAGGTCGCATATCACCTCATTCATTATGAAGACGACTCATGGATTTGTGTTTTTTTTACAAATTATACTCCTGATTTTGTACTACCTAAATCGAAAACACTTAATTCAAATAATTTAAATTCTAATAATAGCTTTCTTGTAGACTCTTTTTCATATAGTGAATTAACTTCTGCCATTTTCTCTAGGAGAGATACTGCTTTTGGTCTTGATGGAGTACCATATATAATCTTTAAGAAAACGAATAGAAACTGTTAACTGCCAAAGTAAATTTTAAATTTACTTTGGCAAAATAATATAGTACCTCACAATTGGAAAACTGACTGTTTAGTACCAATTTTGAAACCCAATAAACCCGAATTATGCCCTGAATCATATCGTCCTGTTGCGCTCACTTCATGTGTTGGTAAAATTTTTGAGCAACTGCTGAAGCAACGTTAGGTATTTTATGTAGAACATCACAAACTTTTACCTTCCAATCAGTTCGGTTTTCGTAGAAATCGTTCTGCTCGGGAGAGTATTTGTCCATTACAACTTGATATTATGTTATTCCTTGGCTGTAAACAATCATCTTGTCGCTGTTTTCTTCGACATTTCAGGCGCTTTTAATAGCGTCAATATTGATATTCTTAATATTCTCAATATTCTTTGTCAAGAACTGCTATTAATAGGCATTCCTGAAAAGAATATAAATTGGATCCAATGTTTTTTATCAGATCGAGAGTTTTAGTTTGAGAGAATAATACTCCCAAGAACTTAAATGCAAAAGACACTGGCAAAGGTGCATTTTTGAGCTTTGTTATTGTTTTAAAACATTAACAAAGCTCAAAAAGCTCACAATGTATTAAAGTCTTTGTCAGGCTCTTATTGTGGAGCAGATCCAAGGATTTTATTAACATTGTACAAATCTTTAGTTCGTAGTCATTTTGAATATGGCTTCGTTTGTTATGCTGCCGATGTAAAAATTGTAAATAGTATTAATATATTTAAAAATAAATGTTTGCGTTTAATCACAGGGGAATTTAGGAGCACTCCTATCAATGCTATGCAGATTGAATGCAGGCTTCCACCAATTAATATTCGTTTGAATTACCTAAAATAAAGGTTTATATTGAAACTTCATTGTGTTTCTGGCAATAGCCTTTTGACTAATCTGTCCGGAGCCCAAAGGGTTTTTAAATCTTTTTTAATGCTTCAGGGCTTTTAGAGTTTTAAACAATTTCTTCAAAATTTAAATATATATCAATCAAATCATACCTTACCTTGCTATGAAGGATCTTTTAATAGTAAATTCCTTTCTAAAGAAATTAATGTAGTTATTGATAATGCTTTGTCAAGTAAAGAAAAAGTGTGCACAATGCTGTCTGAATGGACACATCACAAGTTTGTCTATACGGATGGATCCAAAAACGATAACGCTGTGTCTTTTGCCATATTTGAACCGTCTTTGAATATTGGTGTTGGTTATAAAATGGATAAATTCGCTAGTGTTTTCACAGCTGAAGCTGTTGCAATCTTGAGCGCTTTAAAACATATTAAAAATCGTAACTTGGGACACAATAAATGGGTTATTGTTCGTGACAGCATGAGTGTTCTAAAAAACCTGGCAAATAACAAATTGCATGCTGACACTAATTACATCTTTTACTTTGTAAAACAGCTATGGGTTGAGTTATTTGATTTAAATATTTATGTTAGCTTCGTGTGGGTGCCATCACATAAAGGTGTTGAAGGAAATGAAAAAGCAGATTATCTAGCTAATACGATAGTTAAGTTTGCAAATATCATTATCATCTAATATTGAAAGCGGTGGTGATGCAGATGTTTCGTTACCATACACAGACGTAAGTCTCCTAAAACAACGGATGTGTCATGCATGGGGGAGACATTCGTATTACTATACGCAAGTCGAAAATAAAGGTTCCTGGTATGCTACTCTAGATGTCCAGATTGATTCCATACCGTGCTTTTGTAAGAGTAAGATTTTGCTATATAGAAAATGTTATTCTACAATCTGTCGAATGCGCTTTGGTCACTTTCGTTCGAACTATCATGTCTATCGCTTAGATTTGGTTGACTGGCTGGTTGACTCTTCTGATTGTGAGCATTGTCAGTCACGAGAAGTTCAATCATTAAATCATATATTTTTTGATTGTCCATAATTCAGTATTCAGCGCCTTGTACTGATAGATGGACTCCTCCAAATTTATGGTGAGCCTGATTTGGTCCCACGTTGTACTCAGGAGCTACTTAAAAATGAATCAACTTATATAGAGTTCTATAAGTTTTTATCTAGTAGTTTAATAGATATATAAAAAGGTGTAAAATATAATTATAAATGTAAAAGAATATTAAAGTAATTAATTATTTAACTATTTTATAATATTATTAGCAAAATAATCTTACCTATTAAATATGTACTTACATCATTGTATGTAAAAATAACAAAACACAAGAGAAGAAAAAAAAAATACTTAAGTTAAAAAAAAAAAGTTTCAGATGTATCAAAGTATTTTGATGAATACATAAACATTGTTTATGTTATGAAACTTACGAAAGACATAAAATTTTAAATCCCTTGGAACGGTTGAAATTATATTACGCAAGACAAACAGTATGGTCTTTAGACTATAGCCTGCTCAAATAAGCGAAAAAAAAAAAACATCATACAGCGAAATCGCTCTCGATAATAATATGAAAATTTGCTCATTGAATTTCCTTCCGCTTTTTGAATTGGAAGGTTAAATTTGAAGTGTGGGAATAATAAAATTAAAAGCTAAGGCTAACTAACTAAATATGAATGATAACAGGTGACTTACAACTTTAAAAAATATGATTCTTCTTGGTGCATAGATACTGCACCAAAAGTTTCTATGTGCGGAATAATATACAATAATATAAAATACATGTGAAACAGTTGAGCTATCTAAAGGCCTTTAACACGATCTATAGATAGCTCAACTGATCAGTTAAATGTGAGGGCAGGTTTATACAATGGCAGTAATTTGGCAGTACAGCAATATAGCTCAGTGCTGAGAAGTGAGTCACAAGTTGACTGTGTTCTTTGGACATATTTCCAACCCAGTCCAGGGCAGGTCTGACTCACATTTGCATGTCTAGTAAACAGGCGCTTGGTCTATTTTTTGACCACATGTCTTCCCATTCCAAACCTCTTACAGCAGTCCAGTGCGACTGACATATGCATTAGGCAGTCACTGCCCGTTAATAGTACCTAGTGTTCACAGCAAACTGACTCATTTATTTAATAGCATCTATACAAAATTACAAACCTAGTGACTGGGTCTGATATCTTAATTCACTGGTTCCTGTGTCAAGCCTGCCTCTAGTTTAACTGTAAATATTTAGTGAAACAAAGTAAAGGCTCACTAAACTCTAACTCCTTGTGTCTTAATATTATAGGAAAAGACTACGGGAAGATGAACTGTCTGACATACCACTATCAAAAAGAATCTGCATATTACGGAATATCTATCTTAAATTCTTTGCGATGGGAAACTATTGTCCAGCTTCAGCTCAAGTGAATGAATGTTTTAGACAACAATGCCTGCCACCAGTGGCTCAAAAAAAACCAGTCTATGACCCTGGAGTACAGTACACCCAGAGCTATTATTATTACAACAACAAATTACTTTTTGAATTACATTTAGAGAGACTGCACAGATCTGGCCAGCCATATCCTATGTAGTGGGTAGATAGGGATTTAGTGTAAGAACATCTTACCTATTACTACTATTTTAATTATATAATACTTTTTAATATACCTAATTGTTTTACCCTCATAGTATGTAGATAAAAGTAGCCTTATTATTCCAGGTCAAAATCTAAAGAAGAAATGGCAGGTGGATAGGAGGTAGACTAAAAGGGTCTACATCTTATACATATGGCATTTCTTATTATTCTTAAATTTAATGGCTTAAGTATTCATTTCAGAATAAATAAATAATACCGGACATTTTACACTGCATCATCTAGCCCCAAGTAAGCAGAGCTTGTAGTACTATATATTACTATAATATTATATAGACTATAATACTATTTTATTCTTTTTTTTAATTTTGTAAATACATATTAGCCTACATAGGCCTTACTTTTAAACAAGTTAATCATTGTTTAAAATAGTGCCTTTTTGTAAGAGTGACAAATAGTGAAAAGTGTTCAAGTTGAGAGGCGTTATATGTAAGTGTTTATAATAATGTATTTTTTTGTCTCCAGAAAAAGTTTGTAAAATCACAAAGTTGCAGTCAAATGTTATTTGTTGTTTACTCCCACCTGTTCAGTTGGTAGAACTATATGGTTTTTTTAACCATTAGTTCCGTCACTTATAAGACTATGCTTTACACATGGCTTCAATGTCAAATTATATTCTTCTGGCACGCTCGCTTTGCTCGCTTGCCTGCGCGTTGTTTCCTATACTCTAACATAAACTAACCAACTGGTTTCGATCTGAATTTCATGTCGCAAGATTCGTGAACAGAACTACTCGGAATTCTTTTCCCATTAGTTCTGTGAACAGAACTAATGGTAAAAAAATCTAAATAGTTCTGCCAACAGAACAGGTGGGAGTAGACTTTATTTGTAATTTTAAACATCATTGCAAACTGACAATATAAATATTTTTTCTTTCAACTACGTAGTAATGTTATCATTAATCACTACAAAACCGTTCACAACGCACGTATTTTTTGCTTAGAACCAAAACAGTGCAGTAATGTTGTATAAAATCTCATTATTGCACTGTTTTTCATTTTTGCACTGTTTTTTACTTTTTATTTAGATATAAATTTACCACAGAGGTTTAACATCTCCCATTAAGTTTAATATAAAATGTTTGCATTAGATCAAAAAGAGACTGGCTGATAATAAAAATCGGCTGAATAAAACCGCCTTGGTGAAAAAAAACAAATGGTGCGCATTTTGTACCATTGTAAAACTTTGATTCTTCATATTTTTAGTTTGAGTAGGTATATTTTATCACAGTAGGTACCTACACCTAGATTGGTAGTTGAAAGAAAAGTAAATTACGCACCTTGCTAAAGAGAGTAATTAATGCACTCGTGTTAATTCAGTGCCCACTCGTTCATTAATGACTCACTTTGCGCTTGGTGCAACAATCTACTATAGATTCATCAATGTACAAATCAGAATGCAACATAACACACTTTTATTTCAATTGTCTACTCTTGTGCTAAGAATGAACACATGACATAAAGTACATAAAATCTGAGATTACTTTAATTGGCAGCCTCTCAATGTGAATGCTGCTTAAACACTGCATAAGATTCGCCCTGTCACTATTTGTCACTATCATACAAAAAGATGATTGGAGAGCACTATTTGTAAGTGATAAACTTTTGACAGAAGTTGGAGTATTAGAGTAGAGTTAGTTAGAAACGTTTCTAAGGCCAGTGTTTCTACCAATCTAGGTATGGTGTATGTGTGATCTAAGGTTTATGCCTAATTACATGAGATAATTATAAAACTTAAATGTCTTAAGTCAACTTCACTATTGTATGTTTAGGTACCTACAATATAATATTATAGGTATATCTTAAACTTATTATATTAGTTAAGGCGACCTCTGTGGCCCAGTGGGCGAAGGCCTGCCTGAGACGCAAAGGTTGCGGGTTCGATTCCCGCTGCTTGATAAAGTTTGTATGATCTGCAAGTATTTGTCTCAGGCCTGGTTATTTTTCTATGTATGTATTTACAAAAAAAAGTATGTAAGTAGTACCTATATCAGTCATGTAGTCAGTTAGTTCATTTATTGCTCCTAAAATATTTCTCCCAGGAGTACTTAATACATATCCATGTATTTCTTCTACATTATCCTAACACCTAAATAGTTTTTAACAGTCGCATCGACAATGCCAAGCTGTCTATACTAAGGGGATAATATATGAGTACTTGATACATCCTTCATACACTTATCTCAAGTAGGGTATACCTACTGTCAATATTTAAAATTAAATTATATTTATCATTTACATTTGCAATAAATGTCATAATTGTGTTGTTATTGAGAGAAATAAATTTGTGCTAATATAATTCTATAAATATTATTTAACACTTTTGTTTTTGATAATCCCAAAGAAATAATTTTGACATTACAGAGCATGTTGGATTGTACCAGTAGTAATACATGGACATGGTATTACTCCTGGGAGAAATACTTTAGGAGCAATAGATGGACTAACCGCATATGGTACCCATTACAGAAGCTCTGCTTACTTTGAGGCTACATGACGCTGTGTTAAATGTCCGACATTATTTATTTATTTAAGTACCCTTATTGTTATTTTTATATTTAGTCAAATATTACTTACCTATGTTCAAATTATATTTTGCCTGAATAAAGACAAGCAACTTATTATTTGTGTTTTTTGTAAGCTGTCATCCTTCTGGTCCTTCAGGTCTGCCCCATTTCCAATTAAATATCTTTACAATTTCAAATCAATAAAATTACAAGGACCACTTAGAATCGTCTTACATACTAGTGAATCTAGGTGCCGGTTCCTCCTAACCCCAGTTCAAGAAGAATCCGGCAAGAAACTTGTCTGGTCTTAACGCTTTTTTGTATGATCCTTGACAATTTTGTTACGGATGCAGAGTCGAGTTGGAGCAGATTCATCCCAACCTTTTTTTGTCATCTAAATAATCAGATATTTTATAATTTGCTTTAATTATCAATATCAATTTGAATAGCTTATACTTAAAATAAAAATATTTATCATTTAATAAAAGCAAAAGGGCCATTTTGAATCATTTTTCATGTTAGGACTGAAGGTGCTGGTTCCTTCTAGAAGAATCCGGCAAAAAACTCGTCTTGGTCCTAACATTTATTTGTATGATCACTGCTTATTTTCACAATAAGGATTAAAAATCTTATTAATACAAAAAAAACTAACCGCACTAACAACTTACACAAAGTTAGTCAGTTGGTAGTAGCTTTGCACACAGTAGATGCGAAGAACATGGTGATCCTTGATGTTTGTTCTGTCTAGTTCTGGTTCCTAGAGTAAAAGCTTTTTTAGTTTGGGGCTAGATAGGTTTGGTTTAAAATAATAAATTATATTTACATTTGAGAATATTTAATGTCCATTAAAATGTGATATCTATTTATTATTATGTTTATGCATGATATTATTCTAACAGATACTAGAATATAATGATTAAATATTTAGCTGACATAAAGTAGGAAACCATGTTGGTCAAAAAAATGCATTCTAATTCCACTTTAAGTACTTCATTACAGTTCATGGGCATCATTTTTAATATAAATACTATAGTAAAGTACAAAAATAGACTGAAAACAATCCTACTATTATTTAATTAAAGTAAGAAGTTTATTTTTACTAAAAATAATCAGAACATAATAAAAACTAACAATGTACATAATAAACAGTTTAGGTCAAGCAGAAGAAAAATATAATTATAAGATTGTAGGAATACACAGCAAATCCAAGTGAAACTTATAAAAAGTATGGTGGAAAAAAATAGCAAGAACTATTATTGTATAATCAATTGATTAGCCTATGGTACAAGTATAAATGCAGAACAAAATTCAAGAATGTTTTTTGAAACACATAGGTTACATAAACAATTCTATAGCGTTACCTTACGAGTTTAATATAATAATATTTTATCAATATCCACCTCTTTTGGCATACCCCGCAAATTAATAAATCCATACGCTTATGACCAAATAAGTAATAATCATCCCCTTACAACAATCCTATAGCGTTATCTTACGACTATAATATTTTATCAATATCCAACTTCTTTTGGCATACCCCGCAAATTAATAAATCCATACGCTTATGAACAAATAAATAATAATCATCCCCTTACGACTATAATTTAATAATATTTTATCAATATCCAACTTCTTTTGGCATACCCAGCAAAAAAATAAATCCATACGCTTATGAACAAATAAATGATAATCCTCCCCTTACATCTAATAGAATAATCAAGAATTATAACTATTGAATGATTCATGTGAAGAGAGATCTAGTTTTTTTTTCAAAACAGTTTTAACCATTGCCGTTTGACGCCGCATTTGTTAGTCGTTTATTTTGGGGGGAGGAATGTTTGGGTTTCCAGGATGTAATTGAGTATTCCCTCGAACTTGTCAGTCGGCAGTGGAGAGCAGTGGGTCGATTTGTAATCGGTCGAGTATCTCAATATCTGAAAAGAAAATTCAATTCAAATCACTGATATTATTGCAAGATGGCACCGGTTTGTCAATAGAGAAAACAATAAACAGTATAAACAATATATGTTTTAAAGTACACTGGTATTGGTGGTATAGTGGTAGCACCTTGCCTTGCCTTCAGATCATAAGGTTGTGAGTTCGAACATGCTTGAGCACCTATGAATTATTCATTTTGAAAAAACGATGTATGCGGTGTGATCTCAAATGGTGAAGTAAAATATGGCTAGGAAATCTGCACATCCTAGAACCTAAAAAATCTAATTGTGAGTATTCCTATAAGCGGCGATGTTCTTGCAATCTACCATATACAGAATACTAACTTCTGTGCAAATTGTGGCCATGTGTTAAATATATAAAAATATATATGCCTCTATAACCCTTTTTAGACATCCTCAAAGATCTGAAATGTTAACCGAGCCCAGGGTGTATGGGAATACCCAGAATGCCCAATATACAAAATATACAAATAATACAAAAATGCCCACGACATCCCTGTCGTGGGCATTTTTGTAATTAATAACAACGCCTGTCTTACAAAACGCAGCATGGCTTTCATAGGAGCATTGAGAATGGGGTCGGCGAGTTTCGGGCGGCGGGCTTCGAGCATCATCGTGAACCGGATCAGGGTCTGAAGATGTTGGTCCACGTCAGCAGCGTGACGATGACTGATCACCTTTAGCAGGAGGTGGTTGCAGCGGTTAGATGCGATGTCGCCAGTACTGGAGAGAGAATAAAGGCTCAACATCAAGCAACATAGTACCTATTAAATGCGTTATCTGCCATTGCAAATTCCGAACCTTTCCTTCGTGCAAAGGATAAGTATAATATAGTATTATTTCAGTCACTTGGTTTAACAGTACAAGATTTGTTATGTTTGGGGTTAGAAGGTGCTGTGTTGCCCACCATATTCATTATCACTACATAGTATAAAACAAAGTCGCTTCCCGCTTATATCTTTAAAACCACGCAACGGATTTTGATGCAGTTTTTTTAATAGATATAGTGATTTCAAGAGGATGGTTTATATGTAATACATGCATAATATACACTCGAGAGCGTAGAAATCGCAAATAGAGGAATTTTCCTGCATTTTGATTTCGACACTTATTTTCTTTTTAAATTAAAGGTTGGTTGCAAATATAACTTATATTAAATTAAAGTACACACTGTTAGCTTCCTAAAAACCCATAATATCTGGCCTTGACCTTCCAAATCATAGCAGTGGCGGCTTAACAATGGAATGGCCTAAATTCGCACGTTTCAGGTAGCGCGGTTGGTGGGTATTTGAGCAGGTATAAAAGGTTAAAAAAACAAAAAATTTGTGAATGTAACGATTTATTAATACGAGGTATAGCCTCCCCTAGCCTGAATAACAGCTTCCATTCGATGTTTCATTGAAGAAATCATTTTTTAAGAAATCCTGCGGTATGCTGTCCCATTCTTTCATGATCGCGGTTTAGAGCTCTCTGAGACTCGTAGGCACTGCGTTTCTGGCTCTTACTCGTTTCTTTAGTTCGGCCCATAAGTGCTCAATGGGATTGAGATCTGGGCTTCGAGCAGGCTACTCCATAACGAGTACTTTAACCTCCTTCAAGTACTGGCGTACTATAGCAGCGGTGTGTGTTCTAGCGTTGTCCTGCATAAAAACCTAAGTTTTCGCCGATAAATCCCGAAAAGGGCACAACATGTTCTTGCAGATTTTCCTCGACGTACCGTTGGGAAGTCAATCCACGCGATCGACGGTCGGTATCGGGCCCTGTGATGAAGACAAGTTCGGTTTTCGCTTCCAGTGAAATGCCTCCCCAGAACATACACGAACCACCGCCGTATGCAACCCGTTCGGAGATGCCGCATTGAGCAAAACGCTCACCGGATCTTCGGTAGACTCTACCCCGTCCGTCGTTACCATGGAGACACATCCTGCACTCCTCGGAAAAGAGGACTGCCTGCCATTGATCCATAGTCCAATTAAAGTGATTTCGAGCAAACTGAAGGCGTGCTTGTCTGTGCGCTGGGGTCAATTTTGGGCAAGTTGCTGGTCTGTGCGCTGTCAGACCTCCTTCGGCTAGTCTGCTTCTCACCGTCCACCGACTGACTTCCACTTCTCTAACTTCCTGGAGCTGCTGTCCGAGTTGAACTGCATTCGACCGGCGATTTCGTAGTGATGTATTCACAAGAAAACGGTCATCGCGCTGTGTTGTCGCACGTTTTAAGCCTGTTCCTGGTCGCCTTGTATAGCCACCAGTTTGCTGATATCACTGGTATATACGTCGAACAGCATATCTGCTCAAATTTAATTGTCGAGCCACTTGACTTTGGTTCTGTCCAGCTTCGATTAGTGCAACCACTTGAGACGCTGCTTCTGGTGTGGTATCCATTTTCTTGTTTAGAGAGATGACGTATTCGTTAAAGGACCTTTCTGACTGAGAGTTGGTATGCAAATGATGTCATTTCAATCATCCCTTATCATTTTATACCTGCTCAAAGTCCCACAAACCACGCTACCTGAACCGAGCTAATTTAGGCCATTCCATTGTTAAGGCGCCACTGCTATGATTTGGAAGGTCAAGGCCAGACGTTATGGGTTTTTAGGAAGCTAACAGTGTGTACTTTAATTTAATTTAAGTCATGTTTGCAACCAACCTTTAATTTAAAAAAAAACAAGTGTCGAAATCAAAATGCAGGAAAATTCTCCTATGTGCGATTTATATGCTCTCGAGTGTAGTAGAGAAACACTGATAATTTTAGAGGTATCAAATCACATTAGACATTCTGTAGTATATTTAGTATTGCACCCGACGACCCCCCACCCGATGGGAGAGGGCTAAAAATCGTTCTTCCTGGAAATCTATTTGGGAGGCCTATGTCCAGCAATGGACTTCATAGAGGCTGTGATGATGATGATGATTGCACCCGTGCGAAGCCGGGGCGGTTCGCTAGTTATAAATAAATCATGACGTACATTTCAAACAGCATCAACTAATCCCAGGCAGAACTTGTGTTACGAGTACCACATGAATGATATACTACTTATATACTTATCTTTTTCATTTTGTAGATACATATACATATAGTATACATAGAAAAACATCCATACACGAGACCATGTACTTGCAGATCGTAGAAACATTTGTGCCGCGGCGGGAACCGAACCTTCTGCGTCTCAGGCGAGCTTCGGCCCAGTTCTACATTATTTAATGCTAACTTATAACGATGTACTTACCTACCTAATTTCGTCTTAAAATAACTATGAATATGGATAGATAACTCTTTATTGACTACCACACGGAATATTACAATAACTTATTTAAGGCAATACAATGGGCGGCCTTATCGCTAATAAGGATCTCTACCAGGCAACCTCAACAGGATCTTTAAAAGGCAGAATATCTTACTTACGATTAATTGTTGTTCTAATTTGAAAATATTTTAATATTACCCCGAAAACATGAGATTGGCCCCGAATTTGTAAAAAAAATACTAAAATAGAAACAACCTTATTTTGCTCACACGAAAGTCCAAACTAGAGTAACACTCTTCAATGACAACTTCTTAAATGTGATCGAATTGTTTAAGTTCATTTTAGTCATCATGTAAAGAAAAATTAATTAAAACAGCGGAAAATTCTAGGAAAATCAATTTAATAAAGGAATAATATATCAAATTTAACTTATTTTAGAACTGTTATTTAAAAGTGTTACTCTAATTTGGACTTTGATTGAAGCAAAATAAGGTCGTTCGTGTTTTAGGGAATTTTAGCTAAACTCGGCGAAACTACAGAATCAGGGCCATTGCGTAAATTATGTTACCTTCCAGTTACTTAGTTATCATTTTAACAGCTGAATTTTGATAAAACTAGGATATTGTATATTGGGGACAGACATAGGCTACGTTTTACGACGGTTTACGACTATACGAGTAAAGGACATTTTCGAGTTTATAATATTACTAGCTGTTGCCTACGACTTCGTCCGCATTTTTGTTGTAATTGTAGCTTAAATCTTTCCCCCGGATGCAATTTATCTCCTTGCCAAATTATATTGATAAGTTTCAAACCAATCACACCCACTACCACCCATTAAAACGTTTCCATACAAACATTCACACCCCATTTTACTCTTTTATGAGTGTTATTTTCAAAAATCCCTAAACACGTGTCTATTTTGCATTTTAAGTATTCAAACCAAGTTTCTAAGAAATAACACCTCCCGTTAAAAAGTGCTCATACAAGACACCCTATTTTGCCCCTTTGCAAGGGTTAATTTGAAAAATCTTGAAACACGTGTCCATTTATTTAGCATTTTAATTATTCAAATTAAACTTCAAGCATATCGCACCTCGCGTTAAAAAGTTTCATAAATTCGTTTTCACCCCTTTTTACACTCTTAGAGATTGAATTTCAAAAAATCCCGGCTTAGTGGGTGTATTGCTATAAAAGGAAGCTACCTTCCAAATTTCAGCTTTCTAGCTTTAGCGGTTTCGGCTCGGCGATGATGAATCAGTCAGTCAGTCAGATTAAGCTCTTTTATGGGTATATGTAGATTAGTATGATATGGTCTCACGTCAGGCAGATGATTTCGTCATCGGTCCGGCGGATCAAATGCAGCGGTCCGCGGTAATGCTTCGTCATCTCTGCCACGTTGAGATCAACATGTGTGCGAATCACTTCGCGCACCAACGGTTCCCAGGACGGAGGCATATGATTCACAGCGAGAGGGACCAGGTCGTCGAAAGTCGCATCCAGCATCTGACATAATTGACATAATCATTTAGGTTCAAGTCCAATAACTAAAAAAAATAATTTCGTCTGTCTGTCCGTATGCCTTTAATAAGAGTGTTAGCTTTAAGACTATACTAATACTAGTATTGTTGTTGTTTTTAGCCCGTACTGACCCACTGCTGGGCAAAGGCCTCCCTTTCGAGTTTTCCATTGATTTCGGTCTATCGCCATTGTCAGTCACCGACAGTCGCTAAAGGTGTCCAGCTCGTTACGCCATCGCTTGTGACTATACTAGTATTATCTATATACATATTAATACGTGAAGCAAAAACTTTGTACCCCTTTTTATGAAAATTGCGCGGATGGAGGAGTATGAAATTTCGCACACTTGTAATTTATATAGAGAAGGAGTGCAGAATGCTAATATTTTTTTTAAATTATGCCTAAAATACATTAATTATTAATTAATTATGGCCGAATTTCGACCAGTGGGCGACCACTAGTACTAATTAAAATTTGCACAGTAATAATTGTTTAAGGTCCCTACAAAGTTATGAAAATAAGAACTTCTAATTGAAGAGTTAGTTTGAATCATACTCTCAACTTACAACGAAGGTCATATGAAGTGTTATATCCATATAATTTGATCTTTCCGCAGGCCATAACGCCAAAAATGGAACAAATGGATCTTATTCATGTCCTCTGGAGCAACTGTTAGTAATGCCATGAGCCATTCATTAAAAAAAAACAGTTTAACAAGAGATACGCAAACGAAATAGCGAGGTGTTCTTCGTAATCATACCAATGCCTTGGTGTGATAGTTGCAGGCGGCCCACGCGGCAGTGTACCCGCCGATGCTCCATCCGAACATCACGATCTGGTCCGGTTGGAATTTGAGATACTGAATGGCATACTGCATAACAGCGTCCATCGCTGAATGTTCCTGGCGTGGGTAAGGTAGACCCTGCAAGTAATGAAAGCGCATTAGTTTTAGAACATGACTGATATATACATTTTTAATTTAAATACATACTTATCATACATAGAAATACCCGAGACAAATACTTGCAGATCATACAAACATTAGTATGATTATTAAAGATATTGATGGATAATTCAAACAATACTATCCAGTCCCAAACTAACCAAGCTCGCACTACTAACGAAATATTAACTTCTGGGTATAAATGTGCCAGATATGTTTGAATGTGCCTCTGACCAACACAGTTACAGCTCAAACTTAGTACACGAAATCCAAGGGAGAGCTACATGGGAATGTTTGTTGTTATCAATCTCATAATAGTTGGGTCACAGTGGCAGTGACATTATAAACTACTCAAAACAAAATAGGGCTCACCCAATAAAATATAATCAAAATTAATATAATAAAACATACATACAATTTATTTCAAGTTTAATTTTAGGAATAGGTTAACACTATCAGGATCATTAAAAAAAAACATTACAGTACTTACCTACCTTATTTTTGCCAAAAAAAGTCAAGAAATGCGCGTTTTTACGCATTAACCAAAAATAATTAAAGGCAAGGTGTGCACGACAAAACCCTAGAGACTGAATAGATTAGATAATATTGATGTTTAAGTTTTAGACCTGTGTAAATTACTAGATTAAGTTATATTATTAAGTTTAAAAAGTAGGAAAATAGCTACTAGGTAGGAAAGCTTCCTAATAAGCTCCACATATACAGTAGGTAGGTCGAACAATAAAATATAAACTGCCTGTTGTTTCAATACCCACAAACAATAAAGTAAAATAGTAAACGATTTAGGTAGCATCTAGGTAGACACAACCGTAGCATGAGTAGGTACAACAGGTAGGTACCTGTCTCCGAGCCTCTGGCACGTGTAGGATGACCTTGAGCCGTGCGCAAGGACACGGCTCTAGGTAACCATTGGCCGGAGTAATAGCTATATTTTAGTTACCTAAATTCTAATTGGTCCGCTCGAATAGACAGAGACATATCGAGTGGGTAACAGAGACAGAAAATAGCATGTATTGGTTCTTTTAATAAAGGCGCTTGGACGACGACCTGTTGGCGGGTAGGGCCAAAAATTGAATATATATTTCGGCGATACCGAGTAAAAATCAGTTCTTTTCGTGCATTTCAACAAGACAAGCCGTAACCCTGCCATACCGCCAACTCGCCGCCTCGCCCCGTGCATTACCCTATTTACCCTGCATACTGGAGTTTTATTCTACCTACCTACCTGCCGGCCTACCTACCTGCCTACCTACTTCAACGGAATCAAGCCATACAGTCCACTACCTACCACCCTTCAAGCTTCGCCTTTGGTCAGCGATCAACCCACCACAACCCGAACACAAGGTTACGATAACTTCTTTGTTAAACACAACAAACACCACTGAGCAGCAATGTAATGGCACGCATAGATTCTGCGGTATATCGTAGATTTTTGTTTTTTTTATCTACCCACTTAAGAACCACCCTAAACTAGGCGTTAGTGATAAATAAGATCAATAAATATGCCTACTTAACATGTGTCAGGCAAAATATTGAAATATTTCAAGTGGGCCCTATTTTGTTTTGAGTAGTTTATATGTTGGCTACAACTACAAACGTATTTCACCAGTATACCACACTTACCATTTTGAGCTAGTTACCATCATATAGCTACAAGTAACAAGTATAAGTTAAGAGATATATTTTTTTACCAAATGATTGATATAAACCAAAATAAAATATTTTTTAATCAAATGAATATAAAATGAATGAATATAAGACTTGTAACAACTTGCTTATTATGTGTTGCCACTATCATCACTTTTATCTGTTAATGCATTACAACATTGTAATAATTTTACAATGTTGTAATGCATGTAATGCCAGCATCATAATTTTTGTTGAATTATGCATTGTACTGTTTTCAAATTGAAAATGTAGAAATAATTGTATAAATCTATTAAAAAAAGAAATACTGATTTGATTGATTGACTGGCCTGTCAGCTGTTGGTAGTAGCTCTGCCTTCTGCGCTGTAGGTTGAGGGTTAATCCCTCAACAGGATAAACATTTGTGTGATGAATTAGTTAGTTTGGGGCTAGAAGGTGTTGTGTGTATTTTCCACAATATTTATTTATTAATTTTATTTAATATTTTTAACTACCCCGCTACCAGTGGTCGGAACATACCGTGCTTCCAGCAAACCCAGGGTGGTTCCACCCTAGGACAGAGTATCCAGCATGCATCGGTGTGTTCATGATCCCAATCTCGTAGAAGCCGGAGTTGCCTTCAGAGCATATCACCAGTGTCTGGCCGTTAGGGTGACGGCTGTAGCGTAAGTCCACAAACATTGTGTCAATGGAGTTTCCATCTGCTGTAATAATCTTCACGCGTTTTCCATCTTTTTGCTCAACCAGCGAAGCTCGACCACGGATAAGGGGTCTCCCTGTAATCATAATAAATAATAGGTTGGGGAATAAGTTTCTTCGAATTTTTTAAGAAAATTCAAAACATTTTTTCATATAGTTTATTTACATTTAACTAAAGTATGTAGGTACCATTTTGTTCGATAACTTTTTGCCATCTTGTAGGTAGGGACATGATCCCATTGCTATAGAAATTTTGGGACTTCTGATCAAAATACCGCGACAAGTGGTTTTGGCAGTCCTCTCGTGATGTTAACCTGACACTGCTTAAAGAATTCAGAAGAGACCGAAACAGGTGGAAATCTGAAGGTGCAAGGTCAGGACTATACGGCGGATGCATTAACACCTCCCAGCCAAACTCTCTTAATTTTTGCTGAGTGGCTAAAGAAGTGTGAGGTCTAGCGTTATCATGATGAAAAACCACACCCCTTCTGTTGATGAATTCCGGCCGCTTTCTCCCAACTTCTTGCTTTAATCTCATCAGTTGTTCGCAGTAGAGTTCAGAATCGATGGTCCTGCCTGGTGGTAACAGCTCATAATGAATAATGCCCTTCCAATTCCACCACACACACAGCATCACCTTGTTGCGAGTTAACCCGGGTTTCACCACAGTCTGTGAAGCATGACCGGCCTTTGACCACGACCTTTTTCGCACGTTCTTGTCGTACGTGATCCACTTTTCATCACCAGTTATCAGCTTCTTCAAAAATGGTTCAGTTTCATTACGTCGTAATTAAGAATCACAAATGAGTACACGGTTCATTAGGTTTCTTTCAGTGACCTCGTGAGGTACCCAAATATCGAGCGTTTTTGTGTACCCAGTTTTTTTCAAATGCGCCAAAACTGTTTTGTGGTCAATTCCCAGTTCTTCAGCTACGTCGCGTCGTAACTACTGATATGCCGATCTTGCTACACTTTTTCAAAAATGGCATCCATTTTATCCGTAATAGGGCGACCAGAGCGACGTGCATCTTTGACATCAAAATTTACGGATTGAAAACGCTTAAACCAAATTTGTGCTACTCTCACAGACACTGCACTAGGTCCATAAACATGGCAACATTTTTTTCGAGGCTTGCTTTGCATTTTTACCTCTTTTGTAGTAAAATTTTAAAATGTATCGAATTTCTTCATTAGATTTACTCATCTTGACAGTACGAAAAACAAATAAAAATCACACATTTTCCTAATTTGAATTTGGAATTATGTTCTTTAAAATTTAAACTTTTAATGATACCAAACCAGCCAGATACAAATAGTATAGCCAAAGAGATTTTATTACAAGTTCATACATACTTTAATGCGAAAAGACTTTTCCCCCAACCTAATAAGTAAAAATTTGAAAAACTCCTACACAAAATGATAACATTTATTATAATAACCTATTCATTGAGATAATTTCGATGAGCCCAAATACGATAACTTTGCTGTACGTTGGTTATGCTGCAGATTTCAGGGCATGCTGCATCATCAGGTCAAGGTTATCAAGTTTTCAAGTATCAAGTTGCTCAGATCCTGACATCAAAAAGAGGTGATAATCTTCAAATAACTGAACAGATTTTCTTGAATCATAGCAAACAACATGATTAATAAAATAGACTTTGATAGAATTTGGTATAGAGATACAGTGTCCTGGGGAAGGATGTGGGATACCTTTGAAAGAGGTACCATGCATGCGCAACACGTGTAATAGCGTACAGTAGCTAGTTTAAACACAATTATTAACGTTACAATAATGAGTTACTCACAGAGCATGTGCTGGACGAATCCCAGGCTCCCAGGGTAGATCATGCGCAGTGCAAATGTGTGGACAGCAATGAAGGCCAAGAACTTGACAATGCATTTTTTATAGAACGGCAAATGGGTGTTTTCTCTGGACACGAACGGCTTCCTGCGATCCCAGCAAGGGCTGAAAGAACATGAAAAATCAGAAATCTATCCATTCGATATATTTACATAGTATAAAAAAAAGTCTGTCCGCGTCTGTCTGGTTGATGCGGTTTACACTATCAGTTAGATAATTTCTCACGGGAGGTTTATAAACCCATGCGAAGCTGGGGCGGGTCGCTAGTTATAATACCTATAATATTCGAAAATGTACGTTTGTTACGTTTTTTAATAAATACAAATTTATGTCTGTTAGTCGGACTTCGAGGGTGATATAAAGACTTTTATCTATATGTAGCCTTCTAATTCTAATTATAAACTCTAATCGTATAAACACTCTCTGTCTGTCTGATGAAATTTAGTAATGAGAAGATAGTATATCGGGAAAAGACATAGGTAACTTTGTATGTAGGTACCTCGCGTGCGAAGCCGCGGGCAGAAGCTAGTAATCTAATAAATACATTTTGATTATGTTATTTATGTATGTTAATCGGACATCAAAGGTTATGTTAACCAAAATAGACCTACAGATTGAAACAAACTTAGGAATTAATTAAGTTCAATAGTTATTAGCTACATATTGTTACAAGTTTTATATAAGTTAATATGACACTTACCTATCGGGATTAAATGGGACCACGTAAGTAGCCGGCCAAGCATCGAAATCGAAGTCGAATCTCCTCATGCTCATCAAGTAAGATTGAATGTCATCTTTGGGACAGTCTAGTGCTTCCATGAACATCATATATTCTTTGTTCATCACTCTGCCACACGCTCTGACCAATAAAGCCAACGACAGAAAGCAACCGACCCCTCCGAACATTTCAATCAATAACACGGACTCTTCTTTAGTGAAGAATCCCCGCTTGTACAGGTAGATGCAGATGAATGGCGACATGTAGTAAGCTACGGTGCGGATCGCGCTAGCCTGTGGGACATTGACAAGTAGACATGAGTCAGTGGCAAAGGCCTCTCATTGCTAACCAACTTTTAAAGGCTTATAGGTAGTTTGACTTGCCTCCTGCAACACGGAAGCCCTCAGATGAGAATGCCACCGGTGACCAATAAGGCTGCTTAACTTCATTGCTATTTTAGGAACAACTAACATAAGTAACTATGACACTGTGTCTATAGTACCATAGATTTGTATCATCAATGGTACTAGTGATACTACTGTGTCCTTATTACCATTAAAATATTAGGTTGGGGCAAAAGTATTTTCGCATTAAAGTATGTATGAACTTGTAATACAATCTCTTTGGCTATACTATTTGTATCTGGCTGGTTTTGGTATCATTAAAAGTTTAAATTAAAGAACATCATTCCAAATTCAAATTAGGAAAATGTGTGATTTTTATAAATTTTTCCGTATTGTCAAGATGAGTGAATCTAATGAAGAAATTCGATACATTTTAAAATTTTACTACAAAAGAGGTAAAAATGCAAAGCAAGCCTCGAAAAAAATTTGCCATGTTTATGGACCTAGTGCAGTGTCTGTGAGAGTAGCACAAATTTGGTTTAAGCGTTTTCAATCCGGAAATTTTGATGTCAAAGATGCACGTCGCTCTGGTCGCCCTATTACGGATAAAATGGATGCCATTTTTTAAAAAGTAGAGCAAGATCGGCATATCAGTAGTTACGACGTAGCTGAAGAACTAGGAATTGACCACAAAACAGTTTTGGCGCATTTGAAAAAAACTGGGTACACAAAAACGCTCGATATTTGGGTACCTCACGAGCTCACTGAAAGAAACCTAATGAACCGTGTACTCATTTGTGATTCTTAATTACGACGTAATGAAACTGAACCATTTTTGAAGAAGCTGATAACTGGTGATGAAAAGTGGATCACGTACGACAAGAACGTGCGAAAAAGGTCGTGGTCAAAGGCCGGTCAGGCTTCACAGACTGTGGCGAAACCCAGGTTAACTCGCAACAAGGTGATGCTGTGTGTGTGGTGGGATTGGAAGGGCATTATTCATTATGAGCTGTTACCACCAGGCAGGACCATCGATTCTGAACTCTACTGCGAACAACTGATGAGATTAAAGCAAGAAGTTTAGAGAAAGCGGCCGGAATTAATCAACAGAAGGGGTGTGGTTTTTCATCATGATAACGCTAGACCTCGCACATCTTTAGCCACTCAGCAAACATTAAGAGAGTTTGGCTGGGAGGTGTTAATGCATCCGCCGTATAGTCCTGACCTTGCACCTTCAGATTTCCACCTGTTTCGGTCTCTTCAGAATTCTTTAGGCAGTGCCAGGTTAACATCACGAGAGGACTGCCAAAACCACTTGTCGCGGTATTTTGATCAGAAATCCCAAAATTTATATAGCAATGGGACCATGTCCCTACCTACAAGATGGCAAAGTTATGGAACAAAATGGTACCTACATACTTTAGTTAAATGTAAATAAACTATATTAAAAAATGTTTTGAATTTTCTTAAAAAATGCGAAGAAACTTTTTCCCCCAACCTATTATATACTAATTTATACCGTGTATTTACTTTTTAGTTAAATCACATCGGAAACAGTTGGTTGGGTTATGTTAGAGTATAGAAAACAACGCGCAAGGCGTGCGAGCAAAGCGAGCGTGCCGCCGAAGCGCCAGAAGAATATAGTTCGTCTGTCTAGATGCATAACTCTGTCCAGATGCTATGAAGGCATTAACGTTAGGTTAGGTTTGTTTTTAGAAAAATTGCGTCGTTATTTTTTTGTTAAAAAAAAGTAAATACACGGTATAAACTAGTATCTATTTTAATGGTACTAAAGATATAAAATTGTGTCACTTGTAAAATCAATGGTACTAATGACACAAAGGCGTAACTATGCTACGAGCGCCATTTCGTTACGCTGAAGATCGAGGAGACGTCCGATCTATATAAAATATACATAAATAACGTCAGTTTACGGAAGGGGTAGGCCGGACGACGGATTTCCACTTGCTATGATCCTGACATACATATTTTGCTTCATTTAGTCTCATTATACTCATACATGCGCGTCGGTTCTGGGGTACACTTGACCTTTAATTATGGGACTAAAAATATAAATACAATTAAATTTCTCTTACCACAGATATTGCCACATCAGAATACATCTCAGCTTTATTGGGCTGGTACATAATCTTAAACAAAATAATGTAACTATTAACAATAACAATTAAACTTTGTAAGTCACCTCTAAAGACTAGCTACAAAAGGTGGGATGAGAAAATTATTAGAAAGAATTGATGGTGCGCACCGTACAGCCGAAAACACGTAACGAATAGTCAAACAGGTGTTGAATAACCGATGGTGGAATATCACTTTAACATGTCTGGAAAACTAGGAGTCATCAAACTTATTGGCGAAGCGCGTGTTAAAAAGGACAGTAACGACTACCGCACAGACCTCTAATGGTTGTTTTAGGACACATCCGCCAGATTCCACATTCGTCAGATAATTTATTTCTTCCGCATTCGTCAGATTTTTTCAACCTCTGACGATACGATATTATTCATGATTCCTCATATTGGACAGACCTCTCAAATTAAACTTGGACGCTCTTAACTTTATATTGGTGACGGTACACCTCAAAAATTAATCAGATCGAAACCAGTTGGTTAGGTTATGTTAGAGTATAAAAAACAACGCGCAAGGCGAGCGAGCGAAGCGAGAGTGCCGCGGTAGCGGCCGCCGAAGCGCCAGAAGAATATGGTTCGTCTGTGATACATAACTCTGGCGAATGTGTCTTTATTCGTTTTGTGTCAGTAGCCTACAAAACAAGAGCCAAAATATATACTTCATTGGCTAGAAAATATAAAACAATTACCTACCTAAAGAAATGCTTCAATATAATCTGATATAATCATTTTATTTATTTGTTATACCTAATATTCGAAACAGTTGAATGCACAGTAAAACAAATGAAATACAAATAACATTTATTTCAACACAATAATTAACAACTTTTTGAAGGAAGGAACTTGAAGGAATAGGTATTTAAGGATTTTCTTATAATTACTGTAGTAGAAGGCATAGATATTATTTATTTATTTGATTTTAGGCGAGCAGCTCCTGCTGATGTGTCTACATCACACTTTTTTTAAATTGAGAGTCTTTGTTTAATACTATGTAGGGTACAATTTTTCAAGCACTGATTATAATATCTTGTGGTTGTGAACTCTAATGCTGAAGAAGTGAAGTGAAGCACAAGTAAAACAAGTAAAGTTTGGTTGTAAAGCTATTTTTAGAGCCTGTTTGTCGAGGTCAAGCTGTATCCTTCCTTTTTGTTAGTTAGTTCAGAGATGGGCTGGAAGGGCTGCGTGCTGGAAAGGCTGGGAGCTGGAAATAATAAACAGTACTACTACTAGCAGGAAGTACGGATCACACTCAGCATTTGCGTTCCAATATTTCCTCAGCTATAGCATTGGTGTCAGGTGACAGAGTCGCCGTTGTGGACGGAGTCATGACCTGGGGCTATTCTAGCAGGTTGCGAATGGTGTTTTTTTATTTCATCTAGTTCTTCACGAAGATCATATAATTTGATGAATTTGGGCACTTAGAATACAGTATGGGCATACCCCATGACATACACGTCACTTCTTGATAAATTGCTGTATGGTAAATAGGTATAATGTTCTTTTAACAACCATACACTGCACCGTATTTACATCATTATGATCATACAATTTTTCCACCGAGTTTTGTGTTTCACTGATGCTATTTTAGGTTTATAGCTAACTCTAAGGAACTCTAAGGAAACGCACTATTCAAGTCGAAATCAAACCGCATAGGTACCTACATACCCAGAAACCATTTAATCACAATAACCACGTCAAGTCGAAGGAAACAATACCGAGAAAATAAAACATTTTGATTAGCCAAAGAAACAAGAAGTATAATATGATCAAAAGAAACAGATTAGCACTTAGCACTCATTTAATCCTTTCACTACACTGGTTCATACCCACTAGTGACACAATAAGAAGAAGAAGCACTATTGCCTTGAAAAGGGCAGCTTGTTATTTCCCAAAACAAATAGAAAAAGCGACGCATCCATCACTTCGACTCATTTCATCAAGCACCACATCACTACACTTCTTCACTGTTGAAGCACACCGAGCCAGCCAGCACATTATCAGAAACAGTCGCCACGCCGCAGACGACAAAATGGCGACCCACAGGAACACAGAAATATTTATAAGCTCGACACGGACGCCCTTATGAAACCGCATAGTGCTCTGATTGTACTCAATGTTTATTTTACAGTTATTGGTTGTAACTATTGTAATTGTAACCTAGCATAGCATTAATATTATATTTATATACGAGTTTACATAATAAAGAAGATTCACAATCACAACTCAATTTGGGCGTTTCTATTCAATCAACTACTCCAAGTCATGCACAACACTAGGTAGGAATGTACCTATTAACCACTTACTCAACCTATCATCATTCTACACACTGATGATCAGTTTTGACATAATAGTTTCAGTAGAAAAGGAATAAAAAACCAAATTTCTTCATTTTATTTTATTTATCTTACTTCTTCAATAAATCAATATTTGTTTATTGTCTGTTGTGCCTACAAGTATCATAGTTGAAGGGGTGTATCTGCTGCGGGCTTTATGGCTTGTAAAATTAGAAGCTGTTTGTCTGACAATACACTAGACACATTGTGCTTCCTAAGAAGTTATTTTTAAAATACAAATGTCTAATCCCTATACTAATTAGTTATTATTACGTATCAGTTAGTTTCTAATCATTACCTAATATAAAACAAAGTCGCTTTCCGCTGTCTGTCTGTCCCATTGTTATCTTTAAAACTACGCAAAGGATTTTGATGCAGTTTTTTTTAATATATAGAGTGATTCAAGAGAAATGTTTATATGTATAATACATGCATAATATAGTAGAGAAACACTGATAATTTTAGAGGTTTCTAATGTGATGTCGTAAATAAACTCATTTTTTGAGCTTACATTGCAAACGCTGGCTAAACCCTACGAGATAAACCAAAATAATGTACTACTATTGTACACCATTAAAAGGTGTACACAAAACTCCGCAATGGTGTATGTCTATCTCGTAGTCATAGTAGTCGTATGTTATTCTCCTATATAACATTGTATATAAAGACATTCTGTAGTATATTTAGTATCAGCATAGCACCCATGCGAAGCCGGGGCGAGTCGCTAGTTGATTATAATTGTTGATTTCGAAATAAATATTAATAACATTTGTTATTATTTTAAAGAGTAAACTTAATTTTACAGCATGTAATTAAATAACATATTTTTTTACAATTGCATTCTATTGCATGTTTATATTAGCTCTTGTAAAAATACCTATTATGAGGTTTAATTAATACTAAAATTTAATACCTAGCTAAATGTTACCATGTGCTATGTGATGATGGTAAGAGGCCTGATGGTAAGACTCTTGTCCCTTGGGAGATGACTAGGCAATTGGTGTGGGATGCTACTTGCATAGAAACCCTGGCCGCATCCAATCTTCTGAGGACTTCTGTTAGAGCTGGTGCAACGGCTGAATGTGCCGAGGACCTCAAAAGGTGCAAATATGCAGGTCTTAATAAGGCCTACATATTTGATCTTTTTTTGGAGTCGTGACCCTGGGATCGTGGGGAACAGGAGCCCACCGCAATTTCAAATTTATTTCACGTTGTCTGGTAGATATATTGCATAACAATCTGGCTCAGCTTATAAGCATTGCCATTCAACATAGTAATGCTGCCAGTTTCCTGGGAATGCTGACCTCTGGCAATGATCTGGATCAGCTAACTATTGATAGTTTTAAACGGTCCTTAGATAGCTCAACTGTTTTACATGTATTTTAAATAATTGTATATTATTCTGTGCATTTCTGTAGTTAAATGTATGCATCTGCAAATCTGCAAGTGTTTGTCTTGGGTCTGGGTGTTTTTCTATTTATAAGAAATATAAGAATGTATTACTATAAAAATGTACATAAGTTCAGTCAGTACAGTTTAATCAATTAAATTTATTTTTAAACAACACAATATAAATAAATGGAATAATTCAGTTTTATTAACAATCTTGCAAGATCAGGAGAGATTGGCTTTCCTGAACCTGATCTTGGCTTGACCTAATTTCAGCTTGACATAAAAATCGCGAGATTGCATACCCCTATAAAAACCTGGTTATTACTTAGTAGCTCTTTATCCTAAGATCATAACTGATGGTAAAATATCCATAATGGTGAAAGGAGTAGATAGTTTATTTTAGGGGGTAGGAAAGCTTGCTCGACCATCGGCTTGTTGTAAGTAATTTAAAAATTTGATACTCACATCGATGGGACCGTTCCTGTGGACATTGTACAGCCTTGGAGTAGACAAACATTGATAAATCCTTTTTGCAGTGAAGAGCATCGTGCCAGAGTGAAGCTGGAAAGGCCGAGGCCGTAGAAAGTAATGTCCGCCGCGCCGGGTCCGCCCTTGTCACTTGGAAAATCAATAAATTTCAAAGAGAGGGATGCTAAGTTAGCAGATAGTAACGTGATAGTAACTCAACTTTATTTGATTGGGTTCCAGTCGAGTTCACATCACAGATTATTACTTACTACATGGAATGGATTGAGATTGAATAGCACCCATTGGCGACATCACTAGCACTAGACACTAAACTAAACAAAAATCCAGCAATGTTGCCAAATAGCGAAGTGAATATCCCCCAAACATAGCATGATTTTTTTTATTAAATAGTCTTAGATGATTTTTCCACTGCATTTCCTAGGCCGAGCGGACGAGTATAAATAGGCGCAACAAGCAGCGACCGGGTTACGATGGGTTTCATACTTTCATTTCATTACGTGCTTGGATTTAGGATGCGACGGACGTTACTTTACGCTAGGAATTGTTATAAAGTTAAATAGGCTTATCTTAAGATGAATATGTGCTCTAAAATTTGTGGTTTATAATATATTGTTGTCGGGTTAAATTAGTGTTGATTATTTTAATTTTATTCTGAGGATCATTTCTAAGAATAGGTACCGTAAAACGTGCCTACTTTGCTCCAAAATTGGCTCCTGATTTAGAGAAAGTGTGATGACTTAAAAACCTTCTACATTAAAACGTATTTTTGAATGTATATTGAAAAAAGACCCTAAAAGCTATGGATTTCCACAAATAAAAGTAGCTTTTAATTGAGTTCTGGGGTATTTATAAAACGTCGAATTAGGAGCAATCTTATCACCACTTTGGGGAACAATGTTCCTGCACAATCTCTAGACAAAAAAGTATATAATTTAGAGCTGGTGAATAGATAGCAGCGTAAACAGTTACTATGCTCCTGAGGAAAACCCTAAAGAAATAGATTCAGGTGTTTCCAGCTAGTTTTTAGTGTCGGAACAAAAAAAAAAAGAAAAATTAGGAACTTTTTATTTAAGCATAAAGTCACGTCACAATTGTTACGAATCAGTCAATAATCAGTTTGAATCATCTTCAATTCCAACTATTACACGTTTCAAAGTGACAATATACAAAACTAATACAAAAAACATTTTAAAACAACAACTTTAAATTATTATTCATTATGTAATTGAGTGGTTTCACAGTTACCTGCATGGTCACCGGCAGCGTATTCGCATGGATGAGTCACACTCATCTTGGTGTGATATTAAAGCTGGTGTTCCTCAGGACGGCGTTTTATCTCCACTACTTTTTGCAATATTTATAAATAGTATCTCTCAACATCTTTCTTCATCTTATCACCTATATGCAGACGATCTCCAAATCTATACTCACGCGTCTTTAGCAAAGCTACATGAGGCGATTGATGTTACTAACTATAATTTGCGTTGCATTCTGAACTGGAGTAAATCGTATGGTCTCTCTGTCAATCCAGATAAAACGCAGATCATTGTAATAGGCAGCTCCAGAATGATATCAAAAATTGACTGGTTTCATCTCCCTCCTGTGATCTTCGACGGAAAATGCATTCAGCTGAGTGACTCTGTCAAAAACTTAGACGTACACATTGACAAGCAACTTTCGTGGCGACCGCACCTGGCTGAAATCAGTCGGAAGGTGTTTGCTTCTGGTGCCTCTCTCAGAAGGCTTCGGAACTTTCTCCCTACCGCTACTAAAATTGCGCTTGCACAATCCCTTCTTCTTCCAATCCTTGATTATGCTGACGCCTGCTATATTGACATCACTGAAGAGCAACTTTATAAGCTTGAGCGTCTCCAATATTACTGTATACGGTTTATATTTGGTTTGCGCAAATATGACCACAGTTCTGAATTTCGCAATAAACTCAAGTGGTTGCCGATCCGTTTTCGCCGGAATGCTCACATTCTCAATCTTATCTATAATATTCTGTTCTCTTCTTCAACTCCCTTTTATCTCAAAGAACGGTTTGAATTTCTCCATCTCTCTAACCCTCGATCCTTACGCTCCTCAGAAACACATGAACTTAAAATTCCTGTTCACTCCTCTACCTTCTATGGAAAATCGTTTACAGTGCAGGCTGTCCACTTATGGAACGCGTTGCCTGTAGATATTAGAAAGGCCAAGTCTCTCCCCATCTTCAAGAATATGGTCATGAAACACTCATTGTCGTACTGTTATACCTAATCATTTCTATATTGTTGATATCATAATATAAAACCTATTTTGGTGCTATGATTTTATGATTTTATATGTTTATTATTATACTTATTATGTATGTTTGTATGTATTTATTTATATCAGTATTACATTTAGTTTATTTAAAGATTATGTAAGTAGAATTATATTTGTATATTGTATTGCCTTTTATTGTAAAATTAGTGTCTTTGTATTTTTCTGTGTGGTATAACAATAAAGAGTTATCTATCCATCTATCTATCTATGTAATCTACGCATAAATCTTCTGCAGCTGTAAAAGTGGTAGGAGCTCCATGTGGCTTTGATGGAGTGTTGCGACGACGAAGTTTCAATCGGTTGATAATGATTCTTTATGGAATTCCAAATGTTTTACTTGGTTTTCATTGAATCAAATCTCTGTTTTCTATTGACGCCAGACATGTTCGAGTACCCTCCGAATAATTCTTATAGTTTTTGAACCTACTATTTTTTGTAAACGCGCGACATCTTTTCTAAAAAAAAAACAGATTCAGTAACAATGATTAAAAAAATATGTTATGCTCCGTAACATCATCAGCCACCCAACAGGGTGACTTGCTCCTGGAGCAAAGCTACCTCAAAACATGGAGCATACTAGGAACGTGATTTTAAAAGAGGTTAGAATTCCACAAAAACAAGCTTGACAGAGAAATATTAACGTGTATCGCTAGCTAATTATATACCTAATGAAAACCCCCCTTACCTCAAACATTTGTGCAGGTTTCTCAATGGAAGTGTCTTAAAAAAAATACAGTCAGTAAACTGTATTTTTTTTACTTTTTGTTAAAACCCGAAAGAATGGCTAACGCCGAAAAAAAAATGGTGGACACCGCAAATGGGTATTCTGTGCTGCCAACAAGATCAAAGACTAATCGGATGCGTTGAAACATTTTTCAATTACATTGTTAATTTTGAGTTTTTAATGAAATATTGTTTATTTAAAATTGGAGTATTTTTATCCATTAGGTTCAAAGTAGGTTCATTTTACGGTAGGTATTTAAAATTTTATTACCTACTTATTTTATTTTTATAAACACCTACCAACTTATAAATGAAATATGAAATAACCCAACCTATTCGAATTCAGCTAAAGATTCTAGTGCTTAGGTACAGTGTTAAATTTAACACGGACTAAAAGTTAGAAATGAATAAATGAAACCAACAAACCAATTTACATCCATGTGGATGTAAATTTACTAAATAAATGATGAATATACGTCGATTGAACGAACGAGTTATTGAATGAAACTATACATACCCTAAACCCGGACGAAATTAACATCTACTACCGATGAGTGACGCCCGATTTACGTATGAAGTGTTAGGCTATGATGATGTTTGATAGGTATTCATTGATTCATTGAATAACAAACCAACGAGTCAAAAAACTCGCATCAAAATTTGAAATCAAATTATTTAATAAACCTACATTTTAAAAACCAATAAGTACCTATCCCCATTCATAATTTTCTCACTCAAAAATCCCCCGGAAGGATTTGAGTCCCAAAATTCCACCCGGAAACCTAAAATACGGAATTAGCAGGGAATCCCATCTGGCAGCACTGAAATCCAGCCTAATTTTTATAGTCTATAGTGTAGTGCTGTTATAAGACTCACCCTTCTTTCATACTTCTTTCCTCTCCGATCAGGCCATGTCTTCTTCTTCTTTGTTAATGGCCTGTGACATTTATAATGTTAATTTTGTCAGTGTCAAGTGTTTATAGTCAGTTTGATTGTTATTAGTCTTAGTCGATGGTCAATTGTCAATTCTAGACGTCACGCGGAATGGCGTCTAGAATTTTCTTGGGATTCCTCGTCGTTAAAATCACAAACCAAATTTCAAATTAAGATAAAAGTTTCAAATGTCTGTTTTAAAATAAGTTAGAGCTCTCATTTTGTTCCATTTTTGAGTTCATTTTCAAGTCAAAATATTATATATTTAATAAAATAGCAAGGCCTATTTTCTGGCCGGAAAATAAATATCTCACCCTTGGTTTGGTCCTGCATGTGCCACTGCAGAAGCGAAAAAACGTGCAGCTTACCTCGCCTGGGCTGACGCTCGCAAAACCCCACGAACTAATAAGAAAGCCTTTAGTTAAGCCGCCAAATCCTGCAAGAAGGTGCTACGGAAGGCTCGCTTTAATCGAAATGGCCGAATGGGTGCCAAGCTTGCGACACATCCAGCTGGCAGCAAAGCATTCTGGTCTTTGGCCAAGTCGGTAGAAGCGAACTTCAGCCGCCCTTCTCTCCCTCCACTAATAAAACCAGATGGATCTCTAGCCCACACTGCAATCGAGAAAGCAAATCTCTTTGCTGCTCAATTTGCAGAAGCTTCACGTTTAGAACCCCACCTAGCCTTCTTCTTCGATGAGAAGCGACAATGCAGGAAATTCACATCCATCAAAAAGAAGTGCTCAAAACGTTACGTAGTCTTGACGTGAACAAAACTAGTGGTCCGGACGGCATTTCGGCTGTAGTGTTGAAAACTTGTGCCCCTGAGTTGTCTCCCATACTCACAAGAGTTTTTCGCCTATCTCTGACAAAAAAAACCCGGCCAGAAACCCTTGTCTGGTCTTAACGTTTTTGTAACCGACAACTTAAAAAAAAGACGAGTAATTTTTTTATTATTGTGGCCTCATAACTCTGACATTTATTAACCGATTTGAAAAAATATTTCTTTAGGTGAAAGGATATCCCATAGAAATTGTATCAAAATTGGTTCAGTAGTTCGGTTTTGAAATCAAAATAGCTGGAAAAATTATGCCATCCAACTAAACGATATTTTGTATTTTGCATTTCTGTGTATTTTCAGCAGTGATACGACTTTTTAATTTATTAATTTTATACATCTCTTAAAAAGCGTCAAATAAAAACTTACCCCGAAGGGTGAAAAAATAGGGGATAAAATGTTTAATCGGTTAGAGTGTTATATCGGCCTAAATTTTGATTCAAACGTAATAATTGTATTATCTTTGCTAGATTTGTTACAGATGCCTAGCCGAGTTGGATCAGATACATCCCAAGCTTTTTTCTTGGGAAAAAAGCTTGAAAAAATAAAAACATATTTCATTTTTTGATTTAGTTACAATTTGGAATTTGACAAATCTAACACGTCGGTCGCTTATGAGTTATGACCTTGTTAGAGAAACGTACAGCATGTAACCTTTAAAAGGTACTTAAGCGAGCCTAAACCGTGGGATGATGATTGTGATTACTGCAATTTTTTGAAACAAAATAATAATTGTGCGAACTTTTATTACATTTTCATATAGGTACGCGTATATGTTTACTGACTGACAAGACACTTTTTATATTAGATATTTATTACCTCAAATTTATTTCTAAGTGATTGTCTAGGTACCTACCATCATATAGATTGCACGAACAGCCCAGCCTTCTTTTGCAACACAAATGTATAGATACCTACATTATCTGTAACATCTCCCAAAACAGAATGCCGTAATACATAATGCTATGAAAGTAACGGGAGTAAACGAGTCAACCGGTATCCACGTCAGTAAAGTGACGGATTTTCTTGACTATGTATGCCGCAGAACTGGCTCTCATTGATAATTTTATATATGTGCTGGCCCTATTGAATTCGATGCAATTTTTTTATACAGTTTATTATAGGCTCAGCATTATGTATTAATGGACTTGAAAGAGTCAGTGTGGTCCGTTGTATAACTGATATCTCTAGGTATAATTCATGTTAAAGTAGGTATGTACGATATCACAAATCGTATATATTGAAGAAGATATCGAAGAAGATGAAGATATGAAGATGGCACGAACGGAGAGATGATTTGTATAGATACGAGCTACTAGTATAGTATTATGTTATCTGTGTTACGGGTGAAACCAGGCTGTAGATAATGATGATCAGGTGCGTACTTTTGCTCCGTTCCTTATTTGGCTTTGAAGTTAGACATCGCATCCATTTCCTTTAAATCAATTCATCTTTGGAAAAACTGATAATTATAAAAAAAATGTGTATTAATGTAGGAACTTAGTAATGATTGTATTTTCGTCATAAAATAAACGTTTTATCAATGTATAGTAGATTGTTGCACCGAGCGCAAAGTGAGTCATTAATGCACGAGTGTTATGTTGGTGCCCGAGCGCAATCGAGAGCACTGAATTAACACGAGTGCATTAATTACTCTCTTTAGCAAGGTGCGCAATTTACTTTTCTTTCAACTACTAATCAAGGTACCTACTGTGATAAAATATACCTACTCAAACTAAAAATATGAAGAATCAAAGTTTTACAATGGTACAAAATGCGCACCATTTGTTTTTTTTCACCAAGGCGGTTTTATTCAGCCGATTTTTATTATCAGCCAGTCTCTTTTTGATCTAATGCAAACATTTTATATTAAACTTAATGGGAGATGTTAAACCTCTGTGGTAAATTTATATCTAAATAAAAAGTAAAAAACAGTGCAAAAATGAAAAACAGTGCAATAATGAGATTTTATACAACATTACTGCACTGTTTTGGTTCTAAGCAAAAAATACGTCCTTTGTGATCGGTTTTGTGGTGATTAATGATAACATTACTACGTAGTTGAAAGAAATATATATTTATTTGTTTACAGCCGTAATCAATTACTGAGTAAAAGATATACCTACGTAATGGCAGATGCTATAATGTGCTGTATTATACTCGAGAGCAATGAATCCGGGTCACTTAAAGAAACCTATAAATCTCGGAAACTAAGAATGCTACCTTAATTAAAATAATTGTTTTTAATAGAAAATTAAATACTCCTTAAATTAAGATTTCAAAACTTCTTAGTTATTCAGCAAGAAAAAATAAAAATTTATCTCAAAATAAAAATCAAATTTGAAAAAAAGGAAACTCGAGAATGGAACTACGAAATTACTGCATCATTTAAATTCAAGAAAATCGGAATGTTGTTCGAAAATGTCATGTTTCCTATTTTGTTTTAAGGCGAGATCAGCAGGTTTTTTCCATTATATAATTTTTAGTAAATAAAATGTAGTGACTCATAAATTTTATTACTTTCATTTAAGGGGTAATATTGTCTAGTAAACACACTTTATTTCATTAAGCTAGCATTCTTAGTTTCCGAGATATATGGGTATTCTTTAAGTGACCCGGATTCATTGCTCTCGAGTGTAATAATTATGATGCAACTTAAAAATGTTGTTTGGCGTTCGGTAATAATAGGAACGTATAATTATTATAAATAATGATTTAGATTTAGTGCATGCAATTAGTTAGGTACGTATTAACCCCGTATTATGTTTCTAGAATATGTCAGTGAATAAAAGCTAATTTTATTTTATTGATTTTACAAACAACATAAAAACATTAAAAAATATATCGTTAAAAATAAATGTAACCATTGTTAGGTCCTAAAAACTACCAAAACTCGTTTACTCTGACGAGTTATTGAAACTACGATTTTTACGTATATATAAATCTTTACAGACAAATTTTATCACATGAAGTTATAAAAACCCCACTTATGGAAAAATTAAGTATTTCGTACGTTTAAATTGCGTCCAATGTGTGAATGAATAACCGCCTTAAACACAAGACATCACCACGAACCAAAATAAAACACATAGTAAACATAACCTGGCTATTTTTATGATAATTATATTGATTCAAATAGAGCAATCAATTTATAAAACTTAATTTAAAAAGGCCACAATGTTTACTCTTCATTTGTCAACTTAATGACAACATCACAACTCGATAAAAATGGAGATATGACCTCGACATACACAAATCAAACGATTTAAGACTTTCCGAGGGCATGCACAACAAGAGTCTCCTCCTTAAGGTCTGTGTAGTTTAAACAAAATTAGCATTTAAGAAAGTATACGAAATACGTTCAAATAATACGTATTCATTTAGGCGCGTTTGTTTTAGTTTTAGGTGAATAATGACAAGTCACAATATTAGTTACCCAGTTTAGGAAAGAAATTGTTCCTAGGTTTCAAGAAACCCATTTATATCTATATCTGTAATGTTACTCTTATCTTTACGTACCTAGTATATAATGAAGTCGCTTCCGCTGTCTGTATCTACGCTTAGATCTTTTAAACTACTCAACGTATTTTAATACAGTTTCCAGCAATAGATAGAGTGATTCAAGAAAATGGGATATATGTATAATACATATATATATTATGGTACAGAAAAACCGAAAAATTTTAAGATTTGTAATGTGATGTCGTAAAAAACATATTTTTGTGCGCTAAAAAAAAATAAAAATAATAAAAACATAAATAAAAAAATCTGCAATGGTATATATTTATCTCCTAAGGATAACCCATCGTAACCATTTTTATCTGTTACATATTACAAAAAAAATGTGTTATATACCAAGCAATTAGGTATATACAATACAGTATTTATTGTTCCTTATCATATTAAATACATTACATACGTTGTACATTTGATGTTTATCAAAACTGGTCTTAGCAGCATTTCATTAGAATTTATATCTTAGAAGATATCAGAGATTTAATAAGCGGAAGCACAGCGGCTGGCGAGCCGTACGTTTCGTCCCGGTTGGCAGCAGTCGGCGGGGTGCACAATCCCTACTAATGTATAAAATGCGCAAGTAATATATAAAATGAATTTTGGTTTATAGATAGCTGGGACCTTGGAGAAGGACAAAGGCTACATTTTAAGTAAATGTAGCTGCCCGCGCGCAAAGCCGCGGGCAGCAGCTAGTTCTAAATAAACATGAAAATAAATAATCTAAATGCACAATGTTTGCTTCATAAGACGACCAAAAATAATGTAACTTGTCATTTGTTATTTTAAATAATTGGTATCTTTCATATCCTTCACAAATTTTTGCTTATTAAATTTGTGAAGGATAAATATTAAATAAATAAATAAATTAAATAAATAAATTATCAAATAAATATAAAATATTTTTGATTTATGGACACAGTGTTTGCTTCGCAAGACGGCCAATAATCCAAAAGTATCTCCTACTGTAACTTATTGCTGGCTCTGGCTCGGTCTTGTCATTGTCATTGTTTTGTCTGTCAAGCAGGTTGGCTACCACTGCACTGGTAGTCAGTCTGTCGCCGTCAAGTTATAAAATTATTTGGTTGCCGTTCGGACCGGACAGATCACATTCTAATTCTATAGTTTGTGGGACAGATTGACCAATGACGAGAGTAGTATATCTTTACACATTGAGAATAACTAATTCGTTTCGGGTTCAGTTTTAAAATCGCTCTCTTTGTTTATTATAAAGTGCTATAAAGTCATGAAAAATGATTCGTTTACTAGAACACCCTATGTTCTTCATATTACTACTGGCAGTGTCGGTATCTTGCAGAATACATAAGTTACATCTCACGGTAAGTGAACCGTAAGTTTGTGCATGCTTGCATTGAAGACGCTAACATTATTCGCTTTTGTTTATACAATTTACAAGAAATAAATCGCAATAACAAGATGGAAGCTATAAATAATGTGCGAGAATACTGTCCTTCTCTGTTCAATATGTCGCGTTTGCTTCACAAATTCCTCTCTAATCCTATAATCACTCACACTGATATTATTTTTATGGCTTTTAAAACGAAAACGAATAAAAATGTAGGTACCTACTAAGTAACCATAATTATAAATAAGGCATTTTATGTACACAAATATAATACCAAATATATATGTTTAGTAATACCTGAATATCAGCCGAGGGAGTATAATATTGAGATACTATCAAAATGATACCAACAGCATTCAGTTAATATTGATGAATTAATGTTACGGAATGCTGATGTTGCTTGCATCTCTTGATTGTCAAATGCTGTCCTGAATAAGAACCAAACATACATTATACCAATCCATCTTGTCAAAACCAACTTGTTCAATAATTATTTTCATTGTAACTGGAATCCTAGCTATTACAAAATATTTCTAACAAAACAATAAAATGTAAAAAAAAATATCACTTGGCAATTTGAAATACTTTTCTAAAAACCATTTAAATGTATTTGATCCATAGTTTAATGTAATGTAATCACATCACACACAGCATCATATGGCCCCAAAGTAAGCAGAACTTGTGTTATGGGTACCACATAACTAATATATACTACTTATTTACTGGTTTTTTTAATGTAAATACATACATATCATACATAGAAACACCCAGACCCGAGACAAATACTTGCAGATAATACAAACATTTATCCTGCGGGGTTAATTGAACCCGCAACCTTCTGCATCTCGGCCAGACCATAGCCCACTGCGCCACAGAGGTTGTCAAATGTATATTCCATTGCAGTAGTTTCATGCTTTGATTGTTTAGATTTATTCTCAAAATAAGCCTATTTTAAGGATTTACTGTGATGCTTATATTTTTAATAGGTATTTTAAAGTTCAACTAAGCATTTTAACAGCTTTGCGTTCGCTTTTGATTGTAAATTTAATTATGTTTCCTTATTGTTTGTAATTATATTTATATGAAGTTGTATTATATTATGAATAAAACATTTACCTTAAACTTTAACTACCTACTCAAAATAATAACAAGACTATTTTAATCAATACCAGTCATGTAGACTTCAACTAGTGGGCCTGAATAAAATTTTATTATATTTTGATTTCTTTTGGATATTAATTTCCAGCATAATATCATACTATTTAGTGAAACAAATACATATAAATATACAGGTACATACAAAATACATACATACATTCTTTTGTTGCACTGCAATTTATTCCTAAGCCATTTTTATAATAAGTTAAGTTTACGTCTTGAAATGAACATTAAACAGATGGACAAATATTCAGTACAATTCCGCCAATCTATTTCTAAAGAGTTTCCAGGATTTCCGCAAAGTCACGCCTGAATCAATTATCTCTCTTGAAATGACTTAAAAACCTTGATATTTCTAAAAAACTAGATTTGTAGGATGTTAATAAGAAACAAAATAAAAAAAACATGTGTGCAATTCACACATGGTAGAAGTGAAACCTTCAAAAAACACATATAATACGTACACATATATACTAAACAACATGGTTGATGTGATGCCTTTTCTCAAGCTTTGTACTACGCATGCACAAACACATAATAATAAACACGTATAATGTTTCCTATCTCATTTTCTCCCACGTTAAATCTTTTGAATTTATGTGTCTGTTTCTTTTTACCGTCGCTTTTTCGTTTCATCGACTTTCAAATCACAATGATGCTAAAGTTTTACTTCAAAAATAAAAATCTTTTATAAAAAGAATTTAATGTAATTTTTTTTTATTACCAACTGAATTAATTATTAAAAAGTAATTAAAGAATAAAGAAAATAAAGAAGAAAAGATGATCATTGACCATCACATGGCTACCAGTTAAAACTCATTTGTGACCCTGCTTGCCTTGCTTCTTATCACTTCTTTGGCAACAGAGTGGTCCACAATTGGAATGCACTATCAGATGACATTGTTACTGCTACCTCTGTCAATACATTTAAAAACAAGCTAGACAACTGGTTACAAACTAACAAATCAGTGCTCAAAAGGATTTACCAATAAAATAAAATAAAAGAAAATAAAAGATTAACGATAGACTATTTCAACACTGTGTCATATAGACATATCAGCTATAGCTGCTTGTTTATTATCAATAAATAAATAAATAATAGTTTATATTTTCTATCTAGTTTTTTTCATGAACAAATCAAAGCAAAACATGTATCTTTTATTTTATGTACAATTTTGTCAAGATGAGTTTTTATTTATTAGCGTACGCTTTGCTGTCTTTTCATTAGTAGTATGCATAGACTCTTTTTCGAAATCTTGTTACTAAATATTTTTACTGTTGGATGTCCTCAAACAAATAAATATGTAAAATGAAGGCAAGAGTCAAAGATACAACCTACTTTACAGAAAGCAGTTACCAACTGAGCTCTGATGTCTTCCTATTCATTATTTATGATTATTAAATAGTGAATAGCAACTTTGTTTACATACAAACTTTGCAGATTCATTTTGGTTTTCCCAAAAAGATTGTATGTCCTAATCTATTTCCTTGAAATCGTCTCAGCAGCTAAAACTTGATAAATTAACAAACATCCAAACTTCCAAACATTTATGATGTAAGTATGATTATTTAACCCTAGATAGATAACCAATATAGTATAATATATGTTAAAATAGTATAATATATGTTAAAGATAATATATAATATATGTTAAAGAACCATATGCTTCAGAGGCTTATGCTATTAAAATGCCTCTTGTTAAGATAATTAGCTATTTATATACCTTATCATTTTTATGAGTCAGAATAGGTGTAAAAATAATATGCAACTTGACTTTAATATAAGTAATTAAAAATGAAATGAATATAGGTACCTCTAGAAAAACTAACCAAAAATCAAAGGCCTTTTATTTATAGGAACCATTTTCTTAAATTAACTTATTTATTAGTGTTTTTTTCTTATAAACTAGATTATAATGTATCTAAAAAAAAAGTACTAAAATCATTTGGTTTACAGGCAGTCAAACAAACGTCATTCTCATGCTTGCCACAAACTGTCTTCTTGCACTTAACGCAGACCATCTTTGAATTTTTTTTTTGTAAAGCAATATCTGCATTGCTATTTCTTGGCTGGAGACTGTTCTTCATCACTTGTGCCTGTGCAATAGCTTTTGGGAGTATTTTTTCAATATTAACTCTAATTTGGTTTGGCAAAGTGGGAGTCTAAAGTCTCTTTGTCATCCATGGTGAAGTCAGCTGAGTACTATGAGTACTTTTTTCATGTACTCCCTACGATTCAAGGGCTTCTCTTGTTTTGATAAAACATTGAGACGGTAAATTACATATGAATTTACAAGAATGCTATGTCTAATCATTACATGTCTGTAATGATTGTCATTACATGTCTGAAATGTCTGTCCCTATGTATGCTTAGATCTTTAAAACTACGCAACTGATTTTAATGCGGTTTTTTTTAATAGATAGAGTGATTCAAGAGGAAAGATTATATGTGTAAAACATGCATAATATAGTAGAGAAACACTGATAATTTTAGAGGTTTCTAATGTGGTGTCGTAAATAAACTCATTTTTTTGCGCTTACATTGCAAACGCTGGCTGAACCCTACGAGATAGATCAAAATATATAATATAAATGTACTACAGTATTGTACACCTTAAAAAGGTCTACACAAAAGTCCGCAATGGTATTATGTAATATCTCTTAGTCTATGTTATTCTCGTAGATAACGTGGTATATAAAGCTACATACTGTAGTACCTATATTTAGTATCAGCATTGCACTCGTTCGAAGCCGGGGCGGGTCGCTAGTATGCTATAAAACATAGTCATTGTCTATCTATTTCATTTCCTCGAGCATGACATCGTAGAGCACATTTGATCAAAAGTATCAACGCCGCCTTTGTTATGATTATAATACATTATTATTTCACGCTTGCCGGTAGTTTCAGAACACCTTCTCACACGATAATAACAGATAAACCATCTTCGAGGGCTTTGGCTTGTATGGCACTAGGGTCAAACATCCATCGTAACAAAACATTGACGTGACTATTGATCGAGAGCGGGAATTTTTCAATTCTTCAGGGATCTCACGTTTATTTGATCTTATAATGACAACAAGAATCAGTTTGTATGGTTGCAAAAGAAGTGATTTTGCAAGAGGTACCGAGGTAAACCAATTATGTCAGGTTATGTTGCGATTTGTGTCATGAATAGGTAGTGATAACTTCATTGTATAGTATTCTCTCTGTGGCAATCTATTAGTGTTTATGGCTCTTCCGCTATGAACTTCTAGGGGACTCCGAAGATTGAGGCTAAGACGAATCGTCTTCATTTGGTGCATTGTTCGATTCTACTACCGGATCGTTTTCTACATACTCATCTTCGAAGAACATAGTTTTCGCTTAGGTGATCTTTTATCTCGCTGCCATTTACCACGGGTTCATCACCGTCGCTCTCTTGGCGTCTCAATATAGAACATAATTCATCTTATTCCAGCGTCCTTCTACTGGGGTAGACCGGGTACTGACAGGGTTTACCGACGGCTGAGTTGGCTGAGAAAGACAATTTTGTACACGCGTATGATGAAAAAATGCAGCAATATCTTTTTCGGGCGGGCGCCTCTGCGACATAGGTTATCTTATAGGGTTAATAGGTATACGTTGATGTTGCAATTTTATTTGCAAAGCTATAGTCTAGTGCTAACGCTTACTTATATATACTCATATATAAAAATAGACAGGCAGACAGACAGTTCATTGCGAAATTAGGGTTGTTAGGGTTACGAAGTCCAAGAAAGAACCCTTAGTTCTTTGTTAGACTTCGGAACCCTAAAAACTGAGTGTATTGAAAAGCGAATGATGCATGTAGATGTAACTTTTTAAAATGGCTGGGTTGTACAAATTTATCCTTTGTTTAAGAAAAATACTAATACTAATAACCACAATATTAAAGGACGATGAGCGTCGCTACGTCGATCTGACGACATTCGGCTTCTTCAAAGGCGGTATACTCGATGTCAAGATGGTGAACTTTATGCTGCCTTCCGGACCCGTGCAAGGAGAGGTAATGTTTATTATCACCTGTCATTTTAATGACGAGACTAGATGACTAGATTAAACTAGATGAGACTAGATGACTGATATATTTAATATATAAGTTTACATATGACATTTAATTTTTTAATACGTATACATATCATCATCATCATCACAGCCTCTATGAAGTCCACTGCTGGACATAGGCCTCCCCAATAGATTTCCAGGAAGAACGATTTTGTGCCCTCTCCATCCACATGTATACATATGATACTTTATAATCGTATAAAGTGCTAGCTTCTGCCCACGGCTTCGCACGTACCTCCATATAAAGTAGCGCATATGCTATTGCAGTTCATAGACTTAGATACCGTTTTACCGATACCGATAAAGTTTTATCTAAATCAATTCTGCTTTTGCATTGATTAAACCACAAACAAAGACAACTGTCATAGACACTAGCAAGAAATGAGTGGTAAAAAAATATAATAATAAGCAATACAATTTTGATTACAGTATGGATTCACCTTGGACCGGACAGTGAACGATGCAATCAGTCCATACATGGTGCAGGGAGCCGCTGATGCATGTTTCCTTAAAGAGAGTGTTCTGACCCCTCAGCACCCTGCCATCGTATTCATGAAGATGGACTTTGACGATATGAGGTGATAGTTTATAGCAGTGACATTTTCATCTGAGCGCTCTCGTATTTCGATAGGCGCGTTGAGCTGTCGGTCCTGGCTTTTCAAAAGTTGTCTAGCTATGAAGGCATGCGGGCAGCCTATTGGCCACTCACTCATATATATAGGAGTAGTAGTTTTATATGAGGAACTATCCACTCTTTGGGCCCATACAGTCCATGTACAGTCCATTCAGGATATTCATCTCACGCTTCGAGCATAAGTTAAGAGCGCTGTTTCACACAACTTCAAAACATAGCTTAAACTTGCGAACACAAGCTTTCTTATCAAAATCTATAATGAAGTAAGTCCTCCTATCTGGAATATATGATAATAGCTTCAAACTCGGAAACATCCCTGTTAACGTTGTTAGTTAAAATTACTTATATTAATCTGAATTTTGTTTTGCAGACTAAATGTCACCTGCAAAGCCTCTGCGCTGCATCTCTACCAGAATAAATCGATGGTGCCTCTCTGTAAGTTGCATTACCACACATTATACTATGTGACTGATGTGACTGCCTTCTGCGCCGTTCGATCCTGGGCTCTGGATGGGTTCGATCCTGGGCTCGATGGTTCGATTCAGAGAAAACACTTATGTGATAAACATAATAGTCTGTGTCTGGGTGTTATAGATAAATAGTTAGATTAACGCCTTCAGAGATAACATCCAAAAATAAACAATTAGCAATAAAGTTATAAAGTAATATATAAGTATGTATTAACAAGTACATACGAGTATGTATTCTATCAATCATCTAGTTTCCATCTGGTCATTCTTGGTTTAGTTTAAGACTTAGTGTTGTGTGATTTGTAGATTTACAGAATAATTTTATCCGCCTTAGAAACGTCTCTCTTCTTCTGTTAAAAGTTAAAATAGTGCCATCTCTTTTTGTAAGACAGTGACAAATAGAGACGGTAAATTTTAAGCAGTGTTTAGGCAGTGTTCAGGTTGAGAGGCTTTTATAAGTAAGGCTATATTTACGCATATTTATGGTAGTTTGAAACGTCAAATATATATATATCTGTTTGATCTATTATCCATACTCGCTACTGCCAACGGCCTCGCACTTTTGGTACATAAAATTATATTTTTTTCAAGATACAATTCATCTCCATACGTTCCGTCAAAATCAGTTTAGTCGTGAAAAGGACACAAGGACAGGGAGGGACACTTTCGAATTTATTTAATATTAAAGGTATTAAATAAATTCAAAAGTGTCCCTGTTATATAACGAGCAATTCTTGTATATATGTATATAATAGGTTGAGGAAAAAGTTTCTTCGCATTTATTAAAGAAATTCAAAACATTTTTTAATATTGTTTATTTACATTTAACTAAAGTATGTAGGTACCATTTTGTTCGATAACTTTTCGCCATCTTGTAGGTAGGGACATGATCCCATTGCTATAGAAATTTTGGGACTTCTGATCAAAATACCGCGACAAGTGGTTTTGGCAGTCCTCTCGTGATGATAACCTGACACTGCCTAAAGAATTCTGAAGAGACCGAAACAGGTGGAAATCTGAAGGTGCAAGGTCAGGACTATACGGCGGATGCATTAACACCTCCCAGCCAAACTCTCTTAATTTTTGCTGAGTGGCTAAAGATGTAAGAGGTCTAGCGTTATCATGATGAAAAACAATTACGGAATTAATCAACAGAAGGGGTGTGCCCTTCTGTTGATTAATTCCGGCCGCTTTCTCTCAACTTCTTGTTTTAATCTCATCAGTTGTTCGCAGTAGAGTTCAGAATCGATGGTCCTGCCTGGTGGTAACAGCTCATAATGAATAATGCCCTTCCAATCCCACCACACACACAGCATCACCTTGTTGCGAGTTAACCCGGGTTTCACCACAGTCTGTGAAGCCTGACCGGCCTTTGACCACGACCTTTTTCGCACGTTCTTGTCTTACGTGATCCACTTTTCATCACCAGTTATCAGCTTCTTCAAAAATGGTTCAGTTTCATTACGTCGTAATTAAGAATCACAAATGAGTACACGGTTCATTAGGTTTCTTTCAGTGAGCTCGTGAGGTACCCAAATATCGAGCGTTTTTGTGTACCCAGGTTTTTTTCAAATGAGCCAAACTGTTTTGTGGTCAATTCCCAGTTCTTCAGCTACGTCGTAACTACTGATATGCCGATCTTGCTCCACTTTTTCAAAAATGGCATCCATTTTATCCGTAATAGGGTGACCAAAGCGACGTGCATCTTTGACATCAAAATTTCCGGATTGAAAACGCTTAAACCAAATTTGTGCTACTCTCACAGACACTGCACTAGGTCCATAAACATTGCAAATTTTTTTTCGAGGCTTACTTTGCTTGTTTACCTTTTTGTAGTAAAATTTTAAAATGTATCGAATTTCTTCATTACATTCACTTATCTTGACAGTACGAAAAAATAATAAAAATCACACATTTTCCTAATTTGAATTTGGAATTATGTTCTTTAAAATTTAAACTTTTAATGATACCAAAACCAGCCAGATGCAAATAGTAGCCAAAGAGATTTTATTACAAGTTCATACATACTATAATGCGAAAAGACTTTTTCCCCAACCTAATATATTATATATGTAACGATTTTCATGAAATTTAGTATGCAGGGAGTTTCGGGGGCTAAATCGATCTAGCTAGGTTACATTTTTAGTAAACGTCGTTTTATCCGTGTTTTAAACCGAGTAAAGCTCGGTCATCCAGGTTCTAAATTCTAATATTAATATGGATAGTATGGATAATCAAGTCGACAATTGTTTAGGCTAACCTTAGATGTAAACACAATGAAACTATAATAAAAGATGTCTCCTGACCTTCCGTAATGGAGATCTATTGTTAAAACCAGCTGATTAAACTACTTTGTTGTTTCAGCTGTGCCGGAAGCGGAAAATGGATGTATCTACAGTGTTCTACCTATTTTCAAAGAGTCACGAGATGGATTTGATTACTATAATACAAGCGTAAGTTGCACAGCCGAAAAGGATAATGTTAACATTTGGGACCTAAGCCAAGAGCTACTTCTTATTAACTAGTGGCACGATAAGAAGAAGTAGCTCTCACCACATTGGTTCGTAATAACGAAAAAATATTAAAGCGCGCCTCAGAGGCTCCGTGCACTAATCTTGAGAGCTTATGTAATATCGTGTCAATAAGTCAATAACTCTAGCTCTATCTAAATAAAATGACAAAAAATACAAAAAATTTGGAAATAACTCGAGAAAAATAAATAAATAAATAATAATACCGGACATTTCACACAGCATCATCTGGCCCCAAAGTAAGCAGAGCTCGTGTTATGGGTAGGTACCACATGACTGATATACTACTTATACACTTTTTTTTGTAAATACATACATATTATACATTATATAATATAAAATACTCAGACCCGTGACAAATACTTGCAGATCATACAAACATTTGTCCCGCGGCGGGAATCGAACCCGCAACCTTCTGCGTATCAGGCAGGCCTTAGCCCACTGCGCCACAGAGGTTGTCGAAATAATGTAAGATCGCAATGTTTTCTTCGCAAGTCCACCAAAAATAATCTCTAATTGTTGTCATGCCTGCCTGTATCATCTTCTTTCTTCTCTTTTTCTATAATGTCTTGTTGACAATTTTGCCAGTGATTGTTTGGTTAGTTTAGTTTAGTTTAGTTTATTTATTTAACCATTTCGTTACATTAACATAACATTGGCATGTCAAATTGTACAATACATTGAATTATTATTATTTCACTTTTATTCTAAACTAGTTTTATTGCTACTCACGTTTGCAAATCGGAGAACGAACAACTCATGTACTCATTTGTATGGTAGAATGGGTGGCATTCAAAGAATGACTTTAAATTTTGTTTGAACTCATTTAGCGGGAGCCTTGAGATTTCTAAGGGTAGCTTATTGTACATGTCGAGCTTCATGCAGAAACCTTGTTTATAAGTCTTGACAAGTCTGGTTCTTGGTAACTTTTCAACTTTTTCAACAACTTTTCTTTGTGAACATGCATTTTCATTTGTAAATCATCCTTTTGTAAATGTACTACTATAAGAGAACTATATATGAACAAAGATATAACCGTCAATATTTTTGATTTCTTAAAATATGCTCTCCCTGAAGTTAACCTATGTAATCCGTATATAATTCTAATTGATCTTTTCTGGCAAATAAGTACCTTTTCAATTTTGCTAGCATTTCCCCATACTGTTATAGCGTAGTTGATAATAGAATGGCAATAAGCATAATATACAATATGCAATACAAACATGCAATAGCAGGAGAAAAAAAAATTAATTTAGAAGTGCTGTGTTACTTTATGAAACGACAAACGAATAATCTCTTGTGAAAGATCAAAAATATCAAAGGAAGATTACAACCTGACTGTTGACTTAAAACCGCTGACTACTGTGTCACTGTCACAGATTCCCAAACAATGCATTGACTAAGATTATTTGAGAGCACATAGCACTTCTCAATTAATTATTCTTTCTCCTGCAATTGCATGTTTTATTCATTAATTTTAGCGGAATTTTTATCAATAAATTGTGTCTTCGTAGCTCATGTATGGACCATTGCATTATAAATGTATTATGGTGCAATGTGATTTGAACGACGACGAATCCCTAGAAAGTTCTAGACGGCCATTCCCCGATGACGTTTAGAATAGACATTGACGATTGACATTCGACTAAGACTTTAATAATCAAACAATCATTATGACACATGCCATTAACTAAGAAGAAGAAGAAAGATTATTTGACATACAATGAAGTGTTTTTTTTAATTTTTTTTTTTTTTCACACAGCATCATCTGGCCCCAAAGTAAGCAGAGCTTGTGTTATGGGTACCACATGACTGATATACTACTTATATACTTTTTTTTTTTTAAATACATACATATTATACATAGAAACACCCAGACCCGAGACAAATACTTGCAGATCATACAAACATTTGTCCCGCGGCGGGAATCGAACCCGCAACCTTTTGCGTCTCAGCCGGACCTAAGCCCACTGCGCCACAGAGGTCGTCTAAATTTTAATTGTTTAGTGTTATTTTGATTTTTTATTAAGTAATATAGTCAATAAGTCAAAACAGCTCAAAACCGAGATCACTGGAAAGATCAAGGGGAGGCCTTAGCCCAGCAGTGGGACACAATGGGCTAATCGTAATCGTATTATAGGCGGAATTTTAACTGGTGCTAAGTGAGTTCTTAGCGCAAGTGTAGAAGGATCTGTACGACGGGGTCTGTACAAATACCTTACGCTTAATTTTTCTTCAAACTAACGACATTGCAGAAAGAATAAATTATGTGGAAATGATAGCAGCAGTCACACTCCTGTCACGTGATTTATCACAGGCTAATGCTGAATTTTTTGTCATCTAAATATGTCATACATAAGTGATATTTTGTAATAAGCTTTATCAGACAGTTTTTGTTTAATTACGATTTTCAATTTGCTAATCGACAAATCTAGCACATCGCTAGGAAGACCCCTATCGATGTGCTGTGATTCTAAAATGTACACATAGGCCTCCATTCTGTTGGCACCAACCTAACAAATTTTAGCTAAAATTAGGTTTAAAACTGTAAAATGAAACTTTGGGGTTCTACTGTTGCTAACTTGTCCTAAAATTTAAGAATTTTTTAATGACATGTCGAATTTACTCCATTTAGTAAAAATTGGCCAAGTTGGCAATTCAAAGAAAAACATACTCCACAGACTAACATAAATATTATGGGTATTGGGCCATCTAGCGTCAAGTAACGATCAAATAAGTAAAAGAAAATGTTATCTATTAATTCAATTAAGAAATGTCAATATCGAATTAGAGTTGTCATTAGAGCATTCCTTATTTAGTTAGATGGTACCAACCGAATATATTTTACAAATGCTATGACTAACTAAAATATGTTTTAGACAATTCCTAATTTTAAAAATGAACCAACCGAATTGTCACCATTGCCCTATATAAGATTTACTAATTCTAGCGAGCCTAAGTGTGAGAACAGCGAGTTTATCATTATTTCTAGTATTGCTATTATGATTATCGCTATTTTTTTAATCTGAATCGTTTTTCAACGCGACTCGGCATCCGTAATAAAATTTGCAAGGATCATACAAAAAAGCGGTACCACACATGTCTCTTAGCGGACTCTTCTTGAACTGGGGAAGAGAAACCGGCACCTATATTTACTAGCATGTTAGAAGACGTTTCAAAATGACCTTGTTGTTTATTAATTAAAATACATTTTGTTTTGTTATGAAAATGAAACAGAAAGTGTACCTTGAAAATTTTAAACATCCGTAATGACGATTAGAACAGTCAAATTACGAATGATAGTGACATTGACAGAATGCTTATAATACATAGACGCCATTAAAGCAAAAAAAGAATATGATACAGACTATATTTATATGGCTATATTTATCAGAGATTATTTTTGGTCGACTTAGCAAACATTGCTCTCTTATTTTATTTATTTTTCTCGTATTATTTCCGAGTTTATTAGGAATTTTGGTGTTATTATTTAGATAAAGAGTTATGGACTCTGGTGGAATAAAAGCTTTGTGTTTCTTTATGATTCAAGAAAAAATAAAATAATCCGTAGTTATTATATATGAAAGGCACAATTTTATTTAAATTAACAAATGACGAACGACAAGATACGACGTGACATACTATAAACAATATTAACACTTGACATTGGCAAAATTTATATTATTATGACACATGCCATTAACGAAGAAGAAGACTATATAAGACAAAACTTTATTATTCGCTATCTTAAGATGTTTATATTATAAATATTTAGTTTTAAGTGAATATTTAAGTAAATTGATAAAAAAAAAAGGTTAATGTTTCTTAAACAGTATGACAGGCAAAAGGTGCCTTTGCGTAAGGGTGACTACAGTGGCATTCTTACCTGAGCCCTGCCGTGCTTCTGATGACACGTAAAGCTGATACTCCCCGGTTTTTCTAAAAGTTATCAGGCCAAGACGAGGCTTTCAAGTTACCCATAAACTCCTTCATCCGAGATAATAAAAAAAATATTATAGACACATAAAAAAAACAAATAAAATTATACATACATTTTGATAAACACGGGCTTTACTCACGTATTATTTTGTCGATGGAGGCACCGACATTGTTTCGATTCATCTAGAGAATCTTCATCAGGGTGAGTTTGATCCGCGGTCCGCTCCTTGCCGCTCGAGTTCACGGTTCGCACTGCGGGTGAGGTATCTTGCGGCGCGAGTCGTGCGTGCGGGTAGAGGGGGAAACGTTGTCACGGCAGGCGGTAACAAATTTGGTGCTAGTACTGGCTCTTCGACTTCGTCACTCGTGCTCACAACATTGGGAACTGTCAAACATACAGCACTGACACTATCACTAACCGGCTCCACATCGTTACTATAATCCGTCCCATGCAGACAAGGTTTCCAGGCTAGAGAAAGAAGCCAACCTTTGTCTCTGTTGAAGTTTGGAACACGGCCGATTTCGATTGTTTCACGGATCTTTCGAGGTACAAAGAATCTTTCTCTTGATAGTACCTGAGCCTTATCAAACCGAATGTAATGTGTAGAGCCAGAGGTTAGCGAGTGCTCTGCAATTGCTGACTTTTCAATGTCAGCGTTCTTCACGGCACGAATATGTTCAGGCAGCCTGGTAGAAATGTTCCTCTTAGTTTCACCTACGTAGGAGCTACCGCAATCACAAGGAATCTTGTAAACCCCAGGTACACTCAAACTCAAACACTTGTGGGTGTTTATTTTGAAAGTGAAAATTATACATACTTAATTATATAAACTTAAACTAGTTCACAGGGGTTAAATTTAGTAAAAATAATGCTGCACCTAGGTACAGCGCTGGTTTTCAATTTTTCCCCTCGGATTCTTAACTATGCGAGTGTTTAAGTCGAGCGGGTTATAGTAAAATTACAATTATCACGGTATAATGCCCATGCTGTGTGAGTATGTATGTGAGTGAATGCCCGAAGTACTAGTAACATTGAACATTTCAGTAAATAAATGTAACAAACATGTATTTTTGTTATTAAGAACCTAGTGTTTAGACAAACCTAATATAAGCTCAAAAACACTATAAACCAATGATTGTTGAAAGTTTAAAGAAGAATCTATCTATCTATGTATTGTTTCAGTTTGCACTCTTTATCGGAACTCGGAAAGAGCAGGGGCTGTACAATCTATACTTGAACAACTGCCCCCGCGGCGGCGAAGGGAATGGCCCCAAAGTCAATATGCTAGTAAGTATTCGCAATCTACCTGTTAGAAACATTGACTGAAGAACTGTCTCGTAACTAACTTACCGTGGCAATGCCGCCAGTGTCTTGGTAGTTCATCTGGGCTGTGTGGGTGTTTATATGTTTGACAGGCCAGTCAGCTCAGTTGGTAGTAGCTCTGCCTTCTGCGCTGTAGGTTGAGGGTTCAATTTCCCCGCAGAAAATTCTGTGATGCATATACATGTTTGTTCTGTGTCTGGCTGTTATAAATAATGTCGGACATTTCACACAGCATCATCTAACCCCAAAGTAAGCAGAGTTTGTATTATGGGAACCACATGACCTGTATACTACTATACTTATACTATTTATATTATATATACTTACTTATATATTGTTTTTTACTTTTTGAAAATACATACATCTTACATAGAAATACCCAAACCCCAGACGAATACTTGCAGATCATACAAACATTTGTCTTGAAGTCGTCCATCTGAGCTGTAAGGGTTTTTGGATGTTCATAGTTTAATCACGGCGTAATGGCTAAACGGAGTTGGATTGAAACTTTATAAACTGAATAGCACATAGACTACTTCTTAAGTAGCTAACACGTGTGTGAAGCCGCGGGCGGTAGCTAGTAACTAATAAATTGAAACTAGATTGTGTCTTAGCTCGCACGGTACCCGAATAAAAACTGTCATACAAAATGTTTTGTTAATTACAGATCGAAATATACGAAAGCAACGCCGGTAACTACCTGTCTGCGGGAGAGATGCCTCTGCCAACCCTCTACGCGATGATGTCCATAATATTCTGTTTGAGCGCAAACCTGTGGACGTACATCCTGAATACCAGTCGCCAGCCCGTCTTTCGCATCCACATCATAATGTGTGTGTTAGTTTACCTGAAGGCGCTGTCATTGGCATTCCACGGGATCAATTATCACTTTATACAGACGCGCGGAGAACACGTCACCGCTTGGGCGATACTATTCTACATCACGCATCTGTAAGTATTGTTAATCTGAAAATTATGTTATGATTATCAACGTAAAGGGGTCCTTTTGTGATCAGCTGTACCATAAACCAAAGGAACCTTCGCTGCGTGAATGGATACGACAACGACAATTAGGTATAGAAAGGACGTACATAATATAAATAATAAATAAATAAATATAGGTGTACACCATCTAGCCTTAAACTAAGAATAAATTGTAATATGGTGATTAGATGGCTTATAGAAACTTATATATTTTTAAATGACAACCTCTGTGTCGCATTGGGTCTAGGCCCGGCTGAGACGCAAAAGGTTGCGTGTTCGATTCCCGCCGTGGTACAAATGTTTGTATGATCTGCAAGTATTTGTCTTTGGTCTGGGTGTTTCTATGTATAATATGTATGTATCGAACCCTCAACCTACAGCGCAGAAGGCAGAGCAACAACCAACTGAGCTGACACTTGAAATTTGTAAAAAACCCTTTTACAAAAAAGGAATGTCCGTTTATTTACCTTTTTACCTTTTTATATTGTACCTTTTTTATTAAGACTATTACAATGAGCCTAAATTCGATACATCTACTTTCATTTTGTGAGGAGTTGTGTATCCTGCAGACTCCATGTGATGCTGCAGCAAGGCCAAGGTTCCGTACTTGCAATAAATAACAATACTAAATAATACCGGACATTTCACTCAGCATCTTCTGGCCCCAAAGTAAACAGAGCTTATGTTATGGGTACCACATGACTGATATATACTACTTAAACCCAGACGCTTTCGCCCACTGCGCCACAGAGGTCGCCAATATTGAAAAAAAAAGAATAGAATGGAATATAAAGTTTTAATTATTGTTTGTTACTTGACGACCTCTGTGACGCAGTACCCGGCTGAGACGCAAAAGGTTGCGGGTTCGATTCCCGCCGCGGGACAAATGTTAGTATGATCTGTAAGTATTTACAAAAAAAAGTATATAAGTAGTACGAGGGGCGGCTGATAAGTTCGCGGCCTAAGGTACTTAAAAATTACCTACCGTCTTATTACTCATACCATTTATTGCGGGGTGCAATGGTATATGATAATACCCTCTTTTATTTTTTAAAGTCATAACTCAATATTTTGTGGATCATCGAATAACATAGTGTCAGCCGAATCTACTAATTCTCGCAAATTGGAACACCGTGCCGTAATTAAGTACCTTGTAAAAAAGGGAAAAACGTCGAAAGATATTTTTGAAGACATGTCATCTGTTGTTCAGGATTCTGGGCCTTCACACACGATGGTTAAAAAATGGGTACGTTTATTTCAACCAGGACGAGAAAGCTGCGAAGACGGCCACCGCCCGGGACGTCCAATAACGGTAGTGACCGAAGAAAATGTTAAAAAAGTAGAAAAATTGGTACTAGCCGATCGAAGAGTTAAATTGTGGCAGATAGCAGAAGAGTTGCAGATCAGCAAAGAAAGGGTTGGAGAAATTTTACATCAACATTTGAATATGAAAAAAATTGTGCGCGTTGGGTACCAAAAATGCTTACGCCACTCGACAAAGAGCGACGACTCCAGAGTAGCATGGATTTTTTGGAGTTAGCCGGCGAAAATTTAGACGCAATTTGCGATCGTATCGTGACCGTTGATGAAACATGGGTTCGCCAGTATGACCCGGAGTCCAAATAAGAATCTATGCAATGGATGAAAAAAGGAGAAAGGGCGCCGAAGAAATATAGGGTGGAAAAATCAGCGTCAAAGCTTATGGCGACTGTTTTCGGTGATAGCGAAGGCATTTTGCTAATTGATTACCTGCCTAAGGGAACTACGATTAATGGTCAGTATTATGCAAATTTATTGCCTCAGGTTCGTCAGGCTATTGTCCAGAAGAAACGCGGGAAGTTAGCGCGTGGAGTGCTCTTTTTGCAGGACAACGCACCCGTTCATACGGCGCGCATTGCGAGGCAGGCCCCACGAGACACCGGCTTTTCTGAAATAGACCATCCTCCCTACAGTCCAGACCTAGCTCCTAGCGACTTTTTCCTTTTTTCCAATTTGAAAAAGGACTTACCGGGCCGGAGATTTTCTGATGACAATGAAATGATAGCCGCCGTAAATACACATTTTGAAGACAAAGACAAGGAATATTTTTTGGTGGTTTAAAGGCATTATACGCCAGATGTGAGAAGTGCATATCCCTTGAGGGAGATTATATTGAGAAATGAAAAATATAAAACTTGACTTTTCGATTTTTAAGTACCTTAGGCCGCGGACTTATCAGCCGCCCCTCGTATATCAGTCATGTGGTACCCATAACACAAGCTCTGCTTACTTTGGGGCCAGATTATGTTGTGTGAAATGTCCGGCATTATTATAATTATTATTACTACTCAATGGACAAATTTTAAACGTAACTTGTTATAGATACAGATGTGAACCCGGATTAACATATAGTCTACTTTGTACCACGCGATCTACGCAAGCAAAGCCTAGGGCTGCATCGAATAACATATATTTCCTTATGTTTTCAGTCTGAAAGGCGCTGTTCTGTTTGTAACGATAGTCCTCGTTGGCACTGGCTGGAACTTCATCAAGCACATCCTCTCGGATCGAGACAAGAAGCTATTCATGATCGTGATCCCTCTTCAGGTAACACACTTGCTCACTATGGCCCGATCCGCCTTCGGATTATGTAACTCGCGACACAGCAATACTTTAGTACATACTATAATATTATAAATGCGAAAGTGTCTGTCTGTTTGTTACGTTTTCACGGTTAAACGGCTGAACGGATCTTGATGAAATTTGGTAAGAAGATGTATTGTATTCGGGGAAAGAACATAGGCTACTTTTTGTCTCTAAAAACAACCTTGAAGCGGGTAAAATAGGGGATGAAAGTTAGTTTGGGCAACTCACATTTTCTTTAGTTACGGATCTGAAAATTTATATTTAGGCTTTTGGTAAGAAATATAGAAATACGTGTTTCAATGTTTTTGCTAAATCATCCCCGAAGGGGATAAAATAGGGGATTAAACTTGGGATGTTATTTAGATGCACAGAATGCACTCCTTACAAAATAAAAATAAAGGTTCTAAGCATACGCGTACGAAGTCGCGTGTAACAGCTTGTAAATAAATATATGTGGACCATTCTCACATCTAGCACTAATCAAATAATAGCTTGTAATATGGGAACCAAGTGACTGGTAGAATACTTATGTATTTTTAAATACAATAGGCGTATTTTGCGCGATCATTGTATCAAGCTCACTTTTTAAGCATTACCTTTAAAATCTCTGATATAAGCTTAATTTTACTGCGCATAGACGATAGGCGAGGTGTAATAGGTAACTTCCGTAATACGAGGTTTTTTTCCACTATAGTTTGGATTTCGCAGATATTGCGACACGTTGCTATTACGGTAGCTACTTGCTACTTTTATATAGTCTTAGCGACCCGCCCCGGCTTCGCACGGGTGCAATGCTGATACTAATTATACTACAGAATGGTTATCCCTAAGAGATAGACACATACCATCGCGGACATTTTTGTAAACCTTATTAAGGTGTACAATACTGTAGTACATTATTTTGATCCTACGAGATAGACAGAGTTAGACTGAGTTCAGACAGCGTTTGCAATGTAAGCGAAAGAAAACAGTTTATTTACGCACATTAGAAACCTCCAAAATTATCAATGTTTCTCTACTATATTATGCATGTATTATACATATAAACCTTCCTCTTGAATTACTCTATCTATTAAAAAAACCGCATTAAAATCCTTTGCGTTGTTTTAAAGATCTAAGCATACATAGGGACAGACAGACAGCGGGAAGCGACTTTGTTTTATACTATTTAGTGATCATACGTGTGTATTTAAAAATTAATAAGTATTCTATCAGTTTTATGGTTCCCATATAACAATCTATGCCTAGTTTCGCTAGATGGTGTTGTGTGAATATTCCACCAGTATGTATATATTTTAATAACGCAATCTGCAAATCCTATCGTACTACCTTACTAATATTAATAAATGCGAATTTTATAAATGAATAATATTATATAAACTAAGCATAGCTTCTATTACGGTGATTAGATGGCTGATAGAATACTTATATTATTAAATACATACATAAGATACTTTATAACACCCAGACAAAGAACAAACATCTATGTTCGTCACACAAAAGTGTATCCTTGGAGGGAATCGAACCCTCAACCTACAGCGCAGAAGGCAGAGTAACTACCAACTGAGCTAGCAGGCAGGTCAAATGTTTGTATGGATGGCTGTTTCTAACCTGCCGGGCTTAGATGACAGCTGGGATATAATTTTGCCGTCATATTATCTCGTCTCGACTGCTGCAAGAACACGAGATAATTAGCCGACAAAATTTATCGCGGCTGACATGTAAGCAGGACTGGAATAGCATTTAAACAAGCAGGTACTACATAAAATTGCGTGCGATTTCATTATTTATAATTATAGTATGACAACTAATGTTAGTTGTCATACTAGGCAAGGCTGGTAGCATCAAATAAAATGCAACACTACAAACATTAAATAACATAATAGTATTTTAGATACGCATAATAGCAACTATACACAGCGTGTTTCACAAGAACGCGACCACAATAAAAAAAATATTGTAGGCTTTTTTGCAAAATAAACTAGTATTGTTCTTTTTTAATTAGTGTTATTGACATGTTCGTACTAATTAATAAATACATAAATAGCGGCAAACTCAATGCGAAGCGAGAACTGGTTTGTTTTTTGACGGGACATGTGACGTTGGACTACATTCCACGTTGTCGTTACGTCACATGTCCCGTCAAAAAACAAACCAGTTCTCGCTTCGCATTGAGTTTGCCGCTATTTATGTATTTATTAATTAGTACGAACATGTCAATAACACTAATTAAAAAAGAACAATACTAGAAACCTTAAATGACAATACCAATAAAAATATTATAAATATTATAATGCTATGAGGCAGTGTTCCTTTGTTCGCATCCCAAAGGACCCAAAATGTGCCAAATGTCACGCGTTTAGTCTGCAATGCATTTGAAAAAGTCACAGGCGCTCACGACGAAGTGGGTTATCTGATATATAGAAAAAAAACACGTCGATAACCTACTAAAACAATGTAAAACCACACAGACGTCATCCGCCGAGGATAAGCGGATAACTTATCTATTTTTGTTAAATCAACATTTATCTTTGCATTCTGCACAAGAATAACAAGAAAAAGTGGTAAGTGTACCTCTAGCTACATTATAAGACGTTTATGAGTGTTTTTGGCAATTTGATTTAACGGCTCTCTGAATGGACCAGAAGGCATTATTACCAACGGCCCGAAAGCTGTTCCCAAATCCAAGTGATTCATGGATGTTACAAGAAAACAATGACCCCAAACACCGAAGTCCACTTAAGTCCACCGAAGTTACACTACTTATAACTCAAGAACCGCTCGACCGATTTGGATGATACTTAAAATGAATATAGTTTGGATTAGGATAATAGGCAATTTTTTATCCTGGAAAAACACCGGGAAATGAAAACGGGGCGGGCGAAGCCGCGGGTGGCTAGCGCCATCTATCAATATTTACCCGTATCTTTGTTAATCTCTGTAGTTATTTACAATAACTTGAATAGCTAGTTTTTTTTAATAGCGATATTAGTACTTTAATATTTTATGTGAAGTCGTAACCTCCCAGTGAAGTGGGCACGGGTCAGCTAGTATGACATAAATAAAACTTAATGCTCTTAAAATCATTATCCCGTGAATAAGCAGAAAAAAATTACCAAATTATGCCTCGAAAATGCCTGACCATTATGCACAACGGAGTAGACTGGACATCTTATTAATAATAAAACGTCTTATATAATAAGTACGTGTTTTATTATTTCGAATGCTAGAATTCGTTTTTTTTATAACAGCCGGTCACGCGCTTTTGTTACGTACTGTATTTTATTTACCTCTTCTCGTTGTCGAAGCTGCGGTTACCTACTAGTAACTGTTATAAAACGTGTTAGTTGCTTTCTCGGTTAGTTCATAAAGAACAAGCTCGCTTCATTTATTGCAAAACGTGTGCATTCGCAATTGCCTCCTAATAATTTATCGAGCGAACGAAACGATCGAAGATCCTGAGATCGATCGTTTCGCTCGCTAGCTCGCTCGCTGACAACTTGTGTGATTTGGCTTTTTATTTTTGTTTGATCGACGATAACTTTCGAACCGTTAATCCGATCTGCATGTAATCTGGCAGGTCAACAGATTGAAATTGAGAAATAACCTGATAACTTATTGTACCAAATTGGATAAGTGGTTAGTAAGATATGAAATTCAAAATGGGAGGAAAAACAAGTTATACATATATTTCGTTTATTGTTAACGACACCCCTAGGGTTGTAAAACAGGATTTGTCGACGATACCACTAATGAATATTGTTTTTGCACTGATATATATTAGTTTACCAAAATATTAAATAAAATAAAATAAACTTTGAAACATAACTTTTATTAAGCTTGAATGATGCTCAATAAATATTATTATTTCAAACATAATCTGTCTTCTCTTTAATATCAGTAGTTGTCAAGTTCGTGGTCAATAAGTTCACCGAATTTACGATTTGTTTCTTATTGGCTTGCGGCTAATCACAATTGGTTCAAATAGGAAAAGGTGACAGTTGTTATTGTCAGTATTAAACTGACTTCTTTTCCTATTTGAGCCGTTTGTGATGTTTTAGAGTTTAACATCAAGAGAATAAGCATTTATATTGTTACATTGCTCGTAGAGCATCTGAGTATCTTGAGTATCCCAGTTTTGATTATAGGAAGCGTCAAAATCTATAATATAATATAATATAATATAATATAATATAATATAATATAATATAATATAATATAATATAATATAATATAATATAATATAATATAATATAATATAATATAATATAATATAATATAATATAATATAATATAATATAATATAATATAATATAATATAATATAATATAATATAATATAATATAATATAATATAATATAATATAATATAATATAATATAATATATCTATATGATATCAAATTATCGATATTACCAAAGAGAGCAGAATTCACGTAAAACATAATGTTTGGACTTGCCCTGACTATCACCTACACGCCAGATTGTATAATTATTACATTTATACAGAAACAATTAACGATAGCGCGATCTATGATAGAGTCTGGCCAACGAAAGCTGACACAAAGTAAAGGCGGCAATTTAAAAAAAAATGTTAGCTGTCCACCCTGGCTATACACTGATTAAACGGAGTTGATACTTTTATTATTCATGAAATATGCTATACATTCAGATACATTTATAAGGTTTCCTTCACACATGCTCATTACTAGCATGCTCTAACTAATCGGAGCACGCGAAAATCAAAGTCACGAAAAAGGTTTAATTAAACCAGAAAATATTACAAGTAGTTTGTTTATTTATAAAATAGAGAAAAGACGGCTGACACAATAAAATAAAGATAAATCATTGAAGTTAAGAGTCATAGTTGAAATCGGATTCCAGGAACTCTACACCTGATAATATTGATTCATTGCTTTCTTCACTGCTAGTGCTGCTACTGTCCCCAACATGTATTAAAACGTTCAAGCTCATTTTCGACAATACGGTCCCTCAATTTGTACTGATTTTCAATATTCAGGATGTGATCAGTGTACTTCTTCCAGTCATTGGCAGTTATGGATAGAAAACATTCTTTAATTAAATGTTGCATTTCAGTCACTGGTATTCCCAAGTTTTTGCTAGCTACTTTCCTCTTTGCCTGACTCCATACAAACTCAATCGCATTGAGGTCGCAATGATAGGTTGGCAGCAACAAAATTTCGTGGTTGTGTTTTTTTTAAGTTCTTGTGCTTCGTAAACAGGTGCAACTTTATGTTTTTTTACTAAACACATTAATTCTGCTTTGGTATGATATTCTTCAAAAGTAATATTATTTTCTTGAAGCCATATTCGGATATTAGCTTTTGTGTCAGACATATTAGGGGGTTTGTTCACTTGTTTCACATGGTAACTTGCATTGACCATCACAAGTACAGTTAGTTAAATTTGGTATCAACATTTCCACCAGCCATTTCATGAAGTTGGTGAAATTCATATCATCGTGGTAGTCAGCTGATTTAGATTTTGTGCTGAAAATCAATAAAGCACCTGGTACAAACCCTTCCTTCGATCCTGCATGCACAATAATATATCTTTTTCAAGAGGATATATTACTAGTGACACTACTTGTTGGTGGTCCTTGCCAAAATTTTTTTACTTTATAGTTCTGATGAACATATGTCTCATCAAGGTAAATAATATGTTTACCTTCTAGTCTCTTTTCATGAATAGTTCTCAAGAATCTGTGTCTCCAAGCTGCAATATCATATTTTTCCGTAAGCAAAGCTCGTTCATTTTTATTGTTTAGAAATTCAAACCCATTTTTGTGTAAGATTTTCCTGAGAGTTTCACGGCATCCCGTAAATCCAATAGCTTCCCTCAGCTCATTGTACAGGCTTCACAGCGTAGGTACTTGTTTTTGCACACCATAAAACTCATTTATTTTATTTCTTATAGCTGAAATATCATAATTATCCAAATTGGAAACTGTTGCAGAATGTGGACGCTTTTTTCCCGGGGTGTTCCACTGTCCTTGATTTATAGACCCTTCCTTTTTTATTCTTCTAAGTGTTGTTACGCTTACATCTGAAATCAACAAATACAATTATTTTTAATACCAATAAAAATAACACTCCAAAAAATCAAATACAATAATATAATACAACAATATGCATATTATTTAATTTAGACATCCTTACACATATACTTTATTAAATACCCTTATAAACAACTGGTACTTATATCTAAAATGTCTGAACTGAGACAAATACCTGTCATTGAATATATCTTTTCTATATATTGTGTTTCAGAAGTTGATTTCTATTTCTTCTAGAGTTTCAATGCCTTTACTGCTTTTGCAATTTGGAGTTTCGTCTGCTCATTGTCGATATCTCCTAAAAAGTATAATACACCGAGAGTAATATTGCAATTTGTTACAAATAGTCGAAAAGTATCAAGCTGTTTTAGTAGAAATTCAAAAAACTAACCTAAAACTGTAATAATTGAATCCAGTCGTCGTAGTTTCTCTGCAGATTTCTGATTTATATCACTTTTTATGTCTTTGAACTTGTCAATCATATTAAATAGACGCCTCCTAGTCGAACTAGTAATTGTTTTCGGCATTATTTTAGACAAAACCAATGAAAATAAGATGCACGTAAACAAAAGTACGAAACGTCAATGTGACAATTTTGACAGTCTTGAAATGTTGCTATGTAAAAAGTTTAATAAATAATTCGTGGTCAGCTTTCGTTGGCCAGACTCTACCCAATATTTTTTTACATTACTTACAATATGGTGTAAATGCACCCAATTTTAGAGGTTGGTTGCGCTTCGAGTTGATATATTCTGTTTTCTTCGAAACTTTGACACCCCATAACAATCCACACTCAGTTTTGAAACACGTGTATCGTAATTTTTAATGTGTTTAGATTTCTTGAATATTGACAACAAAACTTTGTCTCTCTTTTTGGAGTGTATTAGGAAAATCCAGAAACCCACATTTCAAGAAGTTGATGATGTTTCAGCCTAGCTTGGAGATGACGTTACGTGTATATGTTCACTGAGGGTTTTCGATAAATCTTTAACTTTAACTTTAACCTCCTTGAAGGGGAGATTTGAAAAATCCTGAAACACATATTTCTTTGTTTTTGATTAAGTACTAGTCGTACTTAATCCGAGTTTAAAGCTGCCTACGCTATATTTTTTTATTATTTCATTTAAATTTCAACACGCTAGTTCACCCCTTTTATTTGAAATATCCATAAACACGTGCTTTTTATTTTTCATACAAACATTTTCAGCTCTTTTAACCCTCTTAGGGATGGAAATTTTCTAAAATCCTTTTTTAGTATGCAAATTGCAACTGCAATACCACAGTTTGATTAGTTTAGGCTGTGCGTTGATACCAGAAAAAAGCTTAATGTCAATCAAAATATATTTTATTAAATACAATCACAAGGAGACTTTAAAACTAGGTGGTACTAGGTACTAGGTGAATTTAGGTGCCAATTCTTCCTAACCCAAGCCCAAGAAGAACTGGCAGGAAACTCGTCTAGGTCCTAGCGCTGTTTTGTATTATATATACATTATATAGATTTATTATTTATTAATGTAAATATTACGTTTAGGACACCTGTTATTTAGATAGTGCGTGTGCGCGTTTTATCTTACGAGTATTATGAACAGAATAAATGCCTTTAATATTTGTATATTTGCATTCGCTTTTGCAATGCAATATTAGCATTCGATTCGCATGCGCGAATGTCCGCACAGTTACATTCGTTACATCCCATAGGACGTATTAGGCTCACTGAGTATAAGCGTTATCGGGTGGTGACGTCATCATGCATGAGATAATGTCGTCTTCATGTGTGAGATATTCATCTCACTTTCTGAACATATAAGCTCGCTGACACGAAGATAAATAATACTGGCCTATGTTTACCTTGTTTGGCTAACATGCCAGCGGCGATATTATTTTCTCGTCTCACTCTTTCGTGCTCTTGCAGCAGACGAGACGTGATAATAAGACGACAAAACTATATCACGGCTGCCCTGTTAGCCTGGCAGAATAAACAGAACGGTATGTAAAATGAACGATGTAAAAACAATATAAATTATGATCGCGAAAGTTTAAAAATACTATAAATCGCAATTGTCATGTTAGCTCCGCTGTAGACCAAACGCATTATTGTTGCAGCTCGTGTTTACGTGTCAATGCTTCAGTCGTTATACGGTCTTAAAGTAGTAAGTGGTTATCACAATCGCGATATCTGGGGCCGCGTTGTGACCCTTTGCAAGTGTTCGGACATAGATGGCACACGAGTAGATGCGCGCACAGTCGCATTGCGCTATACCATATAAAATACTTATTATTATTACAAGGCATACTTTGCGCGGAAACGACTCTTGCTACACACAAGAAAGTGCATTTCAGCTCGCACAAGCGCTATATACATAATAATTACCTACATTGTGTCTCTCTTTCTTTCGCGTAAGTCTTTTCGCGTAAGTACGCTTTGCCTGGCTATACTAGGGTCCCTATACCCCAACACGCAGATTGTGTGTCTGCAGCCTGCATTCAATTGTTACAGGTGCTTGCTAACGTCGCTGAGATTATCCTGGCGGAGAGCGAGGAAGGCGCTGCAGAATATAACGCGTGGCGAGACGTGTTTGTACTCGTCGAGTTGTTGTGTTGCGGTGCTATTCTCTTCCCTGTTGTTTGGTGAGTATAGTGCGCAATATAGTCTCGTTGTTATAAACTTAAAAAAGGAACATGGTTACGACTGTACCCACGGGCTCGGCAAATCATTAAAATTAGATCGCACTCAGATCATTGAACCGATAGGCAGACTAACCCACGGGCTCGGCAAATCATTCATATTAGATCGCACTCAGATCATTAAACAGATAGGCAGTACTATTTAGTTCCAATCCGTCGATATATTCCTAATTAGTTATACTTATACGCCTGTACCTCCCTTTCGCACGCAATTGAAAAGCCATGAAAAGTGTTAATAAAAAGGTAGCGCATCATCCACACATGCAACCTCAAAAAGGTTTTCGACGCTTTGCATGGCTTTTCATGCAGACGCATATACCTCCCTCCTCCCTGCGGCGAGGAAACAAGGATAAGAATACAAGGGATACATTTGTTTATTTATTTGCATGGTCACTCGCGCCATAAATTTAGTACTAGTGAGCGATATGAGTACTCAGGCATTTTTAGCCGCGTGCAAAAGATTAACATTTAGACGTGGGCACTGTTCGGTCATATGGAGCGACCTATGTAGGCGCTTCGAAAGAGTTACAAGACCTCGCCAAAATACAAGGCACTGCAGCTGAACACTGCGAAAGCACATGGTACAAAGTGGTATTTTATACCACCGCGCTCTGAACGTATTAGGCTTATGGGAGGCTGGGGTGAAATCCATCAAGTTCCATCTGAGTGATTAGTTGATAAGTGATTCCACGCCCACATTTGAAAAAATTAGCACTTCAGTCAAATAGAAGCTGGTTTGAACTCACATCCCATTACAGTCGTTAACAGAACTTACAGATTCAGCAGCAACTAATTTTACTGTACTACTTACTACTAACGGCAAGTCATTTTCTGATAGGTGAACCACTTATCGCTGTCTCGGATCAGAATTTCGAAAGATCTAGTTTACATTCCCTATCAAGGCAAAGTAAATAAAGTAAAGGCAAGTACATTCAAAGATCTTTACAAGAATTCTGGCGCTGTTGGCCCAACGACTATCTGACCAAGATCATACAAACAGAGATCGAACCTGAAACCTTTTGCGCCACAGCCGGGCCTTGGCCCGCTGCACCATAGAGGTCTTCAGAGAGTAATAACTAAAAATATGGTAGGCGTAACCTTTTCCCTAACACAACGCCGTAAGAATTTGCCAACCTTTTCCCAACTGGCATAGTTCTTAAGATTGTTCTAAGGTATCCTAGTGTATAATTTTGGGGTGTCTGGTCTGGTGGTGTTTTGAAGACGCTATAGAGAAATATATTTGACACTATTGTTTATTTATTAATGTTTATTTATTTTGCTTTTCCAGGTCAATCCGGCATTTACAAGACGCGTCCAGCACAGACGGCAAGGCAGCTATAAACCTGCGCAAACTGAAACTGTTCCGGCATTTCTACGTAATGGTCGTTTGCTACATATACTTCACACGGTTCGTCGTCTCCATAGTCAAGGTATGAGAACAAAAAAAAATTTCAGATATATTGCTTTAGTATTATTATAACATTGGTTGTCATTCTAGGCAAGTCAAATATACAATAAAATCAATATAATAATAGCATGTCAGTCAGTATAGTGTAGGAAAGGATTTGTGAAACAAAATTTTGTGAAAAAAAATATTTTTTGTAAAAGATATAAATAAAAAACCAAAAACTTGGTTTCTTGAATTTTTCACATACATTTTGAGGTTATGTGAAAAAAGTGTACAGAGTGTCCCGGAACTAGTATTTTAAGCCTGAACGAGGTGATTTTGACCATGTAAATAAACAGATATGGGGGTGATTTTCTTTGAATTCCTATTTTCAAATTTCCATACATAAACTTTTAAGTATATTCCAATTATTAATATTGACAATCCTCGTTAGTTTACAGTGTTTCCAAGCACGTTACCTACCTAAATAAGTTTGTGCAAGTACAAATTTATTGGTATACTTAAATATGTAGGCATGGATACATACTTCTACCAATTTTAAAGCATACTTTGCTGCACATTTCTTCAATGAAAATTATTGAATTCATAAAAATTTGTAGAACATTTGTTGTTCTCCCAAGTGTCGAGAAATGTCCCCCCTCAGGATAACATACTAGTACTTCCCGTGTTTATCAAAATGTATATTACAACTCACGAAAGTTTTGAAAGTGAAATACATAGGTCAATATTACAATAAAAATACAAGCACGATAATGATTAATCACTTAATTCTACAAAAATTGAAACATATAATATAGAACTTAAATAAAGTACTATAATAATTACTAATTTATTTAGCTGAAGGATAGACAAGTCCTAAGACTTTCCAAGTCCAAGACTTTTATCCATCATATGCTTGCAAACATGGCCTCCAACCAAAGAAAACATCGGCAAACTCGAAACATGCCAGCACAGCATAGAAAGGAGCATGTTGAAAATAAGTTCCAATTGAAAATAATATTGGTGGACTCACACAAATGTTTGTCCTGGGAGGGAATCGAACATACAACCTACAGCGCAAAAGGCAGATCTACTAAGAGCTAGTCAACGATATGATAAACCTAAAAACCATAAGAGGTAAAACAAAATTAGCAACATTAGTATTTACGAAAAAAAGTATATAAGTAGTGTATCAGTCATGTGGTACACAAGCTCTGCTTACTTTGGAGCCAGATGATGCTGTGTGAAATGTCCGGCATTATTTATTATTATTATTATTAACATACACACTAAATAAGTTTAAGTAGAAGTGGGCTGGTCATCTTATAAGAAACGAAAAAGATAAATGTGCCAAAGAGTAATTGTAAATTGTTTATTAATTATTGGAACGAAGTTCCTTATCGCACGGTGCGGATTTGGCGGATGTGGATTCGCCTAGCGAAAAAAGTGTTAAGATTTTTCTGTCACGTATTTTCCGTCACCACCCATTCTATAGTGTAGTGTAGACGGTTATCCATAGGGTGACACGAATGAATAAATTATATGAACGAATGAATTAGATTCATTGAATGATGTACAACAAAATGTTTATTTTCAAAACTCGAAAAATTATATTATTTACGAAATTTCCTGCCATTCCTTCGATGAATTCGTTTCTCAGTTTCCTTTAATGGCATTTAGATGCCTAGAGCATCTATAATTGCATTTAATGAAACAGGTGCACTATGAAGATGAAAAGCTCACGATCGTAAACTACGGAAAAATCTGTGGAAGACGATATAGACACCGATGTCTTATAGTTCTTTAAGTGCTTTATATTAAATGTTATATAATTGCTAATAATAAAGACTTTTGCAATTTAAGTATTCTATCAGTGTAGCCGCGTAATAGCTACACACTGATAGAAGTTACTTTTTGTCTTTCCTACTTATTAGATGGATGGGGAATTATTTGAATAAAAGGCAAAGTTCTTGTGAATAACAAAATGGCGAATGTAATTGTGCATAAGAATACAGAGATCAGAGGTAGCGGGGTGTGGGAACAGTTAGCCAATCAGCGTGCACTATCACGTCATCGTGTTTCATTCTAATTGGTTGTTTATGACGTGAATTTTAGCTACGTATCTCTAACAATCAGTCATCTGGTTAGTACAAGCTGTGCTTGAAGCTAGATGTGTGGATTTTTTTATTGATTTATTGTTTCTAGATCCTGGTGCCGTTCCAATACGCGTGGCTAGACGAAATGTTCCGCGAACTGGCCACTCTGGTGTTCTTCGTGATGACAGGATACAAGTTCCGCCCTGCTGCTGCCAACCCTTACTTCACCCCTAGCCACCAGGAGTCAGAGCCGCAAGTGTAAGTACAATCATGTTGTTACAGTAGATCATACCATATTACCAGGAATATGTTACAGCCGGGCAGAAAAAGCTTTATCTATATATATAAAACAGAGTTGTTATAGTAATGCCATTTATAACTCGAGAACAGCTGGACCAATTTTGTAAAATTAAAAATGTAAAGTGGTGAATTCAGTTTGATACAACCTTTGGCGACGTTCGGTTTGTTAGGTTATGACTGGTTATTCTGATATATTTTCCATTTTAAAACACGCAGACGAAGTCACGAACGGGACAGCTATTAAATATATAAATGAGGTGGACAATCCACCCAACACAATCTAGCCCCAAACTAAGCAGTGCTTATACTATAATAACGACCTCTGTGGCGCAGTGGGCCAAGGTTTGGCTGAGACGTAGAAGGTTGCGGATTCGATTCCCGCTACGTGACACATGTTAGTATGATCTGCAAGTGTCTCGGATCTTGGTGTTTCTATGTATACCATGTAATTAAGTAGTATATCATGTGGTACCTATAACACAAGCTCTGCTTACTATGGGGCTAGATGATGATGTGTGAAAAATATGGCATTATTTATAAGTCAAAAGATACTTTATTCAATACAATCACAAGGATCACTTTGAAACGTCTTACCTAGGTGAATTTAGGTGCCAATTCATCCTAACCCAAGCCCGAGAAGAATTGGCAAGAAACTCGTCTTGGTCCTAGCGCTTTTTTATATGATCCATCTTATAACTACCTTAACTACGAAATACTAATACAAGAGAGTTTATAAATTTCAAGTGTGTCGGTTAACTGTCTGATGGCAGATCGACATGAGGCCATGCATTATTATCAATAATATAGTCATTTATATTATAATAAGCTTTCGTCAAAACTACCATTTATGTATGCTTTAAATTTCTTAATAGATAGTTTAGTAGCATTTTCAGGAAGCTTATTATAGAAGCGCACCGTGTCACCCCCAAATGATTTATTTACTTTTTCTAGTTGAAACCTAGAGATGTATAATTTGTGTCTATTCCTGGTATTGATTCTATGGAGGTCATTATTTTGCTGAAACCCATCTCTATTCATCTATTCATTCATCCTATTTCATAATTCTCTGTTTATTTAATTAGATACAGTATTTAAGTACTATTTCGTTATTTCCGCAGGCTCTCAGATATCGGAGTTCTTGAGAATGTTTCCAGAATCTCAAATAGAGGCGATTTGAAGAGACGCGAAGATATGCAGCCTCTGATGCTGGAAACCGAATACAACTCGGACTAGATGCTCTCAAACTCCGACAACACCACGGAAATACCGATTTTACTACGCAAATTGTCCGTATCTCCGACTACTGCCACTCCAGGATATTTCGTAGTTCGTATATTAATATAATCTTATTGGAATATTGAAGGAATTATTTGTTGGATTCGAGCGTTAGTCGAGACCGTTGCAAAAACAATGGGTCTCTATGAACACAATGACCATATCGTGTAACAGCGCGTGCCATGCAGGGAATTATAATCAGGAAAATATTCCACGCACGATTTCACCATCTCACCCGAAATTGACGAAGATGATGACGTAATCTAGGTGAGATATTCACGTTCCCAGATAATTAGTACACAATTTATTTAACACTTGTACGAATGGTACAAGTGGAGTAACTGTCGGCATTTGCCAAAGCGGAAACCAGCCCCATAACGTATGATAGCATTTGTATAAGTTTGTACGAACTAGTGGGAAATTTGTTCTTAGGCCGCCTCTATGTCAAGTCAAGTCAAGTCAAAAGATACTTTATTCTATACAATCACAAGGATCACTTTGAAACGTCTTACATACTGGGTGAATTTAGGTGCCAATTCATTCGTCCTAACCCAAGCCCGAGAACAATGCCTCTAAGGAGCTTAACACAAGCACAGAAACGCAGAAACGCACGCTGTAAATGCTGCGGTTACTAATTCTGAACATGACCACACTTAACGTCGCTTAACTTAGTTGATTCATAGCTATGTTCACACTGTGATCTTCCTCATTCATCTTCACCTTTCAATGAGACAGTCGTTTCGGTAGTCAGCTCTGTAGCTTGCGATGTGACGCTAGAACACATAAGGTGCAATGCAAATTGACCATAAGGTGTAATTTTCTTTTATCAAGAAAATAAATTGCACCATATGGTCATAATTTATAAAGAACATTCAAGATTCCAAATGCATGCAAAATGTTTGTATGACATTAAAGTACATGGCGCTTTCCAATTATCTTTAATATATCCATTGATTAATTCTACCTGTGTTGTTTATGTATGAGTGTGTCTTAGATAATCGAATTATGCTTCGAAATCCAACTATAGGTTCAACTAGTTATACGACGCGGCGGTTCTGTCTGGCCAATAGAATAGTCACTAGTCAGTGTGTAAAGTTACCATTGTCTTTAACTGCAAAGTGTGACGTGGTGCGTCATTACGTGTCTATAACTGCGAGGTAGGTGTGACGAAGTGCGTCGTTATGTGTCTTTAACTGCAAGGTACGTGTGACGTGGTGCGTCATTATATGTATTTAACTGCAACGTAGATTCGATGTGAACTGATAAACTGGTCAAAAGTTTTGAGGGGGAACAAGGGTTGAAGCATCACATGACACGAATGGTTTGTTATCTCACAATTGGGTATCGTTTGGTCGTTTGACGGGTAAATCGTAAGTGGACATTTAAATAAAAAAAACAAAATACATTCACACGACTGAAATCCCCAGGTTTGGCAGACACCTTAGATCTGTTGACGTTTTTCCATCGCTTAACAATAGTTACTAGATAAATTGTTTCAATAAGATATTAATTTAAAATAGTGGATTTAGTCGTGCCCTCTCTCAGGGCATAACATAAATTGAACCATCATTAATTATTCGTTATTAAAAATGTTTATTTATTTTAATTCCTTGCTACTACTTTTGAAGTCAATGGCAACAAACGACCAGTTGAAATTTGTGCTGGAATCAACGTGGACACAACAAAACAATTTCATATGATGTTTTTGTCGTTAACCGGTTTTTGGAGACGGTTTGTAAGTTTGAAAGTGATAGTAATTTGTTAGTTTTCCTGTTGAAGTTATGTTTGATACATTCAATCTTTCTTCAACATATGAAATCTATTTGTGATTATATAGTAATTCCAATTGTACCTTATCCTGCACCTATAAAAGTTTATTTATCCCGTTTGTTCTTAATATTTTATACCTAACATTTATAGTTAGTAACTGTTGCAATTAACATCTTTAGTGATAGTGTTGTGGCGATCTAATAGCACTTGGTCTAGCATTTTAACTCACGCAATTCGTTTGACGAGCTATAGATGGCCGTTTTAGTTATTTTAAATTCGATTTGCAGCAAGTTATACATTGATGTTGTACCAACTAGACTAGATGCGTAAGGACTATCTGTGCCTGCGATGAAAGTGAGGTTAGATCGTTATGACTCAGAGAAATGCTACATAGCCAAAGGTAGCAATCAATGTAAGTTTGTTAAAACTTACTATAATTAGGTTTAATTTATCATTTATAAGTACGTTATATCGAATATTGTGTTATATTATGTATATTTGACGAAATCGTTGTAAAAGAAATTACAATCTGATAATTTACATCTAAATTTGTGTTTAGGATATCATGGTAATGATCCTCGCTCTGTTTCGCTGGACCACATAAAATTTCAAGCTAAAAATTCTAGTAACATTTTTAAATGACAGTTTTAAAATGAGTTAAAATTGTATGTTATTTTATTGAATTGATTTCCCATGATTTTGAATAAAACTAATTTACATGGTGACTAAAATAAGATAAAATTAAATCGACGTAAGATTGGCGTTCTTCAATCACAAGTTAATTTAATAAAATTTAAGAAGTGTAATTTAATTAAATTCAGTTGAATTGAGACTTTGTTGCAAAATAATAAGATCGTTTGTATATTGTGATACTTTAGTTAGAACAGGATCAAGATCATTATCATGTTATCAATGATGTAGTCATAATTAAAAAATGTTTCTTTATTACTTTATGCATTGTTTACGTTTACCTTGACTATTTATAATTATTTTAATTTTATTATTGGTTATTTCGAATACTAACCAATATAAAACAATACGGTTGACCAGCATCGGTAAATAATTATTAAAAACATGCATAATGTCAATTTAAAATAAATATGATAAGTTGCCAAATGGTGAACCGCGCTTGCGTATTGGCGCCAACAGCGTACTATTATTTTAGGATATTCATTTCATATTTTTAAGCGTTTATCTACAACGTTGATACAAGTTTGAAGGTTCACTCTTCGAGAAGATACATTTCTCTAAAATTAAGGTTTATTTTTGGTTCTAACTAACCTCCGATCCTTTCACTTGAGATATGTATCTCTAACTAGTTAGTAAGGACTCGGAACTTTAATTAGATGTGTCTAATTAGATAGTCTGTAAATACAACTAATTTATATCAAAATATCGCTAGGGGTTAATATTTTTAAAAATGTTGTAACTCACGCCGACACAAATGTCGTTGAAGATCTACCGTCTATCACATTTAATTAGCGTGGCGTTTAAGGATTGTCTGTCACTGTCATTTTAATATCAATGAAAAATTTAAAAAATGAACATTAAATGCATTCTTCGTTTGTCATTTCATGAAGTAACATAGCACTGCTAATTTAATATTTCTTACTTGTTTTATTGCATGTTTTATTCATTAATCTTAGCGGAATTTTAATGAATATTTTGTGACTACATGGGACAAGTATGAACAATTTAATAAACTGTGTATTATGGTGCATTGTGATTTGAACGACGAGGAATCCCAAGAAAATTTTAGACGGCCATTCCGCGTGAAGAACACTTGACACTGGCAAAATTGACATTATTATGTCACATGCCATAAACAAAGAAGAAGAAGACTGTGACGATATTATATCAAGACAATCACTTGACATGCGCTAAAATGTCATTAAGACAGATGCCATTATAGGAAAAGAAGAAGACGATTGAAATGTGTAACGGTTAAATTGAATTTGCAATAGGACCCTGCTCATTCCATAACAGATTATATGGGTCAAGTTACGTTCAGTGCCGTCGGCATTTGATGGATGACCGTTTCATTATTTTTTTTAACGTTTCCTATATTACGTTGTAATCGACCTCAAAGGAAGTAAGTAGTTTTAACACCAGCGTTAAAACTAACATTTAGCGTGGTGTTTAAGTATGCTCAGCCCGATAATCGCTCGATATTCTGATACTATCAAAACTTAGATACCTACTATTTTTTTACGCTTTCAGTTACTATTGATGAATTAGTATTACGGAAGGTTGATGTAGATGTTGATAGTGCTGTTATATGAATAGAAACCTTAGACAAAATAAATATTAAGACTGAGCACCGCGATCAACCGACATAAAGAAATTCTGTGACACTTTTTGTCACTGAATATGTGATAATACTTAATAGTACAAGTATGTATGCATATACTAAAAGCGAAGAGCACAGTTTCTAGTTACTATAGTTACTATAGTATAGTTACTAGGCTTCACTTAGGTTATTCACGGCCCACTGTCTAAATATTTGTTTGGTCTGAGATAGAAAACGAACCTACTTAATAGTAATCCATCTTGTCAAAACTAGTTCGAATTACAATCAAACTAATGCTTGAAATTACATATGCCTATTTCTAATCGTACCTGATAGATCAATAGATCGTGTCAAAAGTTCCATAATCGCCATACTGTTCGCGTCATTCGGATGACAGTGAATGATTATTGGATTTGCGATTGAATGATGAAAGAATTTATCATCCACGATTGTGTTAGTTTTTTTTTGTGGTATGCGAAGAATGATTTACCAATAATTATCTCTTAACTAAGTTAGGTATAGGTAGTTTTTTGTATGGAATAGTTGATGTTTTTTAAAGAATTATCCAAGTAGTGGAGCTCAACTGAACTATGATTAAAATTCTATAGACTGCAATTAAGACGCGAGCTTCATTTCTCTGATTTTCTAGTAGATTTATATCTTAAAAATAGTCCAAAAACGAGTTGGATAAGTAATAGTATTAAACGTTTGGATACCTTTCTCCGTTTAAATGCTCGAAGCTGGTTTTTTGGAAATTTTTTATCCAATTATATTATATTATTAAGAATTTCCATGTTTTGATACAGCATATTATATTATATTATATATGGTTGTGTATGAATTTGTGAGCAATTTTTTTATGTTTTTGTATTGTTTTGCAGGTTGTACTAAAAGCTGTTCTATTTTTAATTTGTTAAGCGTGTTTCGCGAGTTGATAGATATAACTACCGACTAAAATAAAAACAGTTTCATAGTATGATTATTTAGTTGCATATTGTTGATTGATGTTTAATATAATTCGTATATTATTAAGACTGTAATAATGTTTTCATTCAAGCATCTTTTTTAGGCGTGCGTTAGTACTATAAATACCTAAAAGTACTACAAATAGAACTAAAATGGAAACCAAAGATAGAAACAGTTCGCTTGTGGGAAATATTTAAAACTTTCTTTGTTTTGCATTTTATATACTATTCTCGTATCCTCCATAAAGTTATCAAAAATGACTGATCCATTCCGTGATCTCAAAAAAATATCCTGTCTTCTGCTCGTACCTACCACCTTCAGATTTCTTATTTCATCCACTGAGTTTCTTTACTCCCCAATGTTATAAAGCGTCTCACCAGAAAATGTCTGTTTCAGATCGAAGAGCGTACATTGTTTTGATCTTTTGTAGCTTTTAATCCAAATCTACCGACATTGATGAGTTAAAAAAAATAAACAAGTATATAATCCATGTTAATAAGTGTTTAAAAATCTTTACTGATAATAATCACAGTTATTTTAAAAATAAGATGTAAAATATTTAAAAATACTTACTACATACAGTTACCTATCATTACTATATACTCGTAATACATACGAGCGATCGCCCTCACTACTTGCAGTCGCTTGTCACATTTACAATTTTCAACTTACACAGAAGCGGTATATTTAGAAAACAAATATATCTGTGTACTGTGGACACGTCTTAACAGTCGCAATGTGTCGATGCAAATATATCTGTGTACTGTGGACATGTCTATACAGTCGCAATGGGTCGATGCAAATATATCTGTGTACTGTGGACATGTCTATACAGTCGCAATGTGTCGATGCAAATATATCTGTGTACTGTGGACATGTCTATACAGTCGCAATGTGTCGATGCAAAATATCGACTGCATTGTGTTTGCGGCTGTATCGCAATTTCATCGCTCCGAAAAGTCAAAGGCGATCGCTAATCGATAAAAATTAGTTTTAGCAATAGTTTAATCAATTGAATATCTCAGTGTTTTTTCATAGGCATGTATTTAAAATTCTTAATGTACTACTCATTTAATTCGTTCCTCCTTACGCTCTCACTTGATTAGTTGTCTGTAGCCGGCATAAAGGTAAGCTTACACAGACTAGACTATTAATACGAGTTTTACCTATTTTGCCAATAATGACGTAACATCAACAATTTGCACCAATGGCAACACTATACCTCGCGGATTGGAAACTAGTTGCTCCAGATTAACATATCCTAGTTGCTCCAGATTAACATATCCTAGTTGCCGCGCAATGGCGAGCAAAAATGTCTCGTGTAAGCGTACTTCATCAATACTAAATGTTGCACAGCTATGTTTTTGTGATGTTGGGAGAAGACCGTAGCTAGATCCCGCTTCTCTGGAGTAGGTAGTTACCAAATTATATGTTGTTGCACTGTTTATTCTGTTATTTATGTATGTTGTTGCATTAAGTTCGTAGTTCATTAGGTAACTACGCACTTAGTTTTTTTTACTTAGTACCTACCTAATATCTTTCATTCCAATAAGATACAAGCTAAAAAACAATTTGGTAAACCGTAATATTCCAAAAATATGTAGGTACTCTCCTCTTTTCTTTGCCCAGTACCCATAATTTTTATACATAATATTTTTTGCAAATTTATTGTTATGTAAATAGAGTTTACATTATCATAATGTTACATATAATAATATGTCTCTTAGAAGCAATTGTGTAGAACAATAAATAATTAATAATTATTTTGTTTTTCAATTATTTTCGGTACCCAGTCCTAATCTAGATTGTATTTGGGAATAAAATGCTAATTTCTACTACCGGCACGGCACCGGCACGTCTTCGACGCCGGCACTGACTCTGCAGTCAAGGAAGCTAAAAGAAATAATGTGGCGTGTTCTACCATTATTACCTTTCCGCATAAATGAGGTCCATTTTAACATTTCAAAGAGGATATAATTATTTTCCTTCTAACCTATCTGACTTGTGTGTGAATGTGAATCCAAAATCTAACATCTCTAGGTCGTTAATATTTACGTCTTAAAAATATGAGACAGAACAGCTAAAAACGAGCACTTCACAAGGCCATTTTAACGTGGTATCAGACACTGCTGCAGGACTGCACAGGACTGCAGCTGCTCATTGTTAGTACTGCTCAAAAAACCGGACCGAAGTCCGGCGTCGGCACCGGACCATGTGAAAAACATTGCATCGTGCCGGTGCGCTCCCGTACCAGCTAGTGAAATAGCCCATAAATGCGTTAAATGTTTCGCCTGTAGTCGTACCTAATTCGATAATGTACTTCGTAGTTACCTACCGACTGTTCGACTTCGACTTCGACTCAACAGATTAAGAACGAGTTCACTATCACTGTACTATTGTAATATTGGATGGATTCAATCAAAATAAAAATACTGCGAAGAAAATGTGTACAACAAAGAATAAAAAATCTATACTAGATTTTTGACTGCCGTATTAATTTAGTCAATTCAATGCAATGATACATTTAGATAAGTGATTGGCCGCTTGCCAAAAATTTTAGCATATACCGAACATAGTTTTAGGATGTGATAACGTGTCTACAGAGGGAGCGTGGCGCCATGTAACCAACTCAAACAACGCAAACAACGGATAGGGCACTCGTAGGAAGATTTTGTAGTCGATTAGATTAGAGATGGGATTCAGCAAAATAGTGACCTTCATAAAATGAACACTAGGAATAAACATAAATTATACATCCCTAGGTTTCGACTAGAAAAAGTTAATAAGTCATTTATGGGGAACACGGTGCGCTTCTATAATAAGCTTCCTGAAAATGCCACTAAACTACCTATTAAGAAATTTAAAGCATACATTAAAGGTAGTCTTTTGAAGAAAGCTTATTATAATATAGATGACTATATTATTGATAAGAATGCATGGCCTCATGTCGCTCTGCCGTCAGACAGTTAACCGACACACTTGAAATGTATAAACTCTCTTGTATTTGTATTTCGTAGTTAAGGTAGTTATAAGATGGATCATTATAAAAAAGCGCTAGGACCAAGACGAGTTTCTTGCCAATTCTTCTCGAGCTTGGGTTAGGATGAATTGGCACCTAAATTCACCTAGTATGTAAGACGTTTCAAAGTGATCCTTGTGATTGTATTGAATAAATCATCTTTTGACTTTGACTTTGACATTATCAGTGGGGTTTTAGAAAAACTAAAATCCGATTGCTTTGGCCTTATTTCTGGCTTCTTGTATCCGTTATGTTTAATAGCAGGTTTATACAAAGGTTGACTGGACCCAGTATCTTCGGATTTCCGACACAAGTACTCGGTAAAGACGTAATAATTATTACTAGGTAGTTAGTGCGACTGACCTCATATAAACAGCGAGCTATCAAGCATGGAGGGGCATGGTGGGATTGGGTCCGAAAAATTAACTCTCCTTATTTACTGAACTAAATTTCAAGGTGATGTCAATGTCAGCATTGGACTTGGTTTGGAAACTAGCGTCTATACGAGTCACAGGTCAGCCCTAGACTGACTTATTGTACTATCGCATTACTGCTACCGTAAACCTTAGGTACTTATATCCTGTCTTAATATCATTTTCATATTCATTTTTTCATTTTCATTTTCATTTGCAAATAAATAATTTCATCTCATTTCATTAATGTAAGTACCTACCTACTCTAATATACCTACCAAATTGGATTTAAAACGTGTTTTAAATATAGGTACCTACCAATATCATTGCACCTAGAAGATTTCTGCTAACAATGAATCCTCCTTTATTGTCGACATCTGGTAGACTTTGTTCGTGATTCTGTTGTTCCGCCGAATTTACTAAAATTTCATAAAACACGAAAGATCTTTTTGCGGTTAATCCATCTATTGCTCATAAAGTATATCTCCCAGGAGTAAATATATGTCCATGTATTCCTACTGGTACAATCCAACATGCTCTATAACGTCACCATTACTGTTTATTTCTAGATAATTGATTCAGGCGTGACTTTGCGGAAACCCATTAAAAAACATTAAATAGATGGACAAATATTTAGTACTATTCCGCCTATCTATTTTTAATTGGCGGAATAGTACTAAATATTTGTCCATCTATTTAATGTTTTGTTTATTTCTCTCGATAACAACACAATGAAGACATTGATTTCGAGTGTCAATGATTTAAATATTTAATTTGAAATATTGACAGTACCTACAGTAATACTTGAGATAAGTGTATGAAGGATGTATCAAGTACTCATATATTATTATCTCCTTGGTTTATATACGGCATTGTCGATGCGACCGTTGAAAACTACTAAGGGTGTTTGGATAATGTAGTAGAAATACATGGACATGTATTACTCCTGGGAGAAATATTTTAGGAGCAATAGATGGACTAACCGCTTTTTTGTCCACTTGCAGTCCAAATTAGTGTGAACATTTTAAATAACAGTTCTTAACTATACAGTTAAGAACTGTTATTCAAAATGATCTAAAACCCTTCACTATAATACTATAGTGAAGGGTTTTAGATCATTTTGGTATCCATGTAAATTGTTTCAAGAATCCGAACAAAATCAATGCATTAAACGAACAAAATTTAAATACTAACTTTTTTTTTAACTGTCAATTAAAAATGTACGCTATTTTTAAGACTAAAGTAAACTAAATAATACCGTTCGTATTAAACTAAATTCTAGTTAGTTCCACGTAACAACATCATCACCACAAAAGTCTAAATTCTGAAACGATTTGTTTGGATTTTAAATACTATCTTCTTGTATATTTATTCAGAGTTCCATTCGGGATAAACAAAACATTGTTAATGAAGAAGAGGGTCTTAAACAATTCTAGTTTGACCGATTATGTACCTACCTACATTTTGTTGTGTAAACTTTTTGTTGCATTAACTTTATGTCTTCATAAGTGTTTGCTCTGATCATTATTTGATAGAACGCTGATTAGAAACATCTGATTATTCAGATTCATATCCCTACATTTAATCGACTACATATTCATACCTACAAATTGATCCAAGTTCTAAAAATGTCTTAAATATGTTTAATTAAGTAGGTAGGTGGAGGTATGTTGTGATGGACTCTCCGTAAGGGTATAGATTTTTGTAGTAATATCTCTGACTGATTGCATCATACGATTCGTTGGTCAAACGATGGTGCAAACGATCAAGGTGATTTGCTCTTGGTAATCAATTTTTTTTTTAACTATCGAATTTTATGAAACTTCGCGTCTATCTAGGCATCATAACAGTGTTACGCACTCTGTGATGCTTACGTAAATACGCGGGCTTGAAGCTATGAAGCAGTCTACGCCACGTGCCGATATTGAAGTTTAAATGCACAGTGCTTACGATAGCAGCCCAAGCTTTATTTATTCTTACAGTACTTTTTGAATTTAACCATCTTATCGGTTCTTTGATCATAGACACTTTGTTTGCTTAGTCGTATGACTCTGAAAAAGTAAAAATATTGGCTACCGAACTGAACGGTTCCGCGCTGGTAGTGCTTTACTCAGTGACTGAGTGTACATAATTAATCCACAAGAACATCTATACCTACACAAGATGAAGTGCCTGAAATGGCGTTGGACGGCGGCCACGGACACGTGGCGTCGTCGCTGTCGTGTCGCGTCAGGAAGCTCGACGACGTAAACATGCCTATTTGCACGACTGTGATCTTGGCCAGATCTTGACCCATTAACACGGGAACCGATGTCAGAGCTGTCGCTTTATATATTTTTAGCAGGCGGGCGGGTGCGGGGGTTTTGTTCAGAGTGTACGCGCGAGCGTCGTGGCGGCAACATTCAGCGGTCGTAGTGCGGCAATGCTCACATCATCCAGGCGGGCAGCACATCATGACGAGCCGCGGGATCCGACGCAAGAAGTCATCGTTGGCCGAGGTGAAGGTGGCCGTGGTCGGCGCCCCCTCCGTAGGAAAGTCCGGTATGTCGTTTTGTAAAGTGCTTCCTTCCGGAAAGTGCCGTTTGATTCAGTTCCGCCAGTGTTTTTAAGATTACGATTAAAACTTAACCTTTATCACTTCAACAGTGATTTTATACGCGTATTATTGGTGCGAAGCCTGTGAAAATGTTACCTAGATACTGCGCAAGATGTTCGAAAAACTATGTGATTACACTAAAAGTTACCCTCAAAAATATCTGCATTACTAGTACAGTGTAGCTAAGTGACGGTTTATTATCAGTCCAGGTTAGTCCACGGCATCTCCTAGAGCACGCCGTTCAGACGGATGTTCGGCTCTTCTCAACCACTTTCTGTGAAACTAGCTTTTAGATTAGGTAAATTGGTAGTTTCCCAATGCATTAGGAGTACATTCCGCCTCGTAGGTAACACCTCCGCTAAAATAAAGTTGATGCACTACAAGTGTTGTCTCAAGGCTCTGAATATTTAGAGATCGTAAACGGTTCCACCAATAAAATGTACGTTTTCAATTCGCAATAAAATACAAAATTTATTATCATATCGCACCGGATACGCATAGTTTTCGCGGTCGTCATCGATATTTGGGCGATTTTTAATGCATCAAAAATTTTTATTTACCTACATGTTTTTTTTATCGTTAAAACGTTTCTTTCAAATGATTGTCCGAGTGTTTATGCAAAATGACTACTACACACTACATAGTAACACTTATACTATTGGAATACACTACACTACACTTAAACCTCTAGACTACGATTACGGTTACCTCATTGTGTTCATGCTACTGGGCAAGGCTCCCTTGCTCCCTTGCTCTCTTAATATCGGTTTTAAGCCAATTGAACCCAAGCTCTGTCAAAGGTGTCGAGGTCATCACTCCATCTCTTTCTGTCTCTGCCACGGCGCTTGAATTAAATAAAAATACTTGACATAACTTTCGTCCCACCATTTCAATCACATTACTCACACCGCTTCCATGGTCTTACCATGGTCAAACCTAAGAATGAAACGCCTCGCCTAAAAGAATGCGCACCACCGCTCTTTGATCGAAGCAATATGCGAGTGATGCAGAGCGAATGTCAATTATTAACATGGTCTACATAAAAATATTTGCGTGTTTGCCTGCTCGCGAGTCTAATTCAAATATTTTTATCAATTCAATACAATACACAAGGATCACTTTGATCACACTCACATAGAGGAAGGTTGCTATGAATGGACCACTTAACTTTACGACTTCATATCTCAAAAAGTATAAGTGATTAAAAGAAACTGGTTTAATATTTTTATTTCATAGGACCTATATTTATTATAATCAAACGCACAAACCATTCGGGCTAAAACTTTGCTATATATACAAAGAAAACTAAATCTTTGGCTGTTGCCTTCTTTGGACCATGGGCACCTTCATTGAACCACTAGGTTGCCATCAATGGCCTTCGATAAATTTGTTCCAGAGGTCCAAACATGGTAACTAGTTATAATTATCATTATTACTAAGTTATGACATACGAGGAGAGATAAACTATACTCATAAACGACAAGCAAACATATCATAGTTATAGACTACTTAACATGCCGTACAAGTAACCTTCCATCTCAAGAACGTGCTTACACAGCTTATTTTCTAGTTCTGGAGGAAGGTCACTTTCAGATCCTGGTGTTTGGTCGTGTTCCTTGGCTTTTTGGTTGACTCCATCTAATCTTCGTTTTAGTGTTGTTTTTGAGACTCCGTATATTCTGCTTGCTTCATTTAAACCAACGCTTTGTTTCCTTACTGCGTCTATAGTATAATTGTCTTTATCTATAGTTTTTTTTTCTCATAATTATGACCAAAAAGTTTCAATAAAAAGTTGCTATAATTGGACCGGTTCAACGGTGGAAATCTTTTGATGTCCATTGATGGCAACAAGGTACTAATTAAGAAAACTAAATCCAAACAATACATGGACCTGACTAGAAAAAAATGAATAATACACATGGAATCACAATTAAATTGTCAAATATGTCCTACTAGTGCACGCAGACAAATATGAATACAATGATACTTACATGAAGTTGTCCTTAGCCAAATTATTAGATTTTGACCGTCGCAAACACACTAACATACGTCACTCCTCTCCACATATCGCAGCGTCACTGACGTAAAAGGGGGGTGCAACTGGAGTGACCACGGACTTGTTTCAACAAGTTTAGAGTTGGTAGCTTGCACAGTTTTGAAAATACCTTGGTGGTCCAATGAAAGCACTGGTCCACTGATCGCAACCTTCCCCTACTATGTAGGTAAAATTAGGTGCCAATTCCTCCTAACCTAAATCCGAGAAGAGCTGGCAAGAAACAAGTTCTGGTCCTAGCGCTTATTTGTATGATCCAACTTATAGTTAGAAACTACGAAAAACTAATACAGGATTAGGATACAGGATACAGGAAATACAGGAAATCTGTCAGTTAACTGTCTGAGGGCAGAGCAACATGAGGCCATGCATTATTATCAATAATAATATTTATTTTTATTAATTATAAGCTTTCTTCTAAAGACTACCCTTTATTGAAAGCTATCATTGAAAGTACCTACATTGAAACCATCAAATAGTACCTACAATGCAGATCATGACCGCTGGAAATCTCTAGCATTGCTTTAAAAAATTGTACACTGCTGTAATTTACATTTATGGTTATATTCAAACCTAAACACACATAAATTATTCATACACAATCTATTGGCAGAATATCTGCGGTTCACAGTATCTTTGTCATTCCTGTGTAATGTTTCTGACTAGAAGATAATAATCTGTCTATATACGAAATTGGATCAAAATCATTTCGGCTGTTATGACATTATTAAAAAACAAATTTAGAAACATCCAAACATTCACATGTACGCACGCGGGACACTCAGAAAGTTTCGAGAAAATAAAAAATCTACTTATATGGATAAAATATTTGTATTAAATATTTTTAAAGAAATCTCTACATAGTTTCATGCGTCTGAACCAATTTTAGAAACACTTTTTCCAGTCCGCCGCGGACAGATCTTCTAAGGCCTTCTCGAACGCTGTTCACTCATCTTCCGGCGACGAAAACTGTATCCTTTCCAATTGATTTTTTATTTTAGGGAATAAAAAGAAATCACATGGTGCCAGATCCTTCCTAGATGATCAAAAATCATCTATCCCCAAACTAAGCATAGCTTGCTTGATAAGAGATAGAATACTTATATATTTTTAAATATATACTTATGATTGACAAAGAACAAACACTTATGCTCATCTCACAAAATATTTTTCCTGGGAGGGAATTTAACCATCAACCTACAGTGCAGAAGGCAGAAGTTATGTTTAACCAACTGAGCTGACAGGCCAGTCATAATACTTAGCTTCTGTCCGTAGCTTCACTCGTTTGGTACTTACATAACAAGTACCTAGCCTCTATGCTATTTAAAGTCTACTGACTACACACAAATATATCAAGTATAATGTAACGTCTACTGACTACACACAAATATATCAAGTATCATTTAAAAGATTTCACAACAATGTACCGCTCATACTAGTCAAAAACCGTACGAAAAAGTTTATAATGCGTGCAGCCAACCTCCGTGTCCCATCGTCATTCGCATCGTCGTCGTTTGCCACCAGGCGAGATCGTTGTTAAACGTTGTTGTTAGGTCTATCTAAAAAAAGGTGACCAAAAAAACACGATAAGATTGTAGATTAACCTACAGTTACTGTTCTAAGTAGATTGTCCCATAATATGGTTAGCTACTTCGCTAGTTGACTATCTATAATACTGGAGCCGTTGCTCGTTTGCCACCAGGCGAGATCGTTGTCAAACGTAGGTATATCTATGATTAAAAAAGAAAAGGTGACCAAAAAAAATACGATAAGATTGTAGGTACTACCTATTGTTACTGTTCTAAGTAGATTGTCCCATAATGTGGTTAGCGCCTTCGCTAGTTGACTATCTATAAAACTGGAGCACACACAAATTGGATATCACTACTTACTAGATCGAGCACTTGAAAGCGGAGCGGAAATCCAATTTAAATCTCGTTAGAAAATGATATTCTTCCATCGTAGCACAAGACTTTATAATATGACTTTATATCGTTTAAAATCGTCGGAAGTCATATTATCGTTGCACGTTAGACATCACAGCCTAATCCAGTTAATTTTCCACCCAGGCAATATCTGGTGTTACATGTATTCTAAATTATTGCATAATATGACGGTACATCTGTAAATAAAATTTATAGAAAACTAGCAGCTCCCCGCGCCATCGCTGTACCTACATAAAAAGTAACCAATGTCCGTCTTAGAAGAAACAATCTCTTTACAAAATTTTATCAAGATCCGCTCAGCCGTATAGCCGTTATAACGTAACAGACAGATAAATAGGCACTTTTGAATTTATAATATTTTTATACTAGTGTAAACTAGTGTAAGATAAAGAATGAATAGTGAAGTGATGAATAACACCCTTCTGTTATTCATAATTTCAGTATTAATTCTTATGTGGAAAAAATGAAACAGTTGTGCATTTAAAGGATTCAAAGTCAAAGTTAAAACGTAATTTACTCAATAAAATCACAAGAACCACTTTGAATCGTCTACGTGCATGCTAGTGAATCTATTTGCCGGTTCCTCCTAACCCCAGTTCAAGAAGAAGCCGGCGAGAAACTCGTCTGGTCTTAACACTTTTTTGTATAATCCTTGCTAATTTTGTTACGAAAGCCGAGTTGAGTTGGAACAGATTTATCCCAAGCATTTTTTTATCTAAATAACCTGTTGTTTTTTAATACAAGTTATGATTAGTTTAGGGCTAGATGGTTTTGTGTATATTGTGCACCACTTTAAAAAGCTATGGGTAATGGACACTTATAACTGGTGAAGTCGATGCATTAGGCCATGGCCTCCTAGCTATATTGAATGTAAGTCAAGTGCCTTTAGCGCGGCCGTCGGCTGGCGAGGCAGCGGCTTGTCAGTTCAGCCGGTAGTAGTTTTGCCTTCTGCTCTGTAGGTTAAGCGTTCTATTCCATTTCAGGACAAACATTTATGTGATGAAAGGTGTTGGGTTTTATAAAGTATCATAAGAATGTTTTTATTAATATATAAGTATTATATCAGTCATATGGTCACTATAATAAAAGCTATGCTTTGTTTGGGGCTAGATGGTGTTGTGTGCATTGTCCACCAATATCAATATCAATATATTATTGACATGGGCTGTCCAGTGTTCGCTGTGTGTAGTGAAGACAATGAAAACAGAATAGTTCCGTGTGTCTATCGATGCTAATATTATAAATTCGAAAATGTGTCTGTCTGTATAACTGTTTGCTTTTTACGTTTTCACGGCTAAACGGCTGAACAGATCTTGATTACATTCGGAAAGGAGATTGATAGTATCTTGGGGACGGACTAGTATTTTTTATAAAGGTACGCGTACGAAGAACGAAAGTGTATCTATCTACCGTGAACGTGTATGAATCTCTACATATTTTATCCTTTATTCACACACAGCATTTTGAATATATAGTTATCCTTATTTTTTGTTGTTTATTTTTGAATTATCTAACCTCCTTTATATAATTCCGGTCGTGCATTGAACACTGCGTCAGTATTATACTTTTGCAATTTTCAATGTTCACTTCTGTTTTATTATGTCTATGAACTATGTTGAGAAATAAAAAAAACTTTTGAAGTGATATTTTCTTAAAGGAGGGTAAACCGCTTCGACACGTAACGCGTTACGGCGCCAGTCTGTCTGGCTTACTTTTCTCTCACGCATACAGCAGCGGTAGGCAGGCTACTCCTCTCTTACTCTAACCCACAGCGCTAGTTATATCTGTCGGGCGTCCCGAGACGCACACTTTTTTTTCTGTATGTATGTTTGTTACGTGTTCACGGCTGGACAAATTTTGATGATTAATCGGGTAAAGATACAATATCTTTTGTAAGGACACAGGCTTTTATGTAGATACCACGCGTACGAAGCCGCTGGCAGAAGCAAGTTGTATATACATTATAGTAAAGTAAAGCTGGTATTTTGAACACAATAATCGTTTAGTAGTTTGCAAAATTATTACAATAATACGGGTGAATGGGTACTGTGACGTTTAGTAAATACTTTGGCTGGCCGTCTGCATCTGTTAATCTTGTGTGGCGCATGCTGAATAGACTTTGGCTTCTCTCCCAGCCACAAATGTTCTCTTACTTGATTCTACATTTTAAACAATATTTAATAACAGCATAATTTGAAATCTGTGGAAAATAACATAGCAAGCGATTTTAAATATACTAGTGGTCGCCCACTGGTCGAAATTCGACCATAATTAATTAATAATTTATTTTTTATGCATAATTAAAAAAAATATTCGCATACGGCACTCCTTCTCTATATAAACTACTAACTGCTGCCCGCGGCTTCGCACGCGCGGTACCTACATAAAAAGTAGCCTATCTCATTCTCAGTCGTTTTGAGATTATCGATTACAAATAAACAAAAAAAAACTTTTTTTTTTAATGTTGTTCAGACATAACTTCTTACTATAAGTATAATCCTACATCTTATCCAACTAATATAATGAATGCGAATGTTTGTGTGAACCACAAACAAACGTATACACATACAAACATGTTTATACATGTTTAAACATGTATGTATACGTTTGTTTGTGGTTCAACCACCCGTACCGGATGACGCGATTTGGATGAAATCTTGTATCGATGGCCTGGAATAACATGGTTAACTTTTTATGTAGGTACCATTTGTGCGAAGATACGGGCGGAAGCTAGTAATATTATAAATGTAAGATGTTTGTATGTTTGTTTGTCACTAATACACACAATGGCTGAATCGATTGAATGAAACTAGGTAGAGATACATATGTGGACCTGTATTAACATAAAGGTTGTTTTAATCTACGTAGGTACTACGCGAGCAAACCTGCGGGCAGCTGCTAGTAATATTTTACCTGAATATATGTATGCAATATATGATATGTATGCAATATATATACAGAAATAATTATAGAAATGTACAGAATTATATACGATAATACAAAATACATGTTCAGTTCAATTCAATAAGTCTATATTCAATAAAATCACAAGGACCACTTTGAATCGTCTTCTTACATGCTAGTGAATCTAGGTGCCGGTTCCTCCCAACCCCAGTTCAAGAAGAATCCGGCAAGAAACTTGTCTGGTCTTAACACTTTTTTGTATGATCCTTGACAATTTTGTTACGGATACCGAGTCGAGTTGGAGCAGATTCATCCAAAGCTTTTTTGTCATCTAAATAATCAGATATTTTATTTACATAAAATATGAAACAGTTGAGCTATCTAAAGACTGTTAAAAACGATCTATAAATGGCTCAACTGATACAGATCACTGCCAGAAGGCAGCGTTCCCAAGACACTGGCAGCATTGCAATTACAAATGCAATGTTGAATGGCAATGCTAATTCGCTGGGACAGTTAGGAGCCATCTCTTGGGTCACGCGATGTGTCTGTGACTATTATATCAGTCAATCACTATGCGATGGGTGACCGAGTGCAAAAACTCAAAGGTGATACACGGTAACTTATTTCTCGTCTCTGCTGGCCACCGTGGTGCAGGACCTCCACTCCAGTATTGTGGGCCACTGGATGATGATGCTGAAACCAGTATCATCGCTGGTGGCTCAATAGTCGGTCTAAGACAGACCTGTAATAGTATTTTATTTTATTTAAATTTTCATTTTGTAATTGTATTTTATCATAAAAACTGTATTGTGATCTATGGACTATGGGTCCGAAACTCCGAAATAAATGATTTATTATTATTATTATTATTCTTCAAGGAATTATACTTGTAATATTTCGATATTCTCCTAATACAGGTATTTTATACTTAAAAGAAGATATCCAATACTGCTAAACTCATCTTCAAAGACCATATTGACAATATTGTATCTAAGGCGTCCCGTGCACTTGGTTTCGTTTTCCGAATGTCCTCTGAATTCAATAGTATAAAAACATTTAAAATCCTGTACTGCGCGTACGTTCGTAGTCACCTTGAATACGCTTCTCAGGTTTGAAACCTATGCTACGACATCTATATTACTAGGTTAGAGGGTATTCAAAAAAGATTTTTAAGTTATTTATAGTTTCGCGCTTTTTTTTCGCTTTTCAACCTATTTTCCTGACTATAAGACAAGATGTCGCAAATTTCATTTCCTCCCCCTTTTTGAACTCCGATTTGTCATACCTCATGGGCATAGCGAATGGTACAGTTGACTGTCCGGAGTTGCTAGAACTATTGGAACTGCGCACTGTGATTGGGTTAAGAAAACCTATAACTCTACACCTTCAGCATGCCAAAACGAATTATAAAAATAAGGCTTTCATAATTAGAGCATGTCAATGGTTTTAGATAAAGGTTTAGATTCAATGTTTGCCTTTGCCAAAGAGTGCCAAACGAAGAGCGTTCAACTCTTTAGCAAAGGCAAACATTGACATTGACATTTTCAACACTCCAATAAGTAAGTTAAAGCGCATACTCAATGATAAATTCTTCTTGGTAATTCAATCGTAGTTTACTCATTATATGTAATTGTTTGATTTTTATTTTTTGTTCTTCAAAATCTCATACATTCATTGATTTTCTAGAATCCTTCGTCTGCTACTGTATTTCTACTTACTTATATTCTTTTTTTTAACTACAAGTGGAAACTTTTAATCCACTCCCTCTGGATTCCACTCACTCCCTCCCTCATCCCTCCCACTCACAAAAACCCTCTGTAAAATATATGCCTTGCATATATTATGTATTTCATAATTAACAATGTATCTACATAACTGTAAGTTTTCCTAAAACAAATAAAATAAAATAAAAATAAAAACTTAATTTACAGAAATAAAACATTTTGTATTTGTATTTTGTATATTGCAAAAGTTTGTGTTGATGTTTTTATTGTTTTAAAAACTAAAAAGAAACCGACTTCATTGAGTGAAATTTGAGCCTATAATACATTTTAGTGGATAGTAGATGTATTTTGTATATATATAATATGGGTAGGCCAAATAAACGCACCGCTTCAATGAGACAGCGAGGTATCGAAGTACATGAAATCATCATCGATGTATACAATTTTTAGACCGATTTTGATAAAATTTATATGGGACCACCCTTTCAAACAAAAAAAAAGAATTTTCCAAATCGGTTCAGCCGTTTTCGAGTAATTGGTGAACATACATAAAAAAATAAAGATTCCGACGAATTCAGAACCTCCTCCTTTTTGATAAAGTCGGTTAAGAATATAGCAGTCCCATCAGCTAAAGTTTCAATAAGAGGCTTCCGTTGATAGAAATTGCACCTGAGGTAATCATAAACCCGCTATACATATACTCAATAAAACTCAAACTACTCAAACTACTCAAACTCAATTTATATTTAATTGACTATAACAAAAGTACGTTACATAACTTTTACACGGCCTCTGACATGTCTTAGATGAGTGACTGCAACTGGAATTGAAACCTCACCACGTGTGGTATGTTGATGTTTATTAGTACTAACGCGATGTTGTCATATCGAGATTTAGTCGAATCTTTGTTTGTCATTTCATGAAGTAATATAGCTCTGCTAATTTAATATGTTGTACTTGTATTATTGCATCTTTTATTTAGTAATCTAAGAGGGATTTTAATGAATAAATTGTGACTGGGACGGGTATAGACAATTGAATTATATGTGTATTATAGTGCAATGTGATTTGAACGACGAGGAATCCCAAGAAAATTCTAGACGGTCATTCCGCGATGATATAGATACGTATACTGTCGTCGGTATCACTATTACTCAATGGACTGGTTTCCCAATACGACTGGTGATGACGGGGATTTGGTGATTTAGTGACTGGCTGCAAGCTCCTAATATAGATCCTGGCAGGCGCTCAAACATGTCACGTTACCTTACGGTTTTGCCATAGCTTGCTAAAGCAGACTTTCATTCGATGTGTAAATCATTCGACAACTATTCTACCGATTGTTCATAGAGCTCTTCTAGGTCAAGCCCTCTGTTGCTTACCAGAGTATTGCCGCTGGAAGTACAGCTTCTTGGAGCCTATAAATAAGACTTTGTAGAGGTTAATAAACACGGAACACTCCGCATGCCAAAACGAATTATAAAAATAAGGCTTTCATAATTAGAGCATGTCAATGGTTTTAGATAAAGGTTTAGATTCAATGTTTGCCTTTGCCAAAGAGTGCCAAACGAAGAGCGTTCAACTCTTTAGCAAAGGCAAACATTGAAATTGACATTTTCAACACTCCAATAAGTAAGTTAAAGCGCATACTCAATGATAAATTCTTCTTGGTAATTCAATCGTAGTTTACTCATTATATGTAATTGTTTGATTTTTATTTTTTGTTCTTCAAAATCTCATACATTCATTGATTTTCTAGAATCCTTCGTCTGCTACTGTATTTCTACTTACTTATATTCTTTTTTTTAACTACAAGTGGAAACTTTTAATCCACTCCCTCTGGATTCCACTCACTCCCTCCCTCATCCCTCCCACTCACAAAAACCCTATGTAAAATATATGCCTTGCATATATTATGTATTTCATAATTAACAATGTATCTACATAACTGTAAGTTTTCCTAAAACAAATAAAATAAAATAAAAATAAAAACTTAATTTACAGAAATAAAACATTTTGTATTTGTATTTTGTATATTGCAAAAGTTTGTGTTGATGTTTTTATTGTTTGCAAATTTGGTTGTGACTCAATCTGTATCGGCTCTGAATCACATATAAATAAATAATACAATAATATAATAATAATATTGGTGGACAATGCACTCAACATCATCTAGCCCTAAACTAAGCATTGGTTGTATTATGGTGACCAGATGACTAATAGAATACTTATATCTACACTAGCTGTCCCGTTCGCAACTTCGTCCGCGCGTTTAATTGTACCGACTGCAGCGCCATCTGCCAGGCTGATTTGTCAATCTAAACCATCCATTGCTCCACCCAAACGCATACAAAAAAAAACAATCAAATCGGTCCAGCCATTTAGGAGGAGTTCAGTGATATACGAGTACACACACACGTACAGTAGAATTATATATTATAAAGAAGATAGATATATTATTACGTAAAGCAAAAACATTGTACCCCATATACGCAAATTGCGCGGACGGAAGAGTGTGAAATTTCGCACACTTATACTTTATATAGAGAAGAAGTGTAGAATGCTAATATTTTTTTTTAATTATGAATAATTAATAGATTCATCATTAATTAATTGTGGTCGAATTTCGACCAGTGGGCGACCACTAGTATTTTTAAATACTTACTACTCAACACACAAATGTTTATCCTGGAAGGTAATCGAACCCCAACCTACAGCGCAGAAGGCAGAGCTATAACTAATTGAGCTGACAGGTCAGTCACAGAAGTTAATCTAAACTAATATTATAAATGTGAAAGTAACTCAGTCTGTCTGTCTGTCTGTTTGTTACGTTTTCACCCCTAAACCGCTGAAGCGATATTGATGATTTTTGGTATAGAGATGGGACCTTGGAGAAGGACATAGGCTACTTTTTATGTAGATACCACTCGTGCAAAGTCGCGGGCAGCAGCTAGTATAAAATAAATGTTAAACAGTTGCGCTGGCGAAGGAATGCTCAAAACCATTTGGTCATGATTTAGCAGGTTGGATGCGATGCTCAGTTAGAATGGAGTTTAAGGTTGTTTATATATAGGTTTTCAATATAGGGCAATGTATTGTTATTACAATTGCGTAAAATCTCACGCATTTAGGTCAAGATACGGATTTCAGAACGAAATCTGCTAAAGCTCAAGAAAATTAAGTACCTTCATTGTGCTGTGATGGCATTACTTTTACAGAAAATGTGTATATCTTCCTGTGTCTAATTTATATGTGACTAACTTCTGCCTGCGGATTCGTACGCGAGGTACATAAAAAGTAGACGATATGCTACAGGTATATAGGCTACATCTATACCAGGCCAGGGATATGCCACACTCAAGTTAAATTTTTAAAGGAATTGTAGCCTAAATCCTTGCCCAGGGTGCAATTTATCTCCTTGCCAAACTTTATTGATAAGTTTCAAACCAATCACACCCACCACCCATTAAAAAGTTTCTATACAAACGTTCACGACCCATTTACTCCTTTATGAGAGTTATTATGAAAAATTCACGGCGGGTTCGATTCCCGCCGTGGGACAATTGTTTGTATGATCTGCAAGTATTTGTCTCGGGTCCGGATGTTTGTGTCCGGATGTTATGTATAATATGTACCTATGTATTTACAAAAAAAAAGTAGGTATATAAATAGTAAATCGGTCATGTGGTACCTACCCATAACACAAGCTCTGCTTACTTTGGAGCCAGATGATGTGTGAAATGTCCGGCATTAATATTATTATTATCATTATTTATTAAAAAATCTTTGCATTCGAGTGCAACACGTAACTTTTCATCCCACCTCAGCGAGGAAATTACTAAATGCAAAAAAATACATTTGCGCATTTTTAACAGTTTCAGTTAATTCTGTTGGCGTCAAATAAACTTCCTCGTCGCTAGAATTACTCATTTTAGGTTTTACACTTGTTTTCAAGTTGCTTGTTTCTAACCTATGGTTTTAACAATATGACGTGAAAAGAAAAGCAAATTAAATAAAAAGTACACCAAGAAGGTTCCGTGTCTGAGTTTTTAACAAATTAAAAAAGGTTGTATGATAAATTCGGCACCATGGAGGTAGAAGTAAATAGGTTTAATGATTTTTTGAATTCACAAACTTAGTGCACACGATGTTCTAAATTCAATTTACTTAATCTTCTAGCGGATAAAAACAGCTTTTGCAATCAGATATCGAAGAGCAAAAATATTCTTTTCTATTCGAAAAGGACGACTTTGTTCGCCTTTAAGTGCACCCAAAGGTGGTGTTTTCTATAATAAACGTTTAGCGTGCAGTAATGAGTTCTTAATCCTCTTCTATAAGTGCGCCGCAATTATCTTTGCCGCGCACTTTGTGAATTTGGAACATCTTAGTGTTCAGCGCCAAAGAAATCGAACGCAATGAATTTTCATAATTGCGAAAATGTCTCAAATGTAAATATAAGTTTTTAGTTGTTTTATTATCAGATACTATTTAATTTAGTTGTTATGTACTCTATGTTTCATTAAATAATAATATTACAATAAAATATGAGGCGCCTTTTATTTCCTCAGTGGGTGATGAAAAGTTGAGTGTGTCACTCGGGCACAAAATATATATTTGGCTTGGGCGACTTACTTTGAATCCCTCGCTACGTTCAGGATTCTACTAAAGAATCCTTCGCTACGCTCGGGATTTTACTCTAGAATCCCTCACTTTGCTCTGGATTCAAAAAAGCACCCTCGCCGTAAAAATATTATTTTGCTCCTTTATGATACAATCTACTATTCCGAGATGGGGGGATGAAAAAATAATGTATGTTCATCACACAATCCAGGGTGTCCAGGGTTTGTCCAGGGTCTAGATAAAACCGAAAACTTGCAGCGTATCTCCGCATGCAGCTCAATTGGGAGTATGGCAAAGCTACCTACAACCAATTGAACTGTGAGGCCAGTAAAATTCAAATATAGCAAGCATATCAAAATATATTATTATGAAACATAAAAATATGATAAGGCGAATCCCGGTCAAATGATTTTGACGCGTATTCACGACGCTCAAATCACGTTTTTTTTATCATAAAACATTCTGAAAATGAATTCTGAATGAAAAAAGTGTAACGGGTAATGTTTTTATTAGCTTACTTTCCGCCTTTTAGTGTAAGTTGCAAGATAACCGACGTCAACTTTAGGAGAAAATGATGATAATATTTTAGACATTATTTCATAATTCAATTATAAAACTAACAATTACTTTAAACACAATTTGAAACGAGGAAGTAGGAGGCCAAATATTGAAAATACATCCTATGTTTATTTAATAACTATTATGAATTCAATTGACGAGCAGATATCCACTAAATTGTAGCATATATAAATAAAACTCATTTTTCCATATACAAATCAATTTGTGGGCATCGTCATTACTTTGATACGCTTCAATGATTTGATGGAACTATTATTAAGAAAAAGTGTTTAATGACATCTATAAAATCTAGATTTGTAGCGGAAAACATCAACATGCAGCTCCTAGCAATTTATTAAATTATCATCTGCTGGGTAAGCAGATGAAACGAATCATAGACAGATATATTTGTATTTACACAACAGTTTATTTATAAATTGTATATAAATAACATACGCCTACGAGGTACGAGGTACTCTTATTTACAAATTGAATCAGTTGCATATTCTCGACGGTACGTCGTATGAAAGGAAAATTGTTTATTGCCCCTTATTTAAACGTTTTGTAATTTTGCATATTTTTGTTTGTTCAGCCCGTTCGCATCCACTACTGGGTATACTGGCCTATAGGCCTCCTTTTTATTACATCACTATCTCCTGTCCCTCGTTATGTTTCATCCATCCCGACTACATTGACCATGACTTGGCAACCAAGCGGGTTGTCTGCCTATTGGCCGTTAAGGCCTACCACGCATTACGGATGAATCCATGACGAATTTTCTAGCGCTATTCTGTGGAGCTTGTATTCAGATTTTGGCGCTCGAAATAACAGAAAAAACTGTTATAATAATTACTACAGAATAGACGCCTAAATAACGCGGCTTGAACAGCGCGGTTTCATTCGCTAGTGCGTGCTAGGCCTAAGTACCTGTCAATCATACGATTGTTCCCATATTCTGGTAATTTCTTACAACACTGTTTATAATCTGGCCTGAATTGACCCTGAATTTAGGTACGAGTAAGTCAAACTTTTCATAAATAAAACAAAAATATCTACTTTAATATCGTCGTAGGTGTTGATGGGATTTATTTTTAAACAGTTTATGTTCCGACAATAATGTTTCATGTTACTTATTATTAAATCTTTTCAGAAATATGATTTTCGAAAATTCTTGGATAGATAAATGAAGACAAAGGACTTTAAGTAGGTACATATTATATTGTAAGCTATTATGCATTAGTAATGTATGGATCGGAGTATTGGGCAACCAAAGCGACGGATGAAAGAAGAGTTTATGAGATGTTGAGATAGATGTGCGGAGTGACGCGAATGGATAAAACAAAGAATTAGTATTATCAGAGTTGGAAAGTAGCGCGAGTTACGGAATAGTTGAAGAGAAATAGTTTAGCGTTGTATGGGCAAATCACGTGTTGTGTCAGTCATGGCACAAAAAGAGGATTGATTTGAACCTAAGAAAGGATTCTTCGTTTGTCATTTCATTAAGTAACATAGCTCTGCTAATTTAATATATCCTACTCGATTTATTGTATGTTTTATTCAGTAATTTTAGCGGAATTTTGATGAATAATTTGTGACTACATGGGACATGTATGAATAATTGAATTAACTTTATATTTATTAACGTGATATCTGATAGAGATGACGAGTGATTATAGTGATAGAGGGGAGTGGAAAATAAGAATATGTTGTGACCCTACTCAGCGTGGGAAAAGGGCTGCGAGGTGATGATATTTGCGTTATTACAGTTTCACGTGGTCAGTTACATTGTGGTCTGGTAAAAAATAAGACAAAACAAGACTGGACGATCGCCTGTTAAAAATAATCTTTAATTGGTGTTGTTCTAGCTATGTTCATCGATTTGGCAGATAGGTTTCATCGCTTCCACAAAAAGACGTAGATACCAAACTGCAATCTGCGACACGTTATAATTTCCCGAGTGTAGGTATAATTAATTATGCCCGCCTGAATGGCATGCGTTGATTCAGTATTTTACAATGTGCCGATTGGTTACAAAAGTTACGTTCGATATTTATAAATACCTCGCGATTCTGGGTATTTCTGAAACGCCAAATTACTCGTATTGCATGATTGCTCTGGGGAAAATTGTTGAAATACCGAATTACTATTGAAGTTGAACACATTAATTCAGTCAGTATACATAATAGTGTTTAAACATAGATATAAGGTTACAATCGTTTTTGGCACGTCTATTTGCTTTAAAACGTTTGATATAGCAAGATTTACAGTTAATAGTGCTTATTTAGCCAAATTATATTTCTAGTGGTGAAAAAGAGCTTATAACATTATTCTAGTACATGTTTTCCACATACGGAGCTATTACTCTATTACTGATATAATAAATTCAAAAGTTTGTTCAAAAGTTTTTAGGATGATTTCATGATTAAATGAACGAAGTAACGTCTGAACAAGTTGGGATTAGACTTTGTATTGGGTTTTTATGTAGTTTTAAGTAGTGGTACTGTGTGCAAAACTAGTGTATACATAGCTTCTATAGGTTATACCATACTAATATTATAAATGCGAAAGTAACTCTGTCTGTCTGTTACGTTTTCACGCCTAAACCGCTGAACCTATTTTGATGAATTTTGGTATAGAGATATATGGGACATTGGAAAAGGACATAGGCTACTATTTATGTAGGTACCACGCGTGCGAAGCCGCGGGCAGCCGCTAGTAGGTTAATAACATGTTTATTTGCGTGGTAATATATAAAATGTTTTAAAAAAAAAACGAGTGCTGTAGGTTGTGGGTTTGATTCCCTCCCAAGACCCATTTATGTAATGAGCTTAAATGTAAATTCTGTATCATAGGTATGTATTTAAAAGTATATAGGTATTATACCAGTTTGGTTCCCATAGTACAAGCTATGGTTATATTAGGGCTAGTTGATGTTAGGTAGATTATTTATTGATTATTTATTCTGCGTGACCCAAAAGCTGGCTTCTATCTGGCCCAGCGTATTAGCATTGCCATTCAATGTGGTAATGCCGCCAGTATCTCGGGAACGCTGCCCTCTGGCAGTGATCTGGATCAGTTGAGCTATCTATAGATCGTTTTAATCGATCCTTAGATAGCTCAACTGTTCACGTGTATTTTATATTATTGTATATGATTTTGTATATTTCTGTAATTATTTCTGTACCTAGTTTAGTAATATGGTTTTTAAAATTGAGGAAATCAGAAGACTGATTTTCTGCAAATTTAAAAACAATTGTATGTCACCCACATCGGAGTTCAACAGATTTCTATAAAATATTTAAAGCTTCTGTAAAGTGATAATAATATTTAAGGAGTATTATGTTTAAATGCGCTTGTGGCAACTTGGTAATTCCTAACAGATCTACGAAGTTTAGCAACACTGCATGGTATACCTGGATGACACCGCAGTGGCCTCTTCCTATGAGCGCTTTCGTGCTTCGGAGGGTACTTTAAGCTGTCGGTCCCGTATTTTTAACCGACTTCAAAAAAGGAGGAGGTTCTAAATTCGATTGTTTTTCATATTTGTTACCTCAGAACTTAGGACTGGGTGAACTGATTTTGATTATATTTTTTTTATTTGAAAGCTGATGCTTCCCGTGTAGTCCCATTTAACTAAAAGTCCCGGTCGAGCGGTTTTTAAAAATCAACAAAAATTGAATAATTGTATACCTACTTACATCGATGATATTTTTTATATACATGAAATCGGTTGTCTTTTTAGTTTTTAAAATGTAATTATCTAGTTGTTAGGTCATAGAGGTCTTTGGGTGGCTTATTGACACTGCCTTATACGAATGTAGTGGTTTTTAGGGTTTTAAATCTACAAGGAACCCTTATAGTTTCGCTATGTCCGTCTGTCGATGTTTGTCTGTTTGTCCGTCCTCAATCTTGATTCCATTGATCGCGTTTAAAGTTTGCACGGAAATACTTATTAGTAATCCCTACAAAGCTCAAAGTTATAAAATCAAATATAAGTAAAGAGGCGTTGATTTTTCTAATATTATACTACTCAATCGTGTGGCATATCTTTAAGACCTATCCAACGGTCTTAAAAATACTAGGAGTTTTCCTAAACAGGTTTTTTGATACAGATATACGTTTAATAAATATGAAGCTTTGACGTGACCATAGGTCAGTGTAATCCGGGCTAAACTGCTATTTTGTGAAATCTGAAATATTTTACAAAATGTCAAACCTTCACTATGAATGGTCACATTTGGCCAATTTATAAATTTTCAGGAAATATCGAAAGCCTAATCCAGGATCACTTTGTTGTCTGTATGACAACAAAAAGACATTGTGCCCCGAGAAAATCCAGCTTCTAACTAGATTGATAGAGTTTTGGTTCGAAATAACTAGTGACACGATAAAGAGGGGATCTCTTCTTTCGTTTTATTTTACTTCGTTAATGACATGTGTCATAATAATGTAAATTTTGCCAGTGTCAAGTGTTTATGGTATGTCACAAAGTCGTATCTTGTCGTTAATCATTTGTTATATGAAATGGTGCCTTTCATATAAAATAACTGCGGATTATTTTTGGTTAAATCACAAAGAAACACAAAGATAATATTCCAATTATTTACACCCGAGTCAATAGCTCTAGCTCTTTTTAAATAAAAATACCAAAACTATTATTAAAACCTGAAATGACTCTAAATAAATAATATAAAAGCGCAATGTTTGAATCGCATGATGACCAAAAATAATCCAAGAGGATCTCTTTCTTTGCTTTGATTAGCTTATGTGGTGTTTAAATCTGGTGCCATCTGTATGGCTATTATGTAACTTTTGACACAATCAATGTCTATCAGTTTCAATTAGCAATTTGGCGTTATTTCATTCATTAGTTAGATTAAAATTGGAACTAGTTTTGACAAGATGGATAACTATTACGTACGTTCGGTTTCTATCTCAGATCAAATAAATAAAAAGACGGAGTGCCGTGACCAAAGCAAGATGATGCTTTAAAACCGTGCTCCTCTATGTAAAAACACATACACCCAATCATGCTCCTTGCTTTAAGTACATGTCACGTCCAGTACCTCAACATCGTACAAAAAACATTACGTATAGTTTATTAGATATAAATCTTAAGTTTTTAGGTTATTTAGAACCCGAAACGTCATTGACCGAACTTGAACTATAGCTCGAGGGTTTGGCTGGAGGACGAAGTGGCATGTACTAAGAGCAAGGAGCTTGATTTAGGTGTATGTGCGTGCGTGTATTAACACAGACGAGCACGGTTTTGAGCCTTCACTTTAGTTAATCGCGGCACTGTGTTTTTATATTTATTTGGTCTAAAGTTTTTATTCATATGACAGCACGTCTGACAATCAACATCAACCTTCCGTAATACCAATTCATCAATAGTAACTGAAAGCTAGAAGATTCTTCGTTTGTCATTTCATGAAGTAACATAGCTCTGCTAATTTAATATTTCTTACTCGTTTTATTGCATGTTTTATTCAGTAATCTTAGCGGAATTTTAATGAATAAGTTGCGACTACATGAGACTAGTATGAACAATTGAATTAACTGTGTATTATGGTGCAATGTGGTTTGAACGACGAGGAATCCCAAGAAAATTTTAGACGGCCATTCCGCGTGACGTCTATAATTGACAATTGACCATCGACTAAGACTTTAAAAAACAAATCACTACATTTATATTATTATTTAGTATTTTATATTATTGTAAATTATTTTGTACATTTCTGTAAATATTTATGTAAATAAAATGTCACGTTATATCACTACATAGTATAAAACAAAGTCGCTTCCCGCTGTCTGTTTGTCCCTATGTATGCTTAGATCTTTAAAACCACGCAACGGATTTTGGATGCGGTTTTTTTAATAGATAGCGTGATTCAAGTGGAAAGTTTATATGTGTAATACATGTATAATATAGTAGAGAAACACTGATCATTTTAGAGGTTTCTAGTCACATTAGTAAAATATACTTTAATACTCCTAGTAGAACACTCCGATTCAATCCTCCACTACACGTTCCAGGTGCGTCCACTAACTATAGACAGAATTCATATATGGTGCGAGCTAATGAAACCCTGAATAATTTTAGTAAGTTGTTGGACATTGATCCATATTGTACAAGTGTTCCCAGGGCAAGGCGGTGCTTAACTCTCGACTTCTTTAAAGATTAGGCCGATTGTTAATTTTTTTTTTTTTTTTTTTGTTTATCTTGTGTTAGATTAGGTATGTAAGCGTTATTTAAGCTTGTGTTCACATTTTATTTTTGTTATATTTCTATCAGCGGAAACCTGTTATTGGCTTTCTGTTATTTATGTAATTATTTAAGTTAAACGTGTATAGCTGTTGGTTTTCCTTAAAAATAAATAAATAAATAAATAAATTAGACATTCTGTAGTATATATAGCATCAGCATTGCAACCGTGCGAAGCCGGGGCGTGTCGCTAGTTGACTATAAACAAACATAAACACTTGACACTGGCAAAATATACATTATTATATCACATGCTATAAACGAAGAAGAACTGAAAGCTGTTAGCATCCATGTTTTGATTAGTATCAGAATTACATAATCGCCGCATAATACATAAATAGAAAGACAAGAACACTTGATATAAGTAAAATAGTTCGGATAAAACTGCACAACCTTGAAACCTTGTTGCGTTAAATTGTTTATTTTTAACCGCCGAAAAAAAGGAAGGTAAAGTTTTTTAAACTTACGCGATCAGAACACATTATTATAAATACTTACGTGACCACGACAGAGTGTAAACCTGTCGCAACGTCGGGAAAAATAGGTAAATAAACGCGATAAATACCCGTAAGTATTTATAATAAAAAGGAGGGTGTTATAAGTTGTGTCTGTGGCATCGTATAGCTCCTAAACGGATGAACCTATTTTGATTTAGTTTATTTTTGTTTTAATGGTGACTTATTCAAATATTCAAGTGTTTCAAGCTATGATTTAAGAAAATCTATACAATCATTTGAAGATCAACAGCTATTTAGTGGCAAAGTTTAAAGTAATTTATCGACTAAAGCGAACGAGCAACATTAAAACATTGCCAGTTTTTTTGAATCATTTGAATGTTTTCTGATATAATATCGAGATTTGAGCGCCGGGAATACGCATAAAAATAATTTGATCAGGGAGTCGCCTTAACCTATTATTTTTTGTTTTCAGCTCTGACAGTTCGTTTCCTGACAAAGCGGTACATTGGAGAATATGATCACCAACAAGGTACAAGTATTTAAAAAAATATGTAAATTTTTAGTCACTGTACATAGACTAGTTTATATTACATTTGCACTGTATTTGATATGTGACGTTTAATAAATATTTTCTATTCTATTCTATTCTATTCTATTCTATATTTATCTATATTATATTATATTATATTTTATAAATTAAAATATCTATATTATATTTTAATTATCTATATTATATTTTATAAATTAATTTCACCACATTATGTTAAGGGCCACTATACGATACGTAGATATTATCCGTAGTTACCGTTCAAAATTTCATCACGAATTAATCTAATTAATATATAGGTAGTCTGCGAACAAGAGCTCTAAATAGAGACGGACAGACAGGCACACAGACAGACAGAGACGGACATAGCGAAACTATAAAGGTTTTTTGTTGACTTCAAAGTTAAAAAAAAAACTATAATTTTTTAAATCTGCCCGAACAATCTTCAGGCCCACGACACTCCACGACACGACACAATTACTTAAGTACTTGTGATAATTGAAAAAAAAGTACTTAATACGCTTAAGTACTTTTTTTTTCAATTATGCATTGATCTAACCATCGAAGAAAATAATATTGTACTTGTATAACAATAAAATAATATAATATTATATGGAGAATAGAAAAGTTTTTTGTATGATTGTATATTATCTGTTGGTAATGGATTAACATAAACTATCCAAAGGATGTCTGGAAGAGATCGCTATTAGCGATAAAACCGCCCATTGTACACTGTATATTTTGTGTGTTCTGTTTGTGTGCAAAGTGTTTATCTATGTCTCTTAAAAATTACGTCTTTCACCTATAAAAGTTAATTACTTAAAAAATTAGATCCCTACGAAAATTGCAATAATCCAAGGTTTGATACCTTGGATTATTATAATTTTTACATTTGTATTTTGTAACATTTGTATATAAAAGCCATTATTTGGCGTTCGCGGCGAAAACTATCTATGAAACATCAAATAATGGGAGTTGTTACTGCTACACAGTCTAAGTACTTTTGCAGACTCATCGTTCTATTGTAATATGTACAACTTATTATGTTCTGAATAAAAATCTAAATCTAAAATCTGACTTGTTAGTACTCACCATTACCCATAAAAGTTCGCGAGGCTACATATCTAACTATACAACTTTTGAATCATGGTTTTATACATAACTAAATGAGCCGTGCCCACTTCGCTGGGTGGTTACAACGTCACAAAAAATATTAAAGTAGGTACTAATATTGCTATTAAAAAAAAAGATAGCTATTCAAATTATTATAATAATTACAGAGATTAACAAGATTACGGATAAATATATTGATGGATGGCGTTAGCGGCCACCCGCGGCTTGCCCGCCCCGTTCCCGTTCCCGTTATATTTCCGTGATAAAAAATATCCTTTATCCTAATCCAAGTTACTAACTATATTCATTTTAAGTTTCATCCAAATCGGTCCAGCGGTTCTCGAGTTATAAATGGTGTAACTAACACGACTTTCTTTTATGTGAATAGATTTACACTAGAAACGGGATGTTTACCTAAAGATCTGTTTTGAGTGAAGTGTAAGTATTTACAAAAAAAAAGTATGTAAGAAGTATAATCAGTCATGTGGTACACATAACACACGCTCTGCTTACTTTGGGGCCAGATGATGCTGTGTGAAATGTGAGGGATTATTTATTTATTTAGACCCGAGATAAATATTTGAAGATCATATATGTCCCACCGCGGGAATTGTAGCCGCAACTAGCGTCTCAGGCGGGCCTTAGTCCACTGCGCAACAGAGGTCGTTATTTAATTTATTATTAATTTCAGATAGCAAATACAAGCACGAAGCTATGCTGGACGGTGAAGCAATACTTTTTGAGATTCTGGATACCTGCCCAAAGGTAGGTACTTCAACCATCTATTAATTCTTGATTGAGATTATAATCTCCGCGTTAGGTAGACACCTCATCCAGGTCGCAAGTTAAATATAATATACAATATTGGCTGACAATGCACACAACACCATCTAGCCCCAAACTAAGCATGTATTATGCTGACCAGATGACTGATAGATTACTTATATATTTTTAAATACATACATATAATTCTCGGGCTCGATTCCCTCGCAGGATAAACATAGGTGAATAAATAACATAGGTGTTTGTTCTGTGCCTGGGTGTATAAAGTATCATAAAAATTTTTTTTTTTTTTATATGTTAAAATTTGTTTATTCAGAACAAAGTACACAAGTGAACATAAATTACAAGTAAAACGATGAAACTACAAAAGTTATAAACTGTGAAGCAGTCTCAACGCCCACCTCCAGGACTGATGAGTAGGTTCTGTATAAAAGAACTATTTAAAATAAAATTAAAAGAAAAAAAATATAACACTAATGAGAAAGTCTAATGAATGACTGAGGAGGAGATGATAGGTGTGAGTGTGTGGGGATGTGAGTTAAAAGTGTGTAGTGTGGGAGTGTGTGGGAGTGTATGTGAGTGTGTGTGTGTGTGTGTGTGTGTAATATGTACCTAAGGATGTGTGGCTTATGTAACTTGTCTTTAGCAGTTATGAGAAAGGAAGGAGGAGATCTTCTGTTTGTTCATATGAAAGAGCTAAGAGCCAATTTAAACATTTCATTTTACATTTGTGTTGAGGGAGCGGGTATATACCTATAGCCTTGTTAACCTTATTATACAGTGGAGAACTTAGATAACAGAAGTGGCGGCTAGCTATAGTTGTTCTTCGTGGTAGAATTTTGCACACTATGTCTGAGCGACGTTTATTTTCAAGGAGTTTAGGGTCATAAAACAAGTGCCGGTGCTGACGTAAAACAGTTGCTAAGACAAATAGTTGCCTAACTGAAAGAATTTCGCATTGTTGTAAAAGAAGTTTGGTGGGGAATTTCCTTGGTCTAGAGGACATCACTTTAAGGACAGCCCGCTGCGCCCGCTCCACTCTAAGCATCTGAGTTTTGACGCAACCGCCCCATGCAGTGATGCAGTAGTTCAAGATGGATTGTGCGAGAGCAAAATAAACAACTTTCATACACTGAGAATCAGCAACACTTCTTAAGTTCTTAAAGACGAACATGAGTTTGCGTACTCTAGCTATAGTATTCTCGATGTGAGGGGTCCAGGAGAGGAAACTATCGACGTAGACGCCAAGATACTTTGTCGAAGTGACGTGATGAAGGGTTTGGCAGGAGCAAAAGTAATTGACTTCGACTGGACAAGTGTGTGCGCGAAGGGAAAAGGAGAGTGGTTGGGTTCGATTAGTGGGAGAGAAGGTAATCATAAGTATGTATATAAAAATATATAAGTATTCTATCAGTCGTCTAGTCACCATAATACAAGCTATTCTTAGTTTGGGGCTATATGGTGTTGTGTGCATTGTCCAGCAATATTTATTTTTATTTATTTATTTTTTACTCTATAACATACTTTTTACCTAGACACAGAACATACACATACACCTATATTCATTACTCAAATGTTTGGAGGGAATCAAAGCCTCAACCTACACCGCAGAAGGCAGAGCTACTACCAACTGAGCTGACAGGCCAGTCAAGTTACAGGAAGTAGTGGGTAGTCAAAGGCACGTCCAAACATTATATTTGGATTTTATTTACATTATGGGAACGGAGACGGGGCGGGCGAAGCCGCGGGTGGCCACTAGCGCCATCTATCAATATTTATCCGTAACTTTGTTAATCTCTGTAAATATTACAATAATTTGAATAGCTATCTTTTTTTTAATAGCTTTATTGGTACTTTAATATTTTTGTGAAGTTGTAATCGTCCAACGAAGTGGGCACGGGTCAGCCCACGGGTCAATATATTAAAATATGTATGAAAACATTTTCACATTTAAACAGGAAAACAAATAGTCAAAGAAGTAGAGAAGAGAAAATTATTTTAGAACCTACAGAACAACGTCTAAGAATATCTAATTAACTGCCTATCTCTATCCGCCCAAAGTTATATAATAAACTAGGAATTCTGATGAATTCCGGTTTGATAACTACCGTCCAATGAGCACTATTTTAACAATCACGTTAAGACTCTCTTATTAGATACAAGTACAGCATACAAAAATATTTAGAATAAGACTAGTCACTTAAGGTCAAATAATGTAGAAATATCTATTGTCAATTCCCTCATCCACCGTAATAAAACTTAATGTAATGTTATCAGACAATTCTACTACAGTACTTACATACACATCATATTTGTTAGTTATTATCATAAAGTTGTTTAAGAATCTACATAAAGTAAACATAAAAAATTACAATATTATACAATTCACAGACTGAAATCATTATTATTTTGTATAAAACAAAACTATTATATTATATTAACATTCCAATAAGAGCCAATAAGAGACTCCCTTCGTATTATATCGAATGTTGAAATTACATATTAGAAACTCATTCCACATAAAAAAACATGACACGAGATGATACATGTAATCAAAATAAAAATATATTGCCAGTAGCTGGCAGCCCAGACAACTAATTAGAAACAGATAATGAGTCACGTTCCAAAATTTAAATTTTGAAGTTTTACTACTAAATTATAGATTTTAGCATTCACAAAATTCATAATCGGCCATTTTTATACGGTAATACGTATAAGTGACCCAAACAAAGCTACGCTTAGGGGTAGCTCTCCCACATGTAAAGAAATCTATACTCTATACTAATATTATAAAGAGGAAAGATTTGATTGTTTGTTTATTTGTATTGAATAGGCTCCGAAACTACTGAACCGATTTGAAAAACTCTTTCACCGTTGGAAAGCTACACTATCCCCGGGTGACATAGGCTACTTATTATCCCGGGAAAATTGGTTTGTCCCGGGAAAAATCTTCAACGCAGGCGAAGCTGCGCGCGGACAGCTAATATAAAATAAAAATCGGAGTTGATTTTTATTTAATTTTAATATCTTTTGTTGTGGTAGATATATCGTTGAAACGTCTTTCAAGTATATTATGACGTTTCTTCGACAGTTTTTCAATACAAATTTCAATTCAACACTAATTCCGCTCCCCCGAAGAAACTTTCGGCCCAACGGCATTTGGACGGGCCTCTATGTGAGCTTACATGAAATCATTTGTTAGAAACATCCTCAAGCTCCATAGACCGCGCTCGTCTCCTGGCCATTTTGAAATTGGAGTCAGATCATTGGTTACAAGTTCTACCATCATTTAACATTGACAACTTATTAAATCCTACAACATTTCAAGTTGCAATTAGGTGCTCGGTGCTACGCCCCTCGTCTTTGCCAGTGTGGTACAGCGGTCGACTTGCTTGAGCTCCACGGGTTACAGTATTCTAGAGCCGCCGGTAGGATTGTCCGCCACGCAAATCTTAACGATGTCATTGGTTGGCACTTACCAGCGTCAACGTACCAGCTGTTCTCGAACCAAAAGGTCTGATACGTGATGATGGTAAGAGGCCTAATGGTTTGACTCTTGTCCCTAGATACCTAGTAGGCCATTGGTGTGGGATGCTTCTTGCGTAGACTCCCTGGCATCCCAATTGTCGGGGACTTCCGTCAGAGCTGGTGCGGCGGCTGAATGTGCCGAGGACCTCAAAAGGCGCAATAATGCCGGTCTTGATATTTGAGCCTTTTGGAGTTGAGACCCTGGGCCCGTAGGGAACAGGAGCTTATGATAGATACATTGCGTGAGCCATGAGCTGGCTCCTATCTGGCTTAGCGCATTGCACTTGAACGTGGCAATGCCGCCAGTATCTTGGGCACGCTGCCCTCTGGCAGTGATCTGGATTAGAGTTTTAGAGTGAGTTTTAGACGGTCCTAAGATAGCTCAACTGTTTCACATGTATTTTAAATTATCGTATATTATTCTGTACATTTGTGTAATTATTTACGGCTAGAAAATATCGTTATAGGTTTTTGAAAAATATTTTATTATGCCTATGTTAGAAATTGTTGATTTATATATACATATTATAAAAATGATGTTACTATAAAAAAAAAAAATATTTTTTGAACCTTGAAATGTATTTTTGAAATTTGGTTTCGTTCCGTACGGTGTTCATGGACATGGACTCGGCACTATAGATATACCTATATCTTACTAATATTATAAATGTGAATGTATGTTTGTTTGTTACGCTTTCACGTGAAAACTACTTAACCGATCATAATGAAACTTTTTACACATATTCTTTGAGGTAATAGAAGTAACATAGGATACTTTTTATGAAAAAAAAAAATATTTTTTACGAAAGATATTTATATGGCAAAACAACGTTTGCCGGGTCAGCTAGTTTCTTATATATATATATAGAAGAAATAGATATATCTACATATAGTGCCTATACAAGGTTCTTGTTACAGCAACGGGTTCGCCTATTTTTGCACATTTTCCCCACAATTTGGGATTTTCCAACAACATATTATATGAAGTAAAATGATTTTCGTTTGTCATGCACGATATTACATTAAGGCGACTCCATTATCAAATGATTTCGACGCGTATTCACGGCGCTCAAATAACGCTTTATAACTTTAATAAGAAAACATACAAAAAAGGCATTCGGGAATAAGTTTAACGGGTAATATTTATATGAGCTTACTTTTTGCTTATTAGCGTAAGCTGCGAGTTAACGACGTCCACCTTGAAGATGATGATTATTGAATAATTTAGACATTATTTCATAGTTAAATTATTAAACTAACTATTACTTTAAAAACAATTTGAAACATGGAAGTAGGACGCAAAATATTGAATATACATACTATATTTCTTTTATAACTAATATTCCTTCAATTAACGAGCATATAGCCACTAAATAACCGTAAAAAAGTCAATTTTGTATACAAAAGTTAACTTGCTATGGGCACCGTCTTAGGAAAATCAATTCTATGAAATGAAATAACTTTAACTGTCACTAACACAGCACGGGTAGTTAATTATTGTAACAGTGAACTGATGAGTCAACAATTGATTTCAGGGGATAAACGACCTGCCTGCAAGTGACGTGGCGCAATGGGCCGATGCTATATTCCTAGTATACTCCATAACTGACAGGGAATCCTTCAACTTCGTGCGGCGGGCCAAGCAAAGCTTACATCCTGATGTGCCTCTAACCCTAGTAGGAAACAAGGCAGATATGGTGCATCTGAGACAGGTACCAGTAGTTAGTAATAATAATACAATCATATAGATAATCCACACAACACCATCATGTATAGGAACCAGGCGACTGCAGACACAAAACAAACATCATGTTCATCACACAAATGTTTGTTCTGGGAGGGAATCGAACTCACAACTCACAGCCCAGAATACAGAGCTACTACCGAGCCGAGAGGCAAATCACTAATTAAAACCTATTTGATCGAAATAATTATTATATAAGATACGGCTAGTTTCTTTAGCGCTGGAATGCGAGTAAACTCGTCTTTGGCACCTCCTGTCTAGCCCAGGAATGGGTCGGACAGGAGGAAGAAGGAGGTAATGTTACGAGGCGGGTAAAAATAAATCAATGAAACCGCTCGATTTTACCAAATTATAACTTTTATTGCTAAGTTACCAACATAGCACTAAATCCACTGATTCTACTAGTAAACTTCCCAATAGATCACAATAAAACTACAACACAACTTTGAAACTATCGCACTTGTATCACTTGTTAAGCCGAGAATAGACTGACTGCATTCGCAAATTACCGCCGCTTTTATATGAGCTGCAAGTGCGTCGCGTAAAACTTACACGCTATTTGAACGTTCGAATGGAACCGAAACCGAACCGGTTCGAACCGGAACATTAGCTTATAAGAGAGAGATAAATCCATCTTGTTCGCTCTTATACATTAGATACGCGTCTTTGTAGTGTTTCTACTCGATACTAGATGGCGCTGTGCTGAATATTTACTGCACCCGCCCGTCAACAAATGGAGCTATGTAGCTATGTAACAGTAACAGTAAAATACACGTTTTTAGGGTTCCTAAGTTCAACAAGAAACCGATATATATAGTATCGTTATGCACACTCCTAATCAGGAGCTTTTGCTTAATGAGTGAGTATTTCTTATCGTGGTCTAAGTAATACGTAACTAGTAGACTACAAAGAAATAAAAATTAAAAAAAAATGTTTTAAGTGGTTACATGTAAATTTGTATTTAGTTGAGCTGATTTTTAGAACGATGTTCTTTATTGCGCGTCACAGACAAACTGACTTCAGAGTCCTAAAAAGATGCCCAAGCGCATACCGGACCAAGCACAGTGTAAGTTTACAAAGTCAGTAAGCATAACAATGACTCGCTGGTCTATTTCCTAACTCTCCTTTGGAAGCCTACACCATTTCAACATCATCTAGTTAACCAAATGAATTAGAAACAGGATTAAATTGAAAAAAAAAACAACTTTGAGACAGCTTTGCCTAAGAGTAGGTATCCTCCCACCTTGTTTTCACTAACCAGATATCAAAAACGCGATTTAACATCATGTGGCCCATTGCCGTCAGCCAAGCTATTAAACACACATCCCAATCAAATTCTAAACGTTCATATTTTGGAATAACGCCAGCGTATTAGAAGTTAAACTCTCCCTTGAACTCGATCCTCGGATGACAAGAAGCCAAGGTGAGCTTCCTGTGTTCAAGGGATTACAGATATTTTTAGGTATCTTCGCTTGGATTATTTGTGGTAAATACAAGTATGTAGTACTTCACAAACAGAAAACTTGTTTGCTTGTTCGTCTGCGTAATAGGTAGCAAAGATAAATTAAAATTATATTAATACTTTTGTACTCACTCAACATTTTTAATAGGAACTACCTCGAAAGGCCCGACGTAAGTACTTCGTATCACCTAAAATTTATTGGATTGTAAAGTACCCCAGTATTGAGGCGGACAAAACAAAAAATTGGAATCGTGCGAGCCATTTTCCTGTTATTTCGAAACTAACGCACAGCTATTGATTTTTATATTAATAGATACATAAGAAACTGCGATATTGGTCCTTAGGTATGGTATCTGAAAGCAGTTAGTTTCAACAGTTCACGCAGATCGTAGGTAGGTCTTAAATGATAAAAAAAAATTAACCTGTAATTGGCTGTCTAGAGCTTTCATGGTTTTATTTAAGGTTTACAAAAATAAAGTACTTAAAGTTAAGGACGAGTAGATCAGTGGCTCATGGTAATTTTGTCAAATTACATTGACAAAATTACCATGAGCCATGATAATTTTCCTTATAATTTGATCAATCGCAAACAGCGATTCAGCCAGTGTAACGGGAATTTATCAAAACCGATTACTTCAATATTTGTCAAAAGAATCTGTTAAAAACTTTGGGGGAAGGAAAATAAAAATCAACACCACTGTAGGTGCATGTAGGGGACGCAGCCTTTTTCACTTTTTATTTACAGCTTTGTGAAATTGTCAGAGGCTGCCAATACTTATAGTCGTCCATACTTCAACGCGATTCGTTTTATTGTCTGAGAGCAACGGACTCTCAATTACGATAGACAGATACACGGACATAGCGAAATTAAGGATTCCTTGTTGGACTTTGGAACCCTAAAAATCTTATAACCAATGATGTGTTACCTACAATCTAACTTACTGGTCTTGTAAATGTTAGTTTGTGTGGATGTCTGGGTATTTGGATGTCTTTTTGTTACTCATTCACATAATAATGGCCGAACTTAATTTTATTAAACTTATTTTATAAACAGATAATTAGCTGGAGCGGCATTGAGGCTCGGCGCAATTAGACCACCGACCATAGCCACTAGTGGCCAGCGACAGCGACTCAACACACTTTTTCATATATTTTGTATAGACGCGCCGCACACGTGTAGTCGGTGGTGGCCACTCGCTACAGCAGGGTCTGCGACTCGGCACTTGTGGTCGCTACGGGCCACACAAGACGCCGACACCCGCCACTGTCGCACTGCTCCACCTCCAGCGCAGTTAACCGTTAGACGTTCTACGTATGGATGTTCCTAATATAGGCGGCGACGGCGTTGTCTACGTCTCGTCTGCGTATTAACAATAGCGCGAGCAAACTTTCCGTGTCGGAGTCCATCGTAAGAAGGGTTATAAAGTGTGGCGGTTTCCGAACACCGGTGGCTGTCGCTTCTGACACTGTTACAAATGTGTCGGTAGCGCGCGACAGCCACCGGTGGCTGTAGTCGGTGACCCGTTTGCGCCGAGCCTTATGTCCTTGTGATTCTAATGACATAGATATGACAATACGTTTTAACATTAGGTAATGTGTGATTATCAGATTGATTCATAAGGTCATACCTTTAATTATGTGCTTATAAAATATATAGATAGATTTGCCTGTCAGCTCAGTTGGTAGTAGCTCTACCTTCTGCGTTGTAGGTTAAGGGTTCGATTCCCTCACAGGATAAGAATTTGTGTGATAAATATAGGTGTTTGTTCTGTGTCTGGGTGTTATAAAGTATCTTATGTATGTATTTAAAAATATATAAGTATTCTATCAGTCATCTGGTCACCATAATATAGGCTTAGTTTGGGGCTAGATGGTGTTGTGTGCATTGTCTACCAATATTTATTTATTTGGACAGGTTTAAATATAGATTTTGATCTAGGATCACTTACAGGCTACTAGCCCGCGGATCAACTACAACAGGCAAGAGAAAAAGGAAACTTAGCTAAAATTATATATGATAAACGGATAATTACAATAAATAACACTAAAAGGAAGCTGCCTACGTCACCCGAGAATGTCACTGAAACTAATGTAGAGAAAAATACGCAAATAAACACAAAGAACTAAACACAACAAATTGTTACATCGGTCAGGAGGTCTAGCAGCTTCTCTGAAGGAATCATTAAAAAGGAATACTAAACTACGTAGTGAAAAATACAGCGAATCAGAACAATAATTAAAACAATCAAGCATAGCAATTCAGCGCCTCCTCCTCCGGCACAGAACAAACAAACACACAATTAAAAACAAGAAACAAAAAAAATAATCTTCCAATCCGGCCGGTCACCGTGGAAGAGTACGACCACAACCCTCCAAAAATAGATACCACAAAGAGAGCAGAAACAAAAAAACCACAGTATTTACACATAGCAACTTACAATGCTAGATCCTTATCGTCATACGAACGCTTATTAGAATTATAGGAAGCAATACAAGAAACAAAATACGACGTTATAGGAATATCAGAAACAAGACGGTTAGGTACCAACATACAAGAGCATAAAAACTTTATATTTTGTTACGTGGGTCACACGCCCGGCCTGTATGGAGTAGGCTTTATAGTAAACAAAGTACACAAAAACAATATAGAGAGCTTTACGGGCTTGACGGAAAGAATCGCTGTACTAAACATGAACATTCAATCAAGGCCTCTTAATCTCTATCAGTCAGGTGTATGCACCAACGGAATCTGCAAGTGAGGAAGAAATTGAAGAATTCTACAAAACGATTGACAAAGCTCTGGACACTACACACAATAATGTCATACTTATGGGAGACTTTAATGCGAAGATCGGGCTACCTAAGAAAGAAGAAAATATAGTAACAAAGCAATTCAGGAGCGGGACGAGGAACGAAAGAGGACAGAGGCTAGTGGATTTCGCATTGGAGCATAAACTAACTATAATAAACACATGTTTTAAAAATAAATTAAGCAGATGCAAAAACTAAAAATGAAATAGATTATATATTATCAAACCAACCGAGATTGTTCCAAGATATGGGTACTATGAACTTAAACTACCCCTCAGACCATAGGTTAATCAGATCAAAAGTAAAATTAACTAAACTAAAGAAAACAAGAGTTAATTGCAGTATTAGGCATGCAAACCAACTGAAATCTGAAGTAGAAATATCTAATTACAGGGAAACCTTATCAGGAATGGTATCTAGGCAATGTGATGGCCACGGAAACACCTCAGTACAAACCCATTACGATAACATCACAAATGCAATCACCACGAGTTTAAAATCAGCCCAAGCAATGGGAAAGGAACACAGACGACACAAGATACTAAGAAGGAAGGAACTTCAAAAAACTAAAAACAAATCGAGATCTATGAAAAATGAACTCTCCGCACTCTACAATCTAGTCAATAAATATATAAGAAAGGACTATTCAACATATAGACAAAGTACATTAGAAAGGCATCTAAACCTCACAGGCAGCACAAAAAAGGCCTACAAAGAACTCAGAACAAGCAAAACCTAGATAGAAGGTCTAAAAGAGTTTGGCAAAGACCTAAACAATCGAAAAGACACCATTAACACAGCAACCAATTTTTACAAAAACCTATATAGCAATAAAAATTAACTAACTACACTAAAAAATAAAAACACTATTAAAAGTATAAACTTGAAAGAAAGCCAATGTGGCTTCCTTCAAGTTTATAGAACAAGATAACGAAGATAACATAAAAACAATTAATGAAATTGAAATCATAGATGCAATAAAAAGGCTCAAACTAGAAAAATCCCCTGGATCAGACAACATAACAAACGAAGCTTTAAAAACAGCTTATCATTTACTGGCAACACCGCTCGCTGAATTATTCAGTCTGATATTACAAAGCTCTGAAACGCCTGCACAATGGTCCGAATCCAACATTATTTTAATATATAAGAAGGAAGACTCAAAAGATATAGGCAACTATAGACCGATAAGCCTACTACCAACTCTGTACAAGCTTTTCTCGGCGATTATAAACTCGAGAATCAGCCCCGTAATCGAAACAACACAGCCTGTAGAGCAGGCCGGTTTCCGAAAAGATTTCTCTACGATAGACCATATACATACTTTAGAGTTGATTATTGAGAAATATCGGAAAAAAGAGAGACCACTCTATCTCGGATTTATTGACTACCAAAAGGCCTTCGACACGGTTGCTCACGATAACGTTTGGAAAAGCTTGAAAGAACAGGAAGTAAGTGAAGTGTATATAAAAGTGATCCGGAATATATAGAACAACAACATGGGCAGAATAAAGCTAGACATACTGGGCCCGAGCTTTGCAATAAAGAGAGGTGTAAGGCAGGGCGACCCCTTGTCGCATTTTCAAATTTAACATGCCAATAAAACTGAAAACTAAGACTTTGAACTCTAACCTCTTACCATGCTTGACATATGGATGTCAAACATGGAAATTCACGTCAAAAGTTAAGCAAAAAATAACATCCTGTCAGCGCGGAATTGAGAGAACCATGCTAAAAATAAAAAAAACTAGATAAGATTAGACACGTAAAGATAAGAGAAATATTAAAAGCCACTAATGCCTTAAACTACGCATAAAAGTTAAAGTGGAAATGCGAGGCTTAGAGACAAAAGATGGACCTACAGCACCACCATATGGAGAGGACCTCAAGGAAAAAGAAAGAGAGGAAGGCCCTCAACACACTGGGAGGACGAAATAAAAAAAGTAGCTGGTCCAAAGTGGTGGCAAACAGCTCAGGATAGAGAGAAGTGGACATCGTTGGAGGAGGCCTTTACCCAACCTGGGGACCTTGCTAATAATCAAACTTAGTGTTATAGATATAATAACATAATAACAGTACCTAAATTAAGAAGCAAGGTAGCAGGATCAAATAAAGGCTTTTTTATTTTTATTTATTTCATTTTATAGCCCGCGGATTCGCACGCGTAATACCAACATAAAATGTGAATTGACGTTTAAATCCTTTACTGAATTTATTTTCCTAGGATTATCAGCGGTTTTAAACGGTTTTTTACATGATGGCTAAAATACGACGATTTAGTAAATTTATAAAATCTATAATATAATTAATAATAGTTTAAAAAAACTAAAAAAACACGCTTTATATAGAAAACCAAACTAAAAGAATAGAAAATAATTTTAATAAATGTAGGTAAGAAAAAAATGTTTTATTAAAAAAAAAACCTGGGGTGCATGGTGTCAATAGTTATAAATATTTCATTGACAGATATGAGAAGAAGGATTATCATTTCAATAATATCTTAAAAAGCACCCCACGCTTTTTTTTTAATAAAACATATTTTTCTTACCTACATTTATTAAAATTATTTTCTATATTTTTAGTTTGGTTTTCTATATAAAGCGTGTTTTTTAGTTTTTTTAAACTATTATTTATTTTGTACTTTTTAGTTTTAGGATAATCGTTTTTTTTTATTTTTTTTCGAATTATTGCATTGTCATCGGTCTTTGACAGGAGTGCAAAATTTTAATGAAATCTGGCCGTTCAAAGTGGGTCAAAATCGCGTCCTAAGGAGTCAGTTACATACAAACATACATACAAGTGAAACTAATATAAAGCGTATAAAAATGGATCGCTGAATGTGTTGCTAAGCGCAAATCTCGAGAGCAGCTGAACCGATTTCGCTAATTCTTTTTTAAAATATTCCTTGAAGTACGAGGATGGTTCTTACGGAAAGAAAAAATAAAAAAATTGCCTGAAAAAGTCTAAAAACAACACTTTTCTATACTCCCATTCAATCGATTCTCAATAATACTTAAAAGTTAATTTGAACTTTAATACCATAACATAAAGTTTAAGTGTTAGTGGAGAGGTACCGGGAAAGCGAAACATTTGAGTGACGTTAGTATCGTATAATTATTAATATCAATATTTGTCAATATTTATACGATGATAAATATAAATCTTCTGTGCGTGTGTTTGTAATTAAACTACTCCTAAACGGCTGGACCGATTTTGATATTTTTTTTGTGTGTGTTCAAGTGGTTTCGAGAATGGTTAAGATATACAATTAGATTTTTTTTATTTGTATTTCTTTTTAAAACGAACGGACGAAGTCGTGAACGGGACAGCTGGTGTTAAATAAAACGTTACTCTTATTCAAACTTTGTAATTTAGAATCAGGGTCATACATACTAAAGGAAGACGACAGTTATGATATTATATTATTACATACGCTTTTCTTTACAGGTTAGTCCAGAAGAAGGTGAAATTTTAGCCAAAGACTTTGAGTGCAGTTTCGCGGAGGTGGCAGCTGCGGAACAGGTCAACCAGGTCCAGGACGTGTTCCACGAGCTGAGTAGAGAAGTACTAGCTCATAGGCGCCGGGCTAAACACAGTCTGTTGGATAGGATGCTGGGCTCTAAGCATGCATACAGAGTGTACTCACGAGGAAAGAGCGACAGTGCTCTGCCAAAAGACTAACTGCATTTATTTACATAATATATGAGGTTATATTTTGTCTCTCTTTGTATTGTCAAGTTTTGTTAATTACATTACATACTTATAAATCTTTGGTGTAGAGAGATGAGTTGACAATACTCCATGTAAAATGGGATAACTAATTATACTCGTTAATAATATATTAAAAAACGAAACCACATACATACTAAAATCCCGATTTTTTTTTATATTTAATTTCATAATTTGTTCGTTTCTCATTTTTTTATATTTTAAAAGCTTTTTATAAATAAGGTACATGTGTTTGTTTACGATTTGAACTAGTTCTATGTAATCTGTGTCAACAAAATGTATTATAATGCTTTGTTCTTATAAAATGAAATCAGTAACATATAGTCCGTCCGTCACTTGACTTCTGTGTTAAATCAAAACGGACTGTTTTAATTGTTAGAATAAATGTTCTGACGGATGCTATTAACGGAAGTTCGCATAGAAATCCGGCATAAGACAAATACTCATAAATTATGTAGATTGTTGTAATAAAATGTTAACCCTAGATACTAATAAGAACGTACCTAGCTGATGTATTATAAGGTTTTTATTACTTATATTAAGAAGGTACCCTAAGCAAATTACCTTTTATATGAAAATAAATAGTTTTATTTTTCTGCTATTAAGTGGTTATCTCCTAGTTAACTGAAAGGATAGCAATTAAGAAAATATACAAATTTTCAGTATTTTAACTACAACTTCCACGTTTTAAATTGTTTTTATCCGACTCCAAAAAAGGAGATTCTCATAAAAAAAAAATTGATGTACAATGCACACAACACCATCGAGTCCCAAACTAAGCATAGCTTGTATTATGGTGACTAGATGACTGATAGAATACTTATATATTTTTAAATATATACCTATGATACTTAATAACACCTAGACACAGAGCAAACGCCTATGTTCTTCACACAGATATTTATCCTGGGTAGGGATCGAATTCTCAACCTACAGCGCAGAAGGCAGAGCTACTACCAACTGAGCTGACAGCCCAGGCTCATACTCAAATCACGCCTGAACCGATTTGTAAAATTCTTCTTTTGGTACATAGGGTAAACTTCCCAGGGACTTTTCACTTTAAATGGGACCACCATTTAAATGTTATCGAAAACAGTCGAGTGGTTTTTTAAAAATTAACAAATATCAATAAGTTGTATACGTCGATGATATTTACGTTTACTCCGTAACCTCGCTGTCTCATTGGAGTAGTGCGTTTAGTTGGCCCATATTATATATAAACAAAATATATAATATATACTTTCCACTAAACATTGATTAAATGCTGAAATTTAATTAAATGAGGTCGGTTTTCTTTTTAGTTTTTAAAACGTAACTATTAGAAGTGAATTCTGTGTCTAAGGTCTGTAATTTAGTACCTAATCATTTGCTCAGGGTACTGCCTTTATACATTTTTATTTATAGTATTTATTTATGTACTAGGAGATCCGCGCTTCGTAAGTTTGCGATTGCGGAAATAATTCCGATCTACTGCAACGGGTTGCAAAAAGTTTTTCTTTATTGGTTACCTGTTTTGTTCGACAAAAAGAGCCTTGAAATATTTTAATAGAATAGTATAATGTATTCTGCACACTATAGTCGCTATTGCCAAGTTTAAATATAAATATTATAAATAAAATGTCACTGTTAGATTATTGGTAGTATGTTTTTAAAAGAATGTAGTTGTACTATCTAGGTACTAGTAATACTTAAGTAGATAATATTATACTTCATATCCCTTAATCTCACATTTAGCGTAGGGTTTAAGTATATTTTGCCCTTGTCATTCTGTTGTCAACGAAAATGATTTTAACTTTAAACACAATTAAACAACCCATTAGCTAGTATGTTTTATATTGTAGACCCTTAATCCCAAATTTTATGAAATTATAAATATATTGAAATTAATTATTAAAATTACTGAAATTTCAAAATAAATGCTTCTAGTATAAACTTCTCTAGATTGAATTATGTTGACCAATGGGTAACTACTTATTTCTTTAGAGTTTAATGAATGCACTATTTCTACATGAAATAAACATCTCCATATTACACCAAGAACGAATAAAATGCAAAAATAAATGTTTTGATATTATTGAGGTTTTTATTTCATTAAAACTAATAGCTTTAAATAAACAGAAAAAGCTTAGATGAAATGTTTCCAAGGTTCTTGCTGCAATATCAATTTCAACCCTAAGCGATAGAAATGCAAACAAATAAATAATTACGATTAAACACTGACTGGCCGGTCACAAAATCAACACCAAAGTCAGAAGCGTTAGATATATACAAAAGAAAATCTCGGTAAAGTGACCCCATAAATGAATATATGGCCGGCTTGCTTCAAGCCCGAATCGCAGCTGGCCAATCAGATAGCAACATTTAGATTACGTCACATCGTTGACAGTTGAACGTTGAATGACAGATTTAAAGATGGCACCCCACTCAGCTCCCAGCACCCAACCTATGATAAATAGATGTTCTATTGTCACTGTCAATAGTTTTTCCATAAAACTATTGATAGTGACAATAAAACATTTGAATTCAGATTTAGAATATTATTCAGATTCCCCTTCAGATAATGTAGGCCAAATGGGGATAACATCATCATTACAAACAACAATAACATCATTGTCTATTAGTCTCTTCAATTCCTCTGTGGCGCAGAGGGCCACAGTCCGACTGAGACGCAAAAGGTTGCGGGTTCGATTCCCGCCGCGGGACAAATATTTATATGATCTGCAAGTATTTCTCTCGGGTCTGGGTGTTTCTATGTATAATATGTATGTATAAAAAAGTATATAAGTGTTTTTTCAGTCATGTGGTACCCATAACACAAGCTCTGCTTACTTTGGTGCTAGATGATGCTGTGTGAAATGTCCGTCATTATTATGATATTGTTATTACTATTATTAATTACTCCGTTTTTAGGGTTCCGTACCTCGAAAGGAAAAAACGGAACCGTCCGTCTGTCAAGACACTTTTTCTCAGGAACGGGTGGAGGTATCAAGCTGAAATTTATATCAAATACTCAAGTCTACCGTCCCTTAAAGCTGTGAAAAAAACAAACTTCTAAGCCAACGCAATCAAAAGATACAGCCGTTTATGCCGCAAATTTTCAACACTTGTAAGGAAATCAAAACCTACAGGGTACTTCCCGTGAACTCAGAATCTTGAAATTTGATACGAAGCAACGTCTTATAGCACAGATAAAGGATAAATTGCGATAACCGTACATTTTTAGTTACATCATATAATAAAAATAATTTTAATAATTTTAAACTTACTACCCCTTTTCTCATGAACACGTAGAGTTATTCAATTGAAATTCATATAAAATACTCAAGTATATAATACCTTTAAGCTGTAACAAAATCAAACTTCTATGTCAACGCAATCAAGACAAACAGCAATTTAAGTCGCATATATTCAAACTCGCCACTCGCAAGGGAATAAAAACCCACAGGGTACTTCCCGTGAACTCAGAATCTTGAAATTTGGTACGAAGCAACGTCTTATAGTACAGATAAAGGAAAAATTGCGAAAACTGTAAATTCTTTGTTACATCATCCAACTATGACTCGATTGTCGTGATGGGTGAAATTTTACTTATATAACTTATATAACTAAAACCTATAGGTTTGTACGGAACCCTCGCAGCGCGAGTCCGACTCGCACTTGGCCGGTTTTTTTTATTCCGCTGAACTAAAGTTTTACATCTTATTTTGTTTGCACCAAAGTCCAAATCAGAGTAACAGTCTTAGATGGCCGTTTTAAAATAAGTTAAAATTTTCATTTTGTTCTATTATTTAATATATTTCATCAGGATTTTCCGCAGTTTTAATCAACAACAAAACATTACAAATTACAAAGCGTTTAAAATGAGCTAAAATACGTCATTAGGTACATATAAATTTATTAAATTTAAGAAATGTCTTTTTAAAATGTTACTATAATTTAGACCTATTTAGACCAAAACTAAATAATATTAGTGGTGTCTTATATTAATCAGTCCAGCAAAACAACAGCTGTTTCAAAACGATTTACCAGCGCAGATAGGTTTCACAAAAACACGATCAAAAATAAGTAACAAGTTTTGATACATTCGGAATACCTATAACACATAGCATTGCTTAATACATAATAATTATCTTTTTAAGCGTCTCTTTGATGTGACACCCCGGGTATGATATTAAACCCTAAGGGGATCATCTACCGCTGCGGTGGTGATGCTCTAAATAAAGTCGTAGATGCCGTATTTGTACCTGTACTGTACCGAAACAAGGGGATTGCAAATCAAAATCCTTTCCTTTGACTTTGCGTTTATTTCAGAACTCATGAAAAAGAATCAATTAACAAATTGACATGCCAAAAAAGGCAGTAGTAAAAAGGATTGGGGTGGGACACACCCCCAGCAGTCGACGGTTGCGCACTCAGTGATTCAACTGCGCTTGAGTCGCATCGCTCAGTCCGTCGTCATTCAGGGACGAGCTGTAGTTGATGGTTCGTCAACCGGCTACTACTTACGTGTTACCCTACAGGCAAGTTAAGTGCAGTGGGAACCATCAAACTTTTATTTCAAAGCTATAAAGAAAACCACAGTGAGTTGTGTAAAAAGTGTTTACGGTGCTTAATTTCCAAGTAAGTAAGGCTTATTTACGGAACAAATAGTTGAAAGAGATGAGTAATTTTACATAAAACCCTCTGTGCGTATTTAGTTCGTAGTCAAAATCATATTTCATTTCACATTAAGTTTTTTTTTTGTAGGAAGAGTTAGGTGCGTTGTGTATTTTGGCAGACAATGCTTTTATTACTGTTTGATATATGCCCGGCGTCCACCAACAGGCAGGATGTCTGCCATCACCAGTTTAAACTGAAAAGTATTATACTAATAAGTATTGCCTTACTGTATTTATCAACGTAATTACTAATTTGCGAGTTTAGTAATTACTGCGAGCGAGTTGAGGAGTTTTAGATTTTTATCACGTTTTCCATCATTATGTCCTTACCAAACTTATTTGCGACTATTTTGGAGGTAAATTCGAAAGGATCAAAAAATAATAGGTAATTAAACATTAGCGATAATTTGAAAATATTTAAATATCGAGATATTCATAAAAAAAGAAGACAAAAAAATATAATAACAATACCGGGAATTGAGAACCTCTGTCTATTTTTAAAGCCGGTTAAAAACAGCATTTATATCACTTTTAAAACTATCATGGTTTTGCACATAATTTTCACTCAAAACGGGATATTTACCATGATATATGAGTTTTTCTGCTTCTCGATATTTCGGCACAGTTGCATGCGCCATGATCACGAGATAAACGGAAGTCTTTGCGGGTGGATGTTATTGGCAGACAAAACGGTCTACCCTCTTTCTCAGTCTTTTACTGCAACAATAAACAATAAACATTACATCCCAAGATTGGTACAAGAGGCAATAGAGATTACCAAACACAGGAATTTCAATCGAGAAGACGGTTTTCAATTGTCTGGAGCCTGGAACCCTGTGGTGAGGATGTGTGGAAATCGTAAAAGTGAGGTACCAGTTATGCGTCCAGATACCGTGAGTGTTGTGTGTCGTAATCGTGATCGAGTTGTTAGTGACAGTGAAACCGGTAGTAGGGGTAATGTTCGCAGTAAAAGACTGAGAAAGAGGGTAGACCGTTTTGTCTGCCAATAACATCCACCCGCAAAGACTTCAGTTTATCTCGTGATCATGGCGCATGCAACTGTGCCGAAATATCGAGAAGCAGAAAAACTCATATATCATGGTAAATATCCCGTTTTGAGTGAAAATTAAGCATTTATATCGCTAATGACTTATTAATTTTCATTTATTTTCGAGGAAAACGTTCGATTAGAAAGTTAAGAAGCTTATATATTTATTGTTCGATAGCCTTTTCTCAGAAATTGCCTTTTATAAAAATTGCTTTGCTAAAAATATTATGTCAATTAAATTGGTTCACTCACCTCCTGCGCTGTAGGTTGAGAGTTCGATTCTCTCCCAGGATAAACATTTGTGTGATAAACACAGGTGTATGTTCTGTTTCTAGATGTTATAAAGTATCATAAGTATGTATTTAAAAATATATAAGTATTCTTTTAGTCATCTAGTCACCATAAAACAAGCTATGCTTAGTTTGGGGCTAGATGGTGTTGTGTGCATTGTCCACAATTATTTATTATTATTATTTAATAGTCGTTTTATCGTTCGTTAAATAAATTTATGTTAATACGTACTAGTGGCCCTTACAAAGTTTTTTTTTTTTTTTTTGTTTTTAGAAATACCTCCCCAAAATGTAAAGTGGGGTTAAAACTGTTAAAAAACCTCCTATTGCTTTTAAAAACAATACTCGGGTTTTAACGGTTTTTGGATACATATATTCGTTTGAAAGTCGTAATTTTTGAGAAAAATAGTTAGATAGTTGAATAGATAGTTAGATAGTTGTTATGATGAAATTAGGATGATTATAATTATCAATACAAGGATAATTATCAAACCTTAAAAAATCCAAAAAGCCTCATTTAGTTTATTTTTATTTTTGTAACTAGATGTTTTTGAATCGGCTTGGGACATGACCACTTCATCAATCAAATTAAAACATTATTTATCAAATAAACCACAAGGATAATTTTGATCGTCTTCTCACATGCTAGTGAATCTGGGTGCCGGTTTCTCCTAACCCCAGTTCAAGAAGAATCCATCATGAGACTAGTCTGGTCTTAACACTTTTTTGTATGATCTATTCATGTCCATACTGGCTTCGTTAGTCATTGTGTGTTGTATGCGCCAATGTATTGTCATTCTATTCGCCCAGTTTATCACAATCATAGGTCTTGAAAGGCTTAATAAAATCTAAACTCAACTGGTCTACAAAGTGGTTTCGTTTTATATACTTAGTTCTTTTTATCGGCTTGTTCTAATTAATTCGTTTTGCTGCGCTGCGGTTGGTCTAACTATCTTACGAGTACGTTAAGGACATGCGGGCTTTAAGTGCGTCACTTGATACTGACTCGTACTTACAAATAAATCTTTCATCTTCTCCATCATCATCAGTCTTCGAATAATCTCACTTTTAGCTTACTGGCGTACTCTCAAATGAAGGTTTAATAATTCTGATACGAATCTAAAGGTTGCTTAGCCAGACTGACAGAATTCTGGCAAAATTACAAATAGATAATATAGATGGTAAAATAAATAAATGGACAATTCATAAATAATTAATAAATAAATAATCTCAGACATTTCACACAGCATCATCTGGCCCCAAAGTAAGCAGAGCTTGTGTTATGGGTACCACATGACTGATATACTACTTTTTTTTTTTTTTTTGTAAATACATACATATTATACATAGAAACACCCAGACCCGAGACAAATACTTGCAGATCATACAAACATTTGTCCCGCGGCGGGAACCGAACCCGCAACCTTTTGCGTCTCAGCCCAACCTTAGCCCACTGCGCCACAGAGGTCGTCATACAACACCATTTAGGTCCAAACTAAGCTAATCTTGTGCTATGGAAAACAGGACTGATAAATTACTTAAATACTCGTAAATATTTTTATAAGATACTTTATAATAATAATAATAATAATAATAATAAATTATTATAAATATTAACGGGTATTTATTGCGTTTATTTACCTATTTTTCCCGACGTTTCGACAGGTTTACACTCTGTCGTGGTCACGGGATGACTTCGCTTTGAGCCATCCTAGAGTCATCCTGTGACCACGACAGAGTGTAAACTTGTCGAAACGTCGGGAAAAATAGGTAAATAAACGCGATAAATACCCGTTAATATTTATAATAATGTGTTCTGATCGCATAAGTTTAAAAAACTTTAATAATAATTAACTTTATTGAGAACACTACAAAAGGAAATAAGAAAATTTAGCCTTAGTGCAAATACATACATACATTAATGGTGTTCTGCAATCGGTGATCATATCGTGGTTACGATTTCTATCAGACATCCGTTTTACTTACTGTCTAATCTTAACTTAATTTAACTTAACTTAAAGATATAACAAAAACTATGCAATTGACAGATAAATATATAATACCAAAACCAATTATAATAACAAACACAAAACAATCATCTATGTTCATCACACAACTGTTTGTTTTGGGAAGCACAGAAGTCGTTCTGTCTTCTGTATTACCACCCGACCTGTCAGATTGATACGTAGTAAAACTACTCGCTTTACTAATTTAGATCACTGCTGAAGGGCAGCGTCTGAAGGACACAGGCCACGACAATGCTGATACCCCGAGATAGGAACCAACACTTTTTATTCGCGGTGTTTATTTGTGACGACCTCTGTCGGGCAATGGGGTAAGGTCCGGCTGAGACGCAGAAGGTTGTCGATTCCCGCCGCGGGACAAAATGTTTGTATGATCTGCAAGTATTTGTCTCGGGTCTGGGTGTTGTATAATATGTATGCATTTACAAAAAAAAGTATATAATTAGTAGTATATGAGTCATGTGGTACCCATTACACAAGCTATGCTTACTTTGGGGCCAGATGATGCTGTGTGAAATGTCCGGGATTATTATTATTATTTCTTTTTGATTATGTTATTAAAACATTCAGACTTGAATCAAAATAATATACAAACTTATGAATGCAATGCCGCCAGTGTCTTGGGGACGCTGCCCAAGACACTGACTGACAATAGATATATTGATTCAAGAGGACGGTTAAATAGTAGAGAAACACTGATAATTTTAGAGTTATCAAATCACATTAGACATTCTGTCGTATATTTAGTATCAGCATTGCAGCCGTGCGAAGTCGGGGCGGTTCGCTAGTATCTTTATAAATTATAGCCTATGTGTTATTTTGATATATAAAGTTTCCTTCAAATCCATTCAGTCGTTTTTGCCTGAAAGAGTAACAAACATACATACAAACTTTCGCGTTTATATTAGTAAGGATAAGGATTATTCCCTACATTTCTTTAATCATTTGCGTTTACTTAGGAATAGATAAACGTTGAGCAATGTTGTGCGAGGATTAAATGGATCATCGCAGGCCATTTCATCTTCCGTGCTTCGGAGGACACGTGATGCTGTCGGTCTAGGCTTTTCATAAGTTGTTACGCCATGGTGGAAGCCTTCGGATGGCCTGTTAGCCCCGTCAGCAGAGTTTGCCTCTGATTAATCTGAAAAAAGTCTGGTGATTTAGCCTAACCAATCCTAGGTAAATAAAATGATCTTTTAGAAGCATCAGTCGAAATCAGAATGGACCGTTTCCTTTTTTGAAAAAAACTGACGGATCTACTAACGAATATTTGCATTTTATATCACTTAGTACCGAACCTAGAATTAGCCTGAATTAAAGCTATCGGTTAATCAATTTGCTCAAAGCGAAGTCTTAAAATAGCATTAGTTCCGCGTAGGGTGTCTACGGCGTAGGCAGGCACTGTTGTGCTACGGAATTAAACATATTTTAATAAGCTTCGAAGATGTAGTTACGTGTTAAGCTAACCTTACTCGTGAGTGTATACGTACGTAAGTATTTACTGTGATTGAAAATAAGGGACAAAAATTCTGATATGCTCGTAGTTATTCTGATTAGTCCTATATTTATTTGACGACCTCTGTGGCGCAGTAGGCGAAGGCCCGCCTGAGACAAAGTTGCGGGTTCGATTCCCATACGCAAATGTGTGATCGATCGTGTGATCTGCAAGTATTTGTCTCGTGTTTCGGTGTATTTTTCTATATAATATGTATGTATTTACAAAAAAAGAATACTCGTATAAGAAGCATATCAGTCATGTGGTTTCCATAACATAAGCTCTGCTTACTTTAGGGATGTTGCTGTGTTGAATGTAAGTACAACTCTGTAGCCACTGTGGCCAGTATTTCAACGTAATCTGTACAAATAATCTGTACGAGTATTTAACTATTGATAATGTTACAATTTAACTTGTATAAAGCCTATCACTGAATGATGTGATTAAATTTCCGCTCGTGAGTGCCTGATTAGTGCATAAAATCGCCGCAGGGTTAATTCGCAGCACGTGCAAGGTCTGCGTTTGATGGAATTGAATGAGTTAGTATGCCGCGGGATGACAGTTTGACCTGCGGGGTTCAACACAAAAATACTATAATGAAAACACGTAATCATTTCATAAAACATATATTTGTGGTTTGACGCATACCAATGAGTGTAAATGTTTATGGAGACTATTCTGAGGGCGTTAAATTAATTTTACAAATTGGAAAACGATAATGCTTAACGTTAAAAGATTTATTCAAGTACTTGTTAAGTCGTTAAGTGTATTAATAGCATTCGGACACGGCTCTTGAAAGTTAATTTTAATTTATAAGATTAACAACTTCATGTGCGAATTATTACTGACATAAGGTGTTCAAAAATATTTTAGTGGAACTACTGTATGTACAATAACCAAACATTAACCCTCTTCTCATAACTACATAATTGCTAGCGTGGCATCATGGTATTATCTGTTCTTGTCATTATAATACCAATGTTATGTTATCTATACCTATAAAAGAGCTTAACCTGACTGACTGACTGACTGATTCATCGCCGAGCCGAAACCGCTAAAGGTAGAAAGCTGAAATTTGGAAGGTAGCTTCCTTTTATAGCAAAACCACGCACTAAGGCAGGATTTTTTGAAATTCAACTAATAGGGTGAAAAGGGGTGAAAACTAATGTATGAAACTTTTTAACGCGTGATGCTATTTTCTTGAAACTTGATATTAATAATACTATAATATAAACTCGATGGTTTCTCGTATAAACGCGCGGGCGAGGTCACGGGGGTTCCAGCTAGTTAAGTATAATTACGTGTGCACTTAAAAATATTTAAGTAATGTATCAGTCATCTGGATTACATAGTTCCTAGTTTGGGGGTTAGCCCCCAAATGGTGTTGATGATGATTTTGCAAATGTAAAGTGATTTTATTGATGTGTAACATCTTTCCTCTCACTTTCCGTGAAAAGTGACGGTAGTGTGTGTCAGGAAGCCGGATAAGCGCGGGCTTTTTGATTTGACCAATGAGCGCGCGCGTTGGTAGAGTTGGCCGTCAGATGACACCAATCTAAGAGTTTGTACTGTCAGCCAATAGTGTGTGCGTGTGTGTGACGAGAAAGAGAAAGGGAAATAGAGAAGGATAAAGCATCAGCTTGCGCTGCGCTTACCATAAGGTTCGCTCCTATAAGGCTCGGTCGTTTTATTTTGTTATAATATCGTCAAAAAGTCAAAGTAGATCATCATTAGTCTATTCTAAACTTCATCGCGGAATGACTGTCAAGAATTTTCTTAGATTCGTCGTACAAATCACAAGACAATATAATAATTTAATTGTTCACACTTGTTCCAAGAGGTCAGAATTTTTTAATTACAATTCCGCTAAAAAAGTTTTATAAATAATACGAAAAAAACTAATAAATATATATTATTTCACAAAATGTCAAATAAAAAATTCGCGTCTTAGTAGCGATGGGGATTTTTGCGTGACGATTACTTGACACTGAACATTCATGACAATAATTTAAAACACCCTGTATTATTCCACTGTTTTACTTACTTCACAACAGTGCCACCTTATCGACCTGGTCACGCGTCCTCTCCCATTCTACAAACAAACGTAAGATCGTTTTTTTATATATAATCAATACTGATAAGATGAAATATAATAATAATAATATCTTTATTTCAGACATTAATTACACACACAATAGAAGACTAAAAAAAATACCCTATCCAAAAATTATACGAAACCTAAAAAAAACCCAAGTAAATATTAGAAAAACAGTTTTGACCCAATGTAAAAAATATGTCTTACTCTGCTCATTATTCCTGCTATCCTCTTTCGAATGATAAAATTTCAAATTTCAAAAAATGATTTCAAATGACAAATCATACTTTTACAGCAACATTGTTATGACATGACATTGTTAAGATAACCAACAAAGAGGAATTTTATTCTTGCAATGAGTTTTATTTACTCCTAGTAGTCAAATAGATATTTATTTAAGCAAAAAGCATGCTTTACTATATTTTGGATGTGTGTGTAACTTATAGATACCTATAGGTAAATAAATAATTGTGGACAATGTACCAAACACCATATTACATAAAAATAAAATAAAATTAATAAATAACCCCGGACAGATAAGCAGAGCTTGTGTTATCGGTACCACAAGACTGATATACCTACTTATATACTTTTTTTGTAAATACATTCATACAAAGAAACACCCAGACCCGAGACAAACACTTGCAGATCATACAAACATTTGTCCCGCGGCGGGAATCGAACCTTCTGCGTCTCAGCCGGACCTTAGCCCACTGCGCAACAGAGGTATAGCCGAAAAATGTATAGATTGTATGGTGACTTGTACATAAATACAAATTCGCTTCATATAATACTCCATAGTTATTTTTACAATCATTTAAAACTCATTAATCATTTAAATTCATAAACATCATCAATGGACTCAACAATAATGTTTAAATATACAATAAATAAATTCAGTGCGTCTGGGGTGTAAGCAGTGGTTGAAAACAGTGAAGCATTACGTCACGCAATGACATAGAGATCAGGTAGGTGAGGCAGGCTACCATACACGGTACGGTACTAGTGCAGTAGAGTGCGATGTCGGGTAACAGGCACCGGTGTAACCTGCGCTGTTTACTCGTGGATGCGCCAGGTAATACACGACTAGTTCAGCTCAGCCCTAGTTCAGTCGGAAATATACATCAGTTGAGTTTGTTATCGGTGGAAATCGGTCGTTTTGAAGCAACGCACGCATCCTATGTTTTGTCCTATCTCTGAACTTCGCTACTAAGCCTCTCCTTGACCAAGAGGTATGATTAATTGGGCTTCACTGTTTTATTTATTTTTATTATTGATCTTTTTTGCCTTTCGAAACATTTAAATTTATATAAGTACGAGTAAATATGTAATTATTTTATAAAATTACATATTATATAAAAACGATTAAAGCAATCAAAATGTGATTGTTTTATTAGTTTTTATCTACAGAAGTTTTAGAATGCCTATAAGGCGAGAATACCTATCTTGTATGTATACATATACATATATTATTATATTTGCCGTCACAGGGTTGGTCACTGACTTATACAAACTATTTGTTTTTTATTTATATAAGTAGGTTTAGACACTGGCTTTAAGAGTTGCTTCCATCATTGGTTCAATTAAAGTAATGTGTGTTAGTTTGATTTTTTGCCCGATAAGGACGATCTTGCTTGATTTTCAACTGCTTTGGGTACGTAACAGTGGTGAAAATTTAACTAACTCGGGAATCCTCTCATTATTGTACATTTGATTAATTGATTACAAATGTTTTATTTTGGATAACATAAATGACAATCCATTTTGTTAGCGCACGGACTAATAACTACATAGCACCATAGTTAAATCTATTCCTAGTTTAGGGCTAGATGGTGTTGTGTGCATTATCCACCAATATTTATTGATTAATTGATAAATACAAAAGTAGGTCACTAATTGAACACAATATCAAAACTGGAATCATTCTCAAATGCGATGATTAACCAGTAAAATATATTAAGATTTGACTACTTGATCATCTCCGCTTAAAATGCCTCCATAATGCAACTGTTTTTAGGATACTGTTGGGGCTGTCCCATATTCTGCACATTAGAGATGCGATCTTTTGCATGGCATGAAAGCCATCGGTCCTGGTCTAGACAATCATCTCTGATGCACTGCATAAACGTGGCAGCCTGTACAGCAGCAACGTATTATATTTGCCATGTTTGTTTCTGCTAGATAAATTTAGATTTAGATGCCCTCGTATCAGCACTAGAATACATCACCTTTTCCAGCCTCACACAAACCGAACCAATTATGCGTCAACTGCTTCTATTAGTCCATCTATGACATCTAACAACAGCTTTTCAAACATAGATATGTTTGACCTCTCTCTTTCTAAATTGATGCTCGCACTTAGGAACCAACTGCAAACTTAGCGCAATTAATTAGCTTAGTGCAAAATATTTCTTTGAATTTTTTGTATCATTATGTTTAATTTCCCTTTTATTGTTTAAAAATGTCCACTTATTTTTTCATAAATTAGTGAAGACTTCGTTGAATTAAGCATGATTATATAATTATTTAGTAGGTAATATTAGAATAATTAAAGCAAAATTTTTTAATGTGCATATTTAATGAATATTTGGTATAATAGCTGACTCATAGGTTACCCGTGTAAAAGCTTGACACTTCGAGGCATTTGCAGGCGGTCTTAAATACCATGCACTCACGCACTTTCTTTGTATGTGATTTTATGTTAGGCTACGTAACACTCTCAGACTCTCAGCATTTCACCGATTCACCTCACACCGATTCCAACCTACTTGTATATTACTCGTAAATGTACTAGACCATTTAACATGGTTACTCTAGTTCGCACACGAGTATTATTGGATATTAAGGATTTCTGCCGGTACATTCCTGTCTACTATCCCCAAATCACTCGACACGTGATCAAACGAGAGAGGTACAGAAAACAGAAACAAAAATCTGTTCTGTCCAGAACACAGAAAAAACAAAACACAAACGCGCGTACACCGGCATTTTGCGTTTGAGAGCTGTTTGAGAGCATTAGGCGTTGGGCGATATGCGTTTTCACTAGAAAGTTCAGGCCGAAACAGAACTAAGCGTCATGTAGTCTCAAGTATTTTTGTAAACACGTATCAAGCAAACTTTTCTTGTATTGCTTTTACCTTATCTGGGGAGAGGACGACGCCATTAGCTAATTCGTCCGAGATAATACAATTTTTATGCACCATGAATATTTGCATGTCATCACATGCCGTGTGGTTAGATACTCAAAATCCATGCTCAGTTCTGTTGACCACTGAAAAGTACCCGAATATACCTATACCTATATATATGTAGTACCTTACGATATTTTCTAGAACAGACTCTAACTTATCCGTTTTATTCTTTGAGGATTTTCGGGTTCCTATCATATTTTTCACCATCAGGTGCTCACACATGACATCGAACTACTTAAGTGAACTGAAAAGCTATAAAACAAGCTTTATAGTTCTGATTATAGCCGTCGGAGACAACAGCTTAGGTTAGTGTCCTTCGTGTCCATTACTGCTATTTTGTGACATTTTGACATATTTTGAAAATATCACAAAATCAAAGGCACAAATGGACTTATGAACATTACTTATCTCTTGGGCAGTCGTGTATTAATGTAATGCCTAGCGCGCACTGCGGTGTATTCCGCGGCGAATATTTTCACAGCTGTAAAATTCTTGGTAGAGCACCCCCAGCAGCCCCTAGCAGTTTTTTCCACAGCTTATTGTATTTCCGCCGCGCATAGCGTTTTTCTGGCTTAGGTATTTTTCCACCATGCCCCGTAGATTTTAGCGCTAACTTTTTTTTTCCGCCAGTTCATTGCGAAGTAAATAAATAAATAATAAATAATCCCGGACATTCACACAACATCATCTGGCCCCAAAGTAAGCAGAGCTTGTGTTATGGGTACCACATGACTGATATACTACTTATACACTTTTTTTTTCGTAAATATATACATATTATACATAGAAACACCCAGACCCGAGACAAATACTTGCAGATCATACAAACATTTGTCTCACGGCGGGAATAGAACCCGCGACCTTTTGCGTCTCAGCCGGACCTAAGCCCACTGCGCTACAGAGGTCGTCAAAAAGTGCAGTCGCGAAAATTACATCTAATGCGTACTTCTACTTCTGATTCCATATTCCACAGAAAAGTGAAATAAAAACCCATGCGATTTAATCTGCAGTTCTAGGCTAGGCCTTAATGAGTTTAGTTCGACAACTGAAATGACCACATTCATAAAAATTGCACAAAACTCTACTATAATTATAGATAAATAAATATTATCCATCCCTTGATTGATTGTATGTATTACCAAAATAAAATGTATACAAGGTATCAGACACAAGCTCTGCTTACTTTGGGACTAGATGATGCTGTGTGAAATGTCCGGGATTATTTATGTATTATTATTCTGATTTCCACTTGATTCATTAAAAACATAATTTATCTCAAACAAAATGTCGACGTCTTATATCCAAACGTATCAGTTTAGTTTACCCTCCTCCAAGTGTTTAATTTAAGTTTATGCTCAGGAAAACTCTACCGAGTGTTAAACTACTCTCCCTACCTAGAACTTCATTATCTTTATGTACTACAATTTAAATACCTTCTTAGCCTTGTACAGAAGTATTGATTAAGGTTATTCAGGTGGTCTGTTTTTAGAAATAGAATTTTCTAGCTGTACCTATTTTTATGCATAAAGCTGGGATTACACCAGCGTCTACTCGTGCACAAAGGAAATAAGAAAAAATAACTTGCTGAGTTCCAGCGAATTCAATGTTTCAACTATATTTTTCTACGGCGTATAAAATAAAGGTATTTTCTTTTTTAACACTAGATTGTACAACATCCGTGTTGGAAAATAGGATACCAAGTGATCGTGATGTACTGCCACTACTCATCAGTAAATTTAAACACTATTAAATATGTATTATTATTCCAACAGCTGCAATGCAAAAGCAAATGTAAATGAAATGCCGATAATCCCTGCCTCGTATTAAATGCCCAAACAAATCCACTATTAGTGTTTTTTGTCCCCTCCCAATTTTAAAAGCAAGAAGCTACCGACTTTGCTGTGTTATTATTGAATTCGCTTTTGTTAGACAACCCAGTGTGCAACCAGCCATACGCCCGGATGGCCCGTCTATTGTCCTGCAATACTTACCCAGATTATCCCACCTAATTACCTGTTTTGAGAAAATGTTATTATATTCAAAAAATAATGCAATTCCACATCTTAAGAACGTTCCGACAGATTGCTACTGGAACTTTAAGCTCAACTCAGAAGCTGTAGTTCTTGACAAACGCAATATATGACAAATCTTTACATAGTCTTTAAATTATTGGGGAATAGTCCCCCTGCTGACTAACAGAAGAGCTAGCAATAGAGAAGGAAAACTTGAAACGTGCCCGGCTCGGTTCCAGCCGTTATGCACCTTCAACCGAACCGACACCGCATGTACTGATTCGTCTTTCCTGCGAGTCCTATCGGCAAGGTCGAGAGCTTACATTAAGGCTTACCTAGGTGCACGAAAGGAGCCTCTGAGGCGCACTTTAATCCTTTCACCACTAGTTGAAAATAAATAGGGACACGATAAGTAGAAGAAGACAAATCTAATCTCCGTTCCGTTGGTCTTTGTTTATTTAATTTGAAATAGAACTCGCCGTTGTGTATAACGCGATTATCTAGAACATCAGAGGCTTGTTATTTATGCGGTTACTAGATTCATCTGACTAAAAGCATTTTCAATACTGTAAAGTTGCAACTTTTGCATGTTTGCAGGGCTATTATATTATTAAATTTGAATCGTTTGATTGTGAATGAATTAAATTGTAACCTCTCAATGGTACTCAACTCAATGAGGAACGATTAGAACAATGCGAATAATAAACAAAACCCTACAGCACTTAGCTTTTTATGGAAAAAGATGTCAGAGGTGAGCATTTAGGTAACAATGGTGCTTTATTTTCGTACATTTGTTGCGATTCTTTCTGATTGATTCGTTTCTTATTCTTTATAATTTCTCGAGGGCACTTGGAAACCGCGAGTTCGCTATAAGGACCGCTTTCTCACGGCTCTTCACTGTGCGAAACGTAATCTAGGGTCTATTATGTACCTATAAGGAACTAATTTATATATTTTTTTTCAGATGATAAAAAATACTGAGTAGAAAATTACAACCAAAGATGCCGTCTCCGTCGAGTAAGTAAAATTGTAGAAATTACGTATCTTTGAAACTTTTTCAATGTAGATTAGTTTATATTTGATTTTATTTATTCGAATGTTTAGTTCAGTAATCAGTAGATTTGTTACTCAATCTAAAATACTAATATTATAAATGCATATGTGTAAGTGTATTTATATATCAATTTTTTTTTTTATTGTGATTTGGTATTTATTCACGTCATAACAGCTATCGACGGCGTAAATTTTTATAAAATTAGGTTTCAAGGATATTTTATCCCAATAAGAGTAAGAAAGAAACAGTACATCAAAGTTAGTATGAAAATTGAAAATAACAATACACGAACATAATCACGATCATTTTATGTTCTAACTTAATACAACACTAGTACTGTATTCAGTTGTTTTGTTGGTTTGGCTATATTTTCTTCCTAAAATACGAACGGTTTTATTTTGCTTTCACTAAAGTCTAAATTAGTGTAGTATTTAATTTAATTTTTTTTTTAATTTGCGATTTAAAAAAAGCTAGAATTTACATTTCGCGCGTCTTCTTTTTTATTAATGGCTTGTGTCATAATAGTGTCTCTGTCTGTCTATTTTTTTACGTTTTCACGGCTAAACGGCTGAATGAAACATGATGAAATTTGGTAAGAAGATGTATTGCATTCGGGGGAAGAACATAGGCTACTTTTTGTCTCAAAAAACCACCTTGAAGGGGTAAAATAAGGGATGAAAGTTTGTTTTGGCAACTCATTTTTTAAGTTAGGGATCTGAAAATTCATATTTAGGCTTTAGGTAAGAAATAAAGAAATATGTGTTTCAACGTTTTAATATTTAATAGGGGATTAAACTGATGAGATGTTCTTAAGATGCATTCCTTCCATAAATAAAAAAAAACTTCTAAGCATACACGTTCAAAGTCGCGGGTAACAGCTAGCTGTTGGATTGGTGTCATTCATCTAAAATAATTTTCCTCGAATTTTTCCTCGAATCACAAAGAAACATGAAACTTTTATTCAAATTATTCACACCCGAGTCAATAACTCTATTTTAATAAAAACACCGAAATTGCTAATAAAATCGGAAATAACTCGAGAAGAGTAAATAATATAAGAGTGCAATGTTTGCTACACAAGATGGCGCCAAAAATAATCACTCTCTCATTGTTTGTCTTCTTTTTCTTCGTTAAATAGCATGTAGCATGTGTAATAATAATGATTTTTGCCAACGTGTTTACTTCGTGTATAATGTCACAAGTAATTTGTTATTTTATACAATACTAGCTGTTCCGTTCGCGAATTCGTCCGTTCTAAAAAGAAAAAAATATTTCTAATTGTACCAACTGCAGCGCCATCTGCCGGGCTGATTTGTGAATCTAAACCATCCAGGGCGCCACCCAAACGCATACAAAAAAGTCATTGAAATCGGTCCAGCTATTTAGGAGTTCAGTGACGTACACACATAGGTACAGTAGAATTATATATATAAAATTTTTGGTTTATCAAAATAAACACGACGATCATAGATAATTTTGGTTAATTAAGAAGGGTCATTTAAAAATATTAGAATTTATCTAATTTGGTCCAAACCAAATAAAATTTAAATATATATAAATAACCCCGGACATTTCACACAGCATCATCTGGCCCCAAAGTAAACAGAGCTTGTGTTATGTGCACCACATGACTAATATGCTACTATAAGTAGCATACTGTTTTTTACATACATATCATACATAGAAACAACCAGACCCGAGACAAATAAATATTAATAGATAATTCGGTTGGTTCATTTCTAAAAATAGGAATTGTCTAAAATATATTTAGTAAGTCATAGCATTTGTAAAACCTATTCGGTTGGTACCATCTAACTAAATTAGGAACGCTTAATTAGGTTAGATAAAATAAAATTAGGATAAGTGGTTGCAGCAGAATACCAAAGGTTAATTTGACAGTCCAAAACCTAATATTAGCTAAAATTAGTTAGGTTGGTGCCAACAGAATTGAGGCCAATGTCATATAGCCCTAAAAATATCATAATTGTACTATAAATAATAATAAATTTCACACAGCATCATCCAGCCCCAAAGTAAGCAAAGTTTGTGTTATGGGTACCACATAAGTAATTTACTACTTGTATTTTTTTTGTTAATACATACATGTTTTATATAGAAAAACACTTGTAGGTATTATGGGAATTACATGAACAATGTTCCTTTAATATTTCCTCATGTGATATTTTGACGAGGTTTTATAAATTCGTATTTTAATAGTACTTAACAGTAATGAATTTGAATGCAATAACTTGCCACTGATAATGGCTTAAACTCAGCAGTGAGTAAACTCGGGCTGTGGATGATGATGATGAATGATAATTGCCTGATAAAGATATGCCGTGCAATGGATTGGGGATGATTAGTGGTATTCCCACGAGGTGCGTGCGCACATCTGCCGCTCTCTTCTCGCCACCCTCATAGTACCCTTGCACCAGCTTTATAGTAGCTACTGTCATTACTTAGTGTCTGTTTATAGTGCGATTCGGCTAAAAATAAAATAATTCAGCTGATACGACTAAGAAAATTTTGCGCTCTCTTTTCTCATAGGAGAATTTACTGACGAACGCTAGTAACAGCTGTTTACATGTGTAAGAACCCGGCTTAAGGCGCCGCCCTAATTTAATGATTTTGACGCCTATTCACGGCACTCAACTCACGCTTTTATCAGAAAACAGTGTAAGCTGCAAGATAAATGTCAACTTAAGAATATGATGATTCTTGAATATATTAGACACTAGCTGTACCCGGCATGCGTTTCAATGCCACAAATTTTCTCACCGTTTAAACCTTCCCTGGACTACGACAAACATTTCAACACCAAAATCAGCTAAATCAGTCCAGCCGTTCTCGAGTTTTAGCTAGACTAACGAACAGTAATTGATTTTTATTATATAGATTATTAAACAATTAAATTATAAAACTAAGAATCACTTTAAAAACAATTTGAAACGAGGAAGTAGAAAAACATTATTCCTTAAAAAGAAAGACATTTTCATACGATTTTTTTCCAAGTTAATTTGCAGCGGGCACCGGCTTAAGTAGACTTTAAAATTAACTTATTTCGTTCAAATTGAAAACTGAGATGTTAACACCATTCTGTAATAATAATGTTTGATACTGAGATAAACCCTGTGGTTATAATTATGCTCCTTTATTTGCTTTCATTCGCCTCTCGTTGCCTTCACACTCACTACACCACACAACTTCCTAAAATATTTTAATTATTTCCTTCATTCTGTTTGATGAAACTCTACTGACATTATGAACCAAACACTTTACGTTGTACTTACTCCTAATGTCATTCCCAATAAAAAGATAGTTAAATAAATAGTATTTAAGTACCTTACTCCTCCAAAGCTTCTGTATCGTTATTTCTGTCAAAATGATGTGACAACGTTTTTACCGAGTATCGCAATGATAAAACTAATTATTGGTTATCAACATCAACACAAGGTGAATTAACGTGGGAAAGGATCTCATGACGCACTATTTTTAAAATAAATTGCTATTTAAAAAGCATCTCTGTAATGGGTCTGATTAATAACGATATATTTTGTTGACCCTTGATCGGCGCGCACGCAATGCGTCCGGGACGAAACGGCGCAGGTGAGTGTTCGCACGGGTACAGTTATCAACAGGGTTGGGTTAGACAAAATGACACAAATAGGGATAAACTCATTTTTAAAGTAATTTAAAGAAGTTTATCTATTTATCATATTGTCATCAATTCTTCTTTTTAACCGACTTCATCAAAAAGGAGGAGGTTCTCAATTCGTCGGTTTTTTTTAATGTATTTTCATTGATTACTCGAAAACGCCTAAACCGAAAATTTCTTTTTTTGTTTGAAAGGGTATACTTTCCAGGTCCCATTTAAATTTTATCGAAATCGGTCGAGCTGAACAATCAAAAAAAATCGAAAAATTTTATACATCGAAGATATTTTCGCTTACTGTCTCATTAGAGTGGGGCGTTTATTTGGCCTACCCATATTATATATAAACAAAGTACATTTACTTTCCACTAAAAATGTATTATAGGCACAAATTTAATTCAATGAAGTCGGTTTTATTTTTAGTTTTTAAAACGTAATTATATTATGTCGTCTATGTAGGTGTTTATTTAACTTTCTAATGTATGTTGTCTGGTAGAAATCGTAACCACGATAAGACCGCCGATTGCAGGACACTATTAATTTATGTTTATGCACTGAGGCTTAAATTTCTTATTTCCTTTTGTAGTGTTCTCAATAAAGTTTTTTTTTATTATTATTATTATGTTATCAAATACACGTCAATCCCTTTCTACTCTATTTTGAATCACAAGTCTCAAAAGATTCAAAACCCGTATATAATGATGACTGAATTATGGCTGAAATAAACAATAGGATTCTATTAGTCTTGAAAAATTCGTGTTTTTATTTTATTTATTTTCTATGTAGGTATACCTAAGTGCATTGCACACAGAAAGTCAACAACCACTGAAAAAAAACATGTGTGCAATTCACACGTGGTAGAAGCTTAACCTTAACCTTAAAAAAAACCACGAATATAAGAAACACTGTATAATGCTTACTATCTCATTTTCTCCCACGTTAAATCTTATGAATTTATGTGTCTATCTCTTTTTGCTGTCGCTTTTTCGTTTTATCGACTTTCAAATCACAACGATGCTAAAGAAGTTTTCACTTCAATTAAGTAAAATTTAATTTGGTCGTCATTCATCCCTCAGATAGTTCTTTAACCCAAGCCCAAACTATGCTTCTTGGTTTAAGCCTTTGTCTATAGACGGGGCTTGAATTTTTTATTTTCATTCGATACGGCGCATCCTGTGCCAAGTGGTTCATTCAAATCCCTGTGAATAGAATATCTTGAATGCCTTGCCTTTTTGACTACTGTCGTATTTGGAGGTGTGCAGTTGTGTTCATAAAGGCCCATTTTCATCCAGTCGTGAGACCGTCAGTGAATGAGACATCGCATATTTTTTGTGCTTGACGATTTCAAATTACAATCCCACTTCAAAAGGCCGTTTATTGTACCGCGTTGTCGATGAAGATCTACTGTTTCGGTTTGAAAGTCTCTTTGATATCGTTAGTCGTTATTTTTCACAATGCGAATGTTTAGATATCTGAATGTTTGTAAGGTTGGTGGCACTCATTGGTGTATAATTGTATACTGATATTGTATGTAATATTGAGACATAATCTTTGTCCCTAAAAACGACTATATACGTATGAAAAATGGTACGCGATATATTTACCCTTGAATAGATATGCGTTCACTGTTTTACGGGCAGCTGCCGGCGCCGCTTTGATAACTTTACCATGGTACTGTTCGTACGTATCTTCTTCTTATCTTGTCACTAATTTCGAACCAGTGTGGTGAATGGATTAAAGTGCGCCTCATAGGTTTCTTTTTAGGTTCAACAGCTTGCCAGTTTTCTCACGATACTTTGCTTCATCGTTGAAAGTCCCTACTGGTATAACGTACTTAATTTTTTCGAAAAAAAATATATAGGTGCATGACTGGATTGTACCATGTACTTACCATAGATGGTACTGTTGGGATTTTTTTTGCCGTAGTCATCGAGATAAATAAAAAATAAATGGCGGAAGTATATTGATCTAATCATACTACCATTACGTCAATAGTATAATTTTAATTCGTGGTACCTACATTCAAGAAATTATAATCAAACTAGCTGTCCCGCTCGCGACAACGTCCACGCATTTTAAAAAGAAATAACAATTAAAATCTAAACCATTCACTTGAAAAAAATCATCAAAATCGGTCCAGCCTATTAGGAGGAGTTTAATTATAAACACACGCACAGAAGATTTATATATATAAAGGCAAAATTCCCATATTTATGTTAGTAATATGTTAGTTCTAACCAGTTGGCAAATGTTAGAGTATAGGAAACCACTACTGCAAAAGATAGTACCATCGATGGTACAACGGCAAAAAATAATCACAACAGTACCATCAATGATACATTCTATGGCACCATGGTGAACGACTGATATAACTATGTCTTTTTTCTATACCTCAGTACGTACCTTGCGAATTTTATTATGAGAAACTGTTATATTATTGAGGTACTTTTACATCAATTAAAATACTTCGAGTGATCTGAATACTTGAATAGAGCATGCCAAATCAATCGGCAATTACTGCACAAAACCGTTTATTATATTGCTCTTTTGACGAAGGGCACCGCATCGTAAATTACCCTGAGGGAACACCCTTCGGAAGGCGGGGTCCTGTGGCTCCCTGCCCTAGTAGTTAGTAACGTCACCAGCTCTCTGCCGGCATAATGATTTATAACAGTGTGTCACTGTGTGCCTTTTTTTTTTAACGCTTTTACGAGTATATAGCTATTACTAGTTGTTTCCCGCGACGTTGTCTGCGTAGGTAAGTAGAGAGGATACTGATTATTATTATGATATTGCTCCAACCATTTATTCTAAAAACCCACTCCGATACAGTACCTAACAATTATTCCCTTGTTTTTAATTTTAAAAGAAGCGAACAGATTTAACAGTACTATACATAGCGAGCGAAGCGATCTAAATCTTATCCACACCGATCTAAAAGTGACTGGTAGATTTTTTTAAATAGTGAGCGAACTGATATTTATATAACGTTTTTATAAGAGAAAGCTAAGCAAGCCGCGTATTGTTTTCATAGCGAACGAAGTCATAAGACTATCACATCATATTTCACACTAACACAACATACCAAAAATTACATAAAAAAATTACCAATAACTTTCGTTTTTCTTTTCAAATTTTTTATATACATAATTATATAGTGGCGTACAATCCACACAACATCATCTAGCCTCACACTAGGCATAGCTTGTACTGATAAACTAGTTATATATTTTTAAATATATACTTATGAAATGTAACACGTAATCTGTTGGCTACTTTTATGTACGAATGTCAGTAAATATTTTATTGAAGTATTTTTCGGTCCTGTTTGTAGTTTTCGAACACAATCTAATACCTACATAAATGAGCAATTCTTGTATATATGTATATATATAATCTGAATCTCGGAAACGGCTCCAACGATTTTCATAAAATTTAGCGTGCAGGTAGTTTCGGGACAATAAATGCAGGTGGTTTCGGTGTTTTAATCAGAGCAAAGCTCAGTCATCCAGGTACTCTTAAATTATGTAAATAAAATTAAAAAATATTCGTGGACGCACACAACACCATCTTGCTACAAACTAAGCATAGTTTGTATTATGGTGACCAAATGGCTGATAGAATGCGTAGATAATTATAAGTTACATCTATCCTCTATTATTAAGACTTTACTTCTCTACTACTACTACTACTCTACTATTAATTATAAAAATGTATATAAGTACTATATCAGTCATGTGGTACCCATAACACAAGCTCTGCTTACTTTGGAGCCAGATGATGCTGTGTGAAATGTCCAGGATTATTTATATATTTATTTAATTTAGCATGATATGAAAAATTGGTGCAAGTGCGTTGCGACTTGACACCTGTACCCATAAAATCGATTCACCATGCCTACGCAGCATCATAATATGAATTTTGGCGATTGTAATTATAATAGTTCAAGTAGATACAAGAGTAGATACAACATCCGAACTACATAATATTTTACACGGCTAGCGACTGCATCGTGTCTGTATTACAACTGTTCAAAGTCTAAATCAAATAAAAAATCACATTATAATAATAACGGGGTTTTGTTTTTAAACAAGAAATAAAAATATGGAAGTGGACGTTTTTTATATTAGCATAAAACCGGAGCTTTCGTTATCTAAAAAGTAGATGACGTGTTACTTAGTGTTCTGGGTTATCTAGTCTCCCTCAAGCTTGATTTTAGATTTTTGGTGTAAAAAGCTGTTATCAAAACTTCTTCTAGGAATAAAGGTTCCGTGCAAGACTGATCGCCATTCCACTCCCTGATTTCGACACTCGAATCGAAGGCGCGAGTTGCTTAGACCTCAATGCTGCTGAAGCCTCTTCCAGTCATTTGGCCGCTGTGGTGCGTGGACTGGGCGTGCCAATACCGCCGTCATTGTTCTCGCTGCCGTTCTTGTTGCCTGTCATCGGTGTGTTGTCTGTTTGCTTTTTGTTTCTCTTTTTTTTGGACCTACTTGAGCTCAGCACATCAAATAAATATCTGGAGATCCACATTTTAATTAGGAACTAACTGTTATGCGTGATTTTGTGTGCGCAAGTAATGAGGGTATCATCTTTACTTATCTATGCAGACAAAGTGATGAGTTATTATTATGTTTTTATTAAATCTACTCAATAAGCCCTACTCAATAATTAATTCCCTACCTAAAGTTGTAAATAGAAGAAAACCAACAAACAGACCTACTGAGTACCACTAAACAGCTAAACACCCTAAAACATGCCTAAATAGATGATGCACTGTACTAAGCGACATCTTATATGAATTCCTGCTCTGTAACGATCGTTTTGCCATTTTAATTTTCTTATCGTATCATTAGTTATTCAGAACCAGTGCTGGTTTCCTCACAAATGTTTTTATTCACCGCTTAATAGTACTGGTATAGCGCTCATAATACTTTGCCACTCCGTGTGTTGTATATGTTGTAATACAGCCAGCGATTGCATCGTGTTTGTATTACAATATCTAAAAACCCCTAAAATAAAAATAAAAACGTGTGCGTCTCGGCACGCCCGACAGAAGTGATAACTAACTAGCGCTGTGGGTTAGAGTGAGAGAGAGGAGGATCCTGCCTAACGCTGCCGTATGCGTGAGAGAATGGAAAGCCAGACAGACTGGCGCCGTAACGTGTTACATAACGAAGCAGTTTACCCTCCCATAAGAAGTTATCACTTCTACAAAAACGCAAATTATACAAATATTCATTTATTTTAACAAAAATAAGTATCAGTCGATGATTATATTACCCGGACACTCTTGGCAATGGCAGAAAGTGCTTATTAGACAGCTTGATTGGCGGCTCTTTCTGTGTATAAGGTCCTGCTCCTGCTAAAAAACAACTTAGCGAGAGCTTTCGACTTTAATATTGCTAAATCATAGCGTTTTTGTAGATACTTAGTTTCTTACAAAACTGGAGCTTTCAATGTAAAATTCCATTTAGATAGGTTCAGCCATTAAGGCGTTATTGAGTGTCAAGCGAACATCCAAAGATCCATAAAACTTCAAAACTTTCGCATCATTAGGTACATATTATAAAACAAATTCGCCTCCCGCTGTCTGTCTGTCCCTATGTATGCTTAGATCTTTAAAACTATGCAACGGATTTTGATGCGGTTTTTTTAATAGATAGAGTAATTCAAGCGGAAGGTTTATAATTACAAAATATGCATAATATAGTAGAGAAACACTGATCATTTTAGAGGTTTCTAATGTGGTGTCGTAAATAAACACATTTTTTTGCACTTTCATTGCAAACGCTGGTTAACCCTACGCGATAGATCAAAATAATGTACTACAGTATTGTACACCTTAAAAAGGTCTACACAAAAGTCCGCAATGGTATATGTCTATCTCTTAGTCTATGTTATTCTCTTAGATAACGTTGTATATAAAGATATTCTGTAGTATATTTAGTATCAGCATTCCAACCGTGCGAAGCCGGGGCGGGTCGCTAGTTTATAATATCAGTAAGATCAAAATGCATTCTCATTTTGATCGACGTCGAGGTGATATAAGCGAGTTATTCGGTTATTCGGCCTCCTTAGAGGTATCATACGAATTAGTTTAGGCCGTCTTGCGAAGCAAATACATTAAATATTATTTTATTGTTCTCGAGTTATTTTCGGTTTTAATAGTAATTTTGGTGTATGTATTTAAATAGAGCTAGATTTAATAGCTGGGATAACTGGCAAGAATTGGAATAAAAGCTTTCTGTTTCTTTGTGATTCGAGCAAAAACGACAAGATACGACTTTGTGGCATCATATTATAAACACTTGACCCTGGCCAAAATTGACATTATTTTGACACATGCTATTAACGAAGAAGAAGGATTCTTCGTTTGTCATTTCATGAAGTAACATAGCTCTGCTAATTTTATATTTCTTACTCGTTTTAATTAATTTATTTTAATGAATAAATTGTGACTACATGGGACAAGTATGAACAATTGAATTAACTGTGTATTATGGTGCAATGTAATTTGAACGACGAGAAATCCCAATAAAATTTAAGACGGCCATTCCGCGTGACGTCTAGAATTGACAATTAAATTTAACAAACAAATTGACTATAAACAATATAAACACTTGACACTGGCAACATTGACATTATGTCACATGCCATAAACAAAGAAGAAGAAGACGAAACGTAGAAGAAGGTATCTTACGGTCCAAAAGTTATTGCAGATCTATTTAAATAAATCGTATATCTGTCTAGAAAATGTCAGCTAGAACCGTTCAGTCGTTTGGGCGCGATTGAGTACCTACCTAATAATCACACATTCAAACAGCCAAACATCTACACAAATATTCGCATTTATAACATTAGTATTATTATAAAAAAATCGGATTATAGTAAAAATAGCATATCCTTATGCTACTTTTACTATCATACGTACCTATTACTTGTTTATATACTTTTAGGTTATATATATTTTTGCACAAAATTAACATTTCCTTTTTTCTTTCATCTGTGATTTACTTTGTAATAAAATAACATTACATATTTTTTAAATAAAAATATTGGTTGTCTGTAAAGTCGGTTTACGGACGATAGTTTAACGTGACAAAACAGATAGATGCTATCTGTTTTGTTATTCGCTCTCGCTCCGATCGTAACGTTACAATGAGCGTAACGAGACAGTGAGTCATCCTTTTTCGTGCGTGCAGCCGGCGTTCATCGATTTATTAGACGTTGTCACGTCAACTTTCATACTTTCCATACTACTAATATTAGAAATTCGAATGTGTCTTTTGATGGAATTTGGTAAGAAGATAATAGCGAATAGATGTGTAATGTGTACTGTACCTATCTGACAAGCGAAGCGAGCTCTGACCATCTACAAAGAGTTACCAAAAACTACTTACTTATGTAATCATCGTAAGTCGACGACAGAAATGAATTTAAGAGTGTTGAGTGTTGTTGTCAGTTGAGGACCTTCTGACGAGCGAAGCGAGCTCCATCTACAAAGAGTTACCAAAAACTACTTACTTATCTAATCAACGTAGGTCGACGACAGAAATGAAGTTGAGAGTGTTGAGTGTTGTTGTCAGTTGAGGATCTTCTGACGAGCGAAGCGAGCTCTGACTATTTACAAAGAGTTACCAATAACTACTTATTTACTTAATCGACCTAGGGCGACGACAGAAGGAAGTAGAGATTGTTGAGTGTTGTTGTCAGTTGAGGATGTTCTGACGAGCGAAGCGACCATATACAAAGAGTTACATAAGCAGAGCAAGCCGAGAAGTTGGACTAATGATGAATCAGTTAAAGACACAAATAATTACCAATAGCACTCAACAGAAGATCAAGGTATCTACCTTTGGGCAAGAATTAAACAACGTCGATTTATTTATTTAAACAAAACTCACAGCTCATTTAAAATCTATGCTTAAACTTATAAATAATTCTTACAGTGAATAAAGTATTTTAATTTTTTAGTTGTAACATAATATAAAGCGACCGTTTTACTAAGTATGAGTACATGTACTTTAATCTAACTTAATAAATACAAATACAATCACACTAAAATTAGAAATGCGAAAGTCTTGTATGTATGCGTCAATGAGTATATCTATCTGGGCCAGATAGTCTCCTTACAAAACAGGCAAGACTTCGAGAAAGAATTCGAACGAGACGTGTCGAAAACGCCTGGAGGAACTACTGGTAAGTACTTACATGAAATCGCTAATGAAGAGAAACCTTCCTCTGTCTCTAAAGCGAAAACTCATTGATATGTGTTTATTGCCCGTTCTTACCTATGATGCACTAACATGGTCTTTAACCGAATCTCAGAAGTCCAAACTCAAGATCTGCCAACGAGCTATGGAGCGTAGTGTGCTAGGGGTGAAGAGGACAGACAGAGTCCGCAATACAACAAGAGACAAGACCGCCAAATTAAAATGGAGTTGGGCGGGGCACGTCAGACAAGCGAGTTTTATACATAAGAAGCGAAGCAAGTATCTCAGATGCAATTTGTTTCGCTCGCCAGTTTCTTGTAGGTAGGTAAGTATTGGTAGTTAATTATAACGTTAATTATAGTTAATGTTAGAAATAGCGGCTCACTTCGCTCGCTATTTAGTTTTCGATAGGTAAGTATTGGTAGTTTTTGGTAACTCTTTGCAGATACTCAAAGCTCGCTTCGCACGCCAGATAGGTAGGTACAGTATTGTAGGTACATGGTACACATCTGTTAGCTTTTTATATTGAAAACATTACTAAGTGCAATCAATTTTAAAGTATCCTAGTAGGTAGGACTTTAGCATAGAATAGTAAGATCGCAATAATAATCACGTCTGCGTGTCTGCGTAGATAAGTAATGAGACGGCATGCCCTCACTACCTACCTGCGCAAACAACTTCGCGGGTAACAACTAGTATTAAATAAGAATGAACTGACTCTGGTAAACCCAAAACATCTAAATATTTACATAATAGCAATAACAATATAATGTTTATCTATGTTATCTGCCTAGTCTACTAAGGTTCCTACTACATAAGAGTTGCTAAACATAGTAAGAATATTAAAAGAGCTATGTTGTATCATAATAAAATTAGTAATTTTATCGCCAGGACGTATTCTGTACGGCGTACCTTGCGTAGTGTGCACGGATAACTCCTCCGGCAAACATTACGGAGTGTACGCGTGCGATGGCTGCGCCGGCTTCTTTAAGCGCTCAGTCAGGACAGACCGCGATTATATCTGCAAGGCTAGGGCACATGGAACCTGTGTAATCGACAAGATGCACAGAAACCAGTGCCGATACTGCCGCCTAGCCAAATGCTTCACGGCTGGTATGAATAGAGATGGTAAGAATTCACTGAGATTGTGAACGTTAATTTGTCCAATATCATTTAGAGGTACTTAATATTATTTTTGTTTCAGCCGTGCAACACGAGCGAGGCCCGAGAAATACAACCATTCAGCGACAAATGGCTCTATTACATAAAAATGTCATGCCGTCTACAGAGAGAGAAGTACCAATGAGTCCAACAAGGCATAGCAGAAGCCTTCTGCCACCCACAATACCTGTACCCCTATCGCTATACCCTGACCCATATGCATATTTAAGATTCTTCAACTCTCACTCTTCCAGCACTATCCAACCACCAATCGTTCCTCAGTTTATGAATAGCATTATTATTCACGGAAATGATCCCGTAAACCTATGCAAAGTGGCTGCTAGACTCTTGTTGCTAAACGTACAATGGACAAAAACCATCACTGAGTTTGAATCCTTATCTCTCTCTGATAGACTGGTTTTGTTTGAAGAAACATGGACAGAGCTTTTTGTCCTTGGTGTTGCGCAGCACTTGTGCACGATAGATTTCAACGTTATATATGATCGGGGTTTGTCTAAACTTGACCGCTATTGCGTTGAAAATTTCAGATCTGTACTGGTCGAAATTGATAATATAAGACCTAATCCTCTAGAATATATGTATCTTCGTTCATTGGTTTTGTTTAAAACCAATTTTAACCGCTTCAATGTTGACGGAAGAATTATAATGCAACCATCGAGCAAGCGACTGCAAGATTTACCTGCGGTTGCTGAAATGCAAAATCGAATGCAGGCTGAATTCAATATTGTAAGTATTTACAAATACAATAATAATAATACCGGAAATTTCACACAACATCATCTGGCCCCAAAGTAAGCAGAGCTTGTGTTATGGGTACCACATGACTGATATACTACTTATATACTTTTTTTTTTTAAATACATACATATTATACATAGAAACACCCAGACCCGAGACAAATACTTGCAGATCATACAAACATTTGTCCCGCGGCGGGAATCGAACCCGCAACCTTTTGCGTCTCAGCCGGACCTAAGCCCGGAGTTATCCGTGCACATCCTAACAATACATTTATTCTATCGGTGCACTGAGAATCTATCAACGATTTACTTAAATAATTAGCTATCGCACAGTGTATCTAAAATTAATGTATGGTTAATGTCCCGCTCGGTGACATTTACGTCATTGATATAACATGCTAAATGCGATGGTTCACAAGGCTGCTCATAGTGAATGCTTTCGTGCATTCAAGCTAAATTTCATATACTTACTGGCCGAGTTGGGGTGACAATCGAATGATTTTCACAAAGTTAGTATTATATTTTTCACGCGGATACCTTATAGTTTAGACATGTCTGTCGGTCCCTTGCCTAGAATTATCATGTTTTTTGAAGTGATAACTTCTTATGGGAGGGTAAACCTCTTCGTTACGTAACGCGTTACGGCGCCAGTCTGTCTGGCTTCCCTTTTCTCGCACGCATATGGCAGCGGCAGGCTCCTCCTCTTTCACTCTAACACACAGAGTTAGATTAGTTTAAGTTATCACTTCTGTCGGGCGTCCCGAGACGCACACGTTTTCTTTTATCGGAAGCTGCACTGTATCTCATGTAAGTTGTAACTCTTACTTATTTTCCAACAGTACACGGCTTCTTTATACTCGGCTGAGAGTAACCGCGCTACCAAGCTTCATCAGATCCTGTCCATGGTGAAGACAGTTTCTAGCCAAACCATCGTAGAACTGTTCTTCCAAAATATGATTGGCGACACCAACATCGAACGTGTCATCACGGATTACTACCAAGAGAGTCATGTACTCGGGATGCCGAGTAACATGATGTGACGTTTCCTACATCTGAACTACTCGTATTTGTACTACTTGTTTTTTATAGTTACTGACTGGTCCTATTAGATTTGAATTTGAACCTACTCGAGGTTCAAAAGGACCTAAAAGAGACCTAAAGACATAAAAGTGTTTTTATCATGGTGATATATGTTAAATTTGTAGTTTATTTCTAATCAGTTTTGTGCTTTCCTAGAATATGGACAATGAATAGAAGCAGAGCTGTTTCATACAAAAAAAATATGGATTAGGTATACTGATTTGTAAAACATTCACTGTACCTACTTTATTAACTACCCTACTCATATCTGTAAATAAATGTATAATAGATAATTGAGTCAGGCGTGACTTTGCGGAAATCCATTACAAAACATTAAATAGATGGCCAAATATTTAGTACTATTTCGCTAATCTATTCCCAAAGAGTTAGACACGATGCAGACGCATGCGGGAGGTGCCGCATGCGTCTGCAATTTAAATGCTTTTCAATCCCGCCCGCCCGCAATTTAAATGCTTTTCAATTGCGGGCGAAAAGCCTAAATATTTACTAAATATTATTATAAATACTAAATATTTGGCCATCTATTTAATGTTTTTTAAATGTATAATGTATGTGTATGTGTAGGTATAATATATAATTAATGGTACGTCAAAGGAAAGCTAATAGCTAAGCTGTTGTGATTGACAGTTATTCACATTATTCAGTTATTGTTGTATTCACAGACTCGAGTCACGGACTCGATTTTGCCAATGACTTATTGCCATTTTTTCACTGACAATTACTACATAGCTAATAATATGTAACCAATTTGACAAATAACTAACCATTTTAAATAATACTTAATATATGTTAGTAACATACGAAGTATCTACATAAGCTTACTTAAATATACGAATAATAATAATGGATTGGATTAATAAGAACCTTAATCTACGATTTCTGGAAATAATTATATTCTATTTATACCATAAAATCGATCAAAAGGTTTTTAGGTATTTTAGGTAGTACCAATTATAACGTAATAGTTGAGTATTCTCAATTTTTGGTGAATCAATCGTAATTTATTTAGATGAAATTCCGAATGTTCAACAATAGTGGACATTGCATCAGTTAGTTTAATCATAAAAGTATAAAGCAGATCAGTAAAAGCTTTTCAGTTGAAAAAGTATTTATAAACCTACGCTAAGCAGGAGCTGATTAAAATTAACCCAAACACGGGACTTTCACATCCTCCTATTCACCAAAAAAATAAACAACTCTTGACTCCGTCATCAGATCGGCCCGCTATCACCTTTATTCCTGACAGGTTTCAGCTTACTAGTGGTCGCCAAAAGCTGGTCTAAATTCGACCATAATTAATTAATAATTAATGTATTTTTTATGCATAATTTGAAAAAAATATTAGCATTCTGCACTCCTTCACTATATAAACTACTAGAAGTCCGCGCGCAGCTTCGCCTGCGTTGAATATTTTTCCCGGGACAAACCAATTTTCCCGGGATAAAAAGTAGCTAATGTCACCCGGGGATAGTGTAGCTTTGTAACGGTAAAATAATTTTTGAAATCGGTTTAGTTGTTTTTAAGTTTATTTGTTACATACAAAAATACAAATCTTTAATCTTCATAATTTTAGTGTAGATGACTGTGCGAAATTTCATACTCCTCCATCAGCGCAATTTTCGTAAAAAGGGTTACAAAGATTTTGCTTCACGTATTAATATATAGATTATACCTATTTATTACGGAGTTCCGTTGTATAGTACCCTGGCACCACCAGATCACCTCGCTTTCATGATAATTACACATCCAACTTCTTTATGTACTAATGTTTTGACGAAGAAAATAATAATAAAACTGTTCAAAATAAATACTTCAAATTTAATCAAATTAACAAATGGGAGCTTAATTAAATATGTTTTTTGACATACTTACCACTACACATAGGTATCGATAAATACTCGTTTTGTGATGGTGAATGTGGTTGACATAGGTTCTGCTTTCTCAACTAGCTGTTTGTAATGTTAGGATGTATTTTTTATTCTGTAGTGTAAATATCAATAAATAGCTTCTTATCAAAATTAGGAAATTGCTTTAATTAAGCTTGTTTAAATCTAGTCATAATATAACTATAGTAGTAGGTATGTACTTTTATTATATAATAATTGATTTCATTAGGTACTAAGTATAATATACACATAATACAATGATGGCAATTCGGTTGGTTCATTTCTAAAATAAGGAATTGTCTAAAATATATTTTATATAGTCATAGCATTTGTAAAACCTATTCGGTTGGTACCATCTAACGAAATTAGGAACGCTTAATTAATTTAGATAAAATTAAATTAGGATAAGTTGGTAGCAGCAGAAAACCAAAGTTTCATTTGACAGTTCTAAACCAAATTTTAGTTAAAATTAGTTAGGTTGGTGCCAACAGAATTGAGGCCAATATCCTTAAGTGAATGTCATATATTTTTGTTTAAGATATTGACGTGAATATTCATATACGTACACATAAAATATATGCACACAGTTATTAGAACTCATTTTTAAAACTATCGTGAGTTGTACTTTAATAAACACTGCTTTTACTCACGTATTATTTTGTGGATTGAGGTACTCTATTATGGTGGCCAGATGACTGATAGATGAATCGAAACAATCTCGGTGCCTCCATCGACATAATAATAAGTGAATAAAACCCATGTTTATCAAAATGTATATAAGAACTCAATCCATTTTAGATCGAATAGACATTACTTATAAAAATATACCTAGGTATATCCTACATACTAGTATACTAAATAGGGTAAAAGCCGGATAGTTTCCCCACATTTCGAAAACGCTTAATTTTGTTAATATATGAATTTGCTGAAAATTATTCAGTATGTATCTTAAAACATAGGTCTTTTATCTTCTATAATAGACTATTTTTAACCGACTTCATCAAAAAGGAGGAGGTTCTCAATTCGTCAGAATATTTTTTTTTGTGTACATAAGTAACAATGGTATTGAATAAATACTCTATTATTTGACGTTTCAGAAAAGGGATAGTTGCCTACTATGGCGGATAGTAGCCTAGCGTGGAAAACGCTTCAGGGGATACTTGCCTCGAGCGGGGATACTAAACTCGGTATGATTCTTATTTTGAATAGAAAGACATTTTTATCAATTAAAGTAATCTTTATTATTTATTTCACAGTCTTTATAATTTACTGAGATCTTTTATTAAGTACGATTTGAAATATTAATTACCATTAGGTACATATTAAATATTGTTTTCAGTTTTAATGATTTAAATTTAACAATAAAATATTTAAAAATATTTAGCAATAAAACTTAATAACAATGTAATTTAGACTCTAATGCATGCAACAAAACAAAAAGTTGACTGAAACCACGATCAGTAATAAAAATATTCAATAGAAATTACTTACCAATATAATTATAACGCCCGTCAAAGCTCCACCGCAGAAGATTTTTGCTCACACCGACAAAACACCTGTTCCTTTTCCAAAGGCTTAAGCAGCACTGAGGACTGCGGGGGTCACTATTTGTAGTAAAGCGGCAACACAAATTTATATTCCTACCATAGTGTATTAAAAACCGGGGCATGTATCCGTCCGAGGCAACTATCCAGCTTTTACCCTAACTTACTTTCCTAGCCGACTAGGTGACTCAACTTTTACTATACATAATTGTATATAGTCAATTAGGATTTCAAAAAAATGGGTATTCAGGATTCATGAACGTAAAAGTTGCACGTAGCATCTTTTTTAGTACCTATGTAATCTATACCGTGTAAATTTTTAATACGTGGTCTATTATGATCGATAAAGCATGCACCGCCACCTTACCACCTGTGAGTGTTGACCTATAAGGTTCTATGATATTTTCTTGTATTATGTAATTACTTATAATTAATTCGTCTATGTCCTGTGATATAAAACATACTGTAGATTAAGAGAATCATATTATTACTAAGTACTTGTTTTTGGATTACGTATAAGTTTAAGTTATACATTTCGTAGATACCTAGTTAGTAAAGGCATTTAGTTGCAGCTTATCACAATTACACAATTAATTTGAAAAAAGATTTATGTCAATCTAAAAAAAAATCGAAGAAATTGTTATTAATGGAAGACAACCTATTCATTTTTAAAAGGGTTCCTTAGTGCGATAACAAACGCTTACAAAATCGGTCTGAGCCAAACAATTCGGTACATTGTATTTACTTACTTACGCTTTATCAAAATGTACGTACACAGCAATTAATGTACGTACACAGCAATTAATTAATAAAACCTCCATCTTAAGTATTATTAGTCATCTATAGAAACAAGATAAGTAAATAAAAAAAAACACTCTGTGGGCTTGAGGGGAATTAATAGCATATTTAAGGGAAGCGACACTTACATGAACATTAATGGAAAATTTCATTAAATATTTTCAATTTTGATAAAAACGGGTTTACTCGAGTATTATTTTGTGAAACGTGAAAGTGAAAAAATATTTTCAATTTCAACTTTTTTTTAAATTAACTTATATGCTATTTGGAAAAGCCTCTTCCTCTGATATACTTTTTTTTAGGAATAATTCCCATAGCTTGTCAGTCCAATCTGACCTGTATTGCACGCACACTTTTAACTTATTCATTCCGTTCGTTAAGACACTCATGCTAAACGCACTTCATATTCGTCGTAAGTATTCCATACTAATTATGTTCAATACAAACATAAATGAGCTTAGTTATTTTTACCCACATTTATTACGTAATTTTATTCTTTCATTGTCTGTTTTTAAGCATTACTGTTTTGCGGAAGAGACTAGCTGCTCACGACTAAGGTATCCCAGTGTGAGAGCGCACCACAAACCGTAACATTTCAAACTGCTAATAATTAACTACCTACTTACTTAACACCAAACAAGACCCTACCTAGTTAATTCATGTTAGTTGGTTCTAGTTTCTGTTATTTCTTAGTGTATTAATAAAGCTATTATTATTATTCTTAAAATCACCCACAATCTAAAAATAAAGCATCAACAGTAGGTAGGTAGGTACCTACATTAAATTAGTTTCAAAAACTCTAGCTATATATCTTAAATGGAATGGAATGGAATAAATGGAACCCTGTTTTCTGGCGGACTTATGCCCGAATATTGAAACACCACTTAAATTTAAGTCTTATTAACTAACTATTAGATGACGTCTCCATCATTTTCCTTAAACAATCTTGAAAGATAACGGGAGTCTCAAGCGCGTGGCGTTTCTGTTTACGGGCATTAGTCGGTTATCGTAGGTAATTTAATTTTTAATACATCATTGTTTGTATATAGTCTTACACTAAGTATTTAAAAGCTTTGTAGTGGGATCTACTGTCACTGGTACATATTTTCATAGTTGATTCTAAAACTACACATAAAACGAGTTAACGCGCGTCGACGCGGTTCTGCGTCAGTGTATGGGTAACACTTATTTTATTGCAAATTGCATTTTATTGTAAATACTTGTTACATCAGTAAAAAAATACATAGTATGTAGTTTTTCAAGTAAATTATCGTAATACCTAATCAAGTAGGTACTTATATAAGTGCAGTAATATACAATAGAAAATAGGATTTTAACACCACATCATGTGGTGGCTTTAATAACTTGATGTCGTCGATTTTCTCAACTTATTTTAATAAGTATTCAGAAATATTTACCAAGCTTTTTTAGAACTACTTACGTATCCAAAATTTTCCTTGGTTCTTGTGAACTCGTTTTCTTTTTATGTTTGCTAAAATTAAAAATGTTTATTTGCTAATAGGCATTTACGAAGAATAAAGTTTATGGTATAATTATTTTGTTTTTTTTAACCCAATTAGCTATTCTCGAAAACATGTAAACAATACCACAGATGCCAGTAGGCCCCTTGAATTACTGATTAGTGTTTTTTTATTAAATGGCCATCTTAGGCGTTCTTATTCATAGAAACTGAAACTCTTCGATGATTTTGATGTTTTGTATACCTAGTGTAGAATAGTTATTAGTATAGTCCATAGCGGCCTCGCATTTCGCAGTTATTTTTAATCTATTTGTAAAAGCCGAAATTCCGATGTAAGTTTTTAATAAAATACTCGATGGTACTTTTTCACCTTATCATATGATGACACTGCGGAACTACTAAGAGTTTCAGAACGAACTTTTTCACACACTTCACACACACACACGTACACACACACTAACCCATAAATACACTGACTCATACTGTTTGTGCACGACCAAACCCTAGAGACTGAATGGTTTAAATAATATTGATGTTTAAGTTTAGACCTGTGTAAATCACTTGATTAAGTTATAAAAAGGTAGGAAAAATAGCTACTACTAAGTAGGAAAGCTTCCTAATAAGCTCCACATTATACAGTAGGTAGGTCAAGTTATAAAATATAAACTGTCTGTCGTTTTAATACCCGCAAACAATAAAGTAAAAATAGTAAACGAGTTAGGTAGCACCTAGGTAGACATAACATGAGTAGGTACAACATGTAGGTAAGTACCTGTCTCCGAGCCTCTGGCACATGTAAGATGACCTTGAGCCGTGCGCAAGGACACGGCTCTAGGTAACCATTGGCCGGAGTAATATCTGTATTTTAGTTACCTAAATTTGGTCCTACCTACCTACCTACCTACCTGCCGGCCTACGGTAGGTAGGCCGGCAGGTAGGTAGGTAGGTAGGTGCCTACCTACTTCAGCGGAATCAAGCCATACAGTCCACTACTTACCACCCTTCAAGCTTCGCCTTTGGTTAGCGATCAACCACCACAACCCGAACATTTGGTCCTTCGCAAGCCGGATCCCTGACCAGCTGAGACGAAGATTGAAAACCCGCAATAAGCAGCAAGGATGCCGGTCACCAGGAGCAAGCAGGGCAGGGACGACGCCATCAACATCGGGCGCTGAATTATCCGGTACCAGCGCTACGGATACAGTCACGGAGGGAACCGGGACCACCGCCACCACAACGGAAACCACCGCCACTACTGGAACTGAGGTCGCGAACGACGGCCAGGCTTTGCCCACCCAGGCGCGTTCCAGGAAGTCTGAGAGGAGGACAGTGCTGGCGGCACAAGAAAAATTAGCGGAGCTACGCGCTGCTGAAGCGCTAGCGGCTGCCGCTGAAGCTGCTACGAAGCTCGCAGAGGCGAGCCTAAGAAGAACAGAAGAGGAATCCGAGGAAGATGACACGGAGCAAGACGAGCTTGCTTCCGTACGGATCACAAAGTGGCTGCAGCAACGGCCGGACATGGAGCCGTTGCACCCTGTTACCAGCAAGGGTACCCTTCAAGAGGCGCCTCCCACGGAGGACCGCGAAGCGCGGAAGGACCGGGTCGAAGCGAGATCCGGTCGGGCGACCGAACCGCCCGCCGCGCAGAGGTACCTACGTCGTCGACTTGCAGGCGTTGACGACGGCGAAGTACCTACAGGACCTACCAGTGTTTAGTGGACAGGTTAGTGGTTGGTTGGCTTACAGGGCAGCCTATAGAGACAGTGAATTGTCATTTTCTAAAGTGGAATACGTGGCACGCATACGGAGAAGTTTAAAAGGCGCTGCGCACGAGGCAGTCAGCAGCCTCCTAGTCAGCGCACCCGAACCAGCGGCAGTGATGGAAGCCCTAGAGAGACGGTTCGGGCGGCCAGAGGCACTAATACTAGTCGAGATAGAAAGGCTGCGTCACCTCAATAAGGTTAGTGACAACGCACGCGACCTATGTATATTCGCCGGGAAGGTGGCCAACGCTGTGGCCACCGAGGAAACACTAGGGCGTGAGGCCTACTTACACAGCCCAGAAATGGTTAGAAAAACTCACACCGATTTTGCGCAGCAAATGGTACGATTACGCTGCTATAAAAAAGGAAGATACGCCCGAACTCAAAAGGATAGCTATCTTTTTAAACGAAGAGGCTGACAAGTGCGGAGCATACGCCATGCCCGAGGTGACATCCGAAGAGGGTCCTGGAAGTCATCGGGGCAACCAGAGAGGGGGAGTCGAGAGAGCCTACGCCGCATCCGACTCCACAAGTAATGATAGATGTCCGCTATGCAAAAAGGTACACAAGTTTATTGATTGTTCTGAATTTATGAAAGCCGACGTCTTCACCAGGTGGGACTTGGCACGAAAACATAGAGTCTGTTTTCTCTGCCTGCGTGAGTGGCACCGTCGTTTCAAATGCAAAGCAAAGCCCTGCGATAGAGAGGGCTGCGGCAAGAACCATAATCGATTACTTCATAGTGAAAGGCAGACCGAACCGGCGATACGTCAAGCGGAGGTCGCGGCGTGCGCCACGGAGCCAGAGTAGCAACCGAGGCGCAGAAGTCAACGCCACGCCTACCTCAAAGTAGCACCGATCGTACTCACTGGTCCAAACGCTGAGGTAAGTACGTACGCCCTTCTAGACGACGGCTGTACTTGCACCTTCGTTGAAGAATCGATCGCAGAACTATTGCTGCTGGCGGTGCTGACGGGCCGACAGACACGCTGTGGATCAGAGACGCGAACGGAGGCGAAACCAGACACGATAACAGTAAGACGGTCAATTTAAAAGTACAAGGAAGGAAAGGTTTGAGCGAGCACATCCTACGTGACGTCCAGACGGTCAAAAAGCTTGACTTTATCACGCAAGCCGTTCCGAGAGAAACACTCCAGGACTGCGATCACCTACATGCGATTGAAGATGACCTCGTGTACGACCACGCCTGCCCTAAAGTCATAGTAGGACAGAACAACTGGGACCTCATAGTGTCAAAAGAGGTAAGGAAAGGACGGGCAGATCAACCCGTCGCCTCACTCACGCAGCTAGGATGGGTGCTGCACGGCTGCCGTTACACCGAAAGCAGATCTGAAGGAGCTTTCTGTGGATACGTATCATCGACACGGCAAGCCGACGACATGAACGAGATGATGAAGAATTTTTTCAAGCTAGAGTCTCTAGGCATTCAGGAGAAAAAAACCGGTAAGCGACCCTGAGCAGAGAGCCTTACGTGTTCTAGAAGAGAAAAGCGTACGGCTACCGGATGGGCGGTTCCAAACCGGTCTCCTGTGGCGCGACGACAAAGTAGTTCTACACAATAACTATAACGACGTGCTGAAACGACTACACAACCTAGAACGGAGACTCGACCGAGACGACGCTTTGAAAGCTAAGTATGTCGAACGCATTGAAAACCTACTCGCGTCAAAATACGCGGAGCACGCGAAGGCACCACCCACGGAAGAGAAAACGTGGTACCTACCACATTTCGCCGTGGTAAACCCCAAGAAAACGAAAATAAGACTGGTTCATGACGCCGCGGCAAAGTCAGCTGGTAAAAGTCTGAACGACATGCTGTTGACCGGACCGGACCTCCTCCAGTCGCTACCAGGAGTGATCATGAGGTTCCTCCAGCATCCTTACGCAGTATCAGCAGATTTGAAAGAGATGTTCATGCAGATCAGAATAGAACCCGGCGATAGAGACGCCCTGAGGTTCCTCTGGAGAGGCGATCAAAGAGGAGAAGCAGCCCCGCAGAGTACAGAATGACATCGGTCATATTCGGAGCCGCTTCTTCTCCATGCACTGCTCTATTCATAAAAAACAGAAATGCACGAGACTACGCAGAGGAGTATCCTGACGCTGCAGCAGCTATCGAGAAGAACCATTACATGGACGATTATTTAAATAGTTTTTCATCCATAGAAGCAGCTAAAAGAATCAACAGAGAGGTGGACTTCGTGCACCGCCAGGCCTGCTTCGAGCTGCGGAGCTGGGCTTCGAACGACGAGAGGACTGTCAGCGCGCTCACCGCCCAAGCCGAGAAGCCTACAGTCGCCATCGGCGGGAGCGAGATGGAGAAAGCGCGCGGCCTCCTGTGGGACACAGAGAACGACAATTTGGAATTTCAAATACTGCAGGACACGTGGCGCCATGGAATCAACAAAGAACTCCGACAGCGCGCATGGATAGTCAAGATCCAGCCCACAGTAAAGTACGCGATCAAGAGCTGCCTAGCCTGTCGCCTAAAGAAAGCCAAGCCGGGGAACCCGGAAACCAGAGACTTACCGGAGGCGCGGCTAGCCCATCACACGCGTCCATTTACCTACGCTGGACTAGACTATTTCGGTCCGCTACAATTAACGGTCAGGCGACGTCATGAAAAGAGGTACGTAGCATTATTCACATGTATGATCACCAGAGCCGCCCACCGTGAAGTCGTCGGATCTCTCAGCGCTGACTCTGCGATCTCCGCACTACGTCGCTTCATCGCGCGGCGAGGCGACGATGCTTCAAAGCCGTGGACAAGGAGCTCCGCGCGGCCGCGTTGGAGGCCGTCCAAGAAGAGGCCAACAACCGACGAATCGCTTGGCGATTCATTCCACCGGCGGCGCCATTCATGGGGGGCGCTTGGGAGCGCTTGGTGCGCTCCGTAAAAGAGGCCCTACACGTGACTGTCAAGGAAAAGAGTCCTAAAGAAGAAACCCTAACTACACTGTTGGCTGAAGTGGAAGCCACAGTCAACTCACGACCGCTAACACACGTGGCCGTGACCCCGGATGAACCGGAGGCCCTCACGCCCAACCATCTCCTGCTGGGGCCTAACTGCCATGTCCCTAGCCCGGGGGCATTTACCGAAAAGGACGAGCATGCGCGCCAACATTGGCGGCGCACGCAACTCCTTGCCGACGAGTTCTGGCGCCGGTGGCTGTGCGAGTACTTTCCCTTACTCCAGCACCGGCGGGAGCCCCGCACTACAACCGAGTCGCCTAAGGTCGGCGACCTGGTTCTCATCTGCGACGAGAACCAACCCAGGAACACGTGGCCTAAGGGGAAAGTGGCTGCACTGCATCCCGGACGAGACGGCGAAGTACGAGTCGTCGACGTCGTCACTGGCACCGGACACACTCTCCGAAGGGCGACCAGGAAGATCGTCGTGCTACCAGTTAATCACGAAACGGCGACGGCGGGAGAATGTGCACGACCAAACCCTAGAGACTGAATGGTTTAAATAATATTGATGTTTAAGTTTAGACCTGTGTAAATAACTAGATTAAGTTATAAAAAGGTAGGAAAAATAGCTACTAAGTAGGAAAGCTTCCTAATAAGCTCCACATTATACAGTAGGTAGGTCAAGTAATAAAATATAAACTGTCTGTCGTTTTAATACCACCTAGGTAGACATAACATGAGTAGGTACAACATGTAGGTACCTGTCTCCGAGCCTCTGGCACGTGTAAGATGACCTTGAGCCGTGCGCAAGGACACGGCTCTAGGTAACCATTCTAATTGGTCCGCTCGAATAGACAGAGACATATCGGGCGGGTAACAGAGACAGAAAATAGCAAATATTGGTTCTTTTAAATTTAATTTAGAATTTAATAGAAATTTAATAAATATGTATGAGATAGGATATCTACAAAAAAACCCATTCAAAGCCAAAAAATTAAAAAAAACCGGCCAAGTGCGAGTCGGACTCGCGCTCCGAGGGTTCCGTACAAACCTAGGTATAGGTATATAAGTAAAATTTCACCCATCACGACAATCGAGTCATAGTTGGATGATGTAACAAAAAATTTACAGTTTTCGCAATTATTCCTTTATCTGTGCTATAAGACATTGATGCGTACCAAATTTCAAGATTCTGAGTTCACGGGAAGTACCCTGTAGGTTTTGATTCCCTTGCGAGTTGCGAGTTTCAATATATGCGACTTAAATTGCTGTTTCTCTTGATTGCGTTGACATAGAAGTTTTATTTTGTTACAGCTTAAAGGTATTATAGACCTGAGTATTTTACATGAATTTCAATTTAATAACTCTACGCGTTCATGAGAAAAGGGGTAATAAGTTTAAAATTATTAAAAATATATTTATCACATGATGTAACTAAAAATGTACGGTTATCGCAATTTATCCTTTATCTGTGCTATAAGACGTTGCTTCGTACCAAATTTAAAGATTCTGAGTTCACGGGAAGTACCCTGTAGGTTTTGATTCCCTTGCGAGTTGCGAGTTTGAATATATGCGACTTAAATTGCTGTTTCTCTTGATTGCGTTGACATAGAAGTTTTATTTTGTTACAGCTTAAAGGTACTATGTACCTGAGTATTTTATATAAATTTAAGTTTAATAACTCTACGCGTTCATGAGAAAAGGGGTAGTAAGTTTAAAATTATTAAAAATATTTTTATTACATGATGTAACTAAAATTGTGCGGTTATCGCAATTTATCCTTTATTTGTGCTTTAAGACGTTGCTTCGTACCAAATTTCAAGATTCTGAGTTCACGGGAAGTACCCTGTAGGTTTTGATTCCCTTGCGAGTGTAGAAAATTTGCCGCATAAACGGCTGTATCTTTTGATTGCGAAGGTTTAGAAGTTTGATTTTTTTACAGATATGAGGGACAGTAGACCTGAGTATTTGATATAAATTTCAGCTTGATAACTCCACGCGTTCCTGAGAAAAAGTGTCTTGACAGACAGACGGACGGACGGACGGACAACAAAGTGATCCTTTAAGGGTTCCGTTTTTTCCTTTCGAAGTATGGAACCCTAAAAACTACAAAAAACATCAATAATATTATTAAGTAATACGTATACCAGCATAAACTTTGTCATAAGAAATTAAAAATTTGGATAAACGTTATTACAACTGCACAAAATGCTACATAAACTACATAATGGGATACATCGGCCGCAAGATCTAAACGTTTTAATTTTGTATTTGATATCGATGTATCGGTTGTATCGGTGGTAGATAGGAGTATTCTGATATTGCCATATATAACATAAGGCGACTCCCTGATCAAATGATCTTGACGCGTATTCACGGGGCGCTCAAATCGCGATGTTTTTATCAGAAAACATTCAAATGAGTAATTCTTAAAAAAAATGGGTAATCTTTTAATTAGCTTACATTCCGTCAATGAAAACAGCAAGATAAAACGACGTCAACTTTAGAAGATGATGATATTTGAATATTTTAGATATTTCATAATGAAATTAAAAAACTAACAATTACTTTAAAATTAATTAAAATGAGGAAGTAGGAAGCAAAATATTGGAAATACATACTATATATCTTTTATAACTATTATACCTTCAATTAACGAGCAGATAGCTACTAAATAACTGTAAAAAATGTCTAATTTTCCAAAAAAAAAGGTCATTTTTGTAGTAGAAAGTATAGAGGTTTGAAAAGGTCTAAGTCAACATCTTCCTTAACCAGAGAGTTAAATAAAGAGCTTGTTCTAATCATATTATATTCTAATCGAGTTTGTGAGTAATTTGTTTGGTCTGTATTTTGTCCTAACTATAAGAGCAAATAGGACGTCTTGTTTTCGAATCGAAAGCTCGTAATCTCACGTTTATGACCATGTTTTACTGAATAAAACCATTTTAAACCATATTTTGACTAAAAAGACCTAAATGTATTTGTCAGATATTCGAAATTCAGTAAACTAAAACAATCACGAATCAGCATGAAAATTTGAGGCTAATATCTGTAATAGTACATTATGGTGCTAGTGTTTAATGTTGGTGATTACCGCTGAGGCACCACTGAGACCCGAGCCGTTAGGTGAGGGTCTTAAGAGAGCCGAGGACGGTAATCATCAATACACACGTGTATCATACGACGTTTTTCAACACACTTGTGAATAAAATAACAATAAAAACTCATTTTATTTAGTAGATAAAAAGTTTATTTAGAGAAACAATTAGTAAATGTGCAGTTAGGGGTTTTTTTTATTTTCCGCGCATAGGGTTTGCGCCTATTCCGCCACGTACAAATGGGGAATTTTAAATTTTCTTTCATTACAGAGAAAACAACATTTATATTTGAGGGAAAGTTTTATTTATTAAACACGTACGAGTTAAAATTATCTATTTAAATAATAGGAATAGGAACATTAATTTATTTGTTCTATTAAACACAATATTTTTTTGAATAAAAACTTTTTTAAGAACAAAGCACCTTGACCAATTAAATTTAAAAAAAAACAATAACTCACTAGTGAGTTATAGCAATGAAAAAGTCACAGTTTGATTATGGGTGTCATTCTGTGCCTAATTGCGGTGACCATAGAGCCACTTTATGAGCAAGTGTGTTGAAAAATTATGATTTTGTAACATAGCACTAACAACCTTCATTTTATATATTCATTCATTCATTCTAATATATGTTTACATGACAAAACGAGAACAAAAATATTATTTTAACTTTAATATTTCGATCTTACCCCGATGTTAAATTTGCTGATTTTATATTATTTTTCTCTACTTTAAAGTGGGTAGCTATATCAAGGTTAGGCAACGTTCGCAAATACCTTATTGTTTATTAATAAGAGGGTATTTATAAGTTTCTGCATATATGTCTGTCTGTGGACTGTGAACATCTGAAAAGAGAAACCGTTTTTTTTTTTTTCTATTATAATAATAATACCGGACATTTGACACAGCATCATCTGTCCCCAAAGTAAGCAGAGCTTGTATTATGGGTACCACATGACTGATATACTACTCATAAATATATTTTTTGTATATACATATTTATCTATCTAATACCTTTAAACGAGCAGTTCTTGTATATTATAATCTGAATCTCGGAAACGGCTCCAATGATTTTCATGATAAATTTCATGAAAATCAAATAAAAAAAATCTTAATACGGAAGCATCATAATACGGTTGCTCAATACTCGCCAGTCCCACATGTAAAAAAATATGTCTAAAGCAGAAATATTAATTTACAAAACGTGTACTTGACAGCGGTGTTTACACAATTTCCCCCTTGCTAGTATTTGCGAAATATCTGGGAGTGCATCTCTGTCTACGCTTTGAGCGTGTCTAAAGAACTTTAATCAGTCAACAAGCGGTTGCATGATTGCAAAAAAACTTGTAAAATAAACTAGCAGTTACACGATTATGGACTGCTGGATAAGTTCGTATAAAAAAGAAAAACACTTTACTTCTCCATATTCTAACAAATTAAACGCGTGCTGGCATACCTAGTGCTGACAGTAGTAGCAACCATCGGTTAGTAGGATGGGCATGGTTAAATACCCTTGTGGACTATCTCTGCCTATAATCACAGAATTAGCTAGCTTAAATAGCTTAAATCGTTCTGAGGTCGAACGGAATACACGTATTTACGCAGTGCAACAAAAATTATAAAAAAAAATATTTTTTTATTAAAATTAATTTAAAAAATTATTAAAGTGAAAGTTCAACAATAAACTTTGTACTTGCTACTATACAAGTCAATTTTGTTTGTGCATTAAACTGAACCTCCTAGTGGACCTCGCCATAGAATAGGAGATAGTACGCGTGGCTACGGACACCACAAGCAGTGAGTAAACAAGACAGCTGACATAATTTACATTTCGCTCGCACTTATAATCATGTCACTGCTACTCTAAACTGCATAAGGATGAGTGTCCAACATTCGCCAAAACGCGGAAGTCTCGGGTGCGACGGAGGTGGTTCGTCACCTGATTTACGTACACCAACTCATGAGGAAACATTTACTAAACAAAGAAAAAGGAGTTATCCTGATCTAGGCACAGATTTAATGAAATCTGAATTAACATCCTTCCGAATAGAAATTATGAGTTTCTTACAAGAATTTACAAAATCACAAAAGGCTGATATTACGGAACTGAAACAATATTTACTAGATATAAAATATGAAATAAAAACACTAAATACTGTCACCGAAAATCTGTCCCAGAAATATGAAAACATACAAAAAGAGGTATCTAACATGGAGACAGAAAATTCTAAAATTCGTGAAACAATTAATACATTACAAAGTGACATTCAATCAGTAAAAATAACTGACAATATCCCTCTCACTTCGGCTGGCTTGACGCCGTCAACTTTTTCGCTCGTGGCTAACACGCCTAATCCATCGCACGAAGCTATGCTCCTTGAGCTTGAAGACCGCCACTGGCGCATGAACAACATTATTATTGTGGGTATTTCGGAACTCACCGAAAATAATCGGATGCTACGGCAACAATATGATCAAAATAAATGCATGGAAATACTAAAACCGATTGCTAATGATTGTCCAAAACCAATAAAAACCATGAGACTTGGAAAATACAACCATGATAATAATAATAATCGCCCTATCAAATTGTGCTTTGAGTCTCCGGAGGTTGTACGAAATATCCTGCGCAATAAATCGAAGCTAACTGATGGTGTGCGTGTATATGCTGACCAAACACCCTCACAAAAAAACTATCTTCAAACCGTGAAAGATGAGTTATTGCGCCGTAAAGAAAACGGTGAATTGCACCTAATAATAAAATATATCAAAGGAGTTCCAAAAATTATGCAAATACCACCAAAAAAACTCCTAGCAGTCAACCAGTTAGATAAATGTTCCACCCCCGATACCACTTATTATATCAAATCAACCTATGAAAATATATCTACACGTACTTCTTCTCTCAAGATTTTCTATGCAAACATGCGTAGTATATGTAAGCCTGGAAGGTTTGATAAACTACAGTGCATTCTAAAAGCAATTAAAAGTACTACACACATAATAATAATAACAGAATCTTGGATTTCCTGTGACTCTGAGGCTGCCTACTATTGCACACATACACAACTATAGAAAAGATAAAAGGGGTGGAGGAGTATCTGTTTATGCACACAAAAGCTTAAAATATGATTTAACCGAAGAGCTATACAAAGATGAAATTAATTACTCGTGGATTTACCTACCTACCTTTGAGCTACATATTGGCGCTATTTACAAACCTAATAAGAAGAAAATTAATGATTTTTTGGAAATATACTCGCATCAACTACAAAAGCATAACAGATGTATTGTTGCCGGAGATTTCAACATTGACTTACTAACTAATGAAAGCGACAAGTACCTGAGTATGCTACAGGAAACGGGCTATTGAATTATTAACAAAATACACGAAAATCACTGCACTCGCCAAACCCAGACAACCAAAACCATCATCGACCACATTTGCACAAATATAATTATTAATACTATAGTAGTAAACAAAATAAAAATGGACTGTGCATCCTCTAAATTAATAACTAACAATTCAACCGTAGAAATCCCGTTAAAATATGTGAGCACTTTAACAATTTTTTTCGTCAATTGGTATTATGCTGGCTAATGACATCCCTAAAACATATAGAAACAACACATTTTACACTTTGACGTACTTACAAGACAAACCTAATACTGAATTACAAAACTTACGGCCGTGCACTAAAGACGAAATTATAAAAATTGTATATAACTTAGATGGTAACACTAGTACTGGTATCGACGGAATAAGCACAAAAGCAATCAAATGTATTATTATTATAGTTGCACAGAACTTAACCGACTGCATAAACTTGAGTCTTAGTGTTGGTGATTTCCCAGACAGCCTAAAGATTGCTAGGGTTTCCCCTATTTTTAAGTCAGGGATTAAGACCGATCCAGGAAACTACCACCCCATATCTGTCTTACCTGTTATATCCAAAATATTTGAAAAAATAATATATAATAGACTTGAGTACCACCTATCTAAATTGAACTTTCTATATGAACATCAATACGGATTCAGGCCCAAATCAAATACCCTATCGGCAACAATTGACCTTGTAACAAAACTGAAAATTAATATAGATGAAAAAAATTTTTGTTTAGGTATATTTTTAGATTTAAAAAAAGCATTTGACACGGTCAGCCATAAAATATTAATCAATAAGCTAAGCGATCTAGGTATAACGGGAACAGATTTGAGAATCTTTAAATCATATTTATCAAACAGGTACCAAATTGTAAAAACTGGCAATCATCAAAGTGGTCTATAAAAAATTAAGTGTGGCATTCCCCAAGGATCGGTCTTAGGCCCGTTGCTTTTCTTAATTTATGTGAATAACATTAGTAAAATAGGCTTAATGGGTCACATAACTCTCTACGCAGATGACACTTCTCTCTTTTACTTTAGAGAAAATTTGTCTGTGTTGAATAAAAACGCACGCTCAGACTTACTTAAGTTTAATATCTGGTGTCAAAGCAACCTGCTTACAATTAACGCGAAAAAAACCTTTTTCATGATTTTCTGTGCAAAAAACAAAAAAATACCACACTATTTGCCTCTAAAAATTAACTATGTTGCAATCCATCGATCTCACCAGGAAAAATATATTGGCTTACAACTAGATGATAAACTCTGTTGGATACCACATATCACATACGTAAAGTCAAAACTTATATCTTTGACAGGAGCACTACGAAGATCTGTAGGATGCATACCTAGCAAAGTTCGTAGGCTCATTTATAATTCTCTGGTGAAATCACACTTAGAGTACCTTATAGAAATTTGGGGCAGTGCAGCTAAATCCAATCTTAAAGACCTTCAAATTTCTCAAAATATACTTATAAAAGCTCTATTTAAATACAATTACCTGACAAGCACACATACCATTTACGAGGAAACTAAAATATTCAATCTTTAACAACTTTACACTTTCACAACGTGCGTTCTAGTAAAAAAGATATTGATGAATAAAATACACACACAAATAGAATTTACAAAAAGAACATTTCGCGATAGTCTAAGAAATACAAATAAACTAATACTCAGAAAACCTAGGACCAATTATGGACAAAGAAATATTACGTATGAGGATGCACAACTGTTAAATAATTTACCTGATGATAAAAAAACCTCTAAATCACTAGCTATATTTAAAACTAAACTTAAAAAACATGTATATGATAAGATATTTTAATGTATCTACTAGATCTCTAGAATGAAACCTACTTGAATAACTGTTAGTTATAAACCTAGTTTTTAAGCTCATTATAGTGAACCCTGTTCTTTATGAGTCAATAAATTTCTCTAACCTTAAATATGCTTTATCCTTGTCAATCTAATGTCAAAGAATAGAGATGGCAACAGATTTAAACAACGATTCTTCGTTTGTCATTTCATGAAGTAACATAGCACTTCTACATATATTATCTTTCTCGTGCATGTTTTATTCAGTAATCTTAGCGGAATTTAAATGAGAAAATTGTAACTTCATAGCACAAGTATAGACAATTGAATTATTAGTGTATTATGTTATGGTGCAGTGTGATTTAAACGACGAGGAATTCCGTGGAAGTTCTAGACGGCTATTCCGCGATGACGTTTAGAATATACAAATGACGATCGACTATTCGACCAAGACCAAGAGATTATTATCAATCACTTGACACTGGCAAAATTGACATTAATGGCATACACATGCCATTATCCAAAAATAAGAAGATTTAAACAGCACATTGACTAGTGTGTCTTTTTGATATACCCTAGGTTAGTAAAAAATAAACTACTTATCTTAGGTTAGGCAGTTATTAGATTTATTCGATCTTAACCCAGATACAGCCATACTCTGGTTTACCTTTATAGAGACCAGAAATGAAAATTAAACGCCCTTTTCTGTTATTAGCGGCCCTAATAATAGAAGCTCAAATGCGATGCTACCCTCATTGTTATCATGTCATTGCCGAGAGCCCTGCGTTGACTCGACGGACGACTCTCTATCGACTCATGCGTACATGACATGTGTGTGTGCGTGGCGTGTATATTGTGTCCAAATCCCCGATTAATCCACAACTTTTATGATCTTTTGTTCGCTCCCTTTCAGATTTTTTGCACTGCTCCGACTTATTGACAATGCCGTTAACGTTCTCATCAAATAAACTCCCTTAAAGTCAACTTCACACAGTCCAGTTTACGCTGCGATTGTTTATCTCTATACTACAGTCGGATTTGAACTCTCATGTAAAGTAAGTAGAGTCATATCAGCCTGCATCGGTAGTTGCAGCCGCTCTGTATTAACTTTTGAAGTTTATAGTCTTTCGGTCGCGTCAATTTGTGTATTGTCATGTGACATAATAGCGATGTGATGCCATCATCCCCATGGGTTTATTAGATGAAACCCGATGACAGATAGACCCCGGATTTTAACAATTTATTAATCTTTCGTCTCATTTTTGCGCTTACAAATAATAGAGATGTATGTACAAAAGTCTACTTTTAAACATGGTTGGATTTATTGAGTGAATTTAATAAAGTAAGTAGGCACTTTAATGATGTGACAGGGTCTTTGTGGTCGAGGATTCTGCCTTCCTATACGTGACAATATTTTTAGAGTGCGATTTTATCATTATTACGCTTCGATCACATTGTGATCGAAGTTATAACGTATCATATCTTTTATCAATATTACCAATAACCGTTATAATAACCATAGTAGGAACCTACCTACTGGTGGTGTAGTGGTGTGGTAGCCTATGGTCGTGTGTTCTATGTATACGTGTTATAGTTGAAAATGTATATTTGCACGGTGACAATGTTCTAATACGAATGAATGATGATGTAACATGTACATAATAAGTAAACGTGTCTCTGACTACTCTCCTTAGACATTTCCAAGGATCAGCCGGGTGATTATGTAATTCTGATACTATCAAAACATTCATACCAACAGCTTTCAGGAAGGTTGATGGTGATTTTAAGATATGCTGTCCTATGAATAGAAACTGAGATAGAAACTGAACGTTCGTAATATCAATCCATGAAATAATGCCTAAGAAACTAATTGACGATGGTAAGAGGCCTGATGGTATGACCCTTATCCGTTATAGCTAGTGCTGCGGCTGAATGTTCTGAGGACTTCAAAAGGCACAAATATGCCAGTCTTGAATAGAGCTTTTATTGGAAATTTGTATAGAGCTGGGACTGGTTTGTTTCTTTTGCAGAGTATAAGGTAGTTGAACATCTCGACTTATATCGGACTAGCTGTCCGCGCGCAGCTTCACCTGCGTTGAAGATTTTTCCCAATCAAAAACCAATTTTCCCGAGATAAAAAGTAGCCAGCCTATGTCACCCGGGAATTATGTAACTTTCCAAAGGTAAAATAATTTTTCAAATCGGTCCAGTAGTTTCGGAGCCTATTCAATACAAACAAACAATCAAATCTTTCCTCTTTATATTATTAGTATAGAAAAAAAATATGAAAATTAAAATAAATAATATTTCCAGTAAAAAACAGTAATCCGAACGAAAATAGAGAAATTTATATTATATAAAACTAAAGATTGTCTTTAATAACTTAAAAAACATAACCATTTAGTTGATGAGCTAGTGCTGTTTTACTTTATAGATAAAGAAACAGACTTTTTCATGAAGTATTAATAACGAGATGTTATTGTTAATCAGCCATCGTCATAGTTAGATAGAGCAAGTGTCAGTTCTTCATTAACACTTAGTTCTCTCGATTCTTAAGTAGGTACAAGTTTTCGTTTTCTGTATAATTTCTTGATGTTGATGGTGCTTACAAATACTGTTCTAAGATATCACTATTTTCTTTTTATTTTTTTTAGTTTTTGTGTCATTTAAACAATTACCTAACAAAATAAAAAGTAGATAGCTACACTTTTGAATCAAACTCTAATACTTATATAAACATATTTTCTAAAAATCTATAAGAATTTCAATTTTATTTATATTTTTACTTGCTATTTGCGAGATCAGCATGTTAGTTTACATTGTTAAGTTTTAGTTCAGCCAATATTTGTTTCCCCGGTCTCCTTGTAAAATACGGGACATCCACGATAATTTAGCTAAAAATTTAAAAATAGTTATTACCTACCCTTCAACCTTCAACTATATGAATTGGCTTACAATTTTCAGCCTAAAACGTATAAAACTTAATTATCACTTAATGACAAAACAAAATCACATGTTGTGAATACAGTAGGTATTTATATCTATCTTTATTTTTTTATTTATTTTATTTAATTTATTACTCATAATTATTGGTTATTAAAAGCTTTTTTGTAGATCTTGTCAAGTCATTAAATCGTCACATCGAGAAGATCCATAAAAAAGTAAACACACATACTGATATGAAAGTTAGGGCTGTAAGAGTGGCTGCTCGTCGTGCTAATGAACAGATGTGCATAATTCAAAATTTAGAGCACCAAGATGTGGAATGGCTCAATGAGAACGACTTACTCGAAAGCAAGTGTAGGTTTCGAGGTGTCTACACTCATACACCAATACATCAAACACCTCCATCAAAACACGGCAGCATTTTATAATGATGTCTCATAAAACTGATGAGAGAGTAATTGATTTTTCCTGCGGGTCGATGCTTAGCTTTCAACTACATCCACCTCATACGCACTTTCCTAAACATTCACATAAATTGCGCGCATTTTGATAGTTTTCAAACGGTATAAATAACAATAAGAAGTATCGTTCGTTTGAAAGCACTGTCAAAAATTACGAGATCCCGCAACGTTTGATCAACGTATAATCCAAATTAGAGCTAAATCTAAATCGTTTCCGTTATATCTTAGATTTTTGAAACCAAAAAAAATAATAGTACGATGAAACCCATTCCTGTCCTAGCTAGTTATAACTTTCAATTACCAACATTGACAAAAATTGTGACTAATTAACTATTAGGAATGTTTTTAACTTTTTTGATTATAATAAAACTATGTTAGCTGTAAGAATGTTATTTTTATTCGAAACTTTAATGTTAATCCTATGAATATAAACATACTTTTTTAATTTCCCGAAAAGTTGCAATTTTTAAGATAAATATTGATAGGTATTGCGTCATCTATAAGCTACCTACTTAGGTACCCATGTTCCTGCACCCTATAATTGGGTCATGTTGTTAAGATACTATCGTACCTACCCTTAATATCCTACCTATACCTATGCTTTTTATTATCCCAATAGAAAAATACTTTAAGTAGACACTTAGGTACCTATCATCAGCATCCGCAGCCCGATATCACTCATTGCTGCGAATATTCCTCCCTTTGTTCGTAGATACCATCCACTTTGATCCTGCGCAAGTCTCACAACCATCTAGGGCCCGCGACTTTGATAAAATCATAATAATATAATACACTAGGTATGTAAGCTTTTACCTATGCCAAAGTTAAGTATTATAAACGTATTAAATAAAAGCATTTATTTAATACTTTTTGCTTTAGAAGTAGGTACGTAGGTACCTACTAACTTTTAGAACATCGACGCTATACAAGGATTTCGATTTATCGAAACGATAAAGTCGTTGATATGTAATTTAAAGTTGTTTCATTGTCAAATGAAAATTACGAATCATCACATAGTCACTAGACAGGTGAACTTTGCTATTTTTAAGTTTTCATATTATTGAACTGTGAACAGAGTCACATTATATTTGTGTACGTCCAGGTACAGGGGCACGACCGCGGTAATTTTGAACCAAAACTAAACAAAAGCTAAACCAAAGTTAAACCAAAAAAGCTAAACCAAAGTCAAAACGTTATTTTTGCAATATTCGTAAGGCGTTAATCACTATAACGGAAACGATTTAGCTCTAATTTGGATAATACGTTGATCAAACGTTGCGGGACAAACGTTGAAAAGCTTTTATTAAGAAAGTGCTAAGGTACAGGAATGATCCCAAACGCGCATAATAATTACATACCTACCTACTTTGTGTACAATGTTTCAATCAAGAGAACACTAAATAAACTTATCCAACTGATATACCTATTACAAACTAATCAGATATCGACCATGTTAGATTTCTGATGTAATCTCGTCTTATTAGTCTCGTTTTAAGGCGACTCCGTGACCAAATATATACCTATTCACGACACACAAATCGTGGATTTTTTATCAGAAAACATTAAAATAAGGAATTCTGAAAAAGGTTTGTATTTAATCGCAGCAAAATGTCAAACTATGATCTTCACTCGTTCAACGAAGCCTATAACATCTCTCTATAAACTTTATAAAGAAACGATCACTACTTAGATGTCATTCTATTAAAGACCTAAGAGTTAAATTTGCATAATCACATTCGCTCACTGACAGTCACGTGCTTTAAAAGAAAAGACTGATTTGTCTCTCGCGACTACCATAAATTCACCAATATAAAAGCAATACTTAAAGCTCTTATACACTGCGCTCATAAAAACCTAGTTGGAGGCAAGACCTTACGTCTGGAACCTTTACGAATCTACTTACCTCTAATGGTGGAAGAGGCCCAAAAACGATTTTTTCAATTTCTCTACAAAACCTTTATAAATATTATCCATTCATATACTCTATGTTCTCTCTCTAAGTTCTTTCAAGGAACATTAGGTTAAAATTCAGCTGACATTAGACGATGCTCCTAATGATCAGATATTAACTCTATGCCGTATCCTCAGAGGCCGCCTCGACTGCCCTGAGCTTCTAAAAAGAACTGGTCAGCTTTGTGTGCCAGAGAATAGACCCAGGATCCGTGTAGGATGCGTGCCGTTATTTGCAAATACACATTGTCACCTATCTTCAGAGTACAGTGAAATCTAAACCAGCTTGTCACCAAGCATCCAGCCAGAAAAAGCCATTTAAGTTAGTGTAGTTTAACAATAGTGAAGTGATAAGTAACTATATAAAACACAAGAAAAAAGTGTCTACCCCTTAACTAGAGACTGTAAGAAAAGTGCTATTGGACACATTCTTAGGTGTAATTTATTTAATAAAACTATGACAAAGTAAAATTACTCATTAGCTTATTTGGCTAGATTGTAATATAATTTAGAGTATGATAAATATTGGGGTCTTTAGTCGTTTTGCACCACAAGCGATTCGAACCGCGGTGCGAAAAACCCAAGCACTGTTTCTGAATGGGGCCATTCGCACCGCAGTGGTTACGGCGCGGCGGTGCGAATCGCCCAAGATTCTGTGCACTAAAATAACCAAAAGAACCAAGCATCCTCAGTTTGACGTATTTGCTGATGAATAGAAGAAAATTACAAAGATATGTAATTTTCTTCCATTCATCAGTTCCATTCTCAGTTTCTGTGAAACTTTTTAGTACTTAGGTTCTATTATGTCGCAAACATTGAAATGACTGTTATATGACTGACTAGGTATGACTAGTTAGCGCAAATTTGTAATTTAATTCCTATTAGTGATCAAATAATTATTGTTATGAGGCGTTTAAATGTTATTACATATTTACTAAGATGTGGATAATTTTTAAACAATAAAAACCGACTTCAAACAGGAAACTAAAAAGTAATAAATCCCTTGACTGTCCTTCGTCTTCATCATCAGACCCCATCAATACAAATTATCATCAATACAATTTATCAAGCCCAAACACCAGGTAATTGCTGTAAATCGATGAGGAGTTCCCTCGACTGTCTTTCGGCTCCATCATCAGATCAACTCCAGGCCTCCAATACTTAATGAAAAAAATTAACAAACGCACTAGTCGCCACTACGATTTTCGAAGCTTCCTTTTGATTTCTCTGGGATGCCATCATCAGATCCTGGTTTCCTTATCATGGTACAACCCTTGGGACATCTCCTTTCCAACAAAAAAATATCATCAAAATGGGTTCATAAACGACGAAGATATCCGCGAACACATAAAAAAAAAATACGGTTGAATTGAGAAACCTCCTTTTTTTTAAGTCGGTTAAAAATAGCTACATAACGATTTTTTATTTTTATAATTCTTGTATTTTTATTTTTTTATTATGGTTTATTATTATTTATGTTCTTGTACTTATAGTGTACCTAGTTATGGTTACCCCTCACCTCTGCCCTTAATTAATTAAGTCTAGGTTATACTCGTAGTTTTAAATGCATTAGCATTTCGCTTCTTAGAATAAATGTGTTGTTCGCATAAGTGCCGATGCAGCCGTCTCGATGTGATACGACTGCATCGGGCGTTCTACTGCGTCATTCATTATTAAATCACCTCCAAATCCGTGTGGACGTAATCACAGTTTTATTTTGTTTAATTAATTTTAATTTTTTGTTTGCTTTTTAACAACCTGTTTCCACGCACCCAAAAGAAGAGTGGCGCAGCCGGAAACGGATTTTCCTGCATTTTCACTGGTTTTTCGCGATTTTCCGATGTCCAAAATCGTCTGGAAATTTTTGCCAAAATCTGTGTAAAGTAAATCCATCGAACCAAATAAATTTCTCTTAACGGGTAAAGAAAAGCTGATTAGCAGTCGGTTGGTGAGTAAAACTTTTCGCCAATCCTGTGTTCCCCTAATCCTCCTATATTTTTAATGGTTTTTATTATTATTATTATAATGTATTATTTTATGTAACTTTATTTGTTATACTTGAGATTAGAACTCTCTCATTATAACGTGACTGGTAAACTTGTCAGTATATGAAATGTTATCGAGTCAAACCATATTCTAAAAATAGAACGCAACATAGAGTAAGAAAAAATAGATAGTAAGTACACAATTAAAATCGATTAATTAATTTTGTAAGTGTAAAATTAGATTTAATGAAAGTTTAATGATCGTAAATTTAAAATAATTAAGTTTTTTTTATTATACAAAATATTTTTTATATTTTTAATAATTTTAACAAAAATATTTAATTCCTATCTTTTGCTTCTACTTAATGTGATTTTACTGTATTATTTTTGTGTGTATTTTATGTCATTTTATAGAACAGTGTAAAGTGTAAAGTTTAAGCCTCCTCTGATTAATTTTAAACTCTATCCGCGATGGCGACCACCCCGATCACCCCAATCACCCCGATCACCCCGATCACCCCGATCCCCGACCATTTCTTTAGGTGGTTCCTAAAGAAATCAGTGAATTAATTCCGCCTTTTAATGATGATAAAAGACAATTCAATTATATATGCGAAAATGTCAATATGTAATTGATCGATACGGTCGTAATGAAAGCGAAGATCAGGGTTTATAGCTTTATAACGTTTTAACTAGCAGGCTTACAGAGGACGCAACTGCACTATTATCAGAACGCACAACGCACAAATATCGAGTGAGAATCATTAAAAATTAAATCTCAAAATCTTAAAAATACTCAATTTAGGATGCCCAACATCCAAGTGCAAGGTCAACCACAAAATTATTTGTACATTCCGCCCACCAACATTCAGGTATAGACCTCAAATTAGTCTTCAGCCACAACAACAAACTGGCCTTCAGCAATTTGGTTATAGGCCACCACAACAGTTTCGTTACAGACCACCACAACCATTAGGTTACAAGCCACAACCACAACCACCACAATTTGGGTATCGTCCTCAGATACAACCCCCTCAGTTACAAACTAATCTATGAGGACACCGGCCTCTAAGGCCCAATACGCAAGGTTTAAAATTTTACGAACTTTGCGAAAATTACCACTACGATATCTATGATAACGAGAACAGTGATGTTAACGGATGGAGCTATTGTGACGAAAGTTATTACGACACGAACACTGACGACGCACGTAAAAAGACTGACGTAACACAAGTTCAGTATGACGAAACGACGGACATGACTAAGACGGCAGCGGATTTTAACAAACTTGCTTCGACCGACAGACAAGAAATCTTAGAACTAAATTGCGACGCTAATATAAAACTTCCGTACGATTATATAAAATAAATAGACACAAAAATGATGATGGATACCGGAAGTATGAAATCAGTTACCAGCCCTCGAAAAGCGTATCATTATTTCCGTGCATTTATTAGAAAAGATCCATTCCAAGTGGTAAGCACCCACGCATCTAGTAGACACGATAAAGTGATAGAAATCCCTCTCTTGCCTATTTTTGCTAGTAACGATTGGCACAAATTTTATTTGTATGACGTCGACGCACGTGATGACGGTCTAATTGGAAACGATATTTACAACAATTAGGTGCGATTATTGATTTAAAAGAAAATCTATTAAAAATGATTGATACATGTATTCCAATAATCTGTAATAATTTAAAGTACAATATTAACATACCACCACGAACAGAACAGCGAGTTAAGTTGCCAATATACCAACATTCAGGCGAAATTCATAAAGACGGCAAACAGAACACTAACCCTGATGCTCTGTCTAGAATTAAGATCAACGCTTTACATTCTGACGATGAAAATCAATCTATGGCTGTTAATGTTGATCATCGCGAGGAAAAGCTTAAGAAACACTTTAAAGATATAGTTGAAGAGATAACAGCGGAAAGTAAAACGACACGTAACGACTCATTTACATTAACTGTATCAGATTCGAGTAGGACAGAAACGGTTAGTCTTATAGCGATTACAGACACATTATCAAGACATAGCCTTGACAATGACAAATATCCCATGCAAACAGAATCCAGTACTAAATCACAAACGGTTAATTCTGCTGTAGAGTTAGAATCAGTAGGAATACCAATTTTACATGAAGCAGTTGACACCAAGCCTAATCAGATTACTACTCATGGTTTAAAAATGAGATACAAGTTAAAAACCTCTCCCGAGAAAAACAGAAAGTGTTAGAAGTTTTTCTACCAACAGATATCCAGAATTAGTAAAAGACTTTTTGAAACAATACATTAAACCGAAAATAAAGTACTTCATTTATTTTGAAGAGAATGCACATCGTAGGCTAGTCGGAAATCAAATACTTAATTCAACTTTTTAAGAGAGGTATGATTAACTTCTACGATTGCACAGAAAGAGTTATTATCATAGAAAATAAAGTAGAGCAAAAGGCGGTAATAGTTCAACACCATGAAGGAAATACATGCCATCATAGTATAAAAGAAACGTTAGTTAGAATTCGTAGACAATATTATTGTTTTTTTTTTGTTTTCATCAATAAACCTACGTTTGGCCACGATCTCGCCTGATGTTGATGATGATAAGCGACGATGTGGCCGACGATGGGGCACGCAGGTCTAGAAGACACCTAAGACAGACGACGGCAAAGCATTCCAATCCTTGGTTGTACGTATTATAAATGTGGAAGCAAAGCACTTTGTTCGTAAGGGTGGTAGGTTGACAAGGTATGGATGGCACTGAGCGGTACGTCTGCTTGTCCTGTTGTAAAAAGGAGATGGTGGCATCGAATCATGTAATTCCTGTGCACATTCTCCGAAATGTATCCTATAAAAGATCGAAAGGCAAGCAACTTTACGAAGTTGCTCGAGACTCTGGAACTTAGTCTCAGCGTTGAGCTGCTCAGCTATCACCCTCAATGCTCTACGCTTGATCGAGTCCAAGGCAGCCAGCTGGTGTTTGGCTGAACGATCCCATAGAGGACAGCAATACTCCATACCTGACCGGACTTGAGCTTTGTATAAAGTGGAAAGCTGTCCAGGTGTGAAGTATCCCCTCACCTTGTTGCCTTGCCAAGGATGCCAAGCTTCATGGCGGCAGTTTTGGCCTTGGACTTGATATAGGAGCCAATATTGAGAGTCCGTGTAAGTGAAACTCCCAAGATTTCGAGATGATCTTCTATAGTTACCGGTACATTTCGGAAAACGAGGACTTGGAGAAACTCACTTTTTTTCGCCGAAAAGAGACAAGCTTGCGTTTTGGATGCGTTGAACTTAACCAGATTGGAATCGAAAACTAGATTGGATCTGGAGAGTCAAATCCAGATGCATAAGCATCTCTGAGTTTCTGAATTTCAGTTTTACTGGCTCATGCGTTTGCAAAGTATCTCTCCATAACTGTACTGTCGTCTGCATACCCAATGATTCCGGGCATAAGCAGATCTTTAATTTGCAGTAAAAACAGTGTGGCAGAGAGCACTGACCCTCGAGGTACCCAACAACCACTCGAATGGATCTTTCCCCCAAGAAGTCAGCAAGCCATGAGCTGAACTGAACTGGCAATCCGTAAGCTGGAAGCTTACCAATAAGGCTGGTGTGCCAGACCCTGTCAAAGGCTTTTGAGATGTCAAGTGAGACAGCTAATGCTTCATGCATCTCATCCCAGTCTGCTGACTTGTAACGCCACAGTCGCTTACATCCTCGAGGCAAGGGATCGGGATCGGGACCTCGAGCGAGTATGACGATACAGACTTAACCACACAGTGATCAGAAGTGCCACTATCCGGTTCGTTAGTCAGCAACAGGTCTAAGCAATTGGCTGTGTGGCCGTCAACGTCTGGTACCGTGGTAGCCTCGATTACCATCTGAGTGAGATTTTGTGAGAGAGCAAGTTTATAAGCTTCTCTACCAGCATGGTCAGCAGACTGAAATGGAAACAGCCACTGCTGGTAGTGAGAATTAAAATCACCCAGAAGTACCAGTTGGGCATCAGCAGACTGAAATGGAAACAGCCACTGCTGGTAGTGAGCATTAAAATCACCCAGAAGTACCAGTTGGGCATCAGGGTAACGTTGCTGGGCCACATCTGCCGCTTCACAGATTTAGTTAAACAACCTGGTTGTCTCAAAGTCTCCAGTGTGAGATCTATACAATCCGGCGTAGATTACTTTATCTAGGCCGGTATCCACTAGAGTCCATAGAACAGAGAAATCGGGCTCTTCAAGGTCACGCAGACGCAGACAACAAAATGTGATCCCGAGCAAACAGACAAATACCAGCTTTCGGCTTAAAATTGTGCTCCAGTGTATGTGAGGTACGCTGTGTCGGAAGGGCATTGGATCTGCGTCTCCGTGAGATATAATAAGTGTGGCTTAGTGGTCTCAAGATGGTGGTGAACCGAATCGAGATTAGAGTGCAGTCCTCGAATATTAGAGTGCTGCACTGCACTTCAAGCGTGCTTCCGCTGTAAACACGACTTATTATTTTCAAACTTTTTCATATTTTGAGTAAGTGTTAGGTGAGTGGGGAAGACGGTAATTTAGCGAGGCATTGGATAGCCGGCCCATGCGCATCTGAGGAACTAGACCGGAGACTGCGGGGACGCCCGAACCCCCCCAGGAATGGCCACCGGGTCCTCACATCCGATCGCCAACCGGCACGATGGAGCATTCTGGGATTTTTCGCAAGGCGGTGGGCAGCCTTTCATGAATGGCTAATTCACTACTTGGGCCCCCTACAACCTGCGGTCGGCCAGCGGAGAACCGTGCTTCGGATCCCGCTACCCTCCATGTCTAGCATCTCTGCACACTGGCGCTGTTGTGAACTCATGATTGCCCTAGCAAAAAACCAGAGCAAGAACTGCTCAAACCCGACACTTCCACGGCGGCTGCACCTGACATCAGTCCGAAACACGACATCGTCGCTTCACGGACTGGTTTTGTCAAGTGGGTGGTGACAAACCGCGGCCGAAGCCTACCACCAGAAGAGTTGCTACCCGTTTGGCACTACCCAAGGATCACGTGTAGGATTACTATGAGTATGCTCCTACGGATGCGGGCAACTTCGATCCCCATATAGAATACAAGAAACGGTGACAACGGTTATTAATGCTTGTGACGCATGCCAGAAAATGAAATATGATAGGTAACCTATTAAACCTTTCTTACAGTTAACTCAAACACAAGATTCTCTCTTCCAGGAAATTTTCATTGACCTTTTTAGAATTGAAGGAAAATCTTATCTGGCTCTTATCGATGCCAACGCTAGCCCTTCACCTGCAATCTCTTGACGGAAATTTGGGATTACTTCTAATTAACGAAGGACAAACATATGTTCAAACTGATAATTGAAAGAATTTGCAATGACTTTAATTACGTATCTGCAAATTATGAACAGTTATGTATTCTGGTTGACAGGAATACATCATCTTTTCATGAATTGAATAGTGTAAAATTACATACAGAGTTTATTCGTGATAGAACTAGAGATACATACCAATAATTTGTACAGCAGCAGCGCTTTAAAAGAGGTTTCATTATTCCATTGGGTTCTATTATAAAAATTGTTACAGAAAACCATGATGATCACGATGATGCAATTAGATTTCATAAACTTACTAAGTACCTACCTACTGAATTAAGACATACCTAACCAAATTATATTTTAAAGAAATTAACATTGATCTCTAAAATGTTTGATAGTTTTATTAATGTAACTGACAGTATTTATCAGAGTACTTATAATTTGAATAATCGTCTGAAGAAAGCTGAAACAATGTTGACAGATTTAGCTATTAGAGGACACAATTGGGTTTTCTTCACATACGTTTCAGGATTGTTTAACGTTTTTACAAACAGTTATCAAACGATATTTATAAGATTAAGTGACATTTAAACTGCTTTAGCATTAGTAGAGTCTCTATATTACATCAATCTATCGTAAATGCAACTGAACTATTGTATCATATAAAAATAATTTCGCACTCAGGTAGTTTAGCCTACTTGCATACCGAAGAAAACTTGTCAAAATTAGAGGAAACTAATTGTGTAAAATCATTTATTAAGAAAAACCAGATGAATGAATGTGTCATTATGGAAAGTCCTATTACTGATAGCGAAACTTATAATTATTATAAAATGTATTACTTACCAACTTTCCACCAATCCTAGAATAAAACCATTTACCATTTACCATTTTTCCTGAATATCCTTATCTTTTAGCGGAAGGAAAGAAATACTTACCGATTGTGAAACCTTGCCGCCCGTTATCAGCTGGCGACCACTTTCTGTGTACCACAGACAACCAAGCTATATACCAAGAGCTTACCTGTATGGAACAGCTCATGAAGTTCAACAATGACTAACAAAACAAAAGTAACAAGAACAAGAGTAAAAACCTAATCGTAGCGTGTGTAGATATATTTTTCTAATATTATTATTTTTTACATTGTATAATGTCCATATCGAACGCATTGGGTGAATGCTTTATATTGGAAATAAACTGAATTTAAATTTCGAAGTAGTGGTGTGATATAATAAATAAATAAATATAACCCCGTGTTATGAGTACCACCACATGACTAATATACTACTTATACCTATACTGTTTTTTTTTGTAAATACATAAATAATATCATACAAACACCCAGACCCGAGACAAACACTTAAAGATAATACAAACATTTGTCCCACGGCAGGAATTGAACCCGTAACCTTCTGCGTCTCAGCCGGACCTTAACCCACTGCGCCGCGGAGGTCGTCGATCATCGTCGAAAATCGATATGATATTATAATTATAAATGCATTTATCGTTTAGGATCATACACAGTAGCGCCATCTACCAAAATCTAAAAACAACACAAACCAGGAGAAACACAGAAGACAAGTTCCCAGAATAGCGCCATCTAATGTAAACCCTGCAAATATGGTCGAGAGAATCCCTTATATTGTAGTTCCACAAATTTCTACGAGATCACCGTGATAATTAACGAATAAGTCCTACATAATTTGTAAAAGGCTCAGCTGTGTTTAATAAAGGATTATTTTAGAAAATAAGGTCTAAGTTATATATAAGGGAGCCAACTCTCAGAGACTTATTTAACCGCCTGACTTAGTTTAAAAGTGAGAAAGTACCTAATTACATATAATATTATTTACCTACTCTAGATATGACTTTGAATTCAAGACATCGAATCATCAAATTTAATCCTCGTTCTAGTTGATTTCAGTAGTAAAATATTATTCAGCAGGCAGTCAGGCTGGCTTAAACTTTAAACACTGCACATCATACACACTTTAAATCAATAATTAATGTCCTCCAAATTAGTTCTAATCTCTTTACATAGGTGGCGCACAAACTGATTGCCTTGCCGTGCCTTCCTTGCCTGTGTGCTAACTGCGGTTTAACACCCCAAACAAAGTACACCCTAACATAAGGCTATAAAGCTTAAAATGCTATGTGGAAGCTACGTTTAAAAATACACAGAGCACTTGCGCAGAACACCAACACAATGCGATCATACTTTATCTAGGGTATAATAGATGGTACGGTAGTGTAGTGTGTGTATGTTGTCTGTGTAGCAGGACCAGGGGCAGGGGAAGCAAATCAAGTAGAACTGAACCAACCACAACCAATGAAATGAACGTACCACCACTGCTATACGTACCGACTGCGACGACTGTACATGTACAAAATTAAAGTAGCTGTCAAAAATCATTCAAAAGCGGAACGAGTGCAATATTTTTCTAAAAATGTTTATTGTTAGTTTATAGTTATGTATATCCATATAAGTTGTTATAAAGTTAAAATAACTCAAAATTTAGCAAGCAGTACTTACGCAGCCTACAGACATCATGGTCCATACCCGTCCGCCGTTGGAACTGGAAGAATTACCAAAAGAAGACGAAGAAAGGCTAGAAAATTTATTTTCTAAATTAGACATTGATGGGAATGGCAAGATTGACATCCACGACTTATCTGCTGCACTCAAGGAACTGGCCCCGCATATAAACCGGAGCTATGCAGAGGTTAGAATCGAGTCCTAATTAGGTAATAGTCTAAGTAACGGTATCACCTCCCGTGAATCGCTGACGGTGACGAGTGGACGACACGTGTTGCATGACTCATCCACGAATTTATTTGAATTTGGAACACTGAATCTATTCAACCCCATACCCAAGAAAAGCCATCAATTATTGCTATACATAATCACAGTAACTGTCACCTAAAAATTGTCCTAAACTCATATTAGTATTGACAAACTATTTATATAACTAAAAGATTTATTTAATTACTTAAAATAAGTTTAAATACCTCAGAGGAAAACATGCTAACATGATAGAATAAAATTAAATTCAGAACCAATGAATGGTTGTGATCACATAAAATGTTTGGTTTATTGATTCACTAGCCATTACATAGATAAACCTGGGTCTTACTTGTCTTTCAATGTTAAAATATAAAATGATATCAAAGTAAACAGCTAAATTCCTAATAACAGATTCATCACTGATAAACTATCACTGTCATGAATCGAGTTTAGTTAGATGGCTGGTAGATAAAGTATCTCCATAAGCTGAGTGCCATCATCATCCTGTGCATAGAATTGCCTTGAAAATTAAATGGTAAAAGCTAAAAAATATTATCCATTATCTATTGCTGTTGTATTATGGAACAGTTACAAATTATACATACGCTGATAGACATCTTCATTTCTGGATAATCTTTAAAATCAATACATTACAATTTTACCATATGGAATCTATTAGAATAACAAAACACCAGACTCATTGTGACAAGGCCCCATATTCAAATATATTCATGAACGAAACACATTGTCGAAAAGCACTTATGAAAGTATAAATAGATCTATCCTTGGAATACTGGTGATCGGAAGAGAGAGCTGCCAAGCCTGGAAATTATTATCATGAGCAGACATATTTTTTCACTTTGTTCAAAAGACCTTTAAGCTAAAATTATCTATAGTACCAATTATGACGTACAGTCATCATCATTTGCCTCTAGCAAAATAATACTGTAGAAGTAAAAACATCAAATAACATTAGAATTATCCAGAGCATGATTCCACTTCTGAGCAAAAGCATTCCTTCGCTTTCTTGATTCATCCTACTCAAGGTCATTTGTTCAGTATGTAAAGTGTGGTTTGAGAGCAAGGCCAAAGCTGATCTTTGGTAGTATGTAAATGGTATTACTACCATGTTTCTTGCTGACTTATTCATAGAATCAAGCTCAAAAAAGCATAAAGATGTAAAACAAAACTTGAAACCTATTATAGAGTAAAACACGCACATCCTGGGCGTATAAATTATATAAATAAGTTTGTATCAGCATTAATTTATAGTACACAGACTTTAATGGCCTTAATTATCTCTAAACATGAAAACTGCCTAAACACTACTTAATATTTGCCCTGTCACTATTTTAATCTGAAGTTGAGAGACGTTTATAAGTATGTTTATGAATGGTTACCTAACTTCAAGCTGCAATACTTACCAGCCCTGATATTCCAAAATTTTTTATTTAATATTTTTTAAACTGAAACTGAAATCCAAAAGCAAAAGGTTTTTGTATCATAGATTACATGATTTGTAAGTTTGTGTTGCAATAATAGGGCAATGACTAAATGAATTTGTCCGAAACATGGAAATAAGGTAGTCTGGAACCTGAAATAGTATACCTAGTTTTTATGTAGGTATTACTTAAGGCAGTGCCAAACTCTGGTGATGGAGTTACCTGGCCACTTGACCTAACAACTTTTGAAAAGCCTGGAACAACTGTTTAATAATTAATGCTATTAGTGACATTTTCCAAAAGGTGGTATTTATTGACTGCTCATGTTTTTATTATGAATCTGCATGCACTATGAGATGTGACAAAGGAATGTGTATCATTCAATTGTTTGTTTTCCTAGAAATTAAGATCCCTAGCAAATCAAATATCCCTAGCATTCAATTTAACAGCAATTTTTTTTATTGATTCCAGAAATTCCTGGCCAAGTCCGGTTGGAAAGAGACTGGAGATGTCACACTCTCCGAGTTCATACACTATGTCCGAGTCCATGAGACAAATCTTAGGCTACAATTTTCACACATAGACAAGAATCAAGATGGTGAGTATGTATGTTTTCAACTGTTTATCTTTTTAAAATTTGCTATAATAAATCCCATACAGAAATATTTGAACTACGAACAGGATTTTTTTTTATTTGTAGAGACCAAAGTAGGCGACGATACATACTAACTTTATTTATGTATACTCCGCGCTACAAGGCGTCTTGAATAAACAACAAAATTATTGATTTTCTGTTCAGTCAACTTGGTTATATTTCTATGCTTTGTATGCCAAGTTCAAGGACAAAGAAAACGTTCTATTAACAGAATGAGTATTGAGCTGCAATAGAATAGTTGTCAAGTGGTTTATTAAATAATTAGGTACTATTTTGCGCAGTAAGGTAGTATTGGAAGCCTACTAAAGGTTTAATTACACAGGCAATATTTTAGGAACGTGGACCAAACAGATACCTATTTTACACAGCTTACTTTTGTTTAGCCCTAAAGTAAGCAGAGTGTTATGGGTACCACATGATTGATATATTACTTAAACATATTTTTTTTGTAAATACATGCATTTTGAAACATAGAAAAACGCCCAGAACTGAAACAAATATTTGCAGATCATACAAACATTTGTCCTACGGTGGGAATGAAAAACCTTCTGTGTTTCCTTAAGAGTGAACAAGTCGATTATCTTTCCATACAAACATCGAAGGGTGATCACACCACCGTCTGATGATAAACAACCAAAACTAAAAGTGATATAAATTTGTCTTGTCATAATCTATGCTTGTATCAATATAGAATTGCGAAAATAATATGGGTTTGAAAGATACAAGACTAAAAAAAATCGTTTTTCATCACTGATTCTAGCGCAACTTTAGGTGTGAATAAATAACAAACGGAGTACTCAAACTAAAAAAATGTTCCTTTACAAGCATAGATTATTTATTCAAGAGCTCAAATAACTTTTTTTTTTATAATTACATTCAGTAGTTTTTTCATGAGAACCCTTGAGCCAAAGGTCTATTCATTATTTTTACGCAATCGTTTTATTTAGAAATCATAGATTAATCTGATCATATGACTTGAAATTATAATCACGCTATCATATACTGCTCATCTCTATCCTTGGTGCACGTCTATCCTTTTCTCACACTAAGCCAGGTGAAATAGCATGCATTTTAGCTGCGCCCACTAACGAGTTTGTGCCGCTGACTTGTGTATCCTTAAGTATCAGACTCCGCTGCGTCATCAAGGTCGTCAAAACATAACATCATTCATAGATTCTTCCAAGATTCTTTTCTTTATATAGAAACATTGCCATTATAATGGCAGTGCCTTGATGACAAATAGGCCAATGTCAAGTGACTGATTTGATTCGATATCGCTATAACGTTGCAGTCGATCGTCATTTGTTTATTTTAAACGTCATCGCGGAATGATCGTCTAGAATTTTCCTATTGTTTACACTAATGCTAAACAGTCGCAGTTTATTAATTAAAATTCCATAAATAATGAAATAACACGAGAAAAACGAATTAATTTATAAGTTTCATTGTGTACTTCATAGTATATCGAACGAAGAATCATTCATAGATTCACCGCGAAGTGGCAAAGCGACGCGCAATCGTTCCCGTCAATAGGTTTTTTTTCCGGCACTCTTCTGGAGTGTCCTTTAAATCCATGACATACGATTCAAAACGCAATGATCCACGACACATTTCGACCCGACTATAGAGTGACTAAAAATGAACCTACCCTCATTGGGAATTTTCTTTTGATTACAGGAAAAGTTGATCTGGAAGAGCTTGTTTCGGCGTTTGCTGATTTAGGTATAGCAATTGGGGCGAATGAAGCTACTACTCTACTTAAAAGGTAGGTGTTTATGGTGATTTTGGTAAAGGGAAGGAAAACAACTGGGTATTTTCTATAGTAGGTGCATTACATACCTAATGATAGTTCAGATCAGTTTGGTTACATTCCGAGTGAGGTAATGACGTTATCTGCGTGATCATTTCATCTCAATTTATCGACTTTATAATAGTCCATCTGTAATTACCAAGATTGTTAAGGTAAGACAAATGAAGGAACAAAGATAGGTATACAGGAAGAGGGAGACAAAAATAAGGTGGATAGAATGTGTAAAATGTGACATGGGTATGATATAATTAATACTAAAATGACGGCTGATAGCGGAGAATGAATGAGAAGAATATATGCCGACCCCACATAAAGTGAGATAAGTGCTTCATCAGGGACATGATGACGGTGATGATGATGGTAAAAAATAACCGTGTTTCAGAAAACGGGTTTGGCCAATATTCTGGTGGTAAGTCGAGCGAGAGGTCCACTTAATGTAGACTAGCTTACCGCTGTACCAAACATTTTGCTATTGAACATAAAATGCAAAGATGGCCACACAATTTTATCGCTATAAGTATATACAATAAAAATAGCCTCAATTCTGGATGGATCTTTGCTTAATTAAATTAAAATAGAATTTATCTACATCTAAGAATAGGCAAAGTATATGAACATAAAGTCAACGCCAGCCAGAGGTTTTTAAATCTTCTAGCTACTGCACGCGGCTTCTCACGCGTCTACATAAAAGTTAGCCTATGTACGTCCCCAAGATACAATGGCTCTGGTTCTGTAGTTAATACAAACAACCTTATGTTGCAAGTACCAAAGTCCTCATAAGAGTAACACTTTAGATTGACAGTCCTAAAATAAGTTAAAATTGACATTTGATTTCATTATGGAATTGATTTTCCTTGGATTTTCTGTAGTAGAGGTGTTGATTTACGGCCTTACTTATCTCTCTTAGGTCTCTCAACTTGAAGACTGCCTAAACACTTCATAAGATTAGTCCTGTCACTATCTAATAAAAAGAGACGGCACTATTTTAAACATTTACTAACTTTTGACAGGATTCTTCGTTTGTCATTTCATGTTGTAACATTAATAGAAAATTAAAATTATTTTCTTGTTTTATTGCATGTTTTATTAAGTAATCTTTAGCGGAATTTTAATGATTAAATTGTGACTACATAGGACATGTATGGACTATTGAATTATAAGTGTATTATGTTGCAATGTGGTTTAAACGACGAGGAATCCCGAGAACGTTCTAGACAGCCATTTCACGATGACGTTTAGAATTGACCATGACAATTGTCCAGTGACTAAGTCTGTTTTAACAAATAAACACTTGACACTGGCAAAATTGTCGATAAGACCGGCCATTATAAGAAAAGAAGAACTTTTGTCAGAATACGTTTCTATGTAGAGGGTTATAACTACAAATGAATAAAATGCGATAAATACTTAAAATTTGTAAATTTCATTAGACTTTGATTCGAGCAAAATATTTGTATTTCGTACGAATATTATTCTTTAATCAAAGTCTAATTAAATTTATGTTTTGTCGTTCGTATTTTAGGAAATTTTAGCTAGTATGGCGAAACCACAGAAAGAGGGTCAGTGGCCTCAATTCTGTTGGCACCAACCTAACAAATTTTTGCTAAAATTAGGTTTTGAATTGTCAAATGAAGCTTTGATATTCTGCTGCTACCAACTTATCCTAATCAAATTTTATCTAATTTAATTAAGCGTTCCTAATTTAGTTAGATGGTACCAACCGAATAGGTTTTACAAATGCTATGACTAACTAAATATAATTTAGACAATTCCTAAATTTAGAAATGAACCAACCGAATTGCCACCAATATATCTCCTGATCAATATCCGTTAAGCTGTTTAGCCAGTCAAATTCAAATTGTCAAATAGTGTCTATTACAATTTGACTGGCTATATGGAATAACTATATCTAAGATTTACTCTGGTCTAGGACCTGGACCGCCCACAGCAATGTAATTTCGTTGATGCGATAGGAACCATTTGAGGCCTAAGAATTGATAATATTGGAATGGATATTGATGTAACTGCATAGGTACTGGTACAATTTATAATGTACACTTAGTTGCTTATAAATTTAGACGTCTAACAGTATATTTGTGAAGTCCAGTATTGAGGACTCATGCACGCATCATCTGTATTTGTTGTTGTACTTGTTCTTTTAAGATCAGAAGATTTCTCAAATCATTAGCACACCTGTACAGTTATAGCAGTTCAATCAAAATACCATAAACTACAAAGGTTGCTTTGTTACATTTACTGTAGTTTCAGTTACATTTGTTTGGTTTTCATAACTTTTGCCAACGCATTTCATCTTCTTTCTTTAAATAATAGAAACATTGTAATATGCAAAATATCTGTAAAAATAGTTTGCTTGCTGTCACTAGAACGGTTTTAGATATGATAAATCAATTCGAACAAATTCGAGTCTGACTCGCACCGAGGGTTTCGTAGAAGTCCGATCGAAGGACGAACTAAGGATAAACTTAAGCCTTTTCCGGGAAAAATTAAATCCTAAACAGTCTCGTGACCAAAACGAATCCAATATAATACCTTATTTAACGAATTCTTAAGAGCCACAAAAACAAACGGCGGTCTCAAACGAATACATCCATACTTCTGATTTAAGAGCTGTGCACTTGTTGGTAATTGATGCAGCCTCTTTTTCCATCTGTTCCTCTCCAATGCAGCCTGCTTAATGCGACACAACAGCTACCTTTTCCATAATTTCGCTCATGTAGCTGATTTGTGGCCTTCCACTCAAACATTTCGCAGTCGTCTCCATCAAATGTTTGAGTGAAGAGAATGTAAACAGAAGAGCTAGCAATAGAGGAGGAAAACTTGAAATAAGCCCGGCTTGGTGCCAGCCGTTATGCATCTGCAACCGAACCGACACCGCATGTACTGATTCGTCTTTCCTGCGGGTCCTATCGGCAAGGTCGAGAGCTTACATTAAGGCTTAACTAAGTGCATTTAAGGCGCACTTTAATCCTTTCACCAAACTGGTTAGAAATAAAAAGTTGTTAAAATCAGTCAGTAATCATAAATCAGTTGTTAAAAAGCTCTTCTTTCTGTAGCTTGTGGGTTCGATCCCCATCAAACATTTGTGTGATGTACATAGAGGGTTTTTCTATGTCAGGTATCATAAGTATGTATGACCACCTCTGACGCAGTTGGCCATGACGCGGCTGAAACGCAAACGGTTGCGGGTTCGATTCCCGCCTCGGGACAAATGTTTGAATAATCTGCAAGTATTTGTCTCGGGTCCGGGTGTTTCTATGTATAACATATATGTATGTATTAACAAAAAATATATATATTTGTAGTATATCAGTCATGTGGTACCCATAACACAAGCTCTGCTTACTTTTGAATCGTCCAGCAGTCTTTATTTATTTATTTCTCTTCCTTTTTTCTATCAACTTGATCTTATATGATGATGTTTATGAAACTGTCGTGCCGATATGGTGGGCAATCATTTTCCCCTTAAATAACACGCAAACGTACTCTAGAAAATACATCTAATTTGAGACAGTCGTGTAAAAATGGTTTGTTGGCAGGATGGATCAAGACGGCAGCCTCAACATCAGCTATGACGAGTGGCGGGATTACCTGCTGTTGGCGCCTGGTACTGATATCCACGCGCTCATTCACTTCTGGCGACACTCCACTGTAAGTATTAAACTGCATAACTGCCTAGCTTACTTCTTCTTCGTCTTTCGTATCGTTGTTACATCCTTATTGACAAGTAGGTAGCCATATCTTCGCCATTATCCGAGCAGGACACATAGTGCATGAGTTGGAGCAAGAGGGACACACAAGTACGTGTGACATCGTACTAAGGCTTCACATCGATAATGTCTCACGATTTTAATGATTTTTTGAGAACACCCTCCAACTCATTGTCACAGAAGGTTACATTTATGAGATGAAGGGAGAGATCCCTTAAAGACTTATATGTGACGTCACGAAGCTTATTATTTATATCTCCCTTAATCGTTGTTGACTCCTTTCCTTCATTTATAGGTAAAATTCGTAAATTACGAATGACATTTTCTTTCCCAAAAGAATTCGAGTTGCAAACGGTACAATTTCGCGCAATGTCTCAGACTAAGTAACTTGTTATAACCTGTTTCAATAAAGATTATTATAATTATTTCCTCTCGTTCGCACAATACTAGTAGCAATATTGTGCCAGTGGAGGATATTACTAATACCGCCATTTAAGATTCGTGTCTTTGTTGTAACAGGTTACAGTTACAATATTTGTTAATTTTTTACCTGCATACTCGTAATTCACATTATAACATAACACGCCATAACGCCATAACAGATTTATGGCTAACCATCAACTTTAGTTTGACCAATTCTTCATCTCCTTTGTTTATGGCATGTGACATATTAATGTCAATTTTGCCAGAGTGTTTATAGTCAATTTGTTTGTTAAAGTCTTAGTAGATGGACATTTGTCAATTCTAGACGTCACGCGGAATAACCGTCTAAAATTTCCTTGGGATTCCTCGTCGTTCAAATCACATTGCACTATAATGCACAGTTAATTCAATTATTCATACTTGTCCCATGTAGTCACAACTTATTCATTAAAATTCCGCTAAGATTACTGAATAAAACATGCAATAAAACGAGTAAGACATTAAATTATCAGAGCTATGTTACTTCATGAAATGACAAACGATCTTGACCAATTCATCTTAAACTGTGGAGCCCTAGGTATGCCCTAGGTTGTACGTCATATGTGAGTCAAACGTTATAACGTTCCTCATCTTCTTTGTTTATGGTATGTGTCATATTAATGTAAATTTTGCCAGTGTCAAGTGTTTATATTGACTATAGTATGATGTCACAATGTATTCAGATGATATAGATTTATAATCACAAAATTTCACCGATCACAAATCTTCAAATACCTACGACCTCCATCGTGCAAAGGACAAACATGAAACGTGACATTGGCAAAATTGTGGTCCCCCCAAGGTTGCACAAAGGCCATTAACCAAGAACCAAGGTGTTTCTAAGAAATCCCGTTAAAAAGTTCCCATACAAACTTTGACAACCCATTTTACCTCATTGTAAGGGTTATTTGGAATAATCCTGAAACACATATCCATTTATTTTGCATTTAAATTATTCAAATCAAGCAAATAGCACCACGCGTTAAAAAGTTTCGTACATTCTTTTTCACCCCTTTTCAGCCTCTTAGGGATTGAAATTCAAAAAACCCCGCCTTAGCAGGTGGTTTTGCTATATAAGGAAGCTACCTTCCAAATTTAAGCTTTTTAGCTTCAGCTGTTTCGGTTCGGCGATGATGAATCAGTCAGTCAGGTTAAGCATAATTTTTGCTCGAATCACGAATAAACGCACAGGTTTTATTCCAATTATTCACATCCGCACTCTAGCTCTATTCAAATAAATACATTAAAATTTCTAATTAACCGGAAATAAATCAAGAAAAATAAATAATATAGGAGCGCAATGTTCGCAGGACGGCCAAAAAAATCCTTCTTTCTTCTTCGTCTTCTTCCTTAATTGCATCTGCCATAATAATGTGAATTTAACCAATATTCATTGTTTAGATTTTTTATGTTGTTCATAATTGGTAATTAAAAAAAAGATGGTGTATTTTTATATAAAATAATTATATGGATTATCTTTGTTCGAATTACAATGAATACAATCTTTTTATTTCAATTATTCATACCCGAGTGAATAGTTGAAAAAAACTATACTTAGATCGTTTTAAACGGTTCTAAGATAGCTCAACTGTTTGTGTTTTATATTATTGTAATATAAAATGTGTTATTATTGTATTATTCTGTGCATTTAAGTAAATATTCTTCTTGGCATGTTTCTTGATGTCAATTTCAATCCGCGATCGCGGGCTGACGTATATAATTTACCCGGATTCCATTATGGCGATTATGGATTTTGTGACAGAAATGTTTATCGGTTTCGATTAGCAATAGACATAATTTCAATCATTAGTTGGATTGTAACTGGAACCAGTTTTGCACGATGGATTACTATTACGGAGGGTTGGTTTCTATATAAGACCAAATAAATATAAAGACGGAATGCCGTGAATAACCAAAGTGAAGCCTCAAACCCATGCTCCTTCGTGTAAATACACGCACCCACGCACACACATCCACTGAAACCGTGCTCTTATACTTGGACTATTGTGGCGGATTAGGTTGAGACCGCCACAAGCTGCGTAGAATTCTTCCTCGACGATCCGGTGCTTCCTACCTAGCCTACCTAGGTAGATAGGAATCCTTCTAGCCTGCCTGTTCCGGGTCTTCTTTGTTCCTATTTCGCCCAGCCTACTCAGGGTGGTCTTCAAGGAGGTTTCAATAAAACACTTTTTCTTTCTTGAAATATTCCAGGTTCGTGTGCACTGTGCGACGCCGCTTCGGTGAGTGACCGTTGCGTGGAAATGCGCGAATATTTATAGAGCGATCGCATGGTGCAACGAAGTAGTGGCGCATAAAAAATAAGTATTTTGGTTATTAAGTACAATGTCATCGAACGCACTTGACCCAATGCGCGAGGGTTTTGTACGATGTTTACTGGTACGAAAATGTGACGTTAACTAAGAGCAAGTTCCTTTTCGGTTTATATGTGTTTGTGTATGTGCGTGTATTTACACACAGGAGCACGGTTTTGAGGTTCTGTTTTGGTTGATTGCGGCACTCAGTCTTTATATATATTTAGTCTGAGGTTTCTATTCATATAACAACATGTCTGACAATCAATATCAACCTTCCGTAATACCAGTTCATTAATAGTAACATTGATACCAATCGTATCAAAGTTTTGATAGTATCAGCATTCCATAATCGCCTGGCAGCTAGCATAAACCACTTTTGTTTTAAGAAGTCACATTATTTGTTAAAATCCCGCCTAGACAATATAAGACAATATAACTTTTAAAATTATCATTGTTTTGAACAAAATTTACAAATAAAATTTACACTCTTAACGGGATATTTACTGTGATATGAGAGTTTTATTGCTTTCCGATTTTTCGACAGAGTTGCATGTTTCACAAATTCGAGTCATGATCACGAGAACTGGCAGAAACTTGTGCAACTGTGACAAAATATCGGGAAGCAGTAAAATTCAGATATCATGCTAAATATCCTGCTTTATACTCAAGACAAGTTATATAACACGAGAAACTCGATTCGTGTCTCGATTTGGACTCGATCGAGCGTAGAGCATTGAGGGTGATAGGTGAGCAGCTAAACGCTGAGACTAAGATCTAGAGTCTCGAGCACCGCCGTAATGTTGCTTACGAGACGATATTTTATAGTGCCCAGGAATTGCATGAGCTCATTTCACAATAGGACTAGCAGACGTACCGCTCAATACCATCCCTACTTTGTCTGTCTACCACCCTTACGAACAAAGCGGTTTGCTTCCACATTTATAATGCGTGCAGCCAAGGATTGGAATGCTTTGCCGTCCAAAGAGTATGCAATATCTTGCCGTCGTCTGTCTTTCCTGAAATTACAAATTGAGTCTCTTCACCTGCGTGCCCCGTCGTCGGCCACATCGTAGCTTAAAATCAGGAGAGTTCGTGGTCGAACGTAGGTCTATCTATGATAAAAAAAAACAATTAAAACAATAAGGCTTATGACACTTCATAAAATGTTAAACTAGAAATCCGACATATTGTTCTCTAAATATTTTCTTCTTGTTCTACTAGAAATTTTAAGCTATCAGCGAGTTTAATCTTAACTTCCCTGTTTATTATGTCAAAAGTTTCATCCTGCGGGCGGTCGCTCTAAATAATATGGCATTCGTTTTATTAATATTTAATTTTAAATTATTTACATGAAACCATTAATTAAAAGCCACAAGCGCATTATTTATTTTATTGCACAACTATTGCATTTGTATCGTCAGCACAAATAATTAATTTAATGTCATGTATAGTATTAGAAATAAAATTTATAAGGTCATTCAAAAAAATTATAAAGAAAATAGGTCCTAGTATGGAGTCCTGTGGAACTCCACGTGTTATATTTGTTAGTTTTGATTTGGTCACAACCTCTTGGCATATAACAATATTATGTAGTTCAACAAACTGGTATCTACTGCTAAAATGTCCTGAACATGACCCCGCAATCCATAAAACTCTAATTTAGCCAGTAAGATGTCATGATCAATTGTATCGAATGCAGAAGATAGGTCTAAAAATATACCTGCAACTTTAATTTTTTTATTTAGATTACATAACACTTCATTTATTAGTAATTCAATCGCATCGACAGTTCCTATGTTCATTTTGTAGCCGAACTGGCGTTTGTTTAAAATCTCGTTTGAGTTCAAGTGTGCTATTATCCTATCTTTTAACAGCTTTTCATAGATTTTAGATAGTATAGGCAGCAACGAAATGGGTCTATAATTCTTAGGGTCGTTCCTAATATCTTTTTTGAATATAAGAATCACTCTACCGATTTTTAATTGATCGGGAAAGATACCTTCAGACAAACAATTGTTAAAAAATCCTGATAGTGGTTCAGCAAGGAGGTCAATGTTATCTTTTATAACTGTGACCGGTATTCCATCATATCCAAAGAAGTTTTTAGGTTCCATCCTCTTTACAATAAATTTAATTTCATTCCTGTTTGTAAAACTTAATTCCATGTCCGTATAAACTCTATTAGAGTGTTCTGTCAAAAAATTCATTGCTAATTGTTTTTTTGTCATTGGAATTCATTTCATAGGTACTAAAATTAAAATTATTCGCAAAAATGTCAGCAATTTCTTGTGTGTTATTAATCATGTAATTAATCATGTCATTAACTTTAAGTAGATAATTATTATGTGGCACCCATAACACAAGATCCTACTTTGGGGCCAATCTGTGTGAAATGTCTGGCATTATTTATTAATTTAATTTAAATAAAGAACACAAATAAATTATATTAACTATTTACCTATTATTGTAATAACCTATTTTTTAATTTACTAACTGAATAATTTATGAAAAATAACACAATTTATCCTGTCGGCCCCGGTCGTTACCACACCGATTCCTGACCAGAACACTGGCAGCATTGCCACGTTGTATGGTGGTACGCTAAATCGCTGACCGACATAGAAGCCAGCATTACGGTCATACATGGTTTTGGATGACTTTTTCAATTAGTAGAACAACATATTTCTAATTCAGAGAAAGTGTTAGGTTCAAATGAGACTTAACACAGCATTATACTTACATTTTTTATCTTACTGACGCGTTCCGTGTCTTTCCGATAACAAGGTTTCAGCTCGATACAAAATGTAAACAATAGCAATTATTGGTTTTCATTTCTTGCTAGAAGTGAGTTGGTATCTTATTCAATTACCCGCCTCACGTGTAATGGCTCGTGATGTTATGTCTACTGTAAGTGTACCGTCGTATCCTGCAGGGCCATCGCGCTATTTATCAACGTAACCTTTAAAACTATCATGATTATTCACATCATCTATCTATATATAGTATATATTAAAATGAATCCCTATTTCCCTTGGTGACGGCGGCATCACACGTGAACGGCTAGAACAATTTCGCTGAATCTTTTTTGTGTTGTTTGTTTTTGTTAGAAGGTTCTTATGAAATATTAAAAAAAAATTAAGTTGCGTGGAAATTAGAAAATATAAGAAAACTTGACGACGATATTAACTTTTCTAATGTTACCTTATGGCGTGTGACAGTTGGCGCGATCGCTGCAAATATAGTTTTTCTGTTTTTTTATGTATATTAAATAAATTATACCAATTCCAATTGAATATCAATAGTTAAGACAGGACAACGTCTGTCGGGTCACCTAGTTTTCAATATAAACGTCATATTTAACACTACTATTTGTGAGTTTTACCCGTGATCATAGCACATAGCATAGCGCCTAGTCCCGTGATCATGGTAAATATCTCATTTTAGTTATTTGGTTTTATCAACATATCAACATATTATTTACAATTGGAACGAAAAGTTTTCTCTTTGGTTCGGACTCATCAAAACTGTTCGTTTGACAACGTTGCCTAAAAATAACAGTTAAAATCATAAGCATGTACGAAATGCAATCAACGTCTTCTTTTTATTCTCCTTCTCTTTTTATTTTTCTTCTTCTTCGTTCACGGCATGTGTCATAATAATGTCAATTTTGCCAATGTCAAGTGTTTATATTGTTAATAGTATGATTACTTACACAAAGACGTACCTATATTGTCGTTCTTTATTTGTTATTTTATATAAAATGTGTCCTTTAGTTCTGATTATTTTTCTTCGAATAATAAAGATATTACAAATAAAACCGTTAAAATAACTTAACTTAATAAAGTAAAAAAAATTAACAAAAATAATTAATAGTACCTGGATGACCGAGCTTAGCTCGGTATAAAACATGAATAAAACGAAGTTTTCTAAAAATAAAACCAAGGTTATCGATTTATCGCCCCGAAAACCCCCTGCATACAAATTTTCATGAAAATCATTGGAGCCGTTTCCGAGATACAGATTATATACAAGAATTGCTCGTTTAAAGGTATTAGATAAGAGCGCAATGTTTGCTACGTAAGACCGCAAAAAATATTTTTTTCTTCTTATTCTTTGGTAATGGTATATGACATACTAATGTCAATTCTGCCAATGTCAAGTTGTTTATAGTTTATAGTCAGTTTGTTTCTTATTAGTCTTAGTCGATGGTTAATTGTCAATTCTAGACGTCACGCGGAATGGCGTCTAGAATTTTCTTGGGATTCCTCGTCGTTCAAATCACATTGCACCACAATAGACAAATAATTAAATTATCCATACCCGTCCTGTAGTCGCAATTTATTTATTAAAATTCCGCCAAGATTACTGAATAAAACATGCAATAAAACGGGTCAAAATATTAAATTAGCAGATCTGTGCTACTCCATGAAATGACAGACGAAGAATCCGAAAAATAATCTCCTCTTTCTTCCTATAATGACATCTTGATGACAATTTTGTCAATGTAAAGTGTTTTTTTTATTATAATACTGTTACAAAATCGTCGATCGTCATTTTTGTCTATTCTAAACATCATCGTGGAATGACCGCTTATAACTTTCTTGTATTCATCGTCATACAAATTACATTGCAACATAATACACGTATAGTTAAATTGTCTACACTTGCGCTAAGAAGTCTCCATTTTTTGAAAAGCCGCTAAGATTACCCACTATAACGTGAAAAAACGAATCAACAAAGAGTTAAGTTACATCATTAAATGTCAAATGAAGAATCCGCATAACAACTTTATTGGTCAAGTTCAAATCACCCCGCGCGGAACTCTGGTGTGTTCTATGCAAGGCTGAACAATAATAATAATTTTAATCCCGACATTTCACACAGCATCAGCACCACATGACTGATAAACTACTTTTATAGGTACGTTATTTTTGTAAATACATACATATAATACATAAAAACATCCAGAGCCGAGACAAATACGTGCGGATCATACAAACATTTGTTTAGCGGGAATCGTAAAGTATTAAAAAAAAATTAAATAAAATTTCTGAAATTATGATCACCTGTATTTTTGTCCGCCCATTATCAGAGCTCTTGCTCGACGACTATTAAGGTTATCGTAATTCAATTTGGCATTCACTCTTCGGTATTACGTTATTGCATAAGTTTCTTGAACTAGGTAAAATATCAATGCCTCTTTGATTGTAGGATAAGATAAAATTACTTGAAAAAATCAGCACATATTTAATTATAGGGGAGGAATCCCTAAAACCGTTTTTTAGTTATTAGTTTATAACTTTGTAGGGGTCACTAATACGTATTACCGTGCAAAATTACATCACGATAAAACTAATAGTCTCCGAGCAAGAGCAAGATTACGGGCGGACAGACAGATAAGGGTTCCTTGTGGACTTCAGAACCCTGAACGCGAATTTTCACGGTGTTAGTCACTCGCACAATATTCGTTTCCATATTAGAACAGGTTCGTATGATGGCCTTTGTATATGTAAGGTACGTATGCCATAACACAAGCTAACGGAAACAATTTGGGTTGATCTACTTCCACGAGTTATAGTTTACAATTTAGATCATTATTATTGCGACCTCACATCACTTGAGCTCGTCCCTTGTACAGAGCTGGAGTTTTATAAGTCGCTACAGTAGTATTACAATAGTAGATAGTCGTAATATAGGTTTCTGAAAAGCTTGCGGATTTCAAAAGCAGAGCGAGCTTATAAAATAAGTAGTTAATTAATAATAAACGGTCTTCTACCCGCTTCTCGTGACTGACCTATTGACACACAACTAAGCGCTGGAGATGCATTCCTTATCACGTAGTAAATTAAGAAATACTTTTTGAAAATTCTACCCCAAATAGGGGGTAAATGAATGAAAAATCGTATCTTGAGCATTAATACTTGAACCTTTGCATATATATTTTACAATAGATTTGATTAAAGTCTATGATAAAAGTTTTCAAATCTACCCCTATAATGGGGTGCAGTGAGTGTTAATAAATTTAAATAAATGGGGTTAATCGTATGGGAACTTTTTAACTTTGAAAAAAGCCCGAGGTCCATAGGTCGACCAAGCTTCAATATCGTCAAAACACTTCAGGCCAGCCAACACGGCTGTGGAAAACTAAAGGTCAGTTTGGTTTTAGCTCATTTAGAGTTTTAGACCACAGGTTATCACCGGACGTGAAATTGACTTTATTTAGGTCTTTCTGTCAGACATTTTACACTTGTCAGCTCTGGACTAACTATACTAAAAAGACGCACGATAGGATACGGGTTGCCTACAACAATACCTTTAGGCACCTGATGGGCCTGAAGCGCTTCTGCAGCGCTTCAGAAATGTACGCGGATGCCCGAATAGACTCTTTCAATGCTATCCAGCGTAAGAGGATAGCGTCATTCATGTCTAGAGTTGACGCGTGTGGCAATATTATTATCAAGAGTCTGGCAGAAAGACTTATACTGACAAAAATGTATAAACGGTGGGTGGATATTGCCACTTGACATAATTATGTACCTAGTTATCATTTATATTATTATTACTATACTTTCTGTTTGTATTGTGTTAGGTTTGTTTCTTTTTTAAGTAGGTACCTATGTACAATATGGGACATGTTCCTGAAATAAAGATTATTATTATTATTATTATTAGCTACAATCCTCAACTAGCGTATAAGGCTGCATCACAATCATAGTAACTATGAACTACAAGTGTCAGTTTTGTAACGCTCTAAAGTGGAAGGTACAAACACCTGGTATGTGTTGTGCCTCAGTGCTGGAAAGGTTTATCTCCAGCTTCTTAACGACTATCTGATCTACTCCATAGTTTAACACTACCTACTATTTGAAAAGTATCGATATAACATCTATTACATTACATTATTATTAATACATGATTAGACAAAATATCGATACATTTCAAATTACGTATGTTACGATTTAGCTCTTTTCGTTTAGTTTGAAGTTTATTACCACCACCACAAACTTTATCAACCAACATTTTTTGAAATTTTTTTTGTAGGTGAAAATATGACGGAAACTTAATTTAATATAGCAGTAAAATTCATCACATGTTGGTAGGTGTGTTCATCCGTCTACGACGTATCTCAATGAGATAACTGATGTCGTCACTCGGTAATGGAAAGTGCCAACATCTGCATCGGTCACTCCGTCAGTGGCTCAAGTGCAAAATAATTGCGACTCGCTTGGCTCGCCATTTTTAGTTGCTTTAAGGTGGTGTTCATTTTTTTAACAACAACACGCTTTTTTTTAATAAAACATTTTTTTCTTACTAACATTTATTAAAATTTATTTTCTAGTTTTTAGTTTGGTTTTCTATATAAAGCGCGTTTTTTAGTTTTTTTAAACTATTATTTATATATCGTAGAGGGGCATTTTAACTTAGATTGGAAAACTTAGATTGTGTACCTTTAATACAAAATAAATATACACGCGTTTCAAGGTTTTCAAAACAACCTTTAAAAAGAATGCGATGGAGGTGTTAAAACTTGTATGACCTTACAATTTGTATAGGACTCTTACATACGTATTAGACACGGGATAAAGTGATTCCTAGCGGCTGTTTCTCCGAATCATTATTATCTTATCTGGTTACCTGTAACACAGGTTTCACATACCTATCTCAGGCACCAGTCTCTCGCAAAACAGGTCTACAAATTTGTAAAACGCACCAAAAACTTAGCCTTAAGTATTTATAAGAACATTTGTGAGAGAAAATAAATGAATACCACGCATGCGAAGCCGCGGGCAGCAGCTAATCTATTACTGAAAAAGGCCGAAATTATCGGTGCAGTACCTGTCTAGCTTAATTGCCTTTCAAATACTTTTGACCGTTATGTTGAACGTTATATACATTAATGACAAAAACTCCATTTAATATGGCAGTTAAATTCATCTCTGGTTTGTAGGTGTGTCTGCCCAGCTACGACGTATTTCAATGACCTTACAGATGTCGTCACTCGGTAATGAAAACTGCCATCATCGGCATCGGTCACACCGTAAGTGGTTCAAGTGCAAAATAATAATACTGGAAGCCCAGGGTTGCGAGGACGGGCAATAACACTGATAAACGAATTGTTAAGATCTGCTTATCATGAAACCATTTTTTTTACTGATATCGATAGAAAGGCAAATCAAAGGTCGTAAAGTTTGCCAACAACAAATTTAGTTACAGAACATTCAAACAATATTTAAAAAGTGCAGTATGTGAAACATTTGAGCTATCTTAAACTAAAGCAACCTGAATAACAGAAAAATGTTTTTTTTTATAAAATTTCTTATTGATACTTTGATCACAGTGGAGTATCCAGAAGTTATTGTATATTTTGCACTGCAACGGTGAATAGAGGTTATAATAATATGTACCTATAAAAAATGATATACGAGTACGTTGTTAAAATGTGCCATTTTTAGAATGATGTATTAATTTTATAATTCCTATACTTTGAAATTTGATAGTACTTAGATATTACCTGAAAGGATTTGTAGTCTAGTGGTAGTGGCCCCGCCTTCCGATACTGGTCGTGGGTTTGAATCCAGTTGTACACCAATGGATTTTTCTGATCGAAAAATGTTTAGTGCGATCTAAGGAAAACATCGTGAGGAAACCGGCATGTCGTAGAACCTAAAATGTTTGAAGACATCCAAGCGCCATCCATAAGTCCATCCATAGTCCATCCATTAAGTAGATATACTTTAGAATTATTTATAACTTCCAGTTTTGTTCGTCACAGGAACGACCAATTTGCATAAACTTATATTGGGTCTATTATTAACCGACTTTATCAAAAAGGAGGAGGTTCTCAATTCGGTGGAATCTTTTTTTTTATTTATATTCACCGATTACTCAAAACGCCTGAACCGATTTGGAAAATTTCATTTTTTGTTTGAAAGGATATATAGTTCCCAGGTCCCATTTAAATTTTATAAAAATCGATCGAGCTGAAAAATCAACAAAAATCTGAAAGTGTTATACATCGATGATATTTTCGTTTACTCCGATACCTCGCTGTGTCATTGGAGCAGTGCGTTTATTTGGCCTACCCATATTATATAAAATTATTTTACTTATCCATAAAAATATTATCACAGAAACCGCAGCCCTATGTAAGTGTCTAACACGATAAATGGGCCATCCATCAAGTTCTGGGGCTCGGCCTGATCGTCTATTAATGTAGTACGCAAGAGCAAGTTCGTCATGGTCGCGCGCGACTTAAGCAAACCCTACTGGCTGCTTTATATATTGACCCTTTTGAATACTCTATACTCATGTTTGTATTCATAATACCTATATGAGAAGCTTCTTGTATGGGAAACTTCTTATAATTATTGAACGCACCACGAGATTGAAATTGTTTTGACAGAAGTTCCTGCTTCTTCAACGCTGTTTCAATAAATTCATGATGAAATTACATAGTATTACATAATAAAAGTGTAGGTATAATATAAACAGTGGGTGTGTTTTTACGCGTAGAGATACATTTAACTGCTGAGCAGAAACGTGATATGGTGACGTGATGACTTTATACGTTGATATGCGAAAACTGATATCGAAAGACTTTGAACACTATTCGGAGTTATCAATAACTTTAAGAGAAGTCAAATGTTAATTGAGTGCCATGATAAAGAATCTATGATAATATATAAACAACTTTAGCCGTTATACCCATAAGTTTAAAATATGATATCCATACTAGAAAGGCCAATATTTTTTTGTGCTACTATATACAAATTTCAATACCAATTTTTTTTCTGTTACCATTTGGCCGTAAGCATACATCCATTTTCGTAAAAGGAAACGTCAGTAAATAAGAGCTATATGTTTAGATAATTGATTCAGGCGTGACTTTGCGGAAATCCATTCCAAAATTCCTGAGGATGCCTCGTGGAGGGGCGAAATACGTGTCGAATTTCTTTTGGAGGTAACTCTTTAGAAATAGATTGGCGGAATTGTACTAAATATTTGTCCACCTGTTTAATGTTTTAGCTTTATAGTTGTTATGTATTCCCTTTATTTCATATCACATAAAATAGTGTCGCATGGCTGACCTGTGTATCTGTGGAAAATTTTGTTCGTTGTACACATAATATGCATATTGCATACTTATGATATGCGTTTGTTTACGATAACTGGTGTTTATAACCTGGAATACCCGATACCGGTACACGACCCAACCCCTTTTGACGTTATGACTTGTTATAGTAAATTTACAATATAATGTATTTGATCATAATGGTAAGCTGTAATAAAAGATATAATTACGTTTTAAAAACTAAAAAAACAACTGACTTCATTGAATGAAATTTGAGCTTATAATACATTTTTAGTGAAAAGTAGATGTATTTTGTATATATATAATATGGGTAGGCCAATTAAACGCAATGCTCCAATGAGACAGCGAGGTGTCGAAGTAAACTAAAATATCATCGATGTAAGTATAATTTTTTTTTATTTTTGTTGATTTTTAAAAACTTCTTTGACCGATTTCAATAAAATGTAAATGGGACCACCTGAAAGTATACTCTTTGAAACAAAAAAATCATTTTCCAAATCGGTTAAGGCGTCTTTGAGTAATCGGTGAACATATATAAAAAAAAAGATACGACGAATTGAGAACCACCACCTTTTTAGAAGTCGGTTAAAAAATCATTCAGATAACTTTTCTTTAAAGTTTTCGTATTTGATGAATTAGGAATCTCAATTAGATTTCTACATCCAACTCAACAACTAAAGCAAAATATAAATGAACAGCTTCATTATCGTTAGTTTGCTTTAGAAAAATATAGTTATTACAAAGTTGTTACCTATAAAATAAACGTATCATCTAAAAAAAACGAAGTACCTAGTAACTTAAAAAATAAAAACAATTAAAGTGTGTTGTATTGTCCAGTGACGTCAAAGACCTTGATTTACTAAACTATTGAACATTTGCCAATTATTCATTTCCTGTTTTATTTGCATTTGCTCCAACAATATCATATTATATATGTAAAATTTCAAAAATTTGTTACACTATAACTGAACTGGCTAACTTAAAAATTGAGGAGTATTAAGTTCCATAAACAAATTGGCTCAATGTATTGTAGTTATGGTTTATAACTACGTTTCTACGATAATACGTTAATTAAAACATGTACAATGCAGCTAAAGAAATAAGATCTACCGAGATATTAGAATAGATAATATGATAAATAAAAAAAATAAAAAAATTAGATTCCGACGAATTGAGAACCTCCTCCTTTTTGATAAAGTCGGTTAATAAATATGATAAATGTTGTGTGGGCTAGTAGTACAAGGACCTACGTCCTTTTCTATTCTCTCTTGTCCGGCTGCTAGAAACTACTTATACCTTCAAAGTCAAACACATTGCGTGCATATATACCCATTAAGAATACATACTATATTGCCTGTTGCCGTTGTGTCGGTTGCTACAACATTACACATACTTGAAGAGTTTTCTATGAACTTGGGCTTCGACTCGGGCTATTTCATCAGAGACTCGGGCTTATTATCAGCCGTCGCGCCCTTGTACTTGGGCTGACTTGTCCCGTGTCAGATGCTTCATTATATAATTTTAATGGAGCCAGTTAGTCGTGCTTTGGCGAGCCGCAGAAGTTCGGCTCTACTGATCGGCCAGCTAGCGCAGTCCACACTCGTGATGACGTTGACGGCACGGTAAGACAGTGCCCGGTCGGTGATGACTGAACCGCTCAGTGTGATATCGTCGGTCAACCACACAGTACGCGCCGTGTCACCACGTTACACACTCGAATTAAATTATTGATCTGATTTCCAAAGAATATTATCTGTGATCTGTAAATTTAAAGTTATTAATTATTTTAGTACTAAATAAAACACAATGTCTCTGGAATTGGACGAGCTTACGGGAGTGACTGGCGATGTCTTTGAGGATTTCCTGTTCGTGTTTCGTCGGTGTTTGGCAAAGGTAAATGTATTCTAAATGTGGTATTTGTCGTAGAACAGCTGGTTGGACTTTGATGTCTAATTGTCTGTCTAGAAAGTACTTGAATTGTTTCCTTCCATGTATTTCTGTTATACTAGCAGTTTCGATCTTTAAGTAGGTGTTACAATTTTAACAATTTTAAAATTTTTATTCTCATTAACTATTGAACAGTTTCTCTGATTAATAAAACTGGGACTAGTTTTATTCTGTACAAACTATAAGAATACAAATTTACATAAATTATTAGAGTTTTAAAAAGGTCGCCGCATGTGATTTGGATCTCAAGGTTAGAATGGTTGGGTTGCTAAGGCAAAAATTCAATGAATCTTGCAAAAATATTCGCAATCTATTTTAATTACAGTGGTTTATTGAAGGCGCAAATGTCTTATCATATTTTGTTGGACTATGAATAGAAATTGCTTATAAATCATCTCGATTACTAAATTGATAGTAGCGTTAGCACATCACACATATTATCCCATCCATTCTAATTTCGACAGTTATGTGTAGATTCGCAAGACAAGTAGCGAAACCGGTATTTATTCATAGATGATTTAGAACTTTCTTCATAGGACTAGAATTATACTTTCACTTGTAGTAAAAAATAAATCATCTTTCAAACGCTTTCTTCTTAATTACTTGTTTCGACGCCAAGAAACAAGCAATTAAGAAGATTGGGTTTGATTATATCCAATTCTCGGACCATCTGAAGTTTTTGCATAATTATAAAAAATATAATCATTAATTTTTGATGAGTCATACAAATTTGTAGGTATGCTATCGCGAACTTCTGCGAAATTATGATTACTAACAACCGCTTGATAGTAAAGTCAGACTAATAGGATATTATGTTACTCACTCGTGGTACCTTCATAAAAAATAGCCTATATTCCAGGACAAAAACTACAAGTTTCATCTAAATCTGTTTATGATACTGGGTGTTAATCACCCACTAACAAATAATACAAACATCCACAACTTTCGTATTTATAATATTTGAGTTTTGTCTATTAATATTTTTTATATTGTATGATGTTAATATCGAACGCATATTGGGTAAGATTTCCAGTATTGTTTTATATTGGTAATTAACTGTATTTAAATTAGTAGGATTATATTTTTATAAAAACGAGAATCCGTATCACAGCTGGACTTCGAACATTTGGTTTTATCTTCATAGCTGGAAAAACCAAATGAATACGCATGAAATAACATGGTAAAACCATATAGTTACTTACACGTGTCATACATGACTGTTATCTTCGTTCCGTATAATATAGATTCGTCTATAAACTGCTAGTTCGTCCAGTCCACTGATTCAAACGAAGTTCATGCAATTTTTCCTTTTCCTTATCAGTAGACGCAATATATATGCTTACGTCTAGTCGGGTTACATTCTTTGACGGGTTATCAAATTGATAGTGTCATTTGGGTAATGTTCGAATCGTGGGTTGTGGCTTTTATATCACAGTTATTATAAAGTACAAAATACAATGATTATTATATTACATTACATCGTTCAAAATACGACTCTACTATTACGTCAATCAACAGTCGAGACTCTTGACCCATAAGTGAAAACGGACTTGACATTATCCTTTTCAACAGGGGAAATCCAGTTGTTGAGTCACGTACTGTTGCGTGTTATCATACCATATCGTCATCGGTTCACAGTTTGAAGCATATGTATCTCAATCACTTGTTCACTGCAAAATATGTCATGTTGAAATGCGTGGGTTTAGCGTAGATAGCTATTTATAGATGAAGACGCTAGTTTTACTCCAATTTACTTACAAAATTTTGCGGAATTTTAGTTATGACGCTTGTAATTTTATTCAAAGGCTTTAGAACTTATGCAAAAATGTCTATATGGATTAATACATACTTACGTGCGGAAATATCTATGCCCTTGATATACAATCTTTCCTTGAGCCAAATCATTAAGCAAAATTTACATTTAAAATAATTACAGGACACACAGTAATATTAAATACATGAGAAACAGTTGACCTATCTAAAGACCGTTTTGCGATCTATAGATAGCTCAGCTGATCCAGATCACTGCTAGAGGGTAGCATCCATAAGACACTGGCGGCTTTGCCACGTTGAATGCTAATACGCTGGACCAGATAAGAGCCAGCTCTTGGGTCACTCGATGTTTCTACCAGTCGTCGTGAAATAACATTGAAAACGCGATGTGGTCTTGTACCCCACGGGCCCAGGGTCTCGACTCTAAAAGGCTCAAATATGTAGGTCCTAATAAGACTGGCATATTTGCGCCTTTTGTGGTCCTTGGCACATTCAGGCGCCGCACCAGCTCTGTGTAAATGTAATACAGCCGTGAACTTGGCATTTAGACTTACTGATACGTACCTCGGCCTTAGCCAAAATTCTTTCGGTATCAGTCGTAATCTTTCTCGGAAGCAGACGTCCCTACTCAAGATGGATTAATTTATTTGATAAGAGCGCGATGAACTTGAATCATGATACTGTGAGCATAGAACATACGCGTAACCACTATGTGCAGTGAAACCGCAGAATATTGTCCGCACTGAGGTCTGCAAAACCTTGCCGAAAGTAGCTATGCCCTACCAAACGTTTCAATATAAAAGTTTAAGAAAATTTAAATGTTATGTTAGATCAATCATCTACGAAAATAAGAAAAAAACATGAATTTGTGACCACTGTGCTCTTTACCATCGCTTTTTACATGCAAAGTAAACTTTGACTCTTGATTCTTGGATGACGCGGCACACGCGACATATTGCGTCACTCCAGTCAATGTTATTTATTCTGTGATATTATGATTACGTAGGTACTAATATTATAAATGTTACTTTTATATTATTATGTTGATTTGGCCTAATACAATACAACGGCAAATTCCAACGACAGCTCTTAATAAGTTGTCGTACAGGCTGAATCATTAAATTCTTAAAACGAATTTTAGATATTTATTATAAATTGTAACTTACTAGCTGCTGCCCTGCGGCCTCGCACGCGAGGTACCTACATAAAAAGTAAGCTACGTCCTTTTCCATCTATCTCAACTACCAAAATTCATTAAAATCGGTTCAGCAGCTTAGGCATGAAAACGTAACAAACAGACAGACAGAGTTACTTTCACATTTATAATATTAGTATAGATAACGTGTCCTTATCCAGATTTACATTCGGATGATTATATTTTTATTTATGTATAATATGTACCTATGTATTTACAAAAAAAAAGTACTTATATAAGTAGTGTATCAGTCATGTGGTACCTATAACACAAGCTTTGCTTACTTTGGGGCCAGATGATGCTGTGTTAAATGTTCGGGATTATTTATTTATTTATTATAACTACGAATACTTATACGTTATAATATTTTTTTTATCGTGATATTACAATTTTCCGGTCGTTTGTGACCTGGTTTTATTATAAACTAACTTTTCTTAAAATCTTTCGGTGAAATGAATAATCCCTCTATATTATAAAAGAATTACTCATTTCACCGAAAGATAACACACATTTACTAATGTTCCGTTGAAATCCGTTGCCATCTATGTTCATTGACATTCATGACAAGAACAGACTATACTTAATGCCACATTAGCTAATTATGAGATACCAGGAAGTCCTATCAGACTCAAAAATGAACTGAAATTATAATTTACTAGCTGTTCCGTTCACGACTTCTTTCGCATGTTTTAATAAGAAAAAAATATATATACTAGCTGTTGCTCGCGACTTCGTCCGCATTTTATTTGAAAGGGTAGCTTAAATCCTTCCCCAGAATGCAATTTATGCCCTTGATTTTATTGATAAGTTTCAAACCAATCACACCTACCACCCATTAAAAAGTTTCCATACAAACATTCACACCTCATATTACTCCTTTATCCTGAAATACGTGTCAATTTATTTTGGTTTTTATTTATTCATATCAAGTTTCTAATTTGCAAACCGCACTACGCGTTAAAAAGATTCATACATTCGTTTTCACCCCTTTTCACCCTCTTAGGGGTAGAATTTCAAAAAATCCCGCCTTAGTGGGGCATTTGCTGTAAAAGGAAGCTACCTTTCAAATTTCAGCTTTCTAGCTTCAGCGGTTTCGGCTCGACGATGATGAATCAGTCAGTCAGTCAGGTTAAGCTCGATAGGTATAGATAAATTTAAACCATTATCGAAACCACTTGAACACACACAAAAAAAACATCAATATCAGTCCAGTCGTTTAGGAGTTTAATTACAAACACACGCACAGCATATCTATATATATAAAGATACTAAGAAAGAACTAACTAATTTATAATACGTAGAGCAAGCTTGCACGTGAGGAGAAGTACTTCAGCCATAGATAAATTTAAATACTCATTATAAATATCTAATTGCGTTTTGCTCTGTAGGGAGCGCAGGACCATTAGTTCACATTATAATTATGTATTTTCTTAGTAAATAGTGCAATCTGTTAGCATATTCTTGTGTTTCTTGTTAATAGTACCGTTTTATTGATTGCACTGTCTTATTTATTACTCGTTCTATAAGTATCTGCAATGCAATTTTCGAATACTAGGTATTAGGTATACCTAGGTATTTCTAGATGTTAACGACCTCATCATTGTTTCTCACTGCTCTGTATCGTGCAACTTGGTCGTGAAATGAACGTTAGTTGGTAATATCTAAACTATTAAACACACATTATACGTCACAAAAGCAAACTATCTACAACGTAATGATATTTAGAACTTACAAGTTCGGTTCTGCAGTGATATCCGAGAAGTGCTCTGTTGTGTTGCGTTTACTTGCTTTATCCGGTCCTGTTGTGCAAAAATGCTTTCTGTGATAGTGTTAACGTCTTTGATCAAAATGGTAAGGCCTCAAGATTCTTCTAAGGTTGACTAATTATACGGTTTCCCTTTTTATTTTACTCTTCGGACAAACGCTGACATTGACCGAATAACCCAAAAACCATTCAAATAATCTAGTGAACCGAAATAGACAACACATAATATTTGACCCGTGTCACGATCTAATTATTTGAATTATTACTAGCCGCTTGCCCGTGGTTTTGGACACGTTGTACCTCTACAAGATATAATATATCACATTACCAATTTTAATCAAAATACATTCATCCGTCTAGCCATGAAAGTAAAACTAACAAAAACACAGGCAGATATACTTTCAAATTTATAATATTAGTATAATAATAATAATGCCGGACAATTCAAACAGCATCATCTGGCCCCAAAGTAAGCAGAGCTTGTGTTATGGGTACTTACCACATGAATGATATACCACTTAAATACATTTTGTTTTTATTTTGTAAATACATACATATTATACATAGAAACACCCATACTTGCAGACACAAAAAAATACTTGCAGATCATACAAATGAAGTATGCTGGGCTTACTGGTACTTACTGGTTACTAACGGTTCGTTAGTAACCAGTAAGTACCATCTTTAGTTTAAACTAGTTTAAAGAGACCAGGACGAGTTTCTTGTCAGTTCTTCTCGGGCTTAAGTAAGCGAGGGAATTGGCACCTAAATTCACCTAGTATTTAAGACGTTTCGAAGTGATCCTTGTGATTTTATTGAATAAAATATATTTTGACTTTGACATGCAAGTATTTGTATGTGTATATATGTACCTATGCTTATGTTAATATGATAATAACATGTGTCTTATAGTTTTAAAAACTCACCTAGTCGATCAAGAGTCAGCAAGAGTCAGGAGGTCTTTGAACAAATCAAACCATATTGTGATGTACATTATGGTTTGATTTATTCAAAGACCTCGCAAAAAACAGTGCCACGACATTGGGCTTGAACTTTCAAATGCTTATCAACCGGTGATGGCCTTGCCATATGTTAGGCAATGAAACACAACAACCTTATAAGAAATGCCTTCCTTGACACCAATCCACGGATGCAAGCGTGGAAGCCGTACATCTCAATTTAACAGACCATTATTTCATTGCTAGCTGATAGGTAGATTGTCTAAAGAAATCCATATGATTCGTTGTTGCAACGGATACACAAAGATAAACTGGCCTTTGCATAGACGCATTATACAGCGTTAAGTGGAACTTTTTTATAGTTCCTGGAACAGTTTTGGATGGATTAAGCTTGTTCAGCGTCTGTGTTATTATTCTCGGCTTAGTCGACCGTATCCACAGGAACATGGTTTGCTCAATACGTGCGAAGCAAGCTATGCCGCGGACTGTGTTTCTTCACGATGTTATCATTCAATTAGTAAAGGAAACACAGAGATGAAATACGCTAATGAACCTGACAAAATATGCGATTTAAAATAACCTTCCTACGAATGTCTGTTATATATCCTTACTAATATCATAAACGCGAAAGTTTGTATGTATGTTTGTTACTCTTTCACGCAAAAACTACTGAAGCTCAGAATAAAATCTGAACATCAGAATAACACATAGGCTATAATTTATAAATATATCGGCCTTAATTCTGTTGGCACCAACCTAACTAATTTTAGCTAAAATTAGGTTTTGAACTGTCAAATTAACCTTTGGTATTCTGCTGCTACCAACTTTTCCTAATTTAATTTTATCTAACTTAATTAAGCGTTCCTAATTTAGTTAGATGGTACCAACCGAATAAGTTTTACAAATGCTATGAATAGATATATTTAGTTATATATTTTAGACAATTCCTAATTTTAGAAATGAACCAACCGAATTGCCACCATTTTGTGATTTGTCCAAAATATAACGATAAATGTCAAGTAAGTAGGAAAAAAATCTGCCATCTGCGAGCTATTCTGGCGTGCGCTGCAAAAACCGTTAGAATTACACTTCTTACACCGCGACTTCGTCTGCGCAGGGTTAGTACTTAGTGAAGTACTAACCCTGCGCAGACGAAGTCGCGGGCACCAGCTAGTCATGTATAATTAAACTACAAGCAGGAAATGTTTCATAGATTGCTAGCGCACATTTTGCTCTTATCACTATCGTCATTAATCCACACTCACGTGTATAATAAAGCCATCCAATGAATGCGATAGGCATGTTCGTAAGTAAAATCCGCCCCGGCACGGCATTCTCGTCCAGTTTGAATACAGATTGGATTTCAGATACAGATTTGAATATATGCCTGTATTCTTATGGTTTTTTTAGACAAACAAAATATGTTAAAGTTAAATTAGGTTAAGATTAGTCAGTAAGTAAAACGGTTGTCTGGTAGAAATCGTAACCCCGATAAGACCGCCGATTGCAGGACACTATTAATTTATGTATATGCAAGGCTTACATTTCTTATTTCCTTTTGTAGTGTTCTCAATAAAGTTTTTTATTATAATTATCATTATGAATATGATTATTTTGTCAGCGTAAGGTGTATAGATAAATAAATAATAAATATGTTCTGTCCAACTCTTGACCTCTATAAAAGAGTAAAGGTCCCGAGTATTCACGTGCATATAGTTGCACAGCTAAAACAACAAGTCCAAAAACATGGAATTTTTAATGTGTTTTATTTTTTATAACGTAGGCGTACTAAGATCTGATTTAAGAAAATTCAAACCCTTAGAATGCGATAAGGGGTAAAATCCTTCCTTAATCCATAGAACAAATATACTCTACATCAAAAATTAGGAAACAAGTATTTCAGGGTTTTTTAAATTGACTCCTTAAAGAGAGCGTAATGGGGCTTTGTGTTGAAGTTTTAGTAACTTTAAAATAAGAATATAAGTATAATAAAATGGTATGCTTTTAAGGTACGGAATTCTAAAAATAAAAGAAAATAAATTATTGTCGAATACCGAAATGCCACTTAAGCACTTGAGAAAACTCAAACGTTCACCAATTTCCTTCAAATCGTGATTTAAGCATTCAATTTTAAGTTGCATTTCAGTATTCAGTATTCGACTTCAGTATTTTTATTAATGTACATAACTCTAAATAAGAATTTTCAAAGTGAAACCTTTAGAGACATGAATATGGAACTTCTTACTATAACAAAGCAAACACGTTGTAATCTCTCAACGTCCTCTACAATGCAATGTCAGAGTTGTCAATAGAAACCGCAAAACGCGCAAAACACAAAAATTCTAATGTTTTCTCGCCCCGATTAATTAAATTAAAAAATGAATAGAGTGGCAAACTTCTTTATTTCATTTTTCGTTTCTGCAGGCTTGCTTAAGACGAATACAATGTACTGGAAATTTTACGTTGCAGTCCTTGCTTTGGTTTTGGACTGGGATAATCGGATACTATGTCATTTTATGGACACAACGGTAAGAATCAGATAAAAATATTCACTTTGTTATCTGAATTATCTGAATCTGATACTTCAGATGGCTAAAAGATTCTTAACTTAGTCTAACTTCACATTTCCGTACCCCACACACCTTAGACCTGGAGTCCCCGCGGCCATGATCTAAGTTACAAAGGTGCACCGTGCTATGCAAAGTCCAAAAGTCGTTTAATACGTCGGTCCTGCGTAGGTAAATTTGTTATTGCATGTAAATGCAAGTATTAGGTAACATAATTTTGATTAGAACACGGGAATGCTTTAAGAATTAGAACTGATGAACTACCAAAATATTTCAGATTGATTTTCGTGACTTTATTTATACTAGCTGACCCGGCCACGCGTTGCTGTAGCTCAGTAGTTCTAATACGTTGAACCAATATACGCTAACCTCTAAAATTATCAGTGTTTCTCTACTATATTATGCATGTATTATACATATAAACCTTCCTCTTGAATCACTCGATCTATAAAAAAAACCGCATCAATATCCGTTGCGTAGTTTTAAAGATCTAAGCATACATAGGGACAGACAGACAGCGGAAAGCGACTTTGTTTTATACTATGTAGTGATGACATAATTCGTAGATAGATCTGAGTAAATTCTTAAACTATTGATTTTATTTCAAAGAGCAGACAGGGCAAATAAAAGTTCAAACTAAGTTTTGGAGGACCAACATGAAGAAACGCAAAAGTATCGAAGATTGTATAGACGACACCAGCGAAGACCCTATTTGTGGGACAGTGTAATACCGTTTATACTTGCTTACGTAATGATAGATGATGATATTTAGAATAAATGTTCATGTTCATGAATTAATCTTCATTCATTGTATATGAGTTGTCGTATGACGTTAGTCATAGATCGGGGAAACCACGCATCAAAAGAATGTTGACCTCACGATTTAAGTATAAAATCATGACATTTACACTATTATAGTAGTATCAACGTTTATTCACCAACAAACATTACAATTTTATAATCACATTCATGTATTTTGTATAATTATATAGGTATAGTTCGGGCTTTTGGCATTCGGTTCGGTTTAAAATTATTTGATATTCGCACAGACTCGTCTACTTGCATATTGTATTGGACGTTGTTCTTGGAGAGTATAAATAGCAAACTTTTTACGCCTACGTTACTTCTTTCAAAAGTAATCACTTTACCAGTGTGTACAATGATGCAAATATTTGCTGCGATTTTTTGTCTTTCACTTTTATTAATCTGTTTACCGCTTTAGCGATTATTTACATATATAGAGATAAATATATATAATAAGTTATTTTTATTGTTGTAAAAGATATATTAGAAACATGTTTATTTTAATTTTCTACGTCCAAACATGAGGGTGTACTAAATTAGCTACAGGTAAATAGTGAGTTCGTATAAGTAGCTAAATCTTCTGAAGCAGTTAATAGTCGCCCGAAGTCTCTGACATGGCTCAAAGACATAAATAGCCAATCCAAAATTAACATCTTGGTGCTCCTTGAAGCACGAGAGTATTTAGATATAAATGCCTTTATAAACACATCAAAATGATGCGACATCGTTTAAGATGATCTGGAGGTCGATTTATGAAATTTAACTGATATTTTCCACCTTTGCGAACGTATGCTATTATTTTTTTACTTGTTATCGTATCGATAGTTATTTCTAACTAGTGTGATGAAAGGATTAAAGTGCGCCTCAGAGGCTCCTTTCGTGCACTATGATTTAACTGACCTCACAGCTTAATTGTTAGTAACTCTGCTTTTGGGCTGTAGGTCGTGGGTTCGATTCCCATAATGTTTTGTGTCTGCAATAATGTAAGTATTCAGTCATCTCGTTTCCAATAGTACAAGCTGTGCTTAGTTTAAGGCTAGAAGGTTCTGTGCGAATTGTCCACCAATATCTATTAATTTTACGAAGAGATGCTCATAGTTGCTTACAACCGACGCCTTTTGGTTTGAGGCAATTCAATGAGGCAATTGGGGAATCAAGTTATTACTAAACGAGTTGATTGTGGTCAGAGTTGCCTGACTCGGATAAGGTCAATTTTATTTAAGCAGGCAATTCTGCTTGATTAGCAAATTCATTGCAATTTATCAAACTCGATTTAGGCAAATATCCCTTCTGCTAGAACTGTACATGATTTTCCTTAGATAAAACTGTATACTATGGTATGGTATACTATACTATGGTGAAAAACTATCTACAATTTAAATGAATTTGTTTTATTCCAGTACCTAGATATCGGAGAAGATATGAACGTGCCAGATGACTTCACACAGAGCGAACTGCAGACTGGGAAGTGGTGGCGTCACTTGCTGGCCGGAGGCATCGCTGGCGCGGTCAGTCGGACGTGCACGGCGCCACTTGACAGGCTCAAAGTCTTTCTACAGGTCAGTTAATGCTTGCAGAAGACTACTCCTCAAACAGAAAACAAAAAAGAAACTTGTGGACAATGCACACAACACCATCTTGACTGAAATATATACATAAGATACTTTATAACACCCAAGACAGAACAAACACCTATGTTCAGCACACAAAGTTGGTCCTGGGAGGGAACCCCCCCTTATCGAACCCTCAACCTACAGTGCGGAAACCAGAGCTACTACTACAACTAAGCTGACAGGCCAGTCAAAAAGTAAACAGAAGATCCATACTAATATTATTAGAAACCATTAGAAAGTACATTCAATGGTACAATGGTGCATTAAAAAATTTTCTGGCGCTTCGGCAGCCGCTTGTGCGCTTGCGCGTAGTTTTGTAAACTCTAACATAACCCAACCAACTGGTTACAGCTAACATCTTACTTACATTAATATGTGAATTATATTTAACTAGCTGTTACCCGCGACTTCGTACGCGTATGCTTGGAAACTTTACTTTTATTTTTGTAAGGAATGCATTCTGTGCATCTAAAGAACATCTCATAAGTTTAACCCCCTATTTTACCCCCTTCGGGGATGATTTGGCAATAACGTTGAAACACGTATTTCTTAATTTTTTACCAAAAGCCTAAATATTAATTTTCAGATCCCTAACTTAAGAATGAGATGAGTTGCCCAAACAAATTTTCATCCCCTATTTTACTCCCTTTCAAGGTTGTTTTTTGAGACAAAAAGTAGCCTATGTTTTTCCCCAGAATGCAATAAGTACATCTTCTTACTAAAGTTCATCAAGATCCGTTTAGCCGTGATAACGTAACAAACGGACAGACAGAGACACTTTCGCATTTATAATAATAATGTGGATTATAATATCTTGACTGTACTACGGATAACAAAACACAATATTTGTTGTGATAATAGTAACAATACTGGCGTAATTGAACGACGAAAAATAATTGTCACAGTACCATGAATGGTCCGAATGGTGCCACGGTAAAGGAACTATATTACTAATTCCAAAAGAAACAATGAAGCAGGCAGAGACTGTTTCATTAGTACATTTTCACAGCTGAACGGCTGGACTGTCTTAAGACGGACAACGACAAATTAACTTTAAAAAAAATAGTATTTTTTACCGCTATTTAGTGGCTATCTGCTCGTTAAATTAAGGAAGAATACATATAAAAGAAATATAGTATCCATTTATTTTCAATAGTTTGCCTCCTTCCTCGTTTCAAATTGTTTAAATACCAAGTAAGTTTTATAATTTAATCATGACATAGTAAATAAATAAATAATGCCGGACATTTCACACAGTTTTTTTGTGAATACATAAACCCAGACCCGAGACAAATACCTGCAGATCATACAAACATTTGTCCCATATAAATCGAACCCGCAAACTTCTGCGGATCAGCTGGACCTTGGCCCACTGCGCCACAGAGGTAATGTCTTAAATATTCAAAAATCATCATCTTCTAAAGGTGACGTCGTTTCAACTTGCAGCTTGCACTTATGGGCGGAAAGCAAGCTAATTAAAACATTACTCTTTATACTCTTTTCAAAATAACTTTTTTGAATATTTTCTGTTAAAAAAAATCGCATTTTGAGCGCCGCGAATAGTGTCCAAATCATTTGATCAAGGATTCGCCTCAGTGCAATTTGCTAAGGAGATACCAAAAGAAACTAAGCATGTTTGGCAGAAGCTTGTAGATAATAATACTCTCTACAATAACTCTCGTAGCTTTATTGTATGTAAGGCAGGGCGCAAACGTGGACACTTGTCTGGTGTCAGATACAAGCTAAGCTACCGATGCATATTTGATATCTATAGAAACAGTATGAAATCATCCACTTCTTGCGCATACGTAAACATTTTTTGTTTCCAGTTGCTCCCTCTTAACACTAATACTCGTACATTATTTATTGACGATCAAGAAGTGTTCGGTGTCAGTAACTGGAAACTAAAAATCGGCAGTTGAAGACGCAAGCAACATTAACAAATTTCCTTACAATTGTACAGAGCTGCGCTGTACCAGTGGCCAGCAGTAGTAACGGGCGACTGTGTCCGATCACCGCCGCAGGACACAGCAATTAAGGTTCCCTGTGATGGTGTGCCGTGTCGGCGACAAAAAGTGTCTACGTTTGCGCAGTGCCTAAAGTATGCGTGTAATGCGTCTATTCACGCATAGAATCACACCTGTTTCCCGACGTGGGTAGGCAGAGACCTCGGATTTCCACTTGCTACGATCACTGACATTTTGCTTCATTTAATCTTATCACATTCCTCATACATGTGCTTAATTATTATAACTAGTGGTAGCCCACTAGTCGAAACTCTACCATAATTAATTTTAAATAAATCGGGTTGCACTCTGGGAGTGCCGACAGACGTGAAAACTTATTTTGGCGCGTTAGAGTTTAGTAATAAGTCACTTCAAAATTAGCAATTATGGCGACTGCCAATCAAATACTGAACGAACACAGATGATGCAATATTTTTTGTTCAGAATGTAGATAATTTAGCAAAGAACTCAGTAAACTTCTCCATAAAAAAGTAGACTGTAAACATGTGAATTAAGGTTTATAATCAAATGGGGCGAGCGCGAATCTAGAGGTTTTACCTCATCTAAAAATATGCGTACCGCGCTAAAAGAAGTTTTCACTTCAATAAAAAAAATAGCATTCGGCACTTCTCCATATAAACTTTATGTGTGCGAAATTTCATACTCCTCCGTCCGCGCGATTTTCGTAAAAAGGGGTACAAAGTTTTTGCTTCCCGTATTAATCTATAGATTTACAATGATTATAATTTATTATGAAGATATTCTTATTACTAGACCAGTGAGAAAACATTTCTTAGATTGTAGACGATTAACGTAAGATTTGCAATGGTAAGTAGGTAGATAACTACTTCCAGGTATTGAGGTTGTGTAATCAATGAAGCTAGGCTAGATTACGTCACAGAGTCACGGATCATTAAACTCATAGGAAGTCGTGCCGAAAAGTGCAAGTAATTTCTGCGTAGCATTCTCGGAAGTTAAAGCTTTAGAAAAAAGGTATTGCCGTCCTGTCTATCATTGTTAACCGAAAGAGGACGTGATATTTTAATGCAGCTCTAGCAGGAAATAGCAAAATCAGTACCTATAACGTGTCCTTGTAGCATTATAATAATAATTTTAGACATTTCACACAACATCATTATAGCCCCAAAGTAAGCAGAACTTGTGTTAATGGGTACCACATGACTGATATACTAATTATATACTTCTGTTTCTTTTTGTAAATACATACATAATATACATAGAAAAAAACCCAGACCCGAGACAGATACTTCCAGGTCATACAAACATTTGTTCCGCAGGAATCGAACGCGCAACCTTCTGTGTCAGGCAGTTCTTCGCCCACTGCGCCTCAGAAGTCGTCAATATCATACGATATTGTAAGATTAACGAGCCAGATACCGTTTCCGATTACAGGTCAACAACACCAGAGAGAACATGAGGAAGTGCTTAACGAAGATGCTGAACGAAGGCGGCGTGGGTGGCATGTGGCGTGGAAACGGAATCAACGTAATCAAGATCGCGCCAGAGTCCGCACTCAAGTTCGCTGCGTACGAACAAGTGAAGCGGCTTATAAAAGGCGACGTCCGACACCAGCCCCTTGAAATCCACGAGCGATTCATAGCGGGAGCCACAGCTGGCGCTGTCAGCCAAACCGTCATCTATCCGCTAGAGGTGCTCAAGACGAGATTAGCTCTGAGAAAAACGGGGCAATACAAAGGCATCGCGGACGCGGCGAGAAACATCTACGCGAGGGAAGGACTGCGGTGCTTCTACAAGGGTTACATTCCGAATATATTGGGTATTATTCCGTACGCCGGAATCGATTTGGCGGTGTACGAGACGCTGAAAAAGAAGTATATCAGTCGGTACCAGGCGCAGAGTGAGCAGCCGGGAATGCTGCTTCTGCTGGCTTGCGGAAGTATCTCATGCACACTCGGTCAAGTGTGCTCCTACCCTTTGGCACTCGTACGAACCAGACTGCAAGCCCAAGGTGAGACGCCAAACCATTTACCACCTGCTTAAATTCTTAGTTAAACTTTTATCATTCTTGCTGATATTATAAGTTAGTACCTGGATGACCGAGCTTTGCTCGGTATAAAACACGGATAAAACGACTTTTTCTGAAAATCAAACCTAGCTAGATCGATTTATCGCCCCCGAAACCCCCTGCATACTAAATTACATGAAAATCGTTGAAGCCGTTCTAAGATTCAGTTTATATATATACATATTTATATACATACATTTTAAAGGTATTAGATAAAGTGTCACTGTCTGTCTGTTTGTTTATTGACAAGAGATTGAATAAACAATAGAATAATGTCAATGTTACATCAGATTAGTAGACCTGAAAATTCACGTGGCTAACTTTTCAAATCTCCTTTTCACTCCACTCTTGTGGATATTCGTCCTTTAAGGTTCTTTTTATAATCCTTTTTGATTTATATAATGTGCACTATTCGTGTTCAATGCTTGATGACAAATTGCTAATGTCAAGTGATTGGTTCGTTTTAATATCTTCACAAAGTCTCAGTCCATCGTCATTTGACTTTTTTAAATGAGATTCTTCGTTTGTCATTTCATGAAGTAACATAGCTCTGTTAATTTAATATTTCTTACTCGTTTTATTGCATGTTTTATTCAGTAATCTTAGCGGAATTTTAATGAATAAGTTGTGACTACATGGGACAAGTATGAATAATTGAATTAACTGTCTATTATAGTGCAATGTGACTTGAACGACGAGGAATCCCAAGAAAATTTTAGACGGCCATTCCGCGTGACGTCTAGAATTTACAATTGACCATCGACTAAGACTTTTACAAACAAATCGACTATAAACAACATAAACACTTGACACTGGCAAAATTGTCATTATTATGTCATATGTCATAAACAAAGAGAAGAAGAAGACTATTTTAATCGTCATTTCTGAATCTTAAATTTTCTTGGATTCCTCAGCGTACAAATTACAATGGCATAATGGCATAATTTATTGGATAAAACCCCGCTAAGATTACACAACAAAACGTAAAATACTCGAGGAACATTAATTAAATCTTATGGGCTATATCTACTATATATTTGTCAAATACCACTCACTCCTTCATCCCGAAATCTAAGAAACCATCGAACGGATTGGAATGAAGTTTGGTATGCACCATCCTCGGCCGTAGGTGCTCACTAAGAAATGTTTTCAAAAAAAATCACTCGGGATCATGGTCAAACCGCGAAAACCGCGGTTATGCTTTGTAATTTTACTGAAACATTAATTCGTTCAATTATTAGCTTGCTTTTTATACGCTTTATATTAGCTTCACTTGTATATATGTTTGTAACCGACTCCTTAGGACGCGATTTTGACCCACTTTAAACGGCAAGGATTTCATTCAAATTTTGCACACCTGTCAAAGACCGATGACAAAGCAATAATTAGAATTAAAAAAAAATATATCCGATTATCTTAAAACTAAAAAGTAGAAAATAAATAATAGTTTAAAAAACCAAAAAACACTGTTTATATAGAAAACCAAAGTAAAAATTAGAAAATAAATTTTAATAAATGTAAGGAAGAAAAAAATGTTTTATATAAAAAAAGCGTGACATTCGTTAGGAATGTTCCTGTCTATGTGACGTCGGCTACATAATAGTGGATAACACGTCCGCAAGTTGACTGCATGGATTTATAAAGATTTGTGGAGTGACCATTGTTCAATTTGTCGTGTCCCGTCATTGTATTTTCTTATCCACGTAAGATATTCAATCATTGTGTCAATAGACTGATGAATTTCCTCTCCATTAATTAGCCTCATGGCTAGTTTTCATGAGCTTCGTAGCTAATGCTAGTCACTTACACGAACACTTCTGTGTTAATATGCTGATTAGACAAATATTATTTCTTAGCATTCGTGAAACCGCCAAGTACGAGTGAATCGAAGTTGATAATATTTTCCAAGCGATATATTACTATCCCTATCATAATCTACAAACAACTTTTGAGTCGTGTGAAGCCACGACTTTTTTTCTGTATTTTCTCTTGTTTTTTCAAATTATTGTAATAATTACAGAGATTAACAAAGTTATGAATAAATATTGATAGATGGCGCTAGTGGCTACCCGCGGTATCGCCTGCCCCGTTCCCGTTGTCCCGTTGTTTCCGGGATAAAAATAGCCTATATCCTAATCCAAGTTACTAATTATACTGATTTTAAGTTTCATCCAAATCGGTCCAGCGGTTCTTGAGCTATAAGTGGTGTAACTAACACGACTTTCTTTTATATATATAGATAGATTGTGAAGAGAGCGTATTATAAATCTAATATTATAAATGCGAAAGTAACTCTGTCGTTTTCACGCCTAAACCGCTGAATGGATTTCTATGAATTTTGGTATAGAGAAAGATGGGACCTTGGAGAAGGATATAGGCTACTTTTAATATTGGTACCACGCGTGCGAAGCCGCGGGCATCAGCTAGTAGGCTATATTTTAGATGGGAATGCTTGGCCTCATGTTGCTTTGCCATTTGCAATGTACGAGTTCAACCTTCTGTTACCTTGTAACAAGGTACAACGAACAAAGACCAAAGATCAAGACGATTTGTCAATGCTTCTGGTCTCCTTGTCAAGTGGTCCTTGTGAATGTATCGTATAAAAGTAATTTTGACTTTGACTTTGACTAACCATTATTATCTTTTCTTTGCAGAAAAGGCAGCGCAAGTATCAGAAGGAACGATGAGCGGAGTGTTCCGCAATATAATACAGCGGGAGGGCTTCACCGGCCTGTACCGGGGTATCACGCCTAACTTTATCAAAGTGATACCCGCTGTGTCGATCTCGTACGTGGTGTACGAGTATGCGAGCCGGTCGCTCGGTGTGAACATGACGTGATGCGGCGGCTAGGCTGCTGCTCCTCGCATCGTGGAGTTCCGTCGCATGACGTCATGCCTGCTTCACCCCCCAATCCCCTCCGCGGGCCACGTCTCCGACGGAACTGAAGACTGTCTGAGCGCCCACACGCTCGTACCCATCACATTCTTAATATAAGCATATTAACAAATTGCATTTGTTAGCTCTCGCGCGTTTTAAGAATTATTTATTGAATATTATTCCCTACTAGAGAGTATTCGTCATTTTTATTTAAGCTTAACTTTTTTGTTATATGGAATTATTGGTTGCATTTCGTTTGTTTTCAAATTAATGCTGGTGTTTGTGTTTGTCCGAGATAGCGAACGTGCTACCTTGGCGCACTCGAGGTATGCATCTGTGATTACAATAAATTATGTCATTTTTTATTTATTTTATTTTTTTGCCTCCACTTTTGAATTTTATCTTTTGCTTCATTTTTAATTTATAGCTTTAGTTTTCTATTGTTCTATTGGGCATGTTATATAATTGTTAGAAAAAGTAGGCTCCTACCGACTACCTTCAATAATATTTTGTGAGCTTTGAGTGAGATTATAAATATTGTTGGCACAACATACATAGACAACATATTTTCTATTATAGATTTTACCAATGTTACTTATTAATTGGAAATGGAAATTCGTCAAAAATAACGAAGAGCTGTGATTAGAGTTAGGTACGTTATCCTCAACTGTAATAAGTTATTGAAGTGAAGTGACCAGTCGTATATCCGGCCTTAGAAATCGTTTAGAACAACTTAATGATATGAGCTCCATGAAATTAGCATCTTTTTAAACTAGTTATGTAAACAATTTATTATAGATACAGCAGAGTAAAGCAATAGAAAATATAATTTTATATTTATAAACGTTATTGTGTATATTTACAAAGCCTAGAAAATTCATTATTCATATATTACCAATGCCCGAATTCTGAAAATTTGCAAAGCTGTTAGATGACGTTTTCGTCACTTTCCGTTTAAAATATCGAAGGATAACGGGGTCTCGAATCATTTGAGTTGGGTCTCAAATGCTCAAATGGCGTTTCAAAACTCGAGCATTTGGTAAATTTCGATAATCTTCAAATATTTTTGTATTATTTAGTATTGTGTGAAGTTATTTTAGCAAAATTATTCTGTTAAATGTTGTAGCTGTTATTATTGTGATTATTTTTGTGTGTTGGGTGGCTAGAGTATTTTTAAGTATTTTATTTTAACAATAACGCGGGCACGCGTTTTGCTGCTAATCAATCCACAGGCTGCAACAAAGAGTACAAAGTATGAAAAGTTGCCGCCCACATTATTTCCTAGGTAATTTTATAGGTACTTAATTAAAAGACATATTTTCTTGGTGCATAGCATAGCTTTGTAAATGACGTTAAAAATTATCGTATCGTATAAAGTTCTATATTGATAAAACAACGAAGAAATGGCTTCAAACACGGTAATCTTTTAATCCAGCACGCTAACTCGCCTGAACACCGTATTACGTCGTCGTACTTACGATAATAGATAAACGAAGAAAGTTTAAGGATTTTATACATCAACAAAATAATGTAAAAGCTTTATGTACATAAATTACCGTTTTAATACTAATAGATATATACCTGCATTCTTTGTCACTTAAGTACCTAATTAATGTTTCTCTGTACTAAGTATTTGATATTACTTTCAACACGATACCTCTACGCGTTAGAGAAATGGTCTTTACAGACAGATAGACTATTCAAACCTGGTATTTTTTTTAATAAAATTACTAGGAACATTTTTAATACCAGTCTAGGCGAGTCCCATTGACATAGATGATACCAGTCTAACGTGCTAGGTGAGTCTGCGTTCTTTTCGTGTATAATGATGATGGTTGCTTAAATCAGGGTTTCTTTTATTATCTTTCATACACAATAGATGCTAAAAGTTTGAATTTTAACCTTTTCAAAATATTAATTAATTATTATTAGCCTCTGAGGCGCACATTAATCCTTTCAGCACACTAGTTCAAAATAACTAGTGACACGAGAAGAATTGTAGGTAGGCGTTTGAAACAATTTTGGCCTGTATTGTATTTATTCTAATATAATGTACTTATTTAGGAAAATGCATTAATTATTCAATTATAATCCTAGTAAAAATATTTAAAACTTCGATTCTTTGTATGTACTTAGATAGTTAATTCAATTTTATTGTAAGGTTAACTTATTCGCTAAAAGAAGGATCTAAGTACTATTACTAAATTATATTGTCGTAAAAATGCTAAAAGTAAAAAAAAGGTTCGTTACTCATGTAGGTATGTATATCCTTAGGTAAATAAGTATTTATGTGGGTTCCTCCTAGGAAGTTATTTTATTTCAGTACCTTGCGATATACATTCATTAAATGTAGGTACTCAGTATCTTCATTGTATTGTTGTATTCAAAAATGTATGTAATGGCAGTACTGGCAGTTCCTGGTACTGGCTTTAGCTTTATAGGTATTTTAAACAGCTTGCTTCAATTGTTATAATGTTTCAGCACGAAAAAATAATGGCAAATTAAAGTTAGGTAGGTACCTACTCAGTTTATATTTACCATTAAGTACCTACCTAACATGATGAGTGAGTACCGTCGATATTTACCATGTGCTTAGGTACCTACTTAACTTACTTTCATTATCTCGTAAGAAATGCGTCTTTACATTAATTTTACTCATTCATTTTCTGGTAACTTTGTGTGAGCCTATGAATAAAGACTGCTTTAATGATAATTACGCAACGACTTTGGTGATGATAACTGGGGGTCTACCTACTTAAATCGTTATATCGGAACAATAATCCGTCAAAAATCGACTCTTAGTGACGTCGCACTAAGGAGTATTTAGACTTCAAAACCGGACAAAATTAATTAGCATTTTTATATGATTGGAAATGAATAAAAATACGTAAATAAGTAAAGAAAATCATATTTTTTTATAATAATGTCTAAAATTAAAATTAAATACATAATCATTTAATTTTAATGGGTAAGCACTTCGACTGGGACCTCCTCACGGAGTTCTTTTGTCTTTCGTCTTTTACTGCGATCAGTCAATCAAAGAATTGAGTCTTTGCATGGGCGTCCCGGCTTAATGTTCGGCTTCCATATATGTACTGGTATTGAAACATTTAGCCATCTTTCGTTTTTTTTCATAAATCTCTCTTCAATATAATTGCACGATGCCCATCTCTTCTTTAAATCAAATTTGAAATGTCTTAAATCGTGACTTAAGGTTTGATACCCGTTTTTGGGACATTTCATCTCGGATCTTATTTACCATAAATGTTACCTTGTCATCTAATCTTCTAGCTGGGCTTTCTTTAAAAAGCATATACAATGATCTTCGAGAGATCTCAATCACATTTGATGTCGAATCTGCAAAAAAAACGACAAAATATGACTCCTTATATCACTTTAAAAGTACATTTTTTTTTGAGTGGTGGAATGATGTGGTAAACATTTTTACTGCTTTGATGTGGTAAAACACTATATTTTATCATAAAAGTATATTTATCACCCGATCTAACACGGTACTATTACAAAAGTACTAATTAATAAAGACAAACATACACGATTTTCAATGTTTTACCCTCTATTGGTGCGGGTTCTAAAAATACTTAATAGTCAATCGTATTAAAGATAATATACATTAAAATTAAGTACATACCTTGTTCTTCAGATTCCATAGCTAACTTTCCACAATCCACTTCAAATCACTTTTAACACCAAATGCAAGTTTGTAATTAATAGGACGTAGCGTGAAAGTAGACGTGCGTAATAAACAAAGCCTAGTTTCCGACTACCAGACCGGGGCGCGCGGAAAGGAAGTGTCCGAGGTAGGACCCGTTCATGATAGTACCATTATTCAGGTACAATAAAACGTCAACTTGGGTGACATTTACAGAAATTTGTAATTATCACTTTTGTCCGGTTTTGCAGTCAAAATACTCCTTAGTGCGTCGTTTCGACTGGTTTTTAACGGTGGAACGACCGACATTTTTGACAATCGATGTCGTAATCGAAACAAAGACGAAACGATTATAAGATTTTGAAAACGACACAAATAAAATTTACTGAATTCGACGAACACTTCACCGACATTATCGTTCCGATATATCAGAATTTTCATAGTTGTCGCCTAGATGACTAAACCTGTCGATCATACAGTATACATGGTACCAGACCAGTACTACGATAGAACGTTGTACACTGATCGGAGACTAGGTACAACTCAGATTTCATAACCATACATTTTATTACATTGGTACCTACACGTCTGCACGGCAGTACTTGTGTGGTTAATGATCATACTATTGTTGTTGGTAAAATACGTTTCAGTACCTGTGCTAGTACCTATATACATCCTAGGCACAGAGGGCTTATTACGCGTGTTTTTGTCAGTATCTCAGTCGAGATAGTATTTCAAATACGAAACTAAAAAACACTCTTAACCCGCCATAATAGTATCATGAGTACCTGCTTACTACCTACCTAATACAATTAGTAGGTAAGTAAGTTTACAAGGTAAGACCTAATCGTGTCAGTAAGTAGGTACCTACTTAAAATAACAATCTCGCAAAAAATATGGTATAGTAGGTATCTTTCTTGATATTTCTTATTATATTTGTTATTAAAATTATATTCCAAGACTACAATTCATTAAATTTTATTATTTGTTATTTATTGACGTATTATGTAGGTAGGTACATAAGTACTTCACATAAATATATAATTTAATCGAAATGTGTATTTTTTCAATTTAACACAAAATTCCTACTCATCGAAATATATCTAACTAGGTACCCATAGATTTTAAATACATAACCGTAGAAAGGATACACAATTCATGGATATGGCTACCCACAAAAAATGAAGATGCTAGCGCATGCCTACCTTGATGTCGTAATCCTCTACATCTACAACATGCAACACAATAATTTGAGTTTGACAACGAAACAATTGTCGACTGAATTCGACGACATTATATTGTTGAAAACGACTCGAAACGAGGATTCTTCGCCTGTCATTTCATGGAGCAACATGGCTTTGCTAATTTAATATTTTTTACCCGTTTTATTGCATTTTTTATTCAGTAATCTTGGCGGAATTTTAATGAATAAATTGTGGCTGCGGGGCGGGTATGGATAATTGGATTGCATGTGTATTATGGTGCAGTGTGATTTGAACGACGAGGAGTCCCAAAATTCAAACTTTCTACAAAAAAAATTTGACAAAATTCTAGACGCCATTCCGCGTGTCGTCCTAGTCTAGAATTGACAACTGACCATCAACTAAGATAAGACTTATAACAAACAAACTGAATATAAACTATAAATACTTGACATTGGCAGAATTTACATTAGCATGTCACAGGCACAGGCCGTTAACGAAGAAAAGAAAGAAGAAGAAGAGGATTTTGGACAATTATTGTCACGATATATCTTTTATCGATACTATGTTTATTTTTTTATGTCGACAAGTGATTCGTCGATCGAACGAAGAGCTGGCCTCGATAGAGATAGGTACTATACTGTCAAAAAGCTCTTATTTAAAGCTTCAGGCTTAGCTGCTTATTATGAGTACCTACCTACCTACCTACTTATTTATTGCTAGATTTTAGCTAGATTCCTATTAGTTGGAGTCAAGTAGCATCCATCAGTGAATTGTTGTATAAGAAAAGAAACGATTTCATTTTATTTTGACATGCTTTATCTTATACTCTAGTTACATTGGGTGTAAATTAGTATGAAATAAAAATACATTCGACACTTGCTCCTACTGTTTTTAGTATGCCTGTGTGTTAGATAATGTACATATACATGGCAAACACTGGATTATAATCTATGGTTTATTAATATTATTTGCTCTATCGAACTAAAATCGAAGTTATTGTCTGTGGTTTTTTCATGCCTGTTGTCTTGCGATTTTACGAATCTGTGGTCAGAATTGTCAATTTGACTGAATAGAACTTTGAATGAAATGTCTTTCTTTTCAATTCAGCACGTGTAGACGCGGACGGCTTGCCCGAGTTTCTACACGAATAAATACTAGGTAACGTTATTAAAAGTCTGCAAACATGATTAGTTTCAAGCAATAAATCGAATTGGGTGTCAGTTCTCATTAAACGAGTCCAAACCCAGTGATCCACGTCATAGTTAGAATAAAAACTACATGTTGAGTTGGTGTGTTTTACGGACTTTTTTTATAGTGTAATCTTGCGTTTGTGCAGTTTTGGTAGCAAAAAGTTAGACCATGCCGTCGGACGCGAAGAAGCGCGCCCAGCAGAAGAAGAAGGAACAGGCTAGCGGCAGAAACAAGAAGCCTATTGCGAAGGTTACCAGCGATGAAAACGGAGATGCCTCTAACGGAACTTCCAGCCAAGAACGCGAGCTCACCGTGGAAGGTTAGTCTCATTGATGATGTTAATCATGCTAGATTAATCGCCAAATAATTAGGACTAAATCAAATTCACACCACTCGCAAGATAAATAAAAATGTGACTAGGTAACTACCTGCTAAATAAATGAACACAATAGCTGCAATTAGAAAAAGATGTACATTTGTCCATTTTAAAAATAAGAGTTCATCTGACAGTCGTTTTTTATGTAACAAAATATATAAACTGATACTAATCAATGACTCATTACTTGAACCACAACACATAACACAACTCTTTGTGTTAAAATCTTTCAATGCCATTTACTTATTTTTATTTATAAATTGTGGTTCATTACAAGACCACAATATTTAGACTTTTGCTTAAAAACAATTACTGCTCGTAATTTATTTACCTAAATAAATAAGCTTTAAAAATTACCTAAATAAGATATCTTTTGTTTAATTTATCAAATCATATTTGATTCCAGAGGCATTATGTCTCAAGCTGGAAGAAGAGGCCAAGATCAACTCAGAGGCCCGTTCCTGCACTGGATCGCTGGCTGTGCATCCCCGTTCCAGAGATATTAAGATTGCCAACTTTTCTATCACCTTCTACGGCAGCGAGCTGCTCCAAGATACTCTGCTAGAGCTGAATTGTGGTCGTCGATATGGCCTTGTAGGCCTGAATGGGTGCGGTAAGTGTTTATACAATCTCCAAATTTTTGCGATGTTATACATTGTCCAGCTATTGCAAAAGATTATACTTGTTTCTGCAAATAGGCAGCTGGTGAATCTTTTTTGCATGATGAGTGGAGACTGCTATTCCAGTCACCTGATGTCCTCCAAAAGCCAGCAGCTCGCATTCAAATGTCAATTTCAATAGTAAAAATATTTTATGGTAAATTACCATCTAGCCTGCCCAAAAACTAACTACTTATCAATGTTTATGTATCAAATGAAATCACCCTTCATAACAATTGATTGTTACAACATAGAACATTCTCACGGACATTAGGAAGTACCAACTCAGATAAGAACTCGCGCCATAGTAGCAATTGCATATTCTATGTTTTCACTGATTCATATTGATTGTTCACATAGCAAATTGCTTGAAGGTCAAGTTTGGTGCGGTTATGCTATGCACTTGAGTCTATATCTAATTTTTGATTCAATTGATTGCATGTTCCCACTTCCCATTGGACATGTAATCAACACCAATACATTGCTCTGCAAAGTTTAATTATTATAGTCAGGTGTTTCAAACCAAAGTGGAGAAAGGATTATAGTGCGCCTCAGGGGTTTTTCATGCGCTATTGTACTAATATTTTCCAAATTACAATAGAAGTAAGTACTTAATACCCAAACAGAATCCATAAGCCCCATGACGTATTTTAAAACCGAAAGAAACCCTAAGTGTATATTATTTGTCTGTTTTTTTATTAAAACTCAAATAATCTATGCTTATTGTTGCTAAGTTGTTAGGCCATGGCGGATGTTTTTGGATGGCCTTTTAACTATAAATAAATAAATAATCCCGGACATTTCACACAACATCATCTGGCCCCAAAGTAAGCAGAGCTTGTGTTATGGGGTACCACATGACTGATATACCTACTTATATACTTTTTTTTTTAAATACATACATATTATACATAGAAACACCCAGACCCGAGACAAATACTTGCAGATCATACAAACATTAGTCCCCCGCGGCGGGAATCGAACCCGCAACCTTCTGCGTCTCAGTCAGACCTAAGCCCACTGCGTTACAGCGGTCGTAACTATGTTAGAAGAGTTAGCTATTAACTCATACAAATCTAATTACAACCTCTTACAACTACAGTAAAATCTCTGATAAATGATTATGTTTCCATTTGAGTAAGTTGAGAACGGTTCTCAAATATATAGTTTTTGGAGTTCATGCAATCCATGATTTTAATCTTGATTATTCTTAAAATATAGCCCATCAACCACATTATTGTAAATGCGATTGTAAATTATTATAAATCATTGTAAATTTATCATAAATACCTACATGAGTTTATAAAAAACATAATAATGTTTCAATTCTGAATATGAAATTGTATTATACACATACCTACATAATTTTATATGTATTTTTGATTTAGGTATTATCATCGCAACCGTCGGTGTTCGTTTCTCGAGCGATAACATAACTATTTACTTGCCAGGTTATAAAATAATATGTATTTTGAATCGCATAAAGTCGTTTCATGACTGCTAAATCACGTGATTAGGTTTGACCAGAATAACCTTGTCTGTCTTGTCTGAGTTGATGTTAACAATGACGATTTCTTATGAAAAAATACTAAAATCAGAGTAAATATTTACGTCGGCATTATCCCAAAAGCCTATGGTTGAATGAGCATGAAGTAAGACGTAACGCCACTCTGCGCTTTCTCCCGGCCGTGACAAAAATACCTACCGATTTAGGCCAATTAGTCACACCTTGCAACCGATATTGAACTTTCATTCTTATTAACCCGCAATAGAATCTATATATATAAAAGAAAGTCGTGTTAGTTGCACCACTTATAACTCAAGAACCGCTGGACCGATTTGAATGAAACTTAAAATGAAAATAGTTAGTAACTTGGATTAGGATATAGGCAATTTTTTATCCCGGAAATACAACGTATCTTTATCTCTATGAAAAATGTCAAAGGACAGAAGAGTAAATAAAATAACTAGCTCATGAAACAAAGTTGTCCTAGCGTCATATTTCTCTTTAAATTTATAGACTGGGTCCAGTCTTTTAGGTATTTCAGGTATCCCAAATTTCAGCTCAATTGGACTGATTCCGTTACGATCTAGATACATTAATGTAATATGAACTCACAGGCGTGTCTCTGTCCTATAATAAAGGTTCTATTGTATATTACAACAATACAAATACAAAAATATTGATTGCTAAAGAAATATTTTACAAGATCACGTATTAAAAGATTTATACAGTTCTAGAAGTAATTTGGCAATTGGAGTAGACTCCCCACTAAATCTGTGCAAACATGGTTTACGCAGGGCTGGTTTTCTGTCTACTTCTTAGCTCGAACCTATGTAGGTGACAGTGGAGCAATAAAAATAATATGTAACAGCGGGATCATACTCGCAAATACAAAAGAAATAGAAAAAATAGATTACATGAAATACAATACATCGCTCATCGTTCCAACTGTACGAGAAATATTCTCATGCCCTTGAAAAGGTTTTAATACCCTGATTGTCTACCTGAGCATTACCTACACGAGTTTCTTGCCAGTTCTTTTCGGGCTTGAGTTAGGATGAATTGGCACCTAAATTCACCTAGAATGTAAGACGTTTCAAAGTGATCCTTGTGATTGTATTGAATAAAGTATCTTTTGAGTTTTGACTTTGACATTGTAACGGTAACGGAAACTATCGTGATGAAATAGGATGATTACATTTACTATTGTATTCTTAAATGTTTAAGAAGAACGAACACAGGCGAAATAGTAGCGATTTACATAAAGGTGTCGAGATTATCTCATTGATATTGGTATTAAGGCTTGGCTTTTGGCTTTCAATATATACAAATACATAATACATTCATTGAGTAGGTAGTGTATTCATGAGAATTCATGAATTCTTTCAGTACATTACATACATACTCTTCCTTCGTAGAGTACTGACTACAGGGTGCTGATAATTCGTTATTCTGCTTCATCTGCAAAGTAACTTGGATAATTCAAAATATTGTCTTCTGTGCTATGGGCAGACAAAAAATAAAATTGTAGGTTGCTACTACTGGCTAGAATTGTTTAAAACTTAAATTAAATTGTTTAAACCTATTTGGCATCACAAGCAAAAAATGTACCTACTCTCTCATCATGTGTAATTTGGCCTACCTACTCTAATCTTTTTCTTTCTGTTTATTTGTCTATGTCTGTAACCTTTTTCGTTTTGTGTGTCAAATAAAGCATTATTCTATTATATATATAGGGATGTAGGAGTGAAAACAAGCCTACTTTGAAATTTGATACACAAGTTACCTACGATCTGTGAAACAACGAATTTAAAAATAGCACAATTCTCAATGAAGCCCAGTAAATACTTAGAATAAGTAATTAATTTTCCGGCATGTTACGACGTGAAGATTTTTATGGTTTCGCTGCCAAGGAAACCTGACATCTTTTTGTTTCCTTTGAACTTCAAATGAAAGTTTAACAAAGGTAGCTTTTAGATTGAAATAAAGCTATGTTTATTTTATGTCACAAAACGTTCAGATACAATAAATAAAGGTATGTAACAATTATTGTACTAAGTATACGAGTTCTAAGAGAAAATTAATGTTCTAATGCTATTAAAACATGTATTATACTTATACTTGATATAAATTAACGGAATGTTGAACTGTCCTGTTACGTTTGCGTCTAAGCTCTATCTCAAATAATAAGCTAGCATGGGGTTAAATCACAGAACAGAAAGAACAATAGAAATAGCACGATGACTTTTTATTCAGAGAACCAATGTAGCTAAACTCACACATGTAGGAACAAACACACTTAGAAATAAAAGTTATAATTGGCTGAAAAATAACGTTACAAAGGACCAAACAATAAAACAAATGTTATTGATATAAAAAATTAGTACCATCGAAACTTGGTTCAAAACTCAATAAATTAAATAGTACTAAAATGTAAGTCTACTTACCAAGAGATGACAATTTTGCGAAAGATTTTTCTTTTAGTCTCTAACTACAAGAAATAAATTGATAATGCAATCGCTGTTATTTGATTGCCCACTAAACATAGCTACTTCCTTAGTGATGTGCCAAAGGATACAAGACGAATGTATCGATATCGATTATTATACCTACCTACTGATGGATATCGAAATACGAATACGATGGGTACGTCAGGTTATATTTGTGGTGGGCCAAATAAACAGCTTTTCATTTTTTTTAACACAATCACACGCTTGTGTTTCTTTGGCGTTGAGGATTTTCTGAACTCCGTTCTGCTGATAGATTTTGTGCCTGTAATTTTTAATACGATTTATAAGATTTGGATTTTACGTAATCATAATATAAATGAAGTTAATTCATTATAATAAAACGTCATGAATATAAACACAATAATAATAACCTGAAAAAACAACATTTTTAGAGTCGGTATAGCAGTGTCAACCATGTATTTGTTTTCACTTTTTTTATTACAAAATTTTAGTCCTTAAAGTGGTCTGAGCAAATTGTGCTTGTTTTTGTAGAAACCAATTTTGTTTCCCAGTTGCATCAATCCATTTTATTAATGCTTGGTGCCTTGGGAAAACTGAAACCAGAATATATTTTATTTCTTCAATATACTTCTGTAATTTTCATCTTACCTAACCACTGGACACCATAGGTCTTAAATGGGCATTTCTCTGTAAACTGGGAAACTCGTTCTAAGAAAGTTGTCTAGGCATCTTTTTTACTCATATATTAAATAAATCTTGGTCCGGGAATGTAATCCACCTATTTAATAATAAATGGCAGATTAACCAAAAATATTTTCATTATTTTAGAATTTATTGAGCATTTTCTGAAAAGTCGATACAGGGGACTGTGAATATTAATGAAAAATACTATTTCAGTGCCAAAATTCAATCTTTTTAACATGCATAAAACTTAAAAAGTTAGGAATTATGTAATTAAACAATAAAGAAACAAAAGAAAACAACAGTCTTTTATAATATATTGCTAATACACAAATTGTAACTCCAATAGTAATAAGTAAAATCACATACACCGAAAAATGTGAATGTGAAATACTTGGTATAAGTACTATGGAATCAGTCTCATTATAAATAAAGTTAATTAGTTATTTCTTAAATATGGCACCAAATAGGTAAAGAAAATAGTAGCAAGCACATTCTTGATATCTTGGTACTATTTTATTTATCTTATTATTTTTCAAAAACATTTAGAGTTGAACCAAATTTGTAGAATGTTTATTTCCTTTTTAAATTATATTTGGATTAGGGAGTTTCTGTATCACTTGGTCCATTGTAACATCTGCCACATTGTCTTGATTAGTTCTAAATGTTTGGCCGTTTTTATTACAAAGCTTTAGGAATGTGACATGGATTACACCATCTTCTTCATCAATCATGTCAATGACGCACACATATCTATATTCCCTATTTCTGGCAAGCAATTTGGCGAGGATGTAAGTGTTAAATGCTTTTACTGTAGCAGAACTAGGTTCAACTTCATTTTCAGAATCTGAATCAGTGAACACATCTTCCACAGTTTTGACGAATCTTTATAAATTATTTTACTTTAAAAGTGTAGACAACAATCATTGTCACAAAAGCAGCTTAGATGTTTGAACACTATTTCATTGGAATTTAATTACACCCAAAAGATTATAGAATTTTCCAGTGACTTGATGAACTTTGAGGATGCCAACAAAATTTTCCACCTTGGTTACTTCTCGATCGATTTCAGCACAACTTTTACAAACTTCTCTAGATTATAAACATCACCTCCAGCAGCAACCAAGGCATCTGCAGTCCTCTTGCAGGTTGCTCCAACACTATACGATGCGCCTTTACCGTGGCCACTCTCAGTATAGTTTCTTGGTATGTAAGGTGTTCTTTTCATTAAGTTCATTAAGTTCTTCCCTTTCTGAGGATCGTTTTTATTACGCTTATACCTCTTTCACTCGACTTCTCTTTTTCTTTTTAAAATCTCTTTCTTAGCCTTTTTGGTGCCATACTCTAACCACCCGTGTACCCAAAAAATAATGACAAACACAATATAAATACAGTCCCCTGGATATGCAAACAGTCCCCTGTCCTGTTGAGGGGCAGGGTACTGTTGCCAGGGGACTGTTTAATTTGATTTTATTGAGAGGTAGCATTAAATGTAATTGAGTCACTTTAACTTTCTGTACACAGGGATAAATTATCTATTATAAAAATATAAAGGGTCTAAGGTATCAATATAATACATGAAAAGAAATAAAAATATTCCTTACCAGAGGACTGTCGGTTGTCAGGTTACGACGTGAGTTCAACGAAGGGAAGCTCGTGCAGCCCTAAATCAAATGGCGCCCGGGCGCTAATGGTGGCAATTGTGCAAACTTCAGATCGTTTGCGTTATGTTACACTAAGCAATGCAATTGTATAACCTTTAGACAATGTGGTGCGTAATTTAAAATATAGACAGGGGAACTGTTCCCAAAATGTGGGGACAAACTTTAAGTAACATTTTTAGTATTAGAAAATAATATTTTTTAAAAAGTAAGCAGGTTTCATTAATAATGATCTATTATTGTTTGAATATTTAATCAATTTGATTAATTCCTATAGTTATTGTCATAATTAATTTAATGTAAAGAGACGATACTGATGTGGTGACACGTCAGGGGACTGTTTTTTGAGGTGTATAAAAACGTTTTTGATACAATAAATTTTATTTTAATGGATATTGTACGCTAAGCCGACATAGATTAGATTATTAGCTTTTGAATTTATCTATTAAATATGTAATAATTTGTACTTTTTTATACAATATCGACCTGAGACAATGAGTTGCCCAGTTTACAGAGAAACGCCCAAATACATTTAAAATAAAGTCATCATTAAAACAAAAAAAAACAACGACCTAGAAATTATAAACCTTTTAATAAGGGTAACTATTTACATGATGAAGTTACATAACACATTCTTCAGTTTTTTAGGGTCACATCCCTAATTGAATAGCGAAAGATGAGGTTTAAGAGAAACGCGACTTAAACGGTATGATTCATAGTCTGTGTGTTTTTTGAGTTACGTTTACCCTGACAAACTTCAAACACGATTGAAGTGAGCGATGCTTGTAGTGCGCGGTATTCCGCATACTAGGTGTTACGCGGGCCTCGCCTACTTACTACTTCTATCGTTCTTTCTGTTCTGTGGGTTAAATTATGGTATGTCCTTATCATTCTAATGTCAATGATACAAATGGTAATGGATAGATAACAGTGGAAGATTAAAAGAACATATTAGCTAAATTTTGATTATGAAATAGACCCATAGTTTGTTACCTGAAAACTACTACGTTCTTTTAGGTAGGTACCACCCGTGCAAAGCCAGGGGCATAACATTGAGCGCACAGCGAAACAATTCAACAGTGTTGAACAAACAAAAGGCGTACATAAGTCACGTATGTTTGAGGACCAAACATAATATCTTCTGTTTAAAAAAAAAACAATTTTATCGTGCGTTAGTTTTGCAAAAATTCAAAAAATCCTCCTAACGGTTTCAATATTAATTTGTGTTTAGTTCGCCTCAATATGGTTTACAATCAAATCAATTTTAGATGATAAGAAGTTCACCGGTTTATCTAGTTCTAAATAGAAACAACTAGAATGAAATAAAGGTACCTTCTAAGGTAGGTTTATCGATTTACGTAGTCAATGAACTTCGATCAAGACGCTACTATAAGCATCTTATCCCTCGTTAAAATGGGAGGATGACTATGATTGCAGTAATAAATTTATGTAAAAAATAAAAATATCCAGCTCTGAATTAGCTTTAGATAACAATCGACACGTTCTTGTTAGAGGATTAAATAATAATAGTCCAGGATCCATGGTCCATTTTTGCTTTTGATTACTATCAAGCTAATTTTCCTTGAGTAGCTTCATTTTGATGAGACGCCCAACAAATTCCTATACGAAACTCTCTATCGTGGTAGCTAACAGAGGAAGCAAGGATAAAATATGTCGATTTTATGATTTTCAAATATTTATTACTAACTGATTCTTTTTTGGTTAAATCTCAAGATAATTATCTAAATTATTTGAAAAAATATTTGTCCTACAAAATCTATGGTTTGATCAAAGAGTCCCCTCCTTCCAACATGTATCGATAACGAGGTCATCATAAATTATTACTAACCAGTTGATTATTTTATTTTTACTTAGTTCATATTAATATAATTTAACAGTCATATTGTCCTACAAATTGAGTGGTACGTTATCCCGGTCCTACGCTCAGAAATTGTTAATACCACAAGACTATTTTTCTCATTACTAACTGTAGGACAACAATATTACATAATAGGTTAGTGTGTTCTCTGCCCAAATGAAACAATGTCCTACAAGAAAACAGGTATGTATCACTAGTCCGACAAGAATTGTAATTTTATCGTTTTCCTATTGTAACATAAGATACAGTGAAAATAATCTTTTTTTAAATTTAAATAACTTTATTTTTTTAGGAAACTAAAAAATAAACAAAAATTTGTGTATTTGTATATAAAAAAAAATGTATCCTCATCAGATTCATCTGACAAATCTTCATAATCATCGCTACTAACATCGCTGTCATCTTCATCTATTGCATGGATAACAACTTGAAGAAGGTGTACCAAGCTCTTAAGTAGATTCCTCCAAGGTATTCTCTCCGTAGAATGAGAGAGAATATTTTCATCGGCAGGCCGAATGTGCAACAAAAACCGAAGTTCACTTCACTTTCGACTGACGACTCTTTCAACGCACTTGTTTCACTTAGGTCTTATTATCAAAACAAAATGTAAGACTTATTGTCTGTGTCAATGTCAACCTTAGCCATCAAAAACATAACTTGTAAAATAACCAAGTCTCGCAACTCAGTTCTTCTACCGTAAAAAGTTGTGAGATCCATGTAATTAACCAAGTCGGTTAATTTATTCAGTCCCTAGTCCCTACATAAAGGACCCTGTGTCTTAAGTTATTACGTAATTAGCTAACCTAACAATATATTTTAGTAACTTTATCAATATTGAAAATATTTTATTTTTTAAATAAGTAGATTGACATGGCAATCGCACTAAACAATCTAATTTAATATAATATGTATTACTTGTGAGATACATTGTGTTTTCATGCGATGGCCAAGTCAATACATTTATTTATAAATAAATGATTTTTTAATATTGATATGGTGAGCTAATTACATAATAACTTAAGACAGGGGCCCTATGTCCCTGTCCCTTAAGTAGAGTTTTAATACTACCAAATAAAAAAGTAAATTACACCTAGTAACGATTAGTACTGATTTGTAACGTTGTTGAATGTTATTACATTATTCGAGTAGGAGTGAGTTATACCATTAAAATATTTTATTTTTAAACCTTATAAGTTTTTAATTGGTGCTTGCTTATTCAAATAATAAGTTCATTTTTATTAAAACTTATTTTTATTTTATTTTAAGACACCTTTATAAAAAACTAAAAATAACCGGTTTAGCCGGTTATTGAAAATTAAAAACCGCAAACTGGTTTTTTAAAACTACCCGGTTTTTACATGCCCTAATGACAACTAATACGTCCTAGTCAATTTCTGAAAAAAAACAGCTAGTTAGTAATCATTTATGATGACCTCGTTATCGATACATGTTGGAAGAAGGGGACTCCTTGATCAAACCATAGATTTTGTAGGACAAATATTTTTTCAAATAATTTAGATAATTATCTTGAGATTTAACAAAAAAAAACCAGATGGTAATAATTTTTTGAGAATCATCAAATCGTCATATTTTATCCTTGCTACCTCTGTTAGCTACCACAATCGAGAGTTTCGTACAGGAAATTGTTGGGCGTCTCATCAAAATGAAGCTACTCACGGAGAATTAGCTTGATAGTAATCAAAAGCAAAAATGGACCAGGGATCCTGGACTATAAATATTGTTTCTGTAAAACGAGTTTGCTAAAAATTCCGATGCTTGATAAGTTCGTTCCTACGTCACTAGATGAAGGCGACAAATGTACATGCACATTCCCAAAAAATAATTGACTGGACCCAAATTTGTAATTTCAAACTCAATAATTAACTGCGTTTTTATTTAATTCAGATAATCATTTTCCCTTGTAAGTACCAATATGTCGTCAACAATGCTATAATTGCCAACTTTCCTTGTTTGTTCCTCATAGGCACAGGTACGTTCGTTACTCAAGTACACATAGGGTACTACAGAAGATTTTTGAAATTTCAATTTCATTTATAAGAGAATTTATTTTGTCATAGCAATTATTTGCAGCTTGCTTGAGGCCATAATTATACTGATTTGTTTGATTTATAGACTTAAACACAGAACAAACACCTAAGTTCATCACACAAATGTTTATCCTGGGAGAGAATCTAACCCTAAACCTTAAACGCAAAAGGCACAGTTACTGAGCTTACAGTCAAGTCTATTGGACTACTATATTCCAGAATATTCCAGAATACATCTTACCAAGGCATTCTTCTTCATTTCGTGTCGATGCTTTAGTCGTTATATGGTTTTAGAGTAATCATCACCATAACAGCCTTTATAAAGTCCACTGATGAACATAGGCCTCCCCAATATATTTCCAGGAAGAACGATTTTGAGCTTTCTCCATCCACCGACTTCCTGCGATCTTTACAATGTCGTCAGTCCAACGGGTGGGGGGTCGTCCTACGCTTCGTTTTCCTGTCCTTGGTCGCCATTCGAGAACTTTTATTCCCCAACGGTTATCAGTTCTGCGAGCTATATGGCCCGCCCATTGCCACTTCAACTTGCAAATTTTGAGTGCTATGTCGGTGACTTTGGTTTTTCTACGGATTTCCTCGTTGCGGATTTTATCACGTAGTGAAACACCCAACATAGCTCTCCATAGCACGTTGCGTGACTCTGAGCTTGTGTATGAGGCCAATAGTTAGCGACCAAGTCTCTGGGCAATGATGGTACAATTTACAAAATTGACGTGCAATTTATGGTGTACTCGTAGTAATATGCCGTTATTATGTATTATGTAATGATATTATGAAACATTGATCTATGTTTAAAGACTATGGTAGATTTTACACCATTGAGTATTCACATCTCTTTGTAAGGTCATGTAAGTACAAAAGGCAGTAAGTACTAAGTAAGTAAGTAAGTACTCTTTGTAAGTACAAAAGGCAGTCGCACGATAAAGGACAATGGGGGATTTTGTATGAACCCCGTCCCCACCCTGCAACAGTCAATGGATACGTGTCAATTTGTTCATTGGGACCCAAATATGTCGAAAGTACCAGTATAAGTTGAAAGTTGAAAGTTGAAGCGTTTTTTTGTAATAAAAAGAAACTTTCCGGCAAAAAATATTTTTTTTCACAAACTAAAAAGCATATTTCACGTAAACGAATGTTGATTGTTTATCCTATTAATCCATTAGTACAGCCAAAATAGTGTCAAACGGTACACTACTAGGTTTAGTTATCTGATCTCTGATTTTTATACTGCATGGCATAAAAACAGGGCTAGTGCTTGTCAAGCACTTGACTGTACTAACAATTACATTATGTGGTCTATTAAAATATTATAAGCATTTGTGCTGGTGGATTAAAGTCACTATGACGCCCGAACCCCATATATCATACAATGGATATTATGAGCACACAACTTCCCACAGTGCGATTGCCTGTAAGGCAAGCGCAATAGCATGTCTGTCAGCCTAATCCCGGTCTATTCAAATATAACTATAATATATACGGGAATGGACATGGCGTGACTAAATCCGTACTCTGACTCTCCAAACATTATATAGCAGGATATTGCATCGCGGTAAATCGTTTAACTCGTTATCACGGTTATAGTTCTACATTATAACGGCCATCACGAAGTTGCTCGGCGTAAGCTTAATATGATAGCTCCCTAGCGCGAAAAGAAATACTTCATCTTCAGATAAACGTGGAAAGTCCTCAAAGTTAGGAATATTTGCTTGCATGGCTTCAAAACGCACTCTGTGCCTGTTAAGATTTTTCATATGCACATAATCATGCAAAATATTGGACATGTTCAACATGTAGAATGAATTATATTTATGATCTCGGCGGCGAATCTGTTATGAGGAGCGACACGATAATAGGCATTTATTATGGCTGCTTAGATTTTAAAGTCACAGAACATATGACTTAATGCACGGTTAAAATACGTCTGTCGCAACCTGAACCTATTTTTGTGGAATTCATTGCCACAGGACTGGATATCACCAATGCTATCTCTAAAACCAATGCAAAGGATTTTGATCATTCATAAATAACTGCATAATGGTAGCATCAGAAGTTGTATAAAACCTAAGCCCCACGTATTTGAAATATGTCGCCATATAAAAAGTTCGCTATTCTAATAGATGTATTAAAGGACACATGTTTCAAATCTGTTGGATGGTGGGGACGTTTCTTCCCATAGTCCTTTAAAATCAAGTCATTCATAAAAATTACAAAATGAATGAGACTACAAAACTATATCGCGGCTGACAGTTGATACTTCCGTCTGTCATGGCGTCTGTCTGTCTGTCCCCTATCCTTAGAAAGTTATAAAATTACATCTCATTTTCATCATGTCAGCCCCTAGAAGTCCACTGCTGAACATAGACTTCCCCAATAGATTTCCAGGAAGAACAATTTTGAGCCCTTTCTATTCCACCGATTCCCGCGATCTTTACTATGTCATCAGTCCATCGAGTGGGGGGTCGTCCTACGCTTCGTTTTCCTGTTCTTGGTCGCCATTCGAGAACTTTTATTCCCCAACGGTTATCAGTTCTACGAGCTATATCTCCTACCTATTGCCACTTCAACTTGCAATTTTGAGTGCTATGTCGGGGACTTAGGTTCTTCGAATTTCCTCGTTGCGGATTTTATCACGTAGTGAAACACCCAACAAAGCTCTCTCCATAACACGTTGCGCGACTCTAAGCTTGTGTAAGAGGCCAATAGTCAGCGACCAAGTCTCAGTTCCATATGTCATCACTGGCAACATGCACTGATTGTAGACTTTCGTCTTAAATATTCTGCTTTGAAGTGTTATAATTGAAATAAATAAATCTGAAATGTAATATTTTTTGTTACACGCCGGCTTGTATTGTAATAAATGGTATGTTATACTTAAAATAAGTACATTTTCCAGGCAAGTCATCGCTGCTGGCCGCGCTCGGACGGCGCGAGGTGCCCATTCCGGATCACATCGACATCTTCCATCTGACGCGCGAGATGCCCGCCTCCGATAAAACTGCACTGCAGTGTGTCATGGAAGTGGACGAGGAGCGCATAAAGTTGGAACGTCTTGCCGAGACCTTGGCGCATTGCGAGGACGATGGTAACCATTCGCGTTAAATACATATGTGCTGACCTATCCTGATCCTATCCTTATGTCATACCTACCTTCCTAATAATATCCATCTTTACTAATATTGTAAATCCGAAATTGTTTTGTTACGTTTTCACAGCTAAACTGGTGTACGAATCTTGATGAAAAGATCTACACAAAAAGTAGGTAGGTATACGCGTGCTGCAGCTAGTACGAATGTTTGTGTAGATGTTTGTATTTGTTACTCGAATCACGCAATAATAAATACGTGCATGTGACAACCCCTTTAGACATCCTTAAAAGATATAAGAAAATGAGGTGTTATTTACAGAATTTTTGTTATGTACTATTATTTATCATATTTTTTATGAAGTTCTGCTACTATGAACGACAACTTCATAGGTAATTTGACGACCTGTGTGCCGCAGTAGCCAAGGTCCGGCTGAGCCGCAGAAGGTCGCGGGTTCTATTCCCGCCGCGAGTATGATTGTATTAAAAAAAATTATATGTGGTATCCATACATAAGCAGATAAGCTCTGCTTACTTTGGGACCAGGTGATGCTGTGTGAAATGTAAAGATAAAGTATGGAAATAAGGTTGAGAATCGCATCGTTGATGTATAATGCGTCGTGTTTCAGAGTCGCAAGAGCAATTGATGGACGTATACGAGCGACTGGACGACCTGAATGCTGACACAGCAGAGTCGCGCGCCGCCAACATTCTACACGGTCTCGGTTTCACCAAACAGATGCAGCAGCAAGGCACCAAGGACTTCTCCGGAGGTATGTCAGCTACAGTGGTCCACTCACAGTTAGCGTTCACAGTAATTGTAAAGAAATGAAAGCAGCAATAATTCCAATCACGTAGTTTATCACAAGCTAATTGTAATTTCCATACTATTGGATCTTTCCGCAGATGTGAATAACATATATCATAACAAGATCAAGATAGGGGCCTTAATAGGTTGCACTATCTGTTGGCGCTCACGGCCCGCATAGCGTTCTGATTTTCATAGATAAATCAGCTGGTTGACGCTATTAACGATTGATTTTCTGGACTCTCAGCTCACTTGGTAGTAGCTCTGCCTTCTGCCCTGTAGGTTGAGGGTCGATCCAGTTTGATCCAACAGTTGTGTGAATATAGGTGTTTGTTCTGTGTCTGGGTGTGCTATAAAGTACCATAAGTATGTATTTAAAAATATATAAATATTCTATCAGTCATCTTGTCACCATAATACAAGCTATGGTTAGTTTGGGGTTAAATAGTGTTTGTGTGCATTGTTTATCATATTTATTTATTTTATTAGAAAAAAAAACATATTCGGAACATACAGAAAAAAATATATAGAAAGAATTGTTTTATTAATCTTATCGAGTGCTTCGCAATCTTCCTTCAAATAGGTGTCTAACTCATCACTATGTTTCGTTGTACTGTATAACGAAACATAGTATAACGTTCATCATGCATGGTAGCAGATTCTGGGCAATAGTGAAAACATTTGTGTTTTATCAGGTTGGCGTATGCGTATAGCGTTGGCGCGCGCTCTTTACGTGAAGCCTCACCTTCTGTTACTCGACGAGCCCACCAACCATCTCGACTTGGACGCTTGCGTGTGGCTTGAAGAAGAACTCAAACAGTAAGCGACTTCTTTATACATAGTTATCTATATAATGCGCGAAAGCAGAACATTTAATACGTTAATGGAATAAATTGGCTATATCTAATCAAACCATATGTTTTTGAGTATTTGTTCTGTAAATTTTTAAGGCCTTGTTAAATGCTAATTCAAATATATTATTTATTATTGTTTTTCTTTTAGTTCTAGGGTAACTTTACTATTATGCATTCACTGCTATTCATATAGTTTGTTACACATATAGTTTGATATAATACAGATTAATTAACAGGATTAATACAAAAAAAAACATGTCTCAGTTCATATTTTTTAAGTTTGTCTTGTATATTTCCACGTAAAAAAATTCATCATTTTAAAATCTTAGTACAAATAAATAATTGATTGATCAACTTGCAGCTACAAACGCATCCTGGTGTTGATATCACACTCGCAGGACTTCCTGAACGGCGTCTGCACTAACATAGTGCATATGAGCAAACGCCGGCTTAAGTACTACACGGGAAACTACGAGGCTTTCGTACGCACACGTATGGAACTGCTCGAGAACCAGATGAAGCAGTACAACTGGGAGCAGGACCAAATCTCGCACATGAAGGTATCAAACATTAAAATACAATAAAAACCTGGTCTGCCCCAGATTCATACCTACATACCAGTTTATTTCTCTGGCTTAGGCCTAATTAAACCATTCTCTGTTGGTTACTCTATCCGTCTGTAAATTAATCTGGCATCACAGTAACAAGAAGGATAATGTATTGTGTGTCTTATGGAAGGTGTATGAGGGTGCGTGCTTTCTTGTATTTACATAAAGTAGCACGGTTTTTTGGCTTCACTTTGGTTGATAGCCGCGAGGTGTCTATACATTTACTCGGTCTGAGCTTGACACTGACAAAATTGCCATCATTATGACACATACCATTAAGGTAGAAGAAGAAGATTAACAGGCTGTTAGATTAGCTTACAGAGTATCATCAATATATGCCTTAACCTTCAAAACTTTTTGATGATTTTTGTGAAAATAACTATCTGCTGACCCGCGACTTTGCCCGCGTGGCATTAACGAAGATAAAAAGTAACCTATAATACTCTACATGTCATAGATATATACCAAGTTTCGTCCAAATCCCTAATAGAAGTATAGAAGTAATAAATAGACCAGAGACATGCAACATCATAGTATTAGCATGAATTATACTTTATGATAGTAATACAATAATGTGGTTTACAGAACTACATCGCGCGATTCGGTCACGGTTCTGCTAAGCTGGCGCGACAGGCGCAGTCCAAAGAGAAGACGCTGGCCAAGATGGTCGCACAAGGGCTCACAGAGAAGGTTGTCGACGATAAAACTCTCAACTTCTACTTCCCGTCCTGCGGGAAAGTGCCACCGCCTGTTATTATGGTCCAGGTATTGAAATAAACAATTACATACTTTTAATTGAATTGAAAGAGCTTCGGAATGAGTACTACATGTGGACTGCTGATCTCAATTGTAATTTAGATTTCTATCAATTTCCTGCCCTGTTATTCAGAAAAGCGACTTTTGTGCTTTTCAGTTTATAATATTAGGTTCAATGTATCACATTAGTGTGAAAATGTGTAGGTGTGTTTCAAAATGTATCATTTAGATATACAGACAAAGAACACGTCTTTCCCTAAGATACAATTTATCTCCTTACCAAACATCGAGATCCGTTTATCCTTAAAAACGTAACACACATACAAACAGACTCACTAAGAGAACACATTAAAAAAAAAAATTCATTACCAGTATAACTTGTTAAAATGTCAATTACCGCAATATAATCCCTCACTCTCACTGTGTCTAAGCTAAGGTCATAAACATTTCTATTGTACAAAAAAAATAGTATGATAGATAAGAGACACTTTCGAAATTTAATATGAAGGACGTATAGTTATGGATATAAGTGTTAAAATGTGTAGTTGTGTTTCAGAATGTATCATTCAGATACACAGATACGAGTCCTTGGATCTACAAGAACCTGGAGTTCGGCATTGATCTTGACACGCGGCTGGCACTCGTCGGACCAAATGGAGCCGGCAAGTCTACACTCCTCAAACTGCTCTACGGAGAAGTGAGTCTGCAATTGATAAATGACTAAGTCTATGTTTTTGTATTCTTGTAGACTGCGCGGGTCAAAGCAGCAGTCTGACATATCAACTCGTGCTTTAGACCAAAAGTCAAAGTCAAAAGATATTTTATTCAATACAATCACAAGGATCACTTTGAAACATCTTACATACTAGGTGAATTTAGGTGCCAAGCCTGAGAAGAACCAGTAAGAAAATGCAAAACCTCAACATATATTTGCCCTATTGTGTTGTCGATTGGCTGTTTCATAAAGCATATTAAAAAATAACATGAATCTGCTCCAACTCAACTCAACATCTGTAACAAAATTGGCAAGGATTATACAAATGAAAGAGGTCCTAGACCATTCTAATTATTAATGATAAATAAATAAATACAGAAAACTGTTAGGCCAGACGAGTTTCTTGCCAGATTCTTCTTGAACTGGAGTTAGAAGAGTTGAGAGAAACCGGCACCTATGTTATAAGAAGACCATTCAAAGTGATCATTATGATTTTATTGAAAAAAATAATGTTTTGATTTGATTTGTTCTACTATTAGATAACATGGAAATTGTAATGCATGTTGGTAATAGTGAGTGCAGTTTGTATTGTATGTGTTAGCTGGTGCCGTCAACGGGTATGATTCGCAAGAACTCTCACCTGCGCATCGGGCGCTACCACCAGCATCTACATGAGCTGTTGGATCTGGAGCTATCGCCGCTGGACTACATGATGCGCGAGTTCCCAGACGTGCGCGAGCGTGAAGAAATGCGCAAGATTATAGGCCGCTACGGACTCACCGGCCGACAACAGGTATTATTAAAAATCGAGCGAGCCTTACAATAGTCGCATATGACGTTTGTATGTTAATAGTACCAGAGATACATTCTGAATCTTCTGCATTGTAATCTATGGGTTCGATTCACTCCCAGGACAAACCTTTGTGTGATGACATTTATTTGTTCTGTGTCTGGGTTTGATTAAGTAGGTATCACAAGAATGTATTTACAAGTATACATATGAATATATTATCTGTCACCTAGTTCCCATGGTAGATGGTATTTGGAAAGATAACTCTTCGTCTGTGAGGTTTGCGTTTTAGAATATCCTACTTAAAAATTATCATAAGTCACCATAAACTTTTAGAATACATGAAAAATATATAAGTTTTTCATCACCGTCAGTTATGTGGTTCCCATACAAGCTATGCTTAGTTTGGATTGTGTGGATTATCCACTAACAATAATTTATTTGTATATCCATTGTGTCTTTCCCTTTACGCCTTAGAAGTGTATGTAATAAGTGTTGTTATTGCGTGCAGGTGTGTCCGATGCGTCAGCTGTCTGACGGACAGCGCTGCCGCGTAGTGTTCGCGTGGCTGGCTTGGCAGACACCGCATCTACTGCTCATGGACGAGCCCACTAACCATCTGGATATGGAAACCATCGACGCGCTCGGAGACGCAATCAACGACTTCGAGGGCGGAATGGTGCTCGTCAGCCACGACTTCCGACTCATTAATCAGGTCAACCCACCATAATTTTTAAAATAAAAGTTTAAAATAAAAGACAGAAACATTGACATTTCAAGACATATCTACAACCTATACATCAATACAACTCTTGATATGTCTGCTGTAAGTTGGTGAGGATTTGACCATGCTGATGTTGTTGCATCAGGTCAAGCTTACCATGTTCTTGCAATATCATTAAAGTAACGGATAATACATGTTGAATTGATCAGACTTGTGGACGTTGCTCACATATCTTCATCAGCTAAAAAAGGGCTGACGTGTTTCAATTGGCTGAACAGATTTTAGATATTGATTCATGTGTGACCTTGCGGAAATCCTTTGCTAGACATTACACACATAGACAAATATTTAGTACTATTCTGCCAATTTCTTTATGAGGTTGCGTGTGTGGATGGTGAGCGCTACCTTTGTACTACACTTTGTGGGAGGGAGGTGCATGTGTTTGCTTTGTGTCATAACTCATTAATTGTATGGACTGGCGGAATAATACCAAATCAAAATAGGTTCATCCGTTTAGTGGCTAAGATGCAACAGACAGACACACATACACAGACAGATATACATGTTAAACCTTGAAACTCTTCTGTTTGTTTCCGGAGTTCATAAACAGGTTTTTGCATCAAACCTTGATGATCCATACAGTGTCAAGTGGAACTTATACACACGTTGTAATGCCTAGGACAGATTTTAGATGGAGCAGGTTTGCCCCATACTTATACCATTCTTTCAGCATTGTCAACCGTATCCACATGAACATAATACATGATTAAATGTGTGGAGCAGACTAGACGAGTTTCTTCACAATGTTGTCCTTAACTGTTTGAGTACACAGGGAGTAACATATATTTTATAGGATGTCTAGTCAGAGGCACTCCATCATTGTATTTAGCATATACCTACATTATCAAACAATGGTTAATATTATGTACTGGTTCGACAGACTTGCAAAAAATTCGTAAACACAAACAATCGTATTTTGCTTTCTACAAAGTCCGGACTAGAGTAACAATTTAAAACAACTAGGAGTACCTTACTTTTATTAACTTAATATACAATAATATAAAATACATGTGAAACAGTTGTGCTACCGTTTAAAACGATCTATAGATAGCTCAACTGATCCAGATTCAACAATTTAAAATTACAGTTCTAAAACAAGTTAAAATTGTGTTATTTTGATCATTTAATGAATTGATTTTCTAAGGAATTTCAGCAGTGTTATTCAACACCAAATTACATATTATCTTAAATGAGCGTAGATACGCCAATTTAGTAAATATATGAAGTGTCATTAAAAATGTTACTGTCATTCAAACATTGGTGCAAGGAATTAAGATCGTTCGTATTTTGCGATATTTTAATTAATCTATAGAAACATCAGAATCAAAGCCTCTATTTATCTCTTAATCACATATTAAAATCTGTTGTCGTCTTTATTTATTTCTCTTTAATAGAATGGCAAGCAATGGTGGCAATTCGGTTGGTTCATTTCTAAAATTAGGAATTGTCAAAAATATATTTTAGTTAGTCATAGCATTTGTAAAACCTATTCGGTTGGTACCATCTCACTAAATTAGGAACGCTTAATTAAATTATATAAAATTAAATTAGGATAAGTTAGTAACAGCAGAATACCAAGTTTCATTTGACACGTCTAAACCTAATTTTAGCTAAAATTAGTTAGGTTGATGCCAACAGAATTGAGGCCAATGTCTAACAATCAATGATAAGCATAGAAAGCTGGAAGGAGGGTATGTTCCTTTAGGGGTCCAAAGGCACGGCTAAGCAAAGGATACCCGAAATTCTAACCTTCAACCATTGGTTTAATTCTCCATTGAAACTTCAAGAACTAATTATTATTTTTTTCTAGGTGGCGGAAGAAATTTGGATTTGCGAGAACGGCATGTGCACAAAATGGCAGGGTGGTATTCTCAAATACAAGGATCATCTTAAGTCCAAGATATTGAAGGACAATGCTGACAATGCGGCGAAGATGCGCAAATAGTCAAATATATAGCTTACTTTTAGATTAATTTACAACTCGCTATTTCGGCTCACTCTACCTAACACCCGGTTTTATAGTTGACTGACTCACACAGTATGCACGTCGTAGCATCGCTCGCATCGGACAAACCGGCCTAACATGGTAACCGCGACAACCGTTTTCTCGACTGACTTGTAGAAAATCTGACATTTATCATATGTCCATTTTGACGTTTGTCCGTATTCTTGTTCTTCGTTAATGGCATGTGTAAATTTTGCCAATTTCAAGTACATATTTAGATTGTTTATAGTAAGACGTTACAAGGATTCTTCGTCTGTCATTTCATGGGGTAACATAGCTCTGCTAATTTAATATTTTTTACTCGTTTTATTGCATGTTTTATTCAGTAATCTTAGCGGAATTTCAATGAATAAACTATGACAGAACAAGTATGGACAATTTAATTAGATGTGTATTATGGTGCAATGTGATTTGAACGACGAGGAATCCAAGAACATTTTAGACGGCCATTCCGCGATGACGTCTAGAATTTACAATTGACCATCGACTAAGACTTTACAAGAAATTAACTATAAATACTTGACACTGGCAAAATTGACATTATTATGTCACTTGCCATAAACAAAGAAGAAAAAGAAGACGTCCCAAAGGATATCCTTTTTATTCTTGCTATTACGGCATCTGTCTTAATGAAAATGTTGCTCATGTCAAGTGATTGATTTATAACAAATCAATCACTTGACATGAGCAACATTCATAAAGTTGTAGTCAATCGTAATTTGTCTTTTGTAAACGTCATCACGGAATGGCCGTCAATAATTTTCTTGAATTCCTCGTACCCTTTACATTGCAAATTCAATTGTCTATAAGCTTGTGCTAAGAAGTGAGAATTTATTCATTCAAATTCAAAGACATATACTTCGTCGTGGCTGCCATGTTACCCCGGCTGACATCACTCGCTACAATTGCTCTATGCAGCGGGTTAAAAGACTGTTCCAATTGTAATTCTGATGATCTATGTATTAAAAGCAATTTTAAACAAGTACATATATTATTCCTTTAAAACATTCACGGATAGTTAAGACACATACATTTGTACTTCTGCTGTTGCATTCTAAACTAAAAGCTGTTACTGTCCTTTTATTATTACACTAAAATGAAAGGGACCGCGATAATCTAATAACATTAGTTTTAGAAAATGATATAACAGAATTACTATTTATTAAGACGGTACCCTTAGCAAATGACTTTCTGTATGAAATAAAATGTGTCTCATTTTACCTCTACTTAGTAGCTATCATCTCGTTATTATTTTGCCAGAACTTCCTAGTTTCAAATTGATTTTAATTCTATAATGTAAATTATAAATAACGTCAATAACAATCGTTTAACTTATGGCTTACAGAAATAGTTAGAAATTAAATTGGTAAAAATCGTTAAACTTTTTAAATAATTGGTTTTAGATATATTTTCTAAGTCAAGGTTATATGCTATGAGTACCGCCTAAACGGCAATATAGTTACGTCCCGTTTTAATGTTTTGTAGATTATAATTATGAATGTATCACCAAACGATGTTTATAAAGCGAATGGATCTTACTGTAATTAATTATAATAGATAGAATAGCTAATGACGATTTGCTGCGTAAAAGGTTGTTAATATCAAGATAATGTAATTGTAAACTCTTTGGAGAAAGCTCTCATAGCTCTTTCAATGAGCAGGTCAATGAGATCTGGTGTTAGTAGAGACTGTCGCGTAGTTACATTGTGATCGTTAATTATGGGATTGTGATGGTTCAAGCTGCCTATTGAAGCTTAGATTTAGAAAGTAAAAAAGTAGAAAACGTATCCACACTTCATTTGCTAATAATAACAGTGATCTGTATTTTGGTACACCAATATACCAAAATACAGATATTATTTACAAACAATGGAGCATTTAAAGGTTGAAACTTGTACAGTGTTTTTTACGAATCAATATAAAGTAATGTGAACTTATTGCGGAAGTTGCGGAGATTGTACACGGTGCTATTTTTATTTTTTTATAGGTGTGACACTGTCAGTTCCTATTTTATTTACTTATTCCGCCGGGACCGATTTTGCAATAAATAGCTCGCGAATAACGAACAGTGCAATACTGTAACTACCTCTGGTTGCTCGCTGACCTCTTCAGTAAGATATATTTTTTTAGCTTTACTTTTCACTAACTGATTCACGGTGATGAACACACATGATGCTGAACGAGCAAATATTATTATAATTCGAATCTTTAAACCTCTCATTGATAAAAACGAATGGCTTTAAACACGATGTCTGTGGAAACTGTAAATGCTCCCTTAATTTGACTCTCTGGGTCAGATTTGTTAGTACTGGCCTTAAGATCGTGTTGAAATGGTTCGTGATTTGGGCTCGGGATTCATTCCCTTACTGTCTAAGACGAGAACTGAAGGCGCTAAGCGTCATCTCGCCAGTGAAATCATAAATTAATAAAAAAAACCGCAGCTAGTACCGGGTTAGCATTAGAGTGTAATCATTTTGTAGTATTTTGTTTTAATAACTGGCTGCCGGCTATCGGAACTTATCAATAATACCATCACAGCCAAATGTACTCTCATAGTATTAGAGATCGTTTGCCGTATTTTATAACACCACCATTATTTTTAACTTTTATAATAATAATAAATTTACATCATGGAATTTACATATTGTCCTAAAGCTGAAATAGGTAGCCAACGTATTTTGCCCTGAATAGTTTTTGATTACAATATTTATCTATTAATGTGATTCTCTTATAAAGTTGTGAGATGCGCCTTAGGTATTTATTATAATTTGGATATACATAATTGTGTTGTACCGACTAGACGTTTTAAAAGGTCATAATTTCTAAGATACCAATTGAATTCCAACCATAAATCGTGCACTTGATAGATGACTGCTCCATAATAATTAGAGCTCAATGATTTTTTCTTCAAAACAATGCTATGCCAATAAATTAGATTTAGTTTCACTATTGGATAATTTTTAGTATCCTTCAAAAAGTATTGTGTTAAAATCGTTACCATTTGTTTAATTATTGTAATATGTATCCATTTATCAACAAATTACCAGTCTGTTTTATTACTCGCTTTTGTTATTGCACTTAACTTATAGATGCTCGGTTTAGAGCTCATCCATTATATAATACAAACTAAGCACACTTTTTTATTTTAAAACGAAGTATCAACCTAGTTTTCTTTATGATATCACAAAAATGCTGATTCGATACAATACGACATAGGCGTCATAAAGTTGGCACTACTAGCACCTGATATCAAAGCGATTATCGAATTTTCTTCAGAGAAAGGAGACTTCTTTCTCAATCTCAGACCGAGGTAAATATTTACTCGGTCTGAGTTTTCAATATAATCATTTTTTAGAATGATATTTTTTCCAATTCTCCTAGATTCAACGACCCTGAAAGCCAGACTGGATGGCTACGCAGGCTTTTAATTTAAGCCTAGTTTCCACGGGCTTCGCTCGTACCTACATGTCATTCATACTAAGCGCTTAGTTCTAAGTTGTTAAGCGTGAAGTTAGATGCAAGTATTATGTCTAATAGGTACTAAACGCTTAGTATATATTTATCTATTTTAGGTATCACTAACAACAGTACATACAACATTTTATAGAATACTAGCAGCTGCTCACGGCTTCTAACGCGTGGTACTTACATAAAAAGCCTATGTCCTTCTTCAAGGCCCCATCTATCTCTATACCAAAATTCATCAAAATCGGTTCAGCGGTTTAGGCGTGAATACGTAACAAACAGACAATAAGAGTTACTTTCGCATTTATAATAATAGTGGGGATGCACCATTAACAGGCATGCACAGCATTTGCCATAAAATACATTTAGACAAATTTAAATTTAGATTAGAAATAATTAACTAAAACTAAAATAGCTAAAAAGTTAAAACCAATATAAAATAAACCAACCTATTCTAAACAAATACTACAAACTTAAAGAAAAAAACATGAATAAAGCAGTGGAACTTCAAAATACTAGACAATATGAGCCTCGGCCACCGCAAGGCTTTCTACTTGTACTCGCTCTGTTTCTTCCTTGTTTCGTAGCTAAAATAAATCAGTAATATACATTATTTGAATGCTAATAGGTATACTAATACATAGGCTCTGAGTGCAAACCTAGGAAATAATAAATAATAATAATGCCGGACATTTAAGCGTTCCTAATTTAGTTAAATGGTACCAACCGAATAGGTTTTACTAATATATTTAACTATATAAACTAACTAAATAAATTTTAGACAATTCCTAATTTTAGAAATGAACCAACCGAATTGCCACCATTGTGTCTATGCGTAGCGAAGAAAATAAACAAAATATTAAACTAATTCGTGTGATAAAAAATAATTTCCAAGTTTATAAGTGATGTGCAGTACCGCAGTGTAAAAACACATTAATAAGAATACCCAACAAAGTGTTTGATACATACTCATACACATTGACTTGGTGATTATCAGATTTTAGGTGTTTACTATGAGGAAAAATAGTACTAGTATCTACTAGTAGGTTCTGTTTAGTTACAGAAAATTACTCGTTTTATCGGGTATTAAATTGATATTTACTCTAAAATAGCAGCTTACAAACTGTGAACTAACCTCAAAAATCAACAATGACATGTTTATTGTATAAATGGTTTAAAAACTTAAAAGAAACCGACTTAAAAGAAACGACTTCATTGGATACAACGTGAGACCTTAAAATTATTTTATTTTGAAATGTTTAGTGTAAAGTAGATGTAAGTATTTTGTTTATATCTATATAATATGGGTAGGCCAACTAAACGCACTGCACGCAATGAAAATATCATCGATGTATACAATTTTTAGATTTTTGTTGATATTTCAAAAACCTGGGAAGTATAACCCTTACCAAACCAAATAGAATATAATAGAAAAAAAAACCATTTTTCAAATCGGTTTAGGCGTCTTTGAGTAATTGGTGAACATACATAAAAAAATAAAAACGAATTGAGAACCTCCCCCTTTTTTGAAGTCGGTTAATAACCTATGAAAGTAAAATAAAAAAACTCGCCTGCGTTCAAAACGAGTCTGTTTATGTCTAAGTTGGTTGTATCTAGGGTAAAGATAGATAAATACTAAATTTACTTACAAAGATGTTTTCACGTTTATAACTCAGACGAGCAAAATTATTTATTTGTTGGGAGGAAATCGCCTAATATTAATATAAATCCTGGGAAAATTTGAGCTATTTGCCTTAATAAAGCGTGGTTCCATCGTTAGAGTAGAGTGGAGTCGATAAAACACAAGTAAAAGAATTTAAAATCAATCCAAATGCGTATTCACAACAACAAAATACAGTAAATGACAGTTTCGACAACGGAGTTTACATATGGGTGACGTCATGCGCTGTGATTGGTGTCAAGTCAAGTCAAATCAAAAGATGATTTATTCAATACAATCACAAGGATCACTTTGAAACGTCTTACATACTAGGTGAATTTAGGTGCCAATTCATCCTAACCCAAGCTCGAGAAGAATTGGCAAGAAACTCGTCTTGGTCCTAGCGCTTAGTTATAAGATGGATCATATAAAAAAGCGCTAGGACCTTAATTACGAAATACTAATACAAGAGAGTTTATAAATTTCAAGTGTGTCGGTTAACTGTCTGACGGCAGAGCGACATGAGGCCATGCATTATTATCAATAATATAGTCATCTATGTATATTATAATACGCATTCTTCAAAAGACTACCTTTAATGTATGCTTTAAATTTCTTAATAGGCAGTTTAGTAGCATTTTCAGGAAGCTTATTATAGAAGCGCACCGTGTTCCCCATAAATGACTTATTAAAAAAGTTAATCTTCTAGTCGAAACTTAGGGATGTATAATTTATGTTTATTCCTAGTGTTGATTTTATGAAGGTCACTATTTTGCTGAATCCCATCTCTGTTTTTATGTGTATATAACAAATTTTCATATATATATTGTGAAGCTATTGTGAGAATATTAATTTCTTTGAATATTTCTCTCAAAGATTCTCGTGGTTTCATTTTATAAATGGCACGTATTGCCCTTTTTTGAATTACAAATATTTTACCAATATCAGCTGCTTTCCCCCAGAGAATGAAGCCGTATGACATAACACTATGGAAGTAACTGAAATAAACTAGTCTAGCTGTAGCTTCATCAGTACCTAAGCCACCGTATCGCACGAACTGCATATGCAGCGAAACTAAGCCTACCAGCAAGCGTTTCAATTTGTGGTCCCCACTGTAGTTTTGCATCAATATTAAGGTGTTTCAGTCAAAATGGCCGATTGCTGTATTTTAATGTTTTATTTTATTTAAAATCTTAATAATCACAATGTTTTTAATAAAAGTAAACCAGTGGTTTGCATGTTTTTGATATTAAGTTTTCCCTTAAAACATTAAATCGACCATTTAATGATACTGTCGTCATGCCTATTCTATAGTGGATAGGATAGATAGTGGATGGATAGATTTCCTCAAGATTTTCCGCAGTTTTAATCAACACCAAATTACATGGCCTCTAAAATTAGTTCAAACACGTCAACTACTTGTCAATTCTGGGTCTGGGTATTTCTATATTATAATATGTATGTACCTATATACAAAAAAAGTACCTATATAAGTACCTAGTATATTAGTCATGCATGTAGTACAACACAAGCTCTACTTCGGGGCCAGATGCTGAGTAAAATGTCCGGTATTATTTATTTAGTTTAGTAAATTTTAGAAGTGTTATGAATGTTACTATAATTCAGATTTTGGCACAAACAAAATAAGATCGATTTACAAAAGAGATAAAAGTTACAAGTTGTATATCAGTCATGTGGTGCATAGGTACCCATCACACAAGGTCTGCTTCCTTTGGGGCTAGCAGCAGACATTTCACAAACCAGCTCACAAGGTGCTGGTTTGTGAAATGTCCGGCATGATTTATTATTGTTATAGTACCTATTATATAAATTGATGATGCAATAGATATCAGTATAATCAGTTTATCAACGAAGTTAAGCTACGCTATGCTTGGTCTCTGTACCTGGGTGACCGCAGTGACATTTTCATCTGAGCGCTTCAGTGTTTCGGAGAGCACATTATGCTGCTTTCAAAGTTGTAATACCATGACGGAGGCCTTCAGGAGGCATATTTACTCCATCATCACGTTTATAAAATTCAATAATTACAGACGACAATATAAATAAATAATAATACATAAATATTGGGGAGAAATGCACACAACACCATCTAACCCTAAACTAAGAATGTATTCTAGTGACCAGATGACTAACAGAATACTTATAAATTTTAAAATAAGTACATACTTATTATATTTTATAACACCCACACACAGAACAAACACACAAATGTTTATCCTCACAATAATAACTTTAATACCGATATCTACAAAATAGTTTTCCAGCTGCCTCTCAAGACTTAGTAATATATAGTAACACCATTTTTTTCATAGTTACGCGATTGCGCAACTTTCAGTGCAATCGTTATTTGATTGGGTGACTGCTATTGGTACGCGAGCATCAAATAATCTCTTCATTATATTGATAATTCTCTTCTGATATCTTTAAAAACATTTTCTTGCTAAACACAAACACGGTAACTCAAAAAGCGAGTGTTCAGCGCTCGCAAACATTGTGCTTACATGATTTGTTTTCTAAGTTGTTAATATGTGTGAATAAGAAGAGTCGTGAACCATTGTATTTTGTGTCTTAATACATTGACATTAATGTTACTATAACTCTTCTCTAGTTCATTTAATATATACGCCCACGGGTTTTGACTTTTATGCCTAGACACAAGCTTGTACATTTAGAAGCTCAGAACTGTGTATGTTTTAGCCTAGTTCGTGCTGGGTTAAGAAGACGCACGGATTAATATAATACTTTAAAGAGGCAAAAAAATATAGATAAAAAAAAATACTTATGTGGTCCTTCACAGTGATGGTTCTGTAATTGAAGAATAAAAACATTATGACACTGCTTAGTCGTTAGTTTCTCTGCTTTTTACACTAGGTTATGTTATAAATTTTTATTCCAGAATAAAAAAAAATGTGTTGAACATAGCAGTTTGTTCTGTGTTGGTACGTATTAAGTATCATAAGTATAGGTAGTATCATAGTATAATACTTATAGTATTCTACAAATTATCTGGTTTCCATAGTAAAAAACTTCCGATCCTAAATATATGATCCTCAATGAAATTTTTACGAAAATGAACATTTATAAAACGTTTGAAATGTTTGAAAATGTTTTATCAATCTTCAATGACTTTGTGGAGTAAAGAAACTGATTATATGCGTTAGCATCCTAGTATTTAGTTTGTGTCCGTGCTGATTATACAAGTTTGAGTAAGAAAGTAATATAAGCTACGAACTTTTCACCACACACAGGTGCAGAAGTCTTAGTTTTGACAACTGTCATGGCAATGGTCGGTACAGGTTCGCATGCAACTGTACGGGTATAAATACAAATTATAAAACGTTTGGCCAGTACAAATTACGTTTCGCTGTGCGTGTGCTGATCAAAAGCTAAGAAAATCCTTTATCCCATAATTAACTTTTGCTTCACCTAGGTCCTAATACCAGGTAGGTACCTATATATATTTTTTTTTAATCCCGGACATTTCACACAGCATTATCTGGCCCCAAAGTAAGCAGAGCTTGTGTTATGGGTACCACATGACTGATACACTACTTATATATTGTTTTGTATATACATACATACATATTATACATAGAAACACCCAGACCCGAGACAAATACTTGCAGATCATACAAACATTTGCCCCGCGCCAGGAATCGAACCCGCAACCTTCTGTGTCTCAGCCGGATCTTAGCCCACTGCGCCACAGAGGTCGTATATAATAGGTAGGTTTAATACCTAGGTGAAGAAAAGTTAATTATCGGATTTTCTTAACGATTTTCGATTTTCAACGATTTTCTTATCAGTAGGTAATGCTACACTCAGCCGAGAACACTCACTGTCCGCTACTGTAATCTTTTCGTGTAATTATATTACGCAAAAAGTTTAAACAAAATATGTCCTCCTTGTCGCAAAGTAAAATGATAGTCATTCTAAATTCAAATAGAATCGACATCCTTTATAATTGATTTATAATGTCACTTTGCCAAATGTCAATCAAATTAGTATAGAAGAATTTTCAAGAAAATAAATTTTATCGTCATTTTGAGTAAAATTTTAAGCATACTTTGGGCCGTGAATTAGTGAATAACCTGCTGATGGGAAGGTCACAGTATTATATTTCAGGTAAAAATGTTATACAGTTTTTCGGGTCATTATTATATTTATTTATTTGACCTTCATTTGGTTCACCAAATGAAAGTCTCACTAAGGGCCCAAATCTATAAATAATAACAATAGTAATAATAATGCTGGACATTTCACACAACATCATCTGGCCCCAAAGTAAGCAGAGCTTGTGTTATGGGTACCACATGACTGATATACTACTTATATACCTTTTTTTTGTAAATACATACATATTATACATAGCAACACCCATATCCACGACAAATACTTGCAGATCATACAAACATTTGTCCCGCGGCGGGAATCGAACCCGCAACCTTTTGCGTCTCAGCCGGGCCTTGGCCCACTGCGTCACAGAGGTCGACAAATATTAATATTTTTTTTTTAGGTAAGTATGTTCATTTACTTAGTGTTAGGTCCTATTTTTGTTTACAGTACAAAATGGTTGTAAAGTACAGTCTGATAGTACCTACAGCAAGTTGAGGTAACTACCACCTCTAGTAAGTAAGTGAAATTGTATTGATCACGTTTTCCATTAAGTAGTTTTTAGATCACACTTGTAGTACCAGGGTATGAGAAATATGTAAGAAATTTAACAAAGACGGGAGGGAGTGAAACAAAATCGAGTTAGGAACTGCTTGTTTAGTGAAAGACTGGTTTTACTCATGTATTATTTTGTTGATGCGAGGCACGATTCATTAAGATAATCTTCATCAGGGTGAAATTTAAATGATAAGACATGATAAGAAAAAGAGGAATAATAAAATTGATATGCCTAGAGTTATATAAAGGCTGGAATCACGGTTTTGGGGTATTATTTTAATGACTAAATAGGTAGGTTTGTTAGCTTAAGTAGAGTAGGTTTGTTATGGACATCTAGAAAAATAAGAAATCTATGGGAAAGTAATAAATAAATAAATAATCCCGGACATTCCACACAGCATCATCTGGCCCCAAAGTAAGCAGCTTGTGTTATGGGTACCACATGACTGATATACTACTCATTTTTAACAGACTTTATCAAAAAGGAGGAGGTTCTCAATTCGTCGAATCTTTTTTTATGCATGTGCTCGAAAACGGCTGAACCGATTTGGAAATTTCTTTTTTGTTTGAAAGGGTATACTTCACAGGTGGTCCCATATAAATTTTATATAAATCGGTCGAGCTGAAAAATAAACGAAAATCTAAAAATTGTATAGATCGATGATGTTTTCATGTACTTTCATACCTTGCTGTCTCATTGGAGCGTTGCGTTTATTTGGCCTACCCATATTATATATATACAAAATACAGCTACTTTCCAATAAATATGTATTATAGGCTCAAATTTCATTCAATGAAGTCGGTTTCTTTGTAGTTTTTAAAACGTAATTATTTTTTGTAAATACATGTTATACATAGAACCACCCAGACCCCGAGACAAATACTTGCAGATCATACAAACATTTTTCCCGCGGCGGGAATCGAGCCCGCAACCTTATGCGTCTCAGCCGCCGGACCTTAGCCCACTGTGCCGGATTGGTCATAATATAATTAATAAAGTAACAGATTAAATTAATATAGGTTGTGATTCGAAATTCCAATTCCCTTAGTTTAATTTCCAGCGTATTGCTTAACATTCCAGGATAAGCATGCTGTACATATCAGGCCAAAGAGCTGGGCCAACGTATAGACATCTACTTAGCGTATATTGGCACTACTATTGTATATATTGCACTATATTGTATCGGGTTTTCGCGCACATATCAAATGGATTTTGGCGCGCGATTTTGGCGTTATATGTGTAATTATAAGACATTTACCACGGTTTGTGTTGATGGATAGTCTATCACCATCTTTTGCGACATTCTTTTATAGTCAGTATAAAATAATGGCAGTTGCCCAGTCGTTATGCACCTGCAACCTAGACACCGCACGTACTGACTCGTCTTTCCTGCGGGTCCTGTCGGCATGGTGGAGAGGTTAGTGTGGGTACCTGGGCAGTCTGCTATCAAACAGAATCCCAGGCAGAATGGTGTCAGTGGAGAAGAAACTTCACCCACCTCAGCTTGCTGGAATGGGTCCATGAACTTGACTGACGCCACCTAAATCATCAACAGATGAACTAAGGCCAATGATGATTTATAGTCTCTATACAATGCTGCAAATTTTCCACATCCGTCTTTATCAATCAATGCAGTATTATCAATACGCCAATGTGTAAACAGTGACCTTTGGGATCCAATATAAATCCAATATATCCTTTGGGATTTTGCACTGCTGGCCCAGCATCTTGGCAATGTATACAGTGCAGATAAATAAATTATAAAATAAATGAAGGAAAATATGCACATACAACAGAAAGATCTAGAGGTAGCTCACGTGTATTAGAGGAATCATAGGCTGGTTTTATAAAATGTCCCGTTGTGGCTATTTAGCCATGTCTATAAAGGAAATTTCTGTATTTGCCGGCATACTAAGTTAAATCATATTAATCATCTCAACTTGTACCTACGAAATTAAAAGAAACTATAATTGTTGAACTGCGGAACCCTAAAAAGAATAGAATAGAATATAATATAACTTTATTGTACACCTCATGAAATAAATATACAAAATAACAATTTAAACATTTAAACATGGTAAAAAAGAGATGTGCATCTCTTTTTAACCGACTTTATCAAAAAGGAGGAGGTTCTCAATTAAACGGATTTTTTTTATGTATGTTCACCGATTACTCGAAAACGGCTGAACCGATTGGAAAATTCTTTTTTTGTTTGAAAGGGTATAAGTGGTCCACAGGTGGTCCCATATAAATTTTATCAAAATCGGTCGAGCTGAAAAATCAACGAAAATCTAAAAATTGTATACATAGATTATGTTTTCGTGTACCTACTTCGATACCACGCTGTCTCATTGGAGCGGTGCGCTTATTTGGCCTACCCATATTATATATATACAAAATACATCTACTTTCCACTAAAAATGTATTATAGGCTCAAAGTTCATTCAATGGAGTTGGTTTCTTTTTAGTTTTTAAAATTATTGTTTTCATAATCACATTTCTAGTTTAGTGTACTACTATTGTGGACTTTAGTGTTTCTAATTTAAGTCTTAGGTATTTAGGGCTTGCCTATTACACTACAGAGTTTCATTTTATTGTACTTCATCATTAGAAGAATTTCATTTCTTAGGTATACCCTATAAATGTTTATGAAAAATAAGTGTTTAAAGTTTTATGTACCTATGTATGTTTTGTATGTAGTACTGCAGGTTAGCCTCACAGGCAGCAGGTTAGGTTCATCAGTGGCGGTCCATGATAACTTTTTGAATAAGTTTAAAAAAGAGGTAAAAAATATTGATGGTTGCCGGCATACAGAAAATACTTATCCATAGTACGTTGCAACACCAATACGAAAGAAATTGGTCAAGCGCGTGTGATCACGTACAGTGAAAGTTTCCTAAATTAGTAAGGACAAGAACGTGTGGTGGTCACGTCCCAAACCAATTCAACAACACAGGTTAGCCAAAAAAGTGGGATTGTTTTTTTTTCATTTTACTAACCCGTTACCCGTTGGATAGGTGTCACAAAGATATTAAGAGGTTTCTTATAGGTTTTGATTAAGTGGTTTTGATACATCTATACTAATATTATAAAGAGGAAAGATTTGATTGTATGTTTGTTTGTATTGAATAGGCTCCGAAACTACTGGACCGATTTGAAAAGTTCTTTTACCGTTTGAAAGCTACACTATACCCTGGTGACATAGGCTACTTTTTGTCCCAGAAAAATAGGTTTGTCCCGGGAAAAATCTTCAACGCGGGCGGACAGCTAGTATATAAATAAATTACCTGGATGACCGAGCTTTGCTTGGTATAAGACACGGATGAAACGACGTTTTCTAAAAATGAAACCTAGCTAGATCGATTTATCGCCCCCGATACCCCCTGCATACTAAATTTCATGAAAATCGTTGGGGAGTCGTTTCCGAGATTCAGATTATAGAGACATCTACATATATACAATTATTGCTCGTTTAAAGGTATTAGATAATGCCGGACATTTCACATCATAATGATCATTATCATCATCATCATCATCGTCTTGTTCCAAAGTAAAATAAATTATATTTGTTTGATAAATATTAGACTTGGAAGTCTTCTTTTTTTATTCGAGTCCAGTGTCCCCTCCTACTGACTAAACCGCTGTTTGGGGCTCTTTCAAAATTATCTGAGTTCGCTGCTTAGAATCAAATAAAGATACATTTTTGTAAACCAAATAGTTAATAAACTAACAACCTACGTCAAAAACGTTGGTAATCATTTATGATGATCATTTAGTGATGATTCGTTATCTAACCATTGTAATAAGCTCAAGAATAACATGTATTTCTCTTGCAGGAACGCAACCTGAAATAAATTTACACAGAAATAGAACAAGTAAATACTAAAAATGGCAGATAATAAAAAGAAAGAAGAGAATAAGGCAGGGGGTTTTATGAAAGATTTCATTGCCGGGGGGGTGTCAGCTGCCGTGTCTAAGACTGCTGTGGCTCCGATCGAGCGGGTGAAGCTCCTATTACAAGTCCAGCATGTGTCCAAGCAAATACCAGAGAGTCAGCGATACAAAGGTAAAACCCAGCGTGCATGGCCTTTATACACTAGGGTCAAAAAGTTAGAATCGATTGCAGCTGTGAATATTATAGATTCATATATAATGTAGGTATATCTCCATAAATACGTATTGGGTATAAAATCGTAGGCCAAATGGCAAAGCACTCTAGATAGGGGTAGACTTGATTATGCCCTAATCAGTGAATCCATTTTCACCCAAAGGCAGAAAACGAGGCTTGAGCCGAAGATTAACCCACATCGAGATTAACAGTATTGAATAACTATGGGTTAATAATTATGTCAAATACGGATAACTAGTTCGTACTAGATAACCGTATTTGACATAGTTAACCCATTAGTCTCTAGTTGTAGTGGCAACTAGAGACAACTAGCGACAACTAGAGGTGTATGGATATAGCGATCTCCATATACCGCCTCTCTACTCGACCTTGAATCTGTGCCTTGATAAGCCCGTATGCTAAGGAAAACCCGACATGGTGAAGCAAAAATAAGCGTTCTACCCTTGGGGCGGAAAACAGTTATATTTAGGTGTACCGGCCTTCGCTTGACCCATTACATTGACGGTGCTAGTTGTGTGCTTGTAAGAGAGAGAGATAGAGAATGAATGAGAGAGAAAGAGAGAGAGAGAATGTTTAAATTAATTTTATAAAAATAGTATCCAAAACAAAATAATTTTTTTAGTAAACCTTGAATGATAAAGCTTTTTTCATATATTTGATTTTATTATTATTATTATTATTATTATTATGGTTGATACTAATAAAAAAACACTACTTAAATATTAAGGTCAAAGGTATTTACAAAGTACAAAGTATAGGGGTCTATCTTATGACCACACACTAGCTAATTAATTATTTAAATCTATTGCATCTTTATTCATTGACAATAGAGTGACAAGGACAGAGCATACTTAAACGCTACGTTGGGTATCGAGGGAGACTTAAAGAACATCGAGGTTTTGATTATTCGAGTTTTGATTTGCTGGTTTATCTAAAACAAATAGTGCACGAAAGGAGCATCTGAGGCCCTCATTAATGCTTTACCAACACTGTTAGATATAACTAGTGACACCAAAATGATATTTCGGAAACAAGAATTAAACACAGTGTTTTGTGATTTCTATTTCCCACGTTTCAGGACTATAGGGTTGCAATATTCAATACAGTTCGAGGCTACAGCTGCCCAGAAGCTTCCCGCTGAGCTAGAGATTCCTGCTAAGCTAAGTAATGTACAAATCCAGCCTTCTGTGCGTTCAAATTCAAATTGATAACTATTTTATTCAATACAATCACAATGATAACTTTCAACCGTTTTACATGCTAGTTGAATTTAGATGTCAATTTCTCCTAACCCCAGTCCAATAAGAATGGACCAAAAACGTCAAAAACAAAAAAAAACTTTGTTTTATTTCTAGTTGGAACTAGACCTTCGCCACAACTTCGTCACATACGCATAGCGGACCAACACGCGCTTGGCGTAAATTTATATTTAAACAGATTTTGCTCGAATATAAACAGCTTTTGTCCAGAGAATGATACAATGTCACAACACGGGGAGTAGGTGTCTGAAATAAACTAAGCAGTCAAGCTGTAGCTTCATCAGCAAGTCTAACTGTAGCTTCAAAAATAATTTGAACTACTGAAAAAGATGCATCTTCCATGATCAAATTTAACTATTTAATCATATAACTTATGTTTAGCTTAATTTCATTATTTTTATTCTTATTGTTTGTAAAAAGATGCGACCCTGGATTGAGAGTAGCGGAAAACTATACAGGATTAATTTCAATCTAATGCTACCGTAGGTAGATGCGAATTTGACTTTTCATACAGTATTTCCGTCGTGTTTGCAGTCTATTTGTACTGTTTACAAAATGTAACTTTACAACCACTGAGTGTGTTCGGGTTTTGGTGTTATTTCAGGGTACTTTGAAGTTATTTGCATAATTAGTTGGTGAGTTTTTCACTTTATGTTATATTTTAAAACCAGTGATATAACACCTATTGTTGGTTATTTTTATACCGTTTTAGATGAAATGAAAAAATGTACCTAGAAATTGTTGAAATTGAGAGAGGTAGAACAGGTGGTTACTGATTTTCATCAAACGTGCAAATACCTATTATTGTTTTTATCTTAATAAGAGTGATGATTGACTTTGCCAGATTTGTTTATTGGTGATATTATTTAGTATATTAATGAACACGTTCTTGAGAATAGTTTTTACCATATTTTGATATATATATTTATATAACTATGTATTTAATGAAAATAAAATTTGCACATTGATGTTGCAACTTTGCTAGAGCAAACTTTGCGATCTTATGGGTAATATCAATGTGAGTCAAGCGGAGGCTCGAACCTGAATATGGGTAATGTGGGTGCTAAAGTACTGATCTAACTACTTTATTAGATCAGCTTCATACCTTCCTGACCTTTGTATTTTTTTATATAAATACTAGCAGTCCGCGCGAAGCTTCGCCCGCGTTGTTGAATTTTCCCGGGATAAAAAGTAACCATTTTTTTTTAGTATTCAATCCTTCCGTGGCCTTGAGGAACATACAAAAAAAAATAGTCGAATTGGTCGAGCCACTCTCGAGTTATGCGCTTAGCAACATTCATTTTTATACGCTTTATATTAGCTTTACCTACTTGTATGTATGTTTGTATGTAACCGACTCCTTAGGACGCGATTTTGACCCACTTTAAACGGCCTGATTTCATTCAAATTTTGCACACCTGTCAAAGACCGATGACAACGCAATAATTCGAAAAAAAAAAATTAAAAAAAAAAAAAAATATCCGGTTATCCTAAAACTAAAAAGTAGAAAATAAATAATAGTTAAAAATAAACTAAGAAAAAACACGCTTTATATAGAAAATAAATTTTAATAAATAAAAGTAAAAAAAAAAGTGTTTTATTTAAAAAAAAGCGTGGGTTGCTTTTTAAGATACGTGTGCTGTTTTTACATGTCGCTAACATTAATTTATTTGATTGCTTAATAGATTAAAGTAATAAAGTTTTGCAATAAAGTCTTGTGTAGGTAAAAAATTATAGCGCATATTTTTTAAAACATTGATGCGTTCATAGCGTTAATTGAAAAACGAATTATAAAAAGATATAGCTTTGGGTTTCCTGTAGTTAGACTAAATTTAACAATTACTTTCTATTATATTCTAATTTATTTTCTATTTTTTAGTTTGGTTTTCTATATAAAGCGTGTTTTTTAGTTCTTTTAAACTATTATTTATTATTTATAGAGATAATTGTTTCGTGATATACCTAAAAATGCACGGGGAATTTTTTGAGCTATAATTGCTCGGCAACTTGTATGGCCTGATCTAGAGCACAAATAGTTTTCCTACGTTGCTCCATATAGCGAGGTATGGTGTGGCGGTAGGTATATCTATGTATACAATATGTTTAGCTACTTACTGAACTATGGCTAAACAACTGAACATGTTCCGTTTTCAGGTATCGTAGACGCTTTCGTCCGCATCCCCAAAGAGCAGGGTTTCACCTCACTCTGGCGAGGGAACCTAGCTAACGTCATCAGATACTTCCCTACTCAGGCTTTAAATTTTGCCTTTAAGGTGCGTTGAGAAAGTGTTTTTGCCGTTATACAATGAACTGTCCTTAAAGGCATGTTTATACGATGGTGTTCACTTGACCCAGTGGCTTAGGTTTTCAGACCAAATCATTAGGTTTGTATAGAAACAATTAATTAGTCTGTTCGCTGTCGTTACGTATTTGACTAACTTCACACGAGATGTACTGCATTTGACTAAGATAATCATTATGTACAGATACGTACTCTAAATTATTATTATTCTGTGAAAATATGTAAAACTAGCTGTTGCTTGCGACTTCGTCCGCATTTTATAAAGGAATTGTAGCTTAAATCCTTCCCGAGGATGCAATTTATCTCCATGCCAAATTTTATTGATAAGCTCAAACCAATCACCTGACTATCCAAAAATTCCCATATAAACTTTGACACCCCATTTTACCCCTTTGTAAGAGTTATTTTGAAAAATCCTGAAACATGTGTCCATTTATTTTGCATTTTAATTATTCGAATCAAGTTCCAAGCAAATCGCACCACACGTTAAAAAGTTTTATACATTTGTTTTCACCCCTTTTCACCAGTCCGTCAGTCAGTCATTCAGTCAGTCAGTCAGTCGGGTTAAGCTCTTTTATAGGCATAGATTATATTAGGAAAAGAGAAACATACTTAAAAAATGATTATTTAATTTTATGATTATTTAACGTCATAAAATATCGACATAGTTATATCTACTATGCAGAATGAAGAGACTAAGTACTAATAAATTATCGGATGAATAAAAAAAAACAAAAAAAAAAACCAGTAAAAAACAGTAATCCGAAAATAGAGGTACTTAAATTATATAAAACTAGAGATTAGATAGATTATTTAATAACTTAAAAAAAACATAACTATTTCGTTGATGAGCTAGTTTGTAGAGCTAATTTACTGGATCCTTTGTTATTTAGGCGGTTTACAATGATACCCACATTAGATTAAATCTGTATCGTGGGTATCTGGACGAGTTACCAAAAGATTAAATGCCTCGGGTTGCAGCTGTTTTTGTCTACCTAATTCTTCAAAAACTGTACTTTGGTGTAAAATTATAAAATATAGATAGGTATGAACTAAAAATATAATAAATTGTATATTTTATTATACTTTATATGCGTAAGTAAATATATTTTATATACATAAGTAATAAATAAATAATAATAATAATAAAAAAAAAGTTGTAAGGATATATATAATGAGAGAGTAACTAGGTAATTCTAAAATATGTTTGGTCGTCGAATTTATAGTATTGTATTTCATACAATACCCCGGTAGAAAGCTTTTTTTCCAAAATATCTGATAGAATAAGTAAGAAATAAGTCGATCAGATTCTGGTTATGACATTCTTCTTATGGCAGATTCTCTATTAGGCAGATTCGTGTTAGGGCAGAAGTACAATCATCTTAAATTATGAATAAAAAAAAAATGTTATAATATATATATTAATTAGTACCTACCTATATAATCAAACTACAAGAATGGAATAGGAATTACACGCTTGCTTTTTTTTACTCTTAATAAACATAATATTCTCGACTTGGTCCTGGGTAATATTTTACCAGCTAATATTCATTTAATTTTTTTACGTTCATAAACAGAAAAAACATCAATGTGAAGTCATCACTTAATTTTATTCATTAATCTCAAGTGGCCAGCACCAAGTAGGTACCTACTTAAAGGAGATGGTGCTAACCTTAAAGCTAGATTAAAGCATTTTTATCTATGTAGTTATACAGTAGTATAGTTTGAATAGTACTCAGTTATAGATTATTATTATTAGCAGCCCTCAATGTCCCACTGCTGAGCAGCAATAAATAATGAAAAAAAAGAAAATATTACAACTTATATTGTGAACATGACTGTCCTTCTTCTGTCCTAACACGAATCTGCCTTATAAAGAATCTGCTATAAGAAGAATCTGTCGTAAGTAATTCTCATTCGACTGTCATAACCAGAATCTGGCCTTAACCGAACGAATGAAGTCTATGAGCTAGTGTCAGGGCAGTGACAGTAAAGTTAGTACATCGGCAACTATTCGATCGATTTAAATCTCTTTAAATTTTACAAAGTTGCCTGTGAACTGAAAGATACTACTTTGTACCACGACTCGTATGAATAGATGCGACTTGGGAGGTGTTGTTGGGAAACCGGTAGGTCCAAAAAATATACCAAGCGCCTATTTACTGTAGCTCGCATTACTGCCGTCGTGTCAACCTGGCCTTAAGTGGTTCGGCCGACTGCCTAGCCTAGGTGACTTATGAACTTCACTTAAAGGTCACCTTGTTTAATCAGTTTTGTAGGTATTTTTAGATTAGGAACTTATTATACTTAATTGACCGAAGGATGTGTACAAAACTGTATTCGTCGAAGGCGTGAACAAGAACACCCAATTCTGGAGATACTTCGCCGGTAACCTGGCGTCAGGTGGCGCGGCCGGCGCCACCTCGCTGTGTTTCGTCTATCCACTGGATTTTGTAAGAACTAGGCATGTACTCTGAAATAAATTAGATATTTCGTCCAGTCTCCAGTCCAGTACGATTTATAATAAATAATTAAATAAATATTGGTACTTAATGCACACAATACCATCTAGCCCTATGATGCTGTGTGAAATGTCCGGGATTATTTATCTTATTCATTTAGCCCCAAACTAAGCATAGCGTGTATTCTAGTGATGACAGAATATAATACTTATGTTTTTCAATAATTGAATTATCTTCTATCGTGCCACTACCACTACCATTACCACTACCACGTGTACCTACATAAAAAGTAGCCCATGTCCTTTTAAGAGATCCGAGATCTTATCTAATTGCATCAAGATTCGTTCAGCCGCAAACAAATGGACAGACATACCATTTCTAATTTATGATATAGGTATAGGTTGATATTAGTAATATGGAGTAATTAACTCTCAAACAATACTATGCACATAACCTACATACCATTTTAGATCGTAGATATCCAATTAGTTTAAGGCTCGGTACTTTGGTTACTTGATATTTTGTTCATATAGGTTAGCAGCTGACGTCGGGCGAGGCAAGGAAAAAGAGTATACCGGCTTGATAGACTGTCTCGCGAAAACTATAAAATCTGACGGCATCATTGGTATCTACCGCGGCTTCGTGGTCTCTGTCCAAGTAAGGCACGCCTTTTGCCCAAGCAACTTATGCCTCAATAGTCACTGAAACGCTAATTAAGCGTTTCGTCTCAATGTCGAGACGCCGTTATCCTTCAATATTGAAAGTGACATAAACGTCATAATAACCTTCAATTTAAGCGTTTCAGTATTCGAACGTTAAAGTTGACTCTTGGCTTTTGAATCTGTGTACCCTTGGATAATCGAATTTATTCTAAATTTTATTGACATCATATATCTCTTTTCGCAGGGTATCATCATTTACCGTGCCACGTACTTCGGCTTCTACGACACGGCTCGAGCCGTGATTCCCGACGCCAAGAACGCTCCATTGTTCTTCACGTGGCTCCTTGCACAGGTAATGTACATCCAACCCTTTGTCTTATAATTACACTAGCGTCTGCCCATGGTCTTGCACGCGTGGTACTTTAATAAAAGGTATCACTAAGTCCCTTCTCTAAGATACAATCTATCTCTTACCAAATTTAACAAGATCCGATACGTCAAATGGTAACAAACACGAGTAAAGATGGCAACACACTAATTAGGTACTAGTTATACACTATTCTATTACTAGTTATACACTATTCTATTACTAGTTATACACTATTCTATTACTAGTTATACACTATTCTATTACTAGTTATACACTATTTACTACTACTAATTCATTATTATTATAAACCATTACTCTCAGCCTGAATTTTAGATTAAACTAAAAACCACACGAAATACTCAGACGGCAATATGGCAAAATTATATCGCGACTGGCATATTAGGTAAGTTATTATGTTCAGTAGGTAATAATGTTTTGTCGTTTAGACGGTGACGACTATAGCCGGAATAACGTCGTACCCACTGGACACAGTGCGGCGGCGTATGATGATGCAGTCTGGCCGGCCCATCAATGAGCGCCTTTACAAAAACACTGCGCATTGTTGGGCAACCATCCTCAAGACGGAGGGTCCCAAGGCCTTCTTCAAGGGCGCATTCTCAAACGTCCTCAGAGGCACGGGCGGCGCATTTGTGCTTGTTCTCTACGACGAAATTAAGAAGCTTCTTTAGTGTTACAACTTGTTATAACTTGATTGTACCTAACTTCGTTACATACTGTGATTGACCATGCACTTTGACATTGTGTTTTAGGTGTTTGTTTTACTTTTGTAAGGTATGCTCATATTAATTCGTTTCGTAGTAACTACATTTATTACATTTATTTCATTGATTTCAATTTGGTTTAATTTTATTTATATGGTATTTTACTATCGCGTTCGAATTTAAACAAAGCGTAGGCGTAAATTCATTCTAATTCAATTATTTGTAACAAACAGATGTTAAACATCGAATTCCGTAGTTTTTTATTTAATTAATATAGTACGCAAATCAAGTAATCCAAGTTATTCCAAATCCAAGTTTACGCATGTACGATCCTAGCTTGACCTCTCTGATGCACCGTGTCAACTATGTATTTCTGAAGCTAAGGATTCTAAATCTACTTTTGAATCTGCTCCTACTCTACTCTGCACCCGTAACAAAATTGGCAAGGATTATACAAAAAAGTGTTAAAGACTAGACTAGTTTCTTGCCAGATTTTTCTTGAACTGGTGTTGGAAGGAACCGGCACCTAGACTCGTCTTCTTACATGCTAGTGTAAGAAGACGATTCGAAAGTGGTGATCCTTGTGATTTTATTGAAAAAAAAAATGTTCTACAAAAAGTAGATTTAAAAAAGGAACGATCCATATAGGTATCTGTGCAAAAACGCACAAAAATACAAATTTAAAAGATTTTCAATTAATTTTCGTTGAGATTGAATCTTCTTAACAGTAAGTTAAATTTAGGTGCCAATTTCTTCTATCCCAAGTTCTAGAATAATTTATAAGAAAATGTCTTGTTGCTAGCGCTTTTTTGTCTGATCCTTCGTCTACTTACCTTATCTACTTTTCTACTATATCTGAATAAAACGGTTAAACTTGTACACTTGTACAAGGTACAAGTTCAATACCTAATAGAAATTGAAAATCTGTCGGTTATAGTATCAGAGAATAAAGCAACATGAGGCCATGCATTCCTATTGCATTACGCTTTTTTTATAAGATTACTTTTAATGTATGTTTAGGTACATTTTTAGAGGTAATTTAGTTGCGTTTTTTGGAACTTTATCATACACTCACGATTTTTAAACTGAAATCGCTTCATCGCGAGTTGATTAAGACATTTTTTTACAATTTCTGTCCAATGAACTAGGGATAGACTATAGCACCCCACGCTTTTTTTAAATAAAACATAATTTTCTTACATACATTTATTAAAATTTATTTGTTTTTGCTTTTCTATATAAAGCGTGTTTTTTTGTTTTTTACATCTATTATTTATAGTATTTCAGGACTTTCAAACAATTGGTGTTTTGTTTAAAAAATTGATGTGTTTTCTTTTTTCTTTTAAGCTCTGTGGCGCAGTGGACTAAGGTCCGGCTGAGACGCAGAAGGTTGCGGGTTTGATTCCCGCCGCAGGACAAATGTTTGTATGATCTGCAAGTATTTGTATCGGGTCTGGTTGTTTCTATGTATAATATGTATATACATATTTACAAAAAAAAAAGTATATAAGTAGTGTATCAGTCATGTGGTACCCATAACACAAGCTCTGCTTACTTTGGGGCCAGATGATGCTATGTGAAATGTCCGGCATTATTATTATTATTATTATTATTATTGTGTATAGTTTGTGAACATAAAAAGAAAAACATCATTTTTTCAAACAAAACACCAATTGGTTGAAAAAACATCAAAAAGGTAAATACTTATTGGTTATAATAACATCAAAAAGGTAAATACTTATTGGTTATAATAACAAAAAAGTTTGTTACCTAACAAAATTACCTTTCAAGTAATATACGTTCTGACCAATAATTCAGAATTCTCATATTGACCAAACATAAACGCGATATGTCCAAACATAAAAGCGATATGTCCAATTCTCAGAATGACATATTAAGCCAAATGCCAATACGCAGAATGACGCATACGCCAAACGACTAAAACGCATAATGAGCAACGAGTAATACGCATTTTCACCCCTAAGTTTTGAACAATACTTGGACATTTTTTTATCATTTGGGTAGGAAAAATAACAAGAATTGTTTTATTATATTTTATAATAATAATTAAACAAACTTAAACATTTACTTCTTACATTGAAATTTTTAAAAATGTAACGGGTCAAGAACATGCGTTCTGACGCATAATGACCAATATAATCTGGTTTTTATCGCATAACGACGCATTTGTAAAATGATACATCAGCATATTACCCAATTCGCAAATTGACACATCAGCATATTAACGAATTCGCAAATTGACAATCAGTATTTAGACGGATTTGAAAAATTACCAATACATTCTGATTCGCACAATAACGCATCCCTACAACGAGACATCTGTAGCATCCCAGATATTGCAAGTTATGTGAACTATATATAAACTAAACTTTTATTGCATAACTTTACATAACTTGTTTGCTCCTGCTTTGAGGGTGGAATGGACATGTTCTTGAACCGTTGCATTTTTTAAAATTTCAATGTAAGAAGTGATGTAGTTTTTGCTGCAGTGGTCAGCACCACGCGGAACTGCTTTCCTTATCCAAGTTTGAGGATATATTAATAAACGGTTTTTCCAAAACAATCTTGTATATTTAGTCCATTGAAAAGTTACATTTGGGTATGCATTTGTCAGAGGACGCAATTTTATTTTTTTAATGTGTAGGGGGGGTCAGTAGAAGCTTAAGTTCAAGTTTGTGGGGTCGGCACCCTTGTCCCCCGGCCGCCATCTTGGAAAAGGGGGTGCAAAGGGTTTTCGCGCTGTATCTCGTAAACTAGTTACCTTACAGAAAATTTAATCAAACATAAAATGTAGCAAATTAAATTTCCTACAATTTTATTTCTATTACTTTTTATCGTCAAGTGACCAACAAAAAAGTTATAAACAAAAATAAATGAAAATTTTGTTTGTTTGTTCTAGGTTTTACAGCGCTCCAAACTTAAACGGATTCTCGAATGCTCATAGGGATGCAATAAAAACTAAAAATTAGGCTTACTTTTCTATCTATATTTTTTTTATTCATACAATTTATTATGATCTTAACATTCCTATGCTATTATTGAACTATGTTTGACCCTTTTACCCACCACCTATGAGGTATAACATGGGCAAAGTCAAATTTATAAAAATTTTGCAGAAGCATCCAGAGTTAGCAAGTGGAACTAAATTATTTATGAGTGAGAAAGTCGAGTCATCGTTACTCAGTGTTGTTGGCGAACGTTTTTTCGTCTTTTTATATGGCGGAAATAAAGACGATACTCTAGACACTCTGCGATACAAACGATTTGCTAAGACAGTGACAAAAAATGCATTAAAAAATGCATTAAATTTTTATAAATTTGACTTTGCCCATGTTATACCTCATAGGTGGTGGGTAAAAGGGTCAAACATAGTTCAATAATAGCATAGGAATGTTAAGATCATAATAAATTGTATAAATAAAAAAAATATAGATAGAAAAGTAAGCCTAATTTTTAGTTTTTATTGCATCCCTATGAGCATTCGAGAATCCGTTTAAGTTTGGAGCGCTGTAAAACCTAGAACAAACAAACAAAATTTTCATTTATTTTTGTTTATAACTTTTTTGTTGGTCACTTGACGATAAAAAGTAATAGAAATAAAATTGTAGGAAATTTAATTTGCTACATTTTATGTTTGATTAAATTTTCTGTAAGGTAACTAGTTTACGAGATACAGCGCGAAAACCCTTTGCACCCCCTTTTCCAAGATGGCGGCCGGGGGACAAGGGTGCCGACCCCACAAACTTGAACTTAAGCTTCTACTGACCCCCCCTACACATTAAAAAAATAAAATTGCGTCCTCTGACAAATGCACACTAAGGCCTAAAAAATGTAACATTTTAATGGACTAATTCTTTCTTTTACACTTTACTCTCATTGACACACTGTCACTCTATTTTTCACAATAGACATTAAACATTATTGAATAATATACAAGGTTGTAGATAGATAATAGATAGATAAAAACTTTATTTGACACAACATTACACAGACACAAAATAAGGTACAAAATTAAATACTAAACTTAACTACTAACACTAAAAGAAAAATAAAATATGTACACGAGTTATAACAAACACACAAAGTAGTAAAGAAGCAGGGTAGGTGCAAGAAGGTCTGTATAGTAGATATGCCAAAAAGGACCAGTCACAGCTTAGTGTTACTCTGCGCCATTAAGCGTAGGGCAACGCTGGTTTTCAGACTGGGCCTGTGTAGAAGTGACTCCACGAACAGAGAGTAAGAACACAACTGTACCTAATTAGGAGAAAGAAATAGCATAAACACACATAATATAGCAAATAATTTATAAAATAACATAAGTAATAATCAGTAGGTATAAGGCTGGTTTTAGTCTTACGCCGACGGCACGCGCACCGTCAGCGCTGATGGCCGAGATATATGAACTTCTAGGAAGCGTTTTCGATTGACACGTAGCTATCAGCGCGCACGGTGGTCAGCGCTGATAGCTACGCGGCCGAACGCGCCGCGCGTCGGCCCCGCGTAGCTGTCGGCGCTGACGATCGCGCGAGCGCCTCTGCTTTTAGTGAGCGTTCTAGTGTCGAGCGGAGTGGACGTCGTCAGCGCGTACAGTCATGGCGAATCGCGAAGTGGATACAGGTCGAGTTATCGATGAGGTACGCCAGAGGAAGATATTGTGGGATGCATCCGACCCACTCTACAAAAATAAAGATGCTAGAAACAAAGCCTGGGAGGATATTGTCGACACATTGTTCGAAAATATTTCAGGAGAAGAAAAACAACAACTTGGTTTGTTTACTTTCTTATTTTATTATCTGAATACCTACACAATAGTACAAATCCTTTTCAAGTTAAAATATACACGAATCTTGCCAGGGCACGCTTCCAATAGGGCTCACAAAATACTCAGAAAAATGTTCTCGCAAAGCGTGTCCAGACCTGTTTGTAGGTACAGTTGGCAAGTCTACCATACCCTCAATTGTAAGTGTGTCTTCAATACGATAACCATCGCGAATTCTTATAAAGTTATGCAATACGCAGCATGCTTTAACTATATTCTTTGTAATATCAAAACTCACATTAATAGTTGTATGAAACACTCTGAATTTATTTGACATTATACCAAATGTAGATTCTATGTATCGTCTACTGCGGCTCAGTCTATAATTAAATATTTTTTTCTTGTGGGTCATATTAGATCGTGCATATGGCTTCAGAATTTTATTTGATATTCCAAAAGCACCATCACCCACAATTACATGTTCAACTGGAGTATTTGTTCCAGGCAGTGGCTTCGGTCCTGGAATATTTAAAGTATTTTGTTCAAGGCTCCTGTATAGTGTACTGTTTTGGAATATAGTCGAGTCCGAGTTTTTTCCATATGTTCCAATATTTACATATGTAAAACAATAATCTGCATCGCACATAGCTAGCAGAACTATGGAGTAAAAATTTTTATAGTTGTAGAATATTGATCCACCACCGGTTGGATTTACGATTCGGATGTGCTTGCCATCAATAGCTCCGATGCAATTTGGAAAGTTGGTCTTTTGTAGAAAACCGTTAGCAATATTTTGCCACATATCAGGTGTATTTGATGGTATGCATTCATCGAGTAGTGTTTCCCATGTTACTTTACACACTTCGTCCACGATCTTACTGATTGTTGCGATTCCCATCCTAAATGAATACTGCAAATCTGTATATGTTCGACCCGTAGCAAGAAATCTGAAAATAAAAAGTTTTTATTATTTCAGGAAAACTGGTTCAACAAAGGTGGAAAACAGCCCGGGATGCGTTTTTTAGAACAAAGAACGCAATTAAGAAAAGGCCTTCTGGATGTGCTGCACCAAAATACAAAAAGTACATCTATTATGACGAATTAAGCTTTCTAGCTCCAACAGTTGAGAATGAAGTTGATGAATCACTGAATGACTCTTCCCTTCCCTCACCCTCAGTAAATATAGACGATACTTGGGATAGTACGGTATCTTCAGAAAATACTCAAGATTCTGATATATTAACGCAGCAAGTTTTTTCAAACACTCAACATGGTGAGCAGCATGACCGTGGCGTTGATTCAGCATCATCACAAAAACCTTGGCTGGAAAAGAGAAAAACAAGGGCCCGGAAAACAAACCCAGAAAGTTCTCCATTTGAAAAAGAATTATTAACTTTATTAAGTAACCAAACCCCAGACCTTGCCGCTGACGACCTGGCGTTTTTCGCTTCTTTAGGTCCAATTTTAAAAAGTTTTGATGTAGGACAAAAACTGGAGTTTAGATCGAGAGTGCTGCGCGAAGCCACGGCTATTCGAAATTGAAACAGATCAAATAGCTCAAATAGCTCTTACTCCAATGACGCAAGGTCTACTACACTCGACACGTATGCATCATCATACAATTATCAGACTCCAGCTTATCCAGGGTACGAAACCAATGATACGAATGCAGGTTACTCTGGTTATCAAACAGCGAGACGTAGTGATGATTAATTACATTATGTTTAATTACTAATGTTATTTTCTTACCTATACTTTTCTATGATTAAACATATTGATAAAACGAGTAAATGTTTTTTTTCTTACCTTAAAGTCACCATTAGCCGTTCAATCGGTGGTATAGGCACACGTCGTAAGCTGCAATGGACCAGTTTATCCTGTATCTTTGCCAGTAATTCGTCAAAAGTTCTAGTTGACATTCGAAAGTAATTAAAGAATTTACTTTCGTCAGCCCTCAAAGCGCCATATAACAAGACAAAGTCTCCTGCAACGGCTCTCTGCTCAATTAAGGGATGCACATGGAGTCTTCGTCGTCGCCGGTTTTTATTTTTTTGGGATAGATAGTACAAAGCAGCAATAATTAATACACTCCGCATTTTGGTAGTCGTCTGTACGGTAAGGCGGTCAGTACGATACTAAAACGAGCCACGCTGAGCCTCAGCGCTGAGAAACTACGCGCTGAGCTATCAGCGCTGACTGTCAGCGTGACACTAAAATCAGCCTAAGAAGAAAATAGATTCGTGAGCTAGTAAGAAATACCATATACACATAATATTCGCGTAGTACCTAATATTGCTAGTACATATAGTAAGTAATTAATAAATTTATAAAAGTAAGAAATAAAAAATATTTGAGATTCGTGAGACCGTCCTATGCCAGCAAACCATGTACGTCACTGTCAATGTCATGCACGTCAATGACAAAAGCACTCAAAAGTACTGTGCGCACGCACATGGTTTGACTTTTGTATACGTCATCAGTATGGATCAATTTGGAGGTTAATTATTATTTGGTTGTTTAATTGTAATGTAATGGCCAAAGAACGACAGGAACCAAAAAAGAAAGTGAGGAGGGATATGGTATATGAATTAGTACAGTGATGGGCACACCTTTTTTAACACCTTTGCCTGCCTAGCAGTTCCTTTTTAAAGGCATGTCTAAACGTAGAAACTGTTTTTAAAACGCGCAAAGGAGGAGGAAGATCGTGCCAACACCGAGTGGCTGCGAAACGAAAAGATCCACGGAAGGCTACGGATTTATGCCTCGGCGCTAAAAAAAACAATGTGAGTACATGCTCGTTGTGGGTAACGTGCATTAGCATTGGCCCAATTAAGCTTGGAGTACAGATAGCTAGGTATTTTGCTTAACGTCAGACCAAAGAGAAGCGCAGCAAGGTGTAGTTGTCTGCGAGCTTTCATTTTGAGCATATTAGCGGAGTTAAAGAAATGAGTGACGTGTGTACGAGGAGGAATTAGGAAACAGAAACGTGCACATGAGTTTTGAACAAGTTGAATGAATTTTTCAGTTCTACTCAGTAGGCAGGGACCATAAACAGTGAGGCAGTTAAGGCGAGACAGTACAAGGGATTCACATAGGGTGACCCGCACTGCTTCACTTATATAAGGACGGATTTTATATAACTGTTTGAGGCGAAAGAGGGACTGTCGGACGCATTCAGCTACATGTGTTTCAAACCGAAGATGACTATCCATTACTATCCCAAGGATCATAGCGTCTGTAACACGTTTAACTATTCCTCCATCTACCTGTATTTGAAATTGTGCGTTAGTCATTCTATTTAGAGTTTTCTTTGTCCCAAACATAACATATTTGGATTTGGCAGGATTAAGGACTAGGGAGTTAGAGATGGACTACTGAGATACTTGTTGTAAGTCCTTATTAATTTCAGATACAGCACTAACATAGTCTGCAGGTAGGAAGGAGTGATATAGCTGCAAGTCATCTGCGTAGAGATGGTATTGGCAAGAAGTTATTTTGCAGACTATATCTGCACTGTACAGGATAAAAAGGATCGGACCGAGCACTGATCCCTGAGGAACACCACGAGGAACTGGGCAAGGTGAGGATCTAAGTTACTTATCATTAGGCAACTGTAATTCAACACATTGAAATCTATCACTCAAGTAACTAGAGAACCATTTTATTGTTTTACGAGTCAAAACCGTAATAAGCAAGTTAGGATAGCAGTAGAGAGATGTTTATTCAATCGAAGGCCCTGGAAAAGTCCAGTAGAACCAGAATACTAGAAATACCCTTATCCTGAGCTGCTAGTAAATTATCAACGACATCCATGAGAGCGGTTGATGTGCTATGTCACTTACGAAAGCCAGACTGATATTGGGGAAGGAGCTGATGTTCCTCAAGGAACTTGATCACTGCTTTTCCAAGACCTTCGATAAAGAAGGGAGTAGGCTTATTGGTCTGAGGTCGGGATTCAGGCAGGGTTAACAGTAACATTTCCAAGGACACCCATCTATGCCTAATGCGTTTGATTTAAAACTTTGGATTACTTGGATTGATTTTAATATTGTAAAATCACTTACGGGCTGTAGAGAGAATTGATGAGAGCTATGACGATGAAACTCATAATAGGTTCGCTGGGAAATGGAACTGTGATTATTACCGGGTATGTTAAGAAAGTGTGAATTAATTATATTAGGGTCATTAAATAGAGGAGGAAGTACCAAAGCCTGCTTTTTGTCGGGAATAATATTGCTTTTCAGATTTTTTTGGGATTTGAATTTAGTTGTTTTAATGGGTGCATGTAAGTCAACTAAATAATGGATAAAAGTATTAAAAGTAGAAACAGTTGTCTAAAGAAGTTGTTGATAGAAAAAGGTCCCAATTAATATTATTAAGGTCATTATAGAAAAGCTTAGGAAGAATATTTTTTAGAGGCCTATATTGACAAAACTTGGAGGGGGTTTATCTTTTTTAATGTTTTAGGCAGAGAGAAGAAAAAGTTGCCCTTGGAAGCCCTTTGATCATGATATCAGCAACTTGATTTGCTGTCCCGATCCTTTCAACTTCGATGGCACATTCAGCAACCAACTCTCTCAGGAGGACGGATTTCACGACGCTACAAACTTCGTGATCGCAGTCAGATAAGGAGACCTGAACGGTTTGATGATTACGTCTGCGTGACTGAATCGTTTCCCACGAATTTTGCGGATGCGATGAAAAGAATCGATCACGTAGAATGGCGAAGAGCGATGAACAGTGAAATGGAGTCATTAAAAGAGCTCAAGGTATGGACACCGTGTGCATTACCGAAAGGCACTCCCTCAAGGCTACGTTCAGGATCTTCAATAACTGATGGTTCTCTGGTTCTAGGGAGACCTAGAACCATCAGTTATTGACGATCCTGAACGTAGCCTTGAGGGAGTAATTCTGGAACAAGTCCAGGAAGACCACGTTCATGAATTGCTTTGTTGTTTAGATTGCTTTTTTGTCTAGCTTTTTCCATTTTTGCTTTGGTATGTGGACGTAAGCAGTGCTCCCTATTATTCGCAGATGCTTAATTATGGGTTTCTTTCCACACCAAAGTTCGTAGGGAGATTTGTCGTATTTTGTAGGACCTGTTCTGTTTAATATGTAAGCGGCGGTATTGATTAGCTCAGCCCACAATTGTTGCGGCATCGTCTCATGCGCATACATCATTGTGCGTGCTGTCAGTGTTCTGTTTTCCCGTTCACTGACACCATTTTGTTTAGGCGTATACGGGGCTACAAGTCTCTGTTGTATTCCGTGAGAATCTAATATCCGTCTAACGGACGTATTATCAAACTCACCGCCGTTATCGCTTAATAGACATTTTACGGTATGTCCTGCTGCTTTCGTCTGAGCTTGCATCAAGGCGAGTTTATCTTTGACCCCTGACTTGTGTGTCAGGAAGAATACCATACGATAGCCTGTAAAGTCATCTTTAAATAAAACATAGTATTGCAACTTCGAATAGCTTGGTTGAAACGGTCCACAAACGTCGGTATATACGAGTTCTCCTGGCATCGTAGCTCTAGTTCTCGTACCGAATTTAAGTCTATGGGCTTTCCCATATATGCAACCTTCGCATGTCTCCTTATCAAGAGGTAGATCGAGACCCAGTTCGTGTTTAACTGTCTCTTTCACGTGTCTCTGGTGAGCAAGCCTTTCATGATATAGCTGCATCGTTGCTGACGTCGACGTCGTCGCACAGACTTCTGTAGGGTTCTCTGGTGGTATGTTTACTACGTCTAGTCGATATAATCCACCATTGCTGTGTCTTTTTCCAATCAACCTTACTTCTCCGTTGACATAGACGGTGCATTCTTTTGTCGTTGATGAGAATACGCTGCTCGGAACTCTATCGTGAAGGGCCAAAACCGAGAATAAATTCTTATTTATGGCTGGAACGTACCAACGTCGTTAAGGATTACTCGTTGTAGCTTTCCTTTAACATTTCCTTCGATCATTACTGAACCTTTGCCTTTAGCACTATTTGAGTTTCCGTTGTACCAGTACGGTTTTCTTTGAAATGTTCGAAATTTTGGAACAGATCCGCCCGGTTGATTACGTGGCTCGTGGCGCCATTATCTACGTACCAATTCTCGGTGTCGCGATCAATTGAAAAAACTTCTTGTGTCCTCAATAGACATCAGTATCATGTTAGTCATGGCATTAGGAGTAGGTGTTGACTGCCGGTTACTGTCCTTGGAAGGCTTGCCATCGTTAATCCACTTCTGACAGTTTCTTACGCGATGTCCGATGCCGTGACAGTAGTAGCATCTCAACTTCTTGTCCTTCTTTACACTCCTTTCATTAGCATGTGAGTTACTTGAATTCGCGATGAGTGCTTCTTGCTCTTGTACTTTGTTACATTTAGCTCGCTCGAACGCGCATAGATGGCTGGTTAAGCTTTCGATGGTTCTGTCGGTCTTTGGTTGTATTAGCCAGCTGCTTCTGAACGCGAAGAAGGTGTCATCCAGCGTGTCTAGAATTTTACAAATCAACAGAAGTTCGCGTAACTCCTTGTTGTTGTCCTTCTTGAGTTCTATGTTAAGCTGTGTCCAAATATTTTTTTAATTTAGACATATTGGTGGCTGCTGTAACGGGACAGAAGGTCATTCCGTTATAATTCACAATTATTATAGTATGCTTGGGGTACAAACCTTATTAATATCACGTAGGCATACATGGGTCATTCTTATCAGAACAGATTTACCAGCAATTCTATCTCAGATCTTTAATTATTGAATAAAATAGTGCGTAATTCATTACAATGTAAATAAACAAAGCATCTGTCATAACAAACTATACCATATACGGATTATGGCAGATGTATGTCATTGTCAAGGTCCGTGAGAGAAAGCTAGCAAAAACTAATTAATACTAAGTTTATGAACTATGGTTTAGAAATATCTTACGACTCATAGAGTATAATAATAAATAATACTGGATTTGAATTAGTAAGATTAAATAGAATTTGATTCTATAAGATAGAATAATCTATCCTTCTATTAAGATAGAATGATTTGGGACGGGAAGATCTCTAAGGAGGTTGAATTCGGAAGGGTAAACAATTAAATAGCTATATAAAAACAATATTAAAACTAGAATAAATAAATAACTAAATAATGAAATAACTACATAAATATGGGAATAAATTGAAATTTTAATTAATTTAGGGCTTGATTTAGTAAAGAGGTTATTTAGCTATACCACGGAGGTTGGGACGTAAATTGAAATCGAATCGAAATTTCGAATGTGTTTGAAAATGGAAAGAAAAGAAAAATAAGGATAAAAAGGAAGATGGCGGATTTTGGCATTCGAGATAGGAGGACGTGTGAGGCTGGTCGAGCTGAACGCTTGCGGTAGATTATCTCTGATGGTTTCCTACAATTACATGGTGTCTTGTCGTGCGTTGTTTTCTGTGTTAATTTTATTGTGTGAGTTACGTAATAGTTTATCCGGTCGGTAAGTCGGAAAGAAGACAAGATTCGCCAAAGTAATTGTATGAGGCTCTTACACGGCATGGTCTGTGGGTCAGATGGAAACTTATCGGTGTTATACTCAAGTCTGACTTTCCCACCCTGTTAGGAGTTCCCCCAGGACCTCTCGGAACGAGCCTGGAGCCAGATTTTACCTCTCCTGAGGATAGGCTTAATGGTTCCCTATGATTGGTTGCATTCTGTGTAAGGAAGGTAGAACCGGACTTAACAGAAGCAATCGATATAGTCTATCTTTATTTATTTATATATTTGCACATTATATTGCCTTTAATCTACGGATGACATCCCAGGACTTCGGTCTGTCGGAAGTAGATTGTAGGGACGTTTGACAAGTTTGAACAGGTTGTCGAATTACTATTATCCATACCTATACAGTAGTATAAATCTACTTATGGATTTCGTAGAATTACGTAGTTTATCTGACAACACGTTTCGACAAGTTTGCTTAGGTTGTCGAATTACTTTTATCCATCTATACAGTAGTATGAATCTACTTATGGTTTTCGTAGGATTACGTAGTTTATCTGTATACTAAATCGGTGCGCAAATCAGTGGGGAAACTATCATTGACTAAAGATTTAGCTGAAACATTGCACTAGATAATAAATGTCTAGTTGAGGGTAATTATAAATTCTTATGAAATGGAATAATGATTACCTACACCTTAAATTCAAATGTTCATTATTTGTACATTGTAGTACATATTTAATGGAGATCTTATGGATGAGTCCTACTATTGATTTATTATTAATCATATTAGATAAGTTCTATCAAACTCTTGAGGCGAAAGTCCTTCTAGCTTGCTTGAATGTATGGAAAGACTAAAGCTGCTATCGACGAAGAGTCAGTATGAATATTACTGTTGATAGAATTTTATCTAATTCAGACTTTTACCTAGTAATAGTATAGAGAAATATCTCTCAAGGCTCAGAATTAAGCTATCCAAATTTGATATTATTCATGAAATTAAAGTTAAACTATTCATATAATTAGTAAATCTATCACACATTATCAATCTTCTTTACTCTACGAACCTAACAAATAAAATCACAACATATTGTATTAGATAATAATCTGTATTAGGGTCGAGTAGGGTAAAATTCTTGTGTTGTAGGATTAGGGAACTTCGCCAAGTAGATAGGAGTTAGGCAGGGCTCTTCTATGTATCCAGTTGCATTCTAAGATGCGATACTAGAAGGTTAACCAGTGGATGGATGGTATGTGAGTTGCTTGCAGACAAAAGTAAAGTAAATGCCCTTGAATGTGTTGGACCGACCTACTACATTGGACGTTTTGATAAAAGATTAAGCCCTCTGATACCCCTTTGCTGAACTATGACAGACATACTAATTACTGAAGTAACTGTTTTGTTTGTTGTCGAAATTAAAATTAGAGTTCTCTTGGGACATGAAATTGTCCATTGCGGAGGAAAGCTGTCCAGGTCACAAGGAAAGAAACCTACTATCGCTAGCGAGGAGGGGCTAGTGATCTAAGCCGCAATAAAAATATATCAATGTAGGACTAGAATGACATAAGCTGCTATTAGGAAGTATTAGTATAGAACAAGAATGGTTACCTTGCTTAACTATTGAAAGTACCAAAACTATTATCTATATTATACTAACGAGAAAGTGACTATGTCTGTCTGTCTGTTACGTTTCTCGGCTGAACTGATTTTAATGGATTTTGATAAAAAGATAGATCGACTTTGGGGAATGATTTGGGCAGCTGTTTGTGTGGATATCACGCGTGCGGAGCTTGCTATTATACAAAGTAACGATTCATGACAAGAACTAATATCGTATTAAAATATTGAAATAACTTAAACTTAACTTATAATAAGGTTTCACAGTAATACTAGATTGGATATAATACTTATTTACTTTATGCAGTTTATAATATCACTAAAGGACAATAAATAATATAATTATAAAATTAAATATCGAACCACAGCGTAGGCAAATCAAAGATATTCTACATTATAGATGACGATTACTTCTAATAATAAAGCTTATAATATTATAAATACATATCTCAACATAATTCTCTTAAAGAATCAGAGTTACTATATTCGAAACACAACGTAGGGTTTTAATCACGACCACTAGACGAATCATTGGACAAATTAATAATAGATCAAAGTATGTTTAGGGATTTAATTTATATTTTATTATATAATTAGGTACTTTTAATTAGTAGAGAAGGCGAAAAAAAAGGTTAGGTGCATCGAGGAGTAGTACTAGGTAGTAGTAGTAGGGGGGGGCGTTACACTATGTCATCAACCGCATCCTTTTTGTAACCAAAAAAGCTCATACAAAGGTTGTAAGCTTTGTCTTCATCAGTGCCATCAAAAAATCGATGTAATTCAATACGTCACGTGCTCTGGTGTACCGCATTACTTTTCTTAATGACTCTTTCTGCATATTGGTCGTTAGTATAAGAAGGGCGGTTGCGTCGGCTTTTACAAAACGCTCTTGATTCGTATTGTACGCGCCCATCTCAGCATCACCAGCTTTGGGGCCTGGTGGTTCAGGTCGACGAAAGGTGCCCTCGACTACATCTAGCGCTGTCGTCACAGTGCGTAGTAAGCAGGTCACTTTATACTTCCATGTATATATATTCGATTTCCCTTCTAACAGACCATTTTGAAATTTTCCCGTAGTGTTTTTCATGATGGACACATAACCTGATGTAGTTTCTGCTGCAGCGGTCAGCACTACGCGGAACTGCTTTCCTTATGCAAGTTTGAGGATATATTAATAAACGGTTTTTCCAAAACAATCTTGTATATTCTTTCTTTTACACTTTACTCTCATTGACACACTGTCACTCTATTTTTCACAATAGACATTAAACATTATTGAATAATATAAAAGAATGTTGTAGTCTACTCAATACAATCTTCTTCAACAAGAAGTAAATGTTTTAGTTTTTGTTTAATTGTAATTATAAAATTTAATAAACAATTCTTGTTATTTTTCCTACCCAAATGATAAAAAAATGTCTAAGTATTGTTCAAAACTTAGGGGTCAAAATGCGTATTACTCGTTGCTCATTATGCGTTTTAGTCGTTTGGCGTATGCGTCATTCTGCGTATTGGCATTTGGCTTAATATGTCATTATGCGTATTGGTCATTCTGAGAATTGGACATTTCGCGTTTGTGTTTGGTCAATATGAGAATTCTGAATTATTGGTCATTAGGCGCCAGAACGGCTATTCTGGCGTGCGCTACAAAAATCGTTAGGATTACACGTATATAATCTATAGGTACTAATAGTATAAATGTGAATGCAACTCTTGTCTGTCTGGCTGTTTGTCACGTTTTTACATAAACCGCTGAACCGATTTAAATGAATTTTGGTATAGAGGATAGATGGAACCATGGAGGACATAGGCTACTTTTTATGTAGGTACCAAGCGTGCGAAGCCGCGGGCTGCAGCTACTGTGTAATGTATTGACAACCTCTGTGGCGCTGTGCTATGGGCTAAGGCCTGGCTGAGACGCAGAAGATTGCGTTTAGGGCCAGCTGATGCTGTATAAAATGTCGGAGATTAAAAAAAAAATGGAAATGTTCATTTTAAATAGACAAAGCCCGCGACAGCTTATCTATCTTTTATATGTCTAAAATAGTGAACCATAAATACAATGCCAATTCATAATTTATGTCTAATGTACATTTGGTAGTAACAAATTGATCTTTATTTCAAAGTAAATACTTCTGTTTCACTTTCAAAACTTTCGTCAGTTGTACTATACATTTTGATAAACACGGGCTTTACTCACGTATTATTTTGTCGATGGAGGCACCGACAATGTTTCGATTTATCTAGAGAATCTTCATTAGGGTGAGTTTGATCCGCGGTCCACTCGTTGCCGCTCGAGTTCACGGTTCGCACTAGGGGTGAGGTATCTCACGGCGAGAGTCGTGCGTGCTGGTAGAGGGGGAAACGTTGTCACGGCAGGCGTTAGCAAATTTGGTGCTAGTACTGGCCGTTCGACTTCGCCACTCTTGCCCTCAACATTGGAAACCGTCAAACATACAGCACTGACACTATCACTAACTGGCTCCACAACGTTACTATGAGACGTTCCTAGCAGACAAGGTTTCCAGGCTGGAGAAAGAAACCAACCTTTGTCTCGGTTGAAGTTCGGAACACGGCTGATTTCGATTGCTTCACGGATCTTTCGAGGTACAAAGAATCTTTCTCTTGATAGTACCTGAGCCTTATCAAACCGAATATAATGTGTAGAGCCAGAGGTTGGCGGGTGCTCTGCAATTGCTGACTTTTCAATGTCAGCATTGAAATCGAATGTGGAGCTTCACGGCTCGAATGTGTTCAGTCAGCCTGGTAGAAATGTTCCTCTTAGTTTCACCAACGTAGGAGCTACCGCAATCACAAGGAATCTTGTAAACGCCAGGTACACTCACACAAGGGTCTTTGTCTTTAGGAGAGCGTATCAGTTGTCTGAGTTGAGTAAGTGGACGGAATAATGTCTTAATGCCATATTTCCTTCGCAACAAGTGTCCAATTTTATCCGTCACCCCTCTCACAAACGGTAGGTAAGCTGCAGCTCTCTCTACTGACAACTGACGTTTTCTTGACGATGAGTTGGCAATGTGAAAACTTTGATTCCATCCGTAGCCATTCTTCTCCAGTGCATTCCTAACGTGTGATAACTCTGCTTCTAGATATTGAGGGTGACATAGTCTCAAAGCCCTATTGATCAGTGTCCTAGGTACTGATGAGAGGAGGGCCGGATGATGGTGAGAGTCGGCTCTTAGGTACCTATCTGTGTGTGTTGGTTTACAGTATACCGAGTGGGATAGGCGACCTGTATGTTCACGTTTAACCAACAAGTCCAGAAAAGGTAACCCACCATTTTTCTCGCGCTCTACTGTAAATGCAATTTTAGGGTGCTGTATATTCAGGTGTGTCAATAACCTATCTATTTGATCCTCCTGTACAATTGCACATACATCATCTACATACTGCCACCAATGTGTTTGCCTACAGGGTGCATTTTGTAGCGCGGTAGCTTCGAACCACTCCATGTATATGTTAGCTACGACAGGTGCTATGGGTGAACCCATCGCTACTCCCTCCAGCTGCAGAAAATAATCCCCTCGCCAGGAGAAATAACCACTCGTCAAGATATACTTTATCACTGTCATGTACTCGATGGGTAAGTCTGTGGTCTTTAACAAATCTTCAATAATAAGGATGGTGTCCGCTATCGGTACATTAGTGAATAAAGAAGTGACATCAAAACTCACCATTAAATCTCCATTGTCAACTACCACATCTTCTAGCAACTGTGTAAAATGCGTAGTCTCTCACGAAGCTCGCGGTTTTTCCTGTGAGAGGCAGTAGTACGTCCGACATATACCGAGATGTTTTATAAGTTGGCGAGTCTATTTGGCTAACAATTGGACGAAGAGGCCAGTTTGCCTTGTGAATTTTTGGGAGACCGTAGAATTTAGGCGCCGTAGGGTTTGTAGGCAATAACCTTCCATACACATCATCAGGCATGGTCAGAAGTAACTCCTTGAGCTTTGTTACTATTCTTGCCGTAGGGTTGTACGAGACCTGTTTATAAGTATGTGTGTCACTAAGTAAGTCCACTATTTTTTTGTTCGTAGGCCACCGTATCTACCACTACCGTGGAGTTGCCTTTATCAGCTTGTAGTATCAACAAATCTTGGTTTTTCTTCAGACTCAATAATGCTCGGATTTCAGATTTTGTTGTATTGGGCTTCGGCAACTTAGCCTTTCGTACCATAGAGGCCACATCCTGACTTAAACAATCAGAGTCGTGTGTTGGTATATTATTATGTGCTATAGTAGCCTCGACGCTTTTAATGATTGCCTCCACTGCCTCCACTGGCTCTTTGTGGTGTAGGGGCAAAATTCAGACCTTTAGCCAACAAGTGTTGGCTAAAGGTCTGAATTTTCATTTTCAGAATTCAATTTAAGAATTCAATTCATTTGAATTTTGGTTAACCTGTCTACTTCAGTGGGGCAGGAAGATGATATATCCCGTAAACTTTTTTGTAAAACTTATCGTTTACGATTTGTGGTGTGGTCTATTTAATGAACCGGTTTTCCTGTCTCTGTCGATAACTCTTAAAATATTGGATTAATCAATAAAATGCATGTATCTATTTTTAAAGATCAATTTATTTTGATTAAGATTTGTTTTTTTTTTATATTTCCCAATGATCACCCAGGTGAACAAAGGTGAGAAAAAAACATTCAACGGTTCACCCAAATGGTCTCAGGGAGGTGAACGGTGGGCTAGCACTCATAAAAAGTAGCCTTTAAGATATTCCAGGTCACAAACCATATCCATTCCAATGTTCATCCATATCGGTGCAGCGGTTATGGCGTGATTAAAACACATACATTCAAACATCTAATGGTAGATTATTAACCAAGGGGATAAGGCAGTGTCTCAGGGCAGCAGTGTTGAACCCGAGCGAAGTAACGAAGGATTCTAGCTAACTCCTGAGCGTAGCGAGGGAGATTAGATTCGACTACCGAGCGAAGCGAGGGTGTTACTATAATCCTGAGTGCAGCAAAGGATTTAAGATCGTTATCAAAGATGTTTTTCCCGTCCACAGACAAAAGTGCGAAATCAGTAGGTAAATAATTATATTGTACGGTACGGTTAGTCTTTAAACGGTCCGGAAGTAGAGGTATTTCCATCGGAAAGAAACGGATCATTTAGCTATACGGGTGTGATGAGGAACGGATCCTTTGGTATACGGATGCTATGAGAAACGAGTCGTTTGCGAATACGGGTGTCATGAGAATCGGATATTTTAGCATATGGATACTATGAGAAATGGGTATTGTCTACATATGTTACGAGAAACGGGTCTTTTCGCATAATTAAAAGATTCTTTTATTTTAGAACGGATGATTTAGGAACAGGTGTTTGGTATACGGATAGCATAATCATAAAGGCTAACACAAAATATTGAGGGGGTACCATAAACATAAACATTGCAAATACAAATTAATTTTTTTATATTACTGCCTATTCATCTAGACGTCCAAAACTTCGACCTATTGCAATTATTCATTAAATTTAGTTAGGAAATTTAATTCATTTTAAAACTTCTAGATATCACTTGAAAGCAAACTAAATTACCTTTCAAATGATAAACCACACTCCCTCGTTTATTGGACAACAATTTAAAAAATTGTCTTTATCTAATCTCTAACTATCTATACTGACATGATTTTTGTAAAACTTTGATTATTATAATTTTAGTTTGAGTAGGTACATTTTATCACAGTAAGTAAATTGGTAGTTGAAAGAAATAGTAGATTGTCATAAGTGGGCAAAATAATATTTTTACGGCGAGGGCGCTTTTTTGAATCCAGAGCGTAGCGAGGGATTCTTTAGTAGAATCCTGGACTTCAAAGTACGTAAAGGGATTCAAAGTACGTCACCCGAGCCAAAAATATATTTTGCGCCCGAATGATACACTCTACTTTTCATCACCCACTATAAGGAAACAAAAAGCGCCTCATATTTTATTGTTAAATTATTATTTAATGAAACATAGAGTAACAACTAAATTGAAATTAAATATTATCTAATAATAAAACAACTAAAAACTTATAATCCATCACATTTCTTGCGTCAGTTCTAATACTTTCAGGAGTTAATTCTATCCATTCACTGTCACTTGAAGAACTCATTTTTCAAAACAAAACCATGAATTTCTAACAATCCGTGAAAATTTACGAAAACGCGGGCTGTAGTTCCCGCGTTTTTAAAATGATTTCTTTTTTTTTATTTAGCTGGCGGCGCGACTATGGGCCGTTGTACCAGCCAGTCTTTATTCAAACAATATTTGCGTTCGATTTCTTTGGACTAAGATGTTCCAAATTCAAAAAGTGCGCGGCAAAGATAATTGCGGCGCACTTATAAAGGATTAAAAAATGATGCTCTAAGACCCAAGTAATTGAATCAAAACATCCCTAGCACTTCGACTTTAGTTCAGGGCTGCAGTAGTTGATTGTCTCGAGCAAAGGCTGCCGGAAGAGTTCATTTTTGATGTCTTCTGGTGAGTGGTTAGGATCATTTAAACCATGTCCATATACTTTTTGTATTAATGCCGTTCATCGTCTAATGCTTTAAAAATCAATGTCAATCTCGCCATTGTCACTAGACTAGAATAGATTTCAAACTAGGACTGACTCGTACGTAAGCAGGTAGGCATATTTTAGAAATTTTATAAATTATAATAACATCAAATAGTTCATTTAAAGCACGTTTCACACTTTAACATTTCAACACAATCACGATTAAACAACTTTTTTGTCCATTAGAGAACTTTAAACACTATAATTGATACTTACGATAATAAAAAGTTAACTCTTGAGCTTTCGTGAAATTGGAGGTTAAAATCACGAAAGAAGTGTTGTCAAACTGCCGTCACTTCGTTGGTACGGACGCTTCATGGTAGGAATTATGAATGACGGATTGTCACGTGCCGTTTTCGGGACCGAAAATGAAATAAATGTATTTTATGGTAGGAATTTGCCGAAATTACGGTCCGTAATTTCGGAATGTCGCTTCATGGTCGACCCCCAGATGCCATTTTTGAGAAAGAAGAGGGGAATATGGAATGGCATAAAAGGTGGTGTGATGATGTGCTGGATTAAAATTATCTTGCAAACACATGCCATTTTTCATCAATCCACTAATAAAAGTATAGATGCTCCAGTTCCAACAAAATTGTGGTTTTCTTAGAATCAATACTAGGAACAAAAAAGTAAATACCTACTTAGGTCTTTTATGGGGAACATGGTGTGTTACTACACTCGCGAGCTTTAAACTGAATCTCTTCATCACAAGTTGATCAAGATTTTTTTTACAATTTCTGTCCAATGAACCATTCTGACGCATATTGACCAATATAATCTGGTTTTTATCGCATTCGCAGTCAGCATATTAACCAATTCGCAAATTAACACATCATTATTTAGACGGATTTGAAAAATGACCAATACGTTCTGATTCGCACAATGACGCATCCGTACAACGAGACATCTGTAGCATCCCAGATATTGCAAGTTATGTAAACTATATAAACTAAACTTGTATTGCATAACTTTAGATAACTTGTTTGCTCCTGCTTTGAGGATGGAATGGACATGTTCTTGACCCGTTGCATTTTTTAAAATTTCAATGTAAGAAGTAAATGTTTTAGTTTTTGTTTAATTGTAATTATAAAATTTAATAAACAATTCTTGTTATTTTTCCTACCCAAATGATAAAAAAATGTCTTAAGTATTGTTCAAAACTTAGGGGTCAAAATGCGTATTACTCGTTGCTCATTATGCGTTTTAGTTGTTTGGCGTATGCGTCATTCTGCGTATTGGCATTTGGCTTAATATGTCATTATGCGTATTGGTCATTCTGAGAATTGGACATTTCGCGTTTATGTGTTTGGTCAATATGAGAATTCTGAATTATTGGTCATTTTGCGTCAGAACGAGAACATGTCCATTCCACCCTCAAAGCAGGAGCAAACAAGTTATGTAAAGTTATGCAATACAAGTTTAGTTTATATAGTTTACATAACTTGCAATATCTGGGATGCTACAGATGTCTCGTTGTACGGATGCGTCATTGTGCGAATCCGAATGTATTGGTCATTTTTCAAATCCGTCTAAATACTGATGTGTCAATTTGCGAATTGGTCGATATGCTGATGTGTCAATTTGCGAATTGGTTAATATGCTGACGTATCATTTTACAAATGCGTCGTTATGCGATAAAAACCAGATTATATTGGTCATTATGCGTCAGAACGGAATAGCTCGCAGATGGCAGAATTTTTTCCTACTTATTTGACACTAATCTTTATATTTTGGACAATTCACACAATCCCTACTTCCCTACTAATATTATAAATGCGAAAGTAACTCTGTCTGTCTGTCACGTTGCACGCCAAAACTGCTGAACTGATTAGGATGATTTTTTGTATAGAGATAGATGGGACCTTGGAGAAGGAGTAGGCTACTTTTTTTTGTAGGTACCACGCGTGCGAAGTCGCAGGCATCAGCTAGTATCTTTATATATTATAGCCATTCAGTAGTTTTTGCGTGAAAGAGTAACAAACATCCATACATCCATACATACAAACTTTCGCGTTTAAAATATTAGTAGGATTTTTATACCGAAGCGTTACCGACAGTCATTTTAATGATTTAAAACCTACCACGACATCTGTTTCGTGTTTTTAAAATTAAACTACTTTAAGTTTAATTTTAAACTGTAACATATCCAAAATCATAAATTACAATAATAATATGTTTTTTAATATGTTAACAATAGATAGTAATAATTATTTTTTTATAGTTCAATTAATAAGCACTCGTAACGTAATTCGTCCGACGTGCATCAAAATATTCCTTGCTAGGAAAATCACTGCAAGGGGGTTTGCCAAGGTAAATGTTTCTGAGCTCACTCGTTAGGGTGTTCTGATCAGAAAACGTAACGATAGCGCGTTCTAATCTACAAGTAGCGACATCTAGTTTTGAAATCAGTAAACTACGTGTAAATTACGTGTATATATAAATTCTGAATAGAACGTCTGATATGTAGATAAAGACGAAAGACTTAATGTCACCAATTATATTATATAAAAATATGTTTATCAAGCCAATTTAAATGGCTACTTTAACCCTACGAAAAAATAAATACAGTAACCGGAAAGAAAGAGACCTTGATTAGAATTTATTTTCTCAATAATACCTTGTTTACTGTTTTCTTTTATGTTTTCAAAATTATGATGAAGTTATGAGTATTATATCGGCTAGTGAGGCTTGACTAAGTTATGAGTACCTAATTAATATGAAAAAATCAAATATTTATTAGATATCTATTATTGAATTGGTTTGGGACCTGACTAGAAGCCTTCCTCTGTTTGTTTCGACACACACGTGATTAATTTATACTCAAAACGACTATGTCTGTACAAAGATAATCTGATTAAAACTCCAAGTTTTTTCAAAACCCCTGAGAGTCCGCAGTGTAACAGAACAGTGTAACCGCAGTTTTCGTCGTCTTTTCTGTAAATTAAACGATTTAAACCTTTTCAATGGTCTCATAACTATAAATTGTTCAACTAAAATGTACTTACTTACATCTGTTTTACTGCTACTATACTTTGTATTAGTTAATGTTCATATATTATGTATAGCGACGTAGTTAGGTTTTACTTATTTGTATATAATACGGGAATCTCAACTATACAGCACAGCTAACAGCAGCGTGGTTCAAAATCGAATGTTTATATAACTATATTCATTAGTATAAACTTACTATACATAATATATAAATATGGATGTCACCCTTTTCTATCAAACTGATCTAGGTAACTTACATTAGAATAATTGAAAAAGTGTGATTTCCTACTACAAATGTAACACAAAACACGAGAAAATACATCGTAAATGTATTAACATACATCAGATTAAGTATTCAGAACAAGTTATTCGCATAGAGTACTAGATATTTCACCGAACAATCATATGGCCCCGTGGCGCAATGGATAACGCGTCTGACTACGGATCAGAAGATTCCAGGTTCGAATCCTGGCAGGGTCGGGTTGTCTTTTTGCGACAGAGTTTTTACTTTTGTCATACTAAATCATAGAATGTAATCTCCATGCTTTTTGAAATATTTCTATTAAGTATTCTTTGACTATGATACATCTTTTGCAGTCTAGAGGTTACTTTGTTGTAGTAACAAGAACTGAAATGCATGTAAAAAAAACAAGTGTATTTAGAAGTTTTATAAGCACTTGATTTTTGCTTAAAGATAGCACAAATCAAGTGCTTATAAAACTTTTTAAATCTAGTACGCTATGCGAATAACTTGTTCAGAATTTTCAATGTGTTGTATGTAAATACATCTACGATGTATTTTCTCGTGTTTTGTGCTACTTTTCAGTGTAGTAGAATATCCTCCTTGTTTGATTATTCTAATTTAAGTTACCTAGATCGGTTTGATGGAAAAGTTTGAAATCCATATTTATATATTACTAGCGAACCGCCTCGGTTTCGCACGGGTGAAATACTGATACTAAAATATAGTATACATATAGTAAATATAGCGCATGTTTGCAGGTAGCTTGGCATGGATTGCGTAGCTAACACGCTAAGCCGCGTAGGTGATTGCAGGCTTCGTAGCTTCTCGTAGCTTCTCGTAGGCGTTCTCGTAGACTTTATTTGAGTGTGTCCAAGTCAAAGTCAAAAGATATTTTATTCAATACAATCACAAGGATCACTTTTAAACGTAGGTTTAAAAGTGATATGAAAAGTGATGAGTAGTTATACATACTAGGAGAATTTAGGTGCCAATTCCTCCTAACCCAAGCTCGAGAAGAACCGGCAAGACACTCGTTAATGCATTGCTATCAATTAATATAGTCGTTTATATTATAATATGCTTTCTTCAAAAGACTACCCTTTTTTTTAAATTTCATAAAGGTAGTTTTGTTACATTTTTAGGAAGCTAATTATAGAAGCGCACCGTGTTCCTTAGAAAAGACTTATTTACTTTTTCTGTCAGAAAGAGTGTCATCGTGAGCCGAAAAAATCCATGTATTGTATATAAACGAAATGTATTCTGTTTTTCTATATTTATTTATTTATTCTGCCCGCGGCTTTGCCCACATGGGACTTAGAAAACTAGTAGTTCGCCCCAAGCTACCTTCACAACTACCTACCATTACCTACCGCCCATTGTACTACCGTGTAGCTAAACACTGTTTATTATAATAGTCTAATGTATTTTGTGGTGTGTAATAAAGTATTTTCTATCTATCTACCTTCTGATTCATCGCTGACTTGGCTCAGGCGGAAACGGCACCTAAATTGACCGCATGTACAAGGATTCAAAGTTATTGTGTTGGTTAAAACGAAGCGAGCAAATGTCAGTCCGTTTGGTAATAACCGCTATTCTTGACGTCTTAGATCTTTGGTAGCGGTAGCTGTGTAGGATTCGTGCAAATCTTTATGATTCAGTCAAAGATTTATATTTTTTAACCGACTTCAAAAAGGAGGTTCCTCAATTCGATTCGATTTTTTTTTTTTGTACCGATTTTAATGATTCTTTTTTTGTTGGAAAGGAGTTAAGTTATCTCAAGGGTGGTACCATGATAAGGAAACCAGGATCTGATGATGGCATTCCAGAGAAATCGAGGGGAAGTTTCGAAAATCGTAGTGGCGACTTGTGCGTTTATTTATTTTTTATGAAAGTATTTTAAAGCACTACTACTCGTATTTAATGAAGGTCTGTAGTCGATCTAATGATGGAGCCGAAAAACAATCGAGGGAACTCCTCAACGATTTACAGCAATTACCTGGTGTTTGGGCTTGATTCATTTGTATTGATGAGAACTGTACACCTAGATGAGTTGTGACTGTCATTAGGGGTCTGATGATGAAGACTAAGGACAGTCAAGGAAACTCCTCAACGTTTTACAGTAGCTACCTTGTGTATATACATGAAGTCGGTTGTCTTTTTAGTTTTTAAAACGTAATTATATCTTGATGGATTCAGCGGCCATCACTGGTGACGGCGAATTAGGTCTCTTTCTTCTTTACCCAGTGCCACTGTAACAGGCGACCACCCATCATATTTACAAAAGAAAAATGTATGTAGGTACTTAAGTAGTATATCAGTCATGTGGTAGGTACACATAACACAAGCTCTGCTTACTTTGGGGCTAGATGTTGCTGTGTGAAATGTCCGGTATTATTTATTTATGATGACCGTGCATCATCACTTAGTTCAGTTGATGTGTGATCGGCTACGCTATGAATGCTTTGAGGTAGGTATACCTGTATAGTACATTATAATTTCTTCTTTACTGATCCGATAACGAACGACTATATGCGTACTACTGCACGCCCTATGAGTAACTCGACCATCATTTGTAAATTTGTACGTACGTACCTAATTACTCAGAGGAGCACAACACAACCGCAGATTATTAAATACTAGCGAACCGCCCCGGCTTCGCACGGGTGCAATGCTGATACTAAATATACTACAGAATATCTAATGTGATTTGATACCTCTAAAATTATCAGTGTTTCTCTACTATATTATGCATGTATTATAAACCTTCCTCTTGAATCATTATATCTATTAAAACAAACCGTATCAAAATCCGTTGCGTAGTTTTAAAGAAGCATACTGTCTGTCCCCATGACAGACAGACAGCGGGAAGCGACTTGTTTTCTACTATGTAGTGATAAACATGTCATTCTTCACCTGTCATTTCATGGAGCAACATGGCTCTGCTAATTTAATATTTTTACCCGTTTTATTGCATGTTTTATTCAGTAATCTTGGCGGAATTTTAATGAATAAATTGTGGCTGCGGGGCGGGTATGGATATTTGGATTGCATGTGTATTGTGGTGCAGTGTGATTTGAACGACGAAGAGTCCCAAGAAAATTCTAGACGCCATTCCGCGTGTCGTCTAGAATTGACAGCTGACCATCGACTAAGACTTTTAACAAACAAACTGAATATAAACTATAAACACTTGACATTGGCAGAATTGACATTAGTATGTCACAGGCCATTAACGAAGAAAAGAAGAAGAAGAAAGATAAACATGTCACGTTTCATAAATCCGTATAAACATTAGTCCACATATTTTTGAATATTTCTATCTCCGCTAGGAGATAGGCTGTTCCATGATTTCTACCCCTTAAGTGACTTTGTTTACGGCATTTGGTAGGTACTGCAAGCGCTCATAGGCTGCGATCGGTTAGTCTATTTATTCCTCCTAAAATATTTCACCCATATCCATGTCCATGTATTTCTATTACAATATCCAAACACCCGTAGTAGTTTTCAACAGTCGCGTCGATAATGCCAAGCCGTCTATGCCAAGGAGATAATTATAGGTTCGAGTACTTGATACATCATACAAACGCAGAATGACCCAAATAACGCTGTCGCTAATGCTATTATACATATTGCGAGCAGCACCTATCCAGATAATGAAGATTCAAGATCTAGGTTTTTGAAATCATTACATGTGTATAAACCGCATTTAACAATGAATAGGTACTTACCCAATATTTTATTGATTATTTAAGTTTAAAGATATCGATTGTTTTTCAGTTTAGTTTTTTAGACAATAAAGGAAATATAATTTTGTAAACATTATTTAACACTTTTGTTTGAGATCCTAAAGGAGTAGGAGCGAGTTTTAATGGCGATTTAGTTTTTTTTATCCTAGTTGCGTGATTTCCGTCGCATATTGTTTGCTTAACGATACCATGAAGATTAATGTAAATGCTTCTTTAATTAGTGCGACTGCTTCATAGCGAGTCGAACTTTCGACTTAATCATCATCGCCAGGTTGGCCGAGTGGTCTAAGGCGCCAGATTTAAGCTCTGGTTCCCGAGAGGGAGCGTGGGTTCGAACCCCACACCTGGCAACTATTTTGCGTTTTTATTACATTATTTTTTGCTGATAAAATGTTATGAAGCATTTTTAGTGTTCCAAGTTTGAATTACACATAAAAGCACAAAAGTACCTTTAATATTTTATTCATGTTTATGTGGAGATTCCAAACAGTTTTTTAAATAATTATGTTTGTAAAATGTACTTAAATGTACTACAGAATATTAATTCTGAATTGGACTGAAACGGTTTGTTTGCGTTAGTATTATTATTTACCTATTCCGAATAAACGTCATCTAATAAATAAATATTGGTGTCAGTTTGATTTTTGCATTTTATGATGACCTTATGTTAGAATTAAGTATAATTTAAGACCAGTAGGTAAGAAATGTGATGGAAGTTTGACTTTTGACTTTGACTTGACTTTGACTCAGTGGCGCAGTGGCTGAAGATTGCGGATTCGATTCTTGTTGTGGGATAAATATTTGTATGATCTGGTTTTTTTTAGTTCTTTTATATTTTTTTAAACCCTTCTAGTCAAAATTGTAACATGAATCAGGTTACGGGATTCTTAGTTCAAGAGTGGTAAGAACTCTGAAAAATGTATCCATTTATTTTGTATGTTTTTTGTTATACCTGGTACCTACTTAGATACTTTTTCATTTTCAAGACCACCAGTAGGGCGATTATGGAACTCTAATTACAATCAATGTCTATCAGTTTTCGGCGTAATTTCAATCATTACTGATAGACATTGATTGTAATTAGAGTTCCATAATCGCCCTACTGTTCACACCACCCGCTAAAAAGTTTCTATACAATCTTTGACGCACGTTTATACCGTTTTGAGGAATATTTTGAATGAACATTTTTATATTTTGAAACACTCTAAAACACGTGTCCAATTAATTTGCATTGTCCGATTCGTTCCACCCGTTTAAAAGTTCCCATACAAACTTTTGACACCCCAGTTAACCCTTTTTAATAGTTATTTAGAAAAAACCTGAATTAATTTAAATAGCAAATTATTTTGTATTTAAAACATCTAATCAAATTTTCAATGTATTGTCAAACAATACATTCAAATTTTTTATACAAACATTGACACCTCATTTCACTCCATTTTAAGGGTTATTTCGGGAACCCCTTTTATAAATGTCCATATTATATTTTGTATTTAAAATAGCCAGACGAAGTTTAAAGAAAATTGAACTACGCGTTAACAAGTTTGATACACCGGTATAGGTACACCCTTTTAAGGGTTTCTGACAAAATCCAGCCATTGTAGGTGGTTTTGTTATAAAAGGAAGCTTTACAAATTTCAACTTTCTCGCTTTAGCGGTTTTGGCTTGGGGATAATGATACCCAATAGGATTTGGCATGGGGAAATAATCAAGCTCTTTTATATGTATACATTGGCTTTAATTTACACGGTTATACCAATTGCATACCAATTACATTAACTTAAAGCCATACTAGAAATATTTATACATAAACAATGGAATAAAGGAAGACTATTGAATAATACTCTAATGGAATATAAAAAGACAATTGTCGTATTGTCAAAATTTAAATTAAATTCAACTTATCAACAAGTTCGGATCCGGCCTATGGCCAACGCGTAGCCCGAACTTTAATCCTATTAAGCATTTTCGAGAACTCAAAGAGAAAAGTTCCGGCTAGAAATCCCAAACAACTTTTTTTAATTACCATTTGTTTCTGATAATCCCAAAGAAATAGTTTTGACAGTATAGAACGTTTACTCCAACCTGTTCTGTTGAGTAGTTCTGTTGGCAGAACTATTGGGTTTTTTTTTACCATTAGTTCTGTGACTTATAAGACTGCTTAACATCTGGCTTCAAACTCATCGACAGACGAACTATATTCTTCTGGCGCTTCGGCGGCCGCTCGCTCGCCTTGCGCGTTTTTTTCTATACTCTAACATAACCTAACCAACTGGTTTCGATTTCTGGCGCTTCGGCGGCCGCTGTCGCGGCACGCTCGCTTCGCTCGCTCGCCTTGCGCGTTGTTATCTATACTCTTAACATAACCATTAGAACCTAACCTAACCTAACCAACTGGTTTCGATCTGAATTTCATGTCACAAGATTCGTGTACAGAAGTAGTGGGAATTCTTTTCCCATTTGTTCTGTAAACAGAATTAATGGTAAAAAAACCCAATAGTTCTGCCAACAGAACTATTCAACAGAACAGGTGGGAGTAGACTGTATAGAACATGTTGGATTGTACCAGTACTTCTGGATTACTCCTGGGAGGAATACTTTGGCAGCAATAGATGGACTAACCAGATTTTTCTGTTACGAGTGTATTTATGCACATCCATTCAACGTAAAAATGCGCTGGTGTCATGGGGACGCCGCCGTCCAGCAGTGATCTGGATCAGTGATTAAACGATCCTTAGATAGCTCTACTTATTCACATGAATTATATTATTGTAAATTACTGTATATACAGATCATTATGTAGTTATTTGTTAATATAGACTATAATCAGATAACTAAGGTCGTAGACATCAAACAATATAAAGGTACAGTTCGATCTTGTTCATCAGCAGCAATTTGATGAGCAGTGTCAGCTATTTGTGGAGTGCATCGATGTTCTCTATCTGAAAACAGTAATAGTTTTCATCAAAATTTTACAATTATCTATTGGACAGAAGAAAACATAATTCGCTGCTTTCTTAAATATACTGCTTTCGTTCAAATGACGACCTCTGTGGGGCAGTGGGCCAAGGTTCGGCAGAAACGCAGAAGCTTGCGGGTTCGATTCCCGCCGCGGGATTAATATTTGTACGATGTGCAAGTTTTTGTCTCAGGTCTGGGTGTTTCTATCTATAATATGTAAGTATTTACAAAAACAAATGGTATGGTATATGAATCATCTGGTAGTCATGCATGACACAAGCTCTGCTTACTTTGGGGGCTAGAACATGCTGTGTGAAATGTCCGGCATTAAAAATATATTTTTATACTTGTTACTGCCCGCTGCTTGGTATGGTACCTACATAAAAAGTAGCCTATGTCCTTCTCCAAGTTCCCATCTATCTCTATACCAAAATTCAACAAAATCAGTTCAGCTATTTAGGCGTGAAAACGTGACAGACAGACAGAGTTACTTTCAAATTTATAATATTAGTAAGGACATAATTTCGCAACTCGCTGCAAGTCAACTTTACCTTCAATTTACTTCGCTTATTGAATAATTACGTTTTAAAAACTAAACAGACAACCGATAAAAGAGCACAATATCAAAATTTTCGTTTCATCCAAGTGGATGACATATTTTTTTCAGTTTTTGATTTAAAAACCTAACTACCGAACCGATTTTTATGAAATTTATATGGGACCAATCAGGAAATATATTCTCACATGAAATCAGATTTTTTCAAATTGGTTCATAAATGACGGCGTTAACATAAATATAAAAAAAAACATTCGAATTGAGAATTTCCGTTTTTAAATAAATAAATAAAGCTAGACATTTCACAAAGCATTATCTAACCCCAAAGGTCATCTAGCTCTAAAAAAAGCAGAACTTGTGTTATGGGTACCACATGACTGAGATCGAACGAGTTTCTATGACCTAGGAGTATTTTTGGTTCGTACCCATATTGAAACTGTGACTAAAAAAGCATGTTGTATGTTCATACAGTCTACTTTATACAGTCTACTTTCACCTGTTCTGTTGGCAGAACTATTGGGATTTTTTTTACCATTAGTTCTGTTCACAGAACAAATAGGAAAAGAATACCTAGTAGTTCTGTTCACGAATCTTGTGTTATGAAATTCAGATCGAAACCAGTTGGTTAGGGTATGTTAGAGTATAGAAAACAATGCGCAAGGCGAGCGAGCAAAGCGACCGTGCCACGGCAGCGGCCGCCGAAGCGCCAGAAGAATATAGTTCGTCTGTCGATGAGGTTGAAGCCAGGTGTAAAGCATAGTCTTATAAGCTACAGAACTAATGAGAAAAAAATCCCAATAGTTCTGCCAACAGAACAGGTAGGAATAGACGGTTTATACCTTGTTTAAGGGTAAGTAAAGATTTCAAGTACATATCAACTTTAAACATTTTGTATAAGCCATTCGTCTTGGAGTACACCCCAGTAGTATGGAATCCTCAAATTAAGAAAATACAAAGACAGCTGCGATTTTTATAAAACTTAATTTTTAATCAAAACAGGATATTTACCATGACATGTGAGTCTTTCCGCTTCCCGATATTTCAGCACAGTTGCATGCGCCATGATCACGAGATAAACAGCTATAAGTGCATGTCGCACATTTGGAGGCCTAGCCTTCTTCTGAAATAATATTTTCAATTAAACGACTTTCTGGGTTATTTTATAGTTATAATTGAGAACAAGAAATTTGTTATATATAGTTAATAAGTAATAGAAATAAGGCAACTGACCTGTTTCATATTCGTTCTCAGAAAACGCAGCTGAGTTGATATCTGGACAAACATTGTGAGATCCTGCTGAAAGAGATAAAGCATTAGGCTTAGAACTGTATACTGACCAGCTTAGATAAAAACTACAACAATAAACAGTTGAACACCCACCTCATTTTGTGGATCTTGATATTATTAACACACATTTCCTGGATGTCCATGGACATGTTTCCTTGATATTTCCCTCCTTGCTTATAAGATTGCTCCCATGCTTGTCTAAGATTTTAGAGGTGGCGTGCATGCTTGTTAAATATTTGGACGAGTTCAGTATCTTGCCTCAGTTTTAGTCCAGCTTCCGCAGAGGCCATAGTACCACAACTGCTCTTTAAGATGTTGAATAACCTGTGTGTACTGGACACTGGTTCTACTCAACTATTCTCTAGCATTTGATTCCATTAATACTTTCCTTCTCTAGTCAGCTTGCATTCCATGGTTTTACGCTGAATTCAATTAAATTTAATCTGGCAGGTGACACTTGGCAATGTGTTGAGCTTAAATTACCAGATGGTTCAACTGCCCATTCTGCCTTTCAACCAGTCACACAATGGGTTCATTCTAGTACCAATCCTCATAAGTTTACATAATGCCAATATCATTAAAAACATCTTCAGCTTTTGATGATCTGCAGCTACCTAAACCATGCATTTTTATCTGGTAATGTCTTGGATCTGTAAATGAGATTATTTATAAAGTCAAAATTTATTATTACAAAAGCCAACATAACCAAACTTAATTTTCAGGATTTAAAGATCATGGTGGACTGTAGAATGTATTCTTGAGGTAAGGAGTCTTAGAGTGATACTTGATTCCCAAATCAAATTTGAATGCCAAGTTTCTGAGAGTATCACAGTTGTATCATTAGGTTAGATGCTGTACAAGATCCTTCCATATTTATAAGAGGTTTGTTTATACAAACCTCTTCACATAAAAATATTGTGCGAGTCTCTTATTCTATCCAAGTTAAACTACTGTGATGCGGTATTTGAGCCTTGTTGTCTTGGAACAACTTGGAAACAACTGAAGCGTGTACAAAATGGATTGTGAATTGAGAAAGCCAATTTTGTAATCATTGCGTAATTTCATCAAAACTTTTGAAAATGAAAGTGACAAAGCTATTTACACTTAGCCAGCCTGTTAGTTGGTGATACTTATATAAAACAAATCTCCTGCGTACCTATTATATAAGCTGAAAATGGTCAAAAGAAAATTATCATAAGGTAGGTAAGGTATGTAGGTCTTTCTCTATAGTTAAGAACCTACCTATTAGGTACAGTAACTTAAGTTATTACTAAAAAGCATAGAACAGTCGCCTTTAGAGGATCGTTTCGTTTTGCATGGTAACCGACCATCTGAAATATAACGATGACATGGAAAGGGAATGCAGAGCGTTGACAGTCAGGACCAATATGCTGGTCCATATACCAATGTGCGCAAATTCGCACTATGTAAGTACAGACGCAGTTAAAATAACTCTGTTTACGGCGTACTGTACATCCACGTACACGGCGAGTCTGTGGTTTCAGCACACCAAAAAGGCTTTCAATGCTCTGCGAGTCCAATACAATAATGCTTACAGGACGCTGTTGCGGCTTCCGCGCTTCTGCAGTGCGTCAGGCAAGTTCGCCGATGCACGGACAGACACTTTTGACGCCATCTGGCGGAAAAAGACTGCCTCACTACTCAGTAGAGTGCGCGGGAGCAGCAACGGCATTCTGCAAGTTATTGCAAACAACTTTGAATGTCCTCTGATGTGGAAGCTCACCCAGAGGACAAAATCTCTTTTAGTCATTAAGTACTAACCCCTAACTTTTAAGTTTAACTAACCATTTGCCCTCTCCGTTGCGTGCCTTATCCAATCATTAATACGTTTAAATTAAAGCTTAGACAATCACTCTTCTAAATTAAAACAAGTACATATCTAGACTTACAAAAATAGACGAATATAAAACGTTGCGTACCTACATCCCTCTGTTCAACTGATCACCCTTGGATTACTCGTCACTTTCTTTGTGGGAAATTACAATAAACCATTAATTTATTGTAATTTTAACTATATATGTGACGTGTTACAAATAGTTACAATTACAATAAAATAAATAATTTTTTGTTTGTTTACATTCACCATAGACCAACAAACACTCTTGCACGCCAACCAAAACCAACCAACCTGATGACATTAACGAAAATCTATTTTTGTTTGTCTATGGAAATTCTTCTAGTAGAAAATATAATGTTGCAATGTTTAACGTTTATTTCTACTTATCTTCTTATGTAATAACATTAATAATAATGAGGCATTTATTCGGAACGGACTCCTTCCTATGTTGGGGCCTCCCAGTCTTCCGGTGCTGGAGCTGAGCGGGGAGAAGGAGGAGGTTGTGACGCCTTCTTCATCCCTCTAGGGCATTTTCTGCTACCTGTCCTGTGGTCATCTTACAGCCTAGGGCAGTGGGTGAGCGGCGTGTATCGCCCAACCGCACATCATCGTGAGCAGCCTCAGGCCCTGTGACGCTATCGTCGAGATAATTCAGCCGCAACTCCCCCGTTTTCACCGGGAGTGCAATACCTACACACACCCGGCGAGGGTCACGCGCGTGGGCTTAGCCAGGGCGGCTGCTTTGGAGGTGGAGTCTGGCCCAGGCACCTCCAAAATGAGACCACCTATTTAAAGCGGACCAAGTCCACTCCAATATCAGCCAGTTTGATCCGGGCCTTGGCGGTTATGGGAGACTCGCTTAAATCTACTGCCGAAGCACCGGTTATGGAGGTCGTAATTAGACGTCGCGTCGAAGAGCCTCCGTCTCCTACCACGTCCACCTCTCCAGCTACGGATCGGCAGATCAAAGGTTATCTCTCTTTCCGGCTCCCCAGCGTCCTTCGGCGATATTATTAATTCGCAAAAGGAAGACGCCTTTTTCCTTAACGTTTCATTTTCCAGCATTTATTTTCTTAATGCGTAACGTGACCCACTGGTGTGCGTCACGTATGTGGTGCTTTCAAGCGAGCTTTTCAGTTGCAACTGGTATTTCATCGTCAACCAGCCTAGTGTGTCCTTACCAAAGCCATACCGGGGGCCGAAACTCCTTCTCCGATAACCAGTACGAGTTATGGTTCGAAGTTCGTGCCAAATGATGAGATGTCTATATAAAATTTTCATAATTTAAACAAACGCTTTTACTCCTTTTCGCCCCCTCAAAGGTCACATATCAAATTCCTTCATAATAATAGGTACCGATACCAAGATTTTACTTTGGTAAACACCGAGACCGAGTCAGTCAGTAAGTCAGTTAGTAAGAACAAAAGTTCTTATAAATAAATTAAAGCTTTCGTAACGTTAACGCGAGCTGTTTAAAATGAGCCCAAATCCTGATATTTAACCTATTACTCCTCATATTACTGGATACTAATATTACTATTAATACTGAAGAACTGAGCTTAAGATGTCAAGAGCTAATCAGCTCTTGCCATCATAATCAGCTAACCTTAATAAAAATATGATTGTCGTTCTTGACAAGTACCTATGTCAAGTCAATAATCTCAATCGCATATTTTTATTGAGAAGTTCCATTCCTGGCTCTATCATCAGAAATTAATTTATAATTTTAATAATTTATTTTCTTAGAGCTGGTATACCTACACTTAAGTTCTCGAAAGCAACCTCCAAAGTTTTATGATTTTATTTCATTTCACAATCTTAAATTAATGTTAATGTTTTTGTATTGACGTTGTTTCGATATAACGCGCCGCGCCCGCCCCACGTCCGCTTTTGCAGTCTGGCCGAGTACCAAGCTATAAGTATCAATGTTTTAATAATATCAGAATTCTATAATTCCAGACCGATCAGCTTTCTGCCACCATTATAACGGCCTCTGTGGTGCAGTGGGCTAAGGTCCGGCTGAGACGTAAAAGGTTGCGGGTTCGATACCCGCCGCGGGACAAAAGTTTGTATGATCTGGAAGTATTTGTCTACTGTTTGCAAGTAGATGTGAGTCACGTCATGAGAGTCACAAAATGTGACTAACAAGTCGGTGCATTTAGTGAAAAACCTAACTTCAAAAATCATTTATGACAAAATAATTTGCAATATAGGTGAATGGAACACATAATTGAACTAGTATTTGTTAGGTCTATGCTGCATAAACAATTGAGAATAATACACACCTTACTTTGACTAGAAATCCACCGTGATTCACATGATTTTTTTTACGAATATTTGCAGATCTTTCTTCGCGTACAAAAAAAATGATCAAAAACGAAATCGCAGAGATTTGGTAGGGTTTAGTATGCAGTATGGTGTTGCCAGTAATTAAAAATGAATTTAAAGTGGTATTACAACAGAATACTATGGAATCTTCCGTGACTTCCTCTGAGTGACTCACATGATTAAAACCTGAGACAAACTTTTTTATCGTATAAACATTGCCTAGATTATTACTGTTTTCTAATAAAGAAAAGCAAATATATTTATTTAAATTATACAAATATAATAGATTTGAAAGAGTACACATTGGAGCCAATATAAAGATTTGATTCTGTTAGGGGCCAAATAAGACATTTTTTTTTGTATGGGCCATTGAGGGTGACAAAACCTAAAAAGGGTTGTTAATATAAAATCACTTTAATATATATATTTATATTTCTTGTGGGGGCTGAAGAGAAAAGTCCATATTTGTAAAAAATCTCATTAAAATAAAAAAAATCATCACTTTGTGTTTTATTTAATTATAAACATATGGACAAGAATTTTCGTGATATGTACATATTTTTTGAAAATGGCTCTTAAATCCCTACAAAAATAGCAATAATGTAATGTGACACAAGGTGTCTAAATTTGCTTCTAAATGGATTTTTTTGGCGTGCGCTGCAAAAACTATTGATGATACATCAAATATTGTAATGCAAAAATCTTAATTACGTCCAAAAAAGTCTAACCATTAATAGTTGATCAACAATAAACCCTTTCTTATCAAATAAGTCAGTTTAAACACTAGTACGATGAAAAATGTTACAGTGAAAAACAGGCCTATTCTATCAAAATCAACAACGACTGAGGGCTGATGACTATATCCATCTTTCATATCGAATTATTCAGAGTATCTTTAAATCAAGACGCGAAAGGCCTATCAAATATCGGTCAACATGTAATCTTGCCATCTTCATTCACAAGTTCTCCGTGTTTTGCATGTAAAAATGCAGGACACAATGACATATTCGAATTATGAGAGACCCGACTTACTTATGTTATTCGGAATAGACTAAAATTAAAGCGGCACTATTGACTGGTCACCAGTCTATCAACCGTCATGACATAATTTCATTTAAGGATGATGAAATTCATAAAATAACTTAAAATCGAATATTCGGCAAAGTGAAATGTTGGCAAGTGTAGAGTACCAAAAACGCGGTTTACTCACAGAACAGAGAGAACAATAGAAATAGCATGATGACTTTTTATTAGGAGAACCAGTGTAGCTAAACTCTCACATGTAGAAACAAACACACATAGAAATAAAAATTATAATTGGTTGTAAGATACCGTTAAAAAGGACCTAAAACCATAAAATAAATTTTATTTATATAAAACATTAGTGCCATAAGAACATGGTTCAAAACTCAATAAAATAAACAGTACTAAAATGAGAGTCTATTTAGCAAGAGATGACGCTTTTGCGAAATTTTTGTTTTAGTATCTAAAAACATGAAATATAATTGATAATGCAATGGCTGTTATTTGATTGCCCACTAAACATATCTACTTTCTTAGTGATGTGCCAAAGGATACAAGACGAATGTATCGATATCGATTATTATACCCATTGATAGGTAACAAAATACGTCAGGTTATATTTGTGGTGAGCCAAATAAAAAGCTTTTCGTTTCTTTCTTTCTTTTTTAATGAGATATGAATTCAAATTCCTTGATTACGTCTTGATAACGAATTGTCAATGGTTGCAATACGTTATTACATTCTGTGTCAATTTCAATAATACGTGATTGGCGACATAAAATTTTAGTATTTTCTATCGCTGTTCCTATGTTTTTGATGTGTGGGCTAAAGTGAGATACATCGACTGGGATAAGAACTTTAAGTTGGGCGCTATTTATTTTCAGTATTCCTAGATAATCGAAAAAGAGCCCTGAACTTCTGGTGATCGGCTGGAGGTAATCTTGCCCTTGGGTCGTAGTTCTGTAAACGACAAATAATTACTGTTCTGTAATTACATCATGATCGTATCGGGAAAGTAAGTACTAAATGTTAACTTATATAATACCTACCTAATAGTTCTTAATTCTATTTTTCAAACACTTAATTAGAGAAAAGACTTACATGAGTACCTATTACTAAAATGAACGATGAATGTTCATCTACCTACATGCTATATACTATATTTATTTAATTACCTATTACTACTCTTATCCTTACAGATTAGGGCCGACGTCAGCTAATTTGACTTGGTCAAAATGATGGGTGACGTAGCGTCGATTCATTAGTAAGGTAAGTGTATTGTTGCCATTGATTTTGATTATTTTATAAGGGCCCTTCCAAATGGGTGAAAGTGCCTTTCGTAATCTTAAGTGATTTTTTAGATATACATAATCACCAACTTTATATTTGACTGATCGATCGTGTGTATCATAATATGTTTTAGAGGATTCCTTAGATTTTCGGATAAAATCTAAGGCTTTTTCTTTAGAATATTTTAGTCTGTTTTGAAGGAAACGGACGTAGTCGGGATACGTGGTTCCAGGGGTTTCCTCATAGATAGAATTAGGTATAGTTGGTTTATTGCCGAACATCAGTTCATAAGGGGTATAATGTGTAGTAGAATGTACTGAGGTGTTGTACGCGAACATTGCTGTGTAGCGATAGCGAGGCCAATTTGTTTGTTCATTGTTTACATAAGATTTAAGATATTCTTTAAGGGTAGAATGGCTACGTTCTAAAGCGCCTTGGGTCTGAGGGTGGTAAGGAGAAGACCATAGATTCTTAATTTTAAGAAATTCACAGGTTTTCTTGAAAAGTTCTGATGTGAAATTAGTACCTTGATCGGTGAGTATCATTTTGGGTATACCAAAAATGGAGATAAAGTGGAGTAAGCACTCGCTGGTCTCCTCAGCAGTGGTGCTACGGATAGGGTAGTCAGTGGAGAATTTGGTTAAATCGTCTTGAATGGTGAGAATAAATTTAAGTTTTGCAGTACCGGCTTCAGGCAAAGGACCGACAATATCCAATGATATTCGTTGATTTGGTTCGGTGGAAGTGGTAGTGATTTGCATGGGTGCACGGTTCACTCTTCTCAATGCTTTGTTCTCTTGGCATGCTTTACATTGTTTAACGTAGGCTTCGATGTCGCTTCGCATCCCTTTCCAATAAAATAGTTGTTTAAGTTTACTATACATGCGAGTTGAACCTAAATGACCGGCTATCGGTATGTCGTGGTTTTCTTGTAATATTTTCTTTATTTCAGATGGAGCGGGATAGATAATATTATTATGGTAGACATTAATCTTTATCTGTGTGCCATGGAAGAGGTAGGTCAAAATATTAAAAATTTTGATGAACGAATGTTTTTCAAAAGGATTTTTTAAATCAGATATACCTATTTCGTTTACATTTTCTAATTTTATTAATTCATCTCTTATTTTCTTTAGAGTTTCGAAGATTTCAGGGTAGGTTGTTTGATCAAAGTAATGCACCTTGAAAAACAAGAGGTAATATGTTTTGTTCTTTGTTTCAATTTTCTTAAATAGGAAAAGTTCCATTTCCGAATCAATAACATTTTTATATACCTCTGGGTCACTTAGAGCTTCTTGGACATAGGGATTAGACTCGTCTAAGTCTATAGATGTGGGAATTAGGATGATTCTTGCAGGACATTTCATGAGGTTTTCGTTATGTTCGATAATCTCAGTATTATAGATTTTAGTTTTGTCTGTCATCATTTTCAGGTAAGTAGGATAGTCATCTACGTGTGCGCTAGGATTTGAACTTGTTGACGGTATCGGGTCAAAGGTAAGGTTATCGTTGATAGGATCGCTTGGATTACTCGTGGACTGGATAGGATCAGGTCCAGGTTGGTTAGCAGGTAGAGGTGACAGAGAAGGTAAGTCAAGTTCGTTTTCGATTTGTTCTCTAAGGACGTCAGGGATATTAGATGGCGGGTCAATATCAGGTAAGGGCACAATATCGTCGTAAAGGTCAATGAGATTAGGATCTCGAGAGATTACTTCATCAGCGTTAAAGGAAGCTGGAGAGATGAGCATATCCATTAGATCTTCATCTGTTTGTCTCGTGGAAATGTTAGGTAAAGGCGAGGCTTGAGGTTGAATTAGATTTACTGGGAATCTAGAAAGTGCATCGGCATTGGTGTTAATTTTGCCTTTCTTATATTGTATGTCGTATTCAAAGTCTTCTAGTTTAAGACGCCAACGTACAAGACGTGAGCCTGGATCTTTGCAGTTAAATAACCACTGTAATGGTTTGTGGTCAGTTATTATTATAAAGCGATAGCCGTAAATATAAGGTCTGAATGTTTTTGTACCGAAAATGATTGCGAGGCATTCCTTTTCAGTAACGCTATAATTACATTCGGCTTTGTTTAATGTTCTAGAGGCGAATGCTATAGGTCTGTCTTGACCAATAGGCCCTTGGGACAAGATGGCAGATATAGCGTAGTTTGAAGCATCGCAGGTTAGTAAAAAAGATTGAGTAAAATCAGGATAGGCCAGGATGGGAGCTGAAACGAGTTTATCTTTTAATGTTTCAAATGAAAGTTGTTGTTCGTTCCGCCACTCAAAAAGAGTATTGTTTTTTAAAAGCGAGGTTAAAGGTTTGGCTAGTTTTGCAAAATCAGGGATGAACCTCCTGTAATATGAAACTAATCCCAAAAATGATTTTATATCTTTTGGAGACTGGGGAACGGGAAAGTTTGTGACTGCTTTAGTTTTTTCAGGGTTTGGTTTTACACCGTCTTCGCTTATGATATGACCCAAATAACCTACTTCTTTTCTTAGGAATTCGCACTTTTCCGGTTGTAATTTCAGATTGAAGTTACGGAGCCTATCAAAGACAGCTCGGAGATTAGAGATATGAGATTCGAGATCGTAGGAGTAAATGACGATGTCATCTAGATAGACGAAACATCTTGTTCCTTGGAGTCCACTGAGACAATTATTCATTAGTTTTTGGAAAGTCGAAGGCGCGTTTTTTAACCCAAACGGCATTCTATTAAAATGAAACTGGCCTTGGGGCACGGAAAATGAAGTCTTGGGAGCATCTTTAGCAGATATAAGGATTTGGTGAAATCCGGAAGTAAGATCGAGGGTTGAGAAGTACTTGCTGCTTCCTAATTGGTCAAGAATTTCAGTAATTTGTGGGATAGGATAGGTTTCTCCTATAGTGATATCGACCCTGGGAATTTGCTTTTTTGGGAACTACCCAGATTGGTGAGCTCCAAGGTGAGGAAGATGGTTCTATGATGCCTTGTTCTAGCATTTTAGTGATTTGGGTTTCGACTTCTTTTTTGTGACATTCAGGAAACCTATATGATTTAGTATGTATTGGTGTTTCGCTACTTGTTTTGATTTCATGCTCTAATGCTGAGGTATAACTTAATTGGTCATTAGGCAAATTGAAAATGTCCGAGAATTGGGAGCACAATTCAATAAGGGCTAAGGATTCTTCTTGGTTAAGGTGATCTGTTCTCAAGGGTTCAATGACTTCACTAGTTCGCTTAGACGTGTGTTGGATCGTATTCACTTGAAATGATTCCGTATGCAGTGGTTCTATTTTTAAATTTAAGTTCGAATTTAAATTGACTGGATGTTCTGAAATATTAGCTATGGTTAAATTAGCTCGATTATTGTTTTTTAGTTTAACTATGCAATTGGCCAGGAGCAGGTTATCAGATAAGTGCTGGTCTAGCATTATACCTTCTTTAAGGTTAGTATTTTGAATTGAGCATTCGATGACTACTTCAGTTCGAGCTGGAGTTATATAGACTGGGTCATGGAAGTGTAATTTAATATCGAGGTTCCTTATTTTGAGAGTGTCATTGGTATAATCGATTTTGCAACCAAAGTTTGTTAAGAAATCTGACCCAATTATGCCGTCATAGGGTAGGTTGATGTCTCGAATGATGTGAAACTTGTATAATGCGGCATTGGTTTTGTTCAATCTTAATTTTAATTGGAAGTGACCTTCAGTTAATGTTGGTTCGTCACCAGGATCTATACCTTTAAGTTGGATAGGTTCTTTGGTAAATTTCTGATTCTTTTGTATACAGGATTGTTTTATTAAACAAATACCGGAACCCGAGTCAACTAGGAGAGACAATGGAATGTCAGAAATTGACGAGTTTAGCAGTACATGTGGAAGTAGTTATTTGGTAGTATCTAGATTTATTTCAAAAATCTTAGTTTCTGGGTTTTTAATTTTAGGAATTTGTTCATTTGTTTGGGGCTGGTTGCCCGTGTGCGGGACCACACGGGTAACCAGCCCCAAACAATTCTAGGATTTTAAAAATTTATTTGAGGCTTCTTTTCCAAGGAGCCTTTAGGAACAAAAGGATGAGCGCTTGTTTGGGGCTGGTTACCCGTGTGGTCCCATTTAGAATTTGGATGATGGGCGCTTATTTGGGGCTGGTTACCCGTGTGGTCCCATTTAGGATTTGAATGATGGGCGCTTATTTGGGGCTGGTTACCCGTGTGGTCCCATTTAGAATTTGGATGATGGGCGCTTATTTGGGGCTGGTTACCCGTGTGGTCCCATTTAGGATTTGAATGATGGGCGCTTATTTAGGGCTGGTTACCCGTGTGGTCCCATTTAGGATTTGGATGATGGGCGCTTATTTGGGGCTGGTTATCCGTGTGGTCCCATTTATGATTTGGATGAAGGGTGTCGACTTTTGTGGGTGGTCTCGAGCGACACCGTGGCGAGACTCTTATTCGTTTAAAGTATAGTCATCGACATTGGGGGAAGCTTCGTTGTCATAGGCAAAGGAATCAACGACATCGGTTCCTTCTTGTTCGGATATGAAGTTGACTCGAGGTTTATACGACTCTTGATTGGTTGTCACATTCTGTGGGGACTTGAAGCGATTATTATTATATTCCCTCTTTTTGCAAGCCGAAATATCATGCCCAGGGATTTTGCAATAGCGACAAAACGCCGAAGATGACCCCGAAGTTGGTTGAGGTTGGTTAGAATTATATGTTGGTCGGGGTTGATTGGAATTGAATGCTGGTCTTTGTGGTGCCCTAAACGAACTGAATTGGGTTGACCTCTGTGGGTTAGGATTTTGTGGTTTAGGTCTCGAATTGTTTTCAGCCCTCCTATAGATGCTTTGTTGGATTCTTTCTTCTGATATGGCCAAGTTTATGGCTTCGTTTAGGTTTTTAGGTTAGGTGCTCTGCAACGGACGATGTTTGAAATAAGTGGGAATAAACCCATCAGAAAATGATGGAGAGCGAGGTCTTGCATTGCAGCTACCCTACCTGCTATTTCCTTGACTTTGGTTTCTCCGATAGAAATCTCAGTTAATAGTTGTGACAAGTACGTTTCGATACGTAATGCAAATTGACTAACGTTTTCTTGAGAATTTTGTTTACTTTCTTGGAGATCAGTGAGTAGGTGTGAATAGTGTTTCCTTTCACTAAATTGTGTCTTTAGAAATTCTTTTAATTGGTCCCAGTTAGAAAAGTCCTTGATTGAGCAAGCAATTTCCGCCTTGCCCTGAAGTTGACACAGGATGTATTTAAACAGGATCGGTTTTTGAATATCACTGGCTAGTTCATAAGCATTGTTACAATTTACTAGGAATGAATTTAATTTTTCCCGGTCACCATCGTAGGGTTTGATGAATTTAAGCAAGGTATTTAAATCCATTTCTAATTTTGGAGCTAGATTAGGACTGTTTTTAGAGCTTCTACTCTGCGGCCCAGCGGAAGCAGAACGACTCCCCGAGCCCGACGGCTGGTCTAACTCAACATTGACAGATAATTTGTTTTTTGTGTCCTCTACAGATGGATTCATGATGTTATTTTAGACGAATTTACAAGTGAAATACTTAGGGCTAAGATATAGAATAATAGTTAAACGCAAAAGTAAATGTATAATAAGGACTGAGACAATGAGTTATAAAAGGTTCGGGATCTCTGGAATCGACATTTGTTTATATAACCACAGTCAAAACAATGTTCAAGACTCACTGCGACGATGCGTGGGCGACGGAGATAAGCACGGCGACTTCTAGTCGCCGTGCTTCTAGTCACTGGGTACATTCCGGATGGCCAGGTACGTTCTTTCACGAAGTTGAGATGAATGATTTCTTTGCAGGTTTTTAGCAGGTTTTCGTAAGTTGCAGCTCGTCGCGAATGAGCTACCACGGCCCTGGTTACGATTTCTTCGATAAAATACGTAGTTACTACAGGATACAGTTCGCTCGGTAAGGGCGAGACACCACAAGTCTCGGGCAGGGTATAGGTTTGATCTTCTTACAGGATGATGAATTGATTCTGTCAAGAATCGGGATAGCCTCCGCGAGGATATTAAGGTAAGTGCACTTCACTAATAACACTTCACATCACTTTTAGGATTTGCGGAACGAGTCTGCGGAGCGGTCTTCACGGCCACTGGGGATTTTCGATCCCACCGCTGCCACCAAAATGTTACGCGGAGTTATTTGAATGTCTTTTTAAAAAAAGATTTATTTGAATTAAAAAAGGATTTAATGAATATTACTTGATTTATATTTAAGACACGAAATTGTTTTAATAAATTCTCCGGTACAACCGTCTCGGATTAGGAATGGTCGCAGACTGACTTGAGTACCAACTCTACCAACTAGATCTCAATAAGGATTGCTGAATAGTTCGGATTCAGCATTAAGGCCTACAACCGAGGGATATAACAGTTCAATCTGGTAGCGTATGACAGGTTGTGGCAGAAGCTGTCAAATGATACCAATCTTCCCCGTGAGCTTATATCACTTCTCAAATACTGGTATGGCAACCGGAGTAACTTTGTAAGATGGTCGGGGTCACTATCGGATATGTACGGGTTGGAATGTGGGGTGCGACAGGGCGGGTTGAGCTCGCCCCGACTTTTCAACCTATATACAGACCGTCTGATTCGTGAGCTCAGAGGCACTCAGGTCGGCTGCTCTATTAATGGTGTCTTGGTCAATAACATTAGCTACGCCGATGATATGGTGCTGCTGAGCCCATCAATCAGTGTTCTCAGAAAACTGCTCGGGATCTGTGAGAGATATGCGGAGGCTCACGGGCTCAGATGCAATGCAAGCAAAAGTGAATTAATGGTCTTTAAATCAGGCTCTAAAACTTATACCACCATCCCGCCGATAATCCTGATCGGCAGAGAGCTGAAGAGAGTAGCTTGCTTTAAGTATTTGGGTCATTGGGTAACCGAGTCTCTTAAAGATGATATGGACATGGACAGGGAACGCAGGGCATTATCCATTAGAGCGAACATGCTGGCCCGTAGGTTTTCGCGCTGCACCAGGTAGGTAAAAGCAACGCTTTTCAGAGCTTACTGCCAGGCGTTTTATACGTGCAGCCTTTGGGTCAAGCACAACAAAAAGTCTTGGAATGCCCTGCGAATCCAGTACAACAACTCGTTCAGGGGGCTGATGGTGCTGCCGCGCTTCTGCAGCGCGTCAGGAATGTTTGCTGACGCACGAGTAGACGGATTCGCGGCGATAATGCGCAAAAGATCTGCGTCCCTGATGCGCCGGGTGCGCAACAGCTCCAACAGCTACCTACAGCTCATTGCCCAGAGGCTGGACACTGACTGTTTCTTTATGGAACACTGGACAAGAGTGTATATTGTGCTCTCTTGACCAGTGTGCGATAGTTAGGGGTAATTTAATTTTAATTATAATCAAATATAGACACTTTTATAATTTTTTGTAACTCATTTATAATTTAATGTTGTCTGAAATAAACATAATGAATGAAAATGAATTAATGAATTAACACGAGTGAGCATTAATTACTCTCTTTAGCAAGGTGCGTAACTTACTTTTCTTTCAACTACCAATCTACCTACTGTGATAAAATATACCTACTCTAACTAAAAATATGAATCAAAGTTTTACAATGGTACAAAATGCGCGCCATTTGTTTTTTTTTCACCGAGTCGGTTTCATTCAGCCGATTTTTATTATCAGTCAGTATCTTTTTGATCTAATGCAGACATTTTATATTAAACTTAATGGGAGATATTAAACTTCTATGGTAAATTTATATCTAAATAAAAAGTAAAAAAAACAGTGCAATAATGAGATTTCATATAACATACTGGTTTGGTTCTAAGCAAAATACGTCCTTTGTGATCGGTTTTGTAGTGATTAATGATAACGTTACTACGTAGTTGAAAGAAAAAACTTTTTGACGTTTGACCTATAATGAAAATAATAGGTACCGGCTGATCTATGAAGAAATAAAAAAAAACGTGTTATTACGTTAGAAATGGATTTCCATACACTTTTCTCTCCCGCTAAACGCGTTAGAAATTAAATTCCATAGACTTTTCGGTCTCGCATTTTAGTAGACCTGAAATGATTTACTTTCTAAGTTATATTTGGAAAGAGTTGTATTGAACTGAGATAAATAACGTTAATAAAGATGATTCTACACCTACTGCCATCTTGCGTTGTTTACGGGAACTAGGTGCTTTATCCACCCCTTCGGTTAATTATCAGAACAGCAAGTATGTAATGTCGTTAATCACAATTGCAATAGATGTAGTGATTAACTAAATGTAACAAAACAAATAATAATTTTCAGGGCCAAAAAACTCATGGTTTCTAGGTACTCGCAGATAGGAACTTAGTTCTTCCATCAAATTTAATCACAAAGCTTAACGTATTCGTAGACTTAGAAATATCGGCGGCTAACGTAACCGGCGGTTAGGTTAGGTTAGGTTAGAGGCATAAAACATGTGTTGAAAAGCATCGGTTAAGCAAAAAGGCTTGTTAACAATTAGGTGAACTGTTGTCGAAAATACGTGTTATGAAAGTAAACAGGAGCGTGTGTGTGTGAGGACCAACAAAAATCTACTCGTTGCCATGACAACGGTAGTAAAATAATAAATAGCAACTATCTCTTGCACTCTGTATGCTGTCTCTATCGTCGAGTTACATCTAACTCATCGTTTTCCCTATGCTAGAAGGCGAAACCCGTGAACCTGTCGAGTTGCCTGCTATTTGATTTTATCTCGCTTCTATTTGGGATACATCCTATCGTTTTCTGGTATCCTGGTAAATTTTGGATGAAAAACATTGAAGTTTATTAAACCACGTGGCACATAACCTTGTTTCTTTGATGTTATCCTGTTTTTTGACTTATTCATCTGGCTTAGAACTTATTTTTAAATAGATACACAAAGGTAATGTATAATTGTATTATTTTCAATCAATTAACAGAGTTTTTATTAATAAAAAAGTATAAGGAAAAACGTGTTAATATTTGTAAACAAAGTGTTGTTTGTGTAAGTAGCTTTTTTGGAGATTGTGTGCGTTAGTTTTGTAGATGTCCGTGTTGTGGGAGGAGTTCTGAGTCAAAATTCTGGTCTATACTTAACAACTCTTTCGTACTACGCTGTATGTGTACTCTAAACGAAGGTGATAGCGATACAAAATAAATATTTGTTTAATACTCAGAAAGTAATACGAAAAAAAGTTTAAATGTATGAAGCCCTGGCTGGCTGATTAAAAATAGATAGATAGATAACGCTTTATTGTTATACCATACAGAAAAATACAAATAACAATTATTTTACAATAAAAGGCAATACTATGGGCGGCCTTATCGCTAACAGCGATCTCTGTCAGGCAACCTTTGGATGGATTGGACTATAAATAAACATAAGGGGCATGTTGGTTGGTGTTCTAAATATAATTCTGAAAATATAATTCTATATTTACTGTTCAGTTTTGACATAGGCTATTCGTTCGTGCGATTTGTCAGCTTTCACCGGTTAGCTGAATGAATGGACTATATGGGTTAGATGAATGGATAATCTTTAAATAAACTAAATATAATACTGATATAAATAAATACATACATAAATACATAATAGGTATTATCAAATGTTATTATTTATTTATTTATTTAATACAGTTATGATATAAGCTTACAGTTAAAACCAAAGTGCTATCTATCTTAAATTAAAGCTTAAATATATTCTATAAAATAGCGGAGAGACTGTCATTAAAAATATCTATATGTTGAACCTCGTGTACATATGCATTAAGTAAGATAAGCGCCCTTAGGGTTGGTGTGTTGTTCGCGTGATGGGTACGCAGTGTGTGGCATGCAAACAGAGGATGACGACGTCTGCCACAACGCACGTAGTTGTCGGGAGCATTTAGTGGCATCATGCTTAGTATAGTCGGATTATTGACTTTGCCACGGAGAATCAGGCAGTAGTGATAAGCTAATTGTAACTTACGCCTTAGTTCGAGTGTGTCCATGCCGACCATACCAGAAACGAATAAGGATGGGAAAAGGTAAGGATAGTATCCGTACTGTCTTTTATATACATATCTAGCAAATTTGCGTTGGAGCCTTTCAATCAATAACGTATATTTGTCCTCACGTGGATCCCATACAATAGAGCCAAATTCGAGCTTGCTTCGAACGAAAGCATTTTAAAGCATGATTGCCACTCTTACATCGCTGAACTGAGAAGCAGTCCTCATTATGAAACCTAGGTTACGGTTAGCGGTTTTGCACATAGAAATAATGTGATCGCGGAAGTCTCTGGACTTCCGCGATCATCCTCATGGAGACCTAAATCCCGAATACCACTGACTCGCTCTAATGTGGTATCTGCCAAGGTATAAGGTGTTAATGTAGGCACTTGCAATCTGGTAAAAGTGATTGATTTACATTTTGAGACGTTAAATGCAAGTCTATTACAACAACTCCATCTTTCCAAAGAATTAATGTCTTGTTGGAGTAATTGGCCATCAAATTCATTACACACTGAATGGTTAACTTTTAAATCATCTGCAAACATTAAACAACGGGCAGTGTTTAAGATTCTAGGGAGGTCATTGATCATAACCAAAAACAGAGTTGGTCCAAGTGTACTGCCTTGACTGACCCCTGACCTAGTGTAATACTCATCAGATCTATAATTTTTAAGTTGCACGTACTGCCTACGGTCATTCAAATAATTTGCAAAAAAACTCAATAGTCTGGGAGAGATACCTATAGACGAGAGCTTGGCCAATAGGAGGTCGTTATCCACAACATCAAATGCTTTTCTAAAGTCGAGGAAAACAGCATCAACCTGTCGGCGTGCATCCATTTGTGTCGCCACGAAATCCAGGAAGATGGTGTGGTTTGTAGTTGTTGAGCGGGCAGAACGAAAACCATGCTGAGAATCGTCCAAGGTACGATCAAGTTGACGAGTAAGATGAGAATTTAAAATGGATTCAAATACCTTGGCAAATACATTTAATACAGCTATGGGTCTAAACATAGTAACGTCAGTAGATGACTTAGTTTTAGGGACAGGTGTTACTCTAGATTGTTTCCATCTAGCGGGATAGCAACTTGTCCGTAGGGAAAGATTAAACAAGAATAAGAGTGGCTCCTCTAGAGCGGATATACAGTCTTTAACTACAAATGGAGGTATGGCATCTGGACCAGCGGCCGACAAAGGCTTAAGACGGCGGACGACTTTAAGTAGATCTCCACTAGAAACAGTATCTATGGTCATTAACCGCGCATCAGCAACCTCTGAGATACTCCCTAGCTTCTCAGCATCCTCAGCATCCAATTTAGGAATACTATCAAGAAATACTGAACTAAAGTATTTGGCAAATGCAGCAGCAACTTCTTGGGCTAAAATTGAATTTCCATCAACCGTATAGTTGTTAGACTGATCCCTACTTTTACGCCTATTATTTACATATCTCCAAAATTGTTTCGGATCACGACTAATATTAGCTCCTACCGTCGATATATAACGATGATACGCATCATCCACTAATTTTTTAATATGGCTTCTATAATACCTGAAGACCTCATGGTTGAACTGTTGCCCTAATTCTTTGTATTTACATATATGAAAATATTTAATTTTAAGTTTACTTATTATTTCTTGTGTAAACCAAGGAGGATACTGACGATTTTGGAGAGGCAGTTGGTTTTTCCTGATTGGCACGTGCTGTTGGACAACATCATACAACTTTTCATAAAACAAATCAGCGGCAGAGTCAATATTCCGCTGAGCGAGAACATCAGTCCAGTCAATAGTGAGAATGCTAGAATAAAGCATACTAAAGTTTGCTTTACGAAAATTATAGTCGTTAGCGTAAGATGGACTATTACAGAACGACGAGGGGGTCACTGAGACTGGTGTTATGTGAGGTAGAGATAACGTAACTTTCAGCGGTGGATGGTAACCCTCTAATCTAACCAGAGGTTGGACATTTCCGCTGACAGTTATACTCTCGGACTCTAATCCGGCTGTCAACACGAGGTCCAACATGCGGCCATCACAATTTAGAATGGTATTACGCTGATCTAGTTTCCAAAATTCAAGAAAACAGCTAAATTGTGAAATAACATTTGCACTACAAGAATTAAGATTGAAGTCTCCAATTATTATAACATCAAGTAAAGAAAATTTACAAATCATATTTTCTAAGCAATCCAGGACATTTAGGTATTGCTCGTCACAATAACTGGGCGGGAGATATACAACACAAATTAGGAATTTTATATTTTTTTTAACTATTTTGACAATCAATATTTCTTTATCGTCAGTTAAACCATCAACATCAGTAACCAAAGTTGTTGAAAAGCAATCACGCAGGCCCAACATAGTTCCTCCATGGCCGACGTCACTCTGACGGTCTCTACGCAGTACCACATAACCCGGGGGAAACAGCTCACCATCACACACTGAACTATTCAATTTAGACTCCGTAACAGCTATAATGTCAAAAGAAAAGATCGAAACGTTATTATAAAACTCAACAGTTTTTGTTCTTAGTCCTCTGACATTTTGATAGTATATTTGGATGGCTTTACTGTTTTGCATGGTCTTCTTTGGTTTTTGAACGAAAGGACTGCCTCCAGGGTTCCACACAGATATCTTCGGCCCAGTTTTCTGGTGACATAATAGTGTCCGCAAGCTTGGAAGGGACATCAAGCTTAAATGACGCATAATTTCCGCGTGACTTGAGTATTTCAACCTTACATGAATCACCTCCACAAATAGTCTTTAAGTGACTACTTACTTCAGCTTCCGTGGTACCGACTTTAAGGTAGTAAAGGTGGAGATACCTGCGCCGCTCAGTTGCCTCCAACATTGTTGAGCCCGGTGCGGCTGCCCCTATCACCACTCCCGCCAGAGTACTGCGGGGACGTTTTCTTGCCACTTCAGTCCATGCAGAAACAGAGGTCTCATTCCCTGGGATGTTATCCTTGAGCTCTTCAGTCATTGGGAGAGTCAGACTAACCTTCTTGGTTTCAAGGTTTCGGCCAGCCACACCAAGAACGGTCGAATCACTCATCGGTGGTATCGGAGATGATCGAGAAGAGCGTTTCATGTGATCTCGTGTTTTACACGTTGGTACTGCATTGGAAGATTGAGTTTTTTGAAACATTTTAAGTTTATTCTCCAGAACAATCACTCTGCTAGTGAGGTCAGCCATCTCTTTAGAAATAGGTAGAATGACCTGCTCCGTGATCTTGGATATAAGGTATGACAAGCGCTCATCCATCACGCGTTCTAGTTCATCCCGTACTACTGTTCTCATGTTATCTAAATAGTAAGTATCTTCAGTGTATGAATCGTCTAGGCCACATCTGGTATTATTAACGCTGCCGCCACGTTGAATATTAATGTTTTCAGAGTCACTATATGTTGCTGTGGGACTATCCTGCCTCAGGTTTAGACGAAAGCCAGAGCCATGCGCGGTTCCAACAGGCGTGTTTATGTTGCTAGCTTTCGGCATCTTATTTACACGTTCTGGACATTTCCAGGGACTCTTAGCTTCTTTAATCATAAACTTTAAATAGCAATTTTCAGTAACATTAGCACATACAAGATCGTACATATGCGCACATAAACAGCAGCTCAGATAATGCTTGGTCATGATGGATGCGCGACAGCCATGGCAAGTGATCTTAGTCGTCATTTTCAATTCGATGAAGAAATGAGCAGGTAACTTCGAAGGCAATAGAACCCACGCAGTAACTGTTAATAGAACTGTGTACCACCGCGTCGACCGAGCCACAGATTCAGTAAGAGTACTGCAGCGAAACGCGTTCGGGTTGAATAGGTTAGCGGTACCACGAACTCAAAATATTAACTGTTCATTTATGAAGATTACCGTCAATACCAAAATAATTTTGGAAATAACTTTCAACTTACAACAGTATTTTAAGATCCAATATCCTCAAACACTCACTAGCACACTGCTGTTCTAAGTTTTCCACAAACACTACTAAATCAATGGGAATTCACTTTTAATTTAAATTATTTAGTAAGAGCAACATAAATAACGTCTACCGTCGAATACTCCTCGAATCGTGATTATAAACATAACTAACTGATTATATAATATATAAAAAAATAGATTAGTTACAAGTAAAAAAACCATCGTTCAAATTTTGAATTTCAATAAATACGAATCAGTTAAACATGTACAGGTAAATTAAGCATTACTTGTATTTAAGATTGATGGGATAACTAAGTTTCAATCATCTATTAGGTTATTTGAACCTGGTGATTAAAATGTGTTTAATGTAATTTTATTTAATCGCGCCATCTATTGCAAACGCGTTGAGTAACATTAAATACTGATTGATAATTAACCCAAGGGGTGGTTGAACCACCTAGTTTCCTTAAGCGAAGCTAGATGGCAGTATATTTAATAACGTCATTGATCTCTACTATTATAAATAATTAATTTTAAAAAGAAAAATTATGTAAAATAATAATAAAATAAATCATAAATAACCCGACACGACAACAAATCTATATGTACAATGACTTCCAAGTTCTTACAGTGCGTCAGTTATTTGGTAAAACTATCATACTTCGACAGCATTCCCACTCATTCTGATAAGTCTAGAAGAAGATTGCATGACATTTATAAAGTACCTACATGCAAGACTACTTTCTCTCAGTGTTTTTACAATTTTCTGGCTCCATTATTATACAACCGCAAAAACAATGTTGTTTATTATTAAAGATAGAACAAAAGATATATGGAAAGGCTGTGGAGGGGTTTTTGCGTATGAAACTTTGACTATGATAAAAAACTTTTTAACGAAAATTAAACAGCCGATAAATCTTATAAGCAAAATTATTAAACCTTTTTTTATTTAACCTTAATTTGTTCACCAAAGTTGCAGTTCTATGCAAGTTTTCTAATTTTCTAATGCAAGTTTTCTAATGTAGAATGCATGAAAAAATTCCCCATCTGCTTGGTTTTGGATTATTCAATTTATAACTATTTATAACCTTATTTTGTTTAGGCTTGAAATAATCATCACAAATGTTTAGAACATCTTCTAACTCATCTTTCTGGGTATGTTCCGTCCTGAGCACGTTTTAGTACAATTCCTGTTAGAGCTACCAACTTAGCAGACAGGCTAAGGCTAAGGTAATAGCAGTAGGTTAGAGAGTAAAAAGAAATCACCCATACGTTTATTATGATTATTAATTTCTTTATTACACAAGAAGTTAAGAAAGCACAACATAGACATTTAATACACTGAAAAGTTACTTTACAGCTTAAATATTTAATACTATTCTGATGGTGTAAGAATTTTTCAAATCGGTGCAGTAGTTTCAGAGCCTATTCAATTCAAACAAATAAACAATAAAATCTTTCCTCTTTATAATATTATTATAGATATAGATATATTTAACTAATTTATACCATGTTTATGAAGACAATATAGCTCCATGATTTATGATCTCAAAAGTGTGTACATAGAGTATGATGTTTGCATCATCTGTAACAAACGAAAAACATTTGAAAAACGATTTAACTTTCTACACGTTAATCTCAATCTCTTTTTAGGGGTTCGAAGTCCAACAAGGAACCCATACAATCTATATATATAAAAATGAATCTCCATTCCCCTTGGTCACGGCTTTACGCGTGAACGGCTAGGTCGATTTCGCTTATTATTTTTTTGTTGTGTTGGTATTGGTAGCAGAAGGTTCTTCTGAAAGAAAAAAATAAGAAAGTTGCGTAGAAAATTAGAAAATTTAGGAAAACTTGACGATATTAACTTTCCTAATGTAACCTTAGTAACCGTAACCTTGACATAACTGTCAGTCGTTTGACAGTTAGCGCGATCGCTGCAAAAATCGTTTATCGGAATATTTTCATTTACCCTTCCGGTACGCGGGGGTGGCTTGTCACTCATGCGATGGGCTGCGGCTACAGCACTTTGCGAGAGGGGCATCGGTGCGTTCCTATGGAGATCCCGGAGCCCCTTGACATGCAATAAGGCTGGTCATCGGGGAGTTTTAGTGAGTGTTCTGTCGTTTTTTAGACAGCCAATCTCACATATTCCATTTGCATCCCTCAGTGCATTGGAAATCTGGTAGCAGATATCTCCTCGTCAAAAAAAAAGGACAACGTCTGACGGGTCAGCTAGTAAAATATATAAATAAAATAGAACAAAATAGAAATTGTATATTTTACACAGAGCACATAAAACACAAGACACAACAAAAATAAAATTATAGATAGGTAAGTCAAATAGAAACAGAACAAACGAAAAAAAAACAGAAGATAAGAAAGTTTGTATAGTTTTGTGCTAAAAAGTTAATAAGTTGCTGTGTCGTGTCGGCCAAAAAGGTCCAGTCTCAGCATAATTGCAGCTTCACACATTCGTAGAAAGCAGAGCTGGTTTTCAGACAGGGTTTAAAAATAATGAACCCACAAACGCAAAACAATCCTTATTATGACTGGCCTTCCAGCTCAGTTGGTAGTAGCTCTGCCTTCTGCGCTGTAGGTTGAGAGTTCAATTTCCTCTCAGAATAAACATCTGTGATAAACACCGGTGTTTGTTATTTTTTGGGTGCTGTGTCTGGGTGCTATAAAGTATCATAAGTATGTATTTAATAATTATAAGTATTCTATCAGTCATCTGGTCACCATAATACAAGCTATGCTTAGTTTGGGACTGAATCGTGTTGAGTGCATTGTCCACCTACATTTATTTATTTATTTATTTATTAAAAAACAATATATAAATACTTACACACAGTATTGATTAGCTAGTGATTACTCTGCCTTCTGCTCTGTGGGCTATGGGTTCGATCTCTATCCTAGACCAATATTTATGTGATGATTATGTTCATTATTTATGTAGATTTTTGTTTTATGGCCCATACATAGAACAAACATAGATAAAGGCGTTTACATGGTATATAACTTACAGTTCCCTGCTTCTCAGCTGTTGGCTTGATCGAAGCTATATGCACTACTGAACACTTCACTAAAAAGAAGGAGGTTTCGTTTGTTTTTTTCCTTTATTTGTTTCGTTCCGTCCTTTATTAAAATCCCGCCTCTGGACAAATGTTTGTATGATCTGCAAGTATTTGTCTCGGGCCTGTTGTATCTATGTATGTATAATATGTATGATATGTATGTATTTACAAAAATATATAGATGTAGTATATCAGTCATGTGGTATGTGGTGGTATGTGGTATAACACAAGCTCTGCTTACTTTGGGGCCAGATGATGGTGTGTGAAATGTCAGACCTTATTTTTTATTTATTTATTAGTTATAGACTACTTTTTAAGTAGGTACCTTAAAAAGTAGTCTATAACTAATAAATAAATAAAAAATAATGTCTGACATTTCACACACCATCATCTGGCCCCAAAGTAAGCAGCACGCGTGCGAATCCGTAGGCTGAAGCTAGTTTATTTTATCATGAGGTGCGCTTGACTATATATAGTCTATATACTCACAAAAGTAAATAGTTCCATGTCAAAAGAGACCATGTTGAATGCTGTTATTTGTATGGGAATCTGTCCTCTTGCAATCATGAACAGCACCATTTTCCTGATACTTTGATCGTAGATATTCTCCCAGCCGCAACAGTATATTTTTGTCGATGTTTCTACTGACTGGGATAAAATATTTGCGTTTAATCAACACAGGAAACGTCAAAATAAATTAATAAACTATGTAACTATTTTCAAGCAGTAATTAGTCAACTACTCTCGCATAGGCCTCTTTAGCCATAAACGAAAGTGTTTCAATTACAAATAACTGGTCTATAACTTGACTGACGCCACCTAAATCATCCTTAACAGATGTAGGTACTTAGGCCAATGATTACTTATACATTTGAACTACTTTAGATAAATATATAAATACACATTTTAGTAAAAACGCTGTGTTGATTTGTTTTGTGAATTTAATAAATAAGATAAAATAAGGTAATTTTACCAAAATAAATTTGACACACAAGTTACTGGTGATCACAGTAGGTGGTCACATTAGGAGGCCAGGCCGATCGGGAGATCGATCAAGTAAACGTGACTTCAAAAGTACACATCACAGGGCCGTTAAAATCAAAAGCAAACTGGAGCAGTGGGCTAAGGTCCGGCTGACAAAAGGTTGTGGGTTCGCTTTTCGGCGCGGGACAAATGTTTGTATGATCTGGAAGTATTAGCTCGGGTCTGGGTTTTTCTACGTATTATGTTTTTACAAAAAAAGTATATAAGTAGTATATGAGTCATGTGGTACCCATAAAACAAGGTCTGCCTACTTTGGGGGCCAGATGATGCTGTGTAAAATGTCCGGGATTATTTACTTATTTTTTAAATAGATAGCCAGCAAGCCAAAACGCTGGTAACGTTTCATCGTTGGATAGCCATACTAATCCTTTGTCGAGGTAAGCATCAGGCAATCCAAGCCCAGCCAAACTGTACTATATTTTTTTTTTATATTTAATGTTTTTATTTAGTGACAAAAGTCGGAATGGTTTAGTTGTGTTCAATAGTCGCAAAGATTTGAGTTACTAGATACTGAACACATGACCTGAAAAATTTGCCATGAAGATATTGAAGAGACAATGTAAATTATACCATATGTGTACATACCATAGCTTTCAATTTAGCAGCGTATCTGCATGGAAGGTAAATGTGGACCACCGCACCAGCTCCATATATCACGTACTTTATGTCAAAGCCGTAACCCTGAAATTACCCAAGTAATTTTTAACCCGACAGTATACCTTAGAGATATCTTGGAAAAAACTTATAACTTAGTGTGAGATATCTTAGTTATCTCCGCGATGAGTTATTTTGGTGATGAATAGTTAGTAGAGCTCCTGATTACCCCATAAGGTTTCCTTAAAAACACAAGTACCCAAATAGAAAAAAACTTATATCTTAGTGAGAGATATCTTAGTTATCCCCGCGATGAGTTATTTTGGTGATGACTAGTTATTAGCGCTTCTGAATACCTTATACAATTACCTTAAAAACATAAGTAACTAGAAAAAACTTATATATTAGTTATCTCCGCGATGAGTTATCTTGGTGATGAGTAGCTAGTAGAGCCCCTGATTACTCCATAAGGTTTCCTTAAAAACATAAGTATCCTAGGAAAAACTTATATCTTGGTGAGAGATATCTTAGTTATCTCTACAATCCGTTATATTGGTGATGAGTAGGTAGTAGAGCATCTGACTACCCCATAAGGTTCCCTTAAAAACATAAGTAACTAAAAAACACATATCTTAGTGAGAGATATCTTAGTTATCTCCGCGATGAGTTATCTTGGTGATAGTAGCTGGTAGAGCCTCTGATTACCCCATAAGGTTTCCTTAAAAACATATGTATCTTGGGAAAAACTTATAGGTATCTTAGTGAGAGATATCTTAGTTATCTCCGCAATCAGTTATATTGGTGATGAGTAGTTAGTAGAGCCTCTGACTACCCTATTAGGTTTCTTTAAATCATAAGTAACTTGGAAAAACCTTATATCTTAGTGAGAGATATCTTAGTTATCTCCGCGATCAGTTATCTTGGTGATGAGTAGTTAGTAGAGTCTCTGATTACCCCATAAGGTTTCCTTAAAAACATAAGTAACTTGGAAACACCTTATATCTTAGTGAGATATATCTTAGTTATCTCCGCGATCAGTTATCTTGGTGATGAGTAGTTAGTAGAGCCTCTGATTACACCATAAGGTTTCCTTAAAAACATAAGTAACTTGAAAAAACCTTATATCTTAGTTATCTCCGCGATGAGTTATCTTGGTGATGAGTAAGTTAGTGTCTACCAAACCCGGGTATTACAGACGTGAGCATGTTTATTACATGATTTGTTGAGTAATTTAGTGACTTCTTCCTATCATGTCGTGCATAGTTATCTCAGTGATAGGTAATTATTTCAGTTATGAGCATATTACCTCGACTATGTGGTACATGCAGGTACATATTTGTATGATTGTCGCGACGTATATTAAACCGAGCCAGATGCTGAATGTGTCTTGGATTAAATCCACAAATCTGTAACAAATTATTGTCTTGCGGGTTTAAGGTAAATAGGTTAATAAGTTATGAGCTACTCCTGTAGATTCCAGGAGATGATTCCAGAAAAGTTGCTCACATCTCTTCAACGAGAAAAAAGCTGATGATCTTGATTATGATTATATTTTTTGCTGCTAATGCTTACGATGATTAAGGTTGACGTGTATATGATATTGATGTTTTATGCAGATAGCTGTTTGTAAATATATATAAATACTAACTGCTGCCCGCGGCTTTGCACGCGTGGTACCTACATAAATAGTAGTCTATCTCCGTCTCCAAGGTCCCATGTATCTCTATACCAAAATTCATCAAAATCGGTTCAGCGGTTTATGCGTGTAAAAGTGACAGACAGACAGACAGATTAGTAAGGATTGGTGGACAATGCACACAACATCATCTAGCCCTAAACTAAGCATAGCTTGTATTATGATGTATTATTATGTATTATTGTAGACACTTTTTTTTTAAATACATACATTATGATACACCCAAAAACCAGTGTTCATCACAAAAATGTTTATTCTGGGAAGGAATCTAATCCTCATCCTACAGAGCAGAAGGCAAAGCTACTACCAACTGAGCTGCCACAGTTGAACAGTCATTACTCATGCCAATTACTGATATAATAGTTAAAGATGACGAAGGTTGATAGTGTTAATAATAATAATAATAATCCCGGACATTTAACACAGCCTCATCTTTAGGCCCCAAAGTAAGCAGAATTTGTGTTATGGGTACCACATCACTAATATACTAGTTATGCATAGAAACACCCAGACCCGAGACAAATACTTGCAGATCATACAAACGTTTGTCCCACCGCGGGAATCGAACCCGCAACCTTTTGCGTCTCAGCCAGACCAAAGCCCTCTGCGCCACAGAGGTCGTCTTAATTAATGGCTGATAATTACGATTAATGTAGCTGACGTTGGCTGAATATAACGATTGTTGGGATTTTAAATGAAGTTATACTTACCTAAACATTCTGCAATGATCCTGTATAACCTTCATGATCCTCTCGTGAATATGTTCCTTATCACTGCGCATCGCGTCTTCTAAATCCTTGCAGAGTAAGTCCATCTTCATACAGGCATGGTTGATAGCCAGCCCGAAAAATCCATCGTACGCGACAAAATATATAATAGCCAACATTGAACAATAGACCATGTAAGCGAACATTACTTCAAACTGCGGTGATTTGAATCGATCTTCTGAAATGTAACAAAAACAACAGTATCTGAAAAAAACAGAACAGCATATGATGTGTATTATCTGTCATCTTAGAAAAATGGGTTGGTAGCATCTGACGGTCAACTCTACCACCGTGAGCACTGATCAAATTTACGAAATCACTCCCATAGATTGCACATATTACGTACATTCGGTTCTATGTCAATTTCAAATATTTTTTAGACTACTGAGTACTACAGGTTGCAAACCTATCGCCGCTTATAGGAAGACTGACATTCAAACACTGGCACATACATTTATCCAAGGAAAAAAATTTAAAGCCATATCTCTATGATCGGAAAGCTTTTAAGCCAGCTAACAAGCAAGTGGTATCACACCCTTTGAAATTAAGTGGTCAAAAAAAGAACTAATATAGGGTCTTCCAATAGGCACGTCCGAACTTTGACAGTTGGTAGCGGCCATCTTGTTGAAGCTACATCTGTCAAATTGGTTGTAATTTATTTATTCTGTTTTGCCAAATCATCATGGATAGCTATAGCATTCAACAACACGTGCAAATGATAAAATTGTTATATCAAAATGAGTGTTCTGTTCGGGCAACGCACCGCGCGCTTCGCCCATTTTACGGTCGCCATAATCGTCCTACCGAGAGGACTATTCGTCGTGTGGTGGATAAATTTGAGTTCACTGGTTCGGTAAATGATCGACCAACACCCGTACGTCAACGTAACGCAAGGTCTGCCGAAAACATCGCCGCTGTCCGTGAGAGTGTGCAGGAGAATCCGAGGCAGTCGATTTCGCGTCGCTCACAAGAACTCGGCCTTTCACAGACCACAACTTAGCGAATTTTGCGTCGTGACTTGGGCCTGCACCCGTATAAAATTCAACTCACCCAGGAATTGAAGGTAAACGACCATAGACAACGACGTGTGTTCGCTGAATGGGCACTGGAGCAGTTAGCAACTGACCGTAATTTTCATAGAAAAATTATCTTCAGCGATGAGGCCCATTTCTGGATGAATGGGTACGTAAACAAACAAAATTGTCGAATTTGGGACGATACCAATCTACATGAGATCCAAGAGCGTCCAATGCATCCCGAAAATGTTACAGTTTGGTGTGGGTTTTGGGCTGGCGGCGTCATCGGGCCATATTTCTTTGAGCCAGGCCATCACTGTCAACGGCGAGCGCTATAGGTCGATGATTACTAACTTTTTTTGCATGAACTGGATCATCTGAACACCAACGACATGTGGTTTCAACAAGACGGCGCTACGTGCCACACAGCTCATGCCACATCGAATATTCTGCATGAGAGATTTGAGGGCATGGTAATCTCACGTGGAGCTGATGTGAACTGGCCACCGAGATCTTGTGACTTAACCCCGCTAGACTTTTTCTTGAGAGGTTTTCTTAAGTCGCAGGTCTATGTGAATAAACCACAAATCACAGCGGCCCTCAAAGCCAACATAACCAATGCCATAAGTCAAATTCAGCCTGATTTATGCGCAAAAGTCATGGAAAATTGGATATCTCGCATGCGCTCCACCCAGAGAAGCCGTGGCGGACATTTGAATGATGTCATATTCCACACATAATGGCATCACTACATCTTTAAAATAAATAAATAATTTCGATACTATATCACACACACTTTGTTTTATTTAAATTTAAAGATAGGACACGCTTAATGAAAGACCCTTTAGAAGTAAAACTCACCTGGATCGCCAAACGGTAGTTTCAGATCATGTATCATGTATTTAATGGGCTCTGATTTAAAAGTGAAATTGTATATGTTCAGCGTGATAGACATTATCGGAAATATCAATACTGCAATGAAGACTAATATGACCCAAGCGCGTTCTCTGGAAAATAAAAAAGATAAAAATGAAATGCATTGGCTCAACATCACCCAATTCACCCAACATCATCTAGTCCCAAAATAAGCATAGCTTGTATTATATTATGGTGACCAGATAACTGATAAAATCCCTATCCCTACGAATATTATAAATGTAAAAGTAACTCTGTCTGTCTGTTAGGTTTTCACGCCTAAACCGATGGAGTGATTTAGATGATTTTTGGTATAGAAATAGATGGGATATTGGAAAAGGACATAGGCTACTTTTTCTATAGGTACCACGCGTGCAAAGTCGCGGACAGCAGCTAGTACTTATATATTTTTAAATAAAGGAGAAAGAATGAAAAAATTAAATGTTTGTCTTAAAAACTACCACATACACACATACAAAAAACCGCATAGGTACCTGCCTATTTTTATTTAAATTAATAGTTATGTAGTGTATAACATGTTAGACACTAAATAACGAAATAATCTTTATCTCGAACCTCGAGAGTTTCACTCTGTTTTTGAGCATCCTGGAGAAATTGTTCTAATTTTTAGTTTTAAATGTATTTATATTGTTCTAGTCTTTGACGAGAGGTGGCATATTATTCCAGCACTTTGAAGCTGCATAACGAAAACTACCCTTGAAGGCTGCAGATGAGTTTTGAGACGTTGCCCGAGAAGGAAAACATTTTCGCCTTGTACGTTCATATTTAAACCAAATGAGTTTATCATAGAGCTTGGATGTTACGCCAAACTTTACGACACCGAAAAGAAGACTAAGTGGAGTTTTCTGCGCGACTTAATTCTAAGGATTTAGTGTTGATTTATGAATGGAGTAACATGTTCTTGTGATGGTACAGCAAAACAAAACCTGGCGCAAGCGCTTTAAGCTCTCTGGATATGACGCTGAGTACGCTTCAAAAGACGAGGACCAAAAACTGTGTCAAAGTAGTTAAATTTTGACAAGACCAGGGACTCTACAAGCTGGATCCGTAGTTCTTCGCTCAGATGTGATCTAATTCGATATAAAACCTTTAGACGATAGAAACAGTGTTGAACTGTCTCTGTAATATGTTTTTCAAATCTGAGGTCAGCATCAACAAGCAGCCCTAAACCTCATTACATATTACGTGCCTCATAAACCCGATCTATAGGCTCACCCATGAGAAATATACTTATGTGCTGCGGTAATTGCTTAAGTTTATGCTTAGAACCCAAAATTAGGTGTTAAGTTTTTAAGAGATTAAGAATATGGCTGTTTTTATTGAATACATAGTTCAATACAATACTATTGAGGTCTTCTGTCAAACTGACTGATTGCAATGTCTATATCATCGTTTAAGCAAACCATACAATATTTGTATATGCTTTCGCAGGTCAGCATTTTACGCTGTGGCGTGGTTTTCTGGCCTATTCAAGTCAGTTGTCAACTACATCAAACTGATGTATGATGATCAAAACCATCAAATGGAGAACACGTTACAGCGTTGTCTCTCAAACACACCTCATAACGTAACGAATAAACAGTGAACTTTTGACAAACAACTTTTACTACAATTATCTACTTACAACTTTATAGGACGTAAGGAATTACGAACCCTACATCTTTGTTTTTATTTTTTTTTATTTTACGTTGAACCTTTCGCGCGATACCAGTGTATGAATAAACTGCCTGCGCGACGGATTTTACAATAACTACAACTACAACCACAAACAATCTGTGAATTAATCTTCACATCAACTGAAAAAGAGTGGTTTGTATATGCTTTTCGGTAGCGATTCGGTTTGACTGGCCTCCCACAAGCGGGTCTCACCAGTTGAATTGAGAAGGCGCACATACTGTAGAGTATAATACAAAACCACGCATTTTCATAACTATCTACGATTCAACGCTTACAACATGAGCAACATCGAAGATACTCTATCGACTCAGAACCAACTAAAGGAGGAGATAGAAAAACTCCTTCGCAACTTTAAGAAGGATGGAGCCTTCATCGTGATGGCTTCTTGTCCAAAACATATTTAAGGACGTCTGGAAAAGATGGCAGTCAGAATACTTAACACAACTATAGTCTCGAAGCAAATGGCGACAGAAAAAACAAAACATGGACATTGACGACCTAGTAGTCATACATGACTCCAATCTACCCGCTGGGAAATGGGCACTAGGAAGGGTGAACGATCTACACACAGGAAAAGACGGTTGCGTACGAGTGGTCAGTGTGCGAACAAAAAATGGGATCATCAAACGACCTATCACTAAACTATCAAAACTACCTGTAACAAAAAACGAGAAAATAGACGAACAAGTTGAAAGTAACGACAAAGAGTCGGAAAATGAAGAATATAAGCCACCAAATAACGAAGAACATACACAAAATATAAACAAACGAACCAGAAGGAGAAACAAGATGTCATGTAACTTGATATTATGGGCGATATTATCAATTTTTACGTTCATTGCACCCATTGTTCATTGCATTGTTTGGTGCGACTACAGTCTTATGGACATAAACGCTAACCAAAGCATTTACTTCGACAAGGTCACTGATATGCACCTTATACGAGACGAATGGAAGTTGATCGTGTATTACGATATGAATCCTTACTGGCAGGGAATACAAGCTTTAAAGAAATACATAACTATTCTACAAAAAACATGCAATAACATCGAGAAACATAATCAATGTGACATAATCCTTCTACAATTACGTCACGGCTACTCTGAATTGATGCACTATATGCGACATGCTACTCGATCAAAAATTAAAATCTACAAGACAACGAAGAGGGCTTATCAACGGCGTCGGTTACCTGGCTAACAGCTTTTTTGGAATACTCGATGAAAACTTTACTTAAAAAAAATCCGAAAAGGACATCGACATTATCCAAACAAACGAAAAACATCTTGCTCTATTGTGGAAGAACCAAACATCTGTTCTAGAAGCCGAGAATAACATAGTGAAGAGAGTGGAACAGTCTATAGAGAAACATCAAAAAATGTATACACAACATATCAACGCCCTCGATAAGGCCTCGAACACACTTGGGACGGAAATTAACTCTGTAAAAATCAACAATGACTTTACTTTGATGTCGATTATCGCTAACGGAATTTTAGTAAACCTGAACGGACTTCAGGATACACTTTTGGAGACTATTACCGAGATCCATTATGGAAAATTTAACGTCCATTTATTGAGTCCTCAGCAACTAACTGAAGAGCTGAACATAATATCTGGTCAACTTTCGAAAGACTTAACACTTCCTATAGAAAACATACAAGTTTATCTATGAAAACCGTATCACATACTAAAAGTGAAAGCAAGAATGACCGTGAAGTACTTCATATTCGAAATCAAGATTCCATTAATCACTCGGGATTCGTACGAGATATACAAACTTATCGCTATTCCACAACAAATACACGAAACCATTGTGAATATTCTTCCAATTTCAGACTACGTTGCCATAAACCTTCAAAAGGATGCGTACATACCGATGTCTGAAAACGAACTACGAATGTGTACACCTTACAATTTGGAAATACTTATGTGCTCTATACAACGACCAATTTACCATCTGGAGTCTGAAGACAGTCTATGCGTGAAAAACGAAGGAAAAGAGCAATGTGAAACTAAACAATCCATTGTAAAGACGTGTGGACCGAGCTTAACAATATAAATACTTACATGTATTTTTGTTGTGAACAACGAACAATAAGAATCATTTGCGATCGTCAGGTTACTGCCGAGCGAGTCAGCAAGGCCGGCCTTATCAGTCTCGGGAATGGCTGTGTCATCAAGGGCGAAAGCTTCACGATATACTCGCACATGCAACAAATTAACTACTTAACTCTACGCCCAGACGAAGTCAAGATCGAAATACCTCAGATCAACAACATTCTCAACCTAACTATTCCTATGAACGAAGTCAAGACGACCAATGATGTAGAGTTAACAATTAATAACAAACAACTGAGCAGTATCGGTGAACAAATAGATCAGATGAAGAGTGAAGGCGATGGACTAATAACAGACAATATCTCTTCACACGATGTTCACCAGTTTGTGGTGCTGTACCTCCTTGCCGGCGCAGCACTCCTCGCAGCTGCGATCTACTTATGGCGGCGCTCGCGAGCACGCTGCTCGGCGACGCTCCCAGCGACGACTCGTTCTAACAGTCGACCTTCAGAACCCACTATACAACTACCTTTGGAACCAAGGAGGACACTGTCTGTATCGAGCGAAACCTCTGCGGGACCAGAACCTGATGACAGAGTGAATCATCTCTACGCACGTGTGGACAAAGCCACGTCACCTGTTATCCAGAAACTATTTAGTACAAACTAAGTGCAAGTGATAGTGTAAAATGAATGAAATTTATAAGTTAGATTAAGTTTATTTCTTGAACATTGTTTTTATCATATTGTACTTTCACCTCATCTCTCCCTCGGGAGCATGTACGGTTTATGCAAACCATACAATATTTGTATATGCTTTCGCAGGTCAGCATTTTACGCTGTGGCGTGGTTTTCTGGCCTAATCAAGTCAGTTGTCAACTACCATCAAACCGAGAACACGTTACAGCGATGTCTCTCAAACACAACTCATAACGTAACGAATAAAACGAGAGAGCAGCGTCCCGTTTGACCATCATTATCTTAACAGTATCAGCTATTCATGGAGGGGAACGTTTTTTTTAATGTAACAGTTTCTACTGGCTCATGGAATTGAAATAAAAGGTTAACGCAGCTATTGAAAACATCTACTATTTCGTTGGTGTCATTAACATTTGACGTCCTCTGTACCGCAGTGGGCTTAGGTTCGGCTGAGACGCAGAAGGTTTCGGGTTCGATTCCCGCCGCGAGGCAAATGTTTGTATGATCTGCAAGTATTTGTCTCGAGCCTGGGTGTTTCTGTGTATAATATGTATGAATGTACAAAAAAATAGTATGTAAGTGCTTAGTAAGTATATCAGTCATGTGGTACCCATACCCATAACATAAGCTCTGCTCGTCTATTCCCACTAGTTCAGTTGTCCAGTTGAGTTGACTGAACTAGTGAGATTTCTTTTCTCGTTTGTTCAGTCGACTGGACTAGTGAGATTTCTTTTCTCGTTTGTTCAGTTCAGAAATTGAAAAAAATATTTTCTGGCGCTTCGGCGGCCGCTGCCGCGGCCAGTTCGCTTCGCTCGCTCACCTTGCGCGTTGTTTTCTAAGTCTATTCCCACTAGTTCAGTTGTCCAGTTCAGTTGACTGAACTAGTGAGATTTCTTTTCTCGTTTGTTCAATTGAAAATAAGACTAGCTTTTGCACCTTGTTACATTTATTATTATTAATAAAAGAAATCGAAACCAGTTGGTTAGATTATGTTAGAGTATAGAAAACAACGCGCAAGGCGAGCGTGCCGCGGCAGCAGCCGCCGAAGCAACCGAAAATATATTTTTTTATTTCTGAACTGAACAAACGAGAAAAGAAATCTCACTAGTCCAGTCGACTGAACAAACGAGAAAAGAAATCTCACTAGTTCAGTCGACTGAACAAACGAGAAAATAAATCTCACTAGTTCAGTCAACTGAACTGGACAACTGAACTAGTGGGAATAGACGGTCTTCTATACTCTAACATAACCTAACCAACTGGTTTCGATTTCTTTTATTAATAATAATAAATGTAACAAGGTACAAAAGCTAGTCTTATTTTCAATTGAACAAACGAGAAAAGAAATCTCACTAGTTCAGTCAACTGAACTGGACAACTGAACTAGTGGGAATAGACTACTCTGCTTACTTTGGGGCCACATGATGTTGTGTGAAATGTCCGGATTATTTTATTTTTTATTTTTATTAAAACATAACAAGTGTTCCTAGCTGATACTGTTTAGATCCTTGTTGAAATATTCAGGTAAAATATCATTCAAAGGGCGATATTTAGTTACGTTAGGAACAACTTTTTCTTTTTTTATGTTAAATTCGCATGTAATAAAAGAATGGCCATTTAATACCATTCAAGGGGAGTACTCAAAAGTAATATTTCTTGGTTTTAAATCAGTACAAACGACGTCAATCAGTGTTTGGCTTGTTGCAGTATAATGAGTTAGGGTTAGTATAATTAGTTAGTTAGGTTAGTATAATTATTTGGTTGAGACTTAGACAGGTTATGAAGATATATTGTAGATATTAACATCATTGATCTTCCATCGCGGTCGTCGGGGAGATTTATATTGAAGTTGCCCAACAAAATCACGTTATCACAGCGTGGCGCAGAATTTATAGTACCCGTTAAAGCATCGAAAAATAAATCCACATCCATCCATGGTGTACCAATCACATTTTTTTTTGTCGGTGACAGATAAAGACAGCCAAATTTGCTCCACAAATTAGGTCCATACATTTCAAAATTGGCGTTTTGTCGTACCGGTCACTTTGATCTGAAATATATCTTCTTTAGTGAAGAATTAAAAATTTTAGTTTATAAATCCATTTAGCTGGTATATTTGAGTTTCGAAACATTCATTCATTTGTTTTTTTCTTCATTAGTTTTTTCTTTGGCGTCGCTCATCTAGAACAATGGAAAACTTGAAATATCGCTTTATTTACGAGTACTAGTTCTACCGTGGCACCAGTGCTGCAGAAACAGCTCGAAGGGTTAACGATGTGTATGGCGCTGGTGTCGCAAAAGAAAACACGGTACGTTTTTGGTTCCGACGATTTCGTTCTGGAAATTTCGACCTTCAGAACAAGCCCAGTGGACGCCCTGAGACCAAAGTGGATATTAAAGAATTTAAGGCTATTGTGGAAGCGGATCCATCGCAAACCACTACAGAGGCTTCGCTGCAGGCTTCGCTGTGAGTGATAAAACTGTTTTAATCCACTTGAAGCAAACAGGAAAAGTAAAAAAGCTTAAACGGTGGGTACCTCATAAATTGAGTGAAGCAAACCAGCAAACACGTGTCGACTGCTGCGTTTCATTGCTCAACCGGCACGATAATGAAGGGATTTTAAATCGGGTCATTACCTGTGATGAAAAATGGACCCTGTGCGATAATCGGAAGCGTTCGTCGCAATGGCTGAACCAGCCAAATCGTGCCCCAAGCGATAACATACTCAGAAAAAGTTACTTGTGAGTGTTTCGTGGACTATTGCCGGTGTTGTTCACTACAACTTTCTAAAATCTGGTCAAACGATTACGGCAGAAATCTATTGTCAGCAACTGCAAACCATGATTTAAGAACTAGCTGCTAAACAACCGAGGCTGATCTATCGCTCTAGGCCACTGCTGCTTCAGGACAACGCTAGACCACACACTGCACAACAGACGGCTGTTAAACTAGAGGAGCTGCAATTGGAATGTCTGCGACATCGACCTTGCTCCAAGAGATTACCATTTTTTCCGGAATTTGGATAACTTCTTACAAGGAAAAAATGTCATCTCCGATGTGGCAGTCCAAACCGCCATCAGAGATTTTATTGATTCTCGCCCCCGTGGTTTTTTTAGTAAAGAGTTCAATGAACTACCTATGAGATGGCAAAAGTGCATAGATAACAATGGTGCATACTTTGAATAATTAAATATAACGATACGACTTTATATTCCTCCCATACAGAACGCCAATTTCATATGTAAGGACCTAATATTAATGCTATGCTCTACACATAGCATTAATAGTTATATATAGGTAGTATATAGGTTTAACCGATATAATAATTCACTTGTAACTATGTACATATATCTAAATACTTATGATACTTTATATTTTATAACACTAAGACAGAACAAACATCTACTTATATTTATCACACAAATGTTTGTTATGGGAGGGAATTGAACCTTAACCTACAGAGCAGAAAGTAAAGTTATTTTACCGTGGTAATTCAAATACAACGGTATTCAATCCGAATTCGACAGTCTGACAGCCTTAGATATCTTTGTAAGAATCATTTAAATCGGTTCAGTGGCTCCAAAGATTACCCAACCAAACAAACAATGAAAAAATAAACATTACCTATTTACAACTTTTAAAACTATCATGCTTTTGAATATATATTCACTCCAAACAGGATATTTACCATGATATATGAGAGTTTTCCTGCTTCCCGATATTTCGGCACATTTGCATGCGCCATGATCACGAGATAAACTCAGACATGATCAGTCTATTTCGTGATCAAAGACCTGCGCGCTGTAGATCGGGGGTTTGATTCTCACTTCATACAAGCCAATATGACTTAGGGTAGAGGAAGATCTCTGCAAATTCCAGCTTTCAAATTCACACTGGCCTCAATAACATAAAGACTACGTTATATATAGCTAACTAGCGACCTGCCCCGGCACCGCACGGGTGCAATGCTGATACTTAATATACTACAGAATGTCTTTATATACAATGTTATCTAAGAGAATAACATAACCTAAGAGATAGACATATACCATCGCGGACTTTTTTGTAGACCTTTTTAAAGTGTACAACACTGTAGTACATTATTCTGATCTATCTTTAAGGATACAGCCAGCGTTTGCAATGTAAGCCCAAAAAAGTGTTTATTTAAGACATCAAATTAGAAACTAAAATTATCAGTGTTTTTCAACTATATTACCTTTTTCTTGAATCACTCTATCTATTAAAAAAAACAGCATCAAAATCCGTTGCATAGTTGTAAAGATCTAAGCATACATAGGGACAGACAGACAGCGGGAAGCGACTTTGTTTTATAATATTATTATATTTTTTTATTTCTGAACTGAACAAACGAGAAAAGAAATCTCACTAGTCCAGTCGACTGAACAAACGAGAAAAGAAATCTCACTAGTTCAGTCAACTGTATAATATTATAAAACAAAGTCGCTTCCCGCTGTCTTATCACTACATATTATGTAGTGATAATATTAAAATTTTACACATAAACGCGAGTGTTCCTAACGTTCCTCGAAGCTAATTTCTTGTGCTCTTCCGACATCTGATTGTAGGAGTAGTAGTCGCGATTTATCTCGTCCAAGATCTCCGCCGCTTCTTTACGTCTGTAGTACATTAGGATCATCTGTAAGAAAATTTATGATTAGGGTAATTCCTATGAAAGTGGATAACTATTGTGCCGGAGTTTTCGGGCCACTTGAATACCTCTGACTTGGATTTTTTTTTAAAAGCCGGGACCGGGAATTTTTTATTTTTTTTTGTATTATATTTAAACGAACCACGAAAGCCACGAAAGCTCGGAGCCTTAATTCCACTATTTACGAGTACAACGGTTATTGTTTTATTTCAATCCATCAATGTTTCGGTTCGCTGTTTTTTTTAACCCTAAATCTTGTTGTTTACCGTGGCATTATTAGAATGGAGTTTTATGTGGTAAAAATATATCCACAGTACTATGTGGTACATTAATTTTTTCTTGCCAGTTCTTCTCGAGCTTGGGTTAGCAGAAATTGGCACCTAAATTCACCTAGTATGTAAAACGTTTCAAAGTGATCCTTGTGATTGTATTGAATAAAGATATTTGAGTTTCAGTTTTGAGTTTGAGCTTGTTCGCCTTGCGCGTTGTTTTCTATACTTTAAAACAGAGATCGGCAACCTTATTCAACCTAAGAGCTAATACTAAAATAATTTACGCCTGAACTTTACTCCGAATCCTGGGCGAATGTTAGACGGAAATAAAATGTTTCACTTGGACAAAACAATATGTTTATTACATGAGGCATACATACAGTCAAATATATAGTCACTAGTTATTTTAACGATTAGTCACTAATTATGCTTGGCCTTGCATCCGACTACTTGATAAATGCTAGCTCATAATTTGATGTGTTCCAAAAGTTTTTGTCCCTCATGTATGATTTCGTTCTATTTTTCTAATTCATTTCCTATGCCAAAATAGTTTTTGATAACCGAAACATCCGAAACCTCACCTTTTGCGAATGGGTTATGAACTCTAAGATAAGCTCAAGATTCTTAAATTGTTTGAAACGATAATTAAATTCTTCCAAAAGTATATCTAAATGTGGGGAAACGAAGTGGTATCTATATCTTTTTCAGATACACACATGTGATCGAACATTTTCTTTAAATTTGGAAAGTGTGAAGTTGAATTTCTCGGTAAATGTGATTTCCATAGTCGGTTTGGCTTTGAATGTATTTACCAATCTACCAACTCTGATTTTATATCATAAACGATAACTTTTTTTCGTTACTGTTCTGTCTGACAATTGTATCGCTTCTGGTCTGGCCTGGTCAAAAACACACTGTTGTTTTGTTAGATTGGTTTTCAATTCACCGACACGTTTCTTCCGGATTTTAGTATTTGGGAGAAAACTAGGGTTACACGACGCATGCAGTCTTTCAATGTTACTTTTTTAGGCACAACTACACAGGCGTTGCATAATAAACGAATACTTTTTCCGTTAAACTAAAAAAAAAGAACTGTTCTTCCCACTCTTTATTAAAATAGTCCTTTTTCTTTTACCCATGTTAAAAACACAATATAACTATTCGGGTTTAAAAATACAAAGGTAGATTAGATAAGTAGCTAAAACTAACGACACAAATATGCAGCTACTTGACCCTGAGTATTGCAGTGCGCTGATTCACTCATAGGCGGGGGCGCGGGAGTGAGGTACAACCCGATCGAGTTAAGTTAACACCTCGTGTCAATGGATTTGCTCTCAGCGAGGTGCAAACTTATATAGAATAAACCTATCTTCATTTTTTCTATCTTTAAATTTAAATAAAACAAAGTGTGTGTGATACTCGTATATTATCGAAATTATTTATTTATTTGAAAGATGTAGTGATGCCATTATGTGTGGAATATGACATCATTCAAATGTCCGCCACGGCTTCTCTGGGTGGAGCGCATGCGAGATATCCAATTTTCCATGACTTTTGCGCATAAATCAGGCTGAATTTGACTTATGGCATAAGTTATGTTGGCTTTGAGGGCCGCTGTGATTTGTGGTTTATTCACATAGACCTGCGACTTAAGAAAACCCCACAAGAATAATAATAATAATAATAATAATAATATTCAATGTGGCATGAGCTGTGTGGCACGTAGCGCCGTCTTGTTGAAACCACATGTCGTTGGTGTTCAGATGATCCAGTTCATGCCAAAAAAAGTTGGTAATCATCGACCTATAGCGCTCGCCGTTGACAGTGATGGCCTGGCCAATGTTGTTCTCAAAGAAATATGGCCCGATGACGCCGCCAGCCCAAAACCCACACCAAACTGTAACTTTTTCGGGATGCATTGGACGCTCTTGGATCTCATGTGGATTGGTATCGTCCCAAATTCGACAATTTTGTTTGTTTACGTACCCATTCATCCAGAAATGGGCCTCATCGCTGAAGATAATTTTTCTATGAAAATTACGGTCAGTTGCTAACTGCTCCAGTGCCCATTCAGCGAACACACGTCGTTGTCTATGGTCGTTTACCTTCAATTCCTGGGTGATTTGAATTTTATACGGCTGCAGGCCCAAGTCACGACGCAAAATTCGCCAAGTTGTGGAAAGGCCGAGTTCTTGTGAGCGACGCGAAATCGACTGCCTCGGATTCTCCTGCACACTCTCACGGACAGCGGCGATGTTTTCGGCAGACCTTGCGTTTCGTTGACGTACGGGTGTTGGTCGATCATTTACCGAACCAGTGGACTCAAATTTATCCACCACACGACGAATAGTCCTCTCGGTAGGACGATTATGGCGACCGTAAAATGGGCGAAGCGCGCGGTGCGTTGCCCGAACAGAACACTCATTTTGATAAAACAATTTTATCATTTGCACGTGTTGTTGAATGCTATAGCTATCCATGATGATTTGGCAAAACAGAATGAATAAATTACAACCAATTTGACAGATGTAGCTTCAACAAGATGGCCGCTACCAACTGTCAAAGTTCGGACGTGCCTATTGGAAGACCCTATATAACTAGAGCTATTATAACAAATATGTATGTACTTTAGTGTTATCGAGAAATTATTGCCAAAAGTTCGGAAAGTGAAATAAAAACAGTCCAACCGAATTGCGTCGACTGGTTAATTCTTTAATGACTTTATCGTAGGAACTTCCTTGAAAGTGAAAAAATATTTCATATCACGATGTAATCAGAACTGTCAAGTGTCAGTCTAAAAGTCTGTTTTGACTTTCCTTTCATCAAATACTGGATCCGCACGTGATACAGCCTTTGAAGCTCGTAGGCGACTAACAAGCCGTCACGGGCCGTGGTACAGTTACACATTAGTTGCATAGTCGCACTAATTCGGAAACACGAACGTCGCCGATGCGCCAAGCTTTCACGTCGTAGTACTGTACCCTACAGATAAAAATATCACTGCGATCAACCCATACAAGGGCTGATCTCGCAAAACATTGATTATAACTTCGTTGAGTATCATCATCAACTTACCTTAAAAAAGCTGAATACAAAAGGTCCAACGACAGTACTGTGTCTTATAACGTTGACGATGTCACGCCTTATCCAGCAGAAGTACATGTCAATGAGTATCAATGTCACGATAGGCGCTACAGTAACTACTACGGCTGCTATAAAAATAAAATAACTTTACTAGACATAGATTCATTTATTTTATACTCAAGCACACACAATCAGTAGGTGCAAACGGAAAAATGTATTGCAGAATAAATAAAAATACAGAATACTCAGTATTCTCTATTTTTATTTATTCAGTATGTCATGTATCTGTGTGGAACACTAACAAAAGGTCTCGACTCAGCATCATACGCCTCGATACTTGCAGGTAGCTAGGTGCTAGTAAACCGTCGAAACATACAGCCAAAATACCTTGTGAGTATCACATCATATTATGAACTTTTAATGCTGGCTGTTACAACACGAACTCTGTAACCCCTCAAGTACCGAAGTCTCGATATTGTGTCGGGAACAATAGAAAAATAGTTGTCTATTTTAGTGGTTTTAAAAGAGTGCTAAAAGGAGCATTTGAGGCTTACTTTAATCCTTTCACCACACTGGTTCGAAATAACTAGTGACACTATAAGAACGAGAGAGAGTTAAGAGACCAGCAGGAAACTTACATCCAGGAAACAACTTGCTAACTATACATTTTGATAACACGGGTTTTACTCACGTATTATTTTGTCGATGGAGGCACCGACACTATTTCGATGTGCGAACCGTGAACTCGAGCGGCAACGAGCGGACCGCGGATCAAACTCATCCTGATAAAGACTCTCTAGATGAATCGAAATGATTCGATCGAAAATGTCGATGCGTCCATTGACAAATAATACGTAAGTAAAACCCGTGTTTATCAAAATGTATAGTACAACTCACAAAAGTTTTGATAGTGAAACTTGCAAACTCATTAATAAAATAATTTACTTACGTATAGCTAGAAAACGGTATACATCCGTCTTTGGATTAGGGTATATCATACCAATACTTAAAGCGAAAGATATATATTTGAAGGTTTCACCGAACGGCTTAAACTGTCTGTAATTGAGTTCCATACTTGTATCTTGATTCAACTTGTGCAAAATACAATGAATATCTATTGGATAGGCTTGGATAATTGCAATGATGAACTGCTGCACTCGGCTTCGCACGCGTGAAATCTACATAAAAAGTAGGTCCGTCTTCAAGCGACAATCCATTTCCTAACCAAATGATCAAGATACGTGAAATGGTAAGAAACAGACAGATGGACAGAGACATTTATGAAGTATGATGTGAGTATGAACTATAAGCCTAAGGCGATCTAGATTTCCTTTCATCATACAGCACTTATAATTTCCAATTAGTTTAATATCTTTTTTAATAGTACTTTGTCAGAACATTAGCAATCAGTTTTTAATATCAAATTCCGTTTGTGATTGTAATGGAGGTAGCTGTTTTAATTGTATCCCGCGGGTTGGTACACGTGGTACCTAAATCATAAATTAGCCAAGCGTGTGACGGACCATACACACAGTGCTTTTACTGTGTCAGTAAGTAAATGAATGACTAGGTCAAGTCAGGTCAGGTGCACCATTTCAACACCACCTAGTTAGCAAACTACATGAATTTATTTTGATAAACACGTGTTTAACTCATGTATTACTTTGTCGATGGAGGTACCGACACTGTTTCGATTCATCTAGCTAGAACCTTCATCAGCGTGAGTGTGATTCGCGGGCCGTAAGTTGCCGCATGAGCTACGCACTCAAACACGATACTCTCATTCTCTTTTTTTATATTTTTTTATATTTAAAAAAAAAATATGTCGATTATATATTAGGCTGTTACTTATAATCTAAGGTCTTACTAGCCGTAATATTATTTAATTATTATAATGCTTAGACCTATTCGACGAAATGCCACACGATGGGATTGTAAACTACACTCGCGAGCATTAAATTGGAATCGGTTCATCGCGAGTTGATCAAGACAAATTGTAATTTCTGTCCAATGAACTAGGGATTGTGGGAAATCATTTGAAAGGTGATTTTATTAGCTATTAAACTCTTTTAATATCATAACCAATAAGTATTCACCTAGTGTCATGGAACGTAAAAGAAAAATCATATATTTTTCAAACAAAACACCAATTGTTTTAAAGTCCTGAAATCGTATAAAAAGTAGGCGTTTATGAAAATTGAACATCAGTCCAATGTTTTACTTTACTGGGAACAGTTTAACTTAAGAAAAATGGAAACCACAGGCACAGAAGCCGCTCTAATCAACAGCCTGCCTCAGTAAGGGTTGTCTCAGCGTATGAAACTGTCGAGCAATACTCGACAGTTTCATCTAGGCCAGTCCTGTGTCTCCAAGTTGTACAAGAGATTCAGGGAGACTGGGAACTTAGTCCGGAGACCAGGATCTGGACGACAGCGATGCACTACGTCAAGAGATGATCGATTTATCACCACTTCTCTTCGAAATCGTCCAGCAGCAGCTTAAAAAAGTTATAAGGAAGGCTGTGAGCAAGTGTATAGTCAGACGAAAACTCAACGAAGCGAACTTGACCCGAATACGGCCAGCCACGGGACTCAAATTGTACAAATTCCTACACTGGCCAGCTCTGTCCTGACCTGAACCCAAGCATGGCATTCGAAAAATAGCAGGAAACTCATTAGGTCAATGAAAAACCGTTTACAATTCATTAGGGCCAGAGGGGGTACCACAAGATATTGAGAGGGTTTAACATAAACATTGTTAATAAAAATTTAATTTGTCATATTACTGCCTATTTATTTTGCCTACGTCCACAACTTTGACCTATTGCAATAATTCCCTAAAAGGTAGGAAATTGAATTATTTTTTAATCTTATTGATATAACTTGAAAGCTACCAAAATTGCCTTACAAATGATATACCACAATTCATAGTTCACTGTTTAGAAATTGTAAGAAATTTTCTTGAACAACTCGCCATTAAGCGATTCCAGTTTAAAGCTCGCAAGTGTAGATAAAAGATAACGTGTAGATAACGTTTTCAAAACTAAAAAGAAAAACGACATCATTTAATGAAATTGAGCTTATAAAAATATAACCGCAATAAGAACCTCTTCCTTTTTTTGAAGCCTGTTAAATTCCTCATAACTTTTCAAAATTCGTAATCACCACTGGAAAGTCACAGCAAAGCAAAATATCGAAACTTCGTTTACCTGGATGATATAGTTTTTTCAGCTGTTTTGATTTAAAAACCAAACTACTGAACCGATTTTGATGAAATTTCTAAGGGACCATTTACATATATCTTATTCTTTAATAAAGATTTAAAACAATAAAAAAATACAACCGAATCGAGAAATTTCTTCTTCTTTTAAGTCGGTTAATAAACACTTTGGGGCCAGATGATGCTGTGTGAAATCACCGGCATAATAATGCTAAAATCCGGTATTTAATTCACAGGTATGTAATGCAGCGTTAAAAGTGTACCTACGTCCGTCGTGCTTACACATCATACGACATCACTTGTCTTCAACACCTGGATCTATCAAGGAAATGGGGCGCGGTTTACTTCCACAGAGTAAAAACAGATGAGTTTTCACATAAGCACTATTGTGTTATCATGAAAACCAGTGCTATGTGTAATAGCATAAAACTGAGACTGCTTTTTTGACAAACGCAGACTAGGTTTAGAACAGGGTGGGTCCACGTACTTATACGTACTCAAAATGGTAATAAAAATAATGTTTAATATTAGTTAACCTCCTCTCTAGTCTATTCAAAAACCATAAGACAGAACAGAAGCTCTCAGAAGCAGAAGGATGTTATATCAATACCATCCATACCTTTTCAGTATACCACCCTTACGAACAAAGCGCTTTGCTTCCTCATTTATCCAAAGGAGTTAAGCAGGGTGATCCCTTATCACCTATATTGTTCACAGCAACTCTCCAAGAGGTTTTTAAAACGATGGCTGCAACATGGGCACTAAAGGGCATTGCCGTCGGTGGCAAACGTCTAACAAACATGCCCCTTGCGGATGATATTGTCGTTATTATAAATATATACGGGTATTTATCGCGTTTATTTACCTATTTTTCCCGACGTATCACATTCACGTTGAGTCATCCCGTGACCACGACAGAGTGTAAACCTGTCGAAACGTCGGGAAAAATAGGTAAATAAACGCGATAAATACCCGTATATATTTATAATAATGTGTTCTAATCGCGTAAGTTTAAAAAACGATATTGTTGTTTTTGCACCAACAGCACATGACCTACAGAACATGGTCCAAGAACTGAGCACGGCGAACACTTGATTCTTGAGGTTGAACACTTAAAATGAACCGGCCCAAGACAAAACTAATGACCAATAGCACGAAACGTAGGGTCGTGGTAGATGGGTTAGTGATACATTACGTCGATAAGTACATCTACTTGGGCCATTCAGCAAGCTGCGAAAACAGGCAGGACAAGGAAATTGGTCGCCAAATCGATAATGCCTGGAAGAGCTACTGATCCATGAATGCGTACATGAAGGGACCATTCTCTGACACTGACAAGTGCAAACTCATTGACATGTGAATCTTGCTCGTCCTTTCCTACGATGCTCAGAACTGGTCGCTGAGCGAGCTGCAGAAATCTAAACTAAAGATTTGCCAGAAAGCAATGGAGCGCAGCATTCTCGAATTCAAACAAACCGACCGAGTACGAAACAGTATCTTTTACTGCGCCCTATTATTGGAATTGCTGATGCAGGTAATAAAACGGCCAGGCTCAAGTGGGACTGGGTAGGCCACCTGAGTCGCATGCCGATGGACAGCGGCGTCGCGGTCGGCTGTAAATGCCTTGGAAGGACGATCTTGACAACTTTGAGAGATAATTGTGAGCGATCTCAAAAGATAGAGCTAGTTGGAAGGATTTGGGGGAGACCTTTGCCCAGCAGTGGGACGATATAGTTTGAATTCATTACAAAAAGGTGTTTTGTCGAGCTGAACCTGTATGAGTTTGGTAAAGATCTGATGATGAAAAACATGATAGAAACCTCGAAAGTGTTTAAATGGATAATATTCTATATATATCTATATAATAAAAATCAATTGCTGTTCGTTAGTCTCGCTAAAACTCGAAAACGGCTGGACTGATTTGGCTAATTTTGATTTTGAATTATTTGTGGAAGTCCAGGGAAGGTTTAAAAGGTGAGTAAAAATGAAAAAACTGCTTGGAATATAGTAAAAACAACAATTTCGCTTTCCCGTAGAAACTATTCCTACCCGTCAAACATTTGATGTTCGTCCCGACGTTTATAAATCAAATTAAATTTCAAGGAATACTTTTTATTTTTTTTATTTGTTTCAAAATGCGGTTTAATGCATGATGTGATAGGCCACTAAATTTCCGATCCAAATTTTTTTATTATAAGGTTTTGGATCACTTATGGAGTTATGGAGACCATTAGGTATAGGTATAGGTTTCAAGGTCCTTTAACATGCTTTCATGTTCACTCTCGCCTCGTCCTTTAACACGAAAGCATGTTAAAGCACCTTGGAACATAAACCGGACCTAGAAAAAACGGTTCATTAAATGGGTCATAAATCGTAAACGGTAAGTTTTACAAAAAAGTTTACAAGCAACAAAAGATGCGAAAATTTATTCTCTACAATAATGGTCTCCATAACTTTTGCCCTAAAGTGCATAGTTTCTGAGATATTGGCCAAAAACGTTTTTTCAAGATGGCGCTTGAAGCGTCACCTGGATCTGTCAGCATCTTGTGGTTTCATGCTCAGTATGTGATCCTAAACCTTATAAAAAAAAAATTGGATCGAAAATTTAGTGCAAAATTGACCCAAAAAAACGTCTATTTTGACTGGCCTAAGTGTATCATGCAGTAAATTAGTGTTCGTGTGCAGCAATTGAAGAATTCAAGCGGGAAAACCACTGTTCTAAGTTTGCTCCTAAATTGTAGTTAATTTAGACAACTTTATTTTGTTAATCCTTTGTGATAGTGACACTATTCACCGCTTAGTGCGCGAGAACTTTCCTTACTTGGATTATTTACAATTTACAATGCCAAGGAGAAGACGACCTGACTTTGGTCGTCGAAGTCAATCAAATGTGCGAAGAGATACCTCACGTGCTAACCGCACTGATGACCAGCGAGGGACAGATAATGAATATAGTCGTATTGGTATGTCAGAATTGCGTTCTAGAGTGAGTGAAAATGAAGTGGATAGGCTTAGAATGCAACGAGTTCGTACACATCAGAAAAATTTTTCTTCATCAGAACGATTTAGTCAATATGTTCAAAATAGCATTGGATCGGATGCCATCCGACCGACAACCATAATATTGTCATTAAAGCTGACAAAACACCTGTCGGTGAGCACACAAGGAGGTTTAATTCACCGATAATTGACGAAGTGGCTATTTTCATTGTCGGAGAAAATTTTCAATCTAGAGATATCATACTTCATCGTTGGAATAATGATTTGAAACGTATGCCTGAAACGCACAGGATGAAGCGTTTAAATATCCAATAATCTTCTGGCATGGGGAAGACGGATACCATTTTAATAACAATAGATAACAGGTAAATAGATTGAACAAGATTATTAAATAATATTTTATAATTAAATATATTTAAGTAACAAATAAACAATATATCATATATTATTGCTGGTGCTGAAACCAACAAAAAAGTTGGTGCTATGAATGTTTATCAGTGCGTAAGCAAAATATATGTAGGATGAGAAAATGTGTGGCTGAAAGGACACAGCAAAGCGTTTAGCGTGTTTTGCTAGTGGTAAAAGTAAAGGCGTTCCGGACTGCGTGCACTTGTATCGTAGTTGCACAACTGTTTTGTTGATCCACACGTAGAATAAAACAAAAAAAAGAACTTTTTATTGATTTACTTCGGATCTTTACTCTTAAATTAGCAGAGATAAAACATCTGAGTTTCTACCAATCCAAACTACTACTAATCCAAAGGCCATCTTTGGTGAATGACCTCCTTTATGAATTTACATATGAAAAGCCGGAACCGATAGCTTAACCTGCCTTTCGAAGCATAGAAGCACTCAGGCAAATTCACTGCGATCACTCAGGTACATACCTCGCAAAACGTAAGCATGATGGCTTCTACATTTTATTTCAGCTAAGAACTACGTGAAACCACTGCATCTTTACCCGTTTCTACCTTAGCACACTTGTATATTTGGAATTGCTGGAGATTATACAAGCATTTAATGGCTCATACACTGTTATTCTATCTTCAAATAGCTGAGAATTATTTTGATCAATTTTCCTCACCTTATGTTTTGAGTGGGTATGTAAATGCAAGTTCAATCTTCTTCAATCTAGCTCATTTTACTAAAGGTGCGTCCACATTTGTGACATTTCAACGCGCCGTGGCTCCGTAGTTTTGTTACGCGGACATGTCACACGACCTAGTGTCACGCGGCGATCCACTCAGGACACCACATATAAAGGCACGAACATTTCGCCGTAACATAACATTTGTAGCTTGACACGCACACATGAACGCGTAACATTTGTAGCAAGTGAGGACGGTGTTTTTGTACTGTCACGCTTCGATGTCACGTGTCATGAGCCGATCCCTCGGAAGGCGGTTTTTTCAAAAGATTTTCTGTCCTTGTCCGGGTAAATGCAACCGTCCACACTGTCGTCTTTGGTATGCGTGGCAGACATGCGGCAATTCTTTTTTGTCACTGCATTGGTCACGGATCGGCTCGGCGCGCGAGTCGGTGCGCTGCGGTGTGCCTTCCCGCCACCCGCACCCCGCTTACGTCGGATGGTTAGTGCTGTGCATCACTTCACTTGCATTAGTGTGTTGTTGCGTGTATTCGTTACAAGTGTATACGTGGTTATTAGTATCAATTATAGTATTGATTATAGTATCGATTATAATATCGATTATAATATCGATTATAATATCAATTATTGTATCGATTAAAATATCGATTGTTGTATCGATTATAATATCAATTAGATAGTATTGATTATAGTATCATTTACATAGTATCGATAATATATTATCGATTATATGGTACCGACTATATAGTATAGATTATAGTATCGATTATATGGTAGCGATTATAGTATTATAGTGCTCGGGACTGGAACTTAGTTTCAGCGTTTAGCTACTCACCTATCAGTCTTAATGCTCTACACTTGACCTACCTTTCAGTTATACTGTTAGATCTTTTCCGCCTGAGATACAGGTTTTGACCAGATTAGTAGTTCCACGTTTACGACAAATAATAATCACACGCCGCCCGCACACAAAAGCGGCGGTGCGCCGGGTACAAACGGCGGCGTCGTCGCGCCGGCGCGGCGCACACGTCTACTACTTATATGCTTTTTTTTTTGTAAATACCTACATACATATTATACATAGCTTGTATTATGGTGACTAGATGACTGCTAGAATACTTATATAGTTTTAAATACATACTTATGATACTTCATATTACCCAGACACAGAACAAACCCCTATGTTCTTTAATTCCCAAATAATTCTCAAATAGTAAGTACGTATACGTAATACCATACCTACCTACAAGTACCCAACATACTTTAATAATGATTGCTGGGTTTTCATTTACCTATTTAAGTACCTACCTACCTGCTCTTAAAATGCAATTGTTAAAAAAATACATACCTTTCTACCTACATTACGCTACAGATGGTTTAGGTCGGTATGTAAAAAAAACATAAACAAGTGTTGGGTTGGAAGGTTAGGTTGGTACCTACGAGAAGAGTACCTACTTTAATCTTCATACTTAGGTGAGCCTAGCTGTTTAGTTTGCTTATAACCCACGCATACGAGCACAACACTGACATTGTACAACGTATTTAGTTAGTTTACATATTTCATTGTGTTTTCTTGTTGGATGCTAAATAAATATTATTATTATTATTATTACTGACAGACACGGCAAAACGACACGATCTCTCAAAATGTTACAGTCCTGGTCCACATTTAGCGTAGCAAGTACCGTAACATGTTACGGAGCCACGGTACGATGAATTGTCACAAATGTGGACCCACCTTTAGTAGATCAACTCTAATTTATACCTAAGCTTTGTTTTTCTCGACCTCAGAATGAGGATGAAAATGAAAAAATGAAAAAGAAAAAATATTTTATTACAGCAAAAACAGAGTAAATCCTTATGACTATAGCAGTACTAATGGTAGGACAATGGAAACACTCCATGTTTTGCAGCGAACTTATATAGTGAAATATATGTTGGCTTCCTCACTAGGCAAAGCCTGTATCGAGGAAACCTGTATCCCGGTTATACATATCTTAGCATTATAACACTTCAGACAGACATATTAAGTACATTTATGATTTTAATAACAATGTGGGAAGGTACCACTAAAATATTTAAAATATATATATATTCTTACACTACATGTACATATATATATATATGCATATGCATGTATATATATATATATATATATATATATATATATATATATATATATGCATATACATGCACATACACCTACACATACATATAATGCAAAAATATAACAGCAGCAATAAGAGACACAAATGACTGGATAATGTCTTCTAAATAACGACACTTATTACAGATTCAGTGCTATCATATGACAACGTAGAAAGCCAATTTAATATGATACTTTTTGCTTCAATTTCTGATCTGTTCTTGATATCGTAAAATTTAACTACTGTGTTATATGTGTGTATTCTATTAAACATACCGAGTCGTTCAGCAAAGCTAGTGTTGACTAATGGGGTAACTAATCTATATACTCTACGACTTGCCGCAAACTCGTATTCAGCAGAATTAATTATTGATCTGTGGACTGAGAGAGTGGTTTTGAGGATGAAAAGCTGACGAACACTAAGGACCCCAGCATCCGCGTAAAGGTTAGTGGTTGAATACCTGTAAGGCTTTTGGAGCATAACTTTTAAGACCGATCGTTGCGCCCTCTCAGCCTGTATGATGTGAGATTTAGCAGCGCTACCCCAGCAAATTATGAAATACACTATGAGAGATTGGCAGAGCGCATAGTATACAGATTTGAGGGTCTCAAAGCAAGCAGAGTATCTGAGGTTTCGCATTACGCTTATTATTTTCCTAACTCGAGCTGAGAGGGTGTTTATATGGAACTTGAACGTGAGATTTTCATCAAGACACACTCCCAGATACTTTAAAACCTTAATGCGCGTCAGCGTTTCACAGAAACAGGGATTACCACAGCACAGTTTACTGTGTATTTTAATATTTACGTTATTATTCGGGGCTGATGCTGAGGTTTTGTGAAAACATAAATACTGTCTTGGTTGTGTTTAAGGTGAGAAGATTATTCTCCAACCATTCTGTAATAAGGGACATACCTCGCTCTGCGGATGAACACACCTCTGACCAGGTTTTCTCATGAAAAAGAACTGCAGTGTCGTCCGCATAGCACAAAACATCAGCATTTTTAATTAAGATATCATGAATATCATTGATATACAACAGAAATAGTGTGGGGTCCAAAATACTGCCTTGCGGAACTCCAAACCGAATATATTGTGAGTCACTAGTAAATGGTCCGATTCTTACGCACTGTCTCCGATCAGTAAAGTAGCTTCTAAACCAATCCAACGCTACACCTCTTATTCCGAAGCCTTCCAGTTTTTTCAAGAGAATAGGAACAGAGACCGTGTTGAAAGCCTTGGCCAGATCCAAAAAGATACCAACACAACATTCTCCGCTATCTAGATGCGATGCAACCGAAGTTGTCAATAGTGAGACTGCATCCTCGGTGCTTTTACCCTTTCGAAAACCAAATTGCCTTGACGATACGAGTTTGTGGGATTCAATAAAGTTTACGAGACGTTTATTCACTAGTCGCTCAAGTAGTTTGGAAAAAGTTCCTAGAAGTGAGATTGGTCTATAATTGTTAACAGAACTTTTTGAACCACTTTTGAAGATTGGTGAGACCATAGCAACTTTCCAATTATAAGGAAATATTCCATGCGACAAACTTAAATTTAGAATGAACGTAAGCGGTATGATAATTTCGTCTTTAATATGTTTGATAAGAGAATTGCTAATGCCGTCGATACCCGAAGCTTTATCAGTTTGAAGATCTAAAATACTCTTTTCTACTTCTTCATGGTCTGTTGGAGTCATGAAGATGGAGTCAGCAGGAGAATTTGAGACTCTAGTTTCGTTTGCTAGGTCAATTTCACTCTTATTTATTTTAGAGAGAATTTTACCCGCGACCTGATGTCCTACAGTAGAAAAATGGCTATTGGTTAGATCAATTGACTGTTTTGTATTTATGCCTCCTTCTAATGTCAGTAGTTCGATTGGTTCCTTGTTATAGCTAGTTAAATTACAAATATTTCTAATCGATTTCCAAAGTTTCTTGGGATTATTTATGTGTTTTTTAAGTTCCTTATCTTCATGTTCAGTTTTTAGTCTACGCAACAGTCCTCTAAAGAAATTATGGTAACGCGAATAAGTTATTCGAAGAATTTTATTGTTGGGGTCACGATTTCTCATACATCTCATTAAGCCTGGAGTTATCCAGGGTTTTAAATTATATCTAGATCTTGATATTTTAACTTCTCTAGAGTGTTTGCCCATACTATCCAGTAAGATGTCAGTAAAAACTTCGGTCGCTAAATCAACATCATTACCATTAGTAACAATGGACCAATCCACTTTCTTTAGATCGTGTTGAACAGCATTGAAATCAATCATTTTAAAGTAGCGTTTTGGACGAGTTAATTTAGGATTTGATAGATTTATACCAAGCATAACGGGAAAATGATCTGTAAGATCAAGCTGACCTACTATACCAATAGCTGTTTGGGAGCTGGACATAGCTTTAACATAAATATGGTCAAGGCAAGATGGCCCTCTAGTAGGTTGAGTTATTGCCGGCAGTAATCCGTGTTCAGCCATGAAGCATTGATATTCCAGGCTGTTTGAATCTTCAAACGTATTCATAATATTAACATTTAGATCACCAGCCATAATAAAAGGGGAGTCGTGTATTTCAGTGAACAGTTGGTCTAGGGAACTAAGAAAATTTCCTAAGTTTTTAGCAGATGGTGATCGATAAATACCAATAATTGTGACGACTTTTGGAATACTAATCGTTAAAATATCAGCATCAGCTGACGATGGTTCATTGTCTGTGGCATTCCAGACTTCTTTTAAAAAAACTACAACGCCACTATTTTGATTTTTGTGTTTGGTAGTATTAAAAGAGTTATATTCAGGAATTTTGGGAACTATTACTGATTCGCTTAGCCAGCATTCAGTTAGTATAATAACGTCAAGAGGTGTGTCTAAACGCTTTAGAGCTACAAGCAGAGCATCAAAGTTTTTTTGTATACTTCTGATGTTAAAAGTAAGCAGTTTGAAATTATGCCCGGCAGTAAACATTTGTTTACAGTTAGCCCAATCATTTGAAACATCACAATTTATTTTTATCAAATCCAAATTTGAACTTAATACTTCAGTGAACATCATTGTAACATTTTAAAAACTATCCAAATACCAGAAGATCTGCACCAGTTTGACACATACAGTTTGAGACAAGTTACGAGCGAGTAGCGAGAATTCAATATTTGGTTACGAAAACAAGCAACAAATATCTGCCACTGTAGGCTCAAAAAATAATAGAAAAATACGTACATGAGATAACACAATATTACAGAAGGTAGCCCTGTATTTCTTCTTAATCTTTGCATTACTATAAAGATACACCGGAACATTATAATTGAAAGTGACAATTTGTGGGTTTTACAGATAATTTTAACATAAAAAAAGAAAGAAAATGACAGAAACGCGCTTAAGCAACAAAACGAGGGATGTTTCAAGACGTGAAATCCACATAAGTACACAAATAACCAGTATCATCGTTACATGAATGAATTGTGTGGCTTAATCTATTGCACCTAAGAGTTACCGGATAGAAGAACGGGGGGGAAAATGCGATCCATGGATTTTTGTGATGCGACGAGCATTGCGGCTGTACCTACACACTGCCTGACATAGACAGCGCCATGGCTGCACCAGCAGAAAGCATATCCACGCTCTTTTGCTCGGAGTCTCGTATGAGTTGGCTATTTGAACTTTGGTTAGATAGTCAATATAAAATTGCCTCAAAGATAGGTACATGTAGGGGTGGGTCGTGTCCGTTCTGCACTCTTACTATGTGCCACTCGTAGTTGTGATGCGAGCGCAAGCGTTCCGCGCTATGTTCACGCGACTTTCACGGTTAAGTACAGTGCGTAACCGTGAGAATGCCTTGCGGGAGTTGAGCGTCACCGGCGACACTGTACCTTCTTTCAATGATTAAAATTATTCTTGAGTCAACTGAGTATTGCGGAATTCGCTCAAATAAGCACTGATTTGATTCAAAACTGTTATAAACGTGTGAATAAAGTAATGAGAAATAAATGTAGTGCTAGACTTTCAAAAATAAATCACTTTTATGCCGTAAATTATTAAATACAAGTACGAGCTAAACAGACACACAGTTAACCGTCCGACTGAGGTGTCATATATAGAAGGATATATAAACGGATTGCCGCGGTTAGACGGCTTTCCTACACTTTGCCTTCCTGTGCGGTGAAAAGTTGTCAAAAATAACAGTAAAACCAAAAAAAGTGCCACGAAATCACTTTTTACTTGTAAGTACTTCAAATAACACCTTTTTATTAAATATAAATCGTATGTTTTTAGGTTATTTGGAACACAAAACACACATGGCACTTGGCATAAAGCGCGATGGTTGCCAGAGTATAATTTGAAATTTACCTAGTCAATAATATAATGTAATATTATTCTGAGTTAAAATAAAATTCCTAAAACTTTAGATTCCTAAGCAGGAAAAATGAAACAAAATAAAATGCATAACTGCTATACAAATAAGCCGAAAACGCTTGTTTTCGATGGTAGCCATTGTGTACCATACACCATCGAAAACAAGCGTAGTTTGTTCAAATCATTTTGAATGCGATGACTTGTATACAAATAGACGTGGACTTTATCGTGTGATAAAAAGCGTATCCTAAGGTGTGTTATAATCAATTTCATAAAGAAATAGACGTTTTTATTTATAAAAAAAAGTTGTAAGTAAAAATGTATTCTAGGTGCAATTATGACGTATGTTTGCCGTCCGACGTGGTCATTGATAACATGAAGTTGCCAAGTGCATCCTTTGCGTCTGTTCCCATATGTATTTTTCTACGTTTAATATAGTTTTATTCCAACAAGAGTACCATTTAGTTTGTAATATCTCAATAGTTGGAGATGAAATAAACAAGCATGGCTGAACTTCTTAGGCAACCAGTCAGCTGAAACAAACTGAAATTTTGGGCATAAATTAAATTATAATACTCGATAAATACCCGTTCACTACTAAAACTACATGAATCCTGACCGTGAAAGTTACAAAAAATTACATTGTTATTAGTTCCGCAATGATATTGCACAACTAATAGGAGTAGTGAACAACATAATAATTGATTTGTTCATGAATTTACCCAATTATAGAGAACCATTTAACAAAATGGCAACCCTCTAAATGCCCACATACATAAAATGGTGGTTGATAGCGGGTATCCGTCTTTATATTTAACTCGGTCTGAGTTCTCGACGTAGCTTCTCGATGTGCTCCACATTGCAGCTCCCTTGACCTAATTATTTCTCTTCTTATATTTTTTTTGTAAAACGGTACATAATATATAATAGTAGTATTCCAGTCATGTACAGGCAGTACATACATATGTAATGTACATATGTATTCTACATAATGTATACGACCTCCGTAGCGCAGTGGACTAGACTGAGACGCAAAAGGTTGCGGGTTCGATTCCCGCCACGGGACTACTGTTTGTACAATCTGCAAGTATTTGTGTCGGGTCTGAGTGTTTCTATGTATAATATGTAAGTATTAACACAAAAACATATATGTAATTAAGAAGTATATCTGTCATGTGTTACCCATAACACAAGCTCTGCTTATTTTCGGACTAGATGATGCTGTGTGAAACGCCCGGCATTATTTATTTATGTATTTATTTCTATAGAAAAACAGAAACACTCAGATATCTGCAGACTACACAACCATTTGTACCGCAGCGGGAATGGATCCCGGAACCTTCCGCGTCACATGTGAGTCTTCACGCACTACGACACAGAAGGTCAAAATTACCCCTAAAATACGAGGTATGTAGTGTCATCTTAATATTTTGTGAAGAATTATGAGCAATAATGCCAAAGACGAAAGAAGGTACTTTATAAAGTACTTAAGGCAATAATTGAGTAGCAAAAATTTCAGTTAGTCTTATCTTGTGACTAGTTATTTCGAACCAGTGTGGTGAAAGGATTTAAGTGCGCCTCAGAGGCTCCTTTCGTAGACTTGGCTCATGTCTTTGAACTTTTTAGGTTCTACGTTCATACCGGTTACCTCACGATGTTTTCCTACACCGCTTGAGAGTACTGATGTACCGCTCATACATTTTTCGATCAGAAAAATCAAAAATCTATTGGTGCATTACTGGATTTTAACCTACAACTTTAGGATTGGAAAGCAAGACCACTACCACAAGTGTTCTCGTCTATTACTAACAATAATTACTATTAATACGACAAGCCAGTTAATAAACAGGGTTATTGGTAATTCGAAAACTCCTAACGTATTCTCGTTAGGAGGTGATAAGAGTGGTTATTTGCGATAATTTAAACCCCATATGCATTATGCAAAAGTGAACCATTTTTGAGTTATCATGTTTTTTCAAAATAAGTCAAAAATGCAACATCAAAAATTTATTAAAAATAAAGTATCAATTTCTCATCTAGTCTCACAAATCTTTTTTTTCTTCTGATTTATAAAAACGATTAAACACTGGTTATTTATCAATATGAAAACAACAATTATTGGTCCAAGTTTAAAAATGCGAGACGAAAAACGATACTATTTAAATAATTTATGAATTTTTTAACTAAAATGCCGTAAAACAAAAAACAACGTTATGAAACTTGACTTGCGGATTATTTTACATAACCATTTTCTTAGCTCTATATAACAAAGCATAACAACTAGCAACTTATTTCAAAGAAACAGAAAAAAAATGATATCAAAGAAGCAGGCGGAAATTTGTATTCGAACTAAACCTAAAATCGCTTTTTGAATATCTTGCAAATAGGTTTAATGCGTACCTAAGCCAATGCAGGAAGCCAACATGCCTGTTTGCTTCCTGCATTGGCTTAGGTACGCATGGCTTAGGTTAATAAAATGATTTTTTTTAATCTTTAACTTTTAAAGGACTTGGAGTCGCTTAGCGACTATGTCAGCCCTGTTACAGATTTAATTTTACTAACTACGACTAACAAAGTTTTCAAAGAGTTCTTTTACCAAAAACATTTCACGCGTGCTTTGGTTTTGTTTTACACATTAGCGTTGTGTTTTTTGAAGTAAAAACTCACGATTGTAGTTCAATTTTTAATTAGAATTGAAATATGGAAGAGCTTGATCAAAATGAACAGCGTATGTTTCAAAATTACACAAATGAAGAATACGCCGATATTGTGTTTTGTTACGGCTTTTGCAACTTTGGCTCGTCAAGATTATTCGTGTCGGTTTCCTTATCGCCGGTTACCCCATGTTTTTAATGGAGTGTATAGGCGATTCCGAGAAACTGGTAGTGTACAAAGACGACAAACTAATGCCGAAAGACCCCCAGTCTATGTTGTTAATTACAAAAAGGATATTCTGCAACAATTTATTGAACCAACAACTTCGACAAACACCGTCACGACGCGGCTCTCTGTAACACAATGGAAAGCGTGGTCTACAGTGCATAATGCAGGATTCTATTTTTACCATTATACTCCTGTGCAAGTTATTCACGATGACCCTGACAGGAGAGCTGCTTTCTGTAGATTCATGTTAAATGCTGATGTAGAAGACGCGTCTTTTTTTGAAAAAAATCTTATGAACTGACGAATCCAAATTCGATCAAGATGGGGATTACTAACTACTACAATCAACATTATTGGAGTGAGAAAGTGCATATTTATGTCTACTAAGTATCATATAAGTAACCATTAACTGATGAACAATAATACTCATTTTCTACGTGAAAGTGTAAACCAATATTTAAATCATCATCATCATCATCATATCAGCCTTTAGGAAGTCCACAGCTGGACATAGGCTTCCCCAATTGATTTCCAGGAAGAACGATTTGGAGCCCTCTCCATCCACCGAATTCCCGCTATCTTTACAATGTCGTCAGTCCATCGGGTGGGGGGTCGTCCCATTGAAGTGGCAATGGGCAGGCCATATAGCTTGCAGAACTGATTACCGTTGGGGAGTAAAAGTTCTCGAATATTTAAATAGTAGAAGTTTATTAGAAATCCATAGGAGAATCTTATACTTAACCTCTATACTATAACCACATAATTAGCTAGCGTGGCGTTTATGTATGCTCTTTCCTTGTCAATTTAATGTTAAAGAATAGAGATGGCAACAGATTTAAACAACACATTAGCTAGTGTATGTTTATATGATACACCCAAGTCTCTGTTGGTCTGCCTGTTTGTTTGGTTGTTAAATTTTCACAGTTGCTGTGCTGTTGCTGGCTGCTAAAACCTCATTTCTTCTTTCTATATTTCTCTTTCTTTCTGTATTTTGGGGAAGGACGGTGTTTACGCGGGTTGATGCTAGATAGATTTGCTTTTGAGAAATACCGTGTGGCAAGAGATGGTGGATACAGCGTGGGACACCTGGAAAAAGAAGCAGTACTTTATAAGACAGGTGCACAATATGTTATTCCGGTGTTTGAGCATGTAGGCTGTCTCCTTGAGCGAAATCCTAGTAGATTTACAGCACGGATCACAAAAAGTCAAATTATTTGGAAGCGGAGTTGCGCGAAGGCACGCATCGTTTAACCATTGTTTCCTTCAGAAAAGGACATAGGTGGCGCCCGCATCGGCTCGATGCGTGCGTGCAGCGGTCTTGCTCACACTTGGGCAAAAAGGCTATGTGCGGGAGCGAGATGGAGAAAAAAGTATTCAAAACGGCTAATACGTATGGTTTCACGCAAATATTACGTCTAACAAATAGAATCAGTGCAACCATTCTCCCGAGCTTCAAGGGATGCCTTCAAATGAAATACATGCTAAATTACTTAATTATGCTAAGATACGATACTAACCGAACCTACACGAAAATACATCAGATTATTGGTCAGGTAAGGGACAGAGACGTACAACCGGATGCAAGTCAGCGATGCCCGATTGTTAATTGATTACCCATTCGAATAAATTAACATTCGTGGTAGCATGCATTCGAATGTCGATTCATTCGTTGTTTCAAAATAACAATCGAATAAACAATGGTTATTCGAATAAATTTGCGTGCGTTTATAGCTAACAGCTTTAATAGGTGAGTACCTAAACCTGAGTAGATTTAAAACCTACCTACCTGAAAAGTACAATCCAATTTACCTTCTTAGCACCTACCTCAATAATACACTTTTGTATTTGATGGTTAAGGTTCAGAAAACTGACTACCTACTAGGTAGGTACTTAACTAAGTACCTAGTTACACTTATCATCGCCACCTACTGCCTACCTTACCTGCCTACCTACTAGCTAGTGGCTATTGTATTGTAAGTACTTAAGAAGTGTCGGTTCAAATCTGGCCCAGCAAAGCTTACTTGGCCTAAAAATATCTGAAATTGAATTAGCTTCGAGATCAGTTAATAACAATTCTATGGAATCTTTTGGACCTCTTGGCACAGACCCCTTGGAAATCTACACTACTGTACAGTCCTTGAAAAATGAATGTGCACCAGGTTGGGACAAAATCTCGACTAAAGTACTAACATCGGCGCTCCCCCATCTCTTAGACCCTCTCACGAATGTCTGTCAAACCAGTTTTAATACTGGCATATTACCTAAAGCCCTAAAGAAATCTGTCATTTGTCCGATATTCAAGAGCGGTGATGATGATGATGTCGCAAATTTTAGGCCCATCTCTTTTGGCCACCATCTCGAAAATACTGGATAAGTTATTGAATAAGCGTCTTAAGAACTTCCTAGAAAAAAAAGATCTACAGTCAAACAATCAATTCGGCTTCAGATTTGCTAGATGTACAGAGGACGCGGTGTTAAACGTTACAGAATATGTAACTAAAGTTCTTGAATCTGGCAATAAAGCAATGGGGGTATTTTTGGATCTATCAAAAGCATTTGACACCGTCTCTATTCCCATCCTTCTGGAAAAACTACAGTCGCTTGGCATTCGAGGTACTCCACTACGATGGTTTCAAAGCTATCTGTCCAAAAGAACACAAAGGGTCAGGGTAGGAAACTACCAAAGCGACGAAACATATATGGACTTTGGAGTAACCCAAGGCAGTATCCTTGGACCAACATTATTCCTAATATATATAAACGAGCTTTGGGAGTCTACCCTAGAACATGGTAAAGAAATTACATATGCAGATGATACGGTTCTCTTATTTCAAGCAAAAACCTGGAATGAAATAGAACGCCAGGCTAACAAAGGTCTAGTCACAGTCTCAAACTGGTTAAAAAACAATCTACTTACAGTAAAGACCAAGTTTATAACGTTTTCTATAAATGCCAGCACCCAACCAAAAACTCCTCTCAAATTGAAAATTCATTTGACTACATGTGTAAGCGTAGATACTTGTGTATGCGCATACCTCAAACCAACAGAGGAAATCAGATACCTGGGCGTCACAATAGATAAAAAAGTAAACTGGGTAGCACAGATCAAACAATTGGCTGGGCGTACAAGAGAGCTAATATATATCTTTAAGCAGCAGAGACATGTATTACCACTAAAATCACTACATAATGTCTACCAATGTCTCGTACAATCTATCCTGGCTTACTGTAACACGGCTTGGGGAACTGCAGCCAAGAACCACCTTATTAAGCTCGAAAGAGCACAGAGAGCGCTCTTAAAAGTCATGACATTTAAACCCAGGCTGTACTCCACTGATCAACTGTATAAGGATTGTTCGGTACTTAATGTGAGACAGCTTTTTATTAAAGCAATAATAACAAAACAGCATTCCCTAATAAATGTAAATATTCTTGACAACTAAAAACACAGCGGAGGCAAGACCACATTTTTAAAACAGTGATTACCCACACAAACTTTGGAAGGAAGTCGCTTACTATCATGGGACCTAGACTATATAACCGCATCAGTGGAACCATTGAGATTGTGACCCTAAACTGCAACCATTTAAAGAAAGCTATCTTCAACTATCTACTTTATTTAACTTACAGTGAAACGGAAAATCTTTTAGACACTGTTGAATGATTATATTAATAATATTCATTGAAACCCACCACACATAAACTCATACGCACACACAAACACTCACACGCACGGATACCTTTACTTACTTACTGACTCATACTTGACATTACATACGCACACACTTACAAATACTCAAGCCCACATCCACCAACAAACTCACACTTTCATCACACGCAAACATCCAACTATCTACACACTTGGCAACGTTCCTTTTATCTTTCTCATGTACCAACATTATTTGTTTTATTTCCATTTTATTTTTTAATATCAATTTTTTTGAGTTTTTCTTTTATTTCTTATGACAAACTCATTTTACAAGCCGTAAATCCGTAAGCCGTACGCCGTAAGCCGTAAGTCCCTGTGATCCCACTATACAGGCTTTTAAGTCCTAGTGTGGGGAACAGAGTCACTTAGCGGTACTACTTTTATATATAAAGGAAAATTATTATAACAACATAAATTTGTACCAGCTCTTTGTTTTGTTAATAAATTATTATTATACTTATCTACCTATTGGTACCTTACCAAAGTATCTAACCTACTGTCTATGGATGAGGAGCTGTACCTACCTAGGTTGTTTATCATCATCAGACCCCCAAACTTTATTAAAACTTTATTATGTATCTGAGGACAAAAAGAAGTTTCTATTTGCGAGTAGGTAGGTAGACTTACCTACAAACTAAGCTCCATTAGGTATAACATTAGATACTTATATCGTTTAGTTTAACAAGAAGGTCTCGATAGAAGAAGATGTCCTGGAAACTGCTGAGCGCAAGTCAGAGTTTTCATATTATGATAAAAACGTAGTAGAGACAATTCGTATTACACTTCGCGCTCTGCACCAATTTAGCCAATACCTACCTGGTATTAGTAGATTGGTAGTTACCACAAAGTAGCTAATAACCATTCTAGTAAGCACCAGCTTTATGTAACACTATCTACCACCCGCGGCTTCACTCGCGTGGTATCCGGATAAAAATTAGCCTATTGCTATTCCAGGTCATGAACTATATTTATTCCAAGTTTCATTTAAATCAGTTTAGCCGTTACGGCGTGATTGAACCACATACATACAAACATCTAAACATCCAAACTCACAAAATGTCGCATTTATAATACATATTAGTAAGTAGGGTAGTAATAAAAAGAACGAAATAAAAGCAACCGTTAAGCCGTTACCGTTAATAACGAATGAATGAGGTGCGAATAAATACTATTTTAAGTCTATTGCATGTAAAGTACAACTCTAGCTTGCTGTTTTATGATTTCAATTGGCATAACACGGTGGCAAGCCGAGTTACAAGCTTTAGTAATTAACATACTGACGTAAAATAATAACAACTCTTACTTGCTTGATATAAGGTTTGAATTGACATGACAGTGTAACGGTATGAATGAATTAGTGGCCACACACGCCAGGGTTATGGGAACGAATAACGAATTACTGATTTTTGAATTGTCATTCGAATGGGACGAATACCTGAAACAATCGAATTATTCGATTGTTTTGATTCGAACACAAACTATTCGCGTATCCCCATTTAACCCGGGGTAAACTTCCTTAGACAACACCTAGTGGCCAATAAAGGGGAGGAGAGTTTTCAATTAAGAGAATCACAACAGTCCCTACAGTTATGGGATCCGCATATGTTTTCCATTTTCAACGCTGCTAAAAGGTATGGAGGTAATCGGTTCTCCAGCGCTTCCTGAAAGATTAGACTAATTTGTCTAATAAGACTTTAGCGGCCTGAGGCATAAAAAGTGCGATGGAGTCAAAGCGATGGATGGCTAGGAAGCGTCCTATAGAGTTGAAGACTATTCATTACCGATTCCGCTTGAGTGAGTACAATACTTAGCTCCTCAAATGATAGGATTTGTTCGCCTATCACACGATACAAGTGAGTTTTTAAACTCTTAATATTAGCTTCCCAACTTTCACCTAAGTGACTGACAGCAGGAATATTGAGTGATCAATCTATTTTTTAGCTAATATAATATCAAATTCAGTTTTAAGATAACTCGTGAAGTTACGAGAGTGTACGCTTAGGACCGATGTAGTTACTTCCGTTATCTGACTAGATTCGATAAGAATCGTTTAAAAACTTCCATAAAGCTTGCAGTACTCAAAACACAGTTAATTCTATGTGAACTGCGCGAGTGCTCATACAAACAAACAGGCACATATAGGCCTTTGTAGACCGAATACCTCGACAACGAGTTATGGTAACCATATAAGGACCGGCGTAATCAGTGCCCGTATGTATGAAGGGTTTTTCCTATTGCACGACAAGACAAGAGAGATGGTCGGCCATTTCAGAGTACGTTGGCTGGCGACGAAGTCAAAAACAAGGAAAACATTTGTGCTTCCTTTTCCGAATAAGATTTCGCACCTTTGGCGTAAGAGCAACATTAACAAGTCAAGACCATTGTGACAATTTACCTTATGATGGTAATCTATCAGTAAATCCAAAATATTCATGTTTTCCAAGAAGCACAATAGAGTGCCTTTGATAATATTCTAAATTTGAGTATTTCAATCGACCTTCAACTCTAAGAATACCAAGAATGCGTAGTCTACGAGTTTTATTGCTTGGAAGCCGTATCCGTTTTACGATCCCCATACCTTTTCGGAGCTTCATGTTGCACGAACAATGTGCGATGCAATGTTTTTATGTGATCGCGAACAAATGACTATAGATTTTCAAAGGACGGCATTTCACATTAGCGTTGATCTGATTCAAAAAAACGTGCGGTTTTAGGGTCTAGTTTCTAGAGCGCGACGTACAAGAATACGAAACCTGAATGGTCATCCTCATCAGGTCAACCCTCAGATTTTTCAAAGCGGCTACTGAAGATGCGAATTCATCTAGAAATTGTTCTAGATTACTAGGGGTTGCGGACGAAATTGCTTTAAGATCGGAGATTTGATCTAAGTACAAAGTAGCTGACAACCGTTTATCTTCGTACTTATTTTTGAATAACTTGAAAATGAATGCGTAATTTTCAGTTATACCAGCGATCACGGAACGAGCCTTGCCTGTCAGTCTGCCTATCAGATAATATAGTTTTTCCGAATCCGTAAACAACTTATTGCCATGTACAGAATTTTTAAAACTAGCAAAGATTAGCGGCCAATTTTTAATATAGCTATTGAACTCGGAAATTTTTATAGGTGTCAGTCTAGGTGACCTGTGCTGACTGGCTGAGCTGGCTTGACAACGTCGACTTTGTCAGTTTGCAATTTCATGAAGACTGTAATGTCACTTGTCTAAGGCGACCGGTTGCCAGCAGACATTAATTAATTAGCAAGATTCTTCGTTTGCCATTCATGAAGCAACATAGCTCTGCTAATTTAATAGAATCTGCTAGGACCAAGACGAGTTTCTTGCCAATTCTTCTCGAGCTTGGGTTAGGATGAATTGGCACCTAAATTCACCTAGTATGTAAGACGTTTCAAAGTGATCCTTGTGATTGTATTGAATAAAACATCTTTTGACTTTGACTTTGACTTTGACTTTGACTTTGACTTTGACTTTGACTTTGACTTTGACTTTGACTTTGACTTTGACTTTGACTTTGACTTTGACTTTGACTTTGACTTTGACTTTGACTTTGACTTTGACTTTGACTTTGACTTTGACTTTGACTTTGACTTTGACTTTGACTTTGACTTTGACTTTGACTTTGACTTTGACTTTGACTTTGACTTTGACTTTGACTTTGACTTTGACTTTGACTTTGACTTTGACTTTGACTTTGACTTTGACTTTGACTTTGACTTTGACTTTGACTTTGACTTTGACTTTGACTTTGACTTTGACTTTGACTTTGACTTTGACTTTGACTTTGACTTTGACTTTGACTTTGACTTTGACTTTGACTTTGACTTTGACTTTGACTTTGACTTTGACTTTGACTTTGACTTTGACGCCATTCCGCGATGAGATGTGTACAATTGACAATTGACCATCGACTAAGACTATGACAAACAAATTATAAACAAATATAAACACTTGACACTGGCAAAATTGACATTAATATGTCACATGCCATAAACAAAGAAGAAGAAGAACTAATTAGCCAACTGTAAGTAGACTACCTACTAGTATTACAATGAAATACCTAAAGCTACCTACCCAAAGCGGGGTGGACGACTGACAATCTGTGGGTAAACAGGTAATTAGTTCAAAACGACAGCGGAATAATTAGGTACCTATTTACCTAGCTCAATGCGGGCGAACGGAAATGAAAGTAGGTAAGGTAGGTAAGTAAATAAGGTTGACGATATGAATGCGAGCAATAGGTGCAATCAATCTACTTGTGCAGGAGAAACAAACAAACAAAAATTAGTAGGTAGAAATGAAAACCGTGCCGACTGACGCGATGTCCGCCGACATAGTTTATGCGACTTTTTCAACGAAATAAACATTTAAGAAAATTTGTGAAATAATGTGTGGCAAGAGATGGTGGATACAGAGCTGCGTGGGACACTTGGAAAAAAAGCAGTTCTTTATTATGAAGGTACACAATACCCTATTCCGGTGTTTTAGTGTCTTGGCTGCAGCCTTGAGCGAATTCCAAATAGATTCACAGCACGGATCACGTAAAGTCAAATAATTTGAAAGCGGAGCGGCACGCATTTCGTTTAGTTTCGTAATTTTTTTGTTGAGCTTTATTTTCCTTCCGAAAAGGACATAATATGTTGCACGCATCAGCTCAATGCGTGCGTGCGAGCAGCGGTCTCACTCATACTTAGGCGAAAAGGTTATGTACGGGAGTGGGATGGAGAAAGGAAGTATTCAAAACAGCTAATACATAAGGTTTCACGCAAATATTACGTCAACAGATTTTTTAACTGACTTAAAAAAAAGGTGGAGGTTCTTAATTCGGTTTTATGTTTTGTGTTTGTTACTCCGTTAATCTCATAACTCCGTTATTTATGAACCGATTTGAAAAAACCTTTTTTTTATGTTAAGAGATATACGTTCCTATTGGTCCCATAAAAATGTCATCTAAATTGGTACATAATTTGGTTTTTAAATCAAAATAACTGGAAAAAATATGTCTTCCAAGAAAACGAAATTTCTTATTTGTATATAAACTAGTGGTCGCCCACTGTTTGAAATTCAACCATAATTAATTAATAATTAATGTATTTTTTTATGTATAATTTAAAAAAAATATTACCATACCATTACTTCCTTCTCTATATAAACTATAAGTGTGCGAAATTTCATACTCCTCAATTTTCGTAAAAGGGGGTATAAACTTTTTGCTACACGTATTAATATAATTTTACCGTTTTTAAAACGTAATTATTATGTAAGTAGCTCGCGTGTAAAGCCGCAGGCGTTAGGTAGTTTAGAATCAGTTACATAGTAATTTTAATAGAGTGCTGATAAAGATCATTAATTTGTTTACCCACGTTACTTGTACAAAGTCTATCAATTAAATATATGGCCTAGAATAACAATATGAAATACAATTTAACATACTTATGTTTGTGTGTATTACTGTATGATATATGAATTTGATACCTCGACCCAAAAATGTATAGGTAGGTACATACATCGACAAATACTTTTTAAACATCATCATTGATTGTCGTAAAGTAAGCTGTAAAATGTTATTTTGGCAATATTCTAGACATATTATTTTAATGCCGCAAATATATATATTGTGTGGGTGGTGTGGGTGTGACACACATGTATTTTTGCGATGGGATGGATCATTTTGTTGATCTAGGATTCAACCTTTTGAAGTGAAAACTTCTTTAGCATCGTTGTGATATGAAAGTAAATGAAACGAAAAAGTGACATTAAAAAGAGACAGACACATGAATTCATAGGATTTAACGTGGGAGAAAATGAGATAGGAAGCATTATAGTGTTTCTTATATTCGTGGTTCTAACATTTTTGAAGGTTTCACTTCTACCACGTGTGAATTGCACACATGTTTTTTTATCTGTTTTAACCAAATACGGATGGTAACTTTTGCACTACGAAAAATATTTGTGGAACATTGATAAAGTAGCGTTTTAAATATAAAAGTATTCCTAATGTAAGTAATGCCGCAAATGTCTAGGGGACGCTGCCTTCTGGCAGTGATCTGGATCAATTGAGCTATCTATACATCATTTTAAACAGTCCTTACATAGCTCGACTGTTTCACATGCATTTTATATTATTGTATATTAAACTGTCCCTTGATTTTGGACCTTATTTTTACCATGTTTTTTTTTCAAATAATGATCGTCCATGTAACACGGAATAAGTAGGTACAATATTAAAACGAATTGTTGTTTGATGTGATAAGTGATTCGTGTTTGAATTTTATGTAAAAATATATATTATTTAGATTATTTAAATACTCGTCATAACATACTTTATAACACTCCGACACAGAGCTAGAAGGCAAAGCAATTAACACCTGAGCTATCAGGCCAGTCATAATATCGAGCTCATCGAACTTGTTCGTCTTTTTCTTTTCACCGTGTCACTAGTTAGGTATTTCAAAGCAGTGTGGTAAAAGGATTTAAGTTTGTCGCAGGAACTTCTTTCGTGTACTTTTTTGCTCCTTTCGCTATGTTCAACAAACAGTCCGAGTCGAGCTAAAAACAATGGGGTGAGTAAAAGAAATTAAAGAAATACGAAGTATAGTCATCAAATATAGGATAATCTGAGCGGAAACACAAGGAAACAGAGAAACAATAGAGAGAAACGTATGTTTTATTTTCATTACTAAATCATTCCCATAACTATGGTTTTATGATAGTTAAGACCACCCATTAAAAAGTTTCCATACAAACATTCACATCCCATTTAACTCCATTATTAGACTTATTTTGAATTTTAAAATCCTGAAACACGTATCCATTTATTTTGCATTTTATTTATTCATATAAAGTTTTAGTCAAGTCGCACCACGCGTTAAAAAGTTTCATACATTCGTTTTCACCCCTTTTCACCCTCTTAGGGGTTGAATTTCAAAAAATCCCGCCTAGTGGGTAGTTTTGCTGTAAAAGGAAGCTATCTTCAAAATTTCAGGTTTCTAGCTTCAGCGGCTCGGTGATGATGAATCAGTCAGTCAGTCAGGTTAAGCTCTTTTATAGGTATAGATAATAAATAATCTCAGACATTTCACACAGCATCATCTGGCCCCAAAGTAAACAGAGCTTGTTTTATATACTACTTAAGTATATACTTTTATTTTGTAAATACATACATATTACACATAGAAACACCCAGACCCGAGACAGATCATACAAATTTGTCCCGGGGAATCGAACCCGCAACATTCTGCGTCACAGCCGAACCTTAGTCCACTGCGCCACAGAGGTCGTCAAGATTAAACGATTATTTATTATAATCAATCTTAGAAATTAACAATATCATGAAGCTGTTTTTTATATAGTGTTGTACAAGCTGCTACCCGCGGCTTTTTCTTGGATGATACGTAAATAAAGTAGCCTATAATGTTAATTTAGGTCAACATCTATTAATGCAATGTTTCATTTACATCGGTTCTGCAAATATTGCGTAATTGTGTAATAAAGAAACACATCTTAAGAGGCCAGCGGAGGACGAATTACCCATACAAACGTAATACCAAAATGATTTCTAACTCAAGCATATTTCCACCATTTTGTTGTATTATTTGTATTCGAATAGTATTTATCTAGGTTCCTGGATGTTTTTTTTTTCGAATTACTTACCTGAAATGAAATAAGAGCCAATCGCATTTTGCACATTTTTATGCTACGATTGACAAGTTTTCTTCCTGTTTGTTTCGTGTTCCTGTTTCATCTTAATGTTCTTGTCGTTCTGATCCATAATCTGACAATTTTGTGAAGAAATTTCCTTAATCTGACGGTTTGAAAAAAGCATTGTGACCAATGTGTGATTTTTACGAGTGTGGTCACTATTAAAAATTTGTAACCTAACGTAAAGTGTTATTTTTTAACTCAATCACTCAATAGTGCTTTTTGTTAGATACCCAGGTAGTACCTCGAATAGGTACCTACTAACCTATTCTAATGTAAAGTGGTGTTTGTTATTGTCAATTTTTAAAATTCTACGGAGAAGGCACCGATCCGCTTACCTAACTAAGATAAGGCATCAAACGGTATGTAATCTACCAAAGTAGTTGCTTATTTTACCATTAAATTAAAAACATTGTTTTCCAATGAATAATTGGATTAGCAGCTGGATAAGTAGTTAGTGAACAAACACTTACCTAAGAAGGTAAGTATTTGTTTGTTTTGTATTTGTTTTGCCAGCGGCTAATTTTCTAATCGATTTTTTTTGTGCATATCTACCATAGTTTAGCAGACAATTTGCACTCATTATGAAAAAAATAAATTATATGCAGAGTGGCGCAAAGTGGGATATACATAGTTCTCAGCGACTGCATTTACCACACTTTATTAATGATTTTAGCTACTTTGGCTTGTGCAAATCGGCAGATTATGTTATTACTGTGATTCGTGACTAATTTCCTTCAAAATAAAAAAAATTACCCGCGCTCGAGAATGTCCAGATGACATTTTTTTTTTTGCAACTTTGTGGCTCTCTCATTTCCTTATGTCACGTTCAAGTTGCAGATTAATGAAATACACACTTTTTTGCATGAAATTAACTTACCTTACCTTAATCTGACGTGCTCGAGATTTTCTAGGGATCGATTTTTTTTCTAATCTGATCGGCTGTACTAGACCTTCGACCCTATCTATATAAGGGGCTCAGGTTGGAATACTTCACAAGGTTATATATATTTTTTTTTGTAAATACGTAAGTACATGTTATCCATTGAAACGCCCAGACCCGAGACAAATACATGCAGATCATATAAACATTTGTCCCGAAGCGGGAATCGAACCCGCAACCTTCTACGTCTCACCCGGCCCTTGGCCCACTGCGCCACAGAGGTCGTCACTTTTGGTCGAAACTTTGCATAGATGTAGAAAGATTAAAATACCTATATAATACCACTATGGTTGTATTTACGCGCCTCCTCGCGCCTCTCCCGCGCCCCACGCGTGCCTACATCAGGTAAGCAGAGAGCAATATTCGGAGCGATTTTTGCACGCGCCTCGAATTGAAGCTGCGGGCTAGCTCCGCCGGGTTCTTGGCAGATGCTAGTAGTTGCTAGGTACAGAATATAATAATGATGCAACTTCAATATTTTGTTGTGCATTCGGTATTAGATAGAAATTAATGATAAGAATATATAGTATTATAGATATAGTGGATGCAATCAGTTAAGTACCTACTTATGTTTCTAGAATGTGTTAGTCAAAACGATAACGATTTGTTGACAAAATAGCATTTATTGTTATGATCAAATTTGAAATGTGACCCCGACACACAAACGCAATCTGCATACTGCAAGATAATGACAGATCAAGAAGTAGCTAATTTAGGATATGTTGATCCATTCAAACATAAGCAAAACTTATTTTTAAAGTAAGAGAAGTAAGATAAGTTTAATGTCGTGCACCGATGCTGTATTAATCTGATATCTATCTATGGTTATGCTATGAAACATCTCCACGAGTAGGGCAGCGGTCAGGCCCCATCTGCGCACAGATTGTTGAACAGCAGATCTCTTGCCTGCACCACAGCAATTGGAAGGAAACTTAGGCCATGGTTAAAGTAAGTAGCCACTTTTGCTCTTAAAGTGGCTCTTGTTCATAAGATCTACATAGACAAAGAGTGAGCTCAAAGTATTTTTTTTTGCCAACATTTTCATGTAAAATTGTGGGTGTTAATAAATAGTGGATCAATGTACGAATATTTGTCATACAATGTAACAACAATAAATTATGCTTATCAGACTAAAACTAAATCATTATGTTATTATCGGTCATAAACTCATCTAATGTATAACTTTACATGTGTTTACGTTTTGGTGCATGATGCAGTTAAAGCGATTGTGGCAATATAATCTACTAGCTTCTGCCCGCAGCTTCGCACGCATAGTACATACATAAAAAGTAGCCTAAATCCGATCCTAATATACAATCTATATCCATACCTACCAAACTTGCTTAATTCAAAAAAATTGCAGAAAAAATCTATTGATCCGATCGCTCCAAAACTTTACAGAATCACCCGCTAGGCCAATCTGATTTCTAAAAATGTCATTGAAATAAGTCCAGCCGGTTCGAAGTCTATAGGAAACATACATGCATACACACATCGCCTTTTATATATATAGATTGCGAAGTAAAATTTTTACTGTAGATGTAGATAAAGTACTTTTGTTGTAGGTAATTTCTGATTTAATGATGTAAAATTGATAATGTCTTAATTTTCATTTTCACGAAATTTCATGCACCGACACATCGATGATAACAAGGTAGCTTGCATTGGCAAATAAATTAATAAATAATGCCGGACATTTCACACAGTATCATCTAGCCCTAACGTAAGCAGAGCTTATGTAATGGTTCAACCTATCACATGACTGAAACACTTCTTATTTTTTTATAAATACATAAATATTATACATAGAAACACTTAGAACGGGGACAAATACTTTCAGAACACACAAACATGAATATCTGGGTAAGTCGCAACTATATTGAGTATTGACTTTAATGGGTATTATGAGTAATAAAGTTAGAAATGTTTATACAAATGTTTATTTTGGAATATCCGTTTTTCATAAGAACATTTAAACCTATTTTATTTATAACGAACAGAAACCATTTCAATTGAATTGAAATTAAAATTAAACGTAAATACAACAGAAAATAAAACAAAAATATTTAAGGATAACAAAAGAATATACTTATAAGATTAAGACATCATCGATTAGAAAATGTAATGTCTGTCGTTAAACTAAGAGTAGGTTTTTCACGATTATTGTACCGATATAATCGTTCATCGGTACCAAGAGGCCTGATACCGATCCAAATTAATTTTGTTTTTTTTTGTATGAAGTACTTATTTGAGGAACTCTGTGGCGCAGTGGGCCATGCTAAAACCCGGCTGTGACGCAGGAGGTTGTGGGTTCGATTAGTTGTTCCTCAAATAATTCTTATGCAAAACGGATATTCAAAAATAAACATTTGTATAAACTAACTATTACTATTATATTACTAACTTTAGAATTTTTTTTTCTTTATTTTTTGATTTTTTTTTTTGACCGTTTACTCGAAAACGCCTGAACCGATTTGGAAAATTCTTTTTTTGTTTGAAAGGGTATACTTCACAGGTACTCCCATTTAAATTTTATGAAAATCGGTCGGGCTGAAAAATCAACAGAATCTAAAAATTGTATACATGGATGATGTTTTCGTGTACTTCGATACCTCGCTGTCTCATTGGAGCGGTGCGTTTATTTGGCCTAACCATATATATATATACAAAATACATCTACTTTCCACTAAAAATGTGTTATAGGCTCAAATTTCATTCAATGAAGTTGGTTTTCTTTTTAGTTTTTAAAACGTAATTATTACTCTATATATGTCAGCGTGTTCTTTAATTATTAAGTTAGATAATGTGGTAAAGCCTACAGCCTTCCTTGATAAATGAACTAGCCAACACAAAAATATTTTTTTAATTCAAACCAGTAGTTCCTGATATTAGCGCGTTCAACCAAACAAACTTTTCAGCTTTATTATATTAGTATAGATTTTTTGGAAAACAATTAAGTAGGTCTTACGCCAGCTCTGGATAAAGGAACACGGTGTTGATGACTGGTATGCTGTGGAACTTGGAGTGAGAAAACTTCTTACATAAACACATACTTTTTGGAATTTCTATTTCTGTCATATGGCCAAACTAAAATCTCATTAAAGCACTCGCCTTTTTGACCGGAATATAAGTTTTTTTTTAAAACAAGCAATATTTTTAGCGATGATGGCGTCATCTGCATCCTGTACTTTTCATGTTTTGAGAAAATTTGTCAACTGTCTGAAATGAAAATTTCTTGACAGTGCGAACTTGAGGAATGTCACCTCAAGCGGTAATGCGAATCGCGGAACCACACGGCCTGCTTCTAGATATACGTGCTCTGGTCGTAGAACATCAGCTCCTTGGCGATCCTCGGGATCTGCGACCTTATATTATATTATGTTATTCTAGCTGTGACTGTGACTTGGTCCGCATTCTTTTTAAAAATAATTGTAGCCTAAATCCTTCCCCAGGATGCAATTTATCTCCTTACTAAATTTTATTGATAATTTTCAAACCAATGACACCCACCACACCACCCATTAAAAAGTTTCCATACAAACCCAATTCACACCCAATTTAACTTCTTTATGAGAGTTATTTTTAAAAATCCTGAAACAAGTATCCATTTATTTTGCATTTTATGTATCCAAACTAAGTTTCTAAGGCGCGTCGCTCACCGGTAAGCTGAGGCGCGGTCGCGGCGGCGTCGCGGCACGGTCGAAGCGTCGTCTCTATGTGGAGTCGAGGCTATGCTTCCTTCACACATTCCACAAAATTTAATCATAGCTCAGAAAACTCGCAATTCAAACAGCATTTTTTTTTCTGGTTGAACGGGATTCAAAACAAAATAAAAACAAAATCGGTTCATCCATTATGGAGCTACTACAGACAGACACACACACACTGGGGGATAAAAAAAATAGTGGCAACCATATTAAGTTTTAATTTGAAAAAAAAAACATCAATGAAGTCTTTAGAATTACACTTATGTTCGAGTCATTTGAGGTGATACTAACTTATTTATCATTTTTTTTTAATAAAAGAAATAATGCACGAGAAAAACATTTTATTAATAAAAACACGCACAGAATAAGGACAAGAAATAAGGCAAGACACGTATCGGTTTTCTTTTGGCTCTAACTCATACGATTCAATATGCAAGATATTGAGTACAAAGGGTTACAATTTGTTTGGGCTCATTGGAATTATCAGAGAATAAGTTAAGGTATATTTGTTTCGTTTAACATTTTCGTAAAATATCAAGTACTTCTATCAAGATCTTTTATTTATTACGGACACACAAAAAGCAGTGTAAACATATAAAACATAAACCAAAAAAGTCTTACATTATATGTTATTAGGTACATGATGAAACATCATACTACGTCACACTATTGAGCCACATTATTAAACAAATTCCGACTTCGTAATTAAATGTCTGAAAGGTACACTCGTATCAATCGTTTTCCGGACACAAGCGTGCCCAACACCCCAACAGGCCACAATCAGGGCAATCAGGCCACTACCTACGTTAAATGTCAACGACCTGCCCAGTAGTCCGGTCAATCTAGACCAAAAAATGAGAGTGATGGTACATAAAATCCCAACAAGCTGAAAATCAGTAAAATTGTTCAAAACATAATTATAAATAATATTTAAAAGTTCCCTATCATTCCCGTGTATGGAGTTTTTTTTATTCAAGGTCAAAGGTCAAAAAAATTAGTTTGTCGCGATTTTCAGCAAAACGGTAAGTTTTATTATAAAATTACCTAAGACAAAAATTGTAGATCATAAAATTATCTATAAAAAATATGTCCATACTTTTTTCCTACGAGCCACCGTTTCTGAGACATAACGATTCAAAAAGTTGTTTTCGTCATAATATGCATGAGTACGCCACGTATATACATCTATAGAGTTGTTATATATAATATATTATAATATATATATATTATTTATTATATATATATATATATATATATTATATATTATATGTTGAAATATTTTTCTATCGGTCATTGTAACTTATACTTAATATATATAATATATACATAAGTTATAACTATGTAGGCGACTTTCCTACACAATAATTATTAAACCCATAAAATATATATTTATACTTAATATTATATATACACTACATTTTACTTCATATATATTAATCACGTTTATCAACAAAAATTCAAAATTCAAAATTCAAAATAACTTTATTCATTACAATCACAAGGACCACTTTGAATCGTCTTCTTACATGCTAGTGAATCTAGGTGCCGGTTCCTCCTAACCCCAGTTCAAGAAGAATCCGGCAAGAAACTTGTCTGGTCTTAACACTTTTTTGTATGATCCTTGACAATTTTGTTACGGATGCCGAGTCGAGTTGGAGCAAATTCATCCCAAGCTTTTTTGTCTTCTAAATAATCAGATATTTTATAATATGCTTTAATAGACAGTTTCTGTTTAATTACGTTTTTAAATTTGCCAATCGACAAATCTAACACGTCGCTTGGGAACACAAATCATATTATTCATAAACAGCAGTTTTCAAAATGTTTGAAAAACAAGATTTAGTTCAATGTGCTGAAGTTTTTAAAAAGAGTAATTCAACTCAACATGAAGTTATCACCAACGGCATCCGCTTTTTTCTTTCTATGTACGGAGCTCCTAAAAAACTACTTGATAAGCATAAGCTCACACAAGTCACACCACACACACCACATCACATCACATTCCTTTTCCGTCACCGTTTGTCGTAGACAGATAAATTTTGTTACATTTGTTCGTGTTTTTGGTTTCTAATTTCTCTCTTGAAATTTCTGATTGACAGAATTTTTTGCTTTTTTTGCGTAAACACGTTTGTTTACCATTGACTGGAGGATCGGACCATAAAATAAAGTAACTAGCGTCTGACAAGCAATTTTTACTTGAGTTTACTTGAGTGCTAAATAAGATACAATTCGGATCACTCATAAAGACACTGCCCACCCTGCCTACTCCATAGATATTTCTTCATTTTTGATTGTACATAGTAAGCTACCTATCGAAACGGTATTACAAAAACCATGATTGAAAAACTAGCAAGGACAGCAAAGAGTTCAGGACCTTCGGCAACTAGAAAACTTTATCTTATTGCCTACAATGCTATACAAACGATTGGGTAAGAATTAATTTTAATCAATAGGTTCAACTAAGTCCATTATTGATATGAATGACACAAGTTTTATCTCTTTGGAACTCGATTCGACTCGATTTAGATAAGCATTGATATGCATGTTTCATTAAAAATACTAAAAATAAAAAACAAGTTCAATTAGCTTGTCTTTCTCCAACCTCAGTTGCTGCTCATCAACATCTTCTTCGGGTATATTACCAAGTTCAAGTGTGGCTTGGTTATCAGCTAGACCCTATAGACTGGGGTTGGAAGTTGGTCAACAATATATTAGAGCCAGTTCAAACTTTACTCCGGCCTGCGCCGGAAAAACTGCTGAACACAATTTTTTGCAACTGCAAAAAGGGATGCAGTGCTAAATGTGGTTGCAAAAAAGTCGGACTGTTTTGTTCTCTGGCATGCACAAATTGTCAAGGCCGGTCGTGCTCTAATGTTGAATCACAAACAATGGAGGATTCGTTTGATTCTGACGAAGTGTCATGCGATACATCGCTATTGACGCAATTTACTTGCATCCAAAATGAAGATGAAGAAGAAGCAGGAGAACAAGAAGAAGATCAAGAAGTACACTACCTCATAGGTGGCGTGGAAACGTGTGCATATTATGACGATAACAACTTTTATAACTTTTTGAATCGTTATATCTCAGAAACGGTGGCTCGTAGGATAAAAAGTATTGATACATTTTTTATAGATAATTTTATGATCTATAATTTTTTTATGGTACTTTTATGATAAAACTTACCGTTTTTTTTTTACCTTTGACCTTAAATATTTTTTTTTCCATACCCGGGAATGATGGAACTTTTAAATATTATTTATAATTATGTTTTGAACAATTTTACTGATTTTCAGCTTGTTGGGATTTCATGTACCTTCGAATGTCTAAATTGACCGGACTACAGGTAGCATATAATATAAACATTACTAATATGTACAAAATGAAATTTTGTCCGTTTGTCCGTTTATTTAATGTATAATACAAAAAGTAGATAATTGATTATTCTACAGCTTTTTTATGTGGAATTTGTTGGTATGGTTTTGGTATAGTCCAGGCGGGCCTTCTCCCACTGCGACTCAGAGGTAGATGTTACTTTTCGAAAGGAATCATTTCAACCATAAAAAGTTACTTCAATGTTTGTAATTCAGCTTTTAGTGTTTACGAGTTTTCAGTAAATCGAGAGAATAACCACGTGTAGAAGTTAGTCTTTAAGTAGCCTTTTTGGTTCTGCATTCGCAAGATCCTGTCTTGTAGTATTGCAAACAAGTGCGCTGGTTACATAAGAAAGGTGACTGGCCGGCCCCGCTGCCCCCTGCCCGCTGCCTTTACGCGTTTATGTCACAGAATGCTAACAAAAAAAATAATATGCATTTGCATTTTTACCGACTTCATCAAAAAGGAGGAGGTTCGTAATTCGTCGGTTTTTTTTATATGTATGTTCACCGATCACTCGAAAACGCCTGAACCGATTTGGATAAATCTTTTTTTGTTTGAAAGGGTGTACTTCACATGTGGTCCCATTTAAATTTTATCAAAATCGCTCGAGCTGAAAAATCAATGAAAATCTAAAAATTGTATATCTACATCGATGATGTTTTCGTCTACTTCGATACCTCGCTGTCTCATTGGAGCGGTACGTTTATTTGGCCTACCCATGGTATATATATAATATACAACAATATAATACCTCACTTTCAACTAAAAATGTACTAAAGGCTCAAATTTCATTCAATGAAGTCGGTTTTCTTTTTAGTTTTTCAAACGTAATTATATAATATGTACGATGATCCTTTTTCACTTTTGTTATATATTTGAGCACCGAGCTGAAATCAGAGTATAAAAATATAACCTCATAATTTTATTAATTATAAATGCATTCCTTAACCTCTTGAGTGGCGAACCTAAACCTAGACTTCTAAATATTGCGTTAAAATATCGGCTTAAGATGTATTTTCAGAAAATTAACTATTTTGAACAAACTACTATGTGTAACATTTCGCGCGCTGGCGCTTTTGGGCTAGTTGCGAGTCTACGACGGTCGTATTACTGGTCAAAATGTACATTCAAATAGCGAAAGGGTTAATATCCTTGCTTTAAGCGCCGCAGACTACGTTCTGCTCCGATAGAAGTATTCATTGTGTTGATGAACTTTTATGCGTTCATAGCTACTTAGTCCAATTCCATAGCATTGACGTCAAACGCACTGGTTCCTGAATAATAATTACCCGTATTCCGGTTGTATTAGTCCTAGATCATAGACATCCCTGTAGTTTACGGCTAGGCACTATTGTGTTTTAATGCTTGTAAATGCAATCTATGGTATTTCGTTTTGCAATATGTACAAAATAAAAAGGTCTACGAACCTTGTGTTTTTATTTCTTCTATGAAATTCTTTGATTGACGGATATTTAAGGCGGACCCAATACAGTTTTAATTAGATAACTTACATAATAATATTATGTTTATATAAAGAGCTGTCTACCTACTAATTGTAACAGGTTATCGTTTTTAAAAAACAAAAAATATCTTAGCTATACTTATACACTTATGCACCGACGAAGGTGTAATGAGAACCTCAATGCATATTAAATAAAATATTTAAAAAAAAAATAAACACAGCATCACCTGGCCCCAAAGTAAGCAGAGCTTGTGTTATGGGTACCACATAACTGATATGCTACTTACATACTTTTTTTTGTAAATACATACATATTATACATAGAAACACCCAGATCCGAGACAAATACTTACAGATCATACAAACATTTGTCTCGAGGCGGGAATCGAACCCGCAATCTTCTGCGTATCAGCCGGGCCTTAGTCCACTGCACCACAGAAGTCGTCGAAATTTGAGCCAGCTGTGCGACTCTTAAGACCAAATTTTGTTCATTGATACTAATGGCCATAGAGTGGGGGTGGTCAGTTGTCAGCGACGCGACGGGACGCTAGGTCTAAATTTTGATTGGAACAAACAGAAACGTTTCCTCTTTAGAAAAAAGTTATGTATCCGAAACTAGATATTTAAAAATTTATCTCATTAGATGACTATGCGGATCATCTAAGCCAGTCTACACAATCGTCTCTGAATAGATTTGGAAGACAAAGGTACAGTGCTGGGAAATTATGATTATGATAGGATTTAGAGGTTTTGAACTTTACCATAATCGTCGAATACGTATAAAATGAAAAATTTTGACTTTTATAATTACGTTTTAAAAACTGAAAAGAAACCGACTTCATTGAATGAAATTTGAGCCTATAATATTTTTTTTGTGGAAAGTAGATGTATTTTGTATTTATATAATATGGGTAGGCCAAATAAACGCACCGCTCCAACGAGACAGCGAGGTATCGAAGTACATGAAAACATCATCGATGTATAAAATTTTTAGATTTTCGTTGATTTTTCAGTTCGACCGATTTTGATAAAATTTAAATGGGACCACCTGTGAAGTATACCCTTTCAACCGAAAAAAAGAATTTTCCAAATCGGTTCAGTCGTTTTCGAGTAATCGGTGAACATACATACAAAAAAAATCCGACGAATTGAGAACGTCCTCCTTTTTGATAAAGTCGGTAAAAAATAAATGAAACATGGTTTTTTTTACACGTTTTACACGTAAATGAAAAGTGCTACGGTTCTCGTAGCGCTTTCGTAGCTTTGGTCGCGGTCCGCTTTGCCCAATTGTATCCTTTGGGGTATACAAGATTCTTACATAACTGATGGTAATAGTATGTTTAAACATGAAATGCGATGCGGTGCGGCGGCTGAATGTGCCGAGGACCTCAAAAAGCGCAAATATGTCGGTCTTCATAAGACCTACATATTTGACCCTTTTTAGTCGAGACCCTGGGCCCGTGAGGCTGTTAACGCAACATAATGCTGAGTCGGACACCAATTTGTAACAGCACACTTGGACGAATGCAAAACACTCAATCTTTTTAATTTAATTCAATTTAAGTGGTCTTTTCTGTTTTCTTTGTTTTTATTTTGAGAGTACCATCATATTGTTTTTTTTTATGTATATGTTGTTACAAATAAATGTATTTTCTTTCTTTCTATCTTTCTTTCTTTCTCTGGCAGTGATCTGGGTCAGTCGAGCTAGCTATAGATCGTTTTAAACGGTCCTTAGATAGCTCAACTGTTTAATATTTGACGACCTCTGTGGCGCAGTGGGCTTAGGTCCGGCAGCGACGCAAAAAGTTGCGGGTACGATTCCCGCCAGAGGACAAATGTTTGTATGATCTGCAAGTATTTATTTCGGGTCTGAGTGTTTCTATGTATAATACGTATGTTTTTACAAAAAAATATATAAGTAGTTTATCAGTCATGTGGTACCCATAACACAAGCTCTGCTTACTTTGGGGCCAGATGATGTGTGAAATGTCCGGCATTTTTATTATTATTAATATTATATGTGTATATATGTATTTCTCATTGCAATTGTGTATCTAGAAAGTAAGCCTTGAACATTTTAATGAAGCGGTGTTTTAAATTACATTAATATGTAAGGTTCTTTTTTATGAAAATATAAGTAGTTAAAGTTCAAAATGATTTTAGAACTGTTTAAATACCTATTTTACCTTTTAGTAAATATAAATTCGGAAAATGTGTTCCAAATAGAAAGAAAAATAAATTGACATGGTTTTAATCAGTAGCAACAAATGTTGGTAGGTTATGCGAGTTCTAAACATTAAATGACACCATCTTGGAGTCATGGACATGGAACCGTAGGTATTAATACCATACAAATTAAATTAAAATATGAAAACACTGTGATGCATCATGGCCGGTAGCACATTTCACTTACTGAATATACGTTGATACGTTGGATTAGTATATGAGCCTCAAGGTTGCAGCCGTAGCCACATGCAAACAGTTGCGCGCTGGATGTATGCAGGCATTACCGGTCGTCAGAGCACAGCACAGCGGTACGCTGCAGGTTAGTGTGAAGTCGTAGCATTCAGGTGAAGTTTACTTCTAGACCGGATAAGATGTAAATACCAATCTCGTTTTACTTTTCTGTCTTCATTATTCACCATTGGAAGTTACATTAAATAAATACCAATCTTATAAAACCAACTTATTTTTTAGAAAAAAGTACTCATAGACTCGTAGATGAGTAAGTCAGATTCCCTTTTGAATAGGTAATATACTGTATTTTAATAATTTTACTAGTAGGTGCACTGTTGTGGTCTGTCATCCTAACATACCTTAATTACCTATGGTCCAATTCATATAGTAACATAAGATTATATTCTATTATTTTAATATGTCCATGCATTATACCTACTAAAATTTTGTTATGAATTGTTGTTATAAATATAAATAATACATATATATTGGTGGACAATGCACACAACACCATCTAGCTCTAAACTAAGTAAAGTTTGAATTATGGTGATAACTGATTGAATACTAATATATTATTATATAAATACTTATGATACTTTATAACACCCAGACACAGAACAAACAAGTATGTTCATCACACAAATCCTAGGAAGGAATCGAACCCTCGACCTACAGCGCAGAAAGCAGAGCTATTACCAACTGGGCTGACAGGCCAGTCAATAATATTTATTACAGTTATTTCATTGTAAATTTAATATCTATCTAAATAAATAAGTCAGTATTGTGTGTGACATACCATTAATAATGTTTATTCTTTATTCTAATTTATGTCGGTATGTAGTTTTAAATTAATGAATCTTATATAATCATGACGCACGAATATAAAATGACGTATGTTTACAAAATCTAAACTAAAACAAATAGAAGTACCTTGTGCCAAAACTAGCGACAAACGCGGATAAATTGACAACGATAAGCAGACAAATTACAATTATTATTATTAGTGCAGTAAGTGCAACTATGAATATAGATCAAGGAGTTCAGGACCACAGGTCGCCCGATAGCTTAATCACAACCTCATTGTCAATTTTCTATCAATTTACTAATGCTTTATCAGCAGCAAGCAAGTATAGTTCTTACACACTGATCATAGAGTCGATGCAATATCACCGTAAACGCATTATGATTTTGCTGAGCAAAACTAGTCGTAGTCGACTGTCCTTGCTAGAACGTTGAACCTAGAATTCTATCAGAGATAAGGCCAATAAACTCTATTACCCATCTTGATCACTGCTTATGTAATCTCCATGGAGACATAATGTAGTGACCTTCGTGGTCGATGAACATTACTTATTATGTCGATGACACAGTTACCTACTGCGCAAGCATGTGAACTCATAACATTATGTATCTTTGTAAAAATAATTTGAACAATCTTGAACTTTTTATTAGTTTTAAAATTAAATATATATATATATATTTAAACTGCTACGTGCTGTCATACCTAGTATTTGTATGTAGTATTGCTTAAAACTTTATAATTATCCATGCATCTTTCTGCGTGTTGCATATTCTATGAGTATGTGGTCATAGCTTTAGGTACTAGGGATCGGTTTATAGAAACTCGAGTCTAATTCTACTATTTCTTCATAATAAACATATGTCCCGCCGCGGGACAAATGTTTGTATGATCTGCATGTATTCGTCTCGGGCCTGGGTGTTTCTATGTATAATATGTATGTATGTATTTACAAAAAAAAAGTATATAAGTAGTATATCAGTCATGTGGTACCCATAACACAAGCTCCGCTTACTTTGGGGCCAGATGATGTTGTGTGAAATGTCCGGGATTATTTATTTATTTATTTATATTACTATATTTTACTAAATTTACTCAATTTTATTGACTAGTTCGTATACTTAGTTACTAAAAAGGAGTTTAAAAGGGAAGAGAAAAATTATTGATTTCAGCAAAAAAAGTTGATAAAAATATTAAATAAAAAGTTACAACTTGATATCCAATAGCTCTAGCTCTTACTCTCACTGCCTTGTCTTTACCTCTTCAATTTCCTAGGCTCTCCTAGGTCCACGATGGATATAACAATGGCCGGATTAAAGATAAAGACGTTTTTTTAACACATGAAACCTTAAGAGTGAACAAGTCGATTATCTTTCCATACAAACGGCGAAGGGTGATCACTCCACCGTCTGATGTTAAGCAATCAAAACGAAGAATAATCTACGCTTGTATCGCAACAAAATCGTTAAAAAGGTTCGGGTTTGAAAGATACAAGCCTCAAAAAAAACGTATTTCAACACTGATTTTAGCACTATTTTGGACGTAAATAAGTAGCATACGGAGAACGAAAACTCCAAAATGATTCCGATACAAGGATAGTTTATTTATTCAAGAGCTCAAATAAATTTATTTTCAAAGATACATTCAGTAGTTTTTTCATGAAAACCCTTCAGCTAAAAGTCTGTTCATGATTTTGACGCAGTCGTTTTATACACAAATCTATAGTCTAATCTGATCATATGATTAGAAATCATTATAACACTATTTCCTTACTGCTTATCACTATCTTTCGTGCACATCTATCCTTGTCTCGCACTGTGCTAGGTGAAATAGCATACATTTTATCTGCCCCCACTGCTGAGTTTGTGCCGCTGACTAGTGTATTCTTAAGACAGGAGCCGGGAGACAGCCAATTCTTTCATTATTAACATCAATCAAACATCAATATCTATGAATTACCAGACGAACGTCAAAAAGGTATTATATTCAAATAAATATTAAGCTAATTAAACGGAAAAGCGGACCAGACGAGTTTCTCGCCGGATTATTCTATAACTGGGGTTTGAAGAAACCGGCACCTAGATTCACTAGCATGTAAGAAGACGAATTTATTTAATTCGAAGTACTTGATTCGAAGATTTGTCCTGAATGACTGATGGATCAACGCACAGCCTAAACCGCTGATCTTGAACTTGAAGACCTGAATCTTGGAGGGTTTGTTCTTTGTATGACGTAGACATCCGATAAGAAAGGATTTTCCGAAATTCTAACCCTGATTGAGTGAAAAACGGGGGCAAAGTTTGTATGGAACAACGTAATTCCTTGGTCCAATCTATGTACTTTTACTGTAAATTTTGTTTAAACATTATTTAGCAGAATTGATGGAAGAGGTGTTTCGTATTTTAATCATCACTTAATAAGCCTTCACTAATAATATTTTCTTCAGCCTTGCTTTAAACACCACTGGGCTTGAAGTCTCTAATAAAAATGAAGGTAGACGATTGTAGACACGAATAGCCATAGCTTTTGTTGTATAACGCAGTTGCTGTAATTTGTAACCTTTAAAGTATTCAAACATTTTAACATAATAAATTATATGTTATAACAAAGTTAATAACGTAAAAAATACCCATAAAAAAATCGACTTTCGACTTCTACGCGGACGAAGTCGCGGGCAAAAGCTAGTGTTAGATGTAATGTTATCAAGCAAACTTTTTATAGGTTTTTAGATTATGAATTACCTATCATATTATGTTCCTTAGCGTATTTATTTGTAATTTTTACAAGTTGATTTATTTAGTTATTATATTTTACTGTCATCTTAATAATGTTTTATGCGTGTTTACTTTTGGATATACTTTTTACTTTTAACCTTTGACTTATAATTATACTTTCAATAAAAACTTTTATGACTATTATAATTATTATAACTTACTGTGGTCAAGGTCAAGAAAAACAAACGTGTTAATCTAACGATTGCAAAAACCGTTCAATTCTCTGTCAAAATCAATTTTAACCTCAACCTCAAACTTAAACCTTTGAACTTACGTGCAGTTCAACTTAATACTAACAACATATCCGACCAAATTGCTTCGATCTCAATTGACTCGTTGAAGATGGTTCATCTTAATCAAGTGGTAGCCGACACCCTCTTGTAATTTAAACTTTGTTCTCAATTTACTTATATTTTTCATCTTCCCAAGTATCTAGCGTCGATCTACCTTAGATCAGCATCCGGATTATATCAAATATTTTGTGTTTAGTGGACGCGCCGAAACAACATTTCCTCAGGGCCATTTCCAGTTCTCTAGAAAGCTATTAAGATAAAAGAATTTGGATTAAAGAAAAGGACTCCAAGGCACCTTTGTGCACCTTTGCTTTGACTATGAAAATTATATAATTATATTTAGATATGTGTAATGTAATGTCAGCAGGGGGACTAACCCCCAATAATTTGAAGACTATCGCAGTCGTCTCCATCATCAGTCTCCAAGCAGCACTCATCTTTGATCAGTTCCACGTAGAAATCCTCACGTGTTATATAATTCAGCAAAAATTGCCAACCCGATTTTCCTGTCAGACGCGGGTTCTTTTTGAACCATTTTTGATAATCATCAGCTGATCGTTATAAAGTACAGTGGATGGTAAAAGTATAAAACTTATAAATAAAATTTATTTTTGTAAAAAATCATCTGAAGGGGTGACAGATGTCATGTCAAGTCAATTCTGCTGACTAACAGAAGAGCTAGCAATAGAGAAGAAATACTTGAAACAAGCCCGGCCTGGTGCCAGCCGTTATGCACCTGAAACCGAACCGACACTGCATGTACTGATTCGTCTTTCCTGCGGGTCTTGGCAAGACAAGGCAAGGTCAAGGCAAGGTCGAGAGTTTAGTGTGGGTACATGGGAAGGCCTGCGCTATCAAACGGAATCCCAGGCAGAGTGATGTCAGTGGAGAAGAAACTTCACCGACCTCAGCTTTCTGGAGTGAAACGTGTGAGTGCTGGAGTGGAGTGGTCCATGAACGAATGTTTTCAATTACAATTAACTGGTCTGTAACATTACTGATGCCACCTAAATCATCTTCAACAAATGGACAAAAGTTAATGATGATGATGATGATGAATGTAATGTGTACTTTTAGGCCAATGTAATTAATTCAAATACAATGTCTATTGTTAAATGAATATATAAATGATATGAAATTTCGATAACGTCATTTTACTCGTACATTGTATTTGAAGTGAGGCCTTCAATAGGCTTTGAAATTATCGCTTAAAATAGCAACCTGAAGTTCTTACGAAAAGAAATAGCTTATTTAAGACTTATTTAGAAGGGTACATCATTAGTGAGGACAGCGTAAGACATACTCTGATAACCTGAAAGCAGTATCAGAATATCCTATTCCTCAATCTCCATAAGATATTTTAAGTCTACTATCCTACTATCCTACTATAGGAGATTTATACCTGATTTCGGCAAACTGTTAACACATCTAACGTCTCTGTTAAAAAAATATCACCTTCGAATGGCAAAACGAAAACCATCCGCTTTTGAAATACTAAAGAGATCCGTTTCTGCTCCAGTTCTTGCAAGCAAAATTTGAAAGAGGTATTTAATCCTACGATCCTACGATATCTGGGATTTTATCCCAAGGCCCAGTCAGCCAAGATTGACCTATGACCTATGATATATATATGACCTATATATTCTATGAGAGACCTATGCATATTCCACACTTAATAAATCTAAGTGAAATTATGGTGTGAACGAGAAATAATGCCTTGTTATCGTCTGCGGGACCAAAGTATTCAAGGCCCTACATGAAAATACCATTCTAGCTACAGGAATATCATACCTAATGAATGTATAGGGCAAAGTGACAAAAGTAGTACTCTAACTGCTAAAACTGACGTTATTAGTACTACATCGTTAGTTAGATGTCTATTAATAATGTACCAGACATTAACTTAACTAATACCTATTGTAAAATGTTATAACTTTCTGGTATAGTTAATGTGTCAAAACCTAATAAAACCTAATAAATATCCACCAAATATAGATCTGGGTCAATTAAATTCAAACAACAGTGTTGTATTAAAATCTTTATATATAATCTAACGCCGTGGTGGTTCCGGCATAGAATAGGACCCCTCCATCTCCTCCCGCGGATGTAGTAAATGGCGACTAAGGAAACTCACACCGTGGGATTGAGCAGCAGCACCCCCGAAGTACTTAATATTAAATTTACGGTCACCAATCCACTGCCAAGCGGGGTGACTATGGCAAAACTCTCAATAAATGATGAACATACAAAATGATGCCCCCAATTGACATATGGAACTGAGACTTGGTCGCTTACTATTGGTCTCATACACAAGTTTGGAGTCGCGCAACGTGCTAAGGAGAGAGCTATGTTGGGTGTTTCACTATGTGATAAATTCTGCAATGAGGAAATCCGTAGAAGAACCACTTTTTTATTCGAACAACTATTTCATCTGATAAACTTCAAGGAGCCGACCCCTTGGTGCTAGGAGGTGTAAAATAATATTTATAAAAAAATGATATCAGCTTTCGGATAATAACTATGATTTTTGGTTTTTGGTTACTCATACCATTGTTTTTGTTCGCTAATTTACTTGCATTTGGTAACTCATATCTAACCCCATAGCTTTTCTTCGCTACTTTACTACCAAAAAAAGCATGCACTCGTTGATTTTTGCGAGGTCTACAGCTCACAAAGTCACTAGTGACATAATCTAAACATTCTATTCTATTATATAATCAAAAACCAATTGGTAAATCAACCCCAAAGTATCCTCTTAAATAGCAGGTTTTATACCTAGTACTAGTATGTGGTATTACCTACAATCCTTTATAATACATCTTTCATATCGAGCCATGAGAAGGAATTCATCAGTCAGTCGCGATTCGTTATTTAAACAAGACGATTGTCTTGCCTCTATGCCCGTCTGCCTGTCTGTCTGCCCGTCTGTCTTGCTCGCAGACTATTAAGATAATCAAGTCAATGAAATTTTGCACTGTATTAAGTATTAGAGGCCCCACAAAGTTATAAATTAGGTTTTTTTTACTTTATTACTGTAATCTGTTACATATTGATAGATAGATCTTTCAAAGATGTATAGGTATCTCAACATCTCAGCTGAACGGCTGTTTGGGAGTACCTGAAAACATTTCAAAATCGTAGCATAATACTTGTGGCTCTGTGAGCTTTGAGCTGTACATCTCGCGAACATTTTTCGATATGACTGAAATAATATATTACGTTTTCAACTCCAATACTCGTATCTCCGACATTAAAAAAAAACTCAAAAACTAAATCTCACGAGAATTGGTTGAGAAATGCGACCTGTAGAAGAGAACATCCAGACAGACGCCGGCCAGACAGACATACGAAAGCATATTCGCCTAAGCTGTAACAATGATGAAATTAAAAGAAAAATTAAGACGGCTAATAAGGCTTTACTCGATTATGAGTAACTTGGTAATAAACTGAGCAAATCTCATAAAAGTTCAATACTAAATTCTACCTAAATAGTTTGCTACCTAGATGGGTTTAAGTTGGTTTCGCCTGACCACAAGTTATTCTTAGTCTTAATGACTGCCTTCTCTGTGCGTGGTCACTCGTGCTTAATCAATTTATTAAAAAAAAACATGACACCTGTAATCCCTGCAGATTATTTTTATACAAAATAAATTTAATTTTATATATTTTTTACTTTTACCAACCGCTGTACTCTATAAAGATCAGCTGAGGATCATCAAAAATGGCTCAGCACCCGCATCTGACTGTAAAATCGGGTTGGTAATTTTCGCTGAATTATATAACACTTCAAGATTTCCACGTAGAATGGAACTGATCCCAGATGAGTGCTGCTTGGAGACTGATGATGGAGACGACTGCGATCTGCGATAATCTTCAAACTATTGGGGATTAGTCCCCGTGCTGACTAACAGAAGAGATAGCAGTAGAGAAGGAAAACTTGAAACAAGCCCGGCTCGGTGCCAGCCGTTATGCACCATGTCCTGTTGGCAGCTTACATTAAGGCTTACCTAAGTGCTCGAAAGGAGCCTCTGAGGCGCACTTTAATCCTTTCACCACACTGGGTAAAAATAACTAGTGATACGATAAGATTACCTTATGGCGTTTGACGTCAGTCAACAACAGTTTGACAGTTGGAGAGATCGCTGCATTTTTTTAAATATTTATACCTATTCGAATTCAATATTTATAGTTAAGACAGGACAACGCCTAGTCTCGCAAGCTTTAAACTGGAATCGCTTCATCGCGAGTTGATCAAGACATTTTTTTACAATTTATGTACAATGATCTAGGAATTGTGGTTTATCATTTGAAAGGTAATTTTGTAAGCTTTCAAGTGATATCAAGAAGATTTAAGATTAACTAACTTTCCTACCTATATTTTGGGAATTATTGCAATAGGTCGAAGTTGTGGACGTCTAAATGAATAGGCAGTAATTGAAAAAAAAACAGCTATGTTTATGTTAAACCCCTCAATATTTTGTGTTACCCCCCTTGGCCCTAATGACCGCTGTGTAAACGGTGTTTCATAGACCTAATGAGTGAGGGCTGTGAGCCCAGCCCTTACATTAAGGCAGCTTACATTAAGGCTTACCTAAGTGCTCGAAAGGAGCTTCTGAGGCGCACTTTAATCCTTTCACCACACTGGTTAAAAATAACTAGTGATACGATAAGATTACCTTATAGCGTTTGACGTCAGTCAACAACAGTTTGACAGTTGGAGAGATCGCTGCATTTTTTTAAATATTTATACCTATTCGAATTCAATATTTATAGTTAAGACAGGACAACGCCTAGTCTCGCAAGCTTTAAACTGGAATCGCTTCATCGCGAGTTGATCAAGACATTTTTTTACAATTTATGTACAATGATCTAGGAATTGTGGTTTATCATTTAAAGGTAATTTTGTAAGCTTTCAAGTGATATCATGAAGATTTAAGATTAACTAACTTTCCTACCTATATTTTGGGAATTATTGCAATAGGTCGAAGTTGTGGACGTCTAAATGAATAGGCAGTAATTGAAAAAAAACCAGCTATGTTTATGTTAAACCCCTCAATATTTTGTGTTACCCCCCTTGGCCCTAATGACCGCTGTGTAAACGGTGTTTCATAGACCTAATGAGTGAGGGCTGTGGGCCCAGCCCTCAGTGAGGACTGAGGGCTAGTTAGTCTAGTGTAGGAATGCCGACATCTTTCAGGTACTGTCTAGTCACTGCAGCGGTGTGGCAGCGGGCATTATCGTGTATAAGCAGGAAATCTTCGCCATCAAACGCCCGGCGTATGGGAGCACATGGCTTAGAAGAATGTCGCTGATGTATCTTTCTGCGGTTAGTCTACCTCCCCGACCACCATCAGGTATGAAAATTAGCTCCGTTTTTGCTTCAATAGAAATCCCCGCCCATATGATACAAGACCCACCCGTATGTCACTGTTTCCTTAAAACAGCATTGTGCGAATCGCTCTCCCGGTCTCTTATAGACTCTATGTTGACGGTCGCTACCATGTAGGCACATTCTGGTTTCATCCGAGAACAGGACTCAACTCCATTGCTACATATCCCAATCTAAGTGATCACGAGCAAACTGAAGCCAGGCTTGTCGGTAGGTTGGAGAGAATTTGGTTGGGTCCCGTGGCTGGCCTATTTGGGGTCAAGTTCACTTTTAGAATTTCCGTCTGACTGTCCACTCACAGCCCTCCCTCAAACTTCTCTGAGCTGTTGTTGGTTGCGGTCAGGTGTCGATTTCGGAGAGAAGTGGTAACAATAAATCGTTCATATCTTGGCGAAGTACATCGCCGTCTTTTAGATCCTGGCCTCCGGACTATGTTCCCAGCTTCCCTGAATCTATGTACACCTTGGAGACACAAGACTGGCTTAGGTTAAGCTGTCGACCGATACTACGCTGAGACAACCCTTGCTGAATTAGGCTGACGATTAGACATATTCTTGGAGGTACAAGAAGTAACATAGGATATTTTTTATGAAAAAATATATATATATATGTAGGTACCACACGTGCGAAGCCGCGGGCAGCAGCTAGTAATGTTATAAATGTGAATGTATGTTTGTTTGTTACGCTTTCACGCAAAAACTACCTAACCGATCACCATGAAACTTTGTACACATATTCTTGCAAGTATTAGAAGTAACATAGGATAAAAAAAAAAATTACGAAGATATTTATATGGCAAAACAACGTTTGCCGGGTCAGCTAGTATATTATAAATGCGAAAGCGTCTCTGTATGTCTGTTTGTTACGTTTTCACGGCTAAACGGCTGAACGGATCTTGATGAAATAGGCTACTTTTTGTCTCAAAACACAACCTGAAGGGGGTAAAATAGGGGATGAAAGTTTGTTTGGGCAACGCATATTTTCTTAAGTTAGGGATCTGAACATTCATATTTAGGCTTTTGGTAAGAAATAAAGAAATACGTTGTTTGACGTTTTTGCAAAATCATCCCCGAAGCGGGTAATATAGGGGATTAAACTTATGAGATGTTTTTTAGATGCACTGAATGCATTCCTTACAAAAATAAAAGTAAAGTTTCTAGGTATAACGCGTACGAAGTAGCGGGTAACAGCTAGTTCATATATAAATTTGAGGTCTAGCTTTGACAAATTTAAAATTATCACAGATAAATCTAAATTAAAGAATAAACCATTTACTGGCTATGCTCGAGGTCAATGACTTCTGATAAAATATGCAAGTATTCTTGCATAATATTTAGGTTATCAATGCAAATATTTTATCGCCTAATGCATTCGATAATAATATGTAATTATCCGCTGTTCATACCTACTCGTACATCATCAAGATAAGTGACGACTGCACTCGTATCTGTTTGTTCCATATAAATAATCCATCTACTACTACGTAGTTTCAGTCGACTTGCATACAACCTACGACAACAACCTAACCAGTGTTCAATTAATTAAACTAATTAAATTAATTACATTATACTTTAGAAGTTCGCGTTCATTTAAACTCGTGGTTTAAATATCAGATATTGATATTGATATTTAATTATCATTGACAAGTATTTACCTACCTATTAATGTATTAGAAGTACAGAATCGTGCAAAATGTTGCAAAGTTTTTATAATCTTTATGTGTTGTTTGTCTACATGATATCCTGTACTTTTAATTCTATTTATCTTAATGAAGTTAAATATTGCATTATATTCTTATTTATCACGTGGTTACTGATAAGCAAAATTAATTATTACAAAAGTCTACCACCTGGTGAGTTTTCCCTTAGTGTATTCATAAAATATGAAAGTTAAAGTTAACCTTCTGTATTTTATATAAAGATTTACTTTAATAACTTTACTTTACCAGGACCATGGGGTATGCCTTTGCTAGGATATTTGCCGTTTATGAAATACGGCGTTGCCCCTCACTCGTGGTACTTGAGAACATCCGCTAGATACGGCGATCTGTTCTCTGTGAAGATGGGCAGCAACCTCATAGTGTGCATCGGATCAGTCAAGACTATGAAAGAGCTTTTCAATAGACTTGATTCAACTGGACGCCCGGACACGCCTTTGATCAATCTCATGGAAGGATTTGGTACGTAGTTATTTCATATATCATTCATTTACTCAAATGCCTTGTTTGCTAAAGTTATGTCCCTATATTTTTGTGCAATTCATAAATATTAAACTAAATTAAATTAAATTATATTAAATTAATTAAATAAAAAAAAATATATTATTTAAACCAAAATAATTAATTAAATTAAATTAAAAAATAAAATAAATTAAATCAAAATAATAAATTAAATTAAATGAATAATATTTTTGAACAATTCATACAACACCACCCAGCTCTAAACTAAGCATAGCTTGTAATATGGGTACTAGATGACTGATAAAATACTTATATATTTATAAAAACATACTTTATTTATATTAATAACACCCCGACACAGAACAAACATCTATGTGCATCACATTAATGTGTGTCTTGAGTAGGAATCGAACCCACGATCTACAGGGCAGATGGCAGAGCTACTACCAACTGAGATAATACTTGTAGTATTTATCTCTGTTATGGAAATTGCTACTACTAAACTAAGAGGTAGTACCTTAGTAGTTTCTGCTATAATTTGTGATGTTATTATACAAAAAACTAATATTTTTCTCGTCAATTAGGTATAATTTTAAGCAAAGGTTATTTGTGGAAAAAGCAGCGTCAGTTTCTTCTCGAAAAGTTCCGCACGCTCGGCATAAAACTTTGGCCAAATCAGCGTTTTGAAAAATTAATCATGGTAAGCCTTGTTTACTTTGCATATACTTTGATATTTAAAGCAATTTTTTAACAATATAAACAATTATTACGAATATTTGATCAAAATATAGACAAACGAACAATCGCATGTTTTCATTTTTTAGGTGGAGTTTGAAGAATTAAAAGAAACTCTTGATAGAATGGAAGAAAAGCCAGTCAACCCTATGTTTATACTAGGCCGTCACATGCACAACATTATTTGCCAACTGATTATGAGCTTCCGTTTCAAGGAAAACAGCGAAGAGTTCAAAAATTTCAATGAAAAAGTCACGCGGGGCATGAAGTTGTATGGGTCCATTCATTTTGGGGAACATGTGAAGGCCTATTTGGTAAGTTTTAGGAAAGGTGGCCTACCTTTCCTAAAACTTACCAAAAACACACATACAAAACATACAATATACATACATACATACAAAAACTTCGGTTCGTATACTATAGTGTCTCTTGCTTCAACAAACATCACAGCTTCTACCTTGAAAGGCAATGCAATAAATTTAATTTAGAGGTTTATGCTATAAAATATTTCAACGGTTGTATTGTATTTTCTATAGATGTTGCCCGGAAAGCAAGCTGTCCTTAATGAGATGAAAAGGAATCTCCAAGATGTCAGTAAGTTCCACGCTGACCGCGTCAGGGAACGTAAACACCAACGCGAGACCACGTTAGAATATCACGAACCCGCGGACCTTCTCGATTGCTATTTGGACAGAATAGAGTTTGAGAAAAAAGAGATTGAACGTGGAAATGAGCCAAATACAATATTCCCGGGTACTGATCCAGGTGAGTGACAGATATAATAATTATGTTCGTCTTCACCAGTTTCGACTGCGACTGAACAGGCATAATTAACTTAAAACAAACTTAACTATTTAGGACTTTGATATACCCTTTCATGCGCTCTCTGATGACAATTTTGGTATAGGTATGTATGCATTTTGGGCGTGTCAATGTCAACGTTGTCAATTATAAGTGATGATCGCTGGGGTCTGGAATTCAGCTCATCTCGTTTTCCTATCGAGCTCAACACGACGTTCGGTTTCAAAAATGTTAACCTGTTGGCTCTATTCGGTGCGCTGTGCTGCTTTCTCTTCATGTGTCATTTCAGAACATCTTTGTTTCTCAGCCTTCGCATTTACGCTTACCGTACTAGAGTTCTAAAAAAAAATATGCGCTTCGCCACTCTATTGTCTGACATACAGGACTAGTGGTCACACCAGCGTACTTGTCGCCTCATTAGGTACACCTCAATGCAATGTAAGCGCGTTTTAGAACAATTGTGCTCCTGACACGATTCGATCACTCGATGATCATGATGTCGCGGCGGCATCTGAGGTGTAATCTGTCTAGTATTTGAAAATTCTTCTGGTACAAAACCCATGTCTCAAATGAGTACAGGAGATTTGGCAGCGCTATGGCTGGATAAACGTTGGTTGAGAGTTTAAAGTCGTGCGAGCAAAAAATCTTGGGCCGCACTTTGCCAAAAGCCGCAGCTGCAGCTACAGCACTTATTGTGCTGTTTTTTAGCATCAAGGTCATATTTAGATGTTTTTAGGCTACCAGATATTTAAACATTTCTACTCGTTTTAAAACATCCTCACCAATGCATACACCGGGATCCACACTACAGTCTTCTTGACACTCATTTTAATGTTACGTCTGTAGTGACACAATGATACATTTATACCTTTTAAGATTATGCTCTATATTACTAATATTATGAAGCTGAATATTTGTGGATGAGAGTTCAATGTTTCAATGTTTGATTGTGGCAGTATCACGCCAAAACGGTTGGATTTTCAAGCAACTTTGTATAGAAATGAGTATTGTTGTGACCTGGAATAGTATAGGCCGGCGTAGGCTATCGTTTATATAACAACCACGCGTGTGAAGCTAGTAAATAATAGTTTCAAACTTACTCTAATTAAGAACAACGGAATGACGAATAACGGAATTCAGATTTTTACGCAATTCACCCAGTTTCTATTTTAATTATTGAATCGTTAATTATAAGTATTTTTGGATAATCGAATGTAAGAAATACATAGTAATAACTTCTAGATAAGGCCCGAAAAAGTTCGTTGCCATGTTACTGATTTCGAAGTGATTTATTACTACTATTACTAAACTTGTAAAACGAATATAGTATTTGAATAAACATTTTATTTTGCCATGCCTGATAGATAGGTGATATATCAATTAGTATATTGTTGTTTACAGAATGATAAAATATGGTTTGGTTGTAAAGTTATTACATATTTTGTACAAAGCAGTACTTTCGCCGCCATCATGTCTAAGGCGCACGTCCTGTGATTTTTTTTACTCAGAACCAAGGGTTAAAACTATGTTTTTTTGAAAAAGATAATTTCTAACATGCTTGTGAGACACACTGAGGAAGATGCGCGTTTATGTTTTTGTATGGATTTGAAATTAAGTACAGCTTTGAAAAAAAGGTTTAACTGTATTCGTATATGAAAGTCAATCATTAACTCTTGAAAGAATAATATTCATTCCAAATGCCATTTTGGAAGTTATAATTTTAAAAACCGTGATAAAACAAACCAACAAATATTTTCAGAAAAACAAATCGTCCAAGTTTTGAACGACCTTTTTTCCGCTGGCATGGAAACCTCCCGTACCGCGTTAGTCTGGTGCCTGATCATGATGATGAGAGAACCTCAGGTCGCTATGAGAGTTAGGGATGATCTACGCAAACACGTGGGAACAGGACAGATGGTCACTTTAGAGCACAGATCTCAGCTGCCTTATGTTGAGGCCATCATATATGAAACATTAAGAATTGTTTCATTGGTGCCATTGGGGACAACTCATGTGAATTTAGAGTAAGTACAAGATGCGTTTAATAATACTAATTTATTTCACACAGCATCATCTAGCCCAAAAATAAGCAGAGCTTGTGTTATGGGAACCATGACTGACTGATGATATGACTGATATACTATTTATATTTTTTTTTTTTAAATACATACATATTATACATAGAAACACCAGACTCAAGACAAATACTTGCAGAGCTGACAAACATTGGTCCCGCGGCGGGTATCGAATCCTCTCCCTCTGCGTCTCAGCCGGACCTTGTCCCACTGCGCCACAGAGATCGTCTAAAGGTTGTGGTTTTTATTCCATATTTAATTTTAGTTAGTTTGAGTTTCACAGCTCAACACAGCTCGCCCATATATTAATAAAACCAAGCACTTCGCAGTAGGTCTTACAAAAACTTTTATTACAGAAAATGGAAAATAGGCAAGTACACAATACCGCCCGGTACACATATCATTCCGCTTATAAACAAAATGAACTTGGACCCTGAGACATACCCCGAACCAAACAAATTCAAACCCGAGAGATTTATCAAAAATGGCTTTCTCCAGATTTCAGACACATTTGCACAATTCGGCGTCGGACAACGAATGTGTTTGGGTATGCAACTGGCTAGGATGGAATTGTTTTTGTTCTTCGCCAATCTGATGAACCAATATGAGTTTTATATGCCTGAGGGTCAGAAGGTGCCGGGGTTGGAAGGAGTTTTAGGGTCAACACACGCTCCAATGCCTTTCGACTTGTGTTTCAGAAAGTTGGAAAACTAATGCAGCAAGCATTATTACCTGATTTTAGATCATGTTCTTGTTATTTGTTGTATGTATCATCTTCAGTGCAAGTTAATGATGGATTCCATACTATCGAATATCGCTATCATATAATTGGTAATTACATTAACTGTGTTTGTTATAATTTATTACGTCACTGAGATTGTTGTTACGCGTTAATTGTTATTTGTTCGAGTAAGATCATCAAAAAAAGAAATCTTTACTGGTTTTATGGTTCTAATATAACCACACATAAGCTAATGTGTGTAAAAACTATTGCCTTCTTTATTAATTGTTATTAAAATGACAAGGACAAATAATACATTAACGCCACGCGAGCTAGTTATGTGATTATAAGGTAAAATATGTTTATAGCAATAGTTAACTTAAGAAAATTTTGAACCGCCTACATACATTATGTACCTTAAATAAGTAAGTAGTTTCGACTTTAGAAGTCAATAAAATATAGTATAAGTAGGTTCATAGATACAAAAAAAACCTCTGTTTCGATGATTAAACCAAACTCAAACAAAGCCAGAATCATTCATTTTGTTATATAGAGAAATAGAGTTTGTTTGAGAATATTGGCCAAAACTTTCAACCTATTCATATTGATGTTGTAAGCCTTAAATAGCTAAAATATATTGTCATCTCTATTCGTAGACGTTTGAATGACAATAATACCATACTAATCGAGAGTTTTCAAATTACAAGTGATGTGAATAAAGGGGAAAATACTTATAACTGCGGATAACCCTAGGAAAATTATTTCAATAATAAAATGTAAATCTTAAGTTATTTTTAAAGCATAATGCATGCTAAGCATGCTAAATTAGATATTGGTGTAAACAAAATAAGATCGTATTTTATGAATTTTCAGCTAGTCTGGCAAAACAACAGAATTAACACGAATAATATATTTATTTTAAAGATTTCTTTTAACATTCGATACTACTTGTTAGATATAAATAATAATATAATACATATAATAATACTAGATATAAATAATTTAGGCTAGGTAGTCGGACTCTTCAGCAAGTGCCCGGTCTTGTTGTGTACCACCATAGTGCAGATATTCTGCCATCAAGAAGTATGCTAAGTAGAATGCTAAGTAGTATACTAAGTAAGAAGTATAATGTGCTAGTACTACTGTGTTGAGGTTTGAAGGGCACTGGACCATGAGAAATGCCTGGGCAAAGAGACAAAAGAACTTATGTCTAGGATCAGCAACGTGCGCGTGATACTTCCTGATATTGCAAGCGTCATTGGATACCGTAACCATCAGGAATTTTTTTATGCAGTTGTCATTCACGTATTTGTCTTGTAGTGGGAATCAAACCCAACACTTAGACTAAGATTCAGACATTATGCTAAGCTCACGCTTAGTTTTAGAATCAGCCTAACTGCCTCAATTTAGCCAGGTGTGCTAGTTAACGGGCGATCACTGCTGATGCCTTCCTCTTATTATTTAATTATAATATAGGTTTAAAATTTTGTAAGATTAATATAAGTTTTATCACAATAAAGTTTTGAATTTGATGCTTGTTATTCTGATTTGTAAGTTCTAAAAAAAATACAAGTCCTCAAATACCTTGGTCTACTCCGTATTACTGATGGTTAAGAACCCGGCGACCCTAGCTCGCAACTTCAATTCGAGGCGCGTGCAAAAATCGCTCCGAATATCGCTACCTCTGTTTAGCAGAAAGAGGCGCGCGCGGGGCGCGGGAGAGGTGCGAGACGCAGTACTACAATACGTTAGACAACCACAGTGACGTGCTTGTGTGTGTGCATAAGTAGGTGTAGGTAGGTGGGTAGGTATACCTCAGCCATTGATAACAATTCGAAGGCGGTAGGTAAATAAAATACAAGCTTCTGTCTGCGGCTTCGCACGCGTTCTTCTGAGATAAAAGTAGGTAACATTAGGTATTTCAATTTTCCTACATCTATGTAAAGTTTCGACCGTAAGTAACGACCTCTGTGGCGCAGTGGGCCAAGGGCCGAGTGAGACGCAGAAGGTTGCGAGTTCGATTCCCGCGAAACAATTGTTTGCATGATCTGCAAGTATTTGTCTCGGATCAGGGTGTTTCTTTGCATAACATGTATTTACAAAAAAAATGTATATATGTACTATATCAGTCGTGTACCAATAACACATAGTCACGTACCAGTAAGCTCTGCTTACTTTGGAGGCCAGATGATGCTGTGAAATGCCGTGAAATGTCTGGTATTATTTATTTATTTCTATGCAAGCTAAATAAACCATTTTGTAAGTACATGTGTAGGTACATGTACTAGGTGGAACTTCCTTGCTTCACGTTTCTACCCTAAGATACCCTACCCTAAGATACCCTAAGTACTTAGCAAAACAACATATAAGATACCTACCTAGGTAAGTAGGTAGGTATGTACTTTAAATTTTGAAAAAACTAAGTAAAAATAAAATAAGTTAGGTAAGTACTTGATGTGAGATAAATCCCAATGTTCCGAGTCCTTAACAGCAACAAAACCGTAATACCGTAAGTAGGGGAGCCCTAGCGGGGATTTTGGGATTTGGATTTACTCGCGTGCGCGTTTAATTTATTTTGTAGGAAATTATTCACTCTTCATTGACGTCACGGACGTCTTGTACGAAAGGTGGCTCTATCGATTTTAATTCGGAAAAATAGTTTATGCGCTTACTTCGCAACATTATATTAGGTTGGGGAAAATGTCTTTTCGCATTATAGCATATATGAACTTGTAATAAAATCTCTTTGGCTATACTATTTGTATCTGGCTGGTTTTGGTATCATTAAAAGTTTAAATTTTAAAGAACATGATTCTAAATTCAAATTAGAAAAATGTGTGATTTTTATTTGTTTTTTGTACTGTCAAGATGAGTGAATCTAATGAAGAAATTCGATACATTTTAAAATTTTACTACAAAAAAGGTAAAAATGCAACGCAAGCCTCGAAAAAAATTTGCGATGTTTATGGACCTAGTGCAGTGTCTGTGAGAGTAGTAAGCGTTTTCAATCCGGAAATTTTGATGTCAAAGATGCACGTCGCTCTGGTCGCCCTTTTACGGATAAAATGGATGCCATTTTTGAAAAAGTGGAGCAAGATCAGTATATAATTAGTTACGACGTAGCTGAAGAACTGGGAATTGACCACAAAACAGTTTTGGCGCATTTGAAAAAAACTGGGTACACAAAAAAGCGCGATATTTGGGTACCTCACGAGCTCACTGAAATAAACCCAATGAACCGTGTACTCATTTGTGATTCTTTATTACGACGTAATGAAACCGAAACATTTTTGAAGAAGCTGATAACTGGTGATGAAATGTGGATCACGTACGACAAGAACGTGCAAAAAAGGTCGTGGTCAAAGGCCGGTCAGGCTTCACAGACTGTGGCGAAACCCGGGTTAACTCGCAACAAGGTGATGCTGTGTGTGTGGTGGGATTGGAAGGGCATTATTAATTATGAGCTGTTACCACCAAGCAGTACCATCGATTCTGAACTCTACTGCGAACAACTGATGAGATTAAAGCAAGAAGTTGAGAGAAAGCGGCCGGAATTAATCAACAGAAGGGGTGTGGTTTTTCATCATGATAACGCTAGACCTCGCACATCTTTAGCCACTCAGCAAAAATTAAGAGAGTTTGGCTGGGAGGTGTTAATGCATCCTCCGTATAGTCATGACCTTGCACCTCCAGATTTCTACTTGTTTCGGTCTCTTCAATTCTTTAGGCAGTGTCAGGTTAACATCACGAGAGGACTGCCAAAACCACTTGTCGCGGTATTTTGATCAGAAGTCCCAAAATTTCTATAGCAATAGGATCATGTCCCTACCTACAAGATGGCAAAAAGTTATCGAATAAAATGGTACCTACATACTTAAGTTAAATGTAAATAAACTATATTAAAAAATGTTTTGAATTTTCTTAAAAAATGCGAAGAAACTTTTTCCCCAACCTATTATACGGCAAAAGCAAAGTATCGACTAAAAGGTTTAGGTTAAGTTACGACAAGTGGAAGTGAGTGTGGTGACATTATTATAACATTGAATTCGGAAGTTGTGTGGACATTCGTAACATAATAGTTGTGCATAGATCAATATGACTACATGCAATGCTTGCGGAAAGTTCGTCTCTATGGCAACAGAGGTGCGGGAAGAGTTACGTGCTTTGCACCTAGAGTTTCAGGCGTGAAGGACTGAGGTAGCAGCGTTGAAGAAAGCACTGACGTTAAATAGCTCTAGTCTTGGCGTTTTAGATTCGCGTATCGACTCCTTAGAAACCCAATTTATGCCAATGCAGCCATCCGTTGTCACTTATCTTGAAACCTCTATAATGCAGCTACGCCAACAAGTGAATAGGCGGATCCACACCAGACGATCCAAAATGGATCGCCAATTCCTGCGATCCGCGATCCGAAAGCATGAGACATGGATCATGGATCGTGTCGCTTCTTTTCTTGCGAACCCACCGCGTCGACGCTCCAACCGATCCACACTGATCCGCCTAAATATAGCACAGTTAAACTTTCGGTCGCTATGGAGTCAGACGTGCAGCTACGACGTCGAATTGCTGTGGCAGCAATAACCTATATTCTTCTTAAATATTTACAAAATAAAACACAAAAACGAAAAAGGCGCTACTGGGTAGGAAATTTATATAAAAATCGATTGAAATATGGCAGTCAGCTTTACAAAGAGTTAATTTCTGATGGAGTTGAGGGCAATTTTACACGGATGGAAGCAAACCAATTTGAGTTGTTGTGTTCACTATTGGATGACAAAATAAGAAAGCAAGATACAAATTATCGAGATGCCATTACTGTGATAGAAAGATTACTGTTGACGCTATGGTTTTTAGCAACTGGTGATTCGTACGTTAGTTTGCAGTATCTTTTCGGTGTGTCCAAACAATCAATATCAAAGATATTGATAAACATTAATGTTCCTTGTAAAGGGATATTAGACGACGACTTTCAAAATTTTCCATAATGTGTGATTGCGCGCTCCACACACAAACGTCTACACCGAGCACGCCGAGAGACTGAGGCGCCTGTGTGCTAGTAACAAAAACCAACAACTGACGGATCGCTCGCGGCAAGGAGCGCGCGCTCCTGCCGCGCAGTTTGGATCGCGCGAGGCAAGTACACATCAAACGCTCCTATGGAGCGCGCTCCTGCCGCGCGCGATTGGAGCGCGGTAGATCGTTCGGTGTGTACCCGGCTAATGAACAAGATCAACTGTCTCTGGCCGACGATGTCGAGATTTCTGGGCTGCTTGAGGAACCCGGTGAAAATTCTATCCACTTAGCGCTACTGGTGGGAGCTAAACTAGGTATCAATCAGGATGAACGTGATCTTATCTATGCAGATCGCGTTGGACAGAAAAGGGAAAATAGTACAGTTGTATTTGGTGATGACCCTGGGGCGGTTACGATGGCGCCGCGACCGCGGACCCTCATGATTCGGTTCGCGCGACGCGCACTACGCGACGACCTGTTACGGTCTGCAAGGGCGAGGCGCGGTGTAACCTCAGCTGACGTTGGACTCTCTGGAGCATCCCGTCGTTTTTATGTAAATGAGAGGCAATCAAGGCATAATAGACAGGTATTTTTTAAAGCTAGACAATTATGCCGTGAACTCAACTGGAAGTATGACTAGACTAGATCTGGTTCAACCTTTGTCCGCCAGGAACAGGGTAAAACGGCTTATCGTGTAACAAACCTGGAGAACTTAAATCGTATTTTTGGTATCGTTTAAGTTAGTCACTCAGATAATCTGCTTAATAATACTTCATAATATTACCTTGCACATGTCTCTTGTCTTTCAAACATTAGTATTTGCCGCTTATTGACCTGTATTTTAAAGTTGGCTTATTTAATGCAGGCTCTTTAAACACCAAACATGATGAGCTCATATCTGCAGTAAAGCGTTACACACCGGATATACTAGCCATTAACGAGACCTGGCTGAGGAGTGGAGAGGAGGAGCGAGCGCCAACTGTTCCTGGCTACCGGCTTCGCCACTCACCTCGAATCATGCCACGTTCTGACTCGGTTCGCTCAAGAGGTGGAGGGGTGGGTTTTTATGTTCGCAAAAATGAAATGAAAGTCCGCATACGCTCACATCCGATCAACCCTTCTGTCGACCAAATGTGGATCTCGATGTCGGCAAATGGTTTAAAACTTGTCATAAGCTCTGCTTATAGTCGTCCTTGGCAAAATTTTGATACCTTTCTTGACGCCATTACTGTCTCTATATCTTCTTTTACAAGTTATGATTATTTGGTTCTTCTCGGAGATTTCAATATAAATATGTTGGTTACTGATGACAGTGATACAAAGAAGTTAAATGGATTCCTGAGCTATACCAATTTAGTTCAGCATGTTTCTGAGCCTACGCATTTCACTGACCATAGTGCAAAACTGAATACGACTAATGGAGACGACTGCGATAGTCTTTAAATTATTGGGGATTAGTCTCCCTGCTGACTAACAGAAGAGTTAGCAATAGAGAAGGAAAGCTTGAAACAAGCCCGGCTCGGTGCCAGCCGTTATGCACCTGCAACCGAACCGACGCCGCATGTACTGATTCGTCTTTCCTGCGGGCCCTGTCGGCAAGGTCGAGAGCTTACATTAAGGCTTACCTAAGTGCACGAAAGGAGCCTCTGAGGTGCACTTTATTCCTTTCACCACACTAGGTAGAAATAACTAGTGACACGAAAAGAAGAAGAAGTGCAAAACTGATTGACGTAGTGTGCACTGATGCTCCTGTGAGACAAATTCATCTAAGTTATATTTCTCACCTTGGCGCTCATGCTTTTATCACTGCTGAACTGAATTTGAAAAAACCAAAACAAATATAATCTTATGTCATATATAGACCCTTGAAGGATATTTTGATGGATTTTTTTAGTAAAGACGTGGAGAGAATTGACTGCAACTATATAACAACTCTTGAAGATGTGAATGAAATGATAACTCTTTTTAATAAAATGATTATAACCCTTTTTGACTTGCATGCGCTTGAAAAGAAAGTATTCTTACGAAAACAATCCCGTCCTTGGATTACTGATACCTTGAAGCAGATGATGCAGCTAGATGATGCACATGCTCAGTATCGGACCTCTGCGAAAATGAATCATAAAAATTACTATAAAGATTAAAAAAAAACTGTGTCTAATGCTTTACAAGCTGATCGTGGTGCCTATTTTGACAAGTATATAAACGCCAATTTAAAAAAACCCTGCAAGTTTGTGGAAAAATTTCAAACACAGTATCTTCCCCCAAGACCAATGTACTGAACTACCCAATCACCTGAATGACCCAGAAACCATAAATGATAATTTTCTGAACGTACCTGGTCCTAATAATATAGATACATCTAATTTAACATTTTACGAACACAATAGGTTCTATGATGACTCGTTACAATTAAAAACTGTTTTGAATGATAAGGTCTATAAAGCTCTCCATTTACTAAAATCTAGTGCTCAGGGATTCGATGATATAAATCTAGACATGATTTTGTTGCCTCTTCCATACTCTTTAGAAGCCATAACTCACATTATAAACTTCTCTATCTCTACGTCCACCTTCCCTGACCTCTAGAAAATAGCAGTTATCAAGCCTATTCCCAAAATAGCGAATCCAGGTACTTTAAAGATCTTCGACCAATCAGTATTCTACCTTGTCTCTCTAAAATCTTGGAAAGAGTAGTCCATGATCAGGTCTCTCACTATGTAGAGTTAAACAATATTCTTTCAAAAGTTCAATCTGGTTTCAGAAAGGTTCAAGGCACTGCTACTGCTTTACTTGATGTCACTGATAATATTTTTGCTGCACAGGATCAGGGCATGGGGACTTTACTGGTACTTTTGGATTATTCTCGAGCCTTTGACAGTATAAACACAATCATTTTTATTTCAAAGTTAAGTTACTATGGATTCGATAGTAATACTACAAATTGGTTTGATAGTTATCTCCGGAATCGTTCGCAGCTAGTAGAAATCTTAAAACCTGATGGAGAAAAGGTTCTGTTTTCACCTCGTTTTGTTCCTAGAGGCGTTCCTCAGGGCTCTATATTAGGACCTTTGTTGTTCGTAATATACTCCGACATTGTAAAATATATGCATCACTGTCAGTGTCGCATATATGCAGATGATCTGCAACTCTATACATCTTTTCTTCCGAAGGATGCATCGCAAGCATTGGATAAACTTAATGAAGACCTTGACCGTATTGCTATCTGGTCAACTAATAATTGTCTGGTTTTAAATCCTGCGAAGTCAAAGAATATGATACTAGGATCAAGGAAGCAAATTAATAACATTGAACTCAAGATACCATTTTGGGGAGCCCATTGTTTGCACAAATGAATCTCGCAATCTTGGAGTAATAATGGATAATAAGTTGCGGTTTGAAAAGCATATCACTGATTGTGTTAGGAGTTGTTTCTTTCAGTTAAAAGTTTTGTACCGTATTCGCAACTGTTTGAGCGTTGATATCCGTGTCAATCTCTCTGAAGCTCTTGTCCTTTCCAAATTGAATTATGCTGATACTGTTTATGGCCCCATACTATTTTCCAGAACCGAGAGACTGATACAACGCGCCCAAATCGCCTGTGCCAGGTTTTGTTTTAATATTCCGTCTAGAGCACATGTTACACCTTATGTTAACAATGCCAAGCTGCTTAAGATGTCTTGGAGAAGGTATCTTCACCTTGCTATACTTTTGTTTGGGGTGATCAAGAGTAGAAAACCTGGGTATCTTTTCAACAAAATGCGCTGGCTCCAGGATGACAGTAGGTACAAAACTAGAGCAGGTTCTGATTTACTAGCAACACGGTTACATAGCTCTGCTGTATTTAGAGGTAGTTTCCGCTACGCTGCCACAAAGTGTTGGAATGACATACCACCACCATTTAAAAATATATTGAATGTTAATCTTTTTAAAGTTAAATTAAAGCAACATATTTTTTCCATACAAATAGACCAGCCCTGGCATAGGGGAAGCTAGTTTTTGCCACTGTCCTCTTAGTTTTTTCTATAATGTATGTAAAATACTCATCTTATTACTACTGCTGTTTTTTATTTTTGTTTGGGGTTTGTGTTCATATTTGAAGTATTTATTAATTTGTATTGTGTGCTTTTTGAAGTTGTATCTTGTTGAGTTAATGTATCTTGTGTAGTTAGTTTTATATTTTAAGTAGCTTATAAAGGGTCTTCCAATAGGCACGTCCGAACTTTGACAGTTGGTAGCGGCCATCTTGTTAAAGCTACATCTGTCAAATTGGTTGTAATTTATTCATTCTGTTTTGCCAAATCATCATGGATAGCTATAGCATTCAACAACACGTGCAAATGATAAAATTGTTTTATCAAAATGAGTGTTCTGTTCGGGCAACGCACCGCGCGCTTCGCCCATTTTACGGTCGCCATAATCGTCCTACCGAGAGGACTATTCGTCGTGTGGTGGATAAATTTGAGTCCACTGGTTCGGTTAATGATCGACCAACACCCGTACGTCAACGAAACGCAAGGTCTGCCGAAAACATCGCCGCTGTCCGTGAGAGTGTGCAGGAGAATCCGAGGCAGTCGATTTCGCGTCGCTCACAAGAACTCGGCCTTTCACAGACCACAACTTGGCGAATTTTGCGTCGTGACTTGGGCCTGCACCCGTATAAAATTCAACTCACCCAGGAATTGAAGGTAAACGACCATAGACAACGACGTGTGTTCGCTGAATGGGCACTGGAGCAGTTAGCAACTGACCGTAATTTTCACAGAAAAATTATCTTCAGCGATGAGGCCCATTCCTGGATGAATGGGTACGTAAACAAACAAAATTGTTGAATTTGGGACGATACCAATCCACATGAGATCCAAGAGCGTCCAATGCATCCCGGAAAAGTTACAGTTTGGTGTGGGTTTAGGGCTGGCGGCGTCATCGGGCCATATTTCTTTGAGAACAACATTGGCCAGGCCATCACTGTCAACGGCGAGCGCTATAGGTCGATGATTACCAACTTTTTTTGGCATGAACTGGATCATCTGAACACCAACGTTATGTGGTTTCAACAAGACGGCGCTACGTGCCACACAGCTCATGCCACATTGAATATTCTGCATGAGAGATTTGAGGGCATGGTCATCTCACGTGGAGCTGATGTGAACTGGCCACTGAGATCTTGTCACTTAACCCCGAGACTTTTTCTTGTGGGGTTTTCTTAAGTCCCACAAATCACAGCGGCCCTCAAAGCCAACATAACCTATGCCATAAGTCAAATTCATCCTGATTTATGCGCAAAAGTCATGGAAAATTGGATATCTCGCATGCGCTCCACCCAGAGAAGCCGTGGCGGACATTTGAATGATGTCATATTCCACACATAATGGCATCACTACATCTTTCAAATAAATAAATAATTTCGATAATATATCACACACACTTTGTTTTATTTAAATTTAAAGATTAAAGGACACGCTTAATGAAAGACCCTATATTAAAAAAAATATTGTAAGCCCTGATTCGGGTCAAGATGTCCGTGAAGAAACACTGGCCTCAGCGGAAGACCACCGCTGTCACATGACAACATGTGGCAGTATTATGCTGAGCTGAGTACCATTTCGCCACCACATGTACCTAGATACTAGGAAATTTATTTAAATTTATTATTGTAATTTTTGTTTTGTAAACTTCCTATTCCTTATTTTTTCTATTGTATTTTAAGTGGTGGACAGAATAAATGCTTTCTTTCTTTCTTCTTTCACTAATCACGGAAAAACAATAATCTGCCGATTTGCACAAGACAAAGTAGCTAAAATCATTAATAAAGTGTGGTGCATGCAGTCGCTGAGAACTCTGTATTAACCACTTGCCACTCTGCACACATCTTATTATTTTCAGATTTCCATGCAAAAACATTCAAGAAATAAAATTGACAACCCTAAATTTTTTGTCAACAATGTTTCTAAGTGCGCTACCGACCTACATAGTGATGCCAACTGTCTGCTAACCTAGGATAGATAAGCACAAAACAATTATCGATTAGAAAATTAGCCGCATAGTAGGTAAATATTTATTTAGTAACTACTTATCCAGCGGTTAATCCAATTATCATTGGAAAACAATTTTTGAATTTTATGGTAAAATAAGCAACTACTTAGGTAGATTACATACCGTTAAATGTGTTGTCTTAGTTAGGAAGGCCGATCGGCGCCTTCTCCGTAGAATTTTGAAAATTGACAATAACAAACACCACTTTACACGGTTAGTAGGTATCTATACTAGGTACTACCTAGGTATCCAACAAAAAGCACTAATAATTGAGTTAAAAAATCATATGGTCGTACTCGTAAAAGTCACACAATGGTCACAATGTTTTTTTTCAAACCGTCAGATTAAGGAAATTCCTTCACATTTGTCAGATTATGGATCAGAACGACAAGGACAACAATATGAGCGTGTGTTTAATAATCTGACGCGCTCGAGTATATCAAGGACACAATTAGTATTTTCAAAAATCGGCCATGATTTAGGTCGCGTTCAAATCGTCAGTAGAGCTAATGGATGGTTTACTTCACATCCCTTCTCATTGTCTGACGCGCAGTCAGACAACATAACAGCATTAGCCCAGTCTGAAAAATAAACATCCACTCTGCGCTGGCGCGGCATCTTATAATCCTGGACATTTCATACAGCATCATCTGGCCCCAAAGTAAGCAGAGCTTGTGCTATGGGTAATAACATGACTGATATACCTACTATTATAAAAATAAGGTGTTTATTTTATAATTGTAACAATTTATTTCGTAAACAAATATATATCAAATAAATATACAATTACTTATAGATAAAAAATACAATTCAGTTCACTGACCGCAGATAGAGTGCCCAAAAGGAAGGCAACGTTACCTCGTTGAATGGCCATACTAATCCTTTGTCCGAGGTAAGCCAGCCCTTTGATCATTGGTCTTGTCCAACAGTCTCTTTGATGACTCTGTATAGGAGCCACGCCTCAGGTCCCCACGGGCCTAAAGTTTCTACTCCAAAAGGCAGAAATATACAACCATTGCCAATGGATACATATTTCCGCCTCTTGAGGTCTACTGCCGCAGCTACTTGTATACTTTTTGTAAATACATATGTATATATTTTACATAGAAACACCCAGATCCGAGACAAATATTTGCAGATCATACAATCATTTATCCCGCCGCGGGAAACGAACCCGCAACTTTCTGCGTCTCAGCTCACTGCGCTACCAGAGGTCTTCGATTGGAAAGGTGTTCTCGTTAGCTCAGGCGCACCCCCCGTCCCTTACCCTTTGACGTACATTGCGGCCGTTTCGTCTCGCGCCCTGCATAGCAGGGCTTCTATGCAGTACGCATAGAAAATTTCTTGCAAATAGATACTATTGAATTAGTAGGATATATTAGGATCAATGTTTTAAAAACCTATTAATTTATATAAAACTGTCTTAGCTGTTACCCGCGACTTCGTCCTCAAAGATCCATCAATATAATCTAACCGTAAAATCCTATCCTAAGGAAATCAATTCAATAGAGGAGCAAACTGTCAATTTTAACTTATTTGTTAATTTGACACCTAGACCCGAGACTAATACTTGCAAATCATACATTTTGTTCCGCGGCGGGAATCGAACCTTCAGCGTCTCAGTTGGGTCTTGGTCCACAGCACCACAGAGGCCGCATGTAATTTAATTTACATGTCTTAGAAGGTAGGAGTCAGAAGACATTTTTAAACACATGCCAATGATGTCATTTTTAACCGACTTAAAAAAATTGGTTTCTCAATTCGACCGTATATATTTTTTTTTTATGTGTGTTCGCAGATATCTTCGTCGTTCATGAACCGATTTTGATGATTGTTTTTTTGTTTGAAAGGTGATATCCAAGGGTTGTACCATGATAATGAAACCAGAATCTGAGATTGGCATTCCAGAGAAGTCGAGGGGAATCTTTGAAAATCGTAGTGGCGACAAGTGCGTTTGTAAATTTTTTTCCATTAAGTATTTTAAAGCTCTACTATTTAATGAAGGTCTGCAGTCGATCTGATGATGGAGCCGAAAGACAGTCGAGGGAACTCCTCAACTATTTACAGCAATTACCTGGTATTTGGGCTTGATTAATTTGGGTTGAAGATGGGTTGTGACTGTCACTAGGGGTATGATGATGAAGACGAAGGACAGTCAAGGGTTTATTTTTTTACGTTTCCTATTTGAAGTCGGCTTTTTTGTTTCAAAATATAGTTTATAAAGTTACTACAGAATTAAGAATATACGTACTAATTAAATAATAAAAATAATATTATTAATTGATTTAAGGTGCTTTGTAGTATTAGTAACACAAATATACAATGATGTTGTTACATTTATGTAATAGCACACCCATATTACATAAATGTAACAACATCATTGTCGTTTATTTCTATCATAAAAGTTATGATTCTATAGATGATTCATCTATTGAGGTAATCAGATGCGAGGAGATATCTGAGATGCTATAAATGTACATAACCTCGGAAAGCTATTTACATTGAAAACGTCATGGCTAATGTCATGGTTAATAACTATTTATGGGTAGAGCACACTAAGTACATAGGAGTATTGTACATAGAACTTACTAAATATGTACTTTTAATACGTGTTTTTGACCATTCGCAATCTGAATTCATATTTTTTATATTATTAGTTGAGACGGTGTCCTCAACAAAATAACTTTTGTATAGAATTTTTTTTTTAATTTTAATTGATGCAATAATACTTATAAAAGATATATGGTACGTATTTTTAATGTTTTTCTTTCAACTACGTAGTAATGTTATCATTAATCACAACAAAACCGATCACAAAGGATGTATTTTTTGCATAGAACCAAAACAGTGCAGTAATATTATATGAAATCTCATTATTGCACTGTTTTTTACTTTTTATTTAGATATAAATTTACCAAAGAGGTTTATTATCTCCCGTTAAGTTTAATATAAAATGTTTGCATTAGATCAAAAAGAGACTGGCTGATAATAAAAATCGGCTAAATAAAACCGCATGGTGAAAAAAAAAAAACAAATGGCGCGCATTTTGTACCATTGTAATACTTTGATTCTTCATATTTTTAGTTTGAGTAGGTATATTTTATCACAGTAGATTGGTAGTTGATAGAAAAGTAAATTACGCACCTTGCTAAAGAGAGTAATTACTCGTGTTAATTCAGTGCCCTCGCTTGCGCTCGGGCAGCAACATAACACTCGTGCATTAATAACTCACTTTGGCGCTCGGTGCAACAATCTACTATTACCTCCTACTCCCTCGGTTCAAATTGTATATAATATATAAAGTAGGTCTCAGCGGTTTCTTTCGTTCTTTTGTCACATGTCTTCGAACTAAAAAAAACGAATTAACTTCGTATTAAGCGACCTAAGGACAAATATCCGCAGTACATTAATGATTAAACGAACTTGTGAAGTTCTATCCTAATTACACGAACGCCTAGTCAGAATACATTAGTGTTTTATTACTAATGCTACTATTATACCTATTACATTTTAGGCAATTTCATTATTCGGGTACCATGTACTCAAACGGTTTAAAACAAGGTTCGTATCCAGGTCGTGGTATATTTAGGCTGTGGCGATCTTAAACGGAACACAAAAATTAGAAACATTTTTATACGATGATCATTACTAATTAATTTACTAAAACTAGCGAAAGAGTGGATCGACATGAATTGAAAGTACCATACTGACTTTCCTTGCTGTTGTGTTGAAAAAATAAATAACACTTAGAACAGACGCATCATAGAAATTAAAGGATTTACAGAAGTTCCACCATAAACGTAATCATGCATCATATTCTTTGATCGTGTTGTCGGCTAATGACGCTAACATTATGTCCAGCGAAGACTTTGGTATACTTCGCCTTAAAAACGCATGCCGGATAACAATTCTGCCTTCAAGGTAAAAAAGTTGTGTATGTGGGATGAAAAGGAATGAGATAACAACAAAATTTCCTTGTCATGTAGTGTCAACATGACAGTAGGGAGGAAATTTTAAACTTTATGAAATAAAATTAACATAATATATGTCTTCTAGATCTAAAACAAGGTACCATGCTTATGATGGCCAGAGTGGCAGCTTATCTTATCGCTTAGCTTATCTGCTATTCTGTTTTTCTTATTGTTTTTAAAATAACCGTAAAGAGAGAAATAGCATTAAAATCTTGCAAGAAAAACTTGCGAGCACGAAGTAGTGAATGATTACGCGGTAAACGCATCGGGATTTCTTCACCAAGGAATGGAAGTTGTAATTTTTTATTAACTCTACACGCATTTAAATTAAATTCTGCGTGACTGTAAGTAGTTTAAAAACATGAAACGAGCTATCAGCCAGCTCCCATTCTGTGTCAGCTTCTAATCTGCGTATGCGTACATATGCAACGTTGTTATCGCTAGACTTTAGGTATATAATAGGTTCCTATTTTCGCAACAGTTACTAAATTATCCATATGATTATGGATATATGATTATGATAGGGCAATGCTCTTTAATTGACGATTCGTCGTTTCACCATTGCAAGCCGCCCCGCTTTGGAACATTTTGAAATCTAACTTCTGTCAAAGTGATTTTTGAGAGGATAATTAACGCACCCCCTGTAGTTAAGGCGTCAGTAAAAATTTCGGTAATCAGTAGTAATCGGTCCGAGGCACCGACTTATCGATGTTATTGAGCCACCAATTTAAGTCAGGCTGAATTGAATCAGGTAAATTTATTAGTTGAACCTTACATTGCTTTAAGCTCAAAAACTTATATTTGTTGAATTTTAAGCCTCTTCTCACTATGTAAACTCAGCAAAATTGTAATATTAATCTATAGACATGCCTAAGGATTTACAAGACACTGAGAGTTAAATATAACTATATTCTTTGTTAATAAATAATCCGAGATTCTGAGTCTGAGAAAAACTTTTTAGTCAAACAGAGATTTATCAATACTTTTTGACAAGCATTGTTCGTAAGTATCTCCAAAAATAAGGCCATTATTTAAATATACGGTTGAGAGACCAGCGGAACGCAATAATTTTAAATCTGGTTTAGTTATTTTTGTAAAAATAGGTAAGGTGCAACGTTCAAACAAAAAACGTTAAACGGGCACATTAGCTGTTCAAACATAAAACGGGTATTAAAAAAGTGCTTGAAATGAATCGACCAAGTTTCACATTTTGAAACAGCCCCTATTTTTAAGAGATAATTTGTAGGTTCAATATAATGTGACCTCTAGCTATCAGTATATCTGGGGGCACGGCAGTGCCCCCGCCAAGTCGAGCAATAAAGGCCAATGGCCAAGTCAATCTATTTATTTAAAACAAAAAAGATGTTTAATATTGATATGGTCACTATAAGATGCTAGGTAGTGGTGGTTAATATATCATATAGCAACAAAAAGCACCGTGCTTATCGTAGATAGCAAATAGCAAATGATATCGTGGCGCTCAGTTGTTGCTATTTGCTTTTGCTTATCTAATAGCAATAGCATAACTAACACTCTCTCTCTCTATCATCTGTCCGTCGCAACTCGCAAAGCAAAAGCAAACGCAAAGCATCATTCATTCATCACATTATTCATAAAAGCAAAAAGCAAAAAGATTTTCGCGAGGATTCGCGAACTCGGGCAGCTCACGTAAAAAATAGGTTTGTGGTTTTTCGGTGTAAACAGCGATTGGACACGCAGTATTGACTATAATTGTGTAATAAAGGACGATTGATTGAGACTTGAGAAATAGTGTTGTTGTTTTGTGTGTTTTATTCACCATGGGTAAATTCGCGATCTCGGCCGGCTCACGTAATAGGTAGGTACCTATACCTACCTACCTATTTTGCTTTGTAGTTTTTCGGTGTAAACAGTGATTGGACACGCAGTATTGACTATAATTGTGTAATAATGGACAATTGATTGAGACTTGAGAAATAGTGTTGTTGTTTTGTGTGTTTTATTCACCATGGGTAAATTCGCGATCTCGGCCGGCTCACGTAATAGGTAGGTACCTATACCTACCTACCTATTTTGCTTTGTGGTTTTTCGGTGTAAACAGTGATTGGACACGCAGTATTGACTATAATTGTGTAATAAAGGACAATTGATTGAGACTTGAGAAATAGTGTTGTTGTTTTGTGTGTTTTATTCACCACGGGTAAATTCGCGATTTCGGCCGGCTCACGTTATAGATAGGTATAGCTACCTACTTATTTTGCTTTGTGGTTTTTCAGTGTAAACAGTGATTGTAATATTTCTATGCTGTTTTGCCGTAAAAAAAAAGCATGTTAGAAAAAAGCTAGTAAAATAACATGCATAAGGAAGAAAGTAAATAGCCATAAGCATGTTATTGCCTTGTAGCAACTTTGAACACTACTAATGCTAGGTTAGCTAATTACGTAATAACTAAGACAGAAGGTCCCTTAAGTAGGGACTGAAAAAATTAACCGACTTGGTATTACATGGATCTCACAACTTTTTACGGTAGAAGAACGGAGTTGCTAGACTTGGTTTTTTTAACAAGTTATGTTCTTGATGGCATGTTTTTGTCGCAATACTCATTGTATTGCACAACAGGCACACACAATTTTATTTAGTAGCTCTGTATCCAAGTAAAACTAGTGCGCTCACTTGTGATAAAAAACAAAAAAAAGCAAAAAAGCATGATAGCATTGTTAATGTTTAATGTATTTGTGTCGGTTATGGTACAGCCCAGGTATTTAAATTTGGCTACTCCCTTGAACGTAATATTACCAACTTGCCATTTTGAGACACTCGGATTTCTCGTGACTGACCCTGAGTCAACCTTTTCCGCCTCCACTTTTAGAACTGTAGTGGCTTCTGCGACTTCTTCGCGACTTTCCCCTAACAGAGCTAAGTCATCCGCGTATCCAATTACCTTGTGCCTTTCATTTAGCACCAGTCTTAACTCCAGTGCGAGCACTTGTCTGAGTTCCAGAAACAAGCTGAAAAGCATTGGTAAGAGATATCGCCCTGTTTAAATCCAGTAATCACTGCCAAGTTGTAATTTAACATTGTACGAATAACATTGTTCGTGAAAGTAACATTGTTCGGCGGCGGCGGTTGATGCTGCGATGTCGGCGCCTATTATGCGTGCGGGCATCAACGGCAACACGACAGGTAGGGCAGGCCACCATTACAACTGCTTCGGGGGCTGTGGAGAAGAAGAGGCTTGCCCGATGGCCTATAAAACTGGGCAGGTCCTGTGGGGTTTAAAGGCTTTGTGTATTTTTATGGCCAGATGTGCTTTAATTTGGCTACCATTGGCATGAATCCTGTACTTGGTGAGCAAGCTTCTTGCAAGCTTTTAACAAACTGAGCTGTTTTGGAGCTGTGCCCCGTGTCTTGAGGCAGGGTGAGAAGTTGTCATTTTTTGCTTTTCACCGGGCTTAAACCGGCGATTGTCGACGTCGTGGCTGGGATTTCATCCACCCGTGCCAAAGCGGCGTGAACCACCGCGATCCTACTCGTGGATCAACAAAACAGGTCCGGTCAACTACGACACAAGTACTCACCGTCCGGAACGCCTTTACTTGACTACTAGCAAAACACGCTTAACGCTTTGCTGTGTCCTTTCGGCCACACACTTTTTCAACCAACATACCTACCTACATCGCCTATGCACTGCTTTATTTTGTCTAAAATCCATATCAATGCCTATGATAGAACATACTACACCAAAATCTGGAGCAAGCCAGATAGAAACGGGATCCGAGTCGGACAATAATGTTATCTATATCCGGTATAAAAAGAAGCTCTGTGCAGTCCAAATAAACTCTTAAAACTTGAAACCACGCTAAATGCCTTCGAATTACGTATTACCGAACACCATGATACAACTGTTTACGTCTTCAAAACGAGTAGGGCGATTGCGCTATTTGTCAATGTAATTGCCATTGAACGAATTGGTTTTGGCAAAGGTTTGAATATTCAAACCATATGGCTAGTCTGAATGTCAAAATGGTACCGTGCTATTCTTCCTCAACGATTTAATCATTGATTTTACCAAGCGAACACATTTATATATTGAACGTTCATTTGAAAGCACTGTCAAAAATAATGCGATCCCGCATTGTTTATCTTCTAACGATTATTGAAAATTTGTTAAAAATACTGAAGATCAGTGCTCTTTCTACTGAGATACGCAGTGGAAGACAACTCCCGGGAAAGTCCAACGCTCCAAGACCTACAGTGTTGTAATATAATAAATATCGAGTCAACACGCAAATTCTCAGAGTATCTAGACAATTTAGGGGCTCAAGCCTTCCCATATACATATGTACAGTCACGGAATAAAAAGGTCCCTCAAATTTTCAAATTAATTCGTTTATCGTGTCGCGTGCACATAATTACCTTTTGAAACATTGTTACTGAATAGACCGAGTTAAAGAAAACTAATATTTATCTTTTCGTAATTAAAACTCAGAAACTCAGAGATACGTTGTTTGACAATTTATTTTGTCAACAAATTGAAGCATAATTGCTTCTTGCACTACTACAAAGTCCCCTTAGATCCCCTTAGCAAAAACTGCACCTTAGAGTCGAGAAAACCGACTCTAAGGTGAAGAACCTTTTCATTCCGTGACTGCACAAAGAGTACAAGTTGTCTCGATAACATATTCAAGAAATCTAAGCGCTGGAATTAAAAGTGGCCTTACGGATCATAATACCATAACGCTATTACCGCTAAAAAGCTTCTGTAACAAAGTATCCTCTCAGACCATGATTTCAAGGTTACATTTTAAAGCCATCACAACTGAGCTAACAAATACTTATTTTAGCTTTGCCTTCAAAAAGTACAACTGATACCTTTAGAAGATACCTATAAAAAAGTGATCGCAAACCATACAAAGTTCGTAAAGCTGCAACGACGGAAAACTCCGCTCAAACCTTGGATATAACCAGGTCTCATAAGATGTATTAGGCATAGGGACAATTAACACTCAAAGCTCCGGAAAATACCTGAAGCTGAAACTCTATTACTAGTTTAAAGAAGAAACAGTTATTTGAACAACAGTCTTCTACGTAAATTAAATAAAATTACGAGATTTTCAATCCGATAAAGTTGGCAACGATGTTAAAATATACCTGAAAAGTTGATAATAACTTTATCAATTTTAAAACTTTAAAAACTCTACCACAAGAACTCATACAGCAAACTGACGAGGCCATCGAAACATCGGTAGGAAATTGGCTGAAAAAAATATGTACACAGAAATACATACATATTATACAAAAAAACACCCAGACTCGAGACAAATACTCGCAGATTATACAAACATTTGACCCGTGGCGGGAATCGGGCTGCTCGCAACCTTTTGCGTCTCAGCCCCTTGGGCCACTGCTCCACAGAGGTCGTCAAAATAATATCGTAATCGTAAAAGCTTAAACTATATAACACTTCGAGTAAGAACTTCTACGTGCAACTGATCCCAGATGAGTGCTGCTTGGAGACTGATGATGGAGACGACTGCGATAGTTTTCAAATTATTGGGGGTTAGTCCCCCTGCTGACTAACAGAAGAGCTAGCAACAGAGAAGGAAAACTTGAAACAAACCCGGCTCGTGCCAGCCGTTATGCACCTGCAACCGAACCGACACCGCATGTACTGATTCGTCTTTCCTTCGGGTCCTGTCAGCAAGGTCGAGAGGTTAGTGTGGGTGCCGGACACTATCAAAGAGAATTCCAGGCAGAGTGACGTCAGTGGAGAGAAAACTTAACCCACCTCAGCTTGCTGGAGTAGATTTATGAATGAAAGTTTTCAATTACAAAAATAACTGCTCTGTAACTTAACTGATGCCACCTAAATAATCTTTAACAGAACAATGATGATGATGATGGAGCTTGACATTGTTCGTGTGTCCAATTGGCAGCTTACTCGGTTTTTTCCGTTAGGATATAAAGCTTCTTACGTAGGTACAATAAAAAAATATTTATATAATAAAAGTTACTACTAGGTGTGCAATAATAATTTTATTTGCTAAACCATTTCTTGTTGACATTCTACAATCCTTATATCACCACATATTAATCTTTCATAAGCTGAGAACATTTTAAGCACCTATTATCCGCAGACAATATTGGAAAGTGAGTAATTTTACGTATAGATTACATGTAAATTTGGAGAATGGTTTGATATTTTTGAATGTCCATGATTTAAGATTATATAAGATTTTAACCATACATATGCGTGATAATGCGATTAACAATAAGAACACAGGCGGAAGTTCACAGTGCGTCTACTTAATGTCACAAAGCAATGCGACGCCCCGTAGTGCCCAGTGCCGAGGGTTGCTGTCAGTCTCGAAGTCGATAGAGCCTACGTACTTAGCGTCTGTCCTCTGCGGCTTCCTACAACATAATTCAATTTATCATAATCTATACTAATTTATAAATTCGAAAGTGTCTCTGTCTGTATGTAAATAAGTTTGTATGACTGTGTGTTTGTTACATTTAAACAATAGGCGTGAATTGTGCTATCACTGCCGTTTATTACATTTTTAACCTACTTAAGGAAGGAGGAGGAGGTTCTCAATTCCATTGTATTTTTTTTTGCTTATGTTTGTTACGTCATTTATGAAAAGATATTGAAAAAATTTTTTTATGTGAAAGGATATACTTTCCGATAGGTCCAATAGATAATCGGTTCAGAAGTTTGGTTTTCAAATCTAAATAGCTAGAAAAGTGTATGACACACTGTGAACAAAATTTTGACACCAAGTGAACAAAATTTTGAATTTAGCTTTTTTGTGGTGGTGTTTACGAATTTACCCCTAAGGGTAAACAAAATGGGGATGAATTTTTAATGGGATCGAATTTATATCGGTTCAAATTTTTATTCAATGAAGTCGGTTTTCTTTTTAGTTTTTAAAACTGAATTATATATGCTAATATACATATTAAAAGCTTAAATTTATCTGCAATTGAACCATATCAAGCGGCTAACTTCCAAAATAAGAGTTTTTTGACGTGTTGTGACTTATATCGCAAATATTAGTGTCGCATGCCATTCCTGATGCTACTGGTACTTTGATATAATAACCCTGAGTGTAAGATGGTCTTGCCTGTATATAGGACACTCGTAAAGGCGGGGGTCTTTCCCCGCTGTCGTGTTGATGGCGAAGATGTAGATCACCGGCATTTGCTCGTACAAAACCTTCGGCTTCGACTCAATCAGCTTGCCCGACTTGCGATCTAGTGATGCACCTAAACACGGACAAAAATGAATAAATAAATAAATAAATATTGCTTGAGAATTGCACACAGCACCATCTAGTCCCAAACTAAGTATAGCTTGTATTATGGTGACTAGATGACTGATAGAATACTTATATATTTTTAAATACATACTTATCATACTTTATAACACCCAGACAGAACAAACACCTATGTTCTTCACAGAAATGTTTATTCTGGGAGGGAATCGAACCCTCAGTCTACAGCGCAGAATGCAGAGCAACTACCAACTGTGCTGATAGGCCAGTCAATGATTATGATAGTACACATTATCGAATCGAATAAATTATTCGATGACGAATCAGAGGGCTATCATGACACAAGGTTCTGAGATTTATCTAAGACACCATTAGATGAAAAAATGTGCTTTCAAATGGTAAGGGAAACTTATAAAAGCTATATGCCGTACTGAGGATTAGGCTTGTACCACATGATTGTTTATCCGTGCCTCCCTACCTGATTGTAAGTGTGTGGGACCATTGTGTTACAGTCGGCTTTACTGGAATGTATATATTTCAAAACATTGAACAATACATCATAGTTGCAATAATAATATTAGTTACCAAATTGTATATAACCACATATAAATATTCTATCAATGATCTTGTTCCCATAGAACTATCTAACTTTTGATGCTTGATGGTACTGTGTGAATTGTCAACCTATATTTATTTATTACTGAATTTAATAGGATATTATTAAACCGATCCACACATCAAAACAGATTATTTTATTAATCTGCAGTTGTTTGAGCTTCACCTTCGAGAAACAGTCCATACACGTAGACTCCCTCTGCGGGTCCTTCGTGGACATCCTCCCGGTTCAGTTTCGTGATGTGGTTCTGTAGCACCACGGAATCAAGGGCCCATCCTTTGTGGCCGCGTGTCACCTCCTATTATAACATAATATAAGTAGAAACTTATGTAGTTGTCGTACTTACCATAGACCTACTACTGTAGAACGACAATAGCCTGTTTCAATCCATACCTTATATTATTAAAAAAGTATTATCTGTTTATTTTTTTGTAATGTTTTAACGGCTGACCTGCTGAACGGATCTTCATGAAATTTAATAAGAAGATATATTATATCGAAGATAATAACACAAGTTCCATTCTCCTGCTAAACGCATGCGAGGCTGAGGCCGTAGGCGTAAGCTAGTAATAATAACATTGCATCCATTGCGTCTTTGTACTGAAGGTGCAGATTTTTCCCTTCTTATAATTTCAGAATACTTAAATACATCAGCTTTCGCTGAACGAGCAATCAAAGCATCTTCACGTGGTGTTCATTTTGTAGTTTTAAGTTTTTTAGAATTGTATTGAGGTAGTATAAACTTTTTCTAGTGATTTGAACGCTCTAACGTCAAAAAACTTAGCCCTTCAAATGGTCAGCTATCTTTTTCATACAGTGCCACAATTGTTTTTTCGGGTCGATGGAACACAGCATTCCTTTTAACCCATGAAATTAAAATTATTATGCACTTTAGACTGAATAAGAAGAAAGTGGGCATAGGATAGGCGGAAAATTCTAAAATATGTTATTCGTTTTTAAAATTTAAAATTGAGAACATTATATTTCATTAACATTCTTTTATTTTTGTCCAGAGGAAAGTACTTTTAAAATACAATGTATATTTTACGATTGATTGATTTTGATAGAGAAGTGCAGTTATTTGGTTATTGAGTATGAATCAATAATACCTATTATTAAAACAATTATTATCAATAAGTTGGTACAAAAGTAAAAGCAACTTTTTTTATCCAAAAGTTATATGACCACAACGAACATGGATCAATCTAAAGCGATTAGTTCTCTCAATTTGTTGAATACCGCGAGACAAATACCGCATATTGCCATTGCCGTAAATTGCTTGATGTTGAGGTCATAATGGGCAAGTATTGCCCAGGGTTGAGCAATTTTAATTGCCTGTGTAATGTTATCTTTGTGTAGTATTTCAATACCTGTCTCATAGCGGTCAAGAACCCTTGAGGGTTGAAGAACCCAGTCATCCAGAATGTAGTAGGACGACCGTTGCGAAGCCAGATTCTATACTGCTGCTCTCGTTCTAATAGCTCTGTGTACCAGAAGCCTAGAGTCGCCGACTCCCATGATACCTACGGAAAGTTACATAGCGGAAATGCGTTTCTGTTTTATTACCTTTTTATGTAGTGGTTTTGATTACGTCCTCTCACTCACACAATACTAATAGAAATATTGTGCAAGTGAGAAGACATGATTAAAACCGCCATTTAAAATATATCTTTATTAAAACAGGTTAAACTAACATTTCTGTTTCGATTCAGAAAAGTTAACGACTTAAAATAATAAATAAATAATAAATTATGCCTAGCATTTCTCACAGAAATATCTGGCCCCAAAGTAAGCAGAACATGCGTTATGGGTAGCACATGACTGATGTACTACTTATATACTTTTTTTGTAAAAACATACATATTATAAATAGAAACACCTAGATCCAAGAAAAATACTTTCAGATAATACAAATATTTGTCCCGCGGCAGGAATCGAACCCGCAACCTTCTAGGTCTCGGCCGGACCTTGGCCCACTGCACCACAGAGACGGAACATCTTAGACGACGTTTATGCAACATAAACGTCGTCTAAGATGTTCCGTCCATCTCATAATCACATATTAGCTAATGTGACGTAAAATACTGGTAGCATCTTTATTTAACCACCTCTGTGACGCAGTGGGCTAAGGTCTGGCTGAGACGCAAAAGGTTGCGGGTTCGATTCCTGCCGCGAGACAAATGTTTTATGATCTGCAAGTATTTGTCTCGGGTCTGGATGTGTCTATCAATAATATGTATTTATTTACAAAAAAAAACGTATTTAAGTAGTATATCAGTCATGTGGTACCCATAACACAAGCTCTGCTTACTTTGGGGCCAGATGATGCTGTGTGAAATGTCCGGCATTATTTATTTATTTATTATTTATAATCATTCAAATGATATGGACAAACCATACTTATGCAAAAAACGTAGACAATCTTATTATCTAGTCAAAAAGGAAAGGTAAGATATAATCTGCTTTCCGATAGAAGCACTATTTATACATACCTACTACATAATAATATAACCTATACTTTTATATTTAAACAAACATGTGTAGATATTTTTCATTCCGTGAAATCTGTTAGTAACAGCAGGTATCGAATGATGCGATTTGAAAAAAGCGTAACCACGTTAAAATCAATACAAACCGCTTGCCACTAGGCAGCAGGTAGGGTATTGAATTACGCATGTGCGTGTAGTACATAGTATAGAGTGAGCATCTGTATAACAGTTTACAGTATTCGAACCCTCTGACGGTTGTGTTTGCCTGGTACAGATGCGGACTAAAATACCTGTTGCGGGTAAGTATGCGCACGCAGTGACTTGTAGCTGTCGTGGTACTGTTAACCGGAAACTATTGCCATCTTTATTCATCATAAGAATGGCAAGGACAGAGCATATTTAAACGCCACGCAAAAAAAATATGTGATAAAAGTCGATCCTAATAATTAACTTAGTATTTACAAATAAAATAACGAAGTTTAGCAACTTTGCGCGCGGTCATTATTTAGATGGGTGACCGCAGTGGAATTTTCATCTGAGCACGCTCGTGATGTTTACGTTAAGCTGTCGGCCCCAACTTTATAAAAGTTACTGGGACATGACTGAGGCCTTTGATCGCTCTATTAACTACGCTACCAGAGCTGGCCACTGCTTCATACGATATTTAAACTAACATTCATGCAACGTAGTAAGGTACGAAACCAACAATAAAATCAATACAAGCGTCTCGTCACAAGCATTAGGTGGGCATTGCGCATGTGCGCGTAGTACAAAGCAATATTTCAATTTACATTATTCAAACCCTTCAACAGTTATGTTTGCCTGGTACAGATGCGGGCTAAAATACCTGTTGCGGGTCAACCCGCATCAGGTATTTTAGCCTGCATGCGCATATCAATGCGCACGCAGGATCGCGTAGCCGTGGCGTAGAATTTGGTGCCACAAACTGTTTATGATAGAATCTTAATTGTTATTGATTGATTGATTATTGTAAGTACACAATCTACATTTATGCCAAGTTTCAACCAGAAACCAGTTTAGAAACAAGTTGAAACCAGTTGAGTTTCAAGTTTCAAGCTGTTATGGTGTGATTGAGCCACAAACATAAACATACTAGTGCAAACATCCACACAAACATTAGCATTTATAATAGGTACGAGTAGGATGTATACGAGTCACTGTGTAGGTAAGCTACGATGCTACCAGTAAAATCAATACAAGTGTCTCGAGCATTCAATCAAACCCTACGGTTATGTTTGCCTGGTATAGGTGCGGAATAAAAATCCTGTTGCGGGTTGATATGCGCACGCAAAAATGCGTAGCTGTCGTGGTACAGCTATCGTAGTACTTGTAGGCGCGTGTCATGGCTAAGCTCTCTCGGAGATCGCAAACCGTAAGGATAGGATCCCATACTCCTTCATTTATAGGTAAGATGTATTTAGTAATAATAGATAGCAGTTTATAAAAAACGTTTTATATAGATAACAGTACAGCAAGAATCAAGCTCGACCAACTAGGACCCGCATTCAACATTAGAAGAAGTCTAAAACCAGGAGACTGCCTCTCACTCTTCTTTTTCAACTCTATACTAAGTATGTTTTCAAACAGCTGGACTGGAGCAGTATTAAAATAAACTGGAAATACCTATCAAACATCCGCTCGCGTCGCGTCGGTCTCCAAATAAATAAGGAAAAACTAAAATTATGTCAAATACTACAGTCTAAATGAAACTTGAAAACTGTATGTGATTTTTTAACCGTATCTATGGTTAAAACAATTCACATACCTCGGAAAAAACTATCACATTTAGCCCTAAAGAAGAGGAGGACATCGACAAACGGATTGCTAATACGTGGAGGCAATACTAGCAACTAAAAATCATATTAAAAAACCATAAATATTACAAGCAAAAGGTTTTAATAATTCAGTGTGCTATGGGCTAGGCCCACTGCCGACAAACAAGAATGGGCTTGCAAGGGCCTGCCCCTTGGACCAGCAATGGGATGATATATATTCATAACAAATTTTATTAAACAGTAATAGTAAATACAATAATAGATACATACCTAACAAATATTATATTAAAATATGGAATTAGTCCATTAAAATGTTACATTTTTTAGGCCTTAGTGTGCATTTGTCAGAGGACGCAATTTTATTTTTTTAATGTGTAGGGGGGGTCAGTAGAAGCTTAAGTTCAAGTTTGTGGGGTCGGCACCCTTGTCCCCCGGCCGCCATCTTGGAAAAGGGGGTGCAAAGGGTTTTCGCGCTGTATCTCGTAAACTAGTTACCTTACAGAAAATTTAATCAAACATAAAATGTAGCAAATTAAATTTCCTACAATTTTATTTCTATTACTTTTTATCGTCAAGTGACCAACAAAAAAGTTATAAACAAAAATAAATGAAAATTTTGTTTGTTTGTTCTAGGTTTTACAGCGCTCCAAACTTAAACGGATTCTCGAATGCTCATAGGGATGCAATAAAAACTAAAAATTAGGCTTACTTTTCTATCTATATTTTTTTTATTTATACAATTTATTATGATCTTAACATTCCTATGCTATTATTGAACTATGTTTGACCCTTTTACCCACCACCTATGAGGTATAACATGGGCAAAGTCAAATTTATAAAAATTTAATGCATTTTTTAATGCATTTTTTGTCACTGTCTTAGCAAATCGTTTGTATCGCAGAGTGTCTAGAGTATCGTCTTTATTTCCGCCATATAAAAAGACGAAAAAACGTTCGCCAACAACACTGAGTAACGATGACTCGACTTTCTCACTCATAAATAATTTAGTTCCACTTGCTAACTCTGGATGCTTCTGCAAAATTTTTATAAATTTGACTTTGCCCATGTTATACCTCATAGGTGGTGGGTAAAAGGGTCAAACATAGTTCAATAATAGCATAGGAATGTTAAGATCATAATAAATTGTATGAATAAAAAAAATATAGATAGAAAAGTAAGCCTAATTTTTAGTTTTTATTGCATCCCTATGAGCATTCGAGAATCCGTTTAAGTTTGGAGCGCTGTAAAACCTAGAACAAACAAACAAAATTTTCATTTATTTTTGTTTATAACTTTTTTGTTGGTCACTTGACGATAAAAAGTAATAGAAATAAAATTGTAGGAAATTTAATTTGCTACATTTTATGTTTGATTAAATTTTCTGTAAGGTAACTAGTTTACGAGATACAGCGCGAAAACCCTTTGCACCCCCTTTTCCAAGATGGCGGCCGGGGGACAAGGGTGCCGACCCCACAAACTTGAACTTAAGCTTCTACTGACCCCCCCTACACATTAAAAAAATAAAATTGCGTCCTCTGACAAATGCATACCCAAATGTAACTTTTCAATGGACTAAATGTATGTACCTAACTAAATTTTGATTTAAAAAAAATAAAAGAACAAATGCTGTCATAATAATAAGGTATCAATGTACCTAATCTAAACTAAACAAATAAAGGTTTTTTTTTAATGTATAAACATTAGAATTAGTAATAGCTATAATTATATAATACAAATATATATAAATTATACAGTGCTTACCCACCGCCCACCTCATAAGACCACCTGGGTGATCCGTTGAAAGTTTTTTTTTTACAACGGCTCACCTTTGTATACCTGGGTGATCCTTGGTAAATACTTATTTCTACCGTCCACCGTGTTATCAAAACTCTTCAGATTCTTCTGAAACTATATTATTGCGCTTCGGCGGCCGCTGCCGCGGCACGCTCGCTTCGCTCGCTCGCCTTGCGCGTTGTTTTCTATACTCTAACATAACCTAACCAACTGTTTTCGATCTGATTAATTTCTGAGGTGTACCGTCACCAATATAAAGTTAGGCGCGTTCAAATTTAATCTGAGAAGTGAGCCGTTGTAAAAAAACTTTCAACGGTTCACCCAGATGGTCTCAGGGAGGTGGACGATAGGTAAGCACCCAAATAATAAATAGCAGTTGATATATTTGTTACCTAATATAAAGGTATAATATAAAACATTTTATAATGGTATTACTACTGCTCTACTTTCATTTGAGTCAAAGGTTAACTCTGGTGACGGATTCAATACGCCGCCCGAGCTGTAAACTATTTCAATGTATTCTATATAAATATTAGTAGCTGCCCGCGGCATTGCTCGCGTGCGTATCTACGTACGTAGATAAAAAAATAGCCTATATTATGTCAATCCAGGTTGACTTTATCTATCTCTGTATGAATACCAAGATTCGTTCAAATCGTTTAGCGATTATTGCGAGATTAATAATGTTGAGCATCCAAACATCTATACAAACTTCAACATTTATTATATTAGTAGTGTAGGATGTACATCCTACACTACTAATATAATAAATGTTACATAGTACATAGGTTGGGTACGAAGCCGTCAGCAAAATCAATACTAGCGCTGTCCGTCACAGACTGTAGGTAGCTGATATTGAACTACTACGCATGTGCTCGTAGTAAATAGTACTACGTGAGCATCTATGTATTTCAATTCAGAGTATTCGATCGAACTCTCTATCGATTATGTTTGCCTGGTACAAATTCGGAATAAACTACCTTTAAACTACCGGTTTCGGAACGCGGAAGTTTTCGCATTGCTGTCGAATTTTCGACCTCAGACTTTTAAGTATGGGTCCAATCCTACTTTCTAATTTTAGATTTTTTTTTAGAACCTTGTTAATATGAGTTAAGGGGTTGTATTTACGAATAAAATTCAAATACAGATCAAAACATTCGTTTGCAATCAGATTTGTCATAAAAGCTATGCATATGTAGTTCTCTGAGTTTGCGTTTTGTTCTGAAACTAGTAGGTCACCAAACTTACAGTCATTATGACATAAAATACCACTAACCTGTTTCAAAGTACTAACATTTTTTTTTAAATATATAGATTACAGTGGCAAGAGAGTAAATTGATACTAGACCGAGAGCGGCTAGGTAGGCGAGTAGTTAGGTGTGCATGCAATCAACCGAGAACTTATAAAAGTGTTCATACACCCGAGTCGACTCGGCAGATAGCATTGTACCAACTCGTGTGTGTTATCAAAGGGGGACTCGACGTAGTAACTATTTTTTGTAACACACCTATGAAATACAATAGGAAACTAACAATCTACACAACACATAAATGTATCAATTTACATTGTTATAAGCTCACCTTTAGCCATTTTTCAGGGATACGTGCATCATACATAGCGTCCAATGACTCTCTTAGACCTTGGCTCATAACGATAGTGCCATCTATAGCCAGCTTTAAATCGCACAAAGTTGAGTGGACTGTCTTGATCACACGCTGTATCCTGTCTATTTCTTGTCTAGAACAGAAAAGGTGTACACCATATTTGACACGTAAGGTTTTTAGGATTTTAAACTATCTAATAAAATACCCTAACGCTAGAATACTGTAACCTTCCCAAAATTTAAAGACTACATACTTATGATTTACTATTGTCGTACAATTTTGAAGGGTACCGGAGTCTCAAATGCTGAAATGAGGTTTCAATGTACGAGCATTAATCACATTAATAATAAGCATAATCACGTAACTAGCTTATGTCGTGTTAAATTATGGTCTAAACTTGTCATTCTGATTTGAATGAATAGCAAGGATATACAGTATGGAATATTAGATTGAAATACCTTACAAAAATATTCATTGGAAGAAAAGCGCCCATTTTCTGCAGGGCCTCCTTAACTTCAAAGCTTACATATTGTTTCGGTAACTTCTCTAACATGTCTTCCGCTAAACGATACACAATACTTTCCCTAGTCTCTCCTCCCTGACTGCCGCCTTCTTTGGGCTGCACGCTTAGAATTGTGTCCAAGATATCCTTTGCACTGTTTATCTGATAAGTGATATCCGCATTACTATGCAAACCGAAAACTTCGGGTGTATCTGTCAATGGTAGCTGATTAATATAATCAACATAGCCTTGGAGATTTCTAGTTTGCGGAACTTTATAGCCCTTGTAAAACTCGAATCCTGGACGAAGTAGCACGTCGCAGAACCACACGTTTGTAAAAGTTGTGAGTAAACGCTTATCGAAGTCGTCTGTTACGCGGCCTCCGTACATGACTTCTCCAAGCATATAGCAAATGGTTGGCCACGATATACCTTTCTTGGGATCGATTTCGTCAAGATGGTTTTGAACGAATTGCACGCTTGCTGCATAATCAGCTTGGTTAAACTCGTAGGGTATGTTCCAACCCAATGGGCCGAACTTTCTTCTTTCCTGAACAATGGTATGCAAAAACGCAACGGCGTACAAGAGTGGAGGCCATTGCGATAGTGAAGAGTAATCTAAAGAATCCTGTGTGATGTTTTGGTAGGTTCGTTTCATACTGGCCCTTATGCCTTGAGGTGGCTCGTTAGTGAATTTTATAGCCATTTGCAAGAGACCTATCGGAAATTCAGTATGGACTTCTGTTGTCAACCACAATCGAAACGAGTCTTGTATGTGTTCTGTTTCAATAAGAGCATCCATTGCTTCTACACAAAATGGTAGAGACAAATGTATGTTTTGGAGTAGTACCCAGCCACCTTCATTCATTGAATCTGATATCATTTTTCGAGCTACAATCTCTTGGCCTTGCCCCATCGAAACTGCTTTCAAAACTGAAAGTAATACATTTTTAAGCCAGAATTATGAAATGTCAAGGGTGGTGACTCTGTTTCACTGGAATAACTTTAATTTCGTGGTATACTTATTCGTGTTTTTTTGTCCAACCAAAGTCTAAATTTTCTGTTGAGCTCATTTAAGAAGCCATGTAAATTGGTATTGAATAAAAGTGTTGATAAAAATCCAAGGAAAATCAATGCAATACAAGAATAAAATCTATAATTTTAAAATGTTACGCTAATTAAGACTGATCTTTACAGATACGATCGTTCCTATTTTTGACTAGTCTGGTGAAACAACAATCGATTACCAGAAGTTAAACTTAACTAACCGATTTCTTTGGATTTTGCAAGTGATGCAATTTGCGTAGACGGATCGGAGCCAACGGATAAAATGCAGATGAGAGGGGTGCGTGGCTCAGATTCTTCCCAGGTCACTTCTAGATTTAGGATACAGCCTTCTCCATATTCAGGACCTAATGAATCTAAATAGCAACTTTAGTTAGTCAGTTTCATAAGTCAACAGGTAGTGAGAGCGACATCTTTATGACTCGATGAGATACATGTTACATGTCTCTGGTTATCTCCATCAACATCCTTAAAGATCGAAGCAACTAGAGATTTATTTATTTATTTATAAAAAGTACTTATTTTAGTTCCATTAAAATCAGCACAGACATAACAGACTCAATGCAGGCATAAAGTTAAGCCATATTTCAAACGGTTTAACATATCTACAAGTTTGTTTTAATTATGGTGGTCTTGAAAATAAACTTAACAAGAAAATAAATAAACGGACGACGTAAGGTCGGCCATTTATATATAAATAAAATGTCTATTATAAATTGCCGACCTGATGTCGTCCGTGCCGTCAACGCATCGTACTATGTAATAATGTCCAGCATTATAATTATTATATAAAAAAAATATGGACTAACGTTTATTCTGATATATAATCACCCGGTTAATATTCATGTAGTAAGAAGAAATTTACAGCTAGTTCTGAATGTTTTTACTAGTTTTATGGTTTTGGATGGGTTTTTTTCGTTAGTACAGTGGTTTGCTTTGGAAGTTTGGCTTTATATAAGTAAATAGATAAACAAAAACAGAAAAGCGAGGCCGATATCAAACTAATATACTCGTAATTACTATTATCCACCAAAGACTAGCATTTAATAAAAAAAACACGGTCGTAATGTAATATGCCTCTTAACGTTAACTGTAAAGCAATTTAAAAACAGATTAACTCACCCACTATATATTTTCTTGCCTGTGAAAGTGTCCGATCAGGGCTCCACGATCTTATGAGCAAAAGCTTTCGGAAAACATCAAGGCTGTCGTGATAGCCGCTCGGTATAGTCTCCTCTTCGGGTTTTGCTTTCTCATACCAAACACGCCATTCTTTTTCATTGCTCGATATCTAGAATTAACAAAATTAACACAAGGAATATTTGTGCACACATTTACATATACACACATGCTTCTGCCAGCGGTTTTGCTCGCGTGGTACATTGAAGCATTTTATGCTGTTCCTGGTCACAGACGCCATAATACATCTTAACCAAATCTTCCAAATAAGTTCAACCGTTAAGGCGTCAGTGTACCACAAACAAACATATTAACATCTACAGACACTTTCACATATAAAATACTAGCTGTTACCCGCAACTTCGTACGCGTATGCTTATAACCATTATTTTTGCTTTTGTAAGGAATGCATTCTGTGCATCTAATCTCATAAGTTTAATCCTAAATATAAATGTTCAGATCCCTAATTTAAGAAAATATGAGTTGCCCAAACAAACTTTCATCGCCTATTTTACCCCCTTCAAGGTTGCTTTTTGATACAAAAAGTAGGCTATGTTCTTCACCCGAATGCAATACAAATTCTTACCAAATTTCATCAAGATCCGCTCAGCCGTTTAGCCATGAAAACATAACAAACAGACTGACAGAGACACTTTCGCATTTATAATATATAACAGTGCTGTGTGGTAAAGCAGCAAAAATATCTCGACTCAGCATTATGCTTCCCTGTCAGATGACAGGTCAGCGCTATTATTCTACTGAGACCTTCGAACCAATCACTCAACCTAACGAAACGAAATAATAAAATCAAATAAACAAATATGTACATGAACATGGTTCTTATGTCCAACTACATTATATACACATTAAAAAAATGAACGTGTCGCGGGACACGCGTTTAGAATTAAGTCCCTTTCGAGAACGGGTTAGCATAATTAATCATTAACGTGCCTTTCTCTCTACCCACTCCTCTCTTTAATTTTGATTATTGATGCAGTAACTATATTCATAGATTTATTTGCAATATATATATTTATTAACACGTTAACTTTCTCCACAAATTTATAATGAATCCGTAAATGTGTAACCCCCTATGTTTATTTTACACCCTTAAGGGTAACATTATAACAAACTTTGAATACCATATTTCGACAGCCTAAAATGTTATGCTTCTAGTTCTGAAAATGACAATACTTTCATATAACCTTTCATGACTCTTTTCGTCCCTTTAAAACACTTTTTTGCAATTAAAAAGTAGCCTATGTCCATTCTCATGCTTTAGACTATATGTGTACCAAATTACATTTAAATCGGATCAGTAGTTTTGACGTGAAAGCAAGACAGACAGACAGAGTTACTTTCGCATTTATAATATTATTATATTTTATATTTATTGTATATATAGTAAGGATTTGTTGAATAGGGTAGTATGACATAGAGCTATAGATCATTTTACAAGTGAATCAAATTACTCACTCTTGACAGAACATCAGCAAACATCTTCAATTTACTGATTTCAACTAAATTCAACCAAGTGATATCCAAAATCCATCTAAAGGGTTTTGGCGTCACAGCGTTCAAATCAAGAGAAGCTCCACCTTTTATAAAAGCCATGAACTCGTCGTGTGATATCAACTGTCTTTGACAGTCTATTTTCATTCCTAACATCAACGTAAATAGAGCTTTGTGCCTTTCATATAAGCTTCTCAATGTGAACGCCCATACTTCATGTGTCAAATATTTTAATATTATATCGATTCTCTCTTCAGTGTCGTTACTTTTAGTTGATTTAGTTATAGAATTATCAAATATAGTCAAGAATTGCTTCAGTGAGTTCTGATACATTATGTTTACGTTACTCATTTCAACAATTAAAAAGTAAAGAATTGATCCTCTGGCTGCAACCGCCCTGAATTCTTCACGCGCTTTTATGATTTTCTTTTCTGTAACTTCAGCTACTTTAAGTTTCTCATTCACTTCTTCTGCAGTTGTTTTAGTAATTTGTAACACTTGGATCAGAGCTTCGTCGTCTACCAGTGACCCTACAGAAGATGTAAGGCGACATAGCAAATTGCTTTCTAACTCTTTCATGCTTCTTTGATTTTTCATGACAGACTCAAATAAAGCTACTCTTTCTTCCTCCAAGTCAGATTTTTCCATTAGTATCACGCGGCCGAGGAGCTGGTCTTCTAGACCTTGCATTGTCACAGTAAAATCTATGATTGACGTTTTAGCGCTTATTTCGGGTGAATATGCAGGGTTCGGCAATTTAGTAGTTATATAGAGCATAAACCCAGGCATAACGTCACATTCTTTGTCGCCTACTATCACTTTTTCTATAGACCCAGATTTGATAAAGTTTTTTTCAAGAACATTGTCAATTACAGGATCTAAATCTACAGCTACATCTTCAATTAGCAGTGGTCGCCCTAAAGATAAGCTGTCTTCCAAATGAGTTCGGAAGTATTTGTGATTGAGGGACGTAATTTGTAGCTCATTCGTACTTTCTTTGTTTTTTATCCAATTTTTGCCTTGACTCTGTGGGTCAACTAAGAGCGGATAAGAACTTGATTTTGTCACAATGAGGGCATTTTGGACAGACAGGTCGTCGTTAGGAAGACCTTGAAGAGTCCATTCGGAAATTGTCGCATTCTCCACAAGCATATTCGTAATGTTTAAATCAGCCGTAACAGGAATTTCTTTACTTTTTAGAATACCCATCCAGGTGTCGAGAAGGCTATTTCGAAACTCCTGGTTATAGGGCCCACAATATGAAAGAAACCCTGTGGCTAGAACTACATCTCCTACTAATCTTCCCAGCTGTTCTTTGAAATCTTTACTTTGCTGGGTCCATCTTATTTTTTCTCCACCTAAGCCATTGATTAGAGCTGTAGCAGCGGTCATCTTTCTCAAGCAGACATTAGCAGCATCTGTTAACTGTTGTTTTTCTGAGACAGCAGATTCGTATTGCTCTTTAACTTTTCGAAGAGACATTTCTCTTTCTTCAAGCTGCCTTTCTGCGGAAGCCAAGTCATCCATAGCTACCTGAACACATATTAAATAACAGATTTTAATGCAATTTTTAGATTAATTAATATACTTAACTACCTATTATTCACTGTTCAAGTTATCATAATTGATTATCATAGTTATATAATCGCACATACCTTTAGCCTTGCTTCTTGCATTAATAAATTTGCTTTTAGTGGCAATACTTCTTTGTTAACACTATGAAAGAATGCCATAGCCTTCGTCCAAGATAACAAGCCAGCCACGTCACCGCAAACTCGCTTTGCAGTATCCATGTTGTAATCCTCCATTTCAAAATAGGGCACGAGATGTTCAACCATTTCGTTGTTTATAATATCTTTCGGATAGTTTTGAAGCTGCAGCAAAAACGTAGTACTCGCCATCATCTGTATAAAAATGAAATATATATGAAAAATGTTGGTTTTTTCAAACATAATAATTGAGAATCAAGGCAGCAGTCCAACCTTTAAAGATTCAGCCCATGAAGGCTTCGGGCAAGGCGCCGCAGTATCCGGAATACTCGGATGTAAACGTCTTTGAAACAGAATGAGTACACAATCCATGATACGCATAATGAGATGCGGTGGACGCCCTAACTTTCTGACGGTAGCAATATGAGCTGGCTTGATGGTGTTCAATGCTGACTCGGCTTCCTCTAAGGCAGGCTTAGCTGCCTCTAATTTTATTTCAGCCTTTTCTTTCTCTTCGGCAATATATGCTACAAGTACTTCAGCTTTTTCTTTAACAATCTGCACTTGATTCTTTACGATTTCCGCTTGCATAGCTCTTTCTGTGACTTCAGTCAGCACTCGACCAGCTTTCTCTGAAGCTAATGCCAAGTCTTGTTCCATAACTGCCAAGTCTTTTTTTAACACTTCTACGGATATTGATGCTTCCCGGAGTTTCTCAAGACCGGTGTCCATTCTTAGAGCACCATCACCAAGTTCTTTTTGCTTCATTTGGTAAATAGTCTTATAACCCCCTATAAAGTTCAAATACGATTTAGGCGTAACGTGTGAAGATCTGCGAAATCTCTGAAAGTATTCTGAGGACACCTGTGATACCACATCTTGTATTGTACCCAATACAGTGACAAGTTCTTTTTTAACTTCCTTCGTACATTTAATTTCAAATTCAGCAAGGAAATGGTCAGCGACGGAAACTAGCGCGTCTTTAGGCCACGGCTGGAACCAATCGATTGTGCAACCTGATATGAGGGCTGGGAATCGCATGGCCCGATATCTGAATGCTTCACTGACCTGATAAAAAATATATTATGTATTTAGGTGCTAAATAGTTATTACCATGCTACAATATTTGTTGATTGCAAACATTATAGTTTACTTACAGGAGAAAAACAGAGCACTACGTGTAAATTTTGACATGTTCTGTTTAGAAAATACTCCATAATTAATTCATTAGTCAGTGTCCGTTTCTGGTTTTCCCGTTTCATTATTGGTGTAAGTTCAGAAAATATTTCTTGCTGTTCATCTTTGGTAAACAAATTTGAAATGACTCCGGAAGATAAAATATTATTCAAGTACTCAAGGAAACCCTCTTCTTTTATATCCAAGTCGGTAAAAATAAATGTAGTGCCTTTTCCTTGAACACCACAAGACCGATAGAGCAGTTTAAGGTCTTCTAAAAAATTTCCAACGTTGTATGATCTGGTGAGAGCGATTTGGAAGGACCGGTATCCTGCTATGAACGTTGATAGTTTGGTCAGGGATTGCTTTCCCGAACCCCCTACGCCAACGAGCATGACGTTTCCTCTAGGATGCCGTATGACTCTCGAAATTTTTACTAAGTGGAGCATTGCATCAGGGAAAAATACCAAGTCCATTCCAGACCCTCTGACCATTTCGTTGAATTGTGACAAGAACATTTGCAACCGCTCACGCAGCTCGTCGTAATCGAACACCGGTTCGTATACTTTCGGTAACTCCATATCTGCGTCCTCGCCTTCTTCACCAGTAGGTTCTGGAGCATCTCTAAGGACATAAAAAAATAAAAAATAAGGGCTCTTGATGTTTTAATGCAATGTTTTACTAAACCCACCTACCTCATAAAGTCCACAAACACAGGTTCTTTTTCCATCATTTTTCGATATTCAGCGCCTAACATTTCTTGAACAATATCGTTTAGGGCTTTATTAAACCAATCTTTATCAGTTTGATGTGTGAACCTATCAGAAAACACTCTAGAGAACTCGTGTTTCCACAATAACATGAGGCATTTTTCAGATTCGATAACAGTAGGCAGAGTTCCAACCATTCCTTGCCATACTCTTGACAAATCTCGTAGCGAGAACACATAATGGAATTTAGCTGGAGTCGGTAGCAGATTGAGTCTGGTTCTCATCCAGAGCTCTCTTGTTAGAGGAATAATTTTTTTGATTAGTTGTCGAACTTCCATTGCAAATCCTCTTTTTGTATTGTAGTGACCTTCACCTATCATCTTGAAGATCTTGTCAATGGATTCATTGTTAGGGAGAGGACAATTAAATATAGCAAACTGGCGTTTGAGTCGGGCTGGAATGTCATTTCTACCACCGCCTAGGATATAACAATTATGATTAGTAGGGAAGTTAACCTTAAAGCTCTTGGTACAGCAAGTTGAGTGTGTTGTGTCATATTATAAGCGAAAATAGAAAATAGCAACATGCTAATAAATTATTTAATACACTTCAAGTATCACCGATAAAGATTAATAGAATATTTAGTTACCTGGCTGGCCCATTGCACCCAAAACCTGGATGTCAATAACAGTGGTAAAGTCTCCTGGTTTTTCTAAACTGTAAAAACCGCTCATGCCCATAGTTTGCCTTACAATTTCATTGGTGATTTGATCTCCCCATTCATTAATCTGTGGCAAATTTATATCATCTATGAATATTAACATTTTCTTCCCTCCGGGTGGACCAAAAGTCATGCCACTTCGTTTTTCAACGTAACTTTCTATTGTCTTTTGGAACTGATACGGACTGGTCGCTGATGAAAAATTGAATGATCGCCCCATGAACTGTTCTGGATTAGCATTCTTCATGTAAGCCTTCATCATAACTGTTTTGGCTGAACCCTGTTCGCCTAAGAGCAATACTGCTTTACCCTGCTTAGCAATACAGTGGATCAAATAATTTATTCTGACATTGTCCACAATAGGTACAAGAATGCTAGAATAATCAGGAGTTGCCGTATCAGGATATTGATAGTGCATGACTAGGTCATCCCATAGTTCCCATTTGCCAGGCTGTTTTACGTAAAAATCGTAAACTATACTCGGCTTATTATTAGGGTGTTTTGGTAGTTCCAAAATCTGATTGAAGTTTTTTTTTAAGTATGCATCAAAACGTAATCTGTCATCCGTCTCCAAGAGCGAGCCAAAGCCCCAAACTACTGTAAATATGTATATTTTGTGTAAATGTTCTGATGTGAAGAGAACGATTTCTTCACCCTTTTCTTTTTCTTCTTCATCATCGATATCCCCGTTTATTGATTTTCCAGCCGATGGATCCTCAGTTTCTACTATTTGCGGGGGAACCAAGCCTTCCAAGAGACTTAACATTTGCAGTATAATATTGCTTTGAAGAACCTTCATACTGAAAGCAAGATTTTGAGTGCACCAAGTATAAACAATTGCAAAGGTTTGTTCGAACAGGGCACTGAATACTTCTACTTCTCGTTCGGATCTCGTTTTAAGCCACGCTTGAAGAACTAAAACAAATAATTTTATTTTATTATAAAATCACTTTAATATAGGCAACGGGCTAAACAGACGTAAATAATGACGGAGTAATATTTACCTGGCTCCCAATCTAAACCTGAAGAGCTCATGTATACCATTCCGTTTCGCGACACAGTAGCAGGTGACGCATTGTCAATATTTTCAGGCTCAAAAATAATTTTAGTAGTTGGTGACATTGTCAAGCGATCACCGTTAGCTAAAGTCAATGTTTTATTATCATCTAAAACAGAGTTCAGATTTTCAATCCATATGCTATCCACTGGTCCATCTAAGACTAACCAAATGTTTTCTCCCGTTTTAATCTTTAAGGTTTTCCTCCAAAGTGCTGAAAATATGCCGTCGGTCCAATCATTGGTGGCAACGTCTAACCTGCCGAACATCTGCGCAGCAGTTATAGCTTTGGGGTTCATACGCATCTCCCTGAAAACCAGTTTTCTTTAAGATATAGAACGATTGTTTAATCATTTCCAATAACCTACTGCATGGAAATACTAAGTTATGCTAAATTAAACTGAAACAAGGGAACTACTTAGTAGAGCTAAGGAACTTTTTAAATAAAATAAATCTTTAGTTTTTTGCAAAGTATGACATTTGAAATTACCCTCCATAAATATTATGTAATACCTATGAGGCACCTCGAATTCCGACAAAGCATTCATGAGGGTATGAATGCATGTAGTTTTTCCGGCTCCAGGAGGTCCTAAAGTCATTATACCATGGCGGACTCGCTGTGTTTCGTATAACTGAAATGAGAAATTAAATAAATATATATTGTTAGTTCATCTCCCTACGAAACACTAAACTATAATTGTAAACAAGTTTACGATACCTACCTTTGAAAGCTTGAAAGATGGCAAAAAAATAAAAATATTAGCTATGTTTTTGCTACACAAACCTGAATGATTTTCAACATCCAAGGTGGGTGGTTGATGAGCCCAGCCAGCTCAATCTGTTTCTTTATTGCATCTTCTAACTCATTATACGTCGTTTTTTCCAAAGATTGATTGGGAAATAGATCCGATACTAATGATATGAATAATGGTTCATCTTCGTCAATCAATTTAGACAGATTCATGTCTCGTAGTACTCTCATAACAATGGTGCTTTCGTTATCTTTTGAGTTAACACGTTTCACGGCACCAAGAGTACGTAAGACTGAGAGAATATTCCGGAGACCAAAGTCATAGTGAACCTATGAAAAAGCAGCGAGAGTTACAAATAAAATTTCAATTTTGATTCAAGTTTAACGAAAGATTAGACAGATGTTTAGTCAAAGCTCTGGCTAATGTTTCAGAGCTCCTGCCCGCGGCTTCATACAAGTGGTACCTTAATAAAAAAAATACCTTTGGGATTTCATGGATACATTCCATCACCTTACAAAGTTTAATCTATATTCGTTTAGCCGTTTTACCGTGAAATCGTAACAAAGAAACGGTCATTTTTTTATATTATTAATGAAAGAATATAATTAATAAATGCCGAACATTTGCCGCAGCATCATCTGGCCCCAAAGTAAGCAGAGCTTGTGTTATGGGTACCACATGACTAATATACTACTTACATACAATTTTTTTTGTAAATACATACATATTATACATAGAAACACCCAGACCCGAGACTAATACTTGCAGATCATACAAACATTCGTCCCGCGGCGGGAATCGAACCCGCAACCTTCTGCATCTCTATGAATAATACATGAATGAATAAATTAATTAACATATAAAGAAAAAACATATCTTAACTAAAACAACTCAAAAATAAGTTTCTAACCAGCGAACAATGAGAAAGTAAGTACATCGTGAGGAAACCGGAAAGTCATAAGACCTAAAATGTTCAAAGACATGTGTCAAGTGCACGAAAGGTGCAATTTAATCCTTTCACCACACTGGTTCGAAATAACTAATGTCACGATAAGAAGATGAAATAAGTACCAACCTATTGAGCATAAATTATGATTGCCAAACAGGTGTCCAGCTGAGCGTATTTTCGATGGAAGCAAGTAATGCTTACAATCAACGCTGATTTTCTAAGTATAAGTATAAACCAGTAAATTACTATTAGTATGAAATCATCACAGCGTCACCTGTTTAGTAAGCTGCTCTTCGCAAAGCTTATAGAGTGTGTAGAACTTGCGTGCCAGAGTGATGTTCTCGAGAAAGCCGCAGGAGGCAAGCTTCACGCGGATGATGATCTGCCGGTCTGGGACCATCATAGCGACTGTGCGGAACTGAACTTTTAAATTTTCTGGCAGCTCTTTGCGACCCGCGTATCCTGGATTCTGTAAAACACTTTCTTTTTATAATTCAAATACGAATGATTATACTGAATGTTATATGAATTACAACCACACGATTTTTTACCGACTAGATGACACGGTGAACTTCATATCACCTAAAATTTATTTGATTGTTAAACAACAGGTACGCCACGAACCCCATCTATTATAAGTATTCCAAAGGGAAAATTGTATGGAAATTGTTTAAGATTTTTCAGTTGTTCTTTAAGGTTTTATCTAATGTTTTTTCCTAAAACACCCCCAGTACAGAGGCGAACAAAACAAAAAAAGATATTCAAATCAACTGGGCCATTTTCATGTTTTTGCCAGGCTAACGTACGGCAATGGATTTTTATAATTATATAAGCAGAAGGAGAATAATATTTTGAAACACTGCCCTTTTCTTGGTTAAGAGGTTGTTGTTTCTGCTACACATTTTTTAAAACTTTTGCATTTGTCAACGTTTGCACTTAGTTTTGGTGTAACATATATGTAAGGCGCTCTAAATAAAATACCATGAAAGTTTACACAATTTTTTTTTGAATATGGCAACATCTGAATCACTAGACATTTTTACATTTTTCATCGTATTATTTACAAATGTGACCGCCACGCCACGTTATATATATAAAAAGTTTTGAAATGATCTAGAGTCTGGTATAATTACAATTTACCATAGTAATAAAAATTCCAAACTCAGGACACATCTCCGACGTATCCCCATCAGTGAATATAAACGATTTCTTTTTTTCCTTCTTGGCTGACAGCACAACAGCTACTTGTTGGGCAGCAACTGACAAAACTGGCAGTTCTATTCTGTTGAACTCGTCAAAGCAGCCCCAGGAGCCTGATTGTGCCAATCCTTTGTAAATACGGCCAAGACCTCTGAAATTGTTTGTAAATAAGCGACGAAAAATATGCCGTATCGTTGTAGGATATTTTTTCCGTATCTTACCGATAGTCCATTTGATCGGAGCAGTTAAAAACAACTACATATTTAGCTAAAGTTTTGCCCATATCTTTGACGGTCTCAGTTTTACCCGTTCCCGCGGGACCACAAGGTGCGCCGCCCATACTCATAGTCAATGCTTGGGCTAAGGTTATGTAGCATCTGTTGATAATTTTAAGATTTAGTATGAAATTAAGGTGGGAAAAGTTTTGCGTCAAAAAATATTTGAAAGTACGCGAATTGTATCAATGATTACAAAGACGAATACACAATGCCGGGTCAGGCCGGGTCCGACTGCGTTAGGAATCACAATTTTTTTTAGTAACGAGCTGCTGCATGTGCTTTTGTCCGCGTGACACCTTGATAAAATGTAGCCTATATGTAATCCAGGTCAGCATCCACATATATTATATACCAGGCTAGGATACCAGATAAACGAGTACATAGGGTTCTTCTTGATTGGTTTGTAGGTAGTATAATGGTAGCAGCTCGCAAGTTATTGCTAGCAGGAGTACGTCAGCCTTACCTATCTGTCAGTGGTGTGATTACCAATCTATCTGTGCATCCCAAGTATTCGTTTTGGTAAGCAAAGGTTACATCTGTGACAGAGACCCATGTTTTATCAGCATCCTCTTTGAAGTAGAATCGACATTGTTTTAACCACTCAAAATCGTGAGAAGAACGCACGTTCAAACGTACCTAAGGAATAAAAATATTGCGTTTACTTAATAATCAAACGAATTTGCTATGTACGATGACAATTATTTCAACAGCATACAACGTGTGAAAAACTAATCACGTCGAATTAAGCCGTGAAAGATATTTAAAAGCGGCTTAAACAAACTAGGAAAGCAAAACAAGGTTTTAATTGAACAATTAAAGGATGGATTGGATTAAAAGTTAGAAAAACGACAGGTAATCTTACCAACATGTCAAATATATCTCTTTGATGTACATGAATCGTGATTAGAGTTTCGAACTTGATTCTTTCAATTTTGAGCAAATCTCTAGTTGTTTGGTCGATGAGGGTATTTAATAGCTCCAAAAACTTATTGTTGGTCTCCATCATTATTTTTTTGTCTTGTCGAGCTTGCGAGAGGCCTAATTCAGCATCTCTAGTCCAGATAACTTGAATACCTAAAAGCCCTATCTAAAAATGGAACATATTATTTTTTTAATCTTTTAACTTAAGAATAGCATTCGGTTGTTTGAGGGAGTTTCTACCTGTGCAGGCATTTTATCTAGGAATAGAAGTAGGTTGAACGTGGGGTCATTCAGGACAGCGACGGCATTTCTTATGATCGAATGTAAGCTGCTTTGCGCAGATTGAAGTAGTGATGTAAGCCATGTTTCAACGGAACCTTCGGCTCGCACTGCCCTCTCAAGCTTTATCTCTTCACCTTCAGAAGACACTATTGCTATCATTTTATTATACTCTGAAAAAATTAAGAAATGATACAATTTGTTAGAACGTTTTCAATGGCAGTTCCCAATACTACTTTCTAAGTGTTATATTGTGATAACAGTTTATTTATTTATTTAGTTTACCAACGGTTGCTACAACCTTAAAAGCTTAAAAAAACATTATAATACTTAATGCTAATTGCACAACCAATTACAGGTAAACACTGCATGCAGAAGTAACAGTTAGGTACTCGTAAGCTACCGACTTATTCATCATAACACCTACATTTGTATTGAATTTGTATACCTACTTATTTTTTGCATTTAACAAGCTTTGCTAATTTGGAAATAGATGCTGCTGTTTGAAACTGCCCAGCAACATTTATTTGAACTTACTCTTAATTTCATTTTCAATGCTCATATTACGTTTATACCAGGCCACTCAGAAAGTAATGTTAAAAAAAGTTTTAATATATTAAACCCAACAAAGTATTTACAAGTATAAATACCATCATTTGAATTTTGAATCATTTGAATTGAATTCCCTCCACCTTTTTTGAGCTTAATTGAATTGTCGAGTTTCATTGAAAAATGGATCTGCGTCAAGAACGTGTTCGTGCGATTATTTTTTCGATTTTAAATGTGGTCTAAAACCGGATGAGTCGTTTGCTCGTTTTCAATCTACCGTTGGCATAACGAATTTAAGCGCGACCACCTAACTTTGGAGGATGAAGAAAGAAGTGATCGTCCTTCAACGGCCGTTAACGAGGAAAACGTGTTAGCAGTGAAAAATTTAATTCAAGAAAACAGGTACATACAATACAATACATACAATACATACAAATAAATTCAGCATATATTGCAGGTTGGATCGAGAAGCGTTCGCACTTTCACAGAGATGGATGGTGTCGCGAAGGGTGCCGCACAATCTCACCGAAGCTCAGAAACAGGCCCGTGTGGAATGGTGCCGTGACATGATTAATAAATTCGAAGCAGCCTCGTCTCGGCGCGTTTACAACATTGTGACAGGTGACAAATCCTGGATTTATCAATACGATCCAGAAACAAATAGTCAGTCAATAGTTTGGCTGTTTCAAAACGAACTTACACCTACCAAAGTGAAGCAATCGAGAAGCGCAGGGAAAAAATATGGCTAGTTTCTTCACTTTGACGTAGTATCTGGTGTCGATTTCACGAAATCAAAGCAGCATAGAGCCAAATGGTATACTACAAAATGCCTGACAGATATTTTTACTCAAATGAGCAACAAGCGAGCGAACACCGGGTTCCATAGGCTACTGCTTCACCACGACAACGCGCAAAACAAGGGTCTTTCTGGACACCATACGGGTCTAAGTCTTGGGTCACCACCCTCCTTACAGAAGTGCACCGTGCGACTTTTTTATTCCCTAAAATAGAAAACCAACTAAAAGGGATACCGGTTTCATCGCCGGAAGATACGTTAACAGCGTTTGAGAAGGCCGTAGAAGAGGTGTCTGGAAAACAGGACTGAAAAAAGCTGTTTCAAAAATTGGTTCAGAAGAATATAAGTTGGTTTTTCAGTTTTACATTACTTTCTGAATGTCCGACTTATCTCCATTGATTACTTACCAATATCATTGAACTTGACGTAACGAATGTTGTCAAAAATCGATAGCAAATGATTTTGTATCGTATGTGAATCTGACGCTTGACCAAGGATTTCAAGCAATGCCGGATCCGAGACGAAAAAGAACCTCGGAAACATTGTTCGTTTCCTCTCTAAATATCCGCTGAGACTCTTCTGGCACAGCTCGAGTTGTTCCTGTAAATGTGGCAGCAGCTGGCGCAGAAGGTCGTCCCCCACACAACACGACACAACTCCCGGTGTCTCGTGAGCCCTTTGCATAATTTTCTGCCAAGACTTGTCTATTTTAGAAAACCTTTTAGCTTCTTTCGGAAGCTGTTTAGCGATGTCGCCGCCGACAAAAACCGCTTCAAGGTAAACCCACATGTTCTGAACTAGGAGCCACCTTTCCAGTATTTCATTCGTCATTTGCAAATCATAGAGCCATTGCTGAATTTGTTTACGAAATGGAGCATTGTATCTGAAATTATTTTTTTATTAGTATTTAATTGTACTTTGATTCATATTTCATTGAAAAAATAAGCAGTTCTTAGAACACGAATTAGTAGAACATTTTACGATTTCTTACCGATTAGATAGCAATGAACCTAAGATCATCAAACTGTCTTCAAGTTGACCGATAGTTTCAGCAGTCGTATCACCTCTTAGTAACAGTTCCCCTCTATTGTTAAACGTTTGGAAAGTTAATTCATGCACTGACCATTCATTTGTAACTTGACGTAGTTTCGCTTCTATGTCTTTTTCTTTCATCGCTGATATACAAATATCCTGTAATGAATAATTTTGCTAGAAACTATCTAACATAACAGATATCTAACCAATCCTTCAATAGTAACGGCCAATACCTAAACCTTAAGATGACGAAACGCTCGATCCGACCATGAATTCCGACGGCCGGCAGGTCGATGATACCAGCCTAGTTACGTCACCTTCCCATTGTTCCAATCCATTAAATATGACGTCACCAAGCTATCAATCGATTTCTCGCTGATCCGATACCAAACAAACCTTCTTGTAATAGCATTAAAGTTTCCTTTTGAATAAAACTAAACCGAATTTGGTGGGGTGGGTGCCTGCGTCCTATTACTGTCCCCCAGAGCAGAGTCGAGCATGCGTAGTAGGAACACTAGCACGTGGCGGCTGCTTCGTAACTCTTTCATAGTTATGCTCGCCTGGTAGAAACGCGGTTAAAAGACCTGTTGCAGGGTCATGCTTCAGGGTTATTCAAGTTTGCGTGCGTGTTACGGGAGATGGGGGAACACTCAGAACATTCACCACTAATTTATGTTTTTCCACTGTTGGAAATTCTTAACAAATAAATGTACCTCAATATCTTCCTTATTCGGCAGTAGCGGTGCTTCGAGAATATTTTTCAGACAAAAGTCCTCGTTATCCAGTTCGAAATTGTACTTGGTGACCTCCATGATCCGCTGCCAATGGCGTGGTTTCATTGCCTTATTTGCCATCAGCTCCAACAACGGACACATGTCATTAAAGTCGTCGATTGTCTTCTTCAGTGCGAAGAACGCAGGCCATTCTTTCAGTCTGAAAAAGAAACAAGACAGTACTCAGACCAAGTTCGGCCTAACAAAAATCATCCGAAGTAATATTGTTACAGTTTGGACATACCCTTTAGGCAGCTTACGACATCTATTTTGGAACTCCATTAGTTCATTATTGATTTCCTCAATATTAACCTCACCCCATGGTATATCATAATAACTGCTCACTCTATCGATGACGTCATTATACAGTTTGTAAAGTTTCTGAAGTAGATTTAGCTCTTTTCTGATTTGAGCTAATTCAGGGTACTCTGTATGTGGAAGACCAAATAATTCTTCACCGTTTTGGTATGTTTGTAATTTTCGCCACATGCCATCAAAACGGTTCTGAAATATTATTTTGGCTTCATTGATTGTAATGTTATAGATCTGAAGTAGAGTTACAAGTACCTTCTTCTTGGAGTAAGTTACTGTAAACTGCACATTCTAGCATTTTCAAGCGAACTAACCTGAAATAGTATAAGTCGATCGGACGCTTCTCTTGGAGTCAACCCCGATTGCATAGGCCCAGCGTATCTGTACTCATGACAGTATTCAGTATTATCCTCCCTGAACCGATCTAAGTTGCCTCTGAGATCTGATTCGAATTGTGGCTGCATGTATAGGAGCTGAACGTGCGAAGCCAAGGCGGTCGCTTGCAGCTGTTGCCAGGAATATCGCAGATTATCCACCTGTTCTAAGTCTTCTTTGCTGACTGGCAGGTCATAGCGAGTTATGATGTTAAATGCTTCCTGAAATCATAACTAAATCTAGAAAACTATTTATCTCATGGTTCTCATTAAGATGTTGATGTTTGCATGTCGGTTAACGCGTGCATAAAGCGTGAGAGACCATAATAATGTCAAAATCTTAAACCATGGATGATTCAAGATTATTGTACTAGTATAGCAACAATTAAATATACTTTAGTAAATTAATTCATTGCTCTTCATTGAATTTTGAGTCAGGGATTTTTGCACGAAACTCGCCACGGCTCGTTAGTTTATCATCAGCGCGAGGCACGAGCCACTATTGAATGTTTTTTTTGCGACGTTATAGCTCGAATATTTATTTCACATTAGACGAAAACCTTAAAAAATATATATAATATATATAATATATAATATAACAATTACTGATCCTGTACTGTACGAAATAAGATGGTAAAAAAATATAAACGTTGAAAATTTTTCTTCGTATAAATATTCTTCTTTATGTATTACTTACTTCCACTGGATCAATCTTCAGCTCCATATCCACCTCCTGCTCTCTTATCTTTCGCAATGTTTCCATAACGGTTCTAACATCATCCAGATCACGAATTGGTCTTTCTAATTTCCTTTCCAAGTCGTTCATGATCGCATAAACATAGTCCATTTCACGTTTGTATTTCTTGCGCATTGCTTGGCTTATTCTATGAGTCCCATCTATTTTGCGAAAATGTACATTAATTAGGACACAATGGTCTGCTTTGTACAAACAAATAAATGAAAATGAGCGTCGCAAATATAACGAAAAAAAAATTAAGCATATTATTAAAATGAACATGTGCTTATTTTATCCAACATTATATGTAGATGTCTAAATCAATTTAAAAGATAAATGAACGTGATTTTACAAAAACAGGCGGCGAGTGAATTTACTGATGATTTTTCATATCTACACTAGGTAATACAACTATAATTACTTTCTTGCTTACCAAATTTTATCTAAGAAAACACAAACATTAGGAAAATTATATTGTAACCATAAAATTCGTTCAAAATCATGTAACGCTCTTACTTTTAAGTTCAGTATTAAGTCCAAGTTTTAGCTTTTCCGTAGACACGGCCATGCAGTTTCCAATGATAAGTACATCTGGCTCAGTTGATAGTTTAATATCAAGCTCGCTGTGTCTTTTCAATGAAAGTTCAAAGTCGTTCAAGTTCCAAGCCAGAAGTTGACGAAGAGTTTTTTCGCATTTCCATAGGTAGTGATATGGTCGCCACCGTTTTACTAATGTATTTAACTCCTGTAAAGCGACATAAACTTTAGGCTTGATCGAATTTTACTTAAATACGAACCCTCTATAGTATAATAGTACACTAGCTTATATGTAGTTTAAATCAGTTGCCATCTCTATGAATCAACGTAAATATGACAAGGACAGACCATACATTAACAAGTGTATTTTTTACTCAATCATGCAATAATGACGAGTTCAACTTGTTATAGATATAGATGTGAACCTGAATTTACATTTTAGACTATCTAGTTTTTATCCACTTACAATGTGCAGCAGCCAGTTTAAAAGTTTTGATGAAAAAGATCCAACTTTGTTAAATTAAAGTATGTATCAAAAAACGCGAGGACATGTAGTGAATTAAAAAATAACGCACCGTTTTAACATTTTGTGAACAAGTAGACAATAAAGACAGCGTTTTGATTATCTCCTTGTTTTCCATCACGTGGTTATAAAAGTTCTTTTGCTGTAAGGGAAATGTCGGCTTTTCCTCGGACTCCAGTCTGTAGTGTTTTTTTCTTTTCATTTTAGCTGCGTCTCCCTTCATCGCCTTTTGCATGTTTACGGGCGCCGTTGACGAGACCTGTTGTTCGTCAAGCTTGGTGACTACCTCCAGTAGCTGATTCGCTTGGTGGCCAGCGACCTTCTTCCAGCTTACCTGGATTGCATGCGCGAAGCGAAGGATAGGGCAAAATAAACAAAAAAGAAAATATATGTGCAAAAGCCACAGTAGGTGAACGGCAAGGTGAATTAAAAAAAGCACGATAAGGTGTTGCAGACGAGTACACAGTCATATTCACACAGGTGTAAGTGAAGTAATATTAAACGCCACAATACAATAAACATCACACAATTAGGAAAAAATAAAAACATTCAATTATTTTTTGGTTCTGAAATTGAAACACGTTAAAACATTAAACCTGCCTACGCGTTTATTAACAAATATGAGGCAATTTAAATAAAGTTACATATACTGTTTCCAATCGACTACATTTTTGCAGATTTCTGTGTATAATACAAATAGCATTTAGTCTGAGTACGTATGTACAAGTCATGCAGGTAGATACATAATGATTTAATTTCATTATACAATTATTAATTTGAATTTTAATAAAAGTTATCAAATGATAACCATTTGTATACGTTATGATGTAAGATGTAATACGTTACAAAGTACACACACTTTATAAACGCTGGTAATAATTTAAAATGAAATCAACAATATGGGTATAAAAGAAATTGATTGTAAGGATGACCTTTTAATGAAATAAAAGAACATGTTGATATAAAGTAATACGTTTTCGTTTTCAAGTAATTTAGTTACCCGAGGCGTTTTCCCTCCAGTCCACTGGGCGACTCCTTTCGATAACCCTGATATGTGCTTTCCAGCCAGGACCAGTACATCCTGTATCTCATCCAGCGTTGGAGTCACCGATACGTTAGGAATCATCAAGGCAGCGTTAAGTAAAAATATAGGCCTCTTAGATGGACCTGAAACAAAATAGAGCCACTGTCGGTACTTCATATGAGGTCGTTGAGAAAAGCCAGGTCAAGAATACCATTTAAACCTACATAAAGTATTCGTAATAATAGTCTTACAGTGGCCTCAATTCTGTTGGCACCAACCTAACTAATTTTAGCTAAAATTAGGTTTTGAACTGTCAAATTAACCTTTGGTATTCTGCTGCTACCAACTTATCCTAATTTAATTTTATCTAACTTAATTAGCGTTTATAATTTAGTTAAATGGCGAATGAATTTTATAAATGCTATGACTATCTAAATATATTTTAGACAATTCCTAATTTTAGAAATGAACCAACCGAATTGCCAGCAGTATCTCTAGAAGTATCCTAAAGTGCAATAGGAAAAATATCTCCCTCGGGGTCTATAATTCTTCAAAGAAAACTGGTCGACTGTGGTAGTAGTGGCTTTCCGATCCCAGTCATGCATTTTTTATTCGTAAAAAGTATGACAGCTATACAAGTACTTTCGAAGGCATAATGTCAATCGCACGAAGAGAACTTCTGAGGCGTACTTTATTCACCACATTGGTTCAAAATGACACGTGACACGATTAGAAGAAGACCATTTTGCTACTAATAGCTTTATGTTATTCACGACGTGTATTCTTCTATTTCGTTATACTTTTAATTACGTTATTTCGTTAAAACATTCGCAACAACTTTTATAATTTTAGTATATGATTGTAAATACTAAAATCTGATTACCTACTTTTGACTACCCACTTACTTACCCATCCATTACTTGGCAACCTAAATATATTCTAGGTGAATGGGTGTATATTGCCTAACAACATGACTTACCTGGGTGTTTTATATTTTACTAGATTTTTTTGAACCTCTTAGTAGTTATCATAATCTGCAAAAATTACAAACGCAATCACGTTGGTGACTACCTGCCTAGTTTTTGTCTCAATGCTGTCTCTTTTTTGTACATATTTAGTAAATAAAACATACCATACTTTTTTAAATCATAATTTATACAAATTACTGCCTACTTTATTTTGATTTGAACCTGGGCGAGTACCTGCTTGACTTTGTATCAAACCTATGAAGCTATGAAGGTCATGAGATCTTCACAGCCAGTTTGAGATAGATTTGGTTGCGTAAACATCTACCTATCTTCCAAAGTCCCAATCTGATAAATTTGCTTTAGTTTAGTAGATTAGTACCTACCTATCTAACGACCTGTTCTGTTCATCCTATGTAGGAATCATTACCTGCTTTACTACATTGTGCCTCGTCTACCTATCTGTAATATACCTGAACTAATATTTTTGATCAATGCCTACCTAACTACTACAAAAGTTAGTACTATTATTAATAATACCGTTTTTGGTCGAACCAAGTTTTGAGATGTACCTACCTAGTATTCGTACCTACATTATTATATAAGTACCTACTTTATTGCAGGTATACCTTAAAATTACATTGTGCTCATCTATAAAGTAGGAAAACCTAGACATTTCACACAGCATCATCAAACCCCAAGGTAAGCAGAGCTTGTGTTATGGGAACCATAGGCCTAATATACTGCTTACACACTTAGGTATATTTTGTAAATACATTCGTATTATCCGCAGAAAAACAACCAGACATATCATCGCTTTATGTATCCAATGCCTACCCACCTACTTGATGTTTACAATATATAGGGTCTTTCATTAAGCGTGTCCTATCTTTATATTTAAATAAAACAAAGTGTGTGTGATATATTATCGAAATTATTTATTTATTTGAAAGATGTAGTGATGCCATTATGTGTGGAATATGACATCATTCAAATGTCCGCCACGGCTTCTCTGGGTGGAGCGCATGCGAGATATCCAATTTTCCATGACTTTTGCGCATAAATCAGCTCCAGTGCCCATTCAGCGAACACACGTCGTTGTCTATGGTCGTTAACTTTCAATTCCTGGGTGAGTTGAATTTTATACGGGTGCAGGCCCAAGTCACGACGCAAAATTCGCCAATTTGTGGTCTGTGAAAGGCCGAGTTCTTGTGAGCGACGCGAAATCGACTGCCTCGGATTCTCCTGCACACTCTCACGGACAGCGGCGATGTTTTCGGCAGACCTTGCGTTTCGTTGACGTACGGGTGTTGGTCGATCATTTACCGAACCAGTGGACTAAAATTTACCCACCACACGACGAATAGTCCTCTCGGTAGGACGATTATGGCGGCCGTAAAATGGGCGAAGCGCGCGGTGCGTTGCCCGAACAGAACACTCATTTTGATAAAACAATTTTATCATTTGCACGTGTTGTTGAATGCTATAGCTATCCATGATGATTTGGCAAAACAGAATGAATAAATTACAACCAATTTGACAGATGTAGATTCAACAAGATGGCCGCTACCAACTGTCAAAGTTCGGACGTGCCTATTGGAAGACCCTTTACATGCAATCAAACATTTAACGATTACATTAATTATGTAAAGTATATGCTTGAGCCCATAAAAATAATACGTGAACTCGGCAATTTTCCGTCACTACTGTGATTCCATATACTTTAGATAAGATAGTCTATACTTTGATGGATTATTTTCCTATAGCTCCAATTAATATATTAAGAATAATTGAAAAGATTAATAAATTTATATTAAAATTCAAGGATTGGGATAAAAGAAGAGAATTTTCCGGGATTATTAAGAGTATGTAATTAAGAGTTATAAAACAATCTGAGGTTTTATGATTTCAAAGTGCGCGGTTGAATATCGCATATCATGATCTATTATGCAACAACAGCAGCAGCAGCAACAACATCCTAACCGCGATAGCTGAAAAATTGTATTGTCCTGTTATGTATAAATTGGTCCAAAGGACAAAATCTATAACTAATTTTAAGTACTAACCCTTAGTTAGGTATAAGCTGACTAACACAATGGACTAAGTATGAAATTGTCTGAATAAATTGAATTATTATTATTTATTACTAATGGTCACTTGTGTTTTTTACTGATAGTGATTCGTATTTACTATTGATTAGAGATTTCGCGCCTAGCCACAAAATAATATTGAACTTAGGCGCGGAAGCGTCGCAGTAGCACCGATAATCTACCAGGAGATCAGAAATGTAAAGAAGTATGGAGTACGTTCTACGTTTCGCCACAGAATACACTAATACACATACATTATACACTTTACTACGGTTTTATCCACTTTCTCTTTCACTCATACTACTTAGTTGGAAGAGGACGAACACTGAATCGATTCGACGATGTGGTGACGTCACGTTTAGGGTATCATAGTACCAAGAAGAACTATAGACTGAGCATGTTTACAAATTGCAGCCGTATCAACGACCTTTACTTGCTTCCAAAGAACATTGTAATATGAGTAGTTATGATATGTAGTCAAAGAGGAGTCTTATATATTATGTTATAAGGCTCATCTTTGACTAGTGAAACTCGCGAAGTCTCTTTATTGGTTTTTTTTAGCAAAAGATCCGCTGCGCCTTTTTAGAAGTTGAAATTTGTAAATTCCTTTAGTGGAGACCTCTCAGCTCTCTAGAGCTCACGGTTTAGTTATGTTTCGCCGGACTAGTTAAAATTTCGTAATATACCTACGATATTTTTTGATTGCTCCATTTTTCAAATTGGAGTAACAGTTTGAAAACAAATTATAAATGAATTTGATGAAAATAAAATTGAATTAATTGCCTACGACCAGTTTTAATCAACACCAAATTTAATGGCGTCTAAAATGATCTAAAACACGTAAATTTTGTGAACTGAAGTGTGCTTTAAAAATTTAAAGATGTTGCTTAATTTTAACAAATTTTGCTTGCAAAAAAATAAGTTCGTAAGTTTTTTACGTTATTTTAGTATGTCCAGCGAAACAACAGAACTACCACAAAAGAAAATAAAATAATGTTAACACCAATCGAACCAATCTGCTAACGAACAACGGCACAGCTAACGCTACGTTAATTCAAGGCATCGATCGATTAAATGTTTTTTTACGTTAAGCCATGTAGTTGTATAACCATACGATTTCAACACATCTGAGTAATTTTTACAAAAATGCCTCTGAGGCGCGCTTTACTCTTTTCATATCACTGGTTTGAAAGATCTAGTGACACAATAAGAACAACGGTAAAAATAATAAATACCTATAAAACAATACTTTAGAAATATACCGACAGTGGAAAGGCTAAAGTGCAAAAGCGCCATCTTTGTTGAAATTTACTTATATATCACCGACCTCCGATCTGTCTATAGGTAAATCCCTTTTGAGCACTTTTTTGGCGTTCTAGCACTTTACATTTTCTTTCATGAATATGTGGAAACGTATTCATAGTATAATGTAACGTTGGGTGTATCCCACTATTTCCATTAGGTATTTCAATTGATAGAAATACTGAAACTGATTCTCCCACTATTTCCATTGCGGCGGTAAAAAACTATATTCTTAACTATATTCTTCTGGTATATTATTTAGAAAAAACGCTAGTCCCACTTTTAATGTTGTGATATTGAGGTCGCGTATGTGGTTGTTGCGTACGATACCTCATGTTTGACGGTGGTTTATCATTTGATAATTTCTGCATTCATAACGTGATTTAGAAAAATGCATTGCTGTTTTAATTTTTTTTGTATAAAACTTAGTTTTAGCGTTATTAGGTTTTCTAACTACTGTCTTAAATTTAATATATCTGAATATAATAATTAAAACTCAATGAACTAGCCCCAAAGTAAGCAAAGCTAACGTTATGAGTACCATATGGCTGAAATACTACTTATATATATTTTTTTGTAAATACATATTATATACAAGGAAACAGCCAAACCCTAGACAAATACTTGCAGATCATACAAACATTTGCAATCAAACCAGCAACCTCCTGCGTCTCAGCCGGGACTTTTCCCATTGCGCTACAGAAGTCTTTAAGAAAGAAGCACATACAAGTGTAATGCTTAGTAGAACCTACACAACTAAGTCATGAAGACTTGACTTGTGTTGTAGCTCCTGCTATTTTTCAAGGGTCTTTAAAATTTTAAAATTTCCATGCCCATAGTTTGAGATAAAGAAAGTATGTACATGTACATACATAACCATTTCTCATAATAATAATTCGGCAACATAGATAGATCCAACCTTGGCTCAAAAATGATGTAACCTCCTACGCATGCGTTAATGACTGCGGTATGAGCGACTATAAGAAATGCACAGTAAAGCTACATTGTGAGGGCACCGACCTGATCAAATAGACAAGTGATGGTATACAATATAGCGTTGTATGGACTTTCGCTCTAGAGATCAACGCATTTTTTTGATAATGCAACATTTACCCATATCTAATTATGAGCATAGGAAGTTCGGTGGAAGGTGTTCCCTAGAGAGAAAAAGTTATTTAAAGTTTTCACCACGTGTTTTGTAATAATCAGTATTAATGTACTAAAATCGGTAAGTCGTAATAATTGTGTAAAATGTATTAGAATAATATTAGTGGTAAAAATATATAATTAACTGTATATTTTTACAAAAAAAATACAAAGTAATTAATGAAATAAAAAAAATGAATGAAATTATCTAAACTAAACAACAACAGTTTAGATAATTTCCATTTCAAACCTAATCACATGGCTTGTAGATATGTAAAGTAAAATTTCTACAAGGCGTTAAGAGCCGATAATCCTGGTTATTTGTCGCATTTCTTTATCATTATCATAATTTGTCAGCCCGATTTAACCCACTGCTTGGTAAATACCTCCTCTGTATTGAACCACTCTTTCCATGTCTCAGTAGTTCTTGTCTTCGCAAAATTGGTAATTTGGACATCCTTGCCTTTGGCCTTCGGCCGTTGAGGATCACTTGACCATCACTAATTTACGTTTGTAAGTAAAAACGTTTTTAATAAAAAAAAATGTTTTTTAAGGAAAAACATTTTTTTTTATTAAAAAGAACCATGTGTCATATTGCTTTTTAATTCAAGGTTATAGGGCTACCAAGACTGGTGTTTTGGCATTCGTGTTTGCGTATAGTAACTTTGGTTGTATTCTGTAAAGAGGTCGCACATGCGCTGTAGTTACAAATTAATCTTGTCTAGTCATGAGTTCCTGGTGTTCACGCGGCAAAAAATATCTGATGCGGGTAAATATTATGTTGTTTAAATAAATTATCCGCAATAAATACATACATAAATTCATTATTAATGTTTTATTATCAATAATAATGCAGTTAGCCAATCAAATTGTTTGGTTAATAATAAAATATTATGAATTTAGTTCTGTTTTATTAAACAAAATAATATTTACCCGCATCAGTTATTTTTAGATATTTTTTTTATCAGGAACTCATGACTAGACAAAATTTATTTTGAAGTTATCAAATACACTGAATTGTGCCTCCATTGTAAGTGGGTAACTGTATAACAGTTACCAGGTACCTACATACGAGTAAAATACTTCAATCGAATAAATCGTATTTATGTTGTATGTATGTAGGAAATTATCGTATGATGAAACGAATTAATATTCGATTACTAGTTATATATGTTTTAATAACCTTTGTTAATAATCTTATTTACTATAAGTATTTTATTTGCAATAAATGGGACGGATTAGGATATATGTACATTCATTGGTAATAAGGATTTAAATATGAAAGTTTCGTTGTAATTAACTGAATAAAAATTAAGCCTTTATGGTGTCGAATTTCTTTTAACTATTATTTTCTTCGAACTTTTAAAATATTACCATATTATCAATTTATTAAAAAATATTAGCATCCCTATCATAGGGTTTTTAAGTCGATGTTATTTTCTTAATTACTATGAATATTAAAAATAAATATACTCAGTTCATATTTAATAAAAAATGTATTGGCTATCATTGATTTTAAAATAGATGCCATTTGTTTATTTAAAACCACAAAAGTTTAAAAATGCATTTTCACATCGTTTTATTTAAAATAAACAATATCCACTATCTTAGAATTAAAAATGGATGCCACGTTCTTACTAACCCAAGAAAATCTTTTAAATTGATCCGCCATCTCGGAATTTAAAAAAATATGCCGTTTACCTGTTTAAAACAACAATAAAGTATAATATATATTTTCAGTCAAACAATTTATGTCCGTTATCTTGAACTTTCTAATGCTAACCAAACATATCTAAAATGACTACTGATTTAGCGAAAGAGTGCAATTATCATTAAATAAATAAATATGAATTGAATTGAATATGGTGGACCAACGCAACTTCATCTAGCCAAAAATTTTTTGTATTATGGTGACCAGATGACTGATAAAATTCCGACTACAATATTCCTACTATATATAATATTATAAATGCGACAGTAACTCTGCCTGTCTGTCTGTCTGTCACGTTTTTACGCCTAAACCGCTGAGCCGATTTTGATGAATTTTGGTATAGAGATAGATGGGACCTTGGAGAAGAACATAGGCTACTTTTTATTTAGATTCCACGCGGGCAGCAGCTAGTTTATCATATTTTTGAGCCGACTTCTTAGTCTTGTGATGTCTTCAGTCGAAATGACAACATCTGTCTGGTTACCAAGGCAACCCACATTCTGCACTCATTTATCTAACTCTTACTAATATTATAAACGGGAAAGTTTGTATGTATGTTTGTTACTATTTCACGCAAAAACTACTGAATGGATTTTTTATGAAAATATAGCTTAAACATCAGAATAACACATAGGCTATAATTTATTAAGATATTGTGTGAATTGTCCAAAATATAACGTGTTAAGTAAGTAGGAAAAAATATCTTCCATCTACGAACTGTTCTGGCGTGCGCTGCAAAAACCATTAGAATTCCACGAAGTGCTAATCCTGCGCAGACGCAGTCGCAGGCACCAGCTAGTTATAAGTTATAAGTGTGCAAACATTAAATTTTTGTAAAAAGGGGTACAAAGTACAAGGACTACAAAGACTCGGGTGTGAATAGAATAAAAGCTTTGTGTTTCTTTGCGATTCGAGCATAAATAATCCATTATATATGAGTGGCTCCGATTTATATAAAATAACAAACGACGCACGACAGGATACAATTTTGTGTCATACTATAAACAATATATACACTTAACACTGGCAAAATTTACATAATATTGACATATGCAATTAACAAAGAAGAAGAAAAGTATATATACCTAATTCTAATCTACATGAAAGTGGCAGTGGCATTATCATATAGCTCTGGCGGTGTCAGCAGATGTATCCTAAGGATAAAATCAATCACTGTGCTTCAAAACCCGGCATCAGGGCAAACAATTCTGTCAACGAGTCTGTCAGTGAATAAGTGAGTCAGTAGCAGCGAGTGTACCTATTATTAACATTTTATCTTTGTTGCGAAACAAGGGCAGATGGTCTAGTACGAATATAATACTTACTGTACTCGAGCATAGCATATTATTAACATTTTTAAGTTGTGTATAGGCATGTTGGATATGTTATTATGATGAAAAGTTAACTGACACTTAAAGAGACTAGAGCTTCCATGCGTCGTTTTGCGGAGACTAGAAGATCCTGTTTTGCATTCCGTCAGGTTCAACTTTTCGCGCAGCTTTTTTCTTAATCATTGATAAACCTACGTTTGACTACGATCTCGCCTGATGTTAGGCGAGGATGTGGCCGACGATGTGGCACGCAAGTCTGGAAGATACTTATTCACTCAAGACTTGAAGAGACCTAGATTGTAGTTTTCAGGAAAGACAAACGACGGCAAAGCATTCCAATCCTTGGCTGTACGGTATTGAGCGGTACGTCTGCTTGTCCTGTTGTGAAAAGGAGATGGTGGAATTAGATCATGTAATTTCTGGGCACATTCACTAGATGCGTTATGTTATCAATTATTATGGGGATGGGTTAAATAAATATAATAAATTTATACAATGCCGAACATTTCCATCATCATATAGCCCTAAAGTAAGCATAGCTTGTGTTATGGGTACCAATGAGTAACATATACTATCTATATATTTTTTTGAATACATACATATTTTTAAAGGTAGTCTTTTGAAGAAAGCTTATTATAATATAGATGACTATATTATTGATAAGAATGCATGGCCTCATGTCGCTCTGCCGTCAGACAGTTAACCGACACACTTGAAATGTATAAACTCTCTTGTATTAGTATTTCGTAGTTAAGGTTACCCTCTTGTCAGTTGCACCGCCCGGTCGCGGGTCGCTTCATCTGTTGCGGATTTTGCGCGAAAGATGGCCGCTTGCGGCGGTACCACAAAAAAACCGATTTCCCGTGTTTTTTCTATAAAACCCATATAAAACCTGCATATATTTCGAATGCAGTTGAATTTTTCTATATTTTTTTATGTATAAAAGATTATTCCAGCGTATTGTAAATATCCTGTGGTCGTTCTAGTTCAAAAATTAGTAAAATTTTGGCAGTTTGTGAGTAATAAATATAAACAGTTGAGAAATTAGACCATTTTAAGGTGTGTTTGTATATTTTAATTATTTTTTAGATTAATAGGCAGCGAATACCAAATGTACAAGTAGTTCATACAAGACAGGTTTCAAAATGGTATCGAACATGCGAGTTTTATCTTGAGACTGTTTGCAACCCTTAAAATGAAGTTCATATATCTTGTGAATGCAAGGTTTTTAAATCCAAAGTTTTAATTAATTATACACGCAATTAATCAAAATTTAATGTACATTAGTTGTTAGTCTGTATTTTGATTAATTAAACAGTGAAATAAAAACTTAGACCCTTGAATCAGCGTGCAAAATTACACGGTTTGTAATTATGGTTGGTACAAAATATCGGCTTCTTTATTCGGAACTGTTGTTAGTTGTTCTAATAGTACTTAAAATGGGCAACTAAACAAAATAATAATAATAACACTATTTTTGGAAAGCTTACGAAATATGAACCTCTCAACATTGATAAAATCAACATAAAATCTGGCAGGTCACGCTAGAATAATATGGATAAGACATCGGTGAAGTCGTATTGGTAATTCGTCGCACAGGGCACAAGGATTAAAGGTGTGGGGTGAAGATACAACAGGTATGCCAGTAGCACCATCACCATCGAGAGCGTTGAATTATTTACGTACCGCATTCACGTTTTTGCTTAGACAGTACTTAGTGAAAGTCTTATCCACAGTCAGTAAGCGTCGACCATGACGCGGTCTGTTGCTGAGGCCTTGGCGGCTTTTGAATGATACTGAATAATATCTTTATTGAATTCAATGATTTTACAGTTACTAGAAGGAATATATGTATCACATTCATTAAATATTGAACCAAATCAATGTTCTACACTAAAATAATAAAAAAAGAATATGTATTTAGCCAAAATATTTACATATTTTCACAGTCACGGCTGGCGTATTCAACTAAAAAACAATATTATTGTCCGAAAACTTGATCAAAACAGCGCACAATTATAATTATATGGTAAAAAAACTTACATTCTCCAGTAAAACACTTATTCCAACACAAAAAACAACACTTTTCATTGAACTTTAAAAGTTTCTAAACCCAGACCGATGCGGCGCAAATACAATTTCAGTATTAAAAACTTCGCGGTTATATTTTCAAAATTCCATCGACACTCGAGCAAAATTAAAGTTTGAACACTCAATAAGATATCTACCTCTGTCTATCTAGAATGGTTTGCATACATCCATTTCACTCTACTACCTGCTAATATTAGTTAATAAAGGCGCCAAAGCGGGCGATCCGTTCGCGGCCTCCGAGGCATGGCAACAGATGCGCCGATATGCCTCCGAGGCCGCGCAACAGACAAGAGGTTATAAGATGGATTATTTAAAAAAAGCGCTAGGACCAAGACGAGTTTCTTGCCAATTCTTCTCGAGCTTGGGTTAGGATGAATTGGCACCTAAATTCACCTAGTATGTAAGACGTTTCAGAGTGATCCTTGTGTTTGTATTGAATAAATCATCTTCTGACTTTGACTTTTACCTAGAAACACCAAGACCCGAAACAAATGCTTGCAGATCATACAAACATTTGTCTCGCGGCGAGTATCGAACCCGTAAGCTTCTGCGTGTCAGCCGGACCATAGCCCACTGCGCCACAGAGGTGGCCTACTGCGTAACACAGGATAAACGATTTCATATATATACATATTGAAAGGGTTTTCCTTTTAAAAAAATAAACTGTATTCAAGGTTTACTAACTAAATATATTGCCTGATTGTTATATTTATGTTTGAACCATACAATATGTTTGAAACTTAGTTTTAAATTGAATTTTAATTTTTAGACAAAGTGCTCGAATGTTAAACTCAAAATTGTCCTATTAAATGACTTGGCTCACAGCTTAGTTCTGGCTTCGAATCTCTTTCAAACATTTGTGTGATGAACATGATGTTTACGAGTTCTTTCATCGCTTTGAGCTAGTCAATGAGCCTTAAAACTATGGAGCGAATAAAACCATTGTTTTTCGTCTGTTTCCCGAAGTTCGTACCACGGAATGCAATATTTTAAAAAACCTATAAAAAATATAAATCGTTGACTTACCATCATCAGTGAGGATATCTGTATCGGTGATGAATTGCTTTATTATAACATCCAGGGTCCGCCTGGTGACCTTGATCAGCACGTCGATTACTTTTCGGCTGTAGTAGCGCCGCATTTCATTCACAGCATTCTTCACCATTTCCTGTGAAATTTAATTAATTAATTATATTTATTTCTAATATACTAAATACAAAAATAGTTGACATAATAATGAACATATTGATGTTGCTTCACAATATTTACTATATTAGGACCAGATGTTGTGTGAATTGTCCGGAATTATTTATTATATTATAACAAGGTCCTAAACAACATTAAAGATTTGTTGATTGGTAGAATTAAGAACATAATTATGTAAAAACTGTCTCATAAAGTTTAAAATGAATTATGAAATAATTTGGACAACAAAAAAGCTTGGGACGAATTTCAGTTCGAAGTTCGTCTCGGCATCCGTAACAAAATTAGTAAAGGTTGTACAAAATAGTGTTAAGTGATTTGTAATTCCAGCTTTTACTCTACGACTACAAAATTTGACTATGATTAGAGTTGTGTCTCTGTCTAACGAATTACGAACCATTATTCTCCCACAGTTAAGCAAATATAAGGTAGTCATTTTGAACATTCGCGATCAGAACTCATATCGTTTTAGTAGTTCCCGGGTATATATCGCGTGACGGGTTCTTGTTAAACCCCATTGATTGGCAACTACCACTGCATGTAAGAAGATTAATCAAAATGGTTAATGTTATCATATAAAATAAACATCATTTTGATTTGATTTGAACCAAATATAATCCAAAATATTAATTTCCAATGACATAATATTTACTGAGTGTCAGATCAGTTGGTATCTACCAACTTGGTAGTAGCTTTGCCTTTTGCGCTGTTGGTTGTGGGTTCATTTCAAAGTAGACGAGATAATTTTGCTATTTAACAGTGAAATACTCTTCTGTTGGTTCAATATTTCTAGAGATCCTTACTCGCAAAGTTTGGAAAATACTGTGCAACCCGTTCTCTTACGGCCTTACTTACTTACTCGTAGACACGTATCTCAACTTCTGTCAAAAATAAAGGTCCAAATAAGATGATTGATGATACTTTGACGACCTCTGTGGCGCAGTCGGCTAAGGTCCAGCTGAGACGCAGAAGGTTGCGGGTTCAATTCCCGCCGCGGGACAAATGTTTGTACGATCTGCAAGTATTTGTCTCGGGTCTGGGTGTTTCTTTGTATATAATGTATGTATTTACTAAAAAAAAAAGTATATAAGTAGTATATCAGTCATATGGTACCCATGACACAAGCTCTGCTTACTTTGGGGCCAGATGATGCTGTGTGAAATGTCCGGGATTATTACTTAGTTATTCTATAATCATTAAACACAAGTATTGCTTAAATTAACTACCCTATTGTATAGCAAGTCGTTGGAGAGCAGTTTCAAAGATATGAAGTGGTTTCTTGAACAGTTTTTTGATACAGATTCGTTTGTTAAATATCAAGCTTTAAAGTAGTAATTTTTGATAAACCGCGGTAGAATAAACATTATCACGACTAGATCACGACTGTCGCGGCAGCGGCCGCCGTAGCGCCAGAAGAATAATACAAGGTCACGGTAGGAGCATATGGACCTCGTGCTCCTACCAGTAGGAGAACCGAGTAGGAGCAAGTGTAAACGGTCACTTAGACATCCTCAAATCTATAGGTTACGAAATATATGAGGAGGTGTCTACTGAGCCTGGAGATAAGTCGAATCAAATCATAAAATAAAATAATGAATTACTATTTTCAAACAGATATACATTTTTTATAATAGATTGCTACAATAATTGCTGCACTAAAGCCAGACTGATTTGTCCCTGTATTTTCGTTCCTGGTTGTCTGAATCCGGTACCCGGCGCACCGTTGGTCGACGTCTTGTATATTTCTAAGTGTGTTGATTTGATGAGTTTCGTTTTTCGATAATAAGATCGAAAAGGATCGAAGCAATTCTTTTGCCGGGGAAGCACCGATTTAAGCCGATAAAATCAATAATCGCTAATTTAGGGGTTAAGTTTTTATATTTTCACAGTAGTATTATTATTTTTTGATGCTTTTATATTTTTTATATTATTATTTTATCACCTACCTGCTTATCTTACGTAATTACTTAATTTTTGTTCTCCATATTAAATTCTTATCTATTTTTATCGCATGATGTGGTGCGCTATAGTTATGGGAACATTAAATTAAACATTTAATTAATTATTATTAAACATTAAATTAAAAACATTAAATGTTATACCCATTGATTCAGAATATTTTGAATATGCGGTATTTACTTGCCGTGCGGTTATGGAATTCTGATACTATCAAAACATTGATACTAATAGCGTTCGGTAACTTTTGATGAATGGATATTACGTAAAGTTGATTTTGTTCGCAAAATATGCTGACATATGTATAGAAACCTCAAACCAAATTAATATAAAGACGATGCGCTGAGCCGCAATTAACCAAAGTGAAGCCTCTAAGCCGTGCTCCTCTTTGTAAAAACATGCACCCACGCACACATATACACTCAAATCATGCTCCTTACTCTTAATACATGGCACGTCGTAGTCCAGTAAACTTCGTACATCATACATATCATCCAACGATTGTCATTATGCCTATTCCTGATCGAAACTTATTGACATTGACTGTATTAAAAGTTCCCTAATCGCCAAGCTGATAACAATGAATTGTTGGCACATGGACAGTAACTAATTATTAAAAAGTGACAACATGAATATTTTCTATTTTTTTTAATAATTTTGTCCTTTTGTCACACTTTATAGTAATTATGTACCTATGAACGTTAGAGTTGGACTAAGTAATTTTTTAACTCTCATGACAAGGTGCCACAATAGTGATAATATTGACATTAACAACTTACAACATAAAATAACTTTTGTAATATAATGTGATTGTTTTGTTAATAAGTAAAATAAATTTGTAAAAATGTTTACTACTGCTAACATTATTTACAACTAATATTGCAATGCTTCAACAGGGATCATGTATATAAACATCCATAGGTATACATAATGTAATGTTCAACCTATAAATAAATAAACAATGAACGATTCTTATACATGAAAACAATTAATAAATGAATTGAATAGCGCGCTTTAACCAAACCGCCTATAATATGACCTGAAAACATGTATTAGCTATCGTTTAGTTGCGGTTAGATTCCAATCGAATGGTAAGCATTGTCCAGGCGGCTTAATGTATTTATTCAGTCAAATACTCCAAGGCGTATTAACTAGGTCAAAACGACCAAAGAAAATATCGTGAGTAAACAGGCTAGTTAAAAAATCAAAAAAAACATTTAGAACTGAACTATTTACAAATTGAAAACTTCAGAGTATCTTATTTATCAAACAAATATCTGTGTCGATAAATTGTTTAAGAAATCTCCAATCGTTGATAGACAGACATACATATGGATTCAGCAAAACATTAAGGGTTTTCTGGTGAATTCAAAACCTTTAAAATAGATGGTCATTCATCATAAATAGCTACATCTTATATTATCCCTATTTATATAAAAATCTTGTGTCACAGTTTTCGCGTTTATACTCCTCCGAAACGGCTTGACCGATTTTCATGAAATTTTATATGTATATTCAGTAGGTCTGAGAATAGGTTTATAATTTATTTTTATACCCCTAAGTGTTAAGGGTGGCTCACCCCCAAATTTTTACGTTCAATAAGGCAAAACAACGTTTGCCGGGTCATTTTAAAATATTCCAGTAATATTCCAAAAAATAACACAAAATGCTTTGTTCTAATGTCGTAAATATGAAATGTACTCGTATGCTAGACCCATTGTTCCTGTTTTGCATGAAAGGTAAAGTGATATAATGATTTCGATTGTAAACCTAAATTTGATGTCCTTGTATCGGAGGACCCATGGTGTTCAAATTCAGTTTGAACACCGGTTCAGTTCAAATATCAGTGAGTTCTCCATTTTGCATGATTTGAAAATAAATCTACTTGGGGAAAATCTGTAGTTCGTTATACTCTAACTTATAACAGGAACTACCAAAAAATATGTTTAAACGTAGTTCTACTAGTATGTTTGCTCGCTTATTACCTTGATTGATTAACTCGATGACTATCAAGCTTTGTATAATTTGAAAATAAGAGATATATTATTTTTTATAATTTATAATCGTTGCGTATTCGCAACGATTATAAATTATAAATTATAAATTATAGTAGTAGATATTAATGACGTTAACAAAGATGCTAGTACACCTACTGCCATCTTGCAACGTTTACGGGAACTAGGTGCTTCATCCACCCCTTCGGTTAAATATCAGAGCAACATGGATGTAATGTCGTTCTACAGAATTGCAATAGATGTAGTGATTAACTCATGGTTTCTAGGTACTCGCAGGTGGGATCCTAGTTCTACAATCAGATTTAGACAAAATGCTTAAAATACACATAGATTTTTAACAGGCTAGTGTTTAATATACCCTCATCGTGCACTCCGTATACTCTGTTAATTACCCTACACCCCACTTAGCACCCTATCACGCAAGATGTCTATCTCTGTCTAATCAGAGGTACAATGTCGTATCAAACAGAGTAAGGGAGACAAAACTAGGTACGGAGAGTATGACTTCATTTTGAAATCTACGGGAACGAGAATGGGGGCATATTTGACGTGCTTTACCTCAGATTAGTTAACAGATGAGCCACAACACTGTGTTTATTAGAATATTTATTTTAAAATCCTATATAATAAAATTAGTCAATAGCATCCGTTTTTTTATTTATCCATGAAAACTATGTGTGGGTGCGTGTATTTACATAGAGGACGGTGTTGAGGTTACACTTTGGTTGATCGCGACGCTCCCTTTTAATATTTATTTGGTCTAAGGTTTCTATTCATATGACAATAAATATTAACCTTCCGTCATACCAATTTATCAAAGTAACTGAAATCTATAAGTATTCACTTTTTTATGGTATCGTAATTCCATAGTGCAGATTGATCAGCTAGCTGTCACCGTTATTACAAATTCTAATATTTTTATTCAATACAATTACAAGAATTACTTTAAAATGTCTTACATACTGGGTGAATTTAGGTGTCAAACGTCTTGGTCCTAGAGCTTTTTATATGATCCTTCTCATAACTAGCTTTGCTACTAGTTTGTATATTGCAAATCTGTCAGTTAGCTGTCTGAGGGCAGAAAAACATGAGAGGCATTCTTTTCTATACTAATATTATAAAGAGGAAAATTTGATTGTTTGTAAAATTGTTTGTAATAGATAACCTCAGTAAATGAAAAATGTGCGGTATGTGCAAATAGCCCTATTCTTTCAAAATGAACAACGACTGATCGCTAATGACCACATCCATCTCAGAGATGTTGTAATTTAAGACGCAAAAGGCCCAATAAATTTCGGTCTACATGTAATCTTCACGTTGACCGACATCTTCATTCACGGGTTCTCCATGCTCTGCATCAAAAAACGATACAGTGACATAATAACTTACGTTCCAATTTATGAGATGCCTGACATATTTTTATTATTATTATTATTTTAAATGTAGCCCGGAATAGACTGAATGTAAAGCGGAATTATTATAATTTGAAGGGTATTTCATTTAGGAATAAAGAAATTCATATTAAATATCGAAAAATAAATTCATATTAACAAGTCTATATTAAATATCGAATATTCGGCAAAGTGAAATGTTCCATAGCAAGTGTAAAGTGGCAGAAGCGCGGTTTACCACACTCATTTGCTGTTCTAGCTGGAAAGAAAAACCAAGCTAGACGAAATTGATAGAGTTATAGTTATTGAACTACCCGACCAACAAAACGATCCAGTATTGAACGATATCATAACTAAAAATATGGCGCACGGATCATGCGGAAAGCTTAACTTAACAACACCATGTATGAATAACGGTATCTGTACAAAAAATGGGGTGTGGTTGTGTCATGGACACGGCCGAGTGTTGTATTGTACGTGAATACGTCTCGTACACAATCGATATCTACACAGTCCGGTGTCAATATAGAAGCGATTCCAGCATCTACTCGCATAATCTCAACCGTCTCAGCTGCCGATGTACTGGAACCGTCGTTGATCTGGTCGGCCGCATTATATATTATATATAGACATTATATATTTTGATATATTTTTTTATTATTTAACACAAAATTTTAGTCCAAGTCACAATATAACACTTATCTATAATCGATAGATTTTTTCGCGAGCTAACGATAGAACGAACGTCGTTACTTCTCCCAGTCAAAAGTTATACTTAATGGAAATCTCGATAAATTATCTCACAAAATTACCTCAAAACGGCGGCGCTTGGTGTGAGCGTGGTGGAGGGGTTCCACCACGCGCGATGTATCACAGTCCTTACATAGCGCAATATTTTTTTTGATTATTTAGCTATCCAGACGTGAATTTGAATTTTGGATAGTAATAATAGATTTAAGGCTCAATACCAAACTGTATCCCTCGATTTTGTTATCATTCGTTTATTTAAATAGCCTCCCTAATGGAAGCAATTTTAAAGACGTATTCACTATCTGATTATATCGACCATTATCACCGACCCTACAGCCGGTGAGCTCATATTCCTTGGATAGCGATGATTCCTACGGATTTGCCAATTCCGTTTAAAATACTTCAATTCCCGGTGAAAATCTCTTTTCATTTAACAATTAACAAGTTTCAGGGCCAAATCTTCAATTTAGTAGGGATTGGACCTGCGAAAAGAATGCTTTGCTCATGGCCAACTGTATGTTGGCTTATCGTGGATCGGAGCTCCTGGAAATCAATTTATTTTGCTACCGCAAAATAAAACAACAACAGATGTTGTTTACAGGGAAGCTCTAATCCTCTAGATTTTAACTAAATAAACACAAATATTATGATAAAATAACTTAATTTGATAATTAAACTCAAAACATATTTACCTGTTTTTTTTTATTCTTTCACCTATAGAAAAGTACATTATTCCGGAGTAACAGTAGTTATATTGTAATTTATAAAAATATTATAATGTTACAAACGTTAAAGCGAAATGAAATTCGCGGGGACAGTTAGTAAACAATACAGTAATTTATATTATAATAAGCTTTCTTCGCAGGACTTCATGTAAGCTTTAAACCTTTTAATAGGCAATTTTAGGAAATTTATAATAAATGTTTACCATTATTCCCAATATTGAATCTAGATCTAATATTAAGAGTAATGGTACAATGGATGTACAATTTCTTTCTGTGCCTAGTATTGATTCCATGAAGATTACTATTTTACTGTGTAATCCAATTGTCATGTATATATTGTGAAACTATTGTGAGACAATAATTTCTTTGAATATTTCTCTCAAATACTCTCGCGGTTTGATTTTATAAAAACACGTAATGCCCTCTTTTGAAGAACAAATATTTCTTCAATATCAGCTGCCCCCAGAGAATGATGTCATATGATATAACACTATGAAAGTAGCTGAAATAAAATAGTCTAACTGTAGCTTCATTAGTAAGCCATCATATCGCACGAACTGCATATGCAGCGGAACTAATCCTACCAGCAAGTGTTTCAATTTGTGGTCCCCGCTGTAGTTTTGCATCAATTTTAACACCTAGGAAGATTGTGTAATTTACAAGATGTATTGCCTCTCTATTAATTTCAATGTTTGTCGGGAAATGTACATTTTACAAAGTAAATTCGATACGTTTCGTTTATTTAGCATTAAGTAAAATATTATTACAGTGAACTAGAAAATAACTAAAGATAGGGATTAACTTACGTTATGGAAAATAATGGTTTTAACTCTATCAACTTTAAAGACGTATCATAAGCAAAGAAAACTGTATCATAAATATCAAAAACAGATAAATCGTTAACTTAGACGAAGAACAAAACAATGCTTAGTATCGAACCCTGTGGTACGCCTATATTAATAATTGATCCTGAATACCTTCCACCAACCACGTCAACTTTCCGGACCATATTGGATAGAGTCAATCGCCAGGTTTTGGATGCCATAATGTTTTAACTTTTAGATTTGCATGACTCACACAATACAAGGCGTTAGATAGATCACAAAATACCCTGATTGCAAACTTCAGTTTACCTTCTCCTACCTACCTTCTCCCAGGCGTGAAATACATGCTTTAAGAGCGCTATACTTGCGAGCTGTTTATCGACCACTAGTAAATCTATATCGATTTTTATGTAGTAGACCGTTATTGTTAAAGTGAGATTGATAATTAAATTTTCAAAGATGTTATTAAAGACCGATATCGATGTTACCTGCGTTATGTAAATTAACGTAGGTAATATCAATATCGGTATATAATTAGCGAGATCTTTTTACTTTCACTTGAACATAAGAATAAAATTAATGTGTTTTATAAAAAAAAATTGTGTTTCGGGAAAAACTCCCTCGTTCATGCATCTATTAAAAACATAACATATATCTAACATAATGACATGCATCACGTTTCCCAAAGTTCCAAAGCTCTTCGATAATTTTTATATTACTTAACTTGAACGCTTTTACAATACTGGCTTCGTTTGTATAGCTAAAACTAAACTCATTCTTACATTTTACGGAACAGAAGCTCTGGACACTGAAGAGTTTAACGACTTGGTCAAAATTTTGGTATATCTGAGAACAAATTATCACATGCATTCGCAACTTCCTGTTTCTTAGTAAACATTTTACTATTTATATTTAATTTTATCTGTTATTACGGGCTTCCAAATTACCTGTAACATTATTAATAATTTATTTTGAAGCTTTTATTTTTCTTGTTGAATTTTGTATATTAATATATTTATTTAAAAAAAATGATTTAACTGTGTGACAAAGTTTTTATGAATAATTTTGAGTAGTTCTTAACATGTAAGATAAATGCTGGCACATCTAACATTGTTTCTCTGGAAGCATATAATTCATACAATGTATTCCTACTTCTATAGATACCTGCGGGGCGATTATGGACTTCTGATACTATCAAAACTTTGATACTAATCACTTTCAGTTACTATTGATGAATTGATATTACGGAAGGTTGATGGTGATTGTCATACATGCTGTCATATGAATAAAATCCTCACATCAAATAAATATAAAGACGGAGAGCTGCAATCAACCAAAGTAAAGTCTCAAAACTGTGCTCCTGTGTGTAAATACTCACACCCACGCACACACATAAAACGAAATCATGCTTCTTGCTTTTATATATATTAAATAAATGGTGTTTTTATTGTTATATGTTTTATTGACCACGACATGACCTAATACTTAATAGTATAAGTATGTATGCATATACTAAGAGTATGTGTAACGTGTATTTACACAGAGGAGCATGGTTTTGAGACTTCACTTTAGTTATTCATGGCAGTCTCCGTCGATATATTTATTTGGTCTGAGATAGATGTAGAACGTACGTAATAGTAATCCATCTTGTCATAACTGGTTTCAATTACAATCAAACTTATGATTGAAATTATGCCGATTGCTAATCAAAACTAATAGACATTGATTCTGTCATAATTTCCATAATCGCCATACTGGTGTAGCCAAGTCCGCAAATCATGCACTATTTTTTATTTTCATTTTTGATGCATAAATATGTCAGCGTGTTCTTACACCTACTACTTTTTATCAGTATTTTTTTCTAAACAAGAAAATGAAGTAAGGTAAAAAAAATCAATCAGTGTTACTTCAAATTGAATCAGATTTTGACTAAAAATCAGCAAATCTAGCGAATTAGATGAAATGTTTTAGTTTTTGTGTTTTTGACATCAAAAATTGAGGTTCCGCTCACAAATAACAATATGAGTTTTGATTGCAAAGGTTAAAAAATACTAAGTAATTAGGTACTAAGGTAAATGAACTGCATCATTAGATCAGCTTGCTGTCACCATTATTACCTATTACTTACTCTTTATGTTTTTTTACAAGAATAAGATAATTAAAAACTTCTTAATTTGAACTACTTCAAATTGAATCAGATTTTGACTAAAAGTAACCGAAACTAGACCTAAACGGGCGCCTCAAGTTGAAATGGTTTAGTTTTTACGATGTATCTCAAAAACTGTTACTCTGTAATTAAAAGAGAAAAACGATTTAGCATGTAAGAATACTTCAAACCACACCTTAAACATTTACCTAACTTTTTTTGAATCCCATTTTTATCCATACCTTAATAACCCCTATTCTTATTTGATACATTATACTGTTTAACAACAATATATCGACCTACTTAATTGCATGCAGATCGGATCAACGGTTCGAAAGTTATCGTCAAACAAACATACAACCAAGAAACTGACCATCGACTTATCTGTACGAAAAAATAACTTTTATTCTGTGCTCCGCTTGCGCGAAGAGGGAATAATGAGGGGGGAAGGGGCGTGACTTGTGATTATCGCCCTCCTGCCATTCTATGTTTCCCTGGTAGTTGCGACTATCAGGAGGTCAAAATGCGAAATACGATTGCCGAAATACGACATTTCAACGACAAATCACTAGGACAACATAAATTGAGAAGAGGTACCGTTCACCCATTCCATTGTGAGAGCGGTCAGACCGTAGTTCTCCCTCGTAAAGTGAGGAACTCACCAGCGAACTCATGAAAGAGTGCAACGAAAGTTATGTTTAAGATAACCGACCTTATTAACACTGCAATAGATTCTTATATTGGTCGTACGTGATGAATGATAAAGAAGAGGATGCAATGACATTGTCAGTGCGTATTACAATACAATACGCACTGAAAATATCTCTGCATCCTCTTCTTTATCATTCATCACGTAATAAATAAATCTGCAGGGCATTTTTTTATTTAATGGGCCGATTTCACCATTTGTATTCGAAACCAAGTTTAGTAAAACTAAGGTTTGCTTAATCGAATTTATACTAAATTCTAATCTTGGTTTTCGTTAAACGGATTTGACCGGCTACAATTTGGTAGCGTTCACGAAATCGAAGTTTAGTGACATAAAGCGTAAACATCGCCTTAAATCTAAGCGCAGATGGCATGCATGGCATGCAGTTTGTCAACGTCAAAACTGTCACATATGTAGCTGTCAAATTGACATCTCTAGTTTTGTTGTTAAATTCTCAACTTGCATGGTGTTTTTATTTGATTTGAACATTGTTTTCCGGTATTTAATTGATTGATTATTCATTCTTAAAAAACAGTCTAATAGGTACATATTTTTTTTAATTTGAGTTTTAGATTAAAAATCAGGGTCGAGGTGTTCTTCTCTCTCGCGTATCCATCACGGGTGCCTTAAGCGACGAAGAATACACTCATCCTCATCGTTTTCCTCATAAGCTAGTGACAATGCTTTTTACATCTTTGAACTATCAACCAAATATAAACACGAGTATTTGTTTTTAGGTTAGAAGCTCCAAACAAAACGCGTTTACAGAGCTAAACGTTAAAAATCTGCCGTTCAGAATTTAAACTCAGTTATGCTCTAACTGCGTTTAGTTTATCTTGGTGAAATGCAATTTGGAACTCTAATCTTTGTTAAACGCGTAGAGTTGGTCGAACTAATTGCGTTTATTTTCAGCGGTGAAATCGGCCCTAAGTCTAAAGTTTCATTCAACTAGTGATATTGTTTACGTATTATAATGTTCTAACTTAGAACATCGCACAATTATCTATAATCTGCTTACTCCATAAAACCGATGTATCTTGTTATAACTTCAAGCTTCATCTTCTATGAATACGTTTAAAGCGTCAATGAAGTTCTAGGAAACTACAGTGACGTGAGAGTATACTCGTATCACTACACTAAGAGTAATCGATAATCCGCTGCTAGTGATCGTGAATTCCGATGTTTAACCTTAAGGCCCTGTGGCGTAATGGATAACGCGTCTGATTACGGATCAGAAGATTCTAGGTTCAAATCCTGGCAGGGTCACACACTTTTTGTACTTCTATTTTTGAGAATACGAAAAACGATAGGTACCTAATAATTTTATAAAAATATTATTTACGATGGCTATTTAACCGGCTACCTATTTCTTTCAATTGTGCTTAGATCATAACCAAAATCTCTATTTTAATTCTTCATAAACTATAAGTGTTCCCTTTTAGGTAATACAAAATCCACTGTAACTGCACATATAAGCTGATATAAATAAATTGTATCAAGAAACTCAAACTCAAAGTCAAGGCTATGCTGATGTTAATGGTCTTCTAATCGGGATTTCCAAACCTAAACAGTTGATAGCGACCATATTGTTAAAGATGCATTTGTCAAATTAGATGTCATGGTCATCTCAGTTAAATGCAACTTATCGCAGGTCTATGTAAATAAGCAACAAACCACAGCAGCCCTTAAAACCATCATAACCATCGGTGGAATTCAGCCTAATTTATGCACCAAAGTCATAGAAAACGAACTTTCGGCGAGCTGATTTGTATCGACGACAATGAGACGCTTGTAATAGATTAATATGGAAAATCGTGGAAAACACAAGTGAGTATATCTTAAAATTATTTTCAGAATTAAGGTACCTACATATTTAGGAGTATATCATTGTTATTTTTAACATAATATAATTATTAGCATTATAATATAATTTACTCTAAGCTTCAATGATTACTTATTGTTACCTCAATATTTACTTATTTATTGTTACCTAAATATGTACTCATTTTTGTGAGACAATGTTATTACATTCTTTTTAATTTTTGTTTTGTTCAAATATATATTTTTAGTTAATAAGAATTTAAATACATTTTTGTTTCGAATTTTCGCGCTAAAAGTGTTTTGAGCGGGGGACGGGACGGTAGAAGTAGGTTTTACGTTTTCGTAGCCTATAAATAAGATTTTAAATGTGTGGAACAGCCACTTTTTGATCAGCAGCCAACCCAGACAAAACTAAAAGTTAAGTAGCTATTTACTGTTCATGCTTAAATGTTCTTAATATTAAGTTGTGTAATATTAACCTTACAAGTTCATAAATGTGTTTCTATTTGTTCATTACATGTGTTATAATACGAGTTTAAACCAGGTTGTGCACAATATACTAGAAGTATTTCTTTGTTGAGCTGTGTTTCTTTTCTTTACTCTCCACAATAGCTACCTACCTTATTAGGATTTCTTGTAGCTTATTAGTGAAAAAGGTTTCTAGGTAGTTAAAATTAGGGTATATTTTTTTAAATAAGTAGAGCCTGTTAAATCTAACGCTGGCAACATGCAATCGTAGCGGCTATTGGACTACGCTACGCCGTAGCTATAACGTTACTATGCCGTAGCTGTTTGTACACATCGCCGTAGCAGTAATTGTATACCAAACTAGTTGTCACGTTTTCATACGTCCGCGCGTTTTCAATATATATCACATTATAACACTTGACTTGACTTTGATTTTATCTATATAATACAATCACACCAAGCACCCATTAAAAAGTTCCCACACCCCATTTTACTCCATTATGAGGGTTATTTTGAAAAATCCTAAAACACGTGTCCATTTATTTTGCATTTTCATTATTCATATCAAGTTTCAAGCAAATCTCACCACGCGTTAAAAAGTTTCATACATTCGTTTTCACTCATTTTCACTCTCTTAGGTGTTGATTGAATTTCAAAAATCCCGCCTTAGTGGGTGGTTTTGCTATAAAAGGAAGCTACCTTTCAAATTTCAGCTATCTAGCTTCAGCGATTTCGGCTCGGCGATGATAAATCAGTCAGTCAGTCAGTCAGGTTAAGCACTTTTATAGGTATAGATAACTTCAGCGGAAAGAGTTGTAAAAATATATGAAAAAAATATTAGGACCCACTGGGATTTGAACCCAGATTACCGGATTCAAAGTCCAGAGTGCTAGCCATTACACCATGGGTCCGCTGCTTACGAATATCAAATTTAGGTTCATAATCGACATTTTAGAGTTATTGACGCTGTTGCGAAATGAGAAAGAAGGGTGTGGCACGAATATAACTCGTATGATAATCGTTCAGAACATATTTATGTTGTGATTACGATGGTAAGATAATGTATTGGTATTTTGTGAAAATACATACAGACAGAGCCTAGTGTCCCCCCCTTGCTTCGCTTGAGGTGACTATGTGATCCTGCCGCACATTCCATCAGGTTTAGCTGTTCGCACAGCAAGAATTATTAAGTAGTTCATCACAATCCCAATAGATGTAGCTATTTTGAATACATTATAAAAGTATTTTCAAAACAAATTGAACTGTCTTCTATGTTGTCATCATCATCATTGGCCTTCGTTCATTTGTTCGATGATTAGATGGCGTCAGTAATATTACAGAGCAGTTAATTGTAATTGAAAACATTCGTTCATAGATCCAGCAAGCTGATGTGGGTGAAGTTTCCTCTTCACTAACATTACTTTGCCTGGGATTTTGTTTGATAACGCAAGCCTTCCAAGGTACCCACACTAACCAACCTTACCGACAGGATCCGCAGGAAGGCCGAATCAGTATACATGCGGTGTCGGTTCGGTTGCAGGTGCAAAACGCCTGGCACCGAGCCGGGTTTGTTTCAAGTTTTCCTTCTCTATTGGTCCTCCTCTTCTGTTGGTCAGCAGGGGGAATAACAATCATCAGTCTCCAAGCAGAACTCAACTGAGTTCAGTTCCACTTAGAAATCGCTCACTCGAAGTGTTATATAATCATTGAAAATTACCAACCCGATTTTACAATCAGATGCGGGTGCTGCGCCATTTTTGATAATCCCCAGCTGATCTTTATGGAGTACAGCGGATGGTAAATAAAAAACCTATAAAATAAAATGTATTTTTGAAAAATACCATCTTACAGGATGATCTAAGTTATATAAGGTGCTTATATAACTGTAAAGGCAGTAAGTTAAGGTTATTTTGTTAAATATTTTAAAAAACATTGAAACTACAAATTGCTTGCATGCAACCGGTCTTGAACCTAAAACCAGCTTTTAAGCCAGTTTTTCTTGAATCACCCAGAACGGACTTGGACTACAAGGAGCTGCCCGACTTTACTCGTCTCTCAGTGGAATCATATCGAATGCTGTGCCGTAGAGATAAAGCGTAAATATGTGAATATTATTTAGTAGCACTTTGTTTTTAAGCAACACTCAAGAGTTATGAACAGTAGCATAATAAACAGAAATTAGAAATAAATTATGCAAAAACCAAAATAGTTAAATTTAGAACATACAAAAGAAGCAAATATATATGTATATGATATCTTGACTTACAATAAGCTTACGTAAAGAAAGATATAACATTAACTTGTTAGAGCGGAAAGAGCACTTACCTACAGAATAAAACGAAGCTGTCTAGGTTTATATATGTGTAAAATTAAATATTTAAGGCGAACAAACATTAAAACTCCGCTAGCTGCCTGCTATGCTCAGACATACCTACTCAACATTTAACTGTCACACAATAAACAAAATAACGAACGCAATTTAAAAATAAAATGCAAAAACCTAAATAGATTTATTTATAAACCATGCAAAAGAGAGGACCCACTGAGGCTTGAACTCAGATCTCCGGTTTCCAAGTCCAGCGTGCTAACCATTACACCATGGCTCCTCCCATACAAGGACTTCAAATTTAGGTTTACAATCGAAATTATTCGATAATTATAACTTTTATGTGAAATATGAACTCAATTCTATCATGAATTGAATTGAGGGTTTACTACGACCGGCCAAAGCATATTATGTTGTATGTATAACAATATTACTAATCATGAAAATTAAGATTTAAAGTGTACATAGGTGGTAGGTAGGACTATGCTTTTCTTTACCACTTTCGGTAGCCGCTTTTAAATTTTGTTGAACACGAGACAGTTAAACATCTACAGGTCATTTAAAGTATTACTTGATTTTAATTACTTGATTGATTTAACTTGAATTGATTGTTTTGATGGAACAACTAAGTATCAATAATCTAATATGTAGGTTATTTGGACCTGGTGTTCAAATTTGATGTCATGTTTAGTTAATCGCTACATCTATTGCAATTGTGATGAACGACATTACATACTTGCTGTTCTGATAATAAACCGAAGGGGTAGTCGAACCACCTAGTTCCCTTAAAGGATGCGAGATGGCAGTAGGCATAGTTGAGACATTAGTAACGTCATTGATCTTATTTATTATAAGAGAAATAATTATATAAATCATGAATACTCTTAATAGTTAAGTTTATTGCAAAAAACTGATTTTCCCAAGTAGATTTATTCTAAAATCATGCAAAAAGGAGGACCCACTGAGACTTGAACTCAGACCTCTGGTTTTCAAGACCAGCGTGCTAACCATTACACCATGGGTCCTCCCATACAAGGACTTCAAATTTAGGTTTACAATCTAAATCATTCGATAATTATAACTTTTACGCGAAATATGAACACAGGGACTATCATGAATACAACCTTGTGGTAGAACAATCGACTGCCGATCGACAGCTTTGAATCAGAGAGCTTAACCCTATTTAGGAATCCGAAGTCCACAAGGAAATACTGCAATTTAGTTTTGTCTTGGTGTATGTCAGTCAGAGATTAGTTTTATCTTTTTAAATATGATATATATGCTAGATCCTTTGATCCTATTTCGCATCAGACTACATAGTGAACTGAATTGAACTGAACTTAGTAATGAACTGATGTTTTTCGATAGGAAGACTTAAGGTGTCATGGTTAACAAACTGGAATTGAAAACATAAGTCCTTAGTTCAAACCTCTGTGAGTTATCCTTTTTGCATGATTTGAAAATAAATCTACTTAGGAAAATATAAAAAATAAATTTACTTGTACGTAGCTTCTGCTTGTAGGTATGCTCGCAAAGTAACTCGATGACAATCAAGCTATAATTTAAAAATAAGTAATGTTATATTTTTAATTTTTTTTAAGAATTTGATAGAAAAAATCGTCGCGAATAGTAGAGAGTAGTAGAGACTTTTTACTGTAATTTTTTTACTGAAAAAATGAAGTTCTAAGACCTTTTTGAATCACTATGCTAATAGCAATTGATAACCCGCTGGAAGTGATCGTGAAATTCGATATTAGATCTTGAGGCCCTGTGGCGCAATGGATAACGCGTCTGACTACGGATCAGAAGATTCTAGGTTCAAATCCTGGCAGGGTCAAACACTTTTTGTGTAATTAGTTTTAAAAATGCTTTAAATGAAACGAACAGGAAATATTTTTTTTAAATTATTTTTTTATGATGGCTCGTGATGGTCGTAGAATCACGTGTCGTTGTGTTGTACGCCTCTACCTAATTAATGCTTTTTAGGTTCCCAAGGTCCAGCAATACACCTATAGTTTGGATATGTCCATCGTGACTGATTTTTGTTTATTTACAAACTCATTGTACGTCTCATTGTGCGTATTTTCAGGGTGTTACAAGGTTTCATTAATTGTTCTTGTCCTTACTGACTTAAAATCAACTTCATCATCAATCAACATTTAAATTTGGATACCTTATTTTTAGTTTTTTTTTATATATTTCATATAGTTATGCAAAGCCTCAACATAGGAGCCCGTTTTCTTTCTTACATCTGTTATCGTTATATTCTAATCCATCTTCAAGTACTTTACGATTTGGCTTCAAGTACTTTTTGGTAATTACTAAATGTATGTTCTGACATTATCTCGATGGCAAAACTGAAGGTATTATTTTATAACACTCGTAAGTTATGTATTTAAGCATTAAGTATTCAATCAGTATTCAAAGTCTTTACTTTAAATAAGGATCAAAAGCTAGCACTGTGTAACGTTGGCAATATACTCGTACAATAGTAGCAGCTACTGGTCTACGCTGTAGCCATTAAGTTTACTACGCCGAAGCCGTTTATATGCTCCGCCGTAGCAATCATTTTATACCAGTTAACTTCAATAGAAATAATTGCAAAAAAATTAAAATCATCATCATCATTATTATCAGATTGCACCTACAGCTGGGTATAAGAGGCTGGCCGCCTCTTTATTATGCCACTTTTTCCAGTTCCTAGCATGTTTAATTTAGTGGTTCGAGACTACGCTGACAATATCGCATAACAAAAAAATGTAACAAAAAAATAACGGGACCCACTGGGATTTGAACCCAGACCACCGGATTCAAAGTCCAGGGTGCTTACTATTACACCATGGGTCTGCTGAATACGAATATCAAATTTAGGTTCATAATCAACATGCAATTAAATTTATTGTCGCTGTTGCGAAATGAGAACGAATGGTGTAACACGAATATAACTCTTACTATAATCGATCAGAGTATATTTATGTTGTGATAGAAGATAATGCATTGTAATTTTTTGAAAAGTTATAATGCGTGTCTAGTGTCTCCCCCTTGCGTCGCTAGAGGTGACTAAGTGATCCTGCCTTAAAGCCCATCTGGTTCAGCTGTTTGCACAGCAAGAACTGTTAAGTAGTTATGCATAACCACAAAAGATGTAGCTATTTAAAACAAATAAAAAAACCCATAACGCTGCTTATACAATTATAATCCCTTTAAAAAAAACGTTTTAAATAAGCTAAAAATTAACGCCAGTAGCCATCAATATGACCATACGATTGCTTGCATGAGACCGCAACCGGTCGTGCACGAACCGGCTTTACAGCTAGCTTTGAAGAACTTATATTAAACTTAAAGCTGGTTTGAAGAGAATCAGATATCAGAAACCAGCTATGCATACACGATTCTGAAGAGGAATCTTATAAAAAAAATACGTGGTTGCCTCTGGTAGGTAATCCACGATCACTTTGTAATAGGTTACGGTAGCCGCTGCCTAACAAGTAGTCCCAAGTCCGTTGGCTTGTTTGCCAGCTAAAACACACTTCGTCGGCGTCGTGGTAAAATACTATGTTTTGCTTTTGGCATGGTTATTGATAAGTCAACTGTAGTAGTACATTCTATATTTAATGTATAGCTGGCTTTTTAGAGGCTATTGTGCTACGACGTAGCCGTTTGCTATGCCGTAGCCGTTTGCTACGCCGTAGCCGTTTGCTACGCCGTAGCCGTTTGCTATGGCGTATGTCGTAGCTGCTCGTACGCTACGCTTTAGCAGATATTTTACACTGAGTTATTTAAATAGAAAATACATATTATGTCGTATTTGGTCAGATCAAATTTGTTGTCATTGCAATACTAATAGTTCGCTTTGAACTGAATAATCGCAATGTCAGTATCGTATCGTGTGTACACAACGATATCACGCATTATTCTAGGCATCACTTCTCGCAAGACAAGGAAAATCACATTCACTTAGGACTACTCAGACTAACCCGGAGACCAATTTACTCTGTTAATTACTCTACGCCCCACTCTCAGCACCCTATCACGCAAAATGTCTATCTCTGTCTAATCAGAAGTACAATGTCGTATCAAACAGAGTAAGGGAGACAAAACTAGGTAAAGAGAGTGCGACTTCATTTCGAAATCAATAGGAGTGAGAAGAGGGGCATATTAGACGTACTTTACCTTAGAGTAGTTAACAGATGAGTCACAAATAGCACTGTGTTTATCTGATTTTTAAGATTATTATATAAAATTAGTCAATAACATCCCTTATTTAATTTATCCGTGAATATCGTGAATATCAGAATCCTTCCTCATTCCTCAAAATATTGAAGGATGCTTTTAAGATTTTCTGGTTTTGTGCAGAGGGGTTTTCGTAAAAGCGGCGCCGTTTTTAGAAGACCGCGGCGAGTCATATAACATAAAAATTTGGTTAGAACTATTTCTTATTAACAAACTTACAACACAAATTGTGTAACAAGTATCAGAGTCAAGAAAGTAAAAAATCAAGCTTCTAAATAAACGCAATCAAAATATATATCCTAAATATCGGTTTTTTATACCAGTAATTTCGACACTAGCCTGTAAAGCAAAACCTATGGGATACTTCCTGTTATCGTATCATGAAATATGGTAAGGTCGAAGAAAAGAAACAAACGGAAATATTTAATTTCACATTTAAAACTTCCGTGCGTTGTACTATACATTTTAAAAAACACAGGGTTTACTTACGTATTATTTTGTCGATTGAGGCACCGACACTGTTTCGATTCGTCTAGAGAATCTTCATAAGGGTGAGTTTGATCCGCGGGCCGCTCGTTACCGCTCGAGTTTCTCTCAAAGTTGAGAGAAGGTTCAACATTGAGTTCGAGAGAAAATGAATGGTTATTTTGTAGTAATTTAGGATTTTTATAACAAACTTTCATAACTGTGGAGTATATAGTTTTCGATGTACATAAACAGTTTTATTCAAATACAAAGTAAATCCTTCAATCAAGTCAGATTGAAGGATTTAAACCAAACGTCGCTTTATCTTTTAAATAAAGCGATGATCAGGGCTGTTATAGTTAATGACAGTTTAGTGAGCCTTAATTGGACTAGTAATTCTAACCGAGATGCATGGTGAAATAGGGTCGGAGTGACATAGGGTCTATTAACTAACTCGGAGTACGGCTATAAGAGATGAGCAAATGATATTCTCTCGTATATTATCCTTTGATGCCTTTTTAGAGTTATGTTTTTAGTCCATAGAGGAATCCTTATAGTTTCACCGTGTCTATCTGTCTGTCTATCTGTCAGCACCTAATTAGAGCTCTCATCGCAGATTACTTTATGTTTTATCATTATTACATTTTGCACAGTAATGTGTATTCGTGCAAAGTAAAAAGTTCTAAAAACTAAAACGAAAACAATGTACGGGGGTACCTGTGGAGTGGAGTTGATTTGTGTACTATTCCATCGAGTATCATATCATACCTTATCGTAATATGACAAGGTTTTTAAACAGTTTTTTGATACTGATGTTCGTATTATAATGATTATTAAGCTTTGAAGTCATCAGTTATGATAGAGTCCAGGTCCCTAGAGAGAGCAAAGAGCATGATTTGGTTGTACGTGTGTCAGTACGTTCTTTTACACACGGTGCACGATGTTAAGGTTTCACTTTGGTTGATCGCGACGCTCCCTTATATTTATTTGGTTTGAGGTCTGTATTCACATTACAGCATTCTGACAGTCAACTTTTCGTAACAACAATTCATGAATTGTAACAGAAAGCTTTAAGTGACAATGTTTAGTATCAAAATTCCATAAAGCGAACGATCAGCTTGCTCGCACCATTATTACTTATTAAAATTCAAATGTTTTTATTCAATAAAATCACTTTGAAACGTCTTACATACTAGGCGAATTTGCTAAATTTGAATAAGCTTGTTTAGCTTGTTAAGCTTGTTTTTACTTGTGGAAAGCAACACTATTCTGGAGTAAAATAAGCTTTAATTTATATAAAAAAAACCTACGAAATTAATAACACAAGGTATCAAAAATTTACTTCATCACCATCATTGGCCTATGTTCATCTGCTGAAGATGATTTAGGTGGGGTCAGTTAAGTTACAGAGCAGTTAATTGTAATTAATTGTAATTGAAAACTTTTGTTCATGGATAAACTCCAGCAAGCTGAGGTGGGTCAAGTTTCCTCTCCACTGACGCTACTCTGCCTGGGATTCTGTTTGATAGCGCAGGCCTTTCCTGCGGGTCGGTCGAAAGGTACCCACACTAACCTTTCGACCGACCCGCAGGAAATACGAATGAGTAACAAAAATTGCTTATATAATGTAGTTTTATGGCGTGCGAAAACTATTGATGATACATAAAATATTGTAGTATATACATGTTTTCAGTATTCAGGGTAATACTACCCACAAAAAAGTTCACGAGTCTGTAACTTTAACTATTATGGTTAAGAAATATTGACCCTTATTTGTTCAAATAATGAGTCCGTTTAAACACGAGTAAGATGAAACATGTTGACATTTGTGTCATGATTATTAATCTTTATCCAAATAAATATTTTTATAATTATAACTGATTCAGAATCAGTTAAATGAAATTCGTGTACTTTCTGTAAATTCCTCTTTAAATTATTCGAATCAGACTTTTCGTTTGTTACAATACAAGTTACAATAGGTTTGTTAATGGTAAAAATTAGAAAAATCCGCGGTGTGTGCAAACAGCCCTACTCTTTGAAATCAAGAACGACTAAGGGATGATGTCTACATTCATCTCAGAGATGCTTTAAATCAAGACGCGAAAGGCCTATCAATAATCGGTCAACATGTTATCTTGCCATCTTCATTCACAGGTTCTCCGTATTCTGCATGAAAAAACGCACGAACGTAAGTCATTGTGTCCACAATGACTTACGTTCGAAATTATGAGAGACCTAACTTATTTGTCACTTTTACATGTCAACCGAAATAGATCGAATGTAAAGCGGAACTATTTACCTGGTCTCATTCTACCGCCATGAAATCATTTCAAGGTTTGGTTAGAGTTTATTTAGGGTAAAAAAAACCATTAAATTAATTACAAAATCTTATATACGGCAAAGTGAAATGTTATATGGCAAGTGTGAAGTGGTTTACCAGACTCATTTCTGCTAGAAATGAGTAAGGTAGCTAGAAGTAAAACCCAGCCAGACAAAATTGAAAGTGTTTTTAGTAGCGATTCAGTATTGTACGATATCATAACTAAAATCATGGTGCATGGACCATGCGGAAAGCTTACTTAGCAGCACCGTGTATGAAAAACGGTATCTGCACAGAAAAATACCGTAAATGATGGTCAGAGCGCTACATTGAATATCTGAAGGAGTTGGTCCACTATTGATAATATGTGGAATGTCCCCTATTCCCCGCTGTTATGAAGAACGTTTAACGCTAACATAAATGTAGAGTACTGCCACTCCGTTAAAGCTATTAAGTTTATTTGTAAATATACTGATAGAGGATCAGACTAAGCTACTTTCAGCGTCCAATCAAAAAAACAAAGTGAATAACTTTTAACATGTTCGGTACATAAGCACATTCAAAACTGTCTGGCGAATATTAGGATTTCCAATCCACAACTGATACTCTACAGTCGTGCATCTGGCCGTTCAAATAGAAATCGAACAAATGAAAATTTACAAAATTTTCATTGGCTGTGTTCTAAAGCAATAGTGTCATCTAGGAATGAAACTTTTGGTTGAATTTGGTTGAAATTTAGTTGTATCGACCATTATCACCGGCCATGCAGCCGGTCAGTCAGTTCATATTCCTGGGTGAAAGTCAAAGTCAAAACATTATTTATTCAATAAAATCACAAGGCCCACTTTGAATCGTTTTCTTACATGCAGTGAGCTATTGTCGACGATGCCTTGTCTTGGAAAGAACATGTGCAATCCGTGGTCACCCACGTTCGAAAACTAATATATGTTTTTAAAAGGCTCAGATCTAGTGCTGACCCTTTTACCTTAAACACTGTGTACTATGCCTTAGCGCAGTCCATTATTAGCTACTGTATCACAGCTTGAGGAGCTGCTTGTAAGACCCAAATGCTCCGTCTTGAAAGAGCTCAACGAGCTATTCTTAAAGTAATGGCGTGCAAACCTATCCATTTTCCCACTGAAACGCTCTATAATACTTGGATGGCCTTATTTGTTCGTAAGTTGTATGTGTCTGCAACGATTCTCCGTAAGCACTCGGACACACTATATGATCCAAAACGCCTAACCAAAAGGCGTAAGGATATAATCTGTCAGCCTATTAGATTCAGACTATCTCTGTTAAGACGACAATACGATTTCATTGGCCCATCCTTGTATAATAGAGCAAATAAGGAGGTATTATTTTATCCCATTTATAAGGAATGCAAAAACAAAATCAACTCCTGGCTTCTGAACATCTCCTATGATGACACCGAATATCTATTCAAAGTTCAAGTGTGTACTTTTACACACATAAACACATTCTCACTATATTTACACTCTACACACACACACTCACACACACACACACACACACACACACACACACACACACACCTACACATACCTACCCTTACACATTATTTCTTGTCTTCGTGTTTCTTGTTTGATTAGCTATATTTATCTAAATATTATATATATCATGTTAAATTGGAACATTCTACTCAAATCTCCGGAGATGGGCGTTAATAGCTGCATCAAAGTCACTTTTATAGACTTTTCACTTTTGTACTGTGGTTATTATCGAACATTAATATTATTATACTACCCATGTTATCCAAATAAATATTTTTTCAATGTTTTAATAATTTTTGAATTATCATTACTATCACATTGTTTAACAACAATCTATCGACCTACCTAATTTCATGCAGATCGGATCACGATTCGAAAGTTATCGTCAAACAAACATACATGTAAGAAACTGACCATTGACTTATCTGTACGATGAAATAACTTTTATTCTGTGCTCCGCTTGCGCGAAGAGGGAATAATGAGGGGGCGTGACTTATGATTAACGTCCTCCTGCTATTCTATGTTACCCTGGTAGTTCGCATCGCAAACTAAGAGGGACCGTTTTCATTTGGAAATTGAAAAAATCACTAGGACAGCATAAATTGAGAAGAGGTTCTCTCCATTCTGGCCAGACCATACCTCTCGCTCGTAAAGTGAGATAAAACCTCACCAGCGAACACATGAAAGGGTGCAACGAAATTTCTGTTTATAATAACCGACCTTATTCACACTGCATTAGATTCTAATATTAGTCGTTCGTGATGAATGATAAAGAAAAGGATGCAATGACATCGTCAGTGCGTATTGCAATAATCTGCAGGGCAAGTTTTTTTATCCCAGCAGATCGATCGGGTTTAGTTGGAGACAGCTTCTGCTGGGGCTCGGTCGCGTGATTATTGTCAGTGGTTACTGCTAAAAGGAAAAGTAAGTATTTTTAAATTAAAACGGGGGAGGGGGGTCTTCGAAATGATTGAAAACGGTGTAACTATAGCAATCTGAAAGCTAGATAAAAAGAGGCTGAAACGCGCCACGTGTTCGCAGTGAGCGCGCAGAGAATAAGACGCGTGCGTGAACCGTGTTCGACGCTAATAGCGCTATGGACGCTATGAACACTCTCATACAACAGCCCGTTTTATCTTTATATTAAAATTATATTTCTTAACCTTACTACTTAAATAATATTCATCCTACTAACGTTGTAGTTAATTAAAAGTACTTAGAAGGAGAATAAGAAAAATAATATCTCGTGAAAGGAATGTGAATGGTACTTACTCGTAGGAACATAATAATTACGTTTTAAAAACTAAAAAGAATACCGACTTCATTGAATATAACTTTTTTTTTAGTGGAAAGTAATTGTATTTTTTTATACATAATATGTCTAGGCCAACTAAACGCAATGCTCCAATGAGACAGCGAGGTTTCGGAGTAAACGAAAATATCATCGAAGTATGAAGTATACAATTTTTTTATTTTTGTTGATTTTTTAACAACAACTACCGATTTCGATAAAATTTAGTTGGAACCACCTGGGTATACCCATTTATTTGTTTATTTATGCCGGTAACCTTTTGACTTTTGTTAAGAGCTAATATGTGAATAGGATATTGTTACCATTTAATTCAGTGGAATAATATAATAGGTTTTAACGCTGATAAGTACATAATAATATATATATAAATAAATATTGGTGGATAACGCACACAACACCATCTAGTCTCAAACTAAGCATAGGTTGTATTGACACCACCACCACCACCACCAGACTAATAGAATACTTATATATTTGTAAATACATACTTATTGACGACCTCTGTGGCGCAGTGGGCTAACGTGCGGCTCAGACGCAGAAGGTTGCGAGTTCGATTCCCGCCGCGGGACAATGTATGTTTGAAATGTTTGTATGATCTGCAAGAATTTGTCTCGGGACTGGGTGTTTCTATGTATAATATGTATGTATTTAAAAAAAAAAGTATATAATTAGTATATCAGTCATGAGGTACCCATAACACAAGCTTTGCTTATTTTGGGGCCAGATGATGGTGTGTGAAATGTCCGGGATTATTATTTATTTATATTATTTATGATACTTTATAACACAGAACAAACTCCTATATTCATTACACAAATGTTTATCCTGGGAGGCAATCGAATCCTTAACTTACAGCACAGAAGACCGAGCTATTACGAACTGATTCAAAACGAATTCTTCTTCTGCGCTTTCTCTTGACAAATACTAGGTACAACTATTTTCAGATTCCGTCACATTCGTAACAAGTAAACCCACCCTTAGAATCACCTTCATTAAGAAATCTACAGCTTGTTAGCATTTAGGAAATGTTTAAATAAAGTCAAATTTCCAAAGTCTACTCGTATGTCGAATTATGACACAACTTGCGTAGTTCTTTGAAAACCACCAACAAATATTAATATCTATATGTAATTTGACTTTCAGAAAATGCAGTTGAGATACTACCATGTGATATTCGAGTTGCAAGGCAAGAATTGCCCGCCGGAGTTTTGGGAATCTATAGTGACAGAGCTGAAAATTATCTTAGCTATATATGGACACTCTCTCGTGGACAAGAATGACCCTCATCAGCTGCATTGCATATTCGAAGACGATAATGTTACCAGTAGCTACGCTCGACTGCCGCAGGAGTACAAGGATAGAGTCCAGTTCCTTCAACCTGTAAAATATGTGGTCCCATATGCGGCTAACCTGAAAATGGTATTGCTGGACAAGCCAAATGATGACACATAAATAACCACATATTTTGTATTTTTTTACATAATTTAATCATTAACTTTCTCTATCCAATTTAGACGAGTGATCGACAATAAGAGATATGGGAAATTTATTAATTCATTAATGATTGTGCTGGGAGATGTGTGGCTTCTAGGCCTTACACAGACCGAATGGGATTACAACTAGACAGGTAATTTAAAAATAAACAGTGTGTAAGACTGAATAATATTCTGACCCTTTGTCTCATGATCATAAAATTAACTTATGTGGAGTTAAAGTATATCTGAACATGTCAATGTCATGTCAACATGTCATTCTTAGATAATTTTCACTCAAAACGGGATATTTACCCGTTTATCTCGTGATCTTCTTCATGATTCTTCAGTTTATCTCGTGATCATGGCGCATGCAACTGTGCCGAAATATCGAGAAGCAGAATAACTCATATATCATGGTAAATATCCCGTTTTGAGTGAAAATTATGTGCAAAACCATGATAGTTTTAAAAGTTATGTCATTCTTAGGTCAATTAATATATAAGGCAACAGAATTATAACGCCATAGATTTTTACTTAACGAATATCTTCTTTCAGGTCGCGACCTCCGTCCTAATGGAAATGCCGTCTTCGTCTATCACTCTTCTTTTGTCTCCTGATTTAAAGTAACATTTTTTTTGAGAAAACTTAAATAATATTGAACATGTCTTAATATACGCTGATAAATTACATTGGATAAAAATAAAACTCACGATTGGAGTGCCAGTTGATATGACGGCAAGTTTTGGAAAAACAATAAAATTATCTAATTGTCATTCTAAGTGTTTATAAAACCTAAGTAACCATATCTTTATGTCGTACGTAGAAAAATGTGGTAGATACCCGATTATCGGGTTTTTGTGCTTATATAATCGAGTTTAATGTTTTGATCTTGATATAATTATTTCGACTAGGATCTTCAAAAACAAAACGGAATTAGAAAATATTACACTTTTCACATGTGAAATGAATGTTTGATGTTTAAAAAAATTCAACACAATATAATCTTGATAATAATAATCTTTAGCTAAATAATAATAATTGTTTTATTTACTCTGCCATTTAATCGTCATCACTTCTAGCCGGATAGTTAGCACAACAGTGTTGTGAATGAATGAATGAATGAATGAATGTAAATGAATGAACTTACCAATGAAATTGATATGGCTATAAGTCATACTTCTCAGTCTATTATCAGATCTATCACATAAAGCCCTAATAATAGTAACTACATAGCAGCATAATTAACCGACTTTATCAAAAAGGAGGAGGTTCTCAATTCGTCCGGATTACTCGAAAACGGCTGAACCGATTTGGAAATTTCTTTTTTTATTTGAAAGGGTATACTTCACAGGTGGTCCCATATAAATTTTATTAAAATCGTTTAGGGTCGAGCTGAAAAATCAACGAAAATCTAAAAATTGTATACATCGATGATGTTTTCATGTACTTTGATACCTCGCTGTCTCATTGGAGCGGTGCGTTTATTTGGTCTACCTATATTATATATTATACAAAATACATCTACTTTCCACTAAAATGTATCACAGGCTCAAATTTCATTTAATGAAGTCGGTTTCTTTTTAGTTTTTAAAACGTAATTATTTAAGCTAAAGATTGTTCCTAACTAGTTTTTAACCGACTTCAAAAAAAGGAGGTTACTCAATTCGATTCGTATATATTTTTTTATGTGTTTTCGCGGATAACTTCGTCGTTTATGAACCGATTTTGATGATTATTTTGTTGCAAAGGAGTTATCCCAAGGGTGGTACCATGATAAGGAAACCAGGATCTGATGATGGCATCCCAGAGAAATCGAGGGGATCTTTGGAAAATCGTAATGGAGACTAGTGCGTTTGTTTATTTTTTATGAAAGCATTTTAAAGCACTACTGCGATCGATCTGACGATGGAGCCGAAAGCTAGTCGAGGAAACTCCTCAACGATTTACAGCAATTACCTGGTGATTAGGCTTGATTCAATTGTATTGATGAGAACTGTACACCTAGATGGGTTGTGACTGTCATTAGGGGTCTGATGATGAAGACGAATGACAGTCTATGGAACTCCACGACTTTTTACAGTAGCTACTTTGTGTATATACATGAAGTTGGTTCTTTATAGTTTAAAAAAATAGTTTTCTTCATCTTTTATATTGTTTAGTTTAACATAGGAAGGTGTAACGCTTAGGATTTATCTGTAATGTAACTCTTATTTAAATAAACTTGAAACTTAAACCTTTCGAACCATATAACTAAATCGGAATCAGTTCGAGAAATCACATTTAAACTTATAACACTATTTGTTTGCTTTGCAAAAAATACACTATCTTACCTGCATACCCTTGGATAGACCACCGGCGGGTAATGAGAGCAGTCGATGCGGGCTCTCGAAGCACTCCCATACAGCAGACCAGTCCTGCTGTCCGCTGGAAGTACTCTCGTTGGCAGATGACGCCGCACCGCTGCCTGCTTGCTGTTCGTCTAACCAACACCTTATATTTACTCACCGGTTCACAAAGATCCTACTAACTTAGGCTTATAGGCTTATAGAACTACCCGCAATTTAGGTTCCGATCATAAGGTAGGTTTCAATCTGGTGCATATGGTCAGTGCTTCTCAAACGGTGAAGGAAAACGTTAATTATATCCAAAGGTCACAACGGTTAGTATTCTTACTTAGCAAGTGTTTGTCTGGGGTATGTGTGTTTTTCTATGTATAATATGTATGTATTTAGAAACGAAAAGTATTTAAGTAGTATATATCAGTCATGTGGTACCCATAACACAAGCTCTGCTTACTTTGGGGCTAAATGATGTACAAACATATATGTGAACCTAGAACAAAATAATAGGCAAATTTTTGGAATGAGTTCCTTATCGCACGGTACGGACTTGGCGGATGGGGGCTAGGCCAAAAAAAGGGTAAGATTTTTCCGTCACGAATTTCCATCACAACCTTTTCTTTAGTGTAGGCGGTTATCCATAGGGTGACACGATTCTTCATCCTCGGACAAAATATCTCCGACAAAATATCCTCGACCAAATATCCCCGGACAAACTGTCCTTTGGCAAAATATCCCTGGATAAAATATCACCAAGACCAAATATCCCCAGTATATTTTGCCCGGAGGATGAAGAATTGAATAATGTACAATAAAATGAAATTCGACAACTCGAAGTAATATATTAAGAAATTTCCTACCATTCCTTCAATGCATAAGTTGCTTCTGCGTTTCATTTAATTGCTCTCAGACGCTAGTAATTCATTCATTTGTATTTGTTAATCAATAATATAATACGTTTATCAATAATACTATACTACGAATATATACGAGTGTTCTACAACACTCATGCAAAGTTTTATTTATATACGTAACACGCTGGCAAAACCGCGGGCAGAGGCTAGTCTAAATTATAGCACAACCAACCTTCAGCGATGAGGAACTCAAAGTCCGGGTTGATCTCAGCGGGTTTGATCTGACTAGCGGCTTTCTTCACCAGGTCGAGGACCTCTTCCACCGCTTCTTCTACCATCAAACTTTTGCGATTCAGCTCGACGCATGCGTTACTACAACACATTTTTAAAACCTTTGCATATATTTCAGAACGACGTAAGTTAACTTGTTAAGATCGCGGGAAATCGGTGGATGAAGAGGGCTCAAAATTCTTCTTTCTGGAAATCAATTGGGAAGGCCTATGTTCAGCAGTGGACTTCTAAGGGCTGATATGATGTAAGTAAACTTCAATATATTCACAGAAGAAGCATAACTTTGGATGGAGTCCTTACAGAAACACATAACACGATTCCTGAGCTACAGAATATATAGAATACTAGCTGCTGCCCGCGGCTTTACACGCATGGTAGCTACATAAAAATTAGCCTGCCTATATCCTTCTCCAAATCTCATCTATCTCTATACCAAAATTCATCAAAATCGGTTTAGCGGTTTAGGTGTGAAAACGTCACAGACGACAGACGTAACAGATCATATTAGTGGGGATTTAATATTAATATATAATATTTTTTGAATATTTGGCTAAAATCTATTTTAAATCTATATCTATATCATTACTTAGTATAAAACAAAGTCGCCTCCCGCTGTCTGTCTGTCCCGTTGTATGCTTAGATCTTTAAAACTATGCAACGGATTTTGATGCGGTTTTTTTTAATAGATAGAGTAATTCAAGAGGAAGGTGTATAAGTATAATACGTGCTTAATATAGTTGAGGAACACTGATAATTTTTGAGATTTCTAATCATATTAGACAGTCTGCAGTATATTTAGTATCAGCATTGTACCCGTGCGAAGCCGGAGCGGGTCGCTAGTAATATTATAAATGCGAAAGTAACTCTGTTTGTCTGCCGGTCTGTCTGTTTGTTACTTTATCACGCCTAAGCCGGTGAACCGATTTTGATTAATTTTGGTATAGAGATAGATGGGTTCTTCGAGAAGGACATACGCTAATTTTATGTATGTACCACGCGTGCGAAGCCGCGGGCAGCATAGTAGTTTGTAATAGAAAAAATCATTTAGACTATTCTACAGTGCTGCAATGTAAGATAATAAAGATTACTAAGAGAATACTTATATATTTTTAAATGCATACTTAAGATACTTTATAACACAGACAGGACAAACATCTATTCATCACGCAAATCTTTGGAAAATCTGGGAAAAAAACTCACCTAGAACGCAGAAGGCATAGTTACTACTTACAGAGAGCGGAGATGCTAGTCGGAATGCTTTAGTTAGTCAATCAGTTACTCACCGACATCCTGTTTCCACATTGTCTATGAACTCTTCGACGGCCCACGGCGTGTCCTCTGCAAAATAACATATTATTGAAAGATATTTTTTTCAATTCACACATCATCATCTGGCTCCAAAGTAAGCAGAGCTTGTGTTATGGGTACCACACGACTGATATACTACCAATATATATATATTTGTAAATATATTTATATTATACATAGAAACACCCAGACCCGGGACAAATACATGCAGATCATACAAACAATTGTCCCGATGCGGGAATCGAAACCTCAACCTACTGCGTTTCAGCCGGACCTTAGTCCACTGCGCTACAGAGGTCGTTATCGAAGTAACTCACTTGTATCTAGCTATACAGAAGGCAAGAGTCGTTGCCGCTAGGATACAAAAGGCTCAGAAAAATGTGACTATGAACCAGATTGATGTAATGTTACGACCAACATGCTGCCATATGAATAGCAACCGAACGTACGTGAGTTCGGTATACCAAATTCAAGCAGTCGATGAGCGCAGATCTTGTCATAACTGGTTCCAGTTGCAATCAAACTATACTTCTTCGTCTTCGTTAATGGCATGTGTCATATTAAATTAAAGGTGCAGTTACACATGCTCATAAAATGTCATGCTTATTAGCATGCTTAAATCAAACGTGCTCTTCAAACTGACACATTTGCTTTTGTTTAGCATGCTTTTTATAAGCATACTTCGAAATAAGCGTGCTCAAAGCAGACAATTGCACACACATGCTATTTAAGCACGGGCACGAAGCTTCGGTATTCGTCATTCTAGAATGAAATGATTTTTTAAAATTTTAGTTTACATCATTTTCAAAGTCAAGTAGGATCGTCCATGTTTATTAATAAATTTTGATTTGCATTATGGGGCTCTGAGTTGTCGGACGGCTACCGACGTTCCTGTGGTGTGAGGCAAGGGTGCAAACTCACATCTCCCGATCTGTTTAACATGTATGTTAATTTGATTGTGGAGCTGAGCGGCACCCCTGTTGGGCTTAGGTTGGATGACAGATATGTCAATAACCTGAGCTATGCCGACGACATGGTGCTGCTTAGCCCCTCGATCAAGGGTTTGAGAAAGCTTACTGCCATCTGCGAGAGATATGCAAAGGAACACGATTTGGTTTGCAATGTGAAAAAAACAGAAATGGTGATATTCAGATCGGGAAATGGACCTGATAACATACCAGATGTATGCTTCAACGGACAGCTTATTAAGGTAGTAGATAGTTTTAGGTACCTTGTCCACATCGTGAAGTCAAACCTACAAGATGAGTCAGATGTGGAACGTCAACGAAGAGCATTGTGTGTCTATGGCAATATGATCGCCAGGAGGTTCCACAGGTCATCACCGGACGTGAAATTGACACTATTTAGGTCTTTCTGTCAAACATTTTACACGTGTCAACTCTGGACTAACTATACTAAAAAGACGCACGATAGGATACCGGTTGCCTACAACAATACCTTTAGGCACCTGATGGGCCTGAAGCGCTTCTGCAGCGCTTCAGAAATGTACGCGGATGCCCGAATAGACTCTTTCAATGCTATCCAGCGTAAGAGGATAGCGTCATTTACGTCTAGAGTTGACATTGCATTGAGTAGACATTGAGTGGATATTGCCACCTAACAGAATTATGTACCTAGTTATCATTTATATTATTATTACTATACTTTGTGTGTGTATTGTGTATTTTTAAGTAGGTTTGTACAATATTGGACATGTTCCTGAAATATAGATTATTATTATTATTATTATTTCTTATTATAAAACATAGTAAATACTTTTTTAAGATTTACAAACAATTTATTTTGTAAATCCAATGAGAAATAAATAATTCTTAATCATATCATTCTCTTTAACCGTAGATCGCAAATTCCATAAGCATTCATTTTCAACTTTTTTTCATCGCCCCAGCTAGGCATTTTTAGCACGAAATCGTGCATCTGCTGCGAACGATTGATCAATAGCATCCATAATGCTCTGGCATGCGCAATAAGCAAACCTGTTCAGACGTGCTAAAAGCACGCCCCCTTCCACCCACGCTGCAAGTAGCATGCCCAAAAATCAAACGACCGTCGATTTTTGAACAAACTCGAAATGAGCATGTTCATTATTAGCAATGTTTCGACACACATGCTACTAAGTATCAATTGCTGAATAGTAGCATGCTTTATGCTACAAATGAGCATGTATAACTGTACCTTTAAGCACGCAGTTAGGAACCAACTGCAAGCTTCGCATACTTTTTAAGTCGCTTAGTATTAAATATATCATTTATTTATTTGTTTTATTTTTTGTAATAATTTTCCTTTTAATGTTTAAAAACGTCCACTAATTTCTTATATATATATATTCATTTGATTAAGTATTGTCATATTATATTGTAATTTAGTTCTGTTTGTTCTCCGCGTTACTTATTCGATTTCTTATCAACAATCGACTATATTAATGAAGAAGTTTTATTAGATTTAATACATTGAAATTTTATTTTTGCTCAACATCTTATATTGTTTATAAATTTACCCCAGTTCTCAATTACTATATTTTATTTTTATAATAAAAATAAACCCGTCATTTAGGAAATGTATGGAATTTAAGGTAAACCAACCTAACTAAATTAAAGTCCACTTTCATTAATATAATTTACTAAATTTATTTATGAAAATCAATTTGAATAATTTTCGTTACGTAATTGACCACGACGTGAATAAATATTGGAGATAAAGCATGTAGCTTCACTATTGTAAAGAAAAATCAGAGCCCATGATGTATTGCATTATTAACCGACTTTAAAATAAAGATTCTCGATTAAATTCGTGTTTTTTTATGTTCGTTGCTTCATAACTCCGTCAAAATATGAACCGATTTGAAAAAAAAAATATGTGATAGGATATATTTTCGATTGGCTCCAGGGCTCTAAAAATGGTGACCTGAGAATAAGCAAATACCTCGCGCTTACTTTCTTTTCATCATCAGCCTTTATGAAGTCCACTGCTGAACATAGGCCTCCCTAATAGATTTCCAGGAAGAACGATTTTGAGCCCTCTCCATCCACCGACTTCCTGCGATCTTTACAAACGAAGCGGGGTTGTCCTACGCTTCGTTTTCCTGTTCTTGGTTGCCATTCGAGAACTTTTACTCCTCAACGATTATCAGTTCTGCGAGCTATATGGCCTGCCCATTGCCACTTCAACTTGCAAATTTTGAGCGCTATGTCGGTAACTTTGGTTCTTCTACGGATTTCCTCGTTGCTGATTTTATCACGTAGTGAAACACCCAACATAGCTCTCTCCACTGCACTTTGCGCGACTCTGAGCTTGTGTATGAGGCCAATAGTCAGTGACCAAGTCTGAGTTCCATATGTCATCACTGGCAACACGCCACGCTTTCTTTTACACTGATGTAATTTCTATATTTTTTTTTTGCAGCAGTCACTTTCTGTGTCGTCTCGACAAGTGTTATATCCATACAATTGTATTTTTCAGAATGTGAGAATACCAACTAAAAGTGGACTTGTCTGGGCCATGTCCAGTATTCAACTTCTTCTTCTTTGTTTATGACATGTGACATAATAATGTCAATTTTGCCAGTGTCAAGTGTTTATGTTTGTTTATAGTCAATTTGATTGTTAAAGTCTTAGTCGATGGTCAATTGTCAATTCTAGACGTCACGCGGAATGGCCGTCTAATAAAACGAGTAAGAAATATCTAATTTAATATGACAGAGCTATGTTACTTCATGAAATGACAAACGAAGAATCTTCAGCATTCAACTTACCAGGCAGTGTAATCAAGGTGACATCTTGCATCCCTGACAGCACGTAGATAATTCTATTTGTGTAAATATCGTGCACTCTCGACACAAGTACGTCGAAGCTTTTGATAGCCGCATTCGCTTTGTCGACGAACTCGTTCCAGTCCTCGCTGGTCCAGCACACAGTCTTCAGGCCCGGAAGCAGGAGAGAAGATAGCCGGACCACTTGCGGGAGAAAGAGAGGACGGACTTCTAGTTTGACCCGGCGGACGGTGCGCAGATAGTCCTCTAGGAGGAACTGAAATGTTTAGTTTGGTATATTTTTTGTTGTTTTTTTAACTTTATATATATATAAACCTGGTGTTACGATATTTGTCAGGAATAAACTTCAAAACTACTACCAAATTTCATATGAAATTTGGCTTACTGTGTGTAATTTGGTCAAACATAAAATGTATAATGTTTATCTCGATTATTGACCGTATTTTTTTTATTGCAAATTAGGTCTTTTCCTACAATTAGTTCCATAAGTTTCTAAAAGATGGCAGTGTAAATTAACTTCAGCTTCTTTTGCTATCTAAGTAAGGTAAGCGTACATTATTATAAATATTTACCCGTGACCAGGTTTACACTCTGTCGTGGGCACGGGATGATTGTCATCCCGTGACCACGACAGAGTGTAAACCTGTCGAAACGTCGGAAAAAATAGGTAAACAAACGCGATAAATACCCGTAAATATTTATAATAATGTGTTCTGATCGCGTAAGTTTAAAAAACTTTATAGGTAAGCGTAGTCTGGTAAGCGTTCAAGTATTAGAACTACTGAACCACAGCAACGCGTAGCGGAGCTAGTAAATAGATAAATATTAGAAGACAATTCACACAACATAGCCTAGGCCCAAACTAAAAATAGCTTGTACAATGGGAAATAGATGACTAATAGAATACTTATATATTTTTAAATACATATCTATGATACTTTATATCACCTATACTTAATATTTGCATAAGTATAAGATTGCGGATTCGATTCCCGCCGCGGAATAAATTTTTAATCTGCAAGTATTTGTCTCGGGTCTGGGTGTTTCTATGTATAACATGTATGTTTTTTAAAAAAAAAAGTATACAAGTAGTTATGCGGTACTCATAACTCAAGCTCTACTTACTTTGGGGCTAGATGACGCTTTGTGAAATGCCGGCATTATTTATTTATTTATTATAATCAGTCATCCAGTTTCCATTGTCCTAGGACAAACTCGGTTAATTTTGAAGGGAGGTGGTGCTGTGTGAGTTATCCACCAATAAATATTGTTTTTGTCTTATAACATCCAGACACTAACTTTATTGTTTAACTAGAGGGCATAGATAAAAACTAGAAATTCTAATGCCGTTTACGTCTGCGGAAAAACTAAACAGTATGAATTTGACACTTGTGATAAGTCATGTCACTAGAGCGCAATTGCTTCTGGACGTGCGGTTTTTGTCTAGACCCCCATTGAGAGCAGCAGAAGGCAGAGCTACTACCAATTGAGCTGTGATGCCAGTCAAGTGAGTGCTTTTACGCTTGTAGCTTTTACGCTTTTTTTTAATATACCTGCAGAGAGTCATTGACTAATGTAAAATAATTCTTCTTCGCGTAGAGCGAGTGGCAGACAATAGGTAGCTCAATGCCCATCTTCACGAGGCAGTCTGACTCGCGGATCAAGAGCCGCACTGTGTGGTCTAGATTAACGCGTATCAGGCCAGAATCGTCTATTTTAAGCAGAGTGTTGGTCAGGCAATCGTCTACGTCCCACAGCTGCAATACAAGAGCACCAGATTATTGAAATATACAGACAAAATGACACCGAAGTAATACCATACAGGTCCTTTTTAACCGACTTTATCAAAAAGGAGGAGGTTCTCAATTCGTATGTATGTTCACCGATTACTCGAAAACGGCTGAACCGATTTGGAAAATTATTTTTTGTTTCCCATTGATCCCACACACTTCACAGGTGGACCCATATAAATTTTATCAAAATCGGTCGAGCTGAAAAATCAATGAAAATCTAAAAATTGTATACATCGATGATGTTTTCATGTACTTCGATACCTCGCTGTCTCATTGGAGCGGTGCGTTTAGTTGGCCTATCCATATTATATATATACAAAATACATCTACTTTCCACTAAAAATGTATTATATGCACAAATTTCATTCAATTAAGTCGGTTTCTTTTTAGTTTTTAACGCGTAATTATTTCTGTTTAGGTAAGGAACCCCTAATGATTAGTTAATGATCGTCATAGTTCAAAACATTATGATTTGCTTACGAAGAATTGTTTTTGTAATGTAATGAATATTATAGGTTTATTATACTATCATATCGTGCTAATTTAAGATTCGTTTAATATTATAAAAGCGAGAATGTGTGTACATTTTTGGATGTTTGTTTGTAGTTCAATCCGTAACGGCTAAACGGATTTGGATGGATTTAGGTATAATCGTAGCCTGTGATTTGAAATAGCATATAAGCCTTTTTTAAGACACATATTAATATTATCCATTCGGAAATATCGCTGTCTGTCTTGATCATTTTATAATTACACGATTGATATGATCTTGATGAAATTTAATAAAATAGATTGTATCTAACAGAAAGACAGGTATTTATTTATGTATATACCAGGCATGTCAAGCAACTCGCACAAGCATGTTTCGAAATAAATCAAAAACTCTATCAAAACTTTCGAAACTTGTATTATCATTTTAAGGAACACGTGAGAGAAATAAAGCGTTAATTAAAAACCGGTGTTTCTTAAAATATATAGATCTGGTACATCGATAATAAGTGTGGTCAGAGAGATCAGAGAGATACTGACGTTTTGGTTCATCCAGACAGCGCGCATGGTTTCTTCGTAGTTGTGTATGAGGGTGCGCGTGTTGGTATACTTGCGCATCATGTCGGGCGCAGCCGGCAGTGTGCGTAGCACTGGGTGCGCTGATACACTCTCCACCGTCTCTCTCATGTTGAACATCAGGCAACGCGCCCATTTTATACGCCCTGAGTAACAGAAGTAATGTAAATAAAGTTTATTTCTGTTTGTACAAAAGAGGGTATATAATTTTTTTTACAAATGAGATAAAAAACATGTATACAAGTAATATAAACATAAAAATTAATGCTATTGTGTAGACACTTATATAATAAGGTATAATTACTTATTATAACAATGTTAAAGTGCCCTAGCCCACCTAGGAAAACCTGTTATAGTAGCAGTTATAGTATTCAATTCTTCCTACCTTACCAACTCTTTCGTGCTGAATATCATGCATCACGCTTATTTTAAACGCCCAGTGTAAACTCTCTTGTTGAACATCAGGCAACGCGCCCATTTTATACGCCCTGAGTAACAGAAGCAGTTATAGTATCCAATTCTTCTTATCCTACTAACTCTTTCATTGTGAATATCATGCAACGCGCCTATTTTAAACGCCCTGTGAAAAATTAGCCATCATAGTATTTCATACTTCCTACCGTACTAACTCTCTTGTTGGACAGTAGGCAACGCGCCCATTTTATTAGTTGACTACTAATAAAATGGGCGCGTTGCGCGTTAAAACAAATATAAATGATATATATAAATACCCACGATACAATAAAAAATAAAAAACGGGTTGCACTCCGGGAGTGCCGACAGAAGTGAAAACTTATTTTGGCGCGTTAGACATTTTTTAGGTGGGTACTGGGGTAATTGGGTTATGAATTGCATTTTAAATATGAATTGTATTTTATTAGTTATTAGAAACTTTAAAATACATTATTAATACATTAATACATTCTTTTATGTTTTTGTTCAGAATGTAGATAATATATCAAAGAACCTAACTCAGTAAACTTCTTCATACAAAAGTAGACTGTAAACATGTGAATTAAGGTTTATAATCAAATGGGGCGAGTGCGGCAGCCGGCTTTCGCGAATCCAGAGGTTTTGCCTCATCTAAAAATATGCGTACCGCGCTAAAAGAAGTTTTCACTTCAAAAATATATATCTATAACATATCCATTGAGATAATTACAATGAGCCCCACCACAATACTTTATGTAAGTTGGTGAAAAGTAGAGGTATCCAGCATGTTATAGTATGTTACAGCATCACTTGGAATCAGGTCAAGATTACTATGCTCCTACAATATTATTCAAATAACAGAATTCCAAATTTCGAATTGATCAGACCTGTGAAAGTTGCTCACATTCCTTCAACAACATATAAAGGAGCTGATGATTTTTAAATGGCTAAACACATTTTTCTGAATCATAGCTAAAAACACTTTCGATAAAGACACATTACGAACAAAATTAAATTAAATCAAAATCATGTGAGTTATCAAGCCACAGACAGACAAATGCAAACAGATACTAATTAAATTCAATTATGGGTGAATAATGCAAACAACACCATCTAGCCCCCAAACTAATCACAGCTTATACTATGATGAGGAACCAGATAACTGATGAAATACTTGTATATGTTTAAATTATCTTATAATACTTTATAACACCGAGACACAAAACAACTATGTGTATATCAAACAAAAGTACATGACGGAGGCTTTTGGGCGGCCTAATAACTCCATTACCAGGGTTCACCACTGACGCATAAAAAGTATTAGTATATGTATATGCGTGTAATGGAGTGTTCCGTGTTTATTAACCTCTACAAAGTCTTATTTATAGGCTCCAAGAAGCTGTACTTCTAGCGGCAATACTCTGGTAAGCAACAGTGGGCTTGACCTAGAAGAGGGCTACTCTATGAACAATCGGTAGAATAGTTGTCGAATGATTTACACATCGAATGAAAGTCTGCTTTAGCAAGCTATGGCAAAACCGTAAGGTAACGTGACATGTTTGAGCGCCTGCCAGGATCTATATTAGGAGCTTGCAGCCAGTCACTAAATCACTAAATCCCCGTCATCACCAGTCGTATTGGGAAACCAGTCCATTGAGTAATAGTGATACCGACGACAGTATACATATCTATATCATCGCGGAATGACCGTCTAGAATTTTCTTGGGATTCCTCGTCGTTCAAATCACATTGCACTATAATACACATATAATTCAATTGTCCATACCCGTCCCAGTCACAATTTATTCATTAAAATCCCTCTTAGATTACTAAATAAAAGATGCAATAATACAAGTACAAAATATTAAATTAGCAGAGCTATATTACTTCTCGATATTACAACATCGCGTTAGTACTAATAAACATCAACATACCACACGTGGTGAGGTTTCAATTCCAGTTGCAGTCACTCATCTAAAAGATGTCAGAGGCCGTGTAAAAGTTATGTAACGTACTTTTGTTATAGTCAATTAAATATTGAGTAGTTTGAGTTTTATTGAGTATATGTATAGCGGGTTTATGATTACTTCAGGTGCAATTTCTATCAACGGAAGCCTCTTATTGAAACTTTAGCTGATGGGACTGCTATATTCTTAACCGACTTTATCAAAAAGGAGGAGGTTCTGAATTCGTCGGAATCTTTTTTTTTTATGTATGTTCACCGATTACTCGAAAACGGCTGAACCGATTTGGAAAATTCTTTTTTTTGTTTGAAAGGGTGGTCCCATATAAATTTTATCAAAATCGGTCTAAAAATTGTATACATCGATGATGATTTCATGTACTTCGATACCTCGCTGTCTCATTGGAGCGGTGCGTTTATTTGGCCTACAATATGGGTATTATATATATACAAAATACATCTACTATCCACTAAAATGTATTATAGGCTCAAATTTCACTCAATGAAGTCGGTTTCTTTTTAGTTTTTAAAACGTAATTATTGCCTATTTGTTACCGGTTTCAAATAAAACACTCATTGAGATTGATTCTACTTATAAAATGATATAAATAATGTATATATACGAGTAGTAGAGTAAGTAATGTAATGAAGGTACCAATGATAGGTAATGATAATAATGAGTGGATTAAGTAATGTAATGGAAGTAACCTGCGACCGGCGAGTAGTTTCTCGGCAAAGGCGGGTCGTCCTTCTGTCTCTTGAACATTTTCATGATTTTGTCGACTTCCTTCTCACTGTACCGGAGCACGCGGTCATACTTCTCACTCAACTTGGTCAGCAAAATCTTTTGGCTGACCTACGAATGAAAATATAAATGTACTGGCTTCTGCCAGCAGCTTTGTGGTACCTACATAAAGTCAAATTCAAAGTCAAAAGATACTTTATTCAATACAATCACAAGGATCACTTTGAAACGTCTTACATACTAGGTGAATTTAGGTAAACAGTGACCTATGTACAGTTCACCGACTGTTTATACCAATTTTAAAATTTTCATTCAAATCAGCTAAGCTGTTATGGCATTTTTGTACCACAAACAAACACAAATATACAAACATCCACACACTTGTTTGGATTCAAAAATGAACTTTTGCATTTATAATATTAGTAGGATTTTTCTAGAATTGTGTATCCAGTTTTGTGATCACAAAGTGATTTATTTATTTACTAAGAGCTCTCTTTGTAGAGCCCCCCTGGGGCTCTGTGAGCTACAAAGATAAATATGTAGTCAACATAACAATGTTCATATCTACCAAGTTTCCTCAAAATCGGCTTAAATGATTGTGGGACACTTTATAGTGAGATCTAACTAATATTATAAATCCGAAAGAAACTCTGTCTGTCTGTTTGTTACGTTTTCACGCCTAAACCGGTGAACCGATTTTAATGAATTTTGGTACAGAGATAGATGGGACCTTGGAGAAGAACATAGGCTACTTTTTATATAGGTACCACGTATGCGAAGCCGCAAGCAGCAACTAGTATACTATAAAGTATGTCTAATAATGTTCGCCTTCTTTATATAATCATACCAAAATTCGATACCCGGTTTTAATGAAATCCTACTAATATTATAATGTAATAGTGAATTAACAACATACATTGGACTTTTTTTAGGTAGTTCAAAACGTTAAAGCGTTTAACGTGACACAACTGCTTGGCAGTACTGTAGATAAATTTTCTTTGGCAATACAATTCACGATAAGCCGCTTGTCCCCCCCCATACATAAAAGTTACCCGTGATCCCGAAATTTCTCGTGGCTGATGTTAAAAATGCTATTTTCAAAGCATATGCAACGTGTTTGATACATACAAATATTTAAGAGATACATAGGTACATAGGACAGGTAACTCTCACAGACGAAGTTTACTCTACCTTTTCAAAGCGAGTTAGGAACTTAATCCCTTGCGGGGTCTCCCAAACACTGGAGAAGTTGGTTTCTATAGTGTTGCCAATGGATTGTTGCAGGACATTGGTCTTCTCCGCGAATATGTTGTAGTCCTTATCAAATTCGTTGTTTCTATAATCCAGGTAATCGTATTGACATGTTGTAACCGCTTTTTTAGCTTCATCAAATACACGCATCGCATCTTCCAAATCTGAACAAGAAAATAATTTGATTTATGTACGAGTATTATGATAAACTTTAGAAACAAAAGCAGCTATTATTTTCTTCTTTTATATTACTACGGGAAGCAAAAAAACTTTGTACCCCTTTTTACGAAAATTGCGCGGATGGATTAGTATGAAATTTCGTATACTTATAGTTTATATAGAGAATTTTTTTTTAAGTTTTGCATAAAAACACAAGAATTTTTAATTAATTATGGTCGAATTTCGACCAGTGGGCGAACACTAGTTCTAGTAAACCTCTGACGTTAGTAGAAGTGTTGTTAGAAATTTACGTCGATTGGTATGAACAATAAAAATTTAGCGTTTTTAGATACTTGTAATGCTTGTTATCTATAAGTTAATAGGCGAATGTCAGCCCACGACAAATAATCATGTACCAGGGCTTTTAACATTGCTTTATACATGCTGTGTGCTGTGTTAAACTGTAAGAAAGCTTGACACAAACTCAACAATAATTGATTTCCAGTGTGTATCTGTGATGTGTGTGTTTGTCTATGACATCGTGGTTCCCAAACCGCTGAACCGATTTGAATTTAGATTTTTTTTTATTTAATGCTCAATTGCACGACCGTGTTAGTTTATTTAGTTTTCGAAGTTATGTGAGCAACTTCCACAAGTTTGATCGATTGGAAATTTTGTATCCTGTTACTTCAATGATATTGGACATCATCGGGACAAATGTTTGTATGATCTGCATGTATTTGTTTCTAATCTGGGTGTTTCTATGTATAATATGTATGTATTTACAAAAAAAAAGTATATACGTAGTGTATCAGACATGCGGTACCCATAACACAAGCTCTGCTTACTTTGACGCCAGATGATCCTGAGTGAAATGTCTGGCATTATTTATTTATTTATGGCAAGAACATGGTAACATCGACCTGATGCTACAGTATCACCTGAAATCAGCAGGAAACCCAACTTCTCACCAACTTACAGCAGAAGTATCGTGTTTGTGCTTATTGGAATCATCTTAATAAATATATAGATGTATTATTTTGTGTCGGTGTGTTTTTTAATTTTTAATTTATATGTGTTTAGATATTGGTTCGTACTTGTTTAAATAATAATACACTGTAATTATAGGAGCTATGTTGCATTATAAAAAATTACTACAAGTCTATATGCGGCATACCTTCTCCTAAAAGCAGTCCTTCCATCCGTTTCTCAAACAGGCTATTGTAATCGTCCATTAGATCAAACATTGTTATAATCTTATTAAGTCTCTTACAAAACGTATCAAACTTTCCAAATACATAGTTTTCCGAAAAGCTGAATTGCTCTGTATTAGGCAGAAACGCTTGGTTCTTAACGAAGAGATAGGTCTCGCGGTAAGTTTTGTTCAAGTTGATGCAGTGGATGAGCTTTTCTTTAACGTGCGACCTATCCTGCGACCAGATGGTCTCCTTGAATCGGCAGGTGATGTATTGCTTGCAGGTTTCGATCATTTGATTTGTTATCTGCAGCGTGATTATACATTAATTAACTAGATTAGTCTACATTCGATTTCAGACTATAACTCCAGCATACAGAAATAAACATATTGATTTGAAACTAAACTATTCTATCATACTACTTATAAAGAATTTTGTGTGCAGATTTGTTTCTGACTCCATCACGACAAAACGGATGAACGGATTAAAAAAAATCTCGTTATATATGTTGTCTGTATAATAGCATAAGCTACTTGTAATGGAGATACAAACGTGCGAAGCCGCGAGTAGAGGTATGTTTAAATATTTAACTACATAACTTTAATAAAGTCATATATGAATTACCTTGACCATTAAAGATGATATTCTCTCCGAAGTATTATAAAACTGAGAGACGCTGTTTATCAGACGAACTGTTTGCAAGAGGCTCAGTATGGAATCCTTGATTTTGACAGGATCATCAAGGTATAGAGAGTGGCAGCATTTCTCCATTGCTTGGATAAATTTAGCATTATCTCTGGCTTCGTTATAGCAGAACGTTATTTTATGGTCGGTGTCGCGCCATAGTTTTATCACTTTTGAGTTGGAGAGTTGTAAGCATGTGAGTGTTAATTGCACTTCATTGTCCTGGCAATATAAACAATTACTGTTTTTTTAAATAAATAGTTACTAACTATATATTCATAATATATTATTAGTAACTACCTACTGTCCATCTTATTTCTATGTTAACGTGGCGTTTAAGTTTTAAGTCAAGGTAAGTCCATGTCATTTTGATGTCAACTAATAAAAATGGTAATCGATTATGACAACGTAATAGCTAATTAATGATTATATAATAGACCCTAAATACTGTAGTAGCACAAATAAAGAATCCAACTACCCTACTTAGGGGAAGTAGGGTAGTAGTATTATAAAAGCGAGAGTTTCATTACATTACAATTATTAAACACTAATGGAATAGTACCAGGTCTCGATGTAGCTCAGTTTTCTTAAGCTATGACTTTAATTGAATATGCTAACAGTTACAATGGCGTGGCTCATACATGACGATACCGGTAGATTTGCGCGTACACAAGATGTCCAGAATAAGGTCGAAAAAGAGTAAAATCAGTGAGAGACGATACTTAGAGGAACGAGTGTTCTTCGAATTCGCACTTTGAATTCTTCTGAAGTACATTCCGAGTAGTGACAGTTCAAAAGTGTTCAAAATGGCGGCAATATTAATAAAATACAAAAATAAAAACGCAATAAGCACAAATAAAATAGTTTGTCCTAATTTATCTTTTTTTGTTGTGTTCCTCTAAATAAGTCTATCTGTGTATATATTTTATTTGAAAAAAGTTTATTCATGTTTACGAGAAATTTTGTAACTACTTTATTATTTACAAAGTTCGAAAATAGTAGGTACTTTTGCAAGGTATTTGAAAAGTATGACTTGGTCTACCAATACATGATACCAAGACATACTTATCATCGGTAGGCATTATTAAAACTAAAAATATTTAAGTAGTGGTCATTTTTGAGGTGTGCATATTATTATATTCTTACATAAACATTCTAAATTGTTTAGTTACTAAATAAATATATATTATTTTCAAATAAGTATGCTATTAACTTTACCTGACATTTAAAAAATAAATAAATGTCTAGTGGTCTATTTTTAATCATAAATAGTCTACCGACTTTTTAGAAGGGACCTTTACGACAGTCATGACATTATATAACAATATACCATCTCATGTTTTAGATTAGTGGTACATAAACAAAATTATAAGTCATAATAATATATCGGTCTGTAATTAATTTTGCTATTTCGAAATTAGATTTGAATCAGAACAAAAAAAAAAGAACTAATGAGAAAAGAACTAGTGACACGTTATGAAGAAGTATCATACCTGCAAATAGGATACAAGTTGTGAAAATTGGGCGCCACGTTTTTTCCAGTATTCAAGTTCATCTTGCGGTCCACTGGAGTCCACCTCGCGTCTCAATTGCTCACTTTCACTGAGAATCTGTTTTAACAAAAGATAATAAATGTAGGAATATATTAACTACTGTGCAAAACGAGAAACTGTACTGTATGTTGTGTGTAGTAACAACACACTTCATTGGCCAAGCGCTTGTTGGTCCACACAGTGACTGCCCGCCACTTATATTATAAATCCGCTTTAAAAAGGTTATTTCCACATGTTTTATTGTCTTTGTTTGAGAGAACGAACGCAATCAGATATTTTTACACAAAATTATTAAAGGCCATGTCTCCATATTTGCTAGACAAATTTAGATTTAGATGCACTCGTATTATCTAGCATGCATCACCTTTTCCAGCCTCACATAACCCAAATCAGTTATGCATAAAATACTTTTGTCAGATATGCTGTAACATCTAATAACAACAATTTTTCAAACATAGATATTTTAACCATTCTCTTTCTAAATTTAAGCTCGCAGGTACGAACCAACTGAAAGCTTCGCATACTTTTTGAATCGCTTAGTGTTAAATATCTCTTTATTTTTTGTATCATTAAGTATGTTTTATTTTTTCAAGTTTTATTTTCCTATTATTGTTTAAAAATTTCCAAAATTTTTTTAAATTTTAAGTTATATAAATTAGTGTAGACTTCATTAGATTAAGTATAGTCATATAATTATTTTGTAATTAATATTGTAATTTAGTTTTGTTTATTCTCCCAAATAAAATAAATAAATATCTGCCAACTACCATCTGTTATTGAAATAAAATCTGTTATTCACCAAAAACGAAAGAATTAGTTGAAGTTTTTTCTTCTAGATAAATGTATTTATTCACTAGACGAACATTGAACACATCGTTCTAAGATTTTCTTGATTCATCACATTGAAATGTTCTAATTATTTATTGTCAGGTTAAGTATTGTGAAACTTACCTCCATAACCTTCTTAATCCATTCGTTTACTCGTTCCTCCAACATCGTGATGGTGTTAGGATTTTTTGTAATTTCCTTCAATTGGCTATGATCGGTGAGACTACCCATTATTGCTTGGCCATCATCGAATAGGTTAACTTGGCCGCATACATCTTCACACACTAATTATAAAAATGTATCTATATATAAATAAACAAGTCCTGACTCTGACTCACTAACATACATAAACAACGCACAGCTTAAAGACGTGGAGAAATTTTAAACCAAATTTTAAGTTGGATACACTTTAGAGTATGAAAAGGGGTGGAAACGTTTGTATTGAAAATATCACTCGCTATATACTTGAATTTTACATATTATATATTATTCTTTCAGATAAAAAAATAAGAACTGGCACTTTTCGTTTCTTAAAAAGATATATTATAACGGGCAAAATTGTGTCAAAGTTTGTATGGAAATGCATTTTGATTTCCTTCAAAACTTGTTTATACACTAACATTAAATACACATTTGTAAAGTGCGGCAGCAAAGTACGCTGTATTAAAATAAAATCTTCTAATTTGGAAACGTTTTGATTTACAAATCAAAATATTTCAAAATAATAAGAATTTTATTAGTGTATATGAGGAATATAACGTACCTTTCAAAGCGCTGCAAAATGATCGCAAGCCGGGCAGCAATTGATTTTTGACAATGGGAAACTTGGTCTCGTCTTCATCACCGTCACTGCTAGGATGAGCTAGAGCATTCATGTACACGTGTTCCATCACCCGCTCTATAGCAGTCACCAAACCCACTTTTTCGGCGTTCAGTATTCCGCAGAATCTGAGAACAATAGAGTCTTAATATTTTGTAGACTGACACCAGACAAGCAACAAACTAATCAGTAAATATAGCAGATTAGATTCTGGTATAACAAACTCACAAATCTTTATGAAATCCTTCTTCAGGTAGCTGTTTGCTCACATTGATTCGGAACATGTAGATACAAACTCCAGTGAATCTGACATCCCAGCCATCGGACAAAAATAGCTTTTTTTTCAGAGTTATGAGCGGAGGAGGTGGTTTCCCTTGTTTTGTCTTGGTGCCTTCTGGCAGAGGTCGATGTTCTATCTCTTCCACGTCTTGGTAGTACCAGAGTAGCTTATTTCTCATATGCGGAAGAAAGAGCTGGTTGATGTCATCTAGCTACAATTATGCATGAATGATTTAGGTTTCATATGGGCCTATAATATAACACGTTTTTTTTTAACTACATAGATGTACCATATTTCCTTCGAAAACGTGATCCATGATTGCATGTCGAGGAAGACCGGTCCCATCGATTAGGAGTTGGAATGTGAACTCCAATCGTGGGTCCATCTCCCCCCTTCTTGCTTTGCGCTCGCATTCTTCCCGTCTTTTCTAAAATATAATATAGGTCACTCTTATTACAAACTCATGATGAGCATATTTTTTACGTGAACACGTAGGCAGACCTGGAGAATGTCCATAACATCCTCCTCTTCCTCTTCACTGGACCCCGGTTTAATTCCATGAACAAACATTTTTATTTTTTTTCAATGACTTTTTAGTTAAAAATTTAACCTGGTAGCTGACCTGAAGCTACACTTTGAAATATGTAATTAAACACCGTACTTCGCTGGTGCAAGTTTTGAACTAACAATAATTGTATCATGACTTGCGTGACATTTTATCGTGTATCAAAGTACGCGCTCTACTTTTTTCATTAGTTAGTTTTAATTTTTACATTTCAAAATGCAAGAATGACAAGCTTTACTAGCGACCTGTCTCAAACTATCAGCCGAAACGACGAGACACAACTATTACAGTAGATATGCAAATTTAACGAAGAAGTGATGTCATTATGGGTTTTGGGGGTGGTACGGCGTTGTTCTTGCTCGTTTTCGTTAAAAGCTGACAAAGGCACGCAATGTTTCCAAATTATTATTTACCACCATTTGCCAGAATTTAAAAGCGACAGTGGTGGTGGGGTGGGCAAGTTACATTATTTAGTTTTTAGTAACTTAAAGTTTAATAATATTGTACTACATAATAATCTAGGTAAAAAAAGCAGGTCAGCAAGCAGGACAAATAAAACAGGTATCTTTCTTACCGGTAGGTGACCGATACAAGTAACCATATAAATTTGCGGTTGTATTCTCTGCCTATTCTCGCCTAAGTTATTTATCATCGCTATCACTAATATGAATTATTAATAAATCGTGCTAGAAGTAATTAATAAACTCATCACAGCAAAGGCCAGTTAGAAATAAAATACTTACAAAGTTACTGATGACTTTCCCAAGAACTGTTAGATCCATCTGGTATGTAAAACACGATATCGAACACGGTATATAAATACTAAGTTACTGATCGGTAATGAAATCAAAACGCACCGAGTATTTATAAAATCTCAGTTCTATCAATGGCAGATAGATATCGCATATTGTTGTAAACCTAAAACCCATTACTTAGAATAACTTTAAAGTTTGAGTAGGTATTGCCTATTTTATGGCATAGGTTATATTATGTTCGTTCAAGCATTAAATTTGAATGTGGTCGTTAGATCACCGAGTCACAACGTGCTACTCAAATTTACCAAAGTAAAAAATAAGCCGTTGAATGCGTGTGAAAGAAATAGCGCGACTAAAGGCAAAGCAACATTTATTCGTTATGTGCTGTCAGCATAGCACATATATCAGTATTTTTATATACACATGACAACGATAAAACCCAACGCAGACAGCGACTTACGCACGAAAGCAGTTGCTAGAAAGTTAAGCGATGTTAGTCAGCCAAGTTCATAAATTTCTCTTTTACGTAGTCGTGAAACAATGATCATAAGTAAAGAAGCAGATAGATAACTATAATATAATACCTACTAGCTGCTGCCTGCTTTGCCCGCATGTTACTTACCAAGATAAAAGTTAACCTATATGTTATTCCAAGTCTAACCCTTTTCTTGTAAATACATAACTAGCTAGAGAGACGTCCTTGTGATATTAATAATGTCAATGAATAAAGATGGCGCAGAATGATATTTGATTTAAATTACTTATTAATATATCACACATATTAGTTAACGAGTAATTTAAATCATAAATGAATAAAGATGGCTCAAATACATATCAGCTATTATACAATGAGCGAAAAAAAATATCTATACATCTCGAAGATCGACACAGAACTCGAGGATAAACTAAGTGACATTATTATTGTCTTGAATTTGTAAAACACCATTATTCAATCAGACCATGCCTACAGAAGTGATTTTATAAACTACAATTAACTATTCAGCCATTAGCCGTTTTGGATATTAATCATAATGACCACGGTCAAGAGATATAAATACAACACAAGAACTTAGGAGCTTACGAGCTTACCTCGACAATTTCATTAGCATTAGACATTAGACATTAGACATTAGCATGAGGGCACTGCCGCAAAATAACACACAAAATAAAGATTTCAATTAATATTTAATTGTCCTTGTAGGTAGGATTTTTATGTAGGCCCGTACGTAGAAATGACCCGTTTATTACATTCGATTGTGAGATACATTTTTAAATAAGATACCCTTATTTATTACATCTTTGGTTAAAACTAAATAAGACAAGAGAAGCGTACGACACAACCTGTGGTTCCAGAACACAGTAAAAAAGGCTTAACTTCAAATTATAAAATAAATGTTACTTTATTAATATTATAATGCATTTTCTAAATAATAAAACAAAATGGACTTCGACCCTGCCAGGATTCGAACCTGGAATCTTCTGATCCGTAGTCAGACGCGTTATCCATTGCGCCACAGGGCCATATGAAGAGAAGTCGGAATTTACTATCACTAGCAGCAAGTTATTGATAATTAGATTTGTACCTTCCTGTTCTTAGTTTAAAGCATCCATTTACTAAATTAAAGTTTAACACTAAGAACAGATGCATCGGCTGTTTTATTTAACATTATTTAGAACATTCGAGTACCTAATAAACGATAGTACAAGTAGAAAGTAACGTTTAGCTCAGAACATTTTAAACACTTATGTTTGCAAGACCATTATTTAGTCGACTGGCTTAAGTGCAAAAGCCGAAAGTGACCTTTGCAACATGTACCTAGATGTCCGTCGTACATCTGTGGATTGGGGCACTGGTGACCTGTATTACAGGTTTTTTTTAAAACCCATCTCAGGCACCAGTTCTACACAAAACAGGTTTACCTGGCTCATCTTACTACATTACATGTGTACTATTCGTTAATTAGCCTATGCTAATGTGCTATGTGACCTTTTGTGTGGAAAAATAAATAATTTTTATTATTATTATTAATGTATTTATTGATGATAGATGTGATGGTAGACAATGATTGTGGAATAGTCATGGTGATCGTGTCAAGACTCATCCCATCTATACCTTGTGCATTAGATTAATCATATTGGTAATTTATTTTTACCATAAGGAAAGTCGGAGAATAAAGATATTTGAGAACTATTTGATATGAGAGATATTTTATTTAGAGATATGTGGTATAGGTCAGATAAATCAATAACCTATCTTATATAGAACATCTTATTTTAAAGCTCTAAGGATGATGGTAAGAGGTAATGACGACTTACTGACGATGATGACCAACGACAGCGAGAGTCACCGCCTATTACAGCGCCTAGAACTTGTGGGAAGACAAGTACAAGCACTTTACGACCACAAAGCAGAGACACGGTTGCACACGGATGCAAGCAAGTATGGTGTTTATTTTCCTTTTACAAAGAACTGGTGCTATAACCCGTAGCAGCACGTTTGTGTCACACATCAAGAATGTGACTTAAAACCAACCATGATCACGTTAGCCACTGTGACAAGTCTGAGACTGCTTTAATGTTTTGACATTTTGACAAAACATTAAAGCAGTCGTCAGACTTTTTTTGGTTTCCTAAAATGCAGAAGTTTGTTTTAGCATGCTTGGAATGCGCACACCATAAAGTAGATAAAAAAAGAGTTTTACACCTAATTGCAATAGTTAATAATCTGATGTAGGTACAAGTATACACAGCATGCATACGAAGAAATCATGCGGCGATTGTGGATTCTATCACTAAGTACGTGTATCTATCGACGGTGCGAAGTACAAAATCGAGCATTTGCATTAGTCCATTAGGACTCCGAATAAATAAATAATGCCAGACATTTCACATAGCATCATCTGGTCCCAAAGTAAGCAGAGCATGATTTATACTACATATACACCTTTTTTTCAAGTCACAAACGGGTCAGATAGTATTTAAGAAAAATGTATCTGTCTATTTGTTCCTTATTCATTCACCGTTTAACGGCTTAAAGGATTTTGATAGTATTTGGTTGGAAGATTGATTGTATCTTGAGAAAGAACATAGGCTACATAAGCTATTTTTTAGGAACCATGCGGACAGCAGCTGGTTTTGTATTAAATAGCTTTAATCGAATGACTGCAAATGAGTTGGTAAGGTTTTACTAATAGGTATAAATTTACAATAGGTATAAGAGTAAAACAGATTCCGTTAAAGGAAAAGGAAATTTATAATATTGTGTAGATTTATGCGTTTTCGAAATAGTAACACAAAAAAGTATCTGACCCTGCCTGGATTTGAACTTACATAGAATCTTTTGATACGTAGTCAGACACGTTATTCATTGCGCCACAGGGCCTTAGGATATAATGTCGAAAGTTACGATCACTAGCAGCGGATTATCAAATATTATCTAGTGATAACTATCAAGAAAGCTTCAGCAACGAGAAAACCTAAGCTTATAATAAAAAAATATACATCGGCATTTCTATGGGGAAAATCGATTTTTATGCAACCTATCATACAAATATCAACTACCAAAGATAACAGAGAGTAACAGGATGAACATAACAAAATAAACACGCTATTGAAACGTATAAAATAATAAATTTGATGTTCCTGCATTAGGTGTTAGACTGCATGAATCTCATTACTATCAAGACACAGTATTAGTATAACCTCTCAATCTATATTCTATAGGTGTTTATATAGGTGTTTCTATGTATAATATGTATGCATTTACAAAAAAAAAGTATATAATTAGTATATCAGTCATGTGGTACCCATAACGCAAGCTCTGCTTACTTTGGGGCCAGGTGATGCTGTGTGGAATGTCCGGGAATATTTTTTTTAACATTATTATTATTATATTACCTAGAATAAAAGATTTAAACCTGTTAAGCTTGCTTTTCTAGAACTAATCTCAGTCAACACTCAGTTATTGTTAATAGTATAACTTGATTCCTATATGTAGTGAACAGACATAAATTACCCATTAACTAAATTAAAAAAAAAAACACCTTCTGATATCTTTTGGTATCAAATAAATATATTTCCACTTTATACTACCTAACATTAAGTACTTCTTACATTAAGTGTTAACTTAAGTTGGTTAACTATAATAAAAAAAAATTGCTGCACAAAAAAGCATTTGGCCCTGCCAGGATTCGAACCTAGAATCTTCTGATCCGTAGTCAGACGCGTTATCCATTGCGTCACAGGGCCAGTTAAAGAAACGTCGGAATTCAGAATCCCTAGCAGCGGATTATCGATTATCTGTTTGTGAAACATCAAGGAAGCTTCAGTAATGAGCAAACCGAAATATCCTTGATAAGGTAATATTAAAGTTTATTTTCCATTAATAAGTAAAGATATATTGGTTTATTAGTTTATTGGTTTATTGGGTAGTATTTACAACATTAGAGTAAATAATTTTAGTAAAAGTAGAAAATAACATTCAGCTCGGAGCTTTCTTATCACATTTAAGCAGAAGTGTTGCCAGATATTTAGTCTACTTTACTTTACTATATCGAACCAGAATATACTCGTAAAACTCGAATAAAACATTTCTATATATTACATAACAAGACAGGTTGCAAGCCTATAGCCGCTTATAGGGATATTGAGCGATGACACACACTTTTGAACTTTTGTTTCATAATAAACAAATTAAAAAATCCTGACATTTTACACAACATCATCCGTCCCTAAAGTAAGCAAAGCTTGTGTTGTGAGTATGACATGGCTGATAAACTACTTATAAAGGTAATTTTTTTTAAACTGCTACATATTATACATGAAAACACTCAGACATGAGAAAAATACTTGCAGATCAGACAAACATTTGCACGCAGCGGGAAACGAACCCGCAACCATCAGCGTCTCAGCCGGGCCTTGGCCCACAGCGTCAGAGGATTGCCTTCACCGTATTGGCATTGTGCACATACATTTATCGAAAGGAAAAATGCGTTACTGCACGACCAGGCTCGAGGTCCACTAAGTGACAATGCATCCGCGGTAATTCACTATTTGGTATCGATTGTGGGCTGGTAGTGTCATTGATACGAACGTTTCCGATGACATTGCTATCACCATACTGATACTGATGCTACTGATCGATAATAACCAATTGGATTGGATGACATGGATGTGAACGACATGTGGTTCCAACAGGAAGGCGCTCGTACCAAGCTGATGCCACAATGGCACGAACATGAGCAATTTCAGGGCATGGTTTATTTTACACAGAGACGACGTGAACAAGCTAACATGATCATGCGTTTAACCCCTAAGCTAGGGTCCCACGGCCTACTTTTCAACAGGCCAGGCCATGTCTAGCCATGCCGACAGGCCGTAGAAACCGTCGCATCCGATCCGATTTCTAATTATATGATTAGATTAGACTGATTTCTACATAAACGCTCGTGTAAAAATTAGGAACAGACTTTGTCTCAAGGATTCCGGTCCGTATCGGAAGGACAATCTAGCATAGCACCCTTGTGGGATTAACGACATAAAAGTAAAATTACTTACTAGTTAAACGTCTGGTTCGTCATATGGGTATTATGTCTACAAATTATAACACCATAACACATAAATGACTATTTTGCTGTCTTTGACATAACGAACATTCAAGTGCAATCATAATTGAAAGTTTGAAATAAGTATTAAGTGGATAAGTAGGTACTCAAAATAAATACTTCTTTAGTACTGGCCACTTTTGAAAACCATGAATGACAATCATATTGTCAATTTAAAAATCAAAAAATGACACGTATAGGAAGTTAACGGACATTTTTGCTCATGTCAATAAAATGGAGGAAATTCATGATCCGTTCATTTTTATATCGAGCCAAAAAGGAAGGAATGCTTTATTGCGAGATGGCTACAGATATAATCATTGTGTAACAAATAAAAGTGGAACAAGTATATGGAGATGTTTAAAGAGGGACGAATGCGGTGCTTCGTTGTTATTAAATGCGAAATAAACAAAAATAATCCGATAAAGTGTGCATTTATACAAAGGTCAAAAAGAAAATAATAAAATCGACTATCGACTAGATAAATGCAAGAAGTATTCTTGTCGAAAATTTACATCTGTCAAGAAAATACTTTAGAGAGTCTAATCTCGACAACAAACCAAATTGTGATACATTGTATCGAGCAAGACGAAACTTCTTAAAAGTTAAAAATAACAATTTTCTCATGTAAGCGAAGTTGAGATACTAGAATTGTTGGACAGAGACTTTCTTTTGTAAGTGGATGGAACAGAAGATGATAAAGTTTTTGTATTTTCAACTAAACTAAGCCAATAAACATTAACAAATCCAAATGATGGCAATGCACTATAATTCGGAGATGGTACTTTTAAAGTACCAAATCTTTTCTACCAGCTGTATTCAATACACGTTGATATTGACAGTAACACAAATACCACCAATGTTGTACCTGTTATATATGTACTGTTACCAAATAAAAAACAAACCACTTATGAAAAAAAATTTGCTAGCATAAGGGATAGCTTTGGAATTGAAATAAAAAGTTTCAAATGCGACTACGAATTAGCACAAATCAATGTTTTTCATATGGTGTTATGAAAAGCATTAATTTGTGCTTTTCATAAAAAGCACAATGAAAGCACCAAATAACACCATAGCTGAACGAAGCTGAACGGAAGCCTAACTGACGGGGTATTATCACTTTTATATGGCGGTATGGCGAATCGCCAAATTAAATGTGACTAATTCCGAAGAGGGAAGAGAAATAACTAGATTAACTGCGAATCTTTCGCTACGTCCTGCTACGTATATTTCTGAAGTTAAATAAATTGAAATTTGAAATTAATGAGGAAACTGTTGGTTTGTTAACTATTTGGTTTACAAAAATAAATCCTTATTTGATATTAAGGAGCGCCAACACTCAGGATACTAAAAGTATACCCAAACACAAATATAAAAGGTTTGATATTAACAATGGAATTGGAACATGTGGCGTATGGGAAAAAAACTTGAACACAAGAGCAAAGATGAAAAACGAATTGTGGGACTCTGTGCAACTTTACCACTTTTACCTAAAGAATTGATAATAAAAGGGTGGCAATACATTACATCAGAATATGAAGGTATGTATTCATCTGGAAATGCCTAAATTTATGGCATATGTTGAACGGTTACTTAAAAAGCTACTTGATAACATCAGTGTCTTTGGGCTTCGTGTCATCATACAAATAATGTTTGGGAATCATTCCATTCCGCACTTAATAAATATTTTAATAAATATGTTACATTGTTACGTTTATTAAATGTAATTGTCGATAATGAGACATTTATTGAGACTAAAATTCCAAACAAACGTAAAAACCAATATATCATTCGAGATGACGCTATAAGATAGACCATGTTACAATGTGTAACTGGTGAAATCTCAATAGGACACGCTCTAAAAAAATTGAGATATTTATTTTAGGTTTTTTTGGAAATTCCGTTTAGTTTGGAAGGTAAAAGTGCCTGTGTTACTTTGTTCATTTGTAGTGGTTTAATACCCATAAGAAATAAATATATTAAAATAGATAAATAAGGAGTCGTTTTATTCAAGCATTCTGGAGTTCTGTTCTATTAGTGAATATGAATATGAATATGAAGGTATTAGGTACATTTAAAATGTTTAATACCAGTTTAAGTTGTGTAGATGGTAACCAATTTAAATTAATAAAATATTCCTATCGAACCAACCTAAAAAGTTGTATCGTTGAGAACGAAATAGCTGATCCGTTTCAGTTGGTCTGTTTAGTTGGTTGGAGTGGAAGTCCAGGCAAAAATACACTAAGTTATACACTAAGTTACATAATCTGAGAGCCGGTTCGGTAGATTCGGTACCTCTAATCTCTGGTTAATTAGTTCTTTGAGGATGACTAAAGGGCAGAGAGGTAGTCAGAGACATGACATCATATTTGGCACATGCCTACGCTTTGCACAATCGTTAGTATTCCTTATGCAAGCCAATCGACACTTTCACGAATACTAAATGTACCGGTTTCCTCTCGATGTTTTACTTCACCATTTCAGGGCACTGTCATTGTGCACATTTTTTCTATAGGAAAATCTCCACGATAAAAAACCACGACCTTACGACCAGAAGGCAAGGGTGCTACCACAACACCACCAGTCCTTACATGAGATCATTATTAATTAATTGTCAAAACGCGTGCCGATTCGTAACTAGTTTACTACTAATTTATTAGTCTGTTGTGAGAAACCGTGAAAAATAAATTCTCGTATTGCCTGACACTCGAATGCTTCTGGAAATATATTTAAAATTTTCTAGCGCTAGATTTGAATCTATTTTTGAATTGAATAATATTTCAAGTGGAGGCAACACCAACGTCGGTCGCCTCCACTTAATATGTAATTTCCGCATCGAGATTGCAATTTTCTCATCCTCGCTCGCAAGACGTTCTGCTTGCTCGTTCGAGAATATACAAAGACAACTTTATAAGGAGCTTGTCGATCATGTTGCTGTTAATGATATCTTTATCTAAAATAGATGCAAGGAATGTCTGAAAACATAATAGGTGTGACAACGTGACCTTCAACGAGCATAGAAACGTTGGTAATAAATAAAATTGCCAAGCGCATGACCCACATACAGTAAAGGCTTCCCAATCCGATGTCTGTAAGAATAAGAATGCTAAGTATTTAGCTCCTAACCCAACACAAAACCATGTACACTCGCGAGCTTTAAAATGGAACCAGTTCATCGCGAGTTGATCAAGACAATTTTTTACAATTCCTGTCAATGAACTAGGGATTGTGGTATATCATTTGAAAGGTAATTTTGGTAGCTATCAAACTCTTTTGATATCATAATTAATAAGTGTGATACGTCATACGTGATACGTAAAAAAACATCACCTTTTTAAACAAAAGGACAATTGTTTAAAAGTCCTGAAATCCTATTAAAAGTGGGCTCACCACCAAAAAGTCACCACTTTTCTCCGAAACCGACACCTGACCGGCGTAGTCGTCCAGCAGCAGCTTATAGAAGTTTGAGGGAGTGTTGTGAGCGAATGGACAATCAGACGAAGACTCTGAAGCTTCAAGACTCCAAAAAGGAGTCAAGCGAACTTGACTTCAAAAAGGACAGCCACGAGACCCAAATTGTCTCCGGCCTATCGACAAGCCCGGCTTCACTTTGCACGCGATCACTTTAGATTGAGATATGGAGCAATGGAGTCGAGTCCTGTTCTCGGACGAAACCAGCATGTGCCTACATGGTAGCGACACCTGGTGGCGGTCGGGGAGGCAGACTAACCGCAGAAAGATACATCAACGACATTCTTCTAGGCCATGTGCTCCCATACGCTGGGCTTATTGGCAAAGATTTCCTGCTAACGCACGATAATGCACTGCCACACCGCTGCAGTGACTAGACAGTATTTGGAAGAAGTCGCCATTCCCACACTAGACTAGCCAGCCCAAAGTCTTTACTCGAACCCAATCGAGTATATGTGGGATGAGCTAAAACGTCGGGTACGCGGAAGATATCCAACTCCGGCGTCGATAGAAAACCTGAAAACTGCTTTAGTCGAAGAGTGGCAGGAAATCCCACAGGATTCCATCAGGAAACTCATTAGGTCAATGAAAACCCGTTTACACGCGGTCATTAGGGCCAGGGGGATAACACAATATATTTAGGGTGTTTTACATAAACATAAATTTTCATATTACTGCCATCATTTCTTTTCATTTCATTTCATTTCATCATCTTCATTTAGACGTCCACAACTTCGACCTATTGCAGTAATTTTCTAAATTAAGGCAGAAAATTTAATTATTTTTAAATCTCCTTGACATCACTTGAAAGTTTACAAGATTACCTTTCAAATGATATACCACAATCCCTAGTTCATTAGACAGAAATTGTAAAAAAATGCCTTGATCAACTCGCGATGAAGCGATCCTAGTTAAAAGCTCGCGAGTGTAGTTGGCAAAACAAAAGAATTCAGTATATTTATAATAACTTTGAATAATCTTTTTAAGTCTAATAAATCAGATTGTGACTCATATATAGTAAAGATTTACTAGTCCTGATAATTTTACAAAAAACTCAAAATCTAGTACAGCCTTACCATTCATAGCTGAGATTTTTTTTTTATAATTTCAGCATATATTCAACGATTTGAAAAACATTGCAGGTTTTCTAAAATAGCGTTGGAGAGGAGAAACTGTAGGGCGATTATGCAATAACAAATATCAAACGACTACATGCAACATTTTACTATAGGGACCAAACTAAACACTTTGCATTGGCAACATTATCAGCATAAGGCAGATAGAAGACAGATGTCATAAAGTAAAAGAAGAAAAAAATCTCATTAAAGTCCCTTGACGATGGGTTTTAAAGCTTAATATTTATCAAACAAGTATGTATCAAAAACCATGCTGTGCATGGCTGTAATTGGTGCATATTCTATAAAATGTTATTGTTCATATATTGGATTTATATGTTTCTTATGTGTACTGTTGGTGGTGCCTCATAAATAAATAAATAAATACTATTAAAATATCTATCCGCCGATATGCAATACGATGAATATTCAAAATAAAGCAAACCAAATTTTTGAATGTCTCCTAAAAATCATTTATTTTTAAACATTGTTTCCTAACTTTGTAGGAAACACTAAAAATACTGTGCAAAATATCATCACGATAACACATATATAGAGCAGACAAACATACATAAACCTGTATCAACTAGAAGAGTATACTATATCTATATATATATATATATATATATATATATATATATATATATATATGTATGCGCGTTATTTTCTATACTCTAACAGAACCAAACCAACTGGTTTCGATCTGATTTAACTTTGTCAATAAGAAATACTATTTTTATTGAACAAGTTAAAAAGGGCACGGGAAAGTAAAATTTCCCTTTACTCTACAAATAGTTATATATATATAAATATAAAAGGCGATGTGTGTACGTAAGTATGTGCCCTATAGTCTCCGAAACGGCTGGATCGATTTCGATGATATTTTTAGGAAATCTTCAGATTGGCTTAACGGGTGATCCTGTGAAGTTTTGTGGTGATCGAATCAACAGAACTTTTTTTTTGTTGCATCAATCAAATTTGATATGGATATTGATTGTATCTGATAAACAGATATAGGCTATTTTTTATGTATGTACTATTTTTATTTATTTTATTTTCTTAGAAAAACAAACAGTCTCTTAATATGAACTATGAACTAAATAGATAACTCAAGACAAATTCATAGTTTACTATGGGTGCGATGCCGCTGGCAGAAGCTAGTAAACTATATAGGTCTTTGGAAACATAAAAACGTAACCGCCGTCCACCCCAACTGATTCTAAAAACATTGTGATTTAGCTTGGGCCATCACAAAAAAAATATTAAAATGTGTATTTCTTATGCATTTTCAAAATAATGACACAAAAAGGGTATTCCGACCCTGCCAGGATTCGAACCTGGAATCTTCTGATCCGTAGTCAGACGCGTTATCCATTGCGCCACAGGGCCATGTAATAGAACATCGAAATTCAACGAACACTAAGAGCGAGTTATCGATTACTTGACGCAGTTATGAAGTTTTTAAGGAAACTGACGCTTAAAATTTAAAAATATACATCGGTATTTATGGAGTCGGTACAACTTAAAATACTGTAGAATATTTTCAACGCAAAATATGAATCTGTTTCATACCACAGACAAAATAATAGATTATGGACAGTCGAACAAACAGCAGAGGTAGGTATTTTATCATAACTTATCATAGAATAGGTATAAGAACAATTACTTACCTACCCTAGTTTTGAACAACATAGCAGAACCATGTTTTTACTAATTAGATTATAATATTTTTTTTTATTATATTATTATTATTATAATTATTTTAGTATACTATAATACTGACGAAAGATAACCTTAAACGAACCAAGCCGTTTGAGTAAGAATAGTGTAATAGTAAAAAAGTTTATAACTACCTATACTAATATATAAAGAGGAGAAAATTATTTTACCGTTGGAAAGCTACACTAGCCCCTGGTGACATAGGCTACTTTTTATCCCGGGAAAATTGGTTTTCCCGGGAAAAAATTTCAATTAGGCCATGCTGCGCGCGGACAGCTAGTACATTATATAAAGAACACATGAACAAAGTGTCCTCTCCTTATCTTGAGACAGTAAGAAAAGTGCTAATGGACACATTCTAAGACATAGTTTACTATATAAAAATAAAATGAAATTACTAATTAGTCTATTGCTTAGATTGTAATATTATGATAGTATAATTTTATAAATAGTACAATAGTACAAAAAAGATAACCTGTGTGAGGAGCTAAGAATTCTAATGACATAGGATACTTTTAATGTAACTACCACGTTTGCGAAGCCGCAGGCATCAGCGAATTCAGTGTAAAATAATAAATATCGAATGACTACATGCAACTGTAACGTTTTCCTATATCAAACTAAAAACTTGGCAATGGCAAAATCATCAGCATAAAAGACAAATGTCATATAGTAAAAGAAGACAAATATCTCATAAAGTCCCTAGACAATATGATTTCAGTAGACTCCGTGTACACGGACAAAGCTATTAATAAAATGGATCGATATGTTATATTTATTACTCAAGTTTTATAATTCTGGTTCCATTCTGAAGTGGTTTTAATCGTATTTGCTAAACCGTTAATCCAGGGTGGCCTTTATTGGTCACCTATCTATATATTTTTCTAGCAACTTTAAAGATGCCACACCTAGGCCCAATATTTATTAACGTCTTTATAAATGACGAACCAACCTGTTCTAATGAAAAAATGAATGAAAATAAAATAAATTTATTTTGACACACGCACAGATACATATAACATAATTACATAGCAGGAACACAGTTAACAGAGCAACCTAACTAATAAACTAACACATATTTTTTTTATCATATTGAGTACAAGTATACTCACCCTATTCCAAACCTAGTCTGCGTTTGTTAAAAAAGCACAGTCTCAGCTTCATGCTATAATTTCAATGTGCGTTTATTAGCAGGGACCCCAGCTTTGCGCATTGCGACTGTGGTGCTCCAACACAATCTATGGCGCATGTACTCGTGTGCCCTCTCTGTCCAAATAATTGCACAAGGGTGGACCTTATCGCGGCCACAGTGAGTGCGATTGAGATCGCCACCCACTACTCTAAAACCATACAACGACTGAAGCATTGACACGAAAAGAAGAAGAAGCAGATGTATTCTTTGTGTATTTTATAAATTTAATTATTTACTTGCATTTATTTGACCGTGAAATCACGCGACCGAGCTTTACCAAATGCACGCCTAGTACGTATTATGATTGTGTACGAAAACAATATAAAGTTTCTATAAGAAATTTAAAGCTTACATAAGGAGTAGTCTTTTGAAGAAAGCGTATTATAATATAAATTACTATGTTATTGATAAGAGTGCATGGCCTCATGTTGCTCTGCCCTTAACAGTTAACCGACACATTTGAAATGTATATATAAACTCTCTTGTATTATTTTTTCGTAGTTAAGGTAGTTATAAGAAGGATCATGTAAAAAAGCGCTAGGACCAGGACGAGTTTCTTGCTAGTTCTTCTCGGGCTTGGGTTAGGACGAATTGGCACCTAAATACACGTAGCATGTAAAACGTTTCAAAGTGATTCTTGTGATTGTATTGAATGAAGGCCTTCAGCTACTTTGGTAACTAACTGATTCGTAACCAGCTACGAAAAAAACTATTCGCTTCACTGTTTTGTAATCAGTTACTAATAAACACTTATTTTCCGTTTTCGTTATATTTTATAACCAGTTATGAAAAAATACTTTTTGTTCTCTGTTATGTAACCAGTGACTAAAACCTTTTTTCTAAATTCTGCCTGTTATTGTTATCTATCATTTATGAGTGATAGATCAATGTCAATCAATTCAAATGTGTCTCTTGTCTGCATTGATACTGCATTTCCTGCATTTGATTTCTATATTTAATAATATTTGTGCTAGTAATTCTAATGATATGATGGAATATTTTCCTACGAAACGAGCAGGCACTAAATTAGTATTTTTAATGGCAGTACATTTTGGCAATGTAGTAACAGCAAGAAATGTAAAGGAAATGTAACAGTGAGTAGGTACTGAAAACGATAGGATTAAAGAAAATCCGCACAGCTTAGATTGCTTGCCGAATACGGCAAAATGTAAAATTCTTGAAAAGATGATGCAAAAAGTTTGTGAGAATTATAATCCTATACAAAAACAATTCGAAGAAGTAATATGCCAACTTAAGGACGACGGTGTGGATTTGCTGGACGTGGAGTTACCTAAATTTGAAAATATTAAAAGTGGCTTGTACAAAGCTAGAAATAAACAATCGCAGGTCCCCAAATTACATTTTAACTACCAAAAGATGTGAAAGTAGAAAGTGTGCGGACTACAACGACGAGATAAGAATTCTTATATTCTGCTCGCCTGACATTGAAGGCATTTTGAACAAAATTGACATATATTTGCTGGATGGAACTTTTAAAGCTAGTCTACCGCCCTTCAAGCAGATATACGAGTATAGTATTCATGGATACAATGCGGATACGAAAAATGTAATTCCCTTGTTTTTTGCCTTACTCCAAAATAAGAAACAAAAAACTTATGAATTACTATTTGATATAATCAAATCACGATATCCAACATGGAGTCTATCCAAGATGTTACTTGATTACGAGAAACCTGAAAATAATGCTATTCGTAAAGAATTTCCAAATACCACAGTAAAAGGTTGTTTCTATTATTTATGTCGTAGCTTATCCAAAAAAGCCAAAAAGTTGGGTGTCAAGTCGAGAGTGCAGAGGCGGCATGTTGCCCGATGTGCGGGTCTAGCTCGTTTTCCCTTTAAATACATTACTTCCGGTTACCAATTCATTATGAAAAAGTAGCCAAAAACTGAACCAGTAAAGAAATTCAATTCTTATTTCGATCGTTTTTGGTTACACGACATTAAGTTCATCAAAATGTGGTGTTGTCATGAAGAAGAAATACGTAATACAAATTATGTAGAAGGTTGGCATTCTCGATTAAACCGGTATGTAGGTATTAAAAATCCATCTATCGCCAAATTGCTTGACATTTTGGAAAAATAAATTAAGATAAAAAATACACCCGAAAACAGAGCAAGTATGAAGAAATCGATGAAGAAATAAATTCCGCCATTGAAGACTTGAAAAAAAGAGAAAACGTGTTCGCCATTGCATAGAGATTATTGCCCCTTTTGTTTTTGAGTTAAAGTAAAAACGTGTCGTTGTGGCCTAGAAGATATTGCACCTTTTGTTTTCAGTTTAAGTAAATAACTTAATTAAATAAATGTTTTTTATTGCCACATATATAACAAATAGTTTTGCAGCAGCCCCTAAGTTAATATAGAAAAAAGGTTTTAGTCAATGGTTACATAACAGAGAACAACAAGTATTTTTTCATAACTGGTTATAAAATATAACGAAAACGGAAAATAAGTGTTTATTAGTAATTGATTACAAAACAGTGAAGAAAATTGTTTTTTCGTAGCTGGTTACGAATCAGTTAGTTACCAAAGTGGCTGAAGGCGAATGAAGTATCTTTTGTCTTGACTTGACTTTCTATAAATTTTCACGCAGTGCCCCTAGGGGATACTTTGAAGAACTAAAATCAGCAGTTCGGGCTAAATCGGGCTATGTCTATAGAAACATTAGTATGTCCCATCAGGGAATACAAAGTGTACTCAAATCGAATACATCACAGACGATTTTTATGCCACCTATCCTACAAAGAACACTAAAGATATAGTAAAAGTATAAAAAGCTGCAAAATAAACACGCTATGTATCCCTAGAAAAGAAAAAGATCGTATAGTTTACCCATACATTGATGCTGCATTGATCTCTGAAACAGTTTATTGCTCTCACATCTAATTAAATTATTACCAAGAATTAAAGCTTTTGACATGTTTAGCCTTATTCGTAAACCAATTTCGGCAAAGACTCCGTCATGTCAAGACTTTGTGATTATACTTTCTAAAACAAGTGAAGTAGACATAAAAGATTCATCAACTAAATTTAAATAAAAACTAAGAAGACGAAGAAGAATTTACGTTTATGACATAATTTTGCATCTAGTCATATGTTGCGCGTACCGATCCAGTATCACACATTAAATCCTGGCGAATATCATTGTTTTCTTAATTGTTGGTACTTATTTATATTTTTTAGTCTTGTTTTATTAACTATTGACTACCTATGTGATGCAGTGGGCTAAAGTCTGGCTGAGACGCAGAAGGTTGCGGGTTCGATTCCCACCGCCGGACAAATGTTTGTATGATCTGCAAGTATATAGCTCGGGTCTGGGTGTTTTTATGTATAATGAATGTTTACAAAAAAGTATATCAGTCATGTGGAATCCATAACACAAGCTCTGCTTACTTTGTGGCCAGATGATGCTGTGTGAAATTTCCGGGTTTATTTTTTAAATAAGATTGTTTTTTTATTTGTGCATGCTGTGAAGTCTTATAATGAAGGGAATACAAGAGATATATTTTTATAAAAAAATATGTATGAAATGTTTTAATTCCGTTTAGGTGTCCATAATAAATAGATATATAAAAAATAGTAGCACAAAAAGTAAACGACCCTGCCAGGATTCGAACCTGGAATCTTCTGATCCGTAGTCAGACGCGTTATCCATTGCGCCACAGGGCCCTATGCTTGAACATTGGAATTCGCGCTGGCTTTCAGCGAAATATCGATTAAGGTAAATACCATTCAAAGGAAGCTTCAGTAACGCCTAAACTGAAGCTTAAAATTCAAAATAAATACATTTATGATTTAGGCGTATGCGTTATTTATCTCGTTGAGGTAGGTAGTACTTGGAACATTTGACATTAACAACAGTATCAACGGAACGAATTCAGCACGGAGCTTTTTTAAACCTTTTTTAAACAATTTATCGAGAAGGTTACTATAATGTAAGGGTCGGATTGTAGTCTCTGTACTTTTAGAACGATGTTCAAAAAACATTGAGTAGGTAAATGACCCAACAAGAAGTTACAATTTCCTCTCTCTTCTAAACCACCCTATTGGTGCTTTCAAGGCAATATAACAATTTGCGAGATTACTACGACGACGATCTGATTAAATCGATAGGTACTCGTAGAATCACACAAACATGCCTACGGCTGCAACCCCCGTACTGAGTAGTATTTGACGTATGCTCTTATACCTATTTATATCTGTTTAAAAAGATGTCTAGAGATCTGAATAGATGTCTATTCAGATCTCTAGACATCTTTTTAAACAGATATAAATAGGTATAAATAGATATAAATAGATGTCTATTCAGATCTCTAGACATCTTTTTAAACAGATATAAATAGGTATAAGAGCATACGTCAAATATAATGTTCAACGTTATATTTGACGTATACTCTTATTTTTGCACAAAATTTGAGATTAAGGGTAGTTATTAGACATAATCTTAACTCATATTTTAATTACAGTATCCAAAAGATGTGCTCCATTTCGTTATAACCAACAATAGGGATTTCAAACACCCTTTGCCTAGAACAAAACTCTTTAAAACATAGTCAAACCTGTAATGGAATACTGCTGGTAATGGTCAACTAGAAACCTCTACATTTAGTCAACGAATATAAACTGTTCAGAGACGATTTTTATTCTACCTACGAGTATCTTACGAAGATAACACCCCTATTCAATCCCTAGCAGTAACATTAATAACATTACAACATGAGCACGCTATTTATACGTAGAAAATATCCCAAATAAACAAATTAAATCAACACTCAAGATTATGACAAGACTTTGTTAAGTAAAACTTGATTTTTGAAACAAGTGAAGACGACCACGACCCGTTATAATAAAGCCTTTTATTCGGCCAACACAAATACAGTTATGATTCATAAACTACTGCACTTTTATTTATGTATTTTATACAATTGAAGTTATTTGTGTATTTGGTGCTTTTATTTCTGTAAGTCCGTTTGCCAGGCACGACCCATTTACTAAATTAAACAAACGCCTAACTAATTTTCTCCTATTAAATAACTTTATTTCCAGTCATCAAACACAAAAATAATATTAGCAGCATATGACTAAAAATAGATGTTTTTGATGTACCTATCCAGCTTCATAACTTAAACCTACACGTCGCTATTAACAAAACATCTTAGTTATTACCTACCTACTTATACTTACCTGCTCCAATTAAGAGAAATGTTTTTTGTACCTGTGTTTTTCCTTTTATTGTTTTTTTATTTTGTGTATACTGTGAGGCCATATATTGACTGAAACACTACGATGTAAGATTTATTTGTTTTTTTTTTATGAGTAGCGTTCACTAGTGATTGGTTTCCATTTAAAATACATAAATAAAATTAAAGCTGCTCAAAAAGCAATTGACTCTGTCAGGATTCGGACCTAGAATCATTTGATGAAAAAACGTAACAATCAAAGACAAGCGTGTAACCCCAACTGATTCTAGAAACATGGTGATTTAGCTTGGATCATCACTAAAAAAAATATTAAATATATATTTCTTATGCATTTTCAAAATAATTGCACAAAAAAGTATTCGACCCTGCCAGGATTCGAACCTGGAATCTTCTGATCCGTAGTCAGACGCGTTATCCATTGCGCCACAGGGCCATATGATTGCACGTCGGAAAATTACGGTCACTAGCAGCGGATTCTCGATTATATGTTAGTGATAGGAAACAAGGAAGCTTCAGTAATGAGCAAACCAAAGCTTCCTTGATAAGGTGAAACAAATGTTTTTGTTTCTGATATATCGTAAAACAAACGTAAAACATTGTAACGATACATGAGGAAGTAGTATTTATAGTAATGATATAAATACGGAAGTAGAATTTATACGGAAGTACCATTATGTATCTCGTTACTCGTTTAAAAACAAACGTTCATTTTTATAATCATCTTTTACAAACTATTTTTATATGGCACTACTTATTTATGGATTAAGTTTTTGTATCTACGTACATTTAGAAGGGGAATGTATTTTCGAGCAATGCGTACTTGACCTATCATTAATTTTGAATTTCCTGTCTTCTCAATCACCTAATTTAGTGATTTAGTAATTATAACATACATCTCTTTTTATCAAAACTTTTGCGCAGAGTCATATGCTGCGCGTACTAATCACAAACAGAAACCAAGCTAAAAATACTGTTATAATAATTGTTAACATTTTTTTTTATTTTTTAATGTTGATTTTTTCAATTTTAAAATTACAAGATGTAATCGCGGTTTTCGCGGTTTGACCATGATCCCGAGTGAAAGTTTTGAGAACCTTTCTTAGCGAGCACTTACGGCCGCGGCTCTAGAGGAAGCTGCATACCAAATTTCATTCCAATCCGTTCCGTGGTTTCTGAGATTTCGTGATGAATGAGTGAGTGTATTTGACAAATGTATAGTAGATTGGCAATCTCTGTGGCGCAGTGGGCTAATGTCTGGCTGAGACACAGAAGGTTGCGGGTTCGATTCCCGCCGCAGGACAAATGTTTTTATGATCTGCACGTATTTGTCTCGGGTCTGGGTGTTATAATATGTATGTATTTACAAAAAAGTATATAAGTAGTATATCAGTCATGTTTTCATAACAGAAGCTCTGCTTACTTTGGGGCCAGATGATGCTGTGTGAAATTTCCGGGGTTATTGATTTTAATATTATTGTGTACTTTTTTAATTAGTTTTTTTTATTTGTGCATGCTGTAAAGCCCTATAATAAAGTGAAAACAAAAGACTTATTTTTATTAAAAAAAAAATGAGGAGTGTTGAATTCCGTTAGGTGTCCAGAACAAATAGATAGAAACAATAGTAGCACAAAAAGTAAACGACCCTGCCAGGACTCGAACCTGGAATCTTCTGATCCGTAGTCAGACGCGTTATCCATTGCGCCACATATGCTTGAATATTGAAATGCGCGCTCACTTTCAGCAACACTTCAGCTTCAGTTACACTTCACAAAAACGATTAACAATGTTTTTTTATGGGTTAGCGACGTTAGTTTTATAACCGATGGTGGTAGGTAGTACTTGGAACATTTGAGTTTATACACAAATATAAATAGTATACTTAGAACAAATCAAAGAGCTTTACGTACACGTACTACCTTATTTGCAAACTTTTAATAGTTAAGATAACTATTTTTCTGCTTCAGCCTGTATAAAGCTTATATATTTTACGTATATCAGAAGTATACTTGAATATGTATTTATAAATGTATGTATTATATTATATATATTATTAAATAAATATTATTTTATATTTATTTAAAAAAAAAATGTATATAAGTAGTATATCAGTCATGTGGTACCCATAACACAAGCTTTGCTTACTTTGGGGCCAGATGATGCTGTGTGAAATGTCCGGGATTATTATTATTATTATTATTCTTAAACTTGAATATTATTGTTATCTCTGAAACTCTCATTAACTGATATTAGCAACTATAAAACGCATTATGAATTTATGCATTTGACGACCTCTGTGACGCAGTGGACTGAAGTCCGGCTGAGACGCAGGTCGCGGGTTCGATTCTCGTCGCGGGACAAATGTTTGTATGATCTGCAAGTTTTTTTTTCTGGTCTGGGTGTTTCTATGTATAAACTTTAATCTTTTTATGTATAAATCTGCTGTGCGTGTGTTTGTAATTAAACTCCTCCTAAATGGCGGGATCGATTTTCATGTTTTTTTTTTGTGCGTGTTCAAGTGGATTTGGGAATGGTTTAGATTTACAATTAGATTTTTTTTTATTTTTAATACGCGCGGACGAGATCACACGAGGGGCGAGCGGGACTGCTGAATACCTTTAAACGAGCAAACGATTTTCATTAAATTTAATAAAAATCGTATGAATAAAACCCACTGGGTTTTGGGGGCAATAAATCGATCTAGCTAGGTTTCATTTTCAGAAAACGTCGTTTTATCCGTGTGTTATACTGAGCAAAGCTCGGTCATACAGGTACTTATTATTTATATAGATTGTCCCTATTTCACCGAAAGAGTCCTTCCTTTCTAATCCGACATAAAAAAAGGAGGAGGTTCTCAATTCGACTGTTTGTTTATTACCTCATAACTCCGTCATTTACACCGATTTCAGAAAATCTGATTTCATGTGAAAGGATATACTTCTCGATTGGTCCCATAGAAATTTCATAAAATTCGTTTCAGTAGTTAGGTTTTTAGATCAATAAAAACTGAAAAATATGTCATCCACTTGGAACGAAATTATGATATTTTACTTTTTGTATACATGAAGTCGGTTGTCTTTTTAGTTTTTAAAACGTAATTATTTTATCCCTAAATCTCGAACCAGATACAAAATGATAAGCAGTTTAATGTTCATCAACACGTTATACACAATATTCTATTACTAATAGATTAGTAAGAGAAGATATATATAAGGAGGGTTAAAAGGGCTAGTCAGATGCACGTCCATTAATTATATTTGGTGCATGCCCAGATTTTTGCACAGGAATACTAACTGTGTTACTGTACGAGACAGGTTGCAAGCCTTTAGCCGCTTAAAGGATTACTAAGCGATGCAACCTTAGTAATTCTTAATACACATACAATACGTAACAATCAAAGACAGGCGTTAACTACAACGACACGTAGTAGACACACTGAATTAGCTGAGCCATTACCAAAAAAATATGTAAAAATGAATACTCCTTACTTTTCATGCATTTTCAAAATAGTAGCAAAAAATTGTTTAGACAAAAATTTGTTTGAAAAACCCTGCCAGGATTCGAACCTAGAATCTTCTGATGAAAGAACGTAACAATCAAAGACAAGCGTTTAACTCGAACTGATTATAGAAACATTGTGATTTAGCTTGGGCCATCACTAAAAAAATATTAATTATGTATTTTTTATACATTTTCAAAATAATTGCACAAAAAGGTAGTTCGACCCTGCCAGGATTCGAACCTGGAATCTTCTGATCCGTAGTCAGACGCGTTATCCATTGCGCCACAGGGCCAGTTGATGAAACGTCGGAATTCACGATCCCTATCAGCGAATTATCGATTACTCTTAGCACAGTGAAATCAAGGAAACTTCAGTAACGTTTTAATGTAAACTTAAATATTAAATTAAGATATATTGCCTTGTTTTTAAATTGGAGCAAGTACTACGTTCTTATAACATTAGAGCACATAAACAATAGTACTAGTAATATGAACCGTTTTTCTCTTAGTGTTTTCTTATTACCGTTATTTGCAAATTCTTTATAAATATTATCTCTTAATTAAGGGGTTGGGTGGCTGACCCTCTGTAGCTGAGCTCTGTGAGCTTGGTTTTTCGAACATTGAGTCTCTACTTGAACGAACAAGAAATACAATTTTCTCAGTCTTCTCAGTTATAAATATATTTTAATAAAGTGTACTAAGTACGTACAGAACAGAAAATCCTCTTTTCGTACTAATCAACATTCGAAAAACTGGAAAATATATATATTTATGAACAAATTTACCTGCATTGATTCTTCATCCATTATGATTGAGTTTAATTTATTGCTGCTTTGTTTACAAAATAATGATGGTAATAGAGCTCTCAATACTAAAAACACAATTTAGCACGCATTGGAAAACACAGAACAATATTTTTATGAATTTTATAGATGAGCACATGTCGAGTTGCTAAGAAAAAGTATTTTTGACTGGCAAAGATCGTGTGTGTGTGCGATTTCATAACATGTTCGATGGCATGTCGGATATAAAATGAAGGGAGGAACGGTGATTTGCATTGTATTACCGAAATAAACGGTTGCGTGGGGCACCAGGACCGTTACTTTTGATAACACTAACTTGTTACAAAAAAGCACATATGTCAGTTTAGGGACTTTAAACGTTAAATAGTACCTACCTCTGAATTTTCATCATCTTCTTCCACATTATCATATTTTGCAAATGCAAAACGCAGTTGGTTTTCAAATTGTTCTCTGGCTTCTGCTTTTTCCAATTCAGTTAACTTTTTCACATCCATAACGTTAGATTCCAGATTATTTTATATGGGTACATAATAGTTTGAAGGACAAACGATTCAACCGAAAATACAGTAATTTGAGTTTGTTTACAGTGTTTGTTTCAAAATTAAAATCCACTTGAGCAATGTATTGTGACCGTAGCGATGATACTAATACGATACAAGGTGTAAAGATATCGACAAAACAAACGAGGTGTTTATGGGATGGGGTGGCACGGTCGGTGAATACTTTTTTATACTCACTCAACTTTAATTACTTTTTACAAAATGTGATTCGACTATTCAGGGATTATGTTAGCATCTAGATTTACTGTATTCTATTTTAACTTTGAAGTTAAACTGACAACGTGACGTGTATCCTGTAAACAACGACTCTCCTTCGCGAGAATAGAGAAATATGGGTTAGGTATAGAAAGTCATACATTTTATAAAGTTGTATCTTGTCTCGAAAAGTAAGTCTACGTGTGCAGACCACTTGGCCACTGCCTCATACGAAGAAAGATAGTAAGATTACTGTTAATGATGTGGTGTATAGATTCAACTGACTGAGAACTGTTGAAGAATTCGGTTGAAGATAACCAGCGTAGCAAGATACATAAGCAATAAACAGTGATCAGAGTGCCATATTTAGGTCAAAACTCAGTGACCAACACATACGCTATGCTCACGTTTCCTTATGTCAAGTATACCTAGAATTAAAATTATCTATCTTACCTAACAAGAACAACAATATCTTAATGATACTTGTAATAATAATTTATTGTGTGACTATTCTTTTTGAGAAATAAATAATCAATAAACCGAAACCGAAATCACACTAAATTTTGTCAAAATGAAACGAAAGTTTACACTTAGTTGTGTATCTGTGATGGTCTGACGGCACACCATCACAGGGAACCGTAGTTGCTGTGTCCGGTAGCGGTGATCGGACATAGTCGCCCGTTGCTGCACTGGTACAATTCGTTGCTTGTTTTCCGTTAATCTCACGATGGACGTCGATCAAGAGAAATTCAGTACAATTATAAGGAAATTGGTAATGTTGCTTGTGTCTTCAACTGACGACTTTTAGTTTCTAGTTACCTGTCGGTAACTAGATGATATGATCATTAATGAGTATGTGTAACAAAAAAATATTTACGTATGCGCAGGGAGCGGATGATTTAATACTGTTTCTATAGAAATCAAATATTCATCGGTAGCTTGTATCTGGCACAAGAAACAACAGTGTCTACGTTTGCGCCCTGCCTTAACCTTATTTTTACTGTCGCACTCAGACCATACAATTATTAAGGTCACACACTATTGATCCATGTGCTAAAATATGTTAAAAACAAACTACACTCATAATATGACGACCTCTGTGGCGCAGTGGACTAAGGTCACGCAGAAGGTTGCGGGTTCGATTCCCGCCGCGGGACAAATGTTTGTATGATCTGCAAGTATTTGTCTCGGTCTGGGTGTTTCTATGTATAATATGTATGTATTAAAAAAAAAATATATAAGTAGTATATCAGTCATGTGGTACCCATAACACAAGCTCTGCTTACTTTGGGGCCAGATGATGTTGTGTGAAATGTCTGGAATTATTATTATTATTATATAAATAATAATAAATATTGCTGGACAATGCACACAACACCATCTAGTCCCAAACTAAGTACCTATAGCTTGTATTATGGTGACTAGATGACTGATAGAATACTTATATTTATATATTTTTAAATACAAGTACATACTTATAATACGAATACTTTACACCCAGACACAGAACAAACACCTATGTTCTTCACACAAATGTTTATCCTGGGAGGGAATCGAAACCTCAACCTTGAAGTTTGGTAGCGATCAAATCAACAGTACTTTTTTTTGCATCAATCAAATTTGATATGTATATGGATTGTATCTTAGGAACGGACATACGAGTAGGCTACTTTTTATGTATGTACTATGCGTGCGAAGCCGCGGGCATAAGCTAGTAATAAATAAGCTTCAAGTAAACTAATAGCAAATCTTTGAATTATTGTCGCAGCTATTTACAAAACAATTTGAACTCATTTTTGATATTCGTTTAAATATTTAAATGAAAGGAGGATTCAAATTTCGTATTATTGGGGTGCCACGAGCTAGATACCAGATTAACTTGATAACAAATTAAATAAAGTTTGAAGTCGATAATTTAAAATAAAATTTGTGAAGATAAGAAAAACCACTGAACACATTCAAGAACGAAGATTAAGAAGCGACTGGAACTGCCAGCTAACATTTTCACAGCAAATTTTCGGTACACTAACGTATATTTTGTGTGTATTTTGCACGATACATTACATTTTGCAATCGTGCAAAATACACAAACATATACAGTTGCAACTGTTTGATAGTTATACTAAGCCAAAGCTAAAGTTGAAGCTATTATCCACATTACAAATATTTTCAATTTTCGATATTCACACAACATTGTGTGAACATCATCCACCGAAAATATTTGTCTACTCCCAAACTAAGTAAAGCTTGGGAACATGTTACAAACTAGATAACTGAAAGGCAATGTGTATACTTGTTTCTAAATACATACTTATAGCACTTTATAACATACAGACACAGAAAATACACGTCATAGGTGTTTGTCACACATATGTTTGTCCTGAAGGGGAATAGAACTCACAACCCACAGTGCAGAAGACAAAGTTACTACCAACTCAGCTTCAGCAAACATAAAGAGAATAACATAAGAGATAAGAATGACTAGTGGTCAAGACAAAAACCTATTCAGAACCAACTATTTAGCTAAACTCTGGATCTTACTCATAAAGCCTTAGTAGCAGTAATAATTTCCCATATAATTTCATCATATATACCTACTATTATTTTGAAAACTTTTCAGGTACCCCCAAACAGTTTGTAGAGGGGGAGGGGACACTGGACTTAAGCAAAAATTACTAATTCAAAGCTTATTAAGCTTATTAAGCGAATTTTTGTATCGAAATACTGTTCAAGAAACCCATGCAAGACTTATACGTATGCCACACAATGGGTTAATAATATAAAAAAACAACTATTTATATTTCGGAACTTCGTTAAGGGCGAATACGAATTACCTTGCAAATTTTGATCACGATAAGATTTAAGTCTGCGAGCAAGAGTTCTGGGGGCGAGATCTGGGAATTAGGGGACGGATAGACATAAGGACAGACAAACTGCGATAAAGACCGTGTGAGACAAACACGGCGAATCTATAAGTTTCTGGTGGACTTCGGAACCCTAAATAATAATATCAATATCAACATCAAAATAGGATCAACAATGAAAAATCTTTTCGCCATCTCCTAAACACTTTGGTGGATAACCGCCTTTGTATAATATGTATGTATTTAGAAGAAAAATGTATACAAGTAGTATATCAGTCATGTGGTACCACATAACATAAGGTCTGCTAACTTTGGGACCAGATGACGCTGTGTGAAATGTCCGGCATTATTTATTTATTAATTTGTACGCTTCGCTTATTTGATCGATTAGTAAAAAATCGTAATATAACTAAATTATCTCCACAAACTTCACAGTTTAGTTTGTAGACGATATTGAATCGATTTTCCGAATGCATGCATTGTCAGTCATACACTAAGTTCCATCGAAGTTGCGAATAATCTTTCGCATGTAGTAGATGAGACTAACATTATGAAACTCGTACTTACTGAACGAAAAACAAAAAATATATCAAACTAGTTTCGACATTTACTTTCAGCCCCACGAAACAGTTTTATAAGTTTATCGTAGTATGAGCGCCATAAACACACACACACGAAACGATAACATGCAAACTTAACACAAGTATGTAAATCCACACCATCTCTTGCAAATACATACCCTGCTGATCTCTTCCTCAGTCAGCTGATTAGGCTGTTTTCTTTCTGTTTCATCCATTTTTATCCAGCTGTTCTAATACTTATAAAATAATAAAAAACTTTCCCAAACAAAACCTATTAATAAAACGTCACGAAATTAATTACATCTTATACAAAAAGTAGACCGCGCCGGCAAAAAAAGTCGCCCGTCATGATGCGGATTTAAAAAACAACTGATAGGTACACATTACGGAACGTTTTCCAGTGGCTTATTAAAAGAAAGAGAAAGTATGGTAAATTAGAGTAATATGGTTTATTAATGTTAAAAGTAATTTAGTTTGTCCTTTGGTTGTGGCGTGATGTCACGCTCAACCCGCGGAAGGTACCGCCTGGCACCGCCACGACCTGAACCCCACTTTACCAATACAAGTACTTACATAACTTAGCATAGTTTAACCTAGGTACCTTTGCTTATGACTATATTGCACTGTTCAAAAATATTTTTGTACTTATAATATCCAATACTTCATATTTAAATAAAAATCTTTAAATATATAAATATACCGACCATTTCACACAACATCCATCTAGCCCCAAAGCTTGAGTTTAATGGGTACCACATAACTGATACTTATATATATATTTTTTTGTAAATAATAGGTTGGGGAAAAAGTTTCTTCACATTTTTTAAGAAAATTCAAAACATATTTTTATATAGTTTATTTACATTTAACTAATGTATGTAGAAACCATTTTGTTCGATAACTTTTTGCCATCTTGTAGGTAGGAACATGGTCCCATTGCTATATAAATTTTGGGACTTCTGATCAAAATACCGCGACAAGTGGTTTTGGGAGTCCTCTCGTGATGTTAACCTGACACTGCCTAAAGAATTCTGAAGATACCCAAACAGGTGGAAATCTGAAGGTGCAAGGTCAGGACTACACGGCGGATGCATTAACACCTCCCAGCCAAACTCTCTTAATTTTTGCTGAGTGGCTAAAGATGTGTGAGGTCTAGCGTTATCATGATCAAAAACCACACCCCTTCTGTTGAATAATTCCGGCCGCTTTCTCTCAACTTCTTCCTTTAATCTCATCAGTTGTTCGCAGTAAAGTTCCGAATTGATGGTCCTGCCTGGTGGTATCAGCTCATAATGAATAATGCCCTTTCAATCCCACCACACACACAGCATCACCTTGTTGCGAGTTAACCCGGGTTTCGCCACAGTCTGTGAAGCCTGACCGGCCTTTGACCAAGACCTTTTTCGCACGTTCTTGTCGTACGTGATCTACCTTTCATCACCAGTTATCAGCTTCTTCAAAAATGATTCGGTTTCATTACGTCGTAATAAAGAATCACAAATGAGTACACGGTTCATTAGGTTTCTTTCAGTGAGCTCGTGAGGTACCCAAATATCGAGCTTTTTTGTGTACCCAGTTTTTTTTCAAATGCGCCAAAACTGTTTTGTGGTCAATTCCCACTTCTTCAGCTACGTCGTAACTACTGATATGCCGATCTTGCTCCACTTTTTCAAAAATGGCATTCATTTTATCCGTAATAGGGCGACCAGAGCGACGTGCATCTTTGACATCAAAATTTCCGGATTAAAAACGCTTAAACCAAACCTAGACACTGCACTAGGTCCATACACATTACAAATTCTTTTCGAGGTTTGCGTTGCATTTTTACCTTTTTTGTAGTAAAATTTTAAAATGTATCGAATTTCTTCATTAGATTCACTCATCTTGACAGTACGTAACGAAAAACAAATAAAAATCACACATTTTCCTAATTTGAATTTGGAATTATGTTCTTTAAAATTTAAACTTTTAATGATACCAAAACCAGCCAGATACAAATAGTATAGCCAAAGAGATTTTATTACAAGTTCATACATACTATAATGCGAAAAGACTTTTTCCCCAACCTAATACATACATTTTATACATAGACCCAACCAGACAAATACTTGCAGATCATACAAACATTTGTCCTGCGTCGGGAATATAACCCGCAACCTTCTGCGTCTCTGCCGAACCTTACCCACTGCGCCAAAGAAATCGTCTGATTTGATATTTTAGTTAACTATTTCAAACTAATTACGAAGTTAAATCGTTAAAACCATTTGTAAAAATGAATTTATAATCAAGCTTACATAAATTGATAGAATTGTACCCCCCTGTAGGCCTAACACAACGTAATACAAAACCATTATGTTTCAGGAGCGTTTTGTTTCAAGCTTGTAGCAACATCACTTCAATGTGTACCATGACCTTTTAAAATATTGTTTTATTTGTCATTAAATGTAAGAAACAATAATGTTTCAAAAAAGTGTAACTTCTGCAACATTGCTAGATTTGACGTTAGAACAATATTACTATCCGTAGACATCTCACTGTGTGCATTAAGTGAAAAACTCATCGTGACGTCACCAAACCCTACAATATTAAGGTAAGCTTATTCATTAATTGTTGTGGTTCGAATTAAATGTATTATTGTTTTAATATTGCTATATGAGGCCGTAGTAATCCCTCTGGCATATGATAATGGTTATTTTAAATCTATGTATCATATAAATTAATAAATACTGAAATGATATCCGATGGAGGAGTGGAAAACATTAAAAAACAGTTATCCTTTTTTCGAAAATATATTTTATAAAATATAAATAAATAGCAACACTATAGTTACTCCAATTCATAACAATAAGATATTATTTAAAGATATGTATAAAAACAATATTACTCACGGAATTATACCTTACAATGTAGTACCTAAAAATATCACGTCATATTTTAAAATACATATAGTAACTAAGTTAATAGCTAATCTAGTATATTTAATTTTGTATTTAATTACATAAAAAATTGCATCTACGGCCCATTCTCAAAGTATCCGGCGTAAATTTTAATAATATTCGTACCATTCAACAACCATTCAAATAGTGGCGGGAATGAGTGATAATACCAGGGCTTATTAAGTTATAGCAGTAACTGGTTGTGATTTTATTGTTTTGCCGAACTAGCTAAATATCGTTAAACACGACCAATCTTGTTATGCTTACACTGAATTCCTAGTAAAATCAATTTAATAAGAGGAGAAATGTAAACATCACCTTATTTTAAAAATGTAATTTAAAAATGTTCGTATTTCATGGAATTTTAGTTAGTCCGACCTTACTACAGAATTACACAAGAATACTGAATACACGACGTTTTAAGGTATACAGTCGGGCAATGGAATGTAGGTATACATTTAAAAACGTAGAAAACGACGTCACAATGGTACGACAAGGAAATTCACAACAAAATATCACGAAATTAGGTGATATAATTAGTTTTAAAATTAGGTGAAGTTGACATTTTGTTCTTTTATTGAATTAATTTTGCTAGGACTTTGGTGTAAGCACACTAAGATAGTTCGTGTTGAAAGTATTTTTTCTAGTTCGGCGAAACAGCAGAATCACTACCATTTCTTGGTATTGTAACATATTTTTTAATATTTTTTTAAGTATTATATATAGTACATTTTTTAAAGGTGTGGCACCGTTTTTAAAATTGTAAAAAGTATACATTCCATTGCAGCCAGCTAAACCTAGATGGTGCAACCTTTAGTTTGCTTGATTTGACAATCTGTATTCGTTTTTGGACACTTTGGCAACCATTTTGTAACACGTAAACAACAAAATAAAAATATATCTAAAAACCAGCAAAAGCTGTGCACGCATATAATATGGAGTTGTAGATAAAATTTCTACATTAAATGTAAATTCTTTATAAAGCCTGTATTTTATCGTAGATACTCGTGTAACTTACTCTACTAATTGTATATTTGCTTTTTTATAATAATATTCAAACAACGCGATAAGCAGTAATTGATTATCTCACTGCAACACTTAAAAATAATGAAACGCCACTTAATTTATACCAACAATTTAAAATACCACTTATTTTATAACAACTCAAACGTTTGAGGCCCCGTTATTCATTAATAGTATTCAAACATAAGAGGCGTTCAGTATTATAAAGAAGAAGTTTCGTTACGTTACGTTACGTTTTTATTTGTCTCACATACGTTTTTTTTTCAGTATTTAGGCATGCGTGGGCAAGTAAGTCATAAGTATGACTTGGAGTATAATCTAATAACATTTCATGAAAAGGTTTTATAATTATCGTGGTCTACACATGATTTCCTTTATTTTATATTATTCAAAGAAAACTGTGCACTAGTTGGTTTTTACTACAGGCATGTGTAAATGCGGTTCATCATTATTATGCTAAAATTTTTATAATTTAAATTTAATTTAAATTTTTAAATGATAAGGTCATCAATTCAAAAGTGTTACTTCACACTGTACACGCCGTCTAAATTATTCTTATAGATGTGTACGACGCATTTTTATAAACTAGGCACTAACATAATTTTTCAATTCGGCTGTGTATTTTTATTTTTGACAACACAAAAAAATATGAGCATATCTAATTGAACGGCCCTTGGGATGGCTCCTATTCCATAATTTGAAAGCGATTGATATTGTTTCTTTGATAAAAAGTAACTGCAAATTTTATAAAATTATGGTCTCCATTGGTTGTGATCCTTGATGCTGCAGAAACGCTCGTGTCATAGCTTACTTGTGGCAAGTGTTTTCTAATTGATGGACAAAGTTAACAACATTCGGCGTAGTTAGTCCTTGGAAGGGTGACCGTTGTGGCTTTTCCATCTGAGCGCTTCCGTGCTTCGGATGGCCATAATAAAGATCTTTGGGCTGCCTATTACCACTGTCCTCTGACTCATACGAACAAGTAGTGAGGGCGAAACTACGGTATCATCCACATTACGCTACTATCTTACATTGTGCAACAGCAACTTTTTTTTAATATTACTCGTAACACCAGTCGCTTATAGTTCCACACGGCAGAGAATAAAACTGAGCTTTCTAAAATATTGAAATCAAATTTCCTAATTAATCTTATGAGTATGTAAATTTTAGAAATGTTTGCATTAAGCATGTATAAAAATGTACAGGGACTATTCAGTCCCAACATTTCAATTTCATAGCACCATACCTTCAGACTTTTCTTAACTTGTTTTGTATATGCAATAAAATGCACATACACATTAATAGCTTGTTATAGTTCTGACAACAGATAAAATCGAATGATCATTATTATTGTTAAACAACTAGTACTATATTTTTAACATACACAACAAAAAATAAGATGATAGTCATTTGTGACATTTAAAATTGTCAATTTGATTTAAAAAAACGTAGAAAATGGTTTTCAGTTTGGAGGACAAGTATTTCACCACCCTTTATTTTAATAATACGATAAATGAATACATAGTGTTTTAGCTTACATTACAATATTCACTGAAGTTTGTTCGCTGTACTGGTACAGTGAGTTCTATATATATTACCTATATTTTCTATGCTTTTCGATGCTAGGTAATGACAAGTCTAGGCGTCGGGAGAATATTCGCATGTTCACCAAACATCATAGCAGTCATCCATTTAAATTGATCTTCATTGACAGCTCCGGCGATCGTGCAACCAAACCACGGTTTGTCCTTGCTTCTGTAATAAACAAACATCAGTTAAACAGCTTAACGTTATTCTCTATTTGATTTATTATTTGTATTAAGACACGAAATTATATAATTTAAAGTCTAGAGTAGTTACCTTTTTTCTTTGTTTTTGGGAATAAAAGTTATTGCCCAACGAGACTGTGGATTCCTCTTCGGCTCAAAGCCAATGTACCAAAGTATGTCCTTGATGTTCCACTCTTCAATTTTCTGTGAACCCTGTAATAACCCTCAAGTATTTATTTACGTGAATTATGTAAAACACGCACAATACAAATGAAATAGCTTAAAACAATAATAAAATGTTATCCCAAAGCAAACAAATTAAAAATATTTGTACAATCTCAATGCAGATTAGTTAATAATAAAGAAGTTTAATAAAACTTACCTGTTTATCCTTGAAGTAACATAAACAGCTATGCTGAAATTCAAACATATGAAGCTTGAACGACTTTGCAGACTCGGTTGCGACTTTCAACTCTCCACAGACGAGGGACAAATTATTTTTCAATGATTCAATTTCGTGTAGAAGACTGTTTTCTTTCACCACCAAATAGTTGTTTTTTCTATCTTCTTCGTCCCAATATCCCCATCGTAGTACAACGTCCAGCACTACTTCGTCAATGTGGACTACCCGTCTCATAGAATCATTGCATATAACTTCTTCTAGCATAAGCATATGGGACTCTATATTTGCTTTGTCACAGAGTTCTATACAGATATCGGCGGACGTTTTGCTAGGCGTAAGCTGTGAACAATGGTTACGGTGACTTCACATTTCCACCATCTTTGCTATGGTTTAATTGTCAATACGATTAAAGTTTTACAGCGACTTGAAATGACTCCAGAAAAGATGCAAACATAAAAAAGGTTTACTGTTTATGAGCAAAATAGGCTCAATAAATATACATAATACAGTTCTACCAACCGTACTCACTAAATACAGTACCGCTTACCGCTACTTGAAAACATGCACTTTTATCTTTGACGTAAATCCAAGCACGTAGATCTCCAGCTGCTTTGGGCGCTGACGGCGCTGAGTTACTCAGAACCCTCAACAGAATTTTTCTCATGGCTCCCTCTCTTCGCTTTTCAGTTGCGGATGATTCCCATATAGATTCATAGTGAACTATTAAATCTCGCACTACAAAAACTTCTTTTGATGTCCACGCGCCTTGAATTGGATGGTTGGTCTGTAAAAATACAAAATTATTTATAAAATAGTTTAAGATGCGCAGCCAAGCTTTGCTTTGCTAAGTTGAGTTTAGTTCTTTGTGTCACAGGCCTGTAACACAGAACTAAACACAAACTCAGTTATCAGTTTACAACTAAGTATAGATATTCCATATTGGACTGTATAATATAAAAACCTGTTAAAAATACATTAACATTATAAATTTTTTGCAACGCAAATAACACTATATTTGTGTTGCAAAGGGCTCTAACGAATCACTTAGAAATAAACTTAAAGAAATAATTATCATGACAGTGCCTTGTCAGTATAAATACGAAAATCCAATGTATGTTCACAAAAAGGTTCATTTGTTTAAAAAAAATACCAATAATCATCATAGTATAACATCATAGTATTAATACTAGAAATAAATATAAACTCGCTGTTTCCACCGTTAGGCTCGCTAAAGTTAGTAAGTATTTTATAGGGCAAAGTGTACGCTTCTATAACAAGGTCCTAAGTAACGTGTTAGATTTGTCGATTGTCATGTTACAAAATATCAGATTATTTATTGGCAAGAACCATACAAAAAAGTGTTAAGACTAGACGAGTTTCTTGCCCGATTTTTATGTAATTGGAGTTAGGTGGAACCGGCACCTAGATTCACTAGCATGTCAGAAGACTTCTAAAAGTTGTCCTTGTGATGTTATTGAATAAAGAATGTTTTGACTTTGACCTTGCTTCTTGAAAATCATGAATCTTCGACACTGACTTTTAGCTTAAAAAGTCGGCAATATAGCGTATATAAACTTACTATTAACAAAACATGTATTAAAGAAACTTATTGTACAACTTGGTCAGCATAATCTCAATCTTAACCTTCCAACAAGGTCGAGATAACAATACCCAAAGAAAAAAAATATGGTAAGATCATGTACAATATGAAGCGCTCATGACATATTAAAGATGTTCTTAACAGATCAATGAAGATGAGCAATCTTCTACGAGGTCAGTACTTAGATGAGTGAACGCAGTGGCATTTTCGTCTGTATGCTTCTTTCCGCTTTTTTTAAATGTTTTAGACCAAATTTTTTGGTTTGTTTGATTAGTTGGTAACAATGTAAAAAATTATTACTAGTATGTAAGAGAATGTTTTTTTAAGTGGAATATGGGTGGTAAGTTTAAAATTAAAGACATAACGTCTTTAATGACTTATAAATAGTATAAATATTAAAGTTTTGTTACAATCAGGTCATTAGTTATTAGGATCAATATTCGGGCCATTCTTGTTTCTCATTTATATAATGATCTACCAAAACTTGTAAAGGATGATCACGAGATTGTTCTGTTTGCTGATGACACGTCACTTTTATTTAAATTAAAGCGACGACTTACTAATTTTGACGATGAAAACAATGCAATCAAATAAGTTGTAACTTGGTTTAATGTAAACAACTTATTACTTAACGGGAAAAAAACGAAATGCATTCGTTTAATACTGCCCAATGTTAAACAGGTAAAAGCTAATGTAAAAATAAAAAACTAAAAAATAGATCTCGTCGACACCACAGTGTTCTTAGGCATTACTTTAGATAATTAGCTGTAATGGCACATAAATAATTTGTCGAAGAGACTCAGCCCTGGGGCATACGCTGGTAAAAAGCATTATTTCTTGTGGTTTTACCTAACTTTATGGCAAAATTAAAAACGAAATTAAACAGAAACTGTCTATTAAAGCATATTATAAAATATCAGATTATTTAGATGACAACTTGAGATGTATTTGCTCCAACTCGACTCAATCCGTAACAAAACTGTCAAGGATCATACAAAAAAGTGTTAGACCAGACGAGTTTCTTGCGGGATTCTTCTTAATCTGGTGTTAGGATGAACCGGCACCTAGATTCACTAGCATGTAAGAAGACGATTCAAAGTGGTCCTTGTAATTTTATTGAATAAAGAAAGTTTTGTATTTTGTAGTCTTTTGAACTATCGTCGAAGCAACTTAACCGAGAAGAAAGTGTAAAACAGGGAGACAGTCAAATTTTACGCCATTAAAAGTTTGAAGACATGTGCCAAGTGCAAGAATAGAGCCCCTGAGGCGCTCTTTATACCTTTCACCAAACTGGTTCGAAAGAACTAATGACTCTAAAAAAAGAAGAATAAAATCCTTTAGAAGAAAGGAGATCTGTTTAGATGATGCTGGAAGAGATGTCATCGGAAACAGCTCGCAGAAATCGTGGAGTATCTAATAAAACTTTCGCATGTTCCCTTGCGTTTGAGGACTTTTGCAGTGACGACATGGATGACGTACTGAATCGAATTCCAACTGGAAATGACACTTGGATTATACTAAGTCCAACCAAAGTTCCATACTATGGCATAAAAAGCTTGCGGTACAGCCCAAGTGTAAGGTGTCACAGTCGGCTACCAATATTATGGCGAAAGTATTTTGGGACTCAAAAAAACCCTGTAAATAAATTAAAAGTTTATTTCATAGTTTTTTAGGGGTCACTAATATGTATCACCGTGCAAAATTTCATCACAAGCCTAATAGTTTGCGAGTCTGAGCTCTGATTAGGTGCGGACAGATAGCGATGAAGAAGTAAAGGACGCAGTTTACTCGATTTTTTTTTTTTAAGAGGTAGGGTATACCTCTTAGAAATATGTTACAAGCAAGCTTGTTATTAGCACATGCTAATCGAAAGATCAGAATAAAAATATTTGCCTTAAAAGTGATTGTAAAATAAATATTTTTTTAAGCTCTGTCTCCCATTCTACGAATTTAAATTATGTACAACCCTTATTCTGTGCTGTTCACAGAACTAGTGATACTTCGATTCATTGAATATAATTAAACGCATTGTTACTGGTTACTGGAAACGTGAGTTTACAAAAACACTCATTTTTGAAGGAGCATACTTTGAAGAGGATAAAATAAATTTTGATAACTAACATTTTGTGTCTTTTATATATAATATTGTGTAATATATATATTATATACATTATACCTAGTCGGTTTATATATTCTGTCACAAACCTATTATTTTGAAATGTCAAATACTGGCCAGAAATCTTTTATTGATTTTGAAAAAAAAAAAACAATTGTGCTTTCTAAAAATAAAAAATAAATTCACTTATGTTCTGTATGTATGTATGTTATTTTTCAAAATCGAATGGACGCTAAAAGAAGATCGAGTTGCGGTTATCACGTTGCACCGTTGTGGTTACGCGCCAACTAAGATTTTCAACATTCTCCACATTTGTTCATCGATTCAGTGAAGATTCGAGCCTCGAAGGTCGTAAAAGGAGCGGCCGACCTCACACGGCTAGGACAGCAGCGGTCGTCAAATCAGTGAGAGCGCGAATACAACGAAATCCTGTGCGTAAACAAAAAATCGTAGTTCTTCAGATGGGACTAAGTAGACTAACTGTTAAAAGGGTGTTAAATCAAGACCTAGTCGAAAAAAGACCGGACATTTTTTGGATACGTGCCTCAAAAAAATTTGGTAAGAAAGATCTCGCGCTTTAATATGGCGACGGGAAAAACATACCGCCAAATTTTGTTTTCGGATGAAAAAATATTAACATCGTAAAAAGTTACAACAAACAATGATGAAGTGTACGCCCTGTGAAGAAGCAAGCGCTCGTATTTCGAGGGTCCAGAGAGGGCATAATCCTTCGTCATGCATGGTTTGGCTTGGAATGTAATATTCAGGCCTAACAGAAGTTCATTTCTGTCAGAAAGGTGTGAAAACTAGTGCTTTTGTGTACTAAAATTCCGTCCTTAAAAACAAAGTGGAACCTCTTTCCCAAACAATGTTCGAAAACAGACCCTGGACTTTCCAGCAAGATTCTGAACCAGCTCATAGAGCACGAAGCACTCAAAACTGGCTGACCACCCGTATAATCGACTTTATCTTAATCTAAATAAGGTATAGCATTCAGTTCTGGGGATACAGTTACAGGTATAATTTGGAAAAAGCATTCATTATGCAAAAACGAAGTATAAGAACATTAGTTAGAATCTCTCAGAGAGAATCATGCAGAGAGCATTTTAGTCGACTGGGTATTTTGACGGTCCCAAGTATTTATGTACATGTAATTATTAGCTTTCTAGCCAAAAACATACACGAGTATGAGACACTTAGTGAAAATAATGTGCGGACAAATAGTAGGAAAAAAAAACTAAAGAATATACATCCCACACTCAACATCATGAAACACGTTAAGATATCAAGCAGTTGAAATTTTAAACAGACTGCCAATAGAACTGAAATCTATTATTCACCAAAGAAAAAAACTAAAGAATGAGTTGAAGTCTTTTCTTCTGGAGAAATGTCTCTATTCGCTGGATGAACTATGAACCGTTTTATAATTATTGATTGTCTTGATTGATCACATTAAAATGTTCTGATTATTTATTGTTAGGTTAGGTTAGGTTTTGACATTATAATATATTGCATGATTACCATAATTTATCAATATTAATTTTATCATTTATAATTTATATTTCCGCATACAATGTAATTTGTCAATGGAATAAACAACTATGAACTATCAGGCACGAATACTGGCCCTCGTCTAGCCCAGACTTAAATCCACTACAATATATGGCAGCATTTATAGGAGAAAGTCTGCGGCAAGCCTTATCAAAATTTAAAATCTCTCCGTGCATCTATAGTTAAAGCAGCAGCAGAAATAGACACGAATGTGGTGCGTGCTGCAATCAACGACTAGCAGTGTCGGCGAAGAGCCTGTATTCAAAATCGGGGTGGTCATTTTTAATGATATTAATAAAATTATCTATTGTGTAAATTATCTTTCTTTTCACATACAACTTTAAAACAATAAACACAATTTATGTGATTTATTCAGTTAAATGTTTGTGATAGAATTTATGACCTGACTAGATATATATATGTACTACTCTGTTAAGAATGTACCGGGAAACGATCAATAATACACCAAATGTTAGTCATTCATTCAAATTTATTTTATCGTCTTCAAAGTATGCTCCTTTAAAAACGAGTGTTTTTGTAAACCCACGTCTCGTAACTAGTAACAATGCGTTTCATGAATGTTGGGTCAGAATTAACTCGTTCTAGTGTGTCCTCAGCGACTCTTATGCGTTTGAGTTTTTGGAGAAAATTCTGGTCTTTTGGGACTAGTGAAGCGACAACATATTTCATACCCAAGTAATTATTTAAATGGTACATATCGACTCGTAAGACATAGAAAGTTCAGCGGCTATCTGTCTCAAACTTGAAAGAAGATTTTTGGTCACTATTTCCATCACTTGTGCGATGTTGAAGAACTTCAGTTGAAGACGTTAATGGCCTAACAGAACGAGGCAAATCTTCCATCACATCTTGACCGTTTTTGAACGCTTTGTACCACTTATAAGCTCGTGTTTTTGATAAAGTCGATTTACCGTAAGCCTTATGTAACATTTTCAGGGATTCCGAATACGAAATTTCATTAGCGATGCTAAATTTAAGACAAACTTTTTGTTCGATGTTTATGTCTATTATTAAATGGACTGTATTTAATCTTAATAACAGATAAAACTCAAAGTCAGCGCCAGAATGGAAAACAATTGTACATATCTAAAAAAAAAAACAAATATATAATTTGATTGAAACCATCCCGATACTATTTTGAGAGAATGTTTTTATACACGAAACAGGAAAAAATTGTCCCACTACTTATATCTAAATTGATTTTATTGGCCCAAAAAGTCCCACTAGTTCTGCGAGCAAAAAATATAATACTAATAATAATTACTACAGCGTTCAAAGTAAATTCAAATTCCCTGATTGTAATCTCCTAAAATTTCTTACAGGAATGCTGTTCGAACAGCTCAAACTAACGTAATCCGAGGGTCCACATATAACAAAAGTGATAAAAAGAATATGTAGACAACTATCTGCTACTTACTTACTTACTTACTTACAAACCCTTTGGATTTTATTTTAATATATTAGTATAATTTACAATAACCATATAAAAGCAGTTACTTAATGAGGAAATAGAGGTTCCATTATTTATAGAAACACTCGCAAAAAAAATTGCTTCGAATTGGATTTACTAATATTATTTACAAGTTTTACTAGTTTTGTTTACCAGCTCTGAATTACTGAGAACAATTACGGTAAAACGACCGGGCCTGACGTCAAAACTTAATGTCAATATGTACAGAAATAATGGGATATAGTCTCTGTAGTTGTAATGTACAAAATTTAAGTGAAAAAAACTATTCTTGTCAGGTACGATTGCGCCCTGTTGATTTAACTACAATAATCTAATAGAAGAAATCAATAGGATTTTTCAGCTGTTCTTGAATTGTTGATAGAAGCAGTAGTTTGTTCAAAATACAAAATACATCTTACGTTGCCATTTTGCCGCCACTGCCGCTTAACGCCATAGGTAGTCTAGATTTAGGTTCGCTATTTAAGGGGTTAAAATAATTCTACAATGGTTTACAATGGTTCAAAACAAGCACGAACTCTGCCAAACGTCTAGGACGTCCAAGAGAAGAAGAGAGAGAGAAAAGATTATAAAAATTCCAGACGAACAGCAAATCTTAAATGAACGAACATTTCGATATCAAAAAGCATAAAGCGGTTACATAATTGGTATACGTTACATACGTTACCATTGCAATGGTTCAAAATTGCTCTCGTGAGACCACTTCAAGATGTAGGTTCGGCGTCATGAGTTACCCTATAAACTGTTTTCTTATTCCTCTTTTTACCCAGATGCATTCCCCCAGTGACAATTTTTTGCTCGCTAACTAGAAATGGCCGGAGGAAATAGATTCAGCACAAACGAAGGTAACATGATTACATCGGCCAAACGAATGCAATTTTGAAGAATTACTGAAATCGCATTAGTCGGAAGTCAAAAGTGTGAGGCTTCACATTCATACTCAATAAATACCAGATGATTTGATGATAATGGTTAAATATACAGGAAAAACAAAAGTAGGGAAATTAGGGACCACGTAGACTGCTACGTCAACACGCACATATTTATACTATATAGTGAGATGGCAGTACACGCACACATTTATACTATGTAGGTTGTTTACATTGAGGCAGTCACTGGGCTTTATCTGAGCGTTTGATCATTGCCAGTTAAGACTTTCAAGCCTAGCTGGCTGAAAGTCTTAACAGGCAATGAACTACCTATGTAATAACTTCATGTAATGGCCTCCGAGGAAATATAATCCATTCTCTTTTTTGCCTTTCTACAGTAGAATGACCAGTAATAAAAAAAAATCCATATATAAATAAAAAAGGGGAAAATCGCGGGTCTGATAAGTCGGTTTCGTATAAGTCGGATAGAAGGACAATTTTAATGTTGTAGTTAAAAAAAAAAATCCCATACATTGGTACATGGTCAATTCGAAAACAGCATTATTTAAGATCAAATTAACAAAAAAACAAAAATGATAAACTAGAGTTTAGAGTTTACTTGATGCTATGAGACAAAAATATGCTGCTTGTCAATTTATGATTTAAGATCAACTGGGAGTTACCAAACGAGCTTTGATTTATTGACAAATATGCATATATGGCCATATTAAGGCTGTTTACGTTGATTGCGTTGACATAGTTATATGTTTTACATCTCCAAGGGACCGTAGATCTTATTTGTTTATGAAAAACCGGCCAAGTGCGAGTCGGACTCGCGCTCCGAGGGTTCCGTACAGACCTATAGGTATATAAGTAAAATTTCACCCATCACGACAATCGAGTCATAGTTTGATGATGTAACCAAAAAATTACAGTTTTCGCAATTTATCCTTTATCTGTGCTATAAGACGTTGCTTTGTACCAAATTTCAAGATTCTGAGTTCACGGGAAGTACCCTGTAGGTTTTGATTCCCTTGCGAGTTGCGAGTTTGAATATATGCGACTTAAATTGCTGTTTCTCTTGATTGCGTTGACATAGAAATTTGATTTTGTTACAGCTTAAAGGTATTATAGACCTGAGTGTTTTATATGAATTTCAATTTAATACCTCTACGCGTTCATGAGAAAAGAGGTAGTAAGTTTAAAATAATTAAAAATATTTTTATTATATGATGTAACTAAAAATGTACGGTTATCGCAATTTATCCTTTATCTGTGCTATAAGACGTTGCTTCGTACCAAATTTCAAGATTCTGAGTTCACGGGAAGTAACCTGTAGGTTTTGATTCCCTTGTGAGTGTCGAAAATTTGCGGCATAAACGGCTGTATCTTTTGATTGCGTTGGCTTAGAAGTTTGATTTTTTCACAGCTTTAAGGGACTGTAGACCTGAGTATTTGATATAAATTTCAGCTTGATACCTCTACGCGTTCCTGAGAAAAAGTGTCTTGACAGACAGACGGACAGACGGACGGACAACAAAGTGATCCTATAAGGGTTCCGTTTTTTCCTTACGAGGTACGGAACCCTAAAAAGTATTCAATATTAATTTCAACTTGATACTTTCACGCGTTCTTGAGAAAAAAGGTTTACTGACAGACAGAAAGGCACAACGAAGTAGACGATTATAGCGATTAAATCGTTGTCCGTCTTTTTTTTTTTAAATATGTGGTCATGATAAATGCTTTTCACGAAATTTGTAGAAGAGATTCTCTCTTTAATGTAAAGGTCACTGGCCTACGGACCACTGATGTCGGATATTTTTACAAGGAACTTAATGTTGATTTGACGTACTTTTTTAATGGCATGGATATATTTATCTTTAAAATATGATAACTTAGAGGTACTCCAATCTTACAAAATATGTGAAACTTAAAAGGATGATATTACTAGTTTGATGTGTTAAACTCGTGTGTTTGAAAGCGAGCGTGCTACGGCAGCGGCCGCTGAAGCGCCACCATACATGACTAAGAGGTTCTCGTTATAAAAATGTAGCTGTCGAGTAGCGAATCTGCCGAATCCTGAATCTGTCCAGTCCAGAATCTGTCTGTATGTCAAAACAACGGTTATTTTTTTTCTTAGAGGACCGTTGTATATATTATTATTGCATACCTACCTCTTTGTTTACTTACCTACTTCTTACACTTAATATTTGATCATTCGATGATTAAACTGATAGCACTCCTGAAAATGTCATTTTCATGTAACGTACGATACTTAAATAGCTGTTTTTTTTTCGGTTTATAAACATTATATAAAAATATCTAGTTAAAGTGGAAAGTGAGTTTGTGTTCGTTAAGAGTGAAAGAGACCGAGACGCATTGTTGCTGGAAAGACATAGATATACATTTAATTGTAACAATAAAAGTGGTACCAGTAACTTGCGTAGCGAACGTCGCGTTATTTGCAATGCATCTATTACTGTAAATGCAACACATGATAAGGTAGGTAATTCGCGAACCCAAACATGAACGAAATTGCAAGCGAAATGATAAGAACATTGAAGTCCTGAAATGTTAGGATAATTGCCGGAAAAGATGTGGTGAAGAGTATGCCCCTGTTGAATCTGTCATCGATGAGTGCATGCTTGCTTTATTAGACAGTGGCATAAGTTTAGTAGAGAAGATGCCATCATTTATTGAAAAAAAAAACTGGATTATATAATTTAAGAAAAAGAAAAAGACAATTTAAGAAAATTATGTTTAAATGTTAAAAATAGGTAGAATTGCTAACCAAACTACATAAGTATTTATTCGCTGATTTTGATGACAATGAATCTGAAAAAATAATTTTAATACATGTCAAGTTTAACTGCTGCAAAAACATTCCAAAGAACCAAAATAATATGGGTGATAGTATTTTCAAATGAAGTTTTTTAAACTTACGCGATCAGAACACATTATTACAAATATTAACGGGTATTTATTGCGTGGTCGTGGTCGTGGTCGCGTGATCGTGGTCACGGGATGACTCAGTCATCCCGTGACCACGACATAGTGTAAACCTGTCGAAACGTCGGGAAAAATAGGTAAATAAACGCGATAAATACCCATTAATATTTATAATAATATTTTGTTCTAAAATAAATGTTCAAATTCAAATCAAATGAAGGGTATACAATTGAGTAAATGGTTTTGAAACCAAAACCATTTACTCAATTGTATACCCTTCATGCAGATTTAGGCAGTACAAGAAATAAGAACATAGTTGTACCTCCTGCTTTTGACATTTTGCCCGACAAAAATCAAGAAACCTACACAACATTTATGGCTACATTAAAAGAAAAACTACCATTATGGAATCCTTCGTCTTTTTAAATCGATTTTGAAATAGCGATGTACAATGCTTTCAAGGCTATATTTCCTAATGCCAAGATAAGCGGATGCTCATTCCATTACTCAGAAGCGAATAGGCATAGGTAGTCGTAAAGAAACCTGAAGTAAAATTAATTTTGAAATATAGCTATGCTTGACATCAGCCGTCATTGCCATTCGATTATTTTAGAATAGGTACTTGAGTACTTCCTAGCGGTATATCAACAGTGTTTTTGTCGAACGTGAAATCTGGCGAATGTGTCTTTATTCGTTTTCCTTATTCGTCATCAATGACCAAGCTGAACTAAAATTTAAATATTTTTGATTTATGGGGAATCTGGCGGATCTGTCCTAAATCCTATATTCTGAAGTAGTTTTGTTTTTAGTAAGTTTTTAAGATTTAGTTGTAAACAAAATAATAAGGTTTTAAATTATTGGTCAGTATGCATTAATTGTTAATACGCTGATGTACTCAAGGATGACGTAATTTGGTCAATATGCGTAATACGCATATTGACCAACTAGTCAACTAGTCGTGTAGAGCATGCGTCATGGAATTTGATTTATACGTCGTTTTGCGTTTAAGTAATCTTGCGAGTTGGTTTCGTATTTATATGTTTGGTCAATATGACAAATTTAAATTATTGGTCATTATACGCCTAAACCCAAAGGTTTATTGTATAAAAGACACAGAACTTTGTCCCTTAGAAAGAGGTAAACACACTCAATAGATTTTGCGATGATATTATATGGTTACGTTCCTGTACTGAAGTTGACTAAAAACCAGTAAAATGTGACAGTTATATTGCTGGGTTAATAGAAGTATGTAGAATAACTCTCACTAGCTTAGAAATGAGTTGACATGTTGAGTGGAATGAAGCTGTTTTGACTTTAGACATCAAAATTGGTTTATGGCAAGTGAAGCTTGACCTGAGCAATAAAGAAAAGTTTGTACAAGGTTTGTGGCAAGCTATAGCCATGACGTTTGAAGTATGAAATGCAGCAGCTACTTTTAGAATTAATGGAGCAAGTGTTATCAGGTTTGCTTGGAGCTACATGCTTGGTGTACTTAGATGACATAAATATATTATGATAGATCACATAACTAAATTATAGAGCTTATTTAAAAAGCTACCAGTCGCTAGACTAAAGCTAAACCTTTTGAAATGCTCATTGCACAGAACGCAACTTTATTGTTTGGATCATTACATAAAATATAAGGGTGTACAAAACTACCAAGATAACATACATGTAAAGGATTGGTCAGTACCTAAACATAAAACAGACGTTCGAGCCTTTTTGGGATTATGTTTTTATTATCGACGTTTCTTCAAGGGCTTTTCAGGTATTGCGAAACCTTTCCATCGACTTACCGAGGTAAATCGTCAGTTTTTTTGAAATATAGATTGCAATAGATACTACTAAGTGGTGATGGATTATTACACGAAATCGTCTGAAGTGTTTACTATAGGTACCGAACAAGAAAACACAATATGATTACCAATATGTTCACTCGTGAACTCGAGCGGCAACGAGCGAACCGCGGATCAAACTCACTCTGATGAAGATTCTCAAGATGAATCGAACCAGTATCGCGGTGCCTCCATCGACAAAATAATACGTGAGTAAAGCCCGTGTTCATCAAAATGTATAGTACAACTAACGAAAGTTTTGAAAGATTACCAATAAGATCATAAATTAGTAAATTAAGTATGCAATACATCTGGATTGCTTCTGGAGATTCAATCTGATCAAGGAAAACATTTTGAATTACAAAATTTTTCAAGAACTTCTCCTGATTGTTCATGAAACTAGAACTACTCCTTATTATCCACAATCAGGCGGAATGGTGGAGCACTTCAACAAAACACTCTGAATGCCATTTAGCTTAATTAGTAAATAACCACTAATTGGTTTCCGCGGCGGGACAAATGTTTGTATGATCTGCAAGTATTTGTTTTGAGTCTGGGTGTTTCTATGTATAATATGTATATATTTACAAAAAAGAAATATAAAAGTAGTATATCAGTCACGATGGACATTATTTATTTATAAAAAAAAAAAGCTAGAAGTATTTTAAAGATTGTTCATGTTGATCGATTGACCCTATACCATGGAAGTAAGGTTGCTGGGGACAATCAAACTAGAGAAGGATCATATTACGGTAGCAGGCTCTCGGACTACGGATGTCGCATACATTTACAAGGAAACCCAATGTAGGTTTGCCGTGCTGTTTTAACGACATGTATAGGGCATGATTTGGTAACTAGGGTAAAGGAAATGTAGGGTTTTTAATCTTTTTCTAATTTGTATGCTTATTTGATTCAAAAGAGCGATTTGTAACAATCCTTTGCTTCGTAATAATCATGTTTTAGCTGACTTGAATGCGAGCAAACCGACAACAGTAACTGGCTCAATGTTAACTTTACAACCTCCCACATAGTTCTGAAACCCTGGTACCACGCTCATCTTAGTAGCATTTCGATCAATAACTTGCACTACGAACCCGGGCGCACGCGTGGCTTGCAATGAAACAGACTACATAGATAAGGACAGATGCGAGCATAATACTGCAGCTATTTAGTAATCTGTTAACTTTCCATGCTTAAAAATTAACAAGTTAGTTAATTAAAAGTAGCTAAATAAAAAGTAGCCTAAGTCTTTCTCTGAAATAATCCTTGCCAATTTTCATCAAAGTTACCATAGTTCAGCCGTGAAAAGGTAACAAACAAATAGACTTTCAAATTCATAATATTAGTATATTACCCTTTTTTTCTCAATGAAATGATTTTTTTTATCATGTTTTTAATGCCTTGCATCCGAACAAGCTCACGACAGTATCTGACTCAATACAAACCTATGTGTAGCATTTCTAACCTCTCACATAGTTCTGAAATCCTGGTACCACTTGGTCTTACTGGTATTTCGATCAATAACTTGCACTTCGAGCTCAGGCGCAGGCGTGCCTTGGCAATGAAACAGACTACTAGATATCATTTTATTTCCCTTTCTACGGTAGGATGAAACATAAAATTTAGCACATGCCCACGCTTTGCACAGTAGTTGGTATTTAGTACGTGACAGGTTGCAAGCCCATCGCCGCTTACAGGAAAACTAACCGATGACACACACATTTGAATTTTTATATTCTGGTTTGTGCACCGGCACGATGTTTTTCTTGACACATTGAGAGCAATGGCATTGGAAACAAACATTTCTTGAAATGAAACATCTTTTGGTGCATAACCATGTTTGATCCTACTACCTTATGATAATTAAATAAATAATGCCGGATATTGCACACAGTATCATCTGCGTCGGACCACTTGTACCATTAGGCAGTACCAATAATCGTACAATTGGCACCGATTTGTCCCAATTGTACCATAGATGGTAAAAAAGGCACCGAACTGTACTGACTTGTCCCTCTAGTACAATCATCTCAAGTATGAACAAACCTCTTTCATAAATGGTAATGCTGTCCACTTGACGATAAATAAACTCCCTTATTGTGCGTCATTGACAATGTTAGCTTTGATTTTGTCTGATGCATTAACTGAAAGTACTTAATTTTGGAAAAAAATGAGCGGCGGAATTTGTATAATAACTCACGGTAGTGGTGAAATTTGATTGCTAAACGGACATGAATATTATTATCATGTCACGTACCGCGACAACACTAGTTTATGGAGATGTGTTAATTACAAAAAAACTAAATGTCGTGGAACAGTATTAATTAACCAGGTAAGCTTTCCTATGTTTTCCGGTCATTAGCTCTTTTTCCGCTTCTGTCTGTCGTCTGTCTGTTCCTAACTCCTTCTAAGCCACGCAACGGATTTTGATGAGGTTTTACATTTTTCACGGTTTACACATATATTTTTCGGTCCCGGCCCGTGAATCATACAATATTTTTTACGATTGTTCTAGGCTAAACCAAAATGTCCGAAACCATTTTTACAAATTTACGATTTTGTGACCAAGGGAGCAGTGAGACTTACAATAAAGTAGTACCAGTTTTATAAGTACTACTGACTAACAAAAAGAAAACTACCACTCAATATCAATTCAGTATCACTTCGAAATTATTAAAAAACCAATCCCGGAATGAACACCTAGTAAATTTATTACAGATTTGAGCAAGCGACAATAGCTGCAATCAAAGGCATCTTTCCAAAGATTAACCATCATGGTTGTTACTATCACTTCCGAGAGAAGTTACGGAGAAGAGCAAGGCAATTAGGTTCTCGATTGTAAGGCTTTGCAATATCTTGCCACTGCTACCACCTTCAAATATTGTTGAAAGGTGGAAGAACATACAAGATGAAGAGACAAGTGGAATAGGGGGAAAAAGAAAATTTAAAGAAGTTCATGACATATGACTCAATACAAACCTGTGTAGCATTTCTAACCTCTCACATAGTTCTGAAATCCTGGTACCACTTGGTCTTACTGGTATTTCGATCAATAACTTACACTTCGAGCTCAGGCGCAGGCGTGCCTTGCAATAAGACAGGCTACTAGTTATCCTTTTATATCCCTTTCCACGGTAAGATGATCAATAATTTAAAAAAAAACATACCATGATAAATGGGGTGCTAAAAAGCTTAAAGGGGAGGGGACTCCCTTATTTCTCAATAATATGAGTATTTGCATGCGAGTTAGCTGACGACAGTATCTGACTCAATACAAACCTATGTGTAGCATTCCCAACATCTCACTTAGTTCTGAAATCCTGGTACCACTCGGTCTTTCCGGCATTTCGATCAATAACTTGCACTTCGAGCCCAGGCGCAGGCGTGGCTTGCAATGAGACAGACTACATAGAAAGAAACAAGTGCGAGCATCCATGCTACAGTTATATGGAAACCTGTTGCTATCGAACATCACTCAACAGAACTACAATAAGTTTGTCGAAATAGACTTTCGAATTCATGACATTAGTATATAAGTATGTATTCTCTTGCTAAAGTAATACTAAAAAATAAAGTGGGTAAATACCCACTCGTGGTAATATAACCAATCCATTTATTTCCCTTTACACGGTAGGATAACCAATAATGAAAAAAATAACATACCATGATAAATGGGGTGATAAAAAGTCTAAATGAGAATGGACCCCCTTATTTCTTAATGAAATATCATGTTTTAGATGCTGCTTTGCATGCGAGCAAGCTGGGGACAGTATCTGACTCAATACAAACTTATGTGTAGCATTTCCCAACCTCTCACTTAGTTCTGAAATCCTGGTGCCAGTCGGTCTTTCCGGTATTTCGATCAATAACTTGCACTTCGAGCCCAAGCGCAGGCGTGCCTTGCAATGAGACAGGCTACATAGAAAAAGACAAATGCGAGCATCCATGCTAGTTATTTAATAATCTGTTGCTTTTGAACATCACTTAACAGAACTAAAAGTTTGTCTAAATAGACTTTCAAATTCATAACATTAGTATATAAGTATGGATTCTCTTGAGTAATACTAAAAAATTGAGTGAAAAATACCCCCCGTGGAAATATAATCCATCATAAAAATAAACAACCACCTATAAAAATGTGAAGTCTTTCACTCTTGATGATAAATGGGGCGATACGAAAACTAAAAGGGAGGAAACCACCATATTTTTCAATTATATATCATGTTCTAGATGATATGCATGTGAGCAAGCTGACGACAGTATCTGACTCAATATAAACCTACGTTTAGCATTCCTAACCTCTCACATAGTTCTGAAATCCTGGTACCACTCGGTCTTACTGGAATTTCGATCAATAAATTGCACTTCGAGCCAGGGCGCAAGCGTAACTTGCAATGAGACAGACTACACACATGTGCGTAAAAAAAATAAGTGCGCACATCAATGCTGCAGTTATTTAGTAACGTGTTGATATGGAACCTAACTCAACCGTACTACAACAACTTTGTACTAAGATTCGGTCTAAGCAAGCAAAAAGCAGTTAAAAAATATTAAATTGATATACTCGTATTATTAAGTAATCTTTAAACAGCTAATGACTATAATCGCTAAAGTAACGAGTGTGCCATTTTTTTATGTATTCAAATGTATTTTGAATGTATTTGAATGTATGATTGAACACTTAATTATTATACATTTAAGGTGTACAATAATTATTTTTTGTAAAAACTAGATTTGAACAATTCGACAACAATGGTAAAAATTACGTGCAATAAAGCACTCATGGAATAGTGAACTTCCTAAAAGATCAACGAAATTAAGCAACGCTCTGCGAGGTCAGAGCCTGAATGGGTGTCCGCAGACGAATTTTTATTTTCCGTTTCCGTGCTTCGGACAGCTTAACTCAACCAAAGCTGACATCCCAGCTTTTAAAAAAGTTATTCAACATAAAGTATGTTGAAAAAGTTTCTATGTGCATTGGGCGGTCTTAACGCTTAGAGCGCAATTTATTCTAGACAACTGGGTGGTAAGGAGCCTAAATTGAATGAAATACAGGTCGGGGTGCACTCACTAGGAATTTGGACATAAAACTTTAAATATATATTTTTTTTATTCTGGAAATTTTCATGTATTTATAGTTGTTTTGCTATTCGGGGCGGAGACATATCCAACAAATTAATTCATGAAAACTCCGCAACACTTTTCTTTTATATATATAGATTATACATACAAAGAGATCGATGAATGATTAACGTTTCCTTAGCCGAACGTGGAGATATTTATTCAAATGTTGATCACGGCTAATAAAATCAGTCCATGAGTCGATAGAGAAGAAACTACAATAAATAAATATTATAATACTGAGAAACTTGCCCATTTTTTTTCCAAATATAACTTAAAAAGTACATCATTTCAAGCCTACTAAAATGCGGGATGGAAAAGTCTATGGAATTTGATTTCTAATGCGTTTAGCGGGAGAGAAAAAAGTATAGAAATCCATTTCCGACGAGTTATTTTTTTAATTTCTTCATAGATCACCCGGTAGCTATGGTTATTTGCATTATAGGTCAAACGACAAAAAGTTTTTACTCCAAGTCCGCCAAATGATTTATTCCTCTTCCGATTTCTGAACAATATTTTGAAAAAAGAACCCAAGTAATAAAAGGAAAGCGCGTGAACTTCTTTGAAATTTGAATTTGGGTTTGGTAATTTTATTAATTCTCCTTTTTTTCCTCGTAGTTGCAGAATAAAGCACTATGTATCACTCGGGAAAAAGTGCGATTCCTACCTCATGTGTTTTAAGGCTCAAATAACACACGAGATAGGAATTAGGCACTTTCGCGCCTAGGTATACAATGTACTATAATTTTCTTTTACAGCCTCTATCAAAAATTAGGGTACATATTTTGACTAAATCTACGGGAAAAAAACTACGGGCTCGTCCGGGATTTGAACCCGGGACCTCTCGCACCCGAAGCGAGAATCATACCCCTAGACCAACGAGCCTTGGAAGCATCACTGCAAATATATGGTATACGCTGGTATAAATCTAGGGCTTTATTTTATGAATCTCCGAAGCAAACGTCTGATTCTGTACAACATAAGTAAAGATTTTTTTTTTTAAAGTGGTTGTATTATGCTTGTTGGAATAGTTGCATAGCGATAAAAATATATAACTGTTTCTATTGTACCTCTTTCATCAAACAATGCCTCCTTAAGACCTAACGCGACTGAGAGCAATATAAATCTGCTCATTTGCTAAAAAAATTTACATACTTTTGTTAGCCGGACATTTTACACAGCGTCATCTGGCCCCAAAGGAAACAGAGCTTGTGTTATGGGTATACCCGTAACACAAGCTCTGTTTCCTTTGGGAATGACTGATTGATATACTTACTAAGTACTCATATTTTTTTTATTTTAAAAACATACATATTATACATAGAGACACCCAGACCTGAGACAATTACTTCCAGATCATACAAACATTTGTCTCGCGGCGGGAATCGAATACGCAACCTTCTGCGTGTCAGACGGACTTTAGGTCGTATGTCACCGCTCAGCTTAAAATCAGTGGTAGCATTTTTCGAGAATCATCCATTTAAGTTCTCATTTTTTAAAGTCTATCCCTTTATCCTATAGTCCCTTTCGTTGCAGAAGTCATTCTTAGATGAATTACAGAATAATATTGACAACAAATATTTACATAACAACTGAAAAAATAATATTTTCAGAATTCGGCGCCAGTAAATCCAGTAACAAATTTATACTTCTAACAACGGAACAGACCCAAAATAAAACGAAACTGAAATACAACAACTAAAACGCACGACAGACTTGACAAACCTTAAAAACAAATACAAATTTCAAATTAGTTCAGTAATAAAGTGTTCTAAAAAGACCCTGCAAATATATGAACTTTTTAGTAAGAAATTAAAAAACGCTTTGCTCAGGAAACCTCTGTTTTAAAACTACAGTAATCTGTTACTGTTTTTTGACTCCAAATTTAAAATAGTAAATAGCTTCGCTTTTGGAATCCCAATCTATTCAGGAATCTGTGGCTGCTTTTTGACTTCAAATTTGAAATAGTAAATAACTTTGGTATTTAATTAGAGTTAAAAAGTAAGAATTCAGAAGAAAAAAAGGCTTTTATTATAATTTGCTGTCATTTGTCTAAGTTATGTACGTACTTATTTAAAGTTTACGTAAAGAGTAGTCTTGTGAAGAAAGCGTATTATAATATAAATGACTAAGTATATTGTTAATAAGAATGCATGGGCTCATGTTGCTCTACCCTACGAGAGTTAACAGTAGATTGCAAAGTATGACCCAAAGATGATACATTGTAACCTACCGTTATAATTTTTAATATATGCTAGTTATTAGAATGATCATACGAAAGAGCTAAATTAATTAATTAAATATTAAATATTGTAATTTCTTCTCATACTTCGGTTAAAGGAATTGGCACCAAAATTCACCTAGCATGTAAGACGTGAGAAGAACCGACAAGAAACTCGTTCTAGTCCTAGCGCTTTTTTGTATGATTTAGCTTTAAATTAGCTTAACTACGCCAAACGAATACAAGATAACAGTAGTTTATATACATTTCAAATCTATTAGTAACCTTTCTGAGGGCAAAGCAACATGAGGTCATGCATTCTTATCAATAAAATAGTCATTTATATTAAAATACGTTATCTTCAAAATACTTCCCTTTAGTAACCTTTAGGAAAGTGATCCTTGTGTATAGAATAAATGATTTTGTCTAAGTGACTTCATGTTACCACCTAGCTTCACCAGTTTTCTTGGCACCGAATCCAAATATCAATTAATGTAAATATGCATGATCCATATTATTCCATTTAATCTAATGAACTAATCATTTAGTTCATTAGATTAAATATTTAGAGTTAGGAGTCGGTTTTTTTATCATCTGAGGTTCTTTGTTTGTTTCTTTGGTTAGGCTTTGGAGGGGACTATAAGTTCGGTCGGTTTCGGTTATCTTACAAAACTATTATTAGGCCATAGCGGAGGTCTATTAATTTCATTTCTTGTCATATGGAGATCAGCAACGCGTTTTATGAATGGTCAGAGAAGAAACAACAATAAATAAATATAGGCGGACAAAGCACACAACACTATCTAGCCTCAAACTAAGCATAGCTTGTTTATGATGACTAGATGACTGATAGAATACTTATGTATTTTTAATTGCATACGTATGATATCATAAGCATGACAAACAAGACCAACTAAACTTAAAAAAAAATTGTTCATTTGGTTTTACCGCTTCTATCAAAGTTACCTATACCTAAAGCTAAGATCAATTCAAATAAATCTCGAACAAAAAACCCTCGGGTTCGTGGATTCGTCCGGGATTTGAACCCGGGACCTCTCGCACCCGAAGCGAGAATCATACCCCTAGACCAACGAGCCTTGTAAGCGTTGTAGCAAATTTAAGATATACTTTCGGAATTCTAGATAAACTGACCGATGGGCACAAGCGATATGTTATTTTTCATAACTGATATTATTCCTGATTCTATAGTTTCGCCGGCCTAGTTAACATTTCCTAAAACACAAACGATCATAATTTTGTTTACACCGACAGACAGACAGACAGTTTATGAAGATGTGTTAATTACAAAAAACTAAATATCGTGGAACGGTAAAAAATATTATTTATATGAATTATACATATTGTACTGAAAATAGAAGGAACATCATGAAAACAAGAAAGTTTTCTTGTGCGATGGCACATTTAAAAAAATACCGAAACAATTTTTTACAACTTTACGTAATTGTTTGTGGCATAGGGCACTTTATTGTAAGTGAGACTTACAATAAAGTAGTACCAGTTGTATATGTACTACTGACTAAGAAATGGAAAACTACCTATAGTATCAAGATCGAAATTATTAAAAAACAAATCCCGGAATGGACACCTAGTAAATTTATTACAGATTTTGAGCAAGCGGCTATAGCTGCAATCAAAGTCATCTTTCCAAATACTAACCATCATGGTTGTTACTATCACTTCCAAAAGAACAAATATTGTTGAAGGGTGGAAGAGCATACAAGATAAAAGGCAAGTGGAATAGGGGGAAAAGGAAAATTTAAAGAAGTTGACATGGCATATGTGAAATCATACTGGATACCAAAAAAAAGATATGGTGTAACTTTGGGGAAAGACATCGCACCACAAACACTTACACTATACTGGCCGTTCGGCCAGTACAACAGCAGTTTCAAAAAACGACCTACTACTGCATTTTTAGAAGTAATTAAAGACGAGTGCGATTTCCGAACTATAACCGAGCCCCTAGAGAAACGAAAAACCACTTATCCTAGAAAAAATGTGTAACTGTTAGATTTTCTCTTTTCTATTAATAATAGACTCGAACTCAAGAGGCCGGTATCAATCAGATTAAAAACTCTATACGTAGTCGCAAGATATATTCATGGTACTATGTAGGTGTATTGCATTTCAGACTATTTGCTTCTTAGGAAGTTTTACATTTTAAGGTGCTCCCTCACCAGGAGTATTCGCGTGTAATGTAAAGTTACAGAATCGAGCATTACATCAGTGAGGGAGGAGAACTGAGCATTACAGTGCACAAACTGTTATGATACAAAACGAGTTTACATCAGTGAAGCAGAAGAACCGAGCATTACAATGTGCACCTTGTAATGCAATATTGCAATGCAATATTGTGTTTTACAACATTATACGCGAATGCTCGTCAGTCATATTGTAATGTAATGCTCAAAGTCGAATCTAAATGTTACATTGCACGCGAATGCTCCCGGTGAGGGAGCACCTTTATACAATTTGCATTTTACGTATACTACCGTTTTAGTTATCCTGAATGAAGGCATTTTAGACATGACATTTAGGCATTTTACTTAAATCTGTGCCAATTGTACCATTACTGGTACTGCCTAATGGTACAGGTGGTCCGTCGGCCAATAGGTAAACCCGGTCGGCATCCTAGTTTTATTTATCATTGTATAATTGGGACAAATCGGTGCCAATTGTACCATTAATGGTACAAGTGGTCCGACGCGGCATCATCTAGCCCTAAAGTAAGCAGAGCTTGTGTTATAGGGATGTTATAGGGTTATAGGATGACATGACTACTACTACTACTTTTTAAATACGTACATATTATACATAAACATCCATACCCGAATCAAATACTTGCAGATAATACAAATATTTGCCCTGCGGTGGGAATCGAAACCGCAACTTTCTGCGTATCAGCCAGGCCTTGGTTCTGTGCACCATAGAGGTCGTCAAGTGTTTTGTTACTTTCATTAAATAAACGAAGGTAATAGATAAAGTCACCATATCGTGTCTGGCGTCGTAAGGCACGAATGTGTCACTTGCTTTCAATAATAATTAAAATATATAAGGACTGATCGTATAGACCAAAATAACGATTACCGAATTAAGATTTGCGTCTCAATGGGACTTTATAGCTTAACTATTTATTTATACAAAAAATTTTAATGCTTGCAGCGAAAAGTACATATTAGTAATTATTTTGTAAACAAAATAATACTAAGGGTTAAATAGGTTAAGGTTAATGAAGTTAAATTATGTACGTGGTTGATAAAACGGGTTAGAAGCTTTACGACTACATCTCTATTTGACTAGGCAGCAGATATGACTAGATCGCTTTAAGACTAAATCGCGATATGACTATATCGCGTTGGGGTTAAATAGCTGTTCGACTATATATGCTTACGTCCTATTATCAGTTCGACGTAATATCGATATGACGTACAGTTGTGTTTAAAAGTGGCACCACTTGCTCAATGAGTGGCACTTCAGTTCAACAAAAGGTGTGCGAGGATATGTCGTCAGTAAAAAAGGTTTATGAACAAACACTGCAAGAACTGCCATCTACTTCTAGCAGTGCCAGATCTTATAATTCAGTAAAAGATATCTTATACAGATACCGCAAAAAATTCCTTCAAGTGAAGAAAACCGAATTTTCTAAATCTAGCAAAGTGACGGTGCCTGAGTTCGTCAAGAAAGACTTACTGATTGCAGAGTTCGAATTATCAAAAGATGATAAAATACTAGCATTATCATCGCAATTTTTCAGAAGAAACATGAAAACTTATGCAGATCAAGATAAGGTTTTTTTTGGTGGCGGAACATTTAAATGTGTCCCTAAGCCATACTATCAATTATTCTCTATCCATGTGGATATTGATAGTACAGAATAGACGACAAATATATTTCCCGTGTTGTATGCCCTTTTACCAAATAAAAGGGAAACAACTTATATGGCTCTATTTACGATAATACGTGACGTGCTTGGAGTTTATATCAAAAATGTTTAATGCGATTATGAATTGGGACTTATGAATGCCTTTCGAAGCGTGTATCCGAAAGCAATAGTTACAGGATGCTTTTATCGTTATAATAAAGCAGTGTGGAAAAAGGCAAAGATATCGGTCTGACGAAATGTAAAGAAGGACAAGACATCACTAGGATGACTGCTAATTTGGCTCTCTTGCCTTCATCGTATATACAAGACGGGTGGACGGCTATTGTCCAGAGTTCTACAAAATTTTGCAGAAATGGAGGCATTTACAAGTTACTTTCGTAAGCAGTGGCTGAAAAATACTCATCTTGTTTCTTGTGCTTATGAAAAGCATAGGACAAATAATAGCTTAGAAGCCTGGCATCGTCGCCTTAACGTGCGAATGCAGCACAAAAGTACATTGCTGCTATTTTTGTTCAATTTGAGAAAAGAAGCACAGATCCAAGATAAAAGAAGTCAAAATGCTTTATTTGAAGGTAACCGAAAAAGGAACACCATACTATTTAACCGCAAATATAAAACCGAATTAGGCAAACTTGAGACACAGGAAATTACAAATATCGTATTTTTAAAAAATGTCAGTACTTTAAAACTTAAATATAAGTAAAAGTAACATTTTGTTTTTAATAAAGGTAACTACTTAAAAACTTGAATGTTTTGATTTTCGCCATAGTTGGACTTTAGAAAACAAACGAGGATTATAAGTCATTACGCTTTCTTGTCCTTTGGCGATGTAGCCCAAAAGCAATGTAACCCCAACGCGATATAGTCATATCGCGATTTAGTCTTAAAGCGATCTATTCATATCTGCTGCCTAGTCAAATAGAGATGTAGTCGTAAAGCTCCTAACCAGATAAAACGTACTCGTACTATGTTTGATATAGGGTTAAGCGTCAGTGCACTTAGAAAGCAAATGAAGTTCCCTTGATATCACTGTGCAAAGAGTAATCGATAATTCGCTGCTAGGGATCGTGTATTCCGACGTCTTTTCATATGGCCCTGTGGCGCAATGGATAACGCGTCTGACTACGGATCAGAAGATTCCAGGTTCGAATCCTGGCAGGGTCGCATTTATTTTTGCATATTTTTTTTAGGAGTACTAGGAGCACGTTATTTGCCATTAATGATCGCAAATTTATACATTTTACCCAAAGGGAAAAAAATTACATGGCGACGAAAATTAGTTAAAACCATGTTAATTTCGTTATTTTTTTTTACTATAATAATTCAGACTTTAGTGCAAACGAAATAAAATCGTTCTTCTACGTAATTTGAATTAACTCGGTAAACAATAAAATCAGGTTCAATGTTTGACTTGCCATTCGGCGTCAACTGAGCCTAACGAAGAATTAGGACATATTATTAAAATGTGAAATACACATTTAGTGTTTATATCGTTTGTTTATCTGCATAAAACCGGACTTTTAGTTCTCCTTTAAATTAACAGTTTAATGTCGCAGTAGACGAATGCGAATTGACAGTGTCAATACAAAGGATGAGCTATTGACACGAAAACAAAACGTAGAAAAATACGACGTATTCATACGTTATAGACACTTTGGTATACTCTAGGTTTTTTTTTATTAATATAATATTGCTGGAAGTTTCACATAATACCATTTCGGGCAAAACTAATAAGATGTGCTAGTGGATAAATACTTACTCGCATTAGTAATATCTTTATGTTACCAGTAATAAACAATAATAATAATATTGGCGGACAATACACACAACACGAAGTCCCAAATTGAGCATAGCTTGTATTGTGACAAGATAACTGATAGAATACTTATATATTTTTAACGCATACTTATAAAACTTTATAACACTCGGGCACAAAACAAACACCTACGTGCATTAACACTTAATTAAGTGGTAAGTAGTTAGACAGTTCATTGACTTTTTTGTGTGTCAAATCGGTAGATTAAATTTGAGTTTATCTATTAGAAACAAGTCAACTAACATTTAAACGTACATAAAATCTAATTACAATTTTTTGTACAATATTAGTTTTGATTTAGAATTAGAGATATAATATTGGTTAAATAAAACGCGCGGACGAAGTTGCAGAATGTCCAGCTAGCATGAAATAGTGCTGCTGACTCAATTAATCAATTATTGGAAATAGGATAACAGACGCCATAAACAAAAGAAGAATTACATGATGATTTTCTAATCTCGTTGTCCGCTCTATAACACCGTTCAGAAAGAATAGCGCGGTACCGTTTTTTCATTTAGATTCACAAAATCCTAGCCATATCTAAACCTTTGCCAAAACCAATCCGTTCAATGGTAATTTATTACGTTGACAAATAGGGCAATCACCCTACAGGTAGTGTAAGTCAATATAAATAGAACCTTTACATAATAGTATCATTATGATCTCAAGTATAAGTTACAAATAGCAAACCAATATGATAGTTTCGTTATCTTTTACTTTTAAGCTAGTATAATCATAAAAGTGTTAGAGATAAAAGAGTGAATAATGTGACGTATAATGTAATATTATCCTTACGCAACCAGTATTAAATGGGATTTAATCGCGTACAGTTAAAGCTCACAAAGCTTGTGCGATGGAAACCGATGACTGATAGAATACTTAAATACCTCTAAATATAATTTTGATACTTTATAGCATTCAGATAAAGAATCTCTGTATACTCATCAGACAAATGTTTGACCTGCATGAGGATTGAACCCACAACCTACATCGCAGAAGGCAGAGTTACGAGTATTACCAACTGAGCTATTCTATTCTATTAATAATAATTAATACGGTATACCTACAATATATCATTATGCAATAAACATTATCGTACCTACGTTTGGTATTGAACAAATCAGAATGTTTTTTCTATTTTTTTTGAAGCTAGTTCATAAAGGGCTAAAGCATTAACTGCTAAAAGGAAAATTAAAAATGTATCATACCAACTCAGCGCATTTAAAAGGGGTCTATGACTAGCAATTATGAAAATCACAATTTCAGACTCGGAAAAACATTTAACGAATAAGAACAGCATTAAAACTTTTCGCTTTAAATATTATTTACAAAAACTACATTAGAAAAAGTTGTGATATAAACCGCAATAACTTAAGAGCAATGGAATGCCGAAAAATTCATAGATTCACCAAGATCATAGATGAGTACATGAGAGATCATACGAGGGCGGAGTGATAAGTCTGGTAAAAATCTATTTTGGAAAAAAAGTATCGCATCGCAATTGCATCCTTGTTCATAACTCTTTTGAAGGTCTTAATTTAAATATTCAGCCAGTACCGCAGGTTAGTATTTTTTAGACGGCTTAAGGAAATCAATTGATCGCATTTTTGCAGACATGACGAAAAGTGAATTTCGTGTGATGATTAATAATTTTTTGAAACATATTTTTTTTTTGAAAAAAAAAAACAATTACGAAAACAAAACAAAGACTTGATAAATATCATGGGGACTCTGCTCCGTCGATTTAAATGATTCATAAGTGGTTTACTGCTTTTCGGTGTGGTCGTACAAGCACAAGTGATGCTGAAAGTTCGGGACGCCCAGTTGAGGTCACTACTCCAGAGATGATCGCTAAAATCCATGACATAGTGTTGAATGACCGACGACTAAAGGTAAAGGAGATCTCCGCGCAATGGGTGCCGCGTTGACTGACTGTTGATCAAAAACGCATACGGGTGACCACTCCAGAGGCAGGTTTGGCGTTGTTTCAATGGGATTAAACTGATTTTTTCCGTCGTTTCATAACAGTAGACGAAACATGGATTCACCACCATACACCAGAAACCAAGCAACAATCGAAACAGTGGATTGCTACGGGCGAACCAGCTCCGAAGAAGACCACAGCAGTTTTATCGGCCAATAAAGTGATGCTACAGTTTTTGGTGCACGTGGGATAATACATACTGACTACCTGGAGAAGGGTAAAATGATTAATGGCGAATATTATGGCAAATTATTGGGGAAATTCAACAAATTTTTACCTGAAAAACGATCGCATTCGGCTATGAAGAAAATCCTCTTCCACCAAGACAACTCACGAGTGCACATCTGCGCGGTGGCCATGGCCAAATTCCATGAGTTGCGCTATGAGTCGCTTTCTCTTCCACCATATTCGCCAGATTTAGCTCTAACGAAGAGATCATGCACGAAACCAAAGCCTATTTCGAGGAGTTGTCTAAATCGTATTTTATGGAAGGGATCGGAAAAGCTAGAGAAACGCTGGATGAAGTGCATCGACTTAGAAGGGAGCTACGTAGATAGACGTAGGACTAGACTACGTAGGTAGAAAATTAAATTTTAAATAAAATTTATTCCTTGTTTAATTTTTACCAGACTTATCACTCCGCCCTCGTAGATAAACAGTAATACAATATTTTAAACAAGCTCAATTAAACCAAACCTTGTAAATCAATCTTCAATTTAATGTGATAAAATGCGTTGTGATCAATCGTGCTTAATATATAGTAAAGGAACAATTTTAAATAAACTTAAAAACCGCACTCAGAGTACTTTATGATCACTTAAGTTGATTTGAAAATCCTTACTAAGGAGCGACATAAGCAATCATGAAGGACTCTGAGTACAGTTATTAGTAAACCAGGTTGCTATTTACACACTCAATCCAATATACGAAAAACAGTGTCCCTGTTATTCTGTGGAGACAACGCTCCAAGAAATCAAAGTAAGCATCTAGTTTCCCACAATATTGCTTTTTAAGAGTCACCCGGTTCCTCGATCCAATTATCTAAACCAAACAAATGACTCTCATTTCGCGACCTACATATACGAATATATTCCTGCGGCAGAGCATATCTACTAGGAACAATTGAACTTAGTCGTAAAGAAATGATGACAACATCAACACCAACGAAATTTGGCATTTTCACATATGTACATTATATATCAGCAAAAACTTAATTATATAAAAATAATGCATATCCAGTTATTTTAGTGATAGGCTGACCCCATAGATTCATATAAATAGATCGGCAATAACTTCGGTCGCGGAACTTAAAGTATATCTAAGGGCGACGAATAACCTACTCACCTCTATCATCAATCAGTCACCATCTTGACTTCCGTCGGTTAAAATTTATTTTTAAATAAATGACGAAATGTCTAAAGCGAGTGTAATTTGCGCACGCAAACACATAAAAGCAAGCGGAGTTACTTTTCACAAGTATACTCGCTTATTTTTCGTTCGTCATTCTTACTTTTTCTTCTTATTCGTAAATGACATGTGTCATAATAATGTCAATTCTGCCAGTGTCAAGTGTTTATATTGTTTATGGTATGATATCACCAAGTCGTATCTTGTCATTCGTCATTTGTTATTTTATATAAAATGGTGTCTTTCATGTAAAATAACATATATTATGTTTTCACGAATCACAAAGAAACACTAAGCTTTATTGCAATTGTTCACATCAGAGTCAATAAATCTATCTCGATTTAAATAAAAGCAACAAAACTACTAATAAAACCGGTAATATTTCGAGAAAAATACATATTATAAGAGCGCAAAGTTACTTCGCAAGACGGATAATAAAAATCTTCGTCATTCTTTAAACATGAGCAATTAATTTGTATTACGTTCTTAAAAAGGAATCATTCATTTGCAGACAATTATACGTCATTGTACCTTCTCGTAGTGCTAGAAGTGTTATGAAAATGGATAATTTACAAAACAATCGTCTATTAGCTAGGACGCCGGAAGACAGAAACGCCTGCGTCTTTGGTGGATGTAATTTATTGCAATCCCAGACAATGTAAAAGTGTCATTGTTAATAAAATGGAACCTGTACGTTTCCCCGGGAACGCGTGCCTGTTCCTACCATCTGCGGCCGATCCAAAGTTGGGAGGAAATAATAGAGGCGGAAGACAATTTAACGGACTTCAACAGAAGTCATTGCGAAGATATCATTAAATTGACGAAGATTGGTATTTAACTACCAATTGTAAATGTCTTGTGGGAATTTATGTTACATTTAGTTTATAATAATTACATTGTTATTATTTCAATAAATAGTTTTATTTCGCTTATATGTGTAATACGTATGGCCACACTTTAACTTGGCTTGACACGTTACTACGTGAAAATCGATCGAAAATCAACCCACTTTAAACCCCATTAATATATAATAGAAATAAATCAACAAACTATAAAGTAAACATAAATCTTTATTTTTGTTCTAAGTTTGGGTCTTAACCAAGTAAAACATGTTTGCTAATTAACTAAAAATATCCTCTTTACCTAAGAATCGATCTCAAAATTTAAACGCATTAGGAAAAATTAGCTCAACGCAGTGGCCCACGGTTATTATGCCATTTTTTAAATCGCAAACTGCATTATTAATTTCTTAGTCAATTTCAAGATAGCTTTTCACCTTCTTAGATTTGGTTTTGAAAATATTAGTAATTTTCGTACGTACGTACGTACGTACGTACATACGTATTATAGGTTCACTGTCTTACTCGAAAATAATCCTGACTTTAAAATAACCGTTTCCAGACGGTCAACAATCGGACATATCCAGAAGTGGTGATTATAAGAACTGGGCATTTGTTAAAGTGTATGTTCCAAGAAACAGCTGTTTTAGAAAGTAGTCATTTTCAGAAATGGTTGTTTTTCAAAGTGAGCATTGCTATAAATGGGTAATAATAGCTCTTCGGCCGTCTACAGAACCAGAGTTTCAGAACCGGTTCCGATCGAGGCTCTTAATGTGCTTGTATGGAACTGCTGGACCTCGTTCACCGAAAAATGCTTGACATGATGGCCATGACTGTCTGTGCTGTGTTTTCTCCGTGGGAGAAACTCTTTTATGATAACTGGCCTATTAGATGAATAAATCAAGACATCATCTGTCAAATGGTTTTATGACAATTATAATATTGATATAAAGTGCAATAGGTCAATGAATGCATGATAATTCTATGAAGTGTTATTTCTGTTGCTTATAAATAATACGAGTGCTTTCTGCTTACACTTGGCTTACACTCGTTATTGAAATGTCTTTAAGAGATGTTGAATTTATTACAACGCGAAGAGGAGGTATTGCCCTTTTATATGAAGGTCGCAAATATCATCGCAAAAAGATATACACAGAAGGTGATACGATATTCCCATGTTCCAATTACACTAATGGGTGCAAAGGGAGTATTAATTTAAACGAGAAGAATGAAGTGGTCCATGGTAAAACCAAAACACATAATACGGACTGTATACCAAACCAAGCCCAAAATAAAGTATTCAAGGAACTTGACAAGCTCAAAGACAAAACTGGCTCAAATTTCGATTCTATACAAAAACAATACGATAAGATGGTATACAATCTAGAAACTGAGGGCGTGCATTTGCTGACGGAAATACCATCATTTGAAAATAAAAAAACAGGTCTTTTTAATAACCGAAACAAAGTACTGGGTGTGCCCAACATGCGTTTTTCGTCATCTACTGAAGTAACAGTTCCAAAAAAGTTTCAAGATTTCTTGCTAGCTGACTACAATAGTGAAAGCGATGGAAAATGAATACTTATATTCTGTCGTAAAGATGTCAGATCCATGGTTGAAAACTTCAGACATATATTGTGCGATGGCACTTTCAAATCCTGCCCAAAGGTTTTTAGGCAGTTATATTCAATCCATGCTTATAAAAAGAATAATGAATCTGTGACTCCGATAATTTTTTGTTTACTACCCAATAAAAGCCAGAAAACATATGAGATCCTATTTCGACTCATTAAATCAGTCTTTCCTGACTGGAAGCCATTGAAAGTAACAATGGACTACGAAACGGCTGCAATGAAAGCAGTGGCCAAAGTATATAATGGCATCGAAGTCAAAGGATGCTATTTTCATTACAATGGATGCCTATTTCAAAGGCCAAACAATTAAACATTTCAACACCTGTTAAGCAACGGCACGTGTCACGATGTGCCGGAATTGCACGTTTGCCACCGGAACTGACAGCGAGTGGTATGGCAAGTATGTAATGGGTAGGAGCCCGTCTGGTACAGATATTAAAAAAATTTACGCATATTTCAAAACCAAATGGCTACAGAAAACTAACTTCAACAAAACTTGCTGTTGCAGCAAAGAACAACTACGAATTTCAAATAATGTGGAAGGATGGCACAGCCGAATCAATCGTTATAAAAAGGACACGACAATTGCAAATTTATTGGACGTATTCATCAAAGAGACGAAAATTACTAATATTTTCAAAACCAAATCTAAGAAGGTGAAAAGCTATCTTGAAATTGACTAAGAAATTAATAATGCAGTTTGCGATTTAAAAAATGGCATAATAACCGTGGGCCACTGCGTTGAGCTAATTTTTCCTAATGCGTTTAAATTTTGAGATCGATTCTTAGGTAAAGAGGATATTTTTAGTTAATTAGCAAACATGTTTTACTTGGTTAAGACCCAAACTTAGAACAAAAATAAAGATTTATGTTTACTTTATAGTTTGTTGATTTATTTCTATTATATATTAATGGGGTTTAAAGTGGGTTGATTTTCGATCGATTTTCACGTAGTAACGTGTCAAGCCAAGTTAAAGTGTGGCCATACGTATTACACATATAAGCGAAATAAAACTATTTATTGAAATAATAACAATGTAATTATTATAAACTAAATGTAACATAAATTCCCACAAGACATTTACAATTGGTAGTTAAATACCAATCTTCGTCAATTTAATGATATCTTCGCAATGACTTCTGTTGAAGTCCGTTAAATTGTCTTCCGCCTCTATTATTTCCTCCCAACTTTGGATCGGCCGCAGATGGTAGGAACAGGCACGCGTTCCCGGGGAAACGTACAGGTTCCATTTTATTAACAATGACACTTTTACATTGTCTGGGATTGCAATAAATTACATCCACCAAAGACGCAGGCGTTTCTGTCTTCCGGCGTCCTAGCTAATAGACGATTGTTTTGTAAATTATCCATTTTCATAACACTTCTAGCACTACGAGAAGGTACAATGACGTATAATTGTCTGCAAATGAATGATTCCTTTTTAAGAACGTAGTTGGCCTAAATCTTGATTTAACTATATATTATTAATATAAGGTAACTTTAGTCTCAGTTGGTCTACAAAGCGATATGTCGTACAGTCAAGTTGAAAATGATAATAAAGGACTACCTTTATAAGTAGGGTAGATTAAGTAGGTACTTCCGTGTGTACATAATACTACACCTTCATAATCATTATCTAAGAAGATAATACTGTCACTTCCTGATCAGAAAGTCTAACTTTTAAGTTGCCTAAGAAGTAAAATGCCTAAATGCCATGTCTAAAAAGCAAAATGCCTAAGATTCAGAAAACCTAAAACGGTAGTAAACCTAAAATGCTAATTGTATAAATGTGAAACTGCCTAAGAAGCAAATAGTCTGAAATGCAATACACCTACATAGGAAGATAACTAAATGTAATAATGGCCTGGAAGGGTGGCTCGTGTCCCACCGAACTCTACGTTTATCCTTTTTTTACAAAACTTGAAAAAGGATGCTACTTGGCAGGCCCTTCGTTTAAAAAACCATTTATTTGATAAAAATAACAGGACCAAAGGTGACATTGTTCAATAAGCGGTACCGAAAACAATTAGAGAATCTTAACAAAAATATTATTACGCCATTACAGCTTCTTAACAATATTCGTTTTTTTAAAGAAGCGTATGTTTCGCGATGAAAAAGAAGAAGAAGAAGGATATGAATAAGAACTGTAAATAAATTTAGAAAAATAATTGCAGCATATTATTGTACTTACAAGCGTCCGCCCGCGACTTTTTATCACGTGGTAACCGGATAAAAAGTTGTAGCTTACACGTTGCATAGTTAGTGACCCTAGTGGGTCACTAACTATGTATATTCCAAGTTTCATGCAAATCGGTTCAACCGTTTAGCCGAGAAAGAGTAACAAACATCCTCATAAACTATTTATAATATTAGTAGAATAGTGTTACTACAGTTTTAACCCGTTATTATGTATAACTCGTGGAAGAAAAATTGTGGGCGTTATTATACTTCTTAAACATACTCGTTATAGTGAGATTTAGCAGTTTAGGCAATTTCCTTCTTAGGTAGGTATTCTATGTTTGGCGAAAATGTTTTTAGGTATACTCCTTCTTAGACCTTTGACATTTAAGGCATCACACTTGTTAGACCTTTTATACTTTAGGCACAATGAGACTTCAGTCATTTTTCTGTAGGTTTTCAGCAAAATAGTCATTTAACATTTTAGGCATTTTACTTCTTAGGCAACTTAAAAGTTAAGACTTTCTGATTAGGAAGCATACTGGCCGGTACTTAACAGAGTATGGACATAGATAAAACTTTTTCCATAGCTTTGATATTGTCACTTTGACATTTGCATTCTCCATATTATTGTGAATTTCATTGCTAAAATTTCTAAAAAGCAAAATAATCCTCAATTCACATTTATAAAAATAAAAAAGTAATGAAGCTCATGTACACGATGGATATAGGTACAATTTCGTTTCTAACAATTCGAACGGAACGTCTTTTTGGCGATGCTATAAGAGACTTGAATACAGTGCTTCTTAAACTTCAAATATTGAGAAAACTAATATAATCAGATAGAGTTTGCATAAGTGTGATCAAGATCATTATAAAAATAATGAAGACCTTGAATGAATGACAAATGAATGACCTTTTATTGGATGCAGCAAAGCAGAACGTGCGCAAAGATATGTCATCAGTAAAAGAAATATATGAACAAACTCTACTAGATATGCCATCGACTTCTGCCGCAAGTAATACTGGCAGGCCTTATAATTCAGTTAAGGATGTTCTATATAGAGAACGCAAAAGATTTCAACAAGTAGAAAAAACAGAGTTTGTTAAAAGTTGTGAAGTAACCGTTCTAGATATTAATAAGGATAATTTTTTGGCTGAATTTGAACTGACAGAAAATAAAACACTTGTGTTCTCATCACCTTTTTCTAGAAGATAAATGAATAATTATGCTGAACTGAAAGAGGTTTTCTTCGGCGATGGCACATTCAAACGGGTGCCTAAGCCGTTTTATCAGTTGTTCTCCTTTAAACGTTGACGTAAATAGTACGGCAGATACTTCCAATGTATTTCCGGTATTGTAAGCTTTGTTGCCAAATAAGCATCAAACATCTTACGTCGCACTATTCACTATAATACGAGACGTCCTGAAAGTTCAGATTACAAATTTTAAATGCCATGCGGATGGTTTTAAAAAATGGAACAGTAACGGGATGCTATTTAGTCCATTAAAATGTTACATTTTTTAGGCCTTAGTGTGCATTTGTCAGAGGACGCAATTTTATTTTTTTAATGTGTAGGGGGGGTCAGTAGAAGCTTAAGTTCAAGTTTGTGGGGTCGGCACCCTTGTCCCCCGGCCGCCATCTTGGAAAAGGGGGTGCAAAGGGTTTTCGCGCTGTATCTCGTAAACTAGTTACCTTACAGAAAATTTAATCAAACATAAAATGTAGCAAATTAAATTTCCTACAATTTTATTTCTATTACTTTTTATCGTCAAGTGACCAACAAAAAAGTTATAAACAAAAATAAATGAAAATTTTGTTTGTTTGTTCTAGGTTTTACAGCGCTCCAAACTTAAACGGATTCTCGAATGCTCATAGGGATGCAATAAAAACTAAAAATTAGGCTTACTTTTCTATCTATATTTTTTTTATTCATACAATTTATTATGATCTTAACATTCCTATGCTATTATTGAACTATGTTTGACCCTTTTACCCACCACCTATGAGGTATAACATGGGCAAAGTCAAATTTATAAAAATTTAATGCATTTTTTAATGCATTTTTTGTCACTGTCTTAGCAAATCGTTTGTATCGCAGAGTGTCTAGAGTATCGTCTTTATTTCCGCCATATAAAAAGACGAAAAAACGTTCGCCAACAACACTGAGTAACGATGACTCGACTTTCTCACTCATAAATAATTTAGTTCCACTTGCTAACTCTGGATGCTTCTGCAAAATTTTTATAAATTTGACTTTGCCCATGTTATACCTCATAGGTGGTGGGTAAAAGGGTCAAACATAGTTCAATAATAGCATAGGAATGTTAAGATCATAATAAATTGTATGAATAAAAAAAATATAGATAGAAAAGTAAGCCTAATTTTTAGTTTTTATTGCATCCCTATGAGCATTCGAGAATCCGTTTAAGTTTGGAGCGCTGTAAAACCTAGAACAAACAAACAAAATTTTCATTTATTTTTGTTTATAACTTTTTTGTTGGTCACTTGACGATAAAAAGTAATAGAAATAAAATTGTAGGAAATTTAATTTGCTACATTTTATGTTTGATTAAATTTTCTGTAAGGTAACTAGTTTACGAGATACAGCGCGAAAACCCTTTGCACCCCCTTTTCCAAGATGGCGGCCGGGGGACAAGGGTGCCGACCCCACAAACTTGAACTTAAGCTTCTACTGACCCCCCCTACACATTAAAAAAATAAAATTGCGTCCTCTGACAAATGCATACCCAAATGTAACTTTTCAATGGACTAATTATCATTTCAACAAAGCTGTTTGGAAAAAAGTATCCGACCTTGGTTTGACCAAAAATGAAGAAGGAAAAGACATCACCAGAATGACTGCCAATTTGCCTGTTCTACCTTCCGCTTGTATACAAGAGGCTTGGTCAGCTATAGTTGATGAGTCTCCAAAGTCACCCGAGTTGGACGCTTTCATTAGCTATTTTTGTAGGCAATGGTTGAAGGATCCCGTTTTAATTTCATGTGCAAAAGAAACACACCGAACTAACAATTGGAAGCATGGCATCGTCGCCTTAATGTCCAGATGGAGCATAAACCAACTTTGCTGTTATTTTTATTTAATTTATAAAAAAGAAGCTGCGATTCAAGACACTAAAATTCGTAACGTTTTATTTGTAGTTCAAAGGAAACAAATAAACGAGGTAGTATTCAACTGTAAATTATATAGAGAAATGAATAAACCATTTGTTTGCTTATGGCCAACTTAGCAAACCGTCCACTATTTTTCACGACTTCGTAATCGATAAACTTCGCAATCAGTCAACTTCTTGATCGGTCAACTTAGCAACTAGTCATCCTCGCAATCGGTCCTCTTAGCGTTCGGTCAAAAATAAAGATTGCAACATTTTCTTTTCAAGTCGAACATCATTACCTCTTTCGTTATTTTACTATAGATACTGGCCACTTTAGATTAGATGTACACCTACTATTTGCAGTTTAACTGATTATGAGGAACATATTTCCTTGTCAAGTTCCGCAGTCCGTCATTATCATAAACAAAGTTGATAATGTGATATTTTTTCCTTGATCAAAATGAGTTTTAATTTTGATAAAAATCAGCAAGGAAATGATATGTTATTAAGAAATGACTACCGATACAATTTGCAAAACACTAATAAAGGTCTACGCTGTGGAGATGCGGCGATTGCATAAAGTGCCATTCTAAAATCACGCTAAACCGTGACAAAGATTAAGTATTACGAGAAAATCAACACACGTGTTATAAAAACGAAACAACAAACAATGAAATCGTTTTAACAAATAAATGCAAACTCGACGTAATAGCCAATCTGGCACCTATACCTATGATTTTTGAGAAACATTTTGAAGACAACATTTGTGTGTCATTTCACACAAAAAAAGATTCGCTATATAGGGCCAGAAAAAAATTTTTGAACGTACATAGGACCACATTCGAACGCTTGGAAGATATAGAGGTACCTGGAGTACTAGCCGATGATTTTTCAGTTTGGGATGAAGACATTGAAGTTTCGATACCCTTTTATCAGTTGTTTACGTTGCACATTGATTTAAATATACAGTCCAAATACACGGCGGTAGTTCCAGTAGTATTTGGTTTGCTCCCTGATAAGACCACAATCACATACGAAAGGTTTTTTCTTACCTTGAAACATTTGGGAATTCAAAAATATAAGTCGGACTTTGAGCTTGCTCAAATAAAAGCTTTTTGAACTTGTAAAAGCAAGTGGTTTTTACTACCATTACTCGAAGGCTATATGGAAAAAATCGCGAGATATTGGCTTTGCGGATACTAGGAATGGTAGAATCATTACAAATTTGATTTCTAAATTACCGCTCCTACCAGCAGCATATACCGGGCGTCCCAAACTTATGGGACATGAAGGGGAAGTACCTTAAATATCGTAGATAGGGTATTTTGCTGAAAGAAGACTTTATGTTACTTTTAAAAGTTAGTAATTCTGCATTCATAGATTTTCTAAAAAATACTTGCTTCGTCTGGGAATCGAACCGACTTAAATGTCAAAAAAAAATCATCCTACTTTTATGATGCCAATCGAAAGAATAGCTAAAAAATAATAACTTTGCTTAAGTAACATAGTATTTTAAAAGAAAGGAACAACGTAAAATGATTGAGTCAAATTTTTCAAACACGTTTTATTTAGGATTTTTTAGGATATGTAAAGAGAATACCATAATGTTTAGGTCCACTTAACTTAGAAAATTAAGAAATCTTAAAATTTATGTTAGGAATCCTAAAACAACAGAATCGACACCAATGTTGTTGTTAAATTTGAAAATGGAACAGTTTATGAGAGCGTTTGTTTGAGTGCATACTTTTTAAAATATTTTTAAAAAGAACTAATATTTTTAAATGTTGTTCTTAAATTTGAAAATGGAACAGTGTGTGCGAGCGTTTGTTTTTGGATTGATCTGTTTAGTCTTAATAATTCACTTACACAAGTTTTGTGTTAATTTATTGCGAACATGGCATATCAAGTAAGTTTTGATCTAATGGAAGCATATTTTTTGAACGATAAAGATATCTCTAGAAGTTTGCGGTGGTATAGCGTAAAATATCCTGATAGACAAATACCGTCTCGTAAAGTTTTGAAAAGGCTTGTGGACAATTTGAAAACTCTGGGACGTTTCGATAAACGCCCAAGAGAACCACAGCAAGAAAACCACATGATCAACGACGAAGAACTTGATATTTTAATTTACTTTTCGGCTTTTCCGAAAACATCGGTGAGAGAAGGAGAACTTGAAATTGGAGTTTCGAAAAGTAAAATACACCGTGTATTAAAAAAACACGGTTTTAAGAGTTATGTTGAAGGACGATTGGTTCAAAAATTACTTCCAGGCGATACAGAAAGGTCTTGATATCCAGGCACGCTTGCTCGAAGATCCAAATTTTTTGGATAATATTATTTGGACAGACGAATCTAACTTTAGAAATAACGGTATGTATAACCGCAACAATAATCGTATTTGGTCTAAAGAAAATCCCCTACGAGTCACTGAAACGAATAACCAAGTGCGTTTTTCACTCAACTGTTGGTGCGGACTTTTAAAAAACCGGGTTTTCTTAATCCACTTTTACCAAGGAACCTTGAACACAGAAAAGTATTTAGGAATACTTCAAATTTTAAGGGATGAGATAAGAAATCTTTCCGCTGAGGAGCAAGAAAACTTAATTTTCCAACAAGATGGAGCTCCGGCTAATAATAGTCGGAGAGCAGCAGATTTTCTAAATGAATGTTTTCCTACATGGATTGGTACTAATGGACCTATGGCCGGCCAGATCCCCGGACCTTACACCATTAGATTTCTTCTTTTGGGGATACGTGAAAGATATGCTATACAAAAAGCGATACGAGAATGTGGGCGAGTTGCAAACAGAATTGATCCATATCACATCGAGTGTTCACCATAAAATGATAAGAAAATCAACAGGCAGCGGAATCATTAAAAGATTGGCGATTTGCGTAAGACAAGAGGGATCACATTTTGAGCATTTAATTAATTAATTTACAAAAATACTCACTTAATTGACTACGGCACTTTCATGTATGTTTTTAATTTGATTAAAATGATTAATTTCATGTTGTTCCTTTTTTTAAAAATACTATGTTACTTAAGCAAAGTTATTATTTTTTAGCTATTCTTTCGATTGGCATCATAAAAGTAGGATGATTTTTTTTTGACATTTAAGTCGGTTCGATTCCCAGACGAAGCAATTATTTTTTAGAAAATCTATGAATGCAGAATTACTAACTTTTAAAAGTAACATAAAGTCTTCTTTCAGCAAAATACCCTATCTACGATATTTAAGGTACTTCCCCTTCATGTCCCATAAGTTTGGGACGCCCGGTATACCAGAAGCTTGGATGTCTATCGTCGAAATTGGATCAGAGGAAAATGGTTTTGATAATTTAAAGTACTAAGTCGATAAGCAATGGATGTTGAAAATTAATCCACAGATTCTGTCTTGCAGTCATCAAAAAAAACAGAACGTTGTTCGTTCTGTTTTTTTTGATGCTCTGGAAGGGTGGCACTATCGTTTCAACGTTAGGATGCCGCCCAAACTAACATTATTTTTGTTTATTTAAAATCTGATGCAGGAAGCAAAATACCAAAGTCGAAAATTGTTTGCGAAAAATGTCAATCAGTTATTGAGATAAAGAGGAAGTGTGATGTTGATTTTGATAGGACATACAAAAAGTATTTAAAGATACTGTTACGAAATGAAGTAACTCCAATAAACTTTCTGAGGAAAATTAAGAAAAGCCACTAAGTATAATTTGTTGTATTCTTTAAGAAAATACTGATTAGTTTGAAGCAAATAACATATATTGTTTTACCTACACTGTTTTTTTTGTTTAAGTTTGAAACATAATTTAATATTAAAATACTTTTCCGAATTCATTACTTCGAGTGTAGTTTGCCGGACACAAGGAATAGGGGACCGTTTGAGAAGTGGACCGATTGATACGCGGCCCGATTGCGAAGTTGACTATATACGAAAGGGACCGATTGCTCATCTCCTACAGAAAATTTTAGTGGACGGTTTGCTAAGTTGGCCATAAGCGAACGAATGGAATAAACTTGGGGGGAATGAATAACGGCCATCGAGTGTTTAAGAAATATTTGTGACTTAAAATGTAGATAAGTAAATAACTTAAAATTTACCGTTTTTTTTCTTTTGTATTTCTATGTTTGCACATTGAAGCACAAAAAAGCAACAGGGCTAGGTAGACCAATGAGATTGTAGATAACTGAACATCAAATGACATAATGACTATTCAGACGTCAACGATTTCTAGTCATATCACGGTCTAATCAAATATCAATACAGTCCGATGTCCGACCGCGATGTATTTCTATTCAGCTTTTTGACAACGTAGTCATATCGAGATGTCGTCATAAAGCTTCTAACCCATAAAAAAACTAGATCTAGAGGCATTGATGAACCAAGAAAAAATTGGTATATGTTTGCTAAGTGAAACCAGGCTTAATTTAGAGATTCATTTAAGAATAAGGGATTACAAGGTTTACAGATATAATAGAGCCGATGGTTATGGTGGCGTGATTTGCCTTGTACATAATTCAATCAAAGCACAACTACATCCCATAAATATTAGGAACCTGCCTATACATACACTGCCTATACATAACATAAACTATTTCTATGCCTGGCATAGAAATAGTTTATGTCAATGTTCTAAATTGTAAGCACTAAAATATGTAGCCTCAATCTATTGTCCAGGATCTGATAGAACTATTTTAACTGACTGGAAAGAATTATTTTCAAAATTTACCCAAAAACAATTAAAGCAATAAACAATTGTAACAATTTCAACGGTAAAATATTCCAATTAGTCTATTAAAATAGATGTTAGAGGCCTACAGTTGCTTGATTCTAGTCTAGATTGTTATTTTGTAAGTTTAAATAGTGGTGAATGTTCTAGAATTAAGCTATTTAATGGTGTGTTACAAAAAAGCACTCCTGATGTAACCTTTGTAACAACAGATATAACAGTGTTATTCAAATCGTAGCATGTCACCAAAGAAAACCTCGGTAGTGACCACCTTGCAATCATGTACTGTTTACAATTTCAGGGCAGCCCCTCATATGTTAAGCGACGCAATTTTAAATTAGCTAATTGGAAACTTTACCATGATGTGTGTCAAAGAAGTTTTTCAATTTTAAACAGCTTTTTCTGGTGAGGATTTATTTAATGTACCGAACATATGTTCATGAAAACTGTAAATGCTTTAACCGAGCTTATCATACCAAGTATAAGACTTTGCATAAGTACACGCCAATTGTTTACGCCGAAACATTATTGGGCACCATCTGTGTCCCATGCCATTGCTAGACGTCGTTTAGCCTTAAAGAATTTTTGAAAGAACCCTACGCCTAATAATTTGGATATTTTACATATTGCTGAAGCTCTAAAAGTTTTAAGACAAGCTGTATCAAGTAGTTAGACGAGATATTGTGGAGTAACAGTTGAGACCATAAGCTCTTCGTAAATGTGGCAAAAAATGCGTTGGATGAAAGGTATCAGGGGTAATAGAGACCATACGTCCGACTATACTAAAGAGCAACTCTTGCTTTATTTAGCCCCTGATAATGAGCAGCCACCTACAATAATATTTATATCTAAAAACAATCAGTTAGACATCGATTTTAATTCACAAGAACTCTACAACAGTCTTAAGAAGAAAGACACCGCGCCATGTGAAGATAACATCACCTACTCTATGATTTATTACTTACCTGTAGAAGGTAAAATGTTTCTTCTCATATTGTATAATTTAATATTCAAATATTCAACAATACCTGAACAGTGGCGGAGTATAAAAATAATATCAATACCCATTTAACCACGAGTTGCGAAGAGTGCAACAGTACGAAACTGAAGCATTGGTCGATACAGTTCGTACAAATGTTCCACAATTAAATCAACAACAAAGAATCGCGTAAGATACATTGATAGAAGCTGTGAAAAGTGGATCTGGTGGAATTTACTTCCTTGATGCTCCCGGAGGGACTGGAGAAACGTTCCTAATTTCATTGCTATTGGCGAGGATCAGATCGCAAAATTATGTAGCTCTAGCGTTGGCTTCATCTGGAATAGCTGCGACTCTGTTAGAAGGCGGACGAACTGTACATTCTGTCTTGAAATTACCATTGAACATGCAAATCAACGAAACGCCAGTTTAGCGCAATGGCGAAGATCCTACAGGCAGGTATGGAAATTGATCATATGGGACGAATGCCCGATGGCCCATAAGAGGTCACTGGAGGCACTGGACAGAACGTTGGAAGATCTTCGTGACAACCAAAACATTTTTGGTGGGGCCATGATTCTGTTGTCAGGTGATCGTCAGACTCTTCCAGTTATTCCCCGATAATCTGTGTTGTATTTAATGTAAATAAAGATATTATATTAATTTGTATTGTAAGCAAGTTTCAAATTGGAACCGTACACTACAAACTTTATTTTGTAAGCTCCTAACCTTTGTGACATAACAATTTTTCAAGCAACATCATGTGTAATTAAAATTATAATAAAACCTAAATTATATAGAGCATAATTATTTTTTATTTCGAATTAATTTTGTTCCTATTTATTACTTACTATAAAACTTAATAGTTTTGACCACATTTTTTACTAAAGTTAAAACATTGTGCAATTACCATTCAGCTTTTATATTTATTGATTCTGAGGCTGTACGAAGTTTGCCGGGTCAGCTAGTATGTAATATAAAAATAGGTATGTATTTACAAAAAAAGTTTATCGCTCATGTGGTTCCTATAACACAAGCTCTACTAATTTTGGGACTAGATGATGCTGTGTGAAATGTCCAGCGTTATTATTATTCCAAGTCACAGACGACATTTTATAGTAAGTTTCATATATCCGTTCTATCGTAACGTCGTGATTGAATAACAATAAAACATAACATAATGTTTATTTTATGTTTATTTGTGGTTCAACCACGCCAAGTACCACGAAGGCAAGTCGATCGCCAAGAAATTAGCAGCATGGGATTCGATTACACTAGAATTTAATTGCAATACCAATGTGTATTAGATACGAAGGCGGAGTGATATGTCGGGTAAAAATCTATTTTGGAAAAAAAGTATCACAAATTGCTTCTACTAACCTCCTTGTTCATAACTCTTTTGAAGGTCTTAATTTAAATATTCAGCTAGTATCGCCGGTCAGTATATTTTTGGCAGCTTAAAGTAAATCAATTGAACGCATTTTAGCAAAAATGGAGAAAAGTGAATTTCTTGTGTTGATTAAACATTATTTTTTGTGAAAAAAAACTATTATGAAAACGAAACAATGACTTAATGAATACTGCACTCTGCTCCGTCGATTAAAATGATTCATAAGTTGTTTACTGATTTTCGTTGTGGTCGTACAAGCACAAATGATGCTGAACGTCTAGGACGCCTAGTTGAGATCACTACTCCAGAGATGAAAAAATCCATGACACAGTGTTGAATGACCAATGAGTATAAGTAAAGGAGATAGTCGAGACAGTAGGTGTCGCAATGTCTTACACCAACATTTAGACATGAAGCTCTCCGCGCGATGGGTGCCGCGTTTACTGACTGTTGATCAAAAACGCATACGGGTGACCACTTCGGAGGCAGGTTTAGCGATGTTTGAACGGGATAAAAATGAATTTTTGCGTCGTTTCATAACAGTAGACGAAACATGGATCTACCACCATACACCAGAAACAACAAGCAAGCAACAATCGAAACAGTGGATTGCTACGGGCGAACCAGCTCCGAAGAAGGCCAAAGAAGTTTTATCGGCAAATAAAGTGATGGCTACAGTTTATTGGGATGCACGTGGGATAATCCATATTGACTACCTGGAGACGGGTAAAACGACTAATGGCGAATATTATGCCAAATGGACCAATTTAACAAAATTTTACGTGAGTTTTTCACGTAAAATTTTGGCTAAGGAGAAAATCCGCATTTGGCTAAGGAGAAAATCCTCTAGTTACTTATGTCTTTGATGATGTCTAATTGGGGTAGCTAGAGGCACGTCCAAGCATTATATATGGCACATGTCCACGCTTTGCATAGGAATAAGTATTCCGATTTTCCAATATTCTGATATTCCGAAGTATACAGATTGCAAACCCATCGCCGCTACACACACGGAATAAAATAGATAAAGAAAAGAACACGCAAGACCGTTTGGGATGACCAAGAAATAAGGTACAATATATTTTGTCTACAGGTATTATATACTGTGTCTACAGGTATTATACCCTGTAGAATTTTTAGTTTTTAATTAAACTTACAAAACCTTTTCTCCTAAACCTAGCGATATAGTAATTTTATGAGAATGCTATGATGAGCATATTATTCTGCTTCATGGAAACGTAGTATAAGTAGTGTTATATAAAATAAAGTGAAATATAAATTATATATAATATAATTAAATGGTAAAAGTCCAGATTTAAAAAAATGTAATACATGTAGTATTTTTCCAGTTTTCTCTATATGGCAGGAAGGGTCCTGCCTCGAGAGACTTACACTGTTAATATTTACATATTATCCAGATGATAATCCATATAAAAGTATATAAAGTAACGTCATATAAAAACTCCATAAAAATGATGAAAAGAAGCAAAATAGTAGTAATCTCATCAATCATACACAAATAACTATAATACTAATAATGAACCAGTAAATTCTTTTGGGCTTATGGAAATAGATGCTTCAGAAATGACAGTACTTATAAACTCCTTAAAAATAAATTGTTCCACTGGATAAATTGTTCCACATTCCACTGGCACAGTTGCATGCGCCATGATCACGAGATAAACTGAGGTCTTTGCGGGTGGATGTTATTGGCAGACAAAACGGTCTACCCTCTTTCTCAGTCTTTTACTGCGAGCATTACCCGTACTACCGGTTTCACTGTCACTGACAACTCGATCACGATTACGACACACAACACTCACGGTATCTGGACGCATAACTGGTTCCTCACTTTTACGATTTCCACACATCCTCACCACCTGTGGATTGTGTAACTCGATCCAGTGGTTTGAGCCAGAGTCTAGTAGGTGTGTAGCTATGGCCGACTTTTGTGTGTCCATATTTTTGACCGTTCGGATGTGCTTTGTCACTCAACAAGCTATGGTACGTTTTGTTTGGCCGATTTAAGACGGTTTTCAATTGTCTGGAGCCTGGAACCCGGTGGTGAGGATTTGTGGAAATCGTAAAAGTGAGGTACCAGTTATGCGTCCAGATACCGTGAGTGTTGTGTGTCGTAATCGTGATCGAGTTGTCAGTGACAGTGAAACCGGTAGTATGGGTAATGTTCGAAGTAAAAGACTGAGAAAGAGGGTAGACCGTTTTTTCTGCCAATATCATCCACCCGCAAAGACTTCAGTTTATCTCGTGATCATGGCGCATGCAACTATGCCGAAATATCGAGAAGCAGAAAAACTCATATATCATGGTAAATATCCCGTTTTGAGTGAAAATTATGTGCAAAACCATGATAGTTTTAAAAGTTATATCTCTAGTCTAATTATAAAACAAAACGTATATTCCCTTCTTACGCCGCTAACATATATTTGTCAACTAAGTTTTCGCACTTCAGTTTTTCCCAAGGCTTTTAAGAAATCTGTAACTCTACCTATTCACAAGACAAGCGACAAAAACACAATTTCCAATTAACCTATACCTATCCTTCCGGCATTATCTAAAATTCTAGAAAGAGCTTTGAACAATAGGCTTGTTAAATATCTGGAGAGCAAACAGCTCTTGTCCAGAAATCAATTCGGATTCCGCAGTAGTAAGTAAATCTACAGCGGACGCCGTATCAGAACTTAATAACTACATAGTCGAACGTTTAGATAGCGGCACTAAGTGTGTGGCTATTTTCTAAGACTTGGCTAAAGCGTTCGATACGGTGTCTATTTCTTTACTTGTAGATAAACTAGCACTTCTAGGTATACGAGGTGACCAGCTAAAATTATTCGAAAGCTATTTAAGTGAAAGAACACAGCGTGTAAAAATCGGAGAGCATGTCAGCAGTGAGTCAGTGAGTGAGATCTGTCACATATGGCATTCCGCAGGGCTCTATATTAGGCCCGACTCTTTTTTTGGCCTACCTTAATCAAACATGTGAGCTCGAAATGTCTAATGGTAAGCTTCTTGCTTTTGCTGACGACACTGTCTTTTTAGCCCAGGGAAATAGTTGGGACGAGGTCTTCCTAAATGCACAAACATATTTTGACGTAGTCACTTCAAGCCTTTACCAAAATGTACTAACTCTTAACCCGACCAAAACCAAATACCTGGCATTTTCCCTACGTCAACGTGGATTACCAAACACTTTAACCGATACGTTAAGAGCTCATACCGCACTATGTCTTCAAGACTTCAGCTCCCGTTTTACGTGCGTTTGTCCAAAAATCTAAACTTGTAAAACCATTAAATACGTAGGTATTATTATCGACCACAAATTATCCTATGAACCTATTCTTATCCTATTTTCAAAAACATCAAACATTCGACAGTCAAAAACCAGCTTAAAAATACCTACTACGCGCTATGTCAGTCGTTATTAACTTATTGTTTGACTGCATGGGGTGGGGCTTCAAAAACTCACTTACTTCCACTTGAAAGGGCACAGAGAGCTGTTTTAAAAGTGGCCTTTAATCGGGCCCTTCATGTACCCCACAAAACAACTCTACTATGAAAACGACATCTTAACTGTGAGACAGCTCTTCATACAACAACTAATTCTAAAACAACACAAGATCATCCCAGAAACGATGTTGAATAATAAAGAAGAATAGACAAAATATACAAGATAGTAAAATGCAAAACTGCATTTGCTCAAAAAAAATTCCACTTCTTAGGGGCATACCTTTATAATAAAATGAATAAAACTCTATCGATCCACCAAACAACAGAAGTCGTATGTAAAAAGAAATTTAAAAAATACTACTCTGGCTTAGACTACACACAAACGGAGGCGTTATTACACATCCAAACTTGACGATAACATTTAAATAAAAAAAAATAAGAAATAAAAAAAAAGTAAGAGAAAAATTTCTGGATGTACACACACACACACACACACACACACACACACACACACACACACACACACACAGACCCACCATACAACAACACTTACTCACTCACACCACACACACATACACTTTTTTTTTCTTCATTTAATCTCTTTTATGATTAAGATTAAGATTCTTTTTCTTTTAATTTCATCTGTTTAAAACTGCACACAATATACATTCGTGCGAATATACTGATAAGTTTGATAGGTCTTATTGATAAGTTTGTTTTTCCCACATTTTGTAAAAAGCCGAAGCAGAGATCCCTCACGCCTATTTACAAGTAGATAATACTTAGTTAGAGTGAGGAGTCAAAGTCAAAATTTTACAGGTTAAGATGACAAACCTTCCTTGTGTCTATTTAAATCTAAAATACTTGTAAGACATTGTGTAACTAATTTTTGGAAATAAATATATATTATTATTATTATTATCATCTGTTTCATATCTACCCGTAAGTAGAATATCAGAAATTATAGAAAACCAGGGTATTTTGAATACTACAGAGAGTACTACTGAAATCTTTAACTCTTTGCTGTCAGTGGGGTAACCTAAGAAACGATATTATAAACTAAATGAAACTGATATAATTCCCAGTTATCACCGCTGGCTACCAGCGTTGCTAGTGGGACCTACATGGAATAACCTCACTAGAAACATTACATTATAATGCGTGCGTGACTGAATGGTTGACAAATCAACGCAGAACCTAACCCATAAGTCCTAGAAACATTAAACTTGAAAGGTAGATCCCACTTATGGTGTAGAGGTGAACTGAGAAAGGAATTTCGGAACATGGTAAAAAATATATGTTTCACGAAGTTAATCCTTCCTTGAAAGACTTAAAAACAGCCCTTGAAATGCTACCTTTGTGATTCGTTTGAAATAGTTATTCAGGATAAAAATCGGCCAGTTGAAGAGCATATAAGTCTCTGCATTTCTCCAACAGTTAACTATGTTACCTTAGTATGTAAATAATTTGAGAAACGAGAGTTTACATTAGAGAACCATGTTTACACTGCGCTGGATTAATCAGTCTTATGACAAATTTCGATTCCTTAATTTTTTTATGTATAAATGGGTAATCAATGGGAGCTGGGAGCTTTCCCACATCAAAAACCGCAACCTACATTTGAAAAAAAGACAATTTTAGCAGTACGCAAAATAGCAAGTAAAATACTTATACCGCTTAATGCCGCGACAAAGACAGGTTAACCTGTTCGAAAAAGAGACAGAAAGAGTATGTTGTGATTAATCACAATCACTCTTTCGGCCTCTTTTTAGTTAATTTCTGGTTGACATGTTAAAATAGCTTAAATAGAGACTGAAAAATTAAACTTTACTAAAAACAATCAACAGGATTTGCACGCTGATAATTATGTACACTTTATGGACGCCATCAGAAGGCAACCAACCAACCAAGATGTTGAAGCGGACAAACTAGGTCAAATGCTGATTCTTTCATCATTCTTCACAGGTAGCCCTAGGTATATGCATGAGAGAATACAAGATGTAATGACGATACCTGTTTAACATTAAATTGCAAACCTCAATGGCAAGACATTTTGGATGCGCTTTGACCTGGTCAAAAGCCATGATTGTTCTAGGGTATAGCCATATACCATATTATTTCTAGAGTATTTAATCTCAATATAAAGAAAATTATGTTTAGATAATTTGGAGAAGTTCGCTGCTTTATGTTTTCCGTAGAAGGACAAAAGCGTGGCCTATCTCAAACCATCATATTCTTCTGTGAATGGTGCAGCGTATTTCCTCAGAAGACATCGACATAGTAATATGTGCAGAGGTTACAAATCTAGTGTTGGATCCGTGTCTCTGTGACTTAGTAAAAACAACATGATTCAAAGACCATGCGGTAGTTTTTTAGTTTAAATAGAGGGTCCATTTAAATTAAAAAACTACCGCACGCACTACTGTTTACGAAACAATAAATACAGCAAAAGATTTCCGAAGCCTTTAATAGCGGAAACGCAAACGAGTGAGGATGGATGGTTAAAATAGTTAGAAGATCGCTGGGTAGGACGGTACAACCGTGTTCTTTGACGTACGTTTAATGTCCACATAAATGTAGAGTATTGTAACTCCGTTATGTACAAAATAAGATGACACTCATTGGCGTGATGAAATCACCTGACAAGAAAGTTGTTGCTGGTAGGCATGTGGAAACTTATTTCATGCATTCCATCGAAAAAAATATTAGAACACAAGCGAAGATGAGGTTTTTTTAAGTATAACGCGAAAAGCATCAGTCCCCTAAACATCAAAATTATATTGGACAACCTTTAGACTATACTCAATACATCAGAGGAAGAATGATAAAAATCGTTTAACAATTACAAAATCATTAAAATACAGCCGGATCGAACAAGAAGGTTGTTTTATTCGGTTCTATTTTGAAGTCGGTTAATTACCATCAATGACCATTTCAATAATAATATTTATTGACTGGCCTCTCAGCTTAGTTGGTAGTAGCTCTGACTTCTAGGTTGTAGTTTGTGTGCTTCAGTTTGAGTGCGATTGCCTTTCAGTACGAACATTTATGACATTTATGACGACCTCTGTGGCGCAGTTGGCTAAGACCCGGCTGCGACGCAAAAGGTTGCGGGTTCGATTCCCGCCGCGGGACAAATGTTTGTACGATCTGCAAGTATTTGTCTCGGGTCTGGGTGTTTCTATGTATAATATGTATGTATTTACAAAAAAATAAAAAAAAGTATGTAAGTAGTATATCAGTCATGTGGTACTCATAACACAAGCTCTGCTTACTTTGGGGCCAGATGATGTTGTGTGAAATGTCCGGGATTATTTATTTATTTATTATTTATTTATTTATGAGATAAACATAGATGTTTGTTCTGTGTCTTGGTGTTATAAATGTATTTATATGTATAAAATATATATTTATCAGTCATTTTATTCATAGTACAAGCTATGCTAAGATTGGGGCTAGATGATGTTGTCAGAATTGTCCACCAATAAATATTATCTAGGCGCAACCTAAGTAAAGTAAGACTAACGAAACCAGATGGCTGATAGTTTACTCATATGAGTACATGTTAATACACTTTATAACTTTATAACCCTCAGAGCCCTCTGAGTGTGTGCGCGGATTAGATAATAGATCATATGAAGGAGAGGACCTAAACTAGACCAGTGTTTCAATCAGCTTTATATTCAACAAAATACATTTTAGATAGCATAAAAACCAAACAAATTCGTTATTCAAATAAAAACATCTTTTCTTTTTCAAGCATGGTTTAGTTAAGAGTTGTTTGTCCATTGTTTCCAGAGCTAAATCTGGTGAAGGAATTAAAATTATATGACACTTTTTTAACAGAGCTTACAAAGCAGCATCAGGCCCTCCTGATGCAATTCAAGAGGTATTACATACTCATAATATACCCTTAATATAGTTTTTTTAATTGATCTAGGACCTTTCAAAATTGAATACAGTAGAGTCAATGCCAGTTTGGAAACAGCATATCTGGCATTATGGCGGTACCCACCAAAGGCAGACTCTAGTTTATTACCACTAGGTAGGCTAGAACTGTAAGTTAATCGAACGCATTCAATTACAACTACTTTCGTACCAGCTACCGCCTCGAGACGAACTTAATAGGCTACCCGGCACCCGCCGCCGACTGCCGAAACGCGCAGACGTATAGGAAAATGCCACTGCGTTCGCCCATACATCCATCTAAGTTAGCTATACCGAGCGCTTTGTATAAAATTATAGTTTCTTACCATAGGTGCAGGCATTATGGTGGGAGCCCAAACAGAGGCCAGGTTTTCTGCGTGCATCTTGTTCGCATACGACATTGTGTGCAGGAAGTGCAGATGTGCGAACAGCTTGCGAGCGGTCTTGCGAGCCACAAGAGGCAGAGACATCATTATGTTGCGGTACTGCACAAAACGGGCGGCTTCGTCATCTATCACTGTAAGGAACACCCATCATCTTAACATGACTTATGAAGCTTAATGCTTAAGCACAGCACATAGTTGTAATTGACAAACTAATTGTCGCCTGTTACGGCCCAATAAGCAATCAAGCACAAAGTATAAAGCCTTCACCACATTCATAATCACATAAAAAGGTAGCAAAGTCGCCGCATTATCGCCGTTGACCAAGACATAAAATCCTCGCAAATGGAGCAGGTAGAACTGATATAAACCAATATGTACTAGATCTATAACTTATACATGTAATTTATATTATTATATATGATTCAGTATATTTCTAGTAATAAATGTATTGGATATTATCATGACAAATTTTACAAACCTAATCCGATTAAATTAAATTTATTTCTTTGTCAAGCAATTCGAGAAAGTAATCGTAACACCTGTTGTATTTAGACAAAGCCAGAACTCCCCTTAAAAGCCAGACTTAAGAAATATTGATTATTTCAGGCTCATACAATACAATACAATACAATAATAGAGATCTGTCTATTACTCGACTAATGAACTACTTGAATGTGTCCCTTGAGCTTACAACCCTGCACAGTTATTCAAGTGAATAAGCACAATTGGGTGATGGTTAGCCATTTTAGCTGAGGGTGCCTTGACGAATACATTAAATACAAAAAAGTAGTACGAGTTGAGAGCAGAAATAGTATAAATTTGGCATTTCATCAACTCTCACTAGATGACGAGAGACTCAAAACTTGATAATACACAATACACAATGTCTCATGACAAAACTTGTTTTGAGTATTGGCGTTTATTCAAATATGAATATGATGATTTTGGTTATCTAGAGCAAATTGATGAGATGTTTTATATGATATTACATTTTTGACATCTCTTCTTCATAGTCTATTTACATAGATGATGAGTGGTAAGCAGAACTTATTCTCTGCTTACTTTGGGTCTAGATGATGCTATGTGAAATGTCTGGTATTATTATTATTATTATCTTACTCTTGATAACTAAAATACGTAACGTATTTGAGATAAGCCAGAACATTCAATAAAGCCCTAATCAAGAAAGACTGTTGAACTTTAGCCATCTGTTAAATTATAACCGTACTCTTTACTGAGTACGCAACTATTTAGTGACCCTTACATGGTATTTTATTAACCCTCAGCGCACAATTGGGACTACCCTTACTATGTGTTTATAGCATCGTCGAATAGATGGCGCTTCGAAAAGCGAAAGTTTTACGGGCTAGTTACATATTAATCACGTACGCTAAGTATGTATCAATCAAAATTGATACAAACGACGCGAGTGTTTTTTTAATCGTTTAATCTTGTTGTGTTTGTATAGATGGCGCTCTGAGAAGCGAAAGTTTGACTGAAGTTTTTACAGTGCGACTTAAAATCGTTTCGATTGCCCATTTTTATGCCCAATTCTCTTATATCTTTTCAGTAATATTCGTATTCAAATGGCTTTTAGCCAGAACTCTGTTATAGACACAGAAATATTCTCGCGATCACATTATGGATCGCCACGACGCCGTCTGTCTCAGAAGCATGAATGTACCATCGTATCGCATAATCGCAAGCTTATCGTAAACTGTCTGTCTATTATGGGGGTTTTGTAGTTAATTTTACGCACTACAGAGGCGCTGTATGAATCCCTTACAAATGACAGCACACGGTAAACTTGCGAAACGATAGTAAATTCGTAGTCGTGCTGCTATTAAATCAATCTTAATAATATAAGTTATACTTATTCCTTCCATGGCCAGACCTAATGAGTATACTGTGTACTTATATATAGCTTAGTAAGCGGCATCGCATCACCCACCAACTATTGTGCAATAAATATAGATTTACAAAATGCAATGCCTCTATATATAAACAACACACAAAATCCTCATTAAAGAGAGCTTTCTTTAATGAGGCAGGCGCTGTTTCTTGAGTGTTTTTTGTATCCGGGTTGTTTAGGTATTATTATAAGCTTCAAAGCGGAACAACCAAAAACTGCATCTTTCTGTTTTTTACAGGTGGTGAGTATAGATCTTTTCCTGCACACTTATCATCCATCATTCGTCTCAGAAGCCACTCGATCAATAAACTCAAAGAGAAACAAACGGTATAAAAACGAAAATGAAAAAAAATATATAAATACAAAACCTCTATATCATAATCCCATAATTAGCTAATGTGGCTTTACTTGTACTTTTTATGTCATAATAATGTATATTAATAAAAACGCCAAACGATTTTAAAGCCACACTACTAATACGGAATAAGAGAGACAAAGTATCTACGTAAATTAATAACTACAAAATAACCAACTCATTCAATTTGCAATGGTAATAATGCATTACAAACAAATAAACAATACGAAATTATTATTCTAGCAAAAGGCATAATGCCGACGACTAAAGCCAAATAAAATAAGCCAACACATTATTTATAATAAATAAACAGCATGCGTCAATAAATTGAAAATCCCAAAACAAATAAAACATGCAGTTGAAAATGTTAGGCTAGAGGGTAACTATTAAAACCAGATTTTACAGAACTGTTATTGTTTTAGATTTTATTGTATTTAATTTGATTATAATATTAGTTATATTCAATGCTTAATACTATATACATATTATTGCACCTGCAAAACATTTTAAAAATGCTCGAAGTAGGTACAAATAAAACTAATATTAGAAGACTATGGAGGTCACTTAAACGAAGACAAGAGGCACAAAAGCCTCATGTAAATTATCCTAGTATGTAAGACGTTTCAAATTGATTTTTGTGATTGTATTGTATTTGTCATAGAAAAAATAACAGACATGAACTCATGACATGAGCACTCGGCAACAGTCAATTTTTGATAACAATTCAATAAGCCTACACTTAAAAACCTTCAATTAGCTAGCCTGTCAGTAGGTACTAGGTCTGCCTTCTGCGATGGTTGGAGGGTTCGATTCCCTCGCAGGATAAACATTTGTGTAATAAACACACTTGTTTTTTCTGAGTCTGGGTGTTATAAAGTATCATAAGTATGTATTTCAAAATATACAAGTATTCTATCAGTCATTTGATGGCCATAATAAAACATAGTTTAGGACTAGATGTTGTGTGCATTGTTCACCAATATTTATAAATATTTAATTATTTTCGCATAGGCTAGACCAATTCTACTTCAAACAGCTCTAAATTTGAATATATAATCGATAATAAAGGCTCGCTTACTTAGACGCGAACGTTTCTTCAATCAAATACTGAATGCTTATAACAGCATTTAGATAGTCTTTCATACGAGTACATTGCTATATGTTGGGTGACAGCAAAATGTTATAAGACTATGCCACAACGCACTGCGTCTCCGTAAGCAAGCCCAAGAATTAAAAAGTTCCTTGAATACGACTATTAACTCGTCCGCAGAACAATGTGTTGGTGAAACACTGAACCACCAGCCTTAGCGTCTACCTTATAAACGCACATTATCTAAAGTGGTTATTAAACGCCACGTTAGTTATATGTGATTTTAAGATATATAATTAGTATACATTTTATTTCGCATGGTTGGAATTAAATTAAATAATTATACTAAAGTGTAGACCTAAACCAGGGTTGTAATTACCCACAAATAAGAAGTTTTCCTTGAAGACCCTAACAATATGTGCTGTTCCATAAATTTGACAAAGGAAATATTTAGCTAAATTACGTAGTACTTTCGTATGAGCCTGTGACCAACACTGGTTACATAGATAATACTTTAGAAAAGTTAACTTAACTATGAGAGCCCTCTGCTGAAATTCGATCCATCAATCCCTCTTGAAATCGATAAAATATATATCGGGTCAATAATCGTGCAAAACCCTACTTTTAATTACATCGTTTTGAGCCATTGAACGATCGACATTACTTTTGACAATCGATGTCGTAATCCTCCAAACACGTTAATTGGAATACGATACAACAATTTGAATTTGACAACGAAACAACTGACAGTTCGACTGAACTTTATTTTCTTTATTTATCATAGATAATCATAGATCAAAGATATCATAGATAGATAAGACCTACGTTTGACCACGAACTCGCCTGATGTTAAGCGACGATGAGGCCGACGACGGCGCACGCAGGTCTAGAAGATACCTATTTACTTTTGACTTGAAGAGACCCAAATTGTAGTTTTCAGGAAAGACAGACGACGGCAAAGCATTCCAAGCCTTGGCTGTATGCATTATAAATGTGGAAGCAAAGCGCTTTGTTCGTAAGGGTGGTAGCCTGCTAAGGTATGGATGATATTGAGCGGTGCGTCTGCTTGTCCTGTTGTGAAAAGGAGATGTTGGAATGAGATCATGCAATTCCTGGGCACATTCTCCGAACTTGACATACAATACATTTTAAGGATTTTATCGTATCTATATATCAAAATCGGTTCGCCCTGGCACTGACCTCGTACTGCTTAATCAGTGTGCTCAACAAAGTGCTATAATTAAAATAAATTAATTCATCCCGTTTAATACAACAGAGATGGGACAGTGACGTCTTCTTGTTATTCCGATCATTGACAACACGGCCATTCAGATGGCATCCTAAAATATATATGTCGGTTTAATTAAGAAAACTCAATCGATTTACCTAGTAGATTGAACCTGCAATTTTTTATCAATTCCAACACACGCATTCATCGGGCATTCACAGAAAACAGAAACTAGGAAACACACCTTTTGTTAGTTACCTTTCGTATACTTCAAAAGCATTATTACACTAGCTACTTTCCAACATGTTTCGATACGTTTAACGTGAGAAATTAACAGTAAGTATTCGCTTATAGCTCGACAAAACACTTCGCTGCATGTGCGGACTTCTAGTTCAACAAATCCTTGATTTCTTGCGGCTATAGATTTCTGATACAAGCAAACTATTGATACTAACTGTATTAATTTCTTTTTATCGATAAACTGGTACTTATAAGGTGTATCACATTCTGTTATATAAATAGACACCGAACTTAAAAGCACCAAACTCAGTCAAACGGTCGACGAAAACCCATCTTGACAAAACTGGATCCAGTTGCAAACAAACGAATGATTGAATCAACGCCTATACTTAATATTTACCAAATTTTCTGTTGCGAATTGACGCTGATATTAAAAGTAATTGATTGTATCAAGAAATCCATAATATATATACAGGTTTACGAGGTCAACGGAGACGCGGTACGTTGCTTGTGATATTCCTGAGGTCGGGCGGTCATTCAAACGTACGACAATGGTCACTCAAATAGTATGAATAATAATAAGGATAATAATAATGCCGGAAATTACACACAGCATCATCTGGCCCCAAAGTAAGATAGCTCGTGTTATGGGTACCACATGACTGATATACTACTTATAAACTTTTTTTTGTAAATACATATATATGACATAGAAACACCCAGACCAGAATAATGTCATAAGTTTGAATAAAGTACAACGTGACGTCAGGCATAACGCATCTCTATTTAGGCCTAAGGACACAACCATATCAGTCGACCTCGCAGAGCTAGCCTAATAGTCCAAGAGGCCGCGACGATCATACCATCGTTATTTTATAAACGCTGAAAGTTTCTGTGTATGTACTCAATATTGGTAAGATCCTCGACTATGAGATTTGGATAACGGTGGCATTGGCAGGCAGGTATTGTTCGGTTATGATCACATCTTGTGATTGCATGAAATTTAGGTAAGCTTTGTCAAATAGATTCTCCCATCTCTGCATGTATCTTAGTTAGGTTCATATACCTTAAGTTATATTCAGTACCCGTAAGCATCTAAACAAATGAATCTATTTTAGGTGGTGCATATGACCTAGTATTATAGCAGCAACATCAGTATCAACTCTTTGGATTACTATATTTGCTTGTAAATACATACATACATACTATACACATACTATATTTGCTTGTATTTGTATTTAGTATTTCTTTATAATCTTGGTATCGCACCTATGGCAGGCTTTCAATATATCTGACAAGATGGAATAACTATCGAAACTGTCTGACTACTCAGGAAACATCTATTGATAGTTCCCCAAGTAACATAATATAAAATTCAGCTTTCAGCCATATGTATAATTGCAATTTATTAAAGTTTAAGGACGTCTGACAGAAGGTTGCAACCGTACTGACAAAAAAGTGAAACTGTGAAGTGAAAAGTGTCTGACAATGGACGACGTGATTTCTAATATTATAAAAACTGAGCAATAGTGGACCAGACGAGATTTTATTCTTCTTGAACTGCAGTTAGGAGCAACCAGCACCTAGATTCATTAGCATGTACGAAGACAATTCAAAGTGGTCTTTTTTGATTTTATTGAATAAATAATGTTTTGATTTGATTTGATTAAAGAATTGGTGCAATTTTATAAACATTTGCAACCTGTTACCTGCCAAAGCCACCATAATCCAAACTTCATAGTTAGGGTTTGTCATTACCGGTACTGGGGACATACACAGAGATAGCTTCAGCGTATATAATGTAACAAAGGTCTGATCGTCGCGGGCTTTTGCTCTATAAGCGTATTGGTAATTTTTTTTCCGCTCATATTCTTCGCAAATCTCTGATGCAGCCTTAACCATAAACGCATTGTATGCCAGAGAACGCCAATACCTATCGCATCAAGCAACGCCTTGTTCTGTTGGTCGGGCACGAGCGGCTCGGGCAATTCTCTGAGGAATCGTTTGAGTACGCCCGCCACGTCGTGCTCGGATTGCGTTCCTGGACTGAGCTGAACAGCCCACGCGTCACGTCGAAACCGGCCGAGTAATTCACTAAGGGAACAGCTGCCACCGTTGCGACGATATATGCCTTCAGACAGGCTTCCTGGAAACAATAACAAAATCATGTAACACAATAATAAAAAGTATGTAAGTAGTAGGTATATAAATAAATAAATAATGCAGAACATTTCACACAGCATCATCTAGCCTCAATGTAAGCAGAGCTTGTGGTACATAGAAACACCCAGACTCGAGACAAAGACTTGCAGATCATTCAAGCATTTGTCTCAACCGGGCCTTGGCCCACTGTACCACAGAGGCCGTCGATGTGGTACCTATAACACAAGCTCTGCTTACTTTTAGGGCAGATTATGTTATGTGAAATGTTCTGCATTATTTCTTTATTTATTAATAACGAGATTACGTTGACTGGCTTCTTAGGTAATTAATACGGTTAATACTAACTGAGCCTTCGATGCTGTAGTCATCGGGTTTAGGATTAACATTCTGTGTCAGTTATTTGGTTCCTTAAAGACAGACAGAAAGCTTTGCTTAGTTTGGGGCTAGATGATTTGTGTGAGTGGTCAACCAATATTTAATTTACGTCAATCGTTGATCATATTACTACTTTTCTAGGGCAGGAAATCTCTGGTAAAAGAGTAATAGGCACAAAGGCTTAACCACTTTTGAAATACCGGGGCCGATAGGTTTACGTGCCCACGGAAGCGTTCAGATGAAAATGACTATCCAGGTACTGACCTCGCACAGTTGCATAACTTTATGCTAATGCTAATTTTAAGAACAACAGCTGTGCCAGAAACGCTTCTCTCATTCGGTAATTTCAGATATAAATCATCATAGTTATCCTCGATTTTCGTACTCGGACCGTAGAAATGTTAACGTTGGTCGCCTATAAGCAGACGTAAGTTCGAGTCTCGAAACTTTTCGAGCCAGCACTTGTGATACCTACATAAAAAACCTATGTCTTTCCCCAACATAAAATCTATCTCCTTACCATTCTTCAATTCATCAAGATCCGTTCAGCTCTTTAGCCGTGAAACGTTAACAAATAAACAGACAGACAGAGACACTTTTCGAAAATATTAGTCTGGATGTGGATGCGTACCGTAAGCGTACACGAAGCTAACACATTTTTCTACAATGGCTGGCACGTCGTCGTTAGTTAACTGCTGGTGATGGATGTAAGCCCCGTTTGTTTGAGCAGCCAGTTTGATCATATAGCGCCAGTTCTAGAACAAACATCATCAGTTGAGGTCATGTGGATTACTGAGGACCGATGCTGTGTTTCTTTAACATACAAGCACCTGTTACTAGCATCCGTCAGTTAATTTGAGTATGAGAAAGGAAACGGTCCGATCCGATTGATGTATGCTAGTGATTTTATTTAGAAGATCTGCTATCTACAAAATCAACTGAGTCAAAGTCAAGTCAAAAGATACTTTATTCAATACAATCACAAGGATCTTTTTGAAACGGCTTACATATTAGGTGAATTTAGGTACCAATTCAGCCTAACCCAAGCCCGAGAAGAACTGGCAAGAAACTCGTCCTGGTCTTAGCGCTTTTTGCATGATCCATCTTATAACTAACTACGAAAAAACTAGTACTAGTGTCGGTTAACTGTCTGAGGGCAGAGCGACATGAGACCATGCATTTTTATCAATAATATAGACATTTGACGACCTTTGTGGCGCAGTGGGCTTAGCTCCGGCTGAGACGCAAAAGGTTGCGGGTTCGATTCCCGCCGCGGGACAAATGTTTGTATGTTCTGCAAGTATTTGTCTCGGGTCTGGGTGATTCTATGTATAATATGTATGTATTGACAAAAAAAAATGGTATCATATGGTATCATATGGTACCCATAACACAAGCGCTGCTTACTTTGGGGCCAGATGATGGTGTGTGAAATATCCGGTATTATTATTATTATTATTATTATTTGAGTTATGGACCCTAACTGTAAATCAGCAATTTAATTTAGGTTTGGGCCTCGACCACATAGCATGTAGTTTTATCAAAAAGAGGAGAGGTCTTAATATTAACTTACCTTGAGCAATCTCTCGTGGGGAAACCTCAAATAAATGGTAGCATGTGGGCAGTCCAGCAACAAATGTGGGCTGTCATCGGAAGGGCAAGCCTGGTTCGCATCTGGCGTGGCTGCTTGCGTCACTGCGGACATACACAAATACAGAATATGGTAACATAAAAGAACAGTCATTTCTCATGGCAATAAATTGAAATATAATATTAATAATACACACTAAGGTTCTTAGGTTACTACAACATAATTTTCCTACAAATATCATGGTAGTAACGCTTAGTGACTTAATCTAATATCAATATAAATCAGAATGACCAGCTGTGATTGACGAAAATGATTTCGTGTACTTTAGACATGATTCATTGGATTTTAAACTATCCACTTTCATGGATCTTAAGATTAGCGATATATATGTTTATTGACATTTGATTCAGAATAGCAGACATAAAGGCATTCCTTCATTGTTTTTCAGCTTACCAACGCATTTGGTTTTCCTCAGATCAATAGTAACGAGGTGTTGCTCTCGGCCCGCAGTATAATAGAGAAGCACGCGACGGACTAGCATCAGCCAAGCACCGCGCCATTCGCCCGTGATACCCTCCTGTTGGAAACAACACCGGTTTCAAACCTAAAGGTCTGAAAGCCCCACCTTCGCCTTTCAGAGGAAAATAAAACAGCTTGACTTTAGTAGTGTGTCGCACGAATTGGAGGGCGAAAAGACTCTCATCTGGTAGGGTTTTGCTTCCTGAATACATATTTACCACTAATAACATTAGGTTATTCTTAGTTTTCGAGAAAAAGCCAAAAAGCCGACAGTCAGTGTTCGCAATCGAGCAGCTGGGCTCATTATACTGACTAAATATTAGACTTATTAATTACATGCTCACATCGAACGCACATTCAGTTCAGTATCAGTCTTCGTCTTAAAAGTTAATTTGAAACAAACATTGTGTTTTTAATACCACACCTACGGAGAAACTTGACTATTTTTTTTCCTAATATAACATAGAAAGTACAGCATTTCAGGCCCACTAAAATGCGGGACGGAAAATCTACTAAAATTAATTTCTAACGCGTTTAGCGGAAGAGAAAAGTGTATGGTAAAGTGTGTCTATTACTAACGTGTTTTCTTTTTATTTTTTCATAGATCTGCCGGTAGCTATGGTTATTTGCATTAGAGGTCAAACGACAAACAGTTTTTACTCCAAGTCCGGCAAATGATTTATTCCTCTTCCGATTTCCGAACAATATTTTGAAAAAAGAACACAAATAATGCGCGCGGAATTTCTTCGAAATTTGGGTTTGGTTTGGTCATTTTCAGCGATTATCGATGATCGCGAACAGCGATTGAGAACCCGAGATATTCAGAATGAATTACAACAAAACTTATGAAGATTTTGTCTATTAGAAAAACGAAAAAAAGCAACTTCTCGTGTAATACCTCGATTCCTACCTCGTGTGTTTTCAAATGACACACTCGATAGAAATTAGGAACTTTCTCGACTAGGTGTACAATGTACGTTATTTTAGGGTTCCGAAGTTCAAATGTCTGCCTGTCTGTCAGTCCACCCGCCCCTAACTAGAGCTCTTACTCGCAGACTATTTTATCATAATTTTATCGTAATTAAATTTTGCTTCGTAATACATTATTAATGCCCTCTACAAAGTTATGAAATGAGAACTTTGAAAAAACGCTCTCTGCCCAACATTTAAAGTGAGGTTGTTTTTTTAACTACCTACATGTAAAGTGAGGTTGTTTTTTTAACTACCTACTTGGAGTGTACATGTCTTTACCTCATTTCCGTTGGATGTCTTTTAAAGATAGAAAAAGTTTTCTTGAACAGGTTTTCGATAGTTTTTCGAATTTTTGATAAAGGTCAGTTCTTTATGGGCTCTGTGAAAACTTTAAAATAAATATTTCCAAGTGTTATTTTACTGTTTCTTGCCAAGACAAACGTAAAATGTGTAAAATACGTAAAATAACAAAATGAAACAATACACACCTATAACTTTTTAATAGTAATAGTAATAATAGTAATAATAATGCCGGACATTTCACACAGCATCATCTAGCCCCAAAGTAAGCAGAGCTTGTGTTATGGGTACCACATGACTGATATACTACTTAGATACTTTTTTTTTTTGTAAATACATACATATTATACATAGAAACACCCAGACCCGAGACAAATACTTGCAGATACTTAATACTTAATACTTAATATACGAGTAGCTTGATTCATGGTGTGTGAATCTGCAGTACATCTAAAGTAGCTAAATAGTTCAGGTATACAGACCTTTGTAGGAAAGGTTCATCACTAAAATTATGTCATAATTATTTCATACACTGTTTTTCATATGAATCTAAGCTAAGCTAAGATACTATTATTTTCTGCCAGCCGAGATACAGCGAAATGCTTATAACATTTACACACGATTTTACGATAAGCAAGAATACGTCGAAAAAGAGATAAAACACATAATTTGATAGCAAGCGAATACTTGTAAGTCACTTAAATTGTGTTATATTGTTCATCATCGTCTGCAACCTGAATTCACCCACTGCTGGTTGAAGGGGACGTCGGTTCACTTCACAGCAGTGGGTGAAGTCAGGTCAGGTCAGTGAAGGAGTCGTTGAAGGAGTCGTCCTAAAGGTACTATTTTTTTTAAACGAAATTTGAACACAATAACGATAGCTTTGGTGCATACTCGCCCTTATGCCGGTTATTATTACTGATTGTGATTCATACAAAATGCACAATAACCTGTCCTTGGGTTCAGGGGCGTACAAACAACTGTAGCGAGTAGTAATAGGATACCGCCGGCATCAATTGATGAACTGATGCCGGAAACGACACTCAATGCGAAATTTATTCGAGCCACTGGTTCCACATAATACTTGTGAATGGGGTGACACGGATCATTAATGCAGTATTATTAATACTCGCCCACGGCTTCGCACGCGTGGTACCTACACAAAAAGTAGCCTATACGCTTTTCAAGGTCACAGACTACATCTATACAAAGTTTCATCCATATTCGTTCAGCCATTGCGAATTACAAATTTTTAGTAGGTATTTATTTTAATATGCTCGATAATAAGTGGTTAATGATAATTTTTCAGATTTATTTATAGGTACGTACTTTCTTAATATGGGTTATTGACTTTGTATGAGTCAGGTGTTATTTGAAATTTGAGGTTTTTTTACAATAACAACTTACTACCATGTGGGTTAGGTATATCTTATTTGTTTTATTTTGTCTACTCACCTTTAGATAGCACCAGCCCATTCTATTGTACTCAGTATTGTACTTTGGAGGAAAGCTTGAAGCGAGATGTTCAGATATCTTCTGAACCCAATTGCGCCGCTCAGAGATACTGTTACATGTGAACACGTGTTTGCGGGGGGCAATGCGCGTCCCGCTCGCTATATGTAGCTCGAACGAGTATGTGTTTGTAGCACTGTGGACAATCAACCATTTTAACAATTACTACTTATTCAATTGGATCTTGGGAGGTTTAGCATACATGATAATACTTCTACAATTATGAATGTGAAAGTTTGAGCGAACCTTTGTTTATTGCTTGAATTAAACATGGTATAGATATAGGTATATCTTCCAACATACCATGTGAAAATTGCCTCTTGCAGATGCGAGTACATGCATAAAAGAACAACTGTTTCCCTACGAAGTAGAGACTACAGTTTTATACGTACAATGTCAATTGAAGAGAAGGTAATTGTTGGGTAATGGATAAGATCAGCGAGTCTGGCGAAGAACAAGTGGAAACAGGTGCATCATTCACGGACAAGAGGACAGTACTTAATAAAAATAAAAATAAATAAATAAAATAAATAATCCCGGACATTTCACACAGGATCATCTGGCCCCAAAGTAAGCAGAGCTTGTGTTATGGGTACCACATGACTGATATACTACTTATATACTATTTTTTTTTTCGTAAATTCATACATATTATACATAGAAACACCCAGACCTGAGACAAATACTTGCAGATCATTTAAACATTTGTCCTGCGGCGGGAATCGAACCCGCAACCTTCTGTGTCTCAGCCAGACCTTAGCCCACTGTGCTACAGAGGTTATCGTCGAATTAATATGAAAGGTCACATAGACGCCTTCAGGCAGCCCTTAAACATCCGCTTTTGACTATATATGACAAAATGAATAAACACTACAACTTATAACTCACCTAGATGATAATGGCAACACAACTTGGACGCAGTAAACAGTATTTAAGTGATGTATTTCCTTCACTATTGCATTGGTTGGGTCAGAGTAACATACAAGCTTTTGTTCTGAGAGCACACAGTACCGAGATTGACTAGTTTTAAAGAGCTCTTCTACAAGGGCTGGAGCTACAGTCTTCATTATATTCCCACTGAAGTATGGTGCTGGCATGTTACTGATTGGTGGTCTCTCTACAACTTTTACTTCAGGCTCATTTATTTTAATGGGTTTATGTAAAACATTATCAAGCTTCAACTTGCGTGAAAACTTCTGCATCATAGAATTGGAACGTTTCACTTCTACCTCTGTTGTCTTGTTATTTTCACCATCTTTTGTTACATACCAACTTGAGTGGCTTTCATTTGGTACAGCTGTGGCACAGTCTTGTCGCTCCAACTCTGCCAAGCTATCTAAACGCTCTGGAGGACTTGGAGGATTAAAGTAGTCATTCTCTACATACTCAAGTACATCTTCACTATTGTCTATAGCAACTACAGAGCCATACGTATCTCCTATTAGAAATGACTCTAGCAATAGCAGTTCATTGCTTATCCCCTTAAAACTTGGAGAAGTGGTGCTGGTGTTCAGAGGGTCAAATTCACAGATAGTACTTTGGCTCGGCCGCAGCCCATCCTCGGGAGTCTTATGAGTGACCTGGGGTAGTTTTGGAATTACCCCAGATGTAGATGAATAAGTGGGTAATTGATAATTTTCATATGAAGTATTTCGCCAGTTTTTTTTTATGCTATTTTCTAAGTTTTTCTTTCTTTCAGGAACCTCTGGGATGGGAATACCACTTTCAATACTGTTTGTTCTTGAATATTTTGGTGTGTCGTAGGTCATTTGAATCATGAGAGATTGATCTGAATCACAGATACTATCAGAGAAAGTATCTGAATTTGAGGAAAATAGTGATAAATCATCAAAGTTTGTGTGATCCAGATGAAAACATACCAGTTCTCCATCATCAGTGTCTTTGAACTCGCTCATGTATCTCCTTTGAAGTGGTGAAATAAAACTAATATTTTCAAACAAATTTACATCTCCCTGTGGCAGAGATACACTTCTCTGAGGTGCAGTGACAATGGTTTCGTTTTTCTTATGCTTCAGTAGTTTCATTCCTGCTGTTGTGCCATCTAAGACAGATTTTGCGACACTGTCTCTAACGGCACGAGATGTCGTTTTCGTTTTTTCGAGAGTGCCCTTTGCTGAATTGCTTATTTTAGCTGCGACGCCTTCAGTAAAATGCTTGGATTTTGTACTAATAGTACTGAGAATGTCTGACGCACTAGTAGGGTCTACCATTTCTTTAGCTGGCACTAAGCGACGAGGTAGTGGTGTCGGGGTTCCAACAGGACCACCCTGCGCAGGAGCTGTGCTGCGAGGCTTCGGAGTCGGCGGAATATCCATGATCGGTGCTCTGCTTTCAGTCTCACGTTCACTTTCACAACACTATTGAAGGTTTCATTGTTCTTTGATTATCTCAACAAAATAAACTCGAGTGAGTCACTCACTATAAGGCTTCGATTGAGTAATACTAAAAATGTGTGTCTAAAGGTCCAGTCTAACAGATAGTAGAGTAGATATGTAGTCTAACATTTTATCATTTTATTTCGCTTATGTACCTAAAACTTGCATATTTTATAAAAATTGTAAATGTAGCTGATATCAGTCAGGATACTCTATGGTAGATTTATAGAGAACGGAGCAAAGAGAATCTATTGTTAAGTGGGGTACGTAAGGAGGAGCTTGCAAAAGAGATAGATAATAATTATAGGGTGTCCAGATCAATTTTTCATAATTACCCCACAGCAGATTATTTCTTTTCCCCAATTCTATACCTATGTAGAAAATTCACTAACATGTTTTAACTATGTATTTTAGAATATGTTTCAAATACAAATTTAGATTTAGTTATTTTAAAATACGAAAGTTTAAAATTACAAACTAAACAAACCAAAAAAGCAGAACACACAAGTCAGTAACGTCTGAACTCTCTTTGGAGACAAGGACATTTAACACCAACAATACAAGGAAAAATAATATGTATAAGCATAGAGTTAACAATACAAAATCAAACAGTCACATTACTTATATCTAATTACAGTGAATCTACTTACAAATATTGAAAATATACAATCATACCTTAATCAAATTTATCAAAAACTAAAGGAAAATGGTGAATAAAAATGACCTGACAACATTAAGAGACATTAAAATCTCAGATTACTAATATAACTGAGCTGCATCATATATAATATATTTACAAATTCATTATAACATCCGAGCTCAATGGTTTTTTGACCTTTTAAATAATATAATTTTTAGTAAGTTTAAATCCCCAAAATTTACCGCGTGAATGATGACTTCCATACAAAATATTGCGTACTTTTTCATAACGATAGGCATAGATTTATATAGAAAAGATCCGCAATAGGTCGCAGAACATAAAGCACCTTTACCTTAACGGAGTCAAATAACCTACTTGCTTTAATCATTCAATCAGTTACAATCTTCCACTTACGACGTCCACTTAAACTAATTTGCAACGAAAAACCCATATATGTAGTGCATGAGTGTAATTCGCAAAGGCAAACACATAATCAGCAAGTGAGCAAGTGAGATCACTTTTCACAGGTAAACAAACATATTATTTCCTTTTATCTGACTTATCTTTTCGCTACAGAATATTTTTTGTTACGAACGTGAAAATGCTCATACGTAACTTTTTTACTTGTTTACGTAGTCTAAATCATTGTAAAGCCCCGTGTGTTATTGATCGACTGCCGCTTTATTTACGTGTCGAAGTGTTGGTGTGAGTAGAATGTTATCAGAAATGGTTAATTAAGTAAAATAAAAAAGATCACTCGATCACAGTATTTTTATATATTGGGAGGGTAGTTTTGACACTTAAACTCTAGCGAAATCACAATGTAATTAACTGTGGACTCCTCGTGGCGCCATCGTTTGACGAGAAGGCTATTTTTTCACGACTTTTTTTAACCACTTACGACGCGTAGTTGAGCTGAGTAGTGTAACTGTCTACAGTGTCATTTGCTATATTGACTTCGCTTAGTTAAACGCCATCTATAGTTAAGTAGCGCAACTACGAGCTATGCTGAAATCATGCAATGCTTGCGGCAAGTACCTCTCGTTGGCCCTATCGGGCCGCTACCTATCGCACATGCTCCACCATTTGTCACAAGGCTTGTGTTCATCCCCTACTGCCAATGGTTGGGTGTACCCCGGCTGCAATTTTCGGACGCGTAAGGAAGACAAAACCCCAGTAAAGGTGGCTACGCAAGATGCGTTGACGTTCAGGACCACTACGTTGGCGCCCCCCGTTTTCAGTGTTAAATTTATAAAGACTGAGTGAAATTAATAAATCAAATAAACAAACCAACATGAATGTAACTGCATGAATGAACTGAATTGATGATGAATATACGTGAATCGAACTAACGAGTTATCGAAAGAAACTACACAAACCTTAACCCGGACAAAATGAACTTCTACAACCGACGAGTGACAACTGAATCACGTATGAAGTGTTGAGTTAAATAGAATAGAATAAATAATTTATTGCAAAAAACCTAGGTGTATGGGTACATAGTGCTTAAATGAATTAGGTCACGTTAAACAATTTGTGATCATAATGCACTATGAAGTATGGAACAAACCTCCCGTGCTAGTTTGTAACTGTGTTACGGCAAGGTAGTTCTACCTTCCTTGTACAATACAATCATTTTAATATGCTACGTGAGTGTTGTAAACATTCAAAGATTAACAATATTACAATACTAACAGTAGTAAGCTAGTAAATTACACTTAAATCTAGGGTTACAATGATTTACTTTATTATAACTAATAGGTTTTCCGTGGAGTCATAGTTGAATTGGCGTAGGAACATTTCTAATATTCTTCTACATACATGCCTGGTCTTATCTTTTAGTAGCAAAGATTTGCTAATACGATTATAAAGTCCTAGAAAGTATGCAAAGCTCTGTGCAAAAGAAGTTTTGCAAGCAGGAACTTTGTACACCTCATGTGCTCTTCTAGATATCACTTTTTCAGTATTGCTAGCATAGGAGTGTTGTCTAATGACAACAATATTTATAAACAGCTGCCTAACTGTTAACACTGCGGTTTCTCTGTATAGGTCAACTGTAGGATATCTATAGGGCTTAAAGTTTAGAACCTTAAGAATAGAACGCTGGGTTCTTTCTAATTTTATTAGTGACGTTTTTGATGTTCCTTCCCATACTGTAATGCCGTAGGTAATGATAGATTGGCAAAGAGTAAGGTAAACTGTTCTATTTGTATTCTCATCTCTGAGGTGTCTTAATTTTTTGAAAATGTGCATGAGTTTACGTATACGAGCCTTAAGTGTGTCAATGTGGAGTTTCCATTTTAGGTTTTTGTCAATAATTATTCCTAAATATTTTAAACTGTCTGTGGAAGTGAGAGTATAGCAATCGCAGATGTTGTTTTTACTCATTGCCACAATTATGAGCTTTTAGGTTTATATCGTGTTTCGGCTGACTATTATATTTATGGAGAATGTTATGTATTTTGTTTTGCTTAGGTTGAGTGTCAGTAAATTATTGTCCAGGCAATTAATAATTGCACTCATCCCAACTTCAGCATCTAATCTTGCTTCTTCCCATGTTTTGCCTCTAAATACTACCGCGGTATCATCCGCAAAAGTTACAATTGTACTCGTAGCATTGGTTAGATTAATGTCACATACAGTTTAGTGCTGTAGTTGTCTCCTACTTTTACAATCTGGGAACGGTCTTGGAGATAGTCCTTAAATATGTAGTTCCAAAGGAGTACCTCGAATGCCCATGCCTTCCAGTTTACGTATTAGTAGCGGAATAGGAACGACATCGAAAGCCTTGGCTAGATCGAGAAAAACTCCAATACATTTATATTTGTTGTCAAGATTATCAGCAATCCGCGTTACAAGGCTCTCAATAGCGTCAACTGTTGACTTTTTACTCCTGAATCCGAACTGATTTTTTGAGAGGATATTGTTGTTTTCTAAATATCCTACAAGACGAACATTGATGAGCTTTTCGAGTATCTCCGCCAAAGAGGGTAAAAGAGATATAGGCCGATAGTTACCAATATTGTCGTTTTTTCCTGCTTTGAAAACAGGAATGACGACAGATTCTTTCATTGACTTCGTAAAGACTCCTAGTGCCAGACAACAATTACAAAGATGGGTAATAGGTATGCCTAGTGTATCAATATGTTTTTTTAAAAAGATTGATGATATGATAAGAAGTGTTTTTCAAAGAGTTAACATTTTTTTTCACTTCAATACTGTCGGTTTCTAGGAACATAAAGGAGTTGATCTGGGTAATTGTGAATTTATAGTTTTGTGCTAGTGTTTCTTCATTTAATTTAAGTTTTTCAGTATATTTTGAGCAAGTACATGCCCCGCACTTACAAAATAATCATTGATGTAGTTGGTAGACTCTAAGCGATTTTAAGTTGATTTTAGTCTTAGAAGTTCTGTAGATGTATCAGTTGTTTTTGCATTGTTAAGACTACATACACGTTTAATGACGTTCCAAGTTTTTTTAATGTTACTTTTTGCATTTTGTAGATCTGTTTTGTCAAACTTATTTTTAAGAATAATATGTTGTTACAATGATTCCTGTATCTTTTGTATGTAGTTTCTAGATCTCCATCATGTGGAGACTTTATATGACGTCGATGTAGCGTGTCTCTAAGCCGTATGCACCTTAATAAACCAGGAGTAATCCAGGGTTGTAGCATTAGTTTTCTATTTGGCACAGCAAGAGAATAAGAACATTTCTTTATAACCTCAGTCAGTGTTCCAATAAACAGTTCCGTTATTATATTTAGATCAAAATTCAATAAAATTCAAAATTCAATATATATTTATTTAATAAAATCGCAAGGACCACTTTGAATCGTCTTCTTACATGCTAGTGAATCCAGATGCCGGTTCCTTCTAACCCGAGTTCAAGAAGAATCCGGCAAGAAACTTGTCTGGTCTTAACACTTTTTTGTGTTATTGATCCTTCACAATTTTGTTACGGATGCCGAGTCGAGTTGGAGCTGATTCATCCCAAGCTTTTTTGTCATCTAAATAATCAGATATTTTATAATATGCTTTAATAGACAGTTTATGTTTAATGACGTTTTTAAATTTGCCAATCGACAAATCTAACACGTCGCTTGGGACCTTGTTATAGAAGCGTACATATTGCCCTATAAAAAACTTATTTACTTTAGCGAGCCTAACAGTGGGAACAGCGAGTTTATCTTTATTTCTAGTGTTAATACTATGATTATCGCAATTTTTTTTAAATAAATGCATATTTTTGTGCACATACATTAAATTTTCGTATATATACTGACAAGGCACTGTCATAATATTAATTTCTTTAAACTTATTTCTAAGTGATTCTCTAGGGCCCATGTTATAAATTGCACGAACAGCCCTCTTCTACAGCACAAATATGGTGTTAATATCAGCAGCACTCCCCCACAACAGAATGCCATAAGACATAATGCTATGAAAGTAGCTGAAGTAAACGAGTCTAGCGGTATCTACGTCGGTAAAATGACGGATCTTTTTGACAGCGTATGCGGCAGAGCTGAGTCTCTTCGACAGTTTATCTATGTGTGGGCCCCATTGCAGCTTATTATCTAAAGTAATGCCCAGGAACACTGTGGTGTCGACGAGATCTATCTTTTCGTTTTTAATTTTTACATTAGCTTTCACCTGTTTAACGTTGGGCAGTATAAAACGAATGCATTTCGTTTTTTTCTCGTTTAGTAATAAGTTGTTTACGTTAAACCATGTTACAACTTTAGAGATTGCATTGTTTACATCGCCAAAATTAGTAAGTCGTCGCTTTAATTTAAATAAAAGTGACGTGTCATCAGCAAACAGTACAATCTCGTGATCATCCTTTACAAGTTTAGGTAGATCATTTCTATAAATTAAAAACAAGAATAGCCCGAGTATTGATCCTTGTGGTACACCCATTTTTACATTCGACAGATCACAAAAAATACCTAAGGCATCGCGTGATTCCTCCCAGATATCAAAAATATGTGATATTAACTCAACACCGGCATCAGTCGTTGAGCGTCCCTATGTTAATCCGAATTGTTTACTGTCAAGTAAATTGTTGGTATTAAAATGCCGTTGTAATTGGTTTAGCATAAGTTTTTCAAATATTTTACTAAATGTAGGAAGTACTGATATAGGTCTTATGTTACTAGGATCGGAATGACTACCTGATTTGTATAGACGTATGATCTTGCTATGTTTCATTAAATCAGGAAATACTCCACTGTCAATACATTGATTAAATATGAAAGCTAGATCTGGTGCAATAATGTCAATTAGTGGTTTTATAACACTGACAGAAATGCCCCAGAGATCAGTGGTCTTTTTTACATTAATCATTTTGAATGCCTTGATAATATCGTTATTGTCCACATGTTCAAGGTAAAATTGTGTGACACATTCAGGTAAACTATCTTTTAACAATGATTCTGCTATTACATGAGAAGAGTTTAAAGACTTTGTAGTGGAGACTGGAATATCAGTAAAAAAAGTTTCAAATGCATTTGCTTTATCTATATCTTGCTTAATGATATTATTGTTGATATTTAAATTTATTACACTTTTATGAGTTTTGGATTTTCCGGTCTCACTATTAGTTATTTTCCAAGTTGCTTTTACTGATCTGATTCCGATAGTAAGTTTTGCCAATTTATTGATAGCAATGTATCGCTTACTTTATTATGGTTTATTCTAGTCACTAGCTTTGGGTTTTTATGTAATTGCTTTTTAGGAGAAATAGCCAAGTAGACGCATTTATGATCAGTAACAGTTGAGTCACAAATAGCAGTGGTGAGTTTAGTATCAGTTTTGACGAAACAGTGATCATAACATTTTTCTAGTCGGGTAGGGAATAGATAGCTGGGTAACAAGCCATGTGTTGCAAGGAGATCCATAAAGTCATCCGATCTATTATCGATGTTATTCTTACTGATATCTATGTTCATGTCACCAAGTATGTAGATATTTGGTATGTTTTTTAAGGTTAGTTAGTAAATCATTCAAAGAGTTAAGAAATTTCGTTATGGACCTGAACGAAGGAGACCTGTATATGCAAATAAAAGCATAGTTTGTCCCAATTTTCAAGACAAGACAGACAGTCGGCTTCATCCACTGCAGGTTCGTAAGCAGAGACTTCAGTAACATTACTTCGAACATATGCAATGACACCGCTATTCTGATTTATATGGTTGTTAGTATGGTGAACATAATATTGATCTAGAGTGGGAATAGGGCACCGTCTCGCAACCAACACTCTGTTAGGATAATTATATCAAAATCTAATTTACATCTTGATATAAACACTGAAAAATCGCCCAAGTTTTTCCTTACACTACGAATGTTTTGTGAAATTGTCCTAAAGGAAACTTTTGTTGTATTAAGTTCGCGCAAATCATTAGGATCATGTATTAGGAATGATTTACCTGTATTTATGGTTTGGTCGACATCATTGGTTACATCGTCCTGGTCATTAATCATCTTTCAGCAGTTGGAAGAATATTACAGTAGGTAGGTACAACAACAGTTTAACTTAACTAAGTTTACTTATACTAAGTTTAAATACTTATGATAACATATTAGCTAATACATGTTCTTTACTTGAAATGATATCATTAGTAGGTTGGCTTAAGAGGCAAATCAATATGTAAAATAAAACATAAGCTTACTAATTTAGACTACTTATATAAAAATTAACAATCAAATGAAGTAAAAGTATATATAATTAAAATGAGTTTATCTTATCTAGATAGGAGGATTAGTTATTTTCTAGGCTATCTAGGTCGCACTCGTTGTTAATGCGTATTTGCGGCAATCCTCCGCTTTGCGTAGACAGATACGCCCGAACGACGTCCAGCAGAAAGAGTACCCTTTGGCTTTTGCGAATTCGCGCGCAGTGTAGAATAGCTTCTTGTCGCGCTGTGTTAAATTTTCGGATATGTAGATAGGTTTTTTCGGACCATCGATACTGAGGTTGAGAGTGCTTAGCTTGTCCTGCTGATGCTCTCTATTGAACCGCTTAAATGAGGTGAGAAAGTTGTCTCTGGCAAATACAGTTGTAAATTCAGCTATGATAGGTTTGGATTGAGACTTTGAATTTATACGATATACGTCCTTTATTCCTGAAATGCTGTCAAGCGGAACGCAAAGTGACTCGGCTTTCTAACGATGTTTCTTAGATCTTCCTTAGTTTCCTTTATTGCAAGGGGAATAAATAAATGATGTTTGATATATATTGATTTATTGATTCCTTCCACAAATCAACTCATATCAAATAAAGCTAAGCTGTAAAAACCTTTAAGTACCTATCAAACTAATTTTATTCAATTTTCAATCATTCCCCTCAAAAATCCCCCTAAAATTCACCCTGGAGACTTAAAATACTTCCCGAATTTGCAGGGAATCTCCCCGAGCTGGCATCACTAATTGAAGAGCAGCTCTGGTTCTATGGTCTATGAACTGCACTTTTCAGTGCCTGTCACTGTCATGTTGAGTCAAGTTAATGACGTACATGGCTTTGACAGATACGTACATAGTATTTTAGCTTCCTAGGTTTTACATAAGAAGCTAAACGGACGGATTCTTCGTTTGTCATTTCATGAAGTAGCACGGCTCTGCTAATTTAATATTGTTTTATTCGTTTTATTGCATGTGTTATTCAGTATAAATGGCGGAATTTTAATGAATAAATTGTGACTACAGGACGGGTATGGATAATTGAATCAAATGTTCTCCCATTGTATGCGGTTGCAGATTTGTGAACGTCGAGCTTTTGTTTCGATAAACGTTTGAATTTGTTTATTTATAGCATCCTATATCATTGTTTAGTTCTATTTATTTTGTTGCACATATTTTGATACCCAAGCTTTGTAGGTACAATATATAATACCTAAGATGCAAACATTTTGTGTTTGATATATATAAAGAAACTAGCTGACCGGTGCCCACTTCGTTGGGCAGTTACAACTTCACAAAAAATAAATTTTAAATTTTTCCTGAATTTTCTTTGCTATAAACCTCACGGAGCCCGAGACCTTTGCAACAAATGCAAAACCGTGGAAATCGGTTCGTGCGTTCTGGAGTTATAGCGTCAGGAAGGAAAACCCGACTTATTTTTATATAGTAGATAAGTATATAAGGTGTATCTGTCATGTTGTTCCCATAACACAAGCTCAGCTTACTTTGGGGCCGGCATTATTTATTATTATTATTTTCACCAGATCTCTAAATCTTTCAAAATTACTACCGCCGTGCAAAAATTGGTAAGCCACGAGATGGCAGTCTCAAATGAAGTGAACTGCGAGACGGGGGCGAACGGGGAACTCAACCTTGTTATATGAGACAAAGAGTCGTCTTCCGGTAGTAGGAGCGACCAGGAAGCTATGTTAAAGGAACGAGAGGGCTCGGAGGGTTCTCCTGCAACCCCAGACGAGTGCGCCGGCTGTGGAGGAAGGATTCAAGACCGGTAAGGCTCGATCGTTACTCGTGTAGTTTCACGAGTAACTTATTTTTATTTGAAACTAGTTGTCCCGCTCGCTACTTCGTCCGGTTAAAAAGAAATATATATCAGAATAAAACATTTTGTTCAACTTTGCTTCTATATGACACAATTACGTCTACTAATAAAAGCTTTTAATTTGACTTGATTTTTTTTTCCTAATTTTACGAATTTTCGAGTGTTTTAATGATTATTCTACTATTTGGGGTGGAGACAATCCAACAAATCAAAAATTATGAAAATCGGTACTGCCGTTCTCGAGTTATAAATAGAGTAGATACTAACACGACTTGTATGTTGTATGTTATGTATATACTAACTGTTCGCGACTTTGTCTCGTCCGCACGTTTAAAATGAAAAATATACTTATCAGACTAAAACATTTTACTTGACTTTGCTTCTATTTGACACAATTGTTGATGCGCGCACAATGGCAACTGTCATAACCTAACAAACCGAACGTCAATGGTTGTGTAGATTCTTCGTTTGTCATTTCATGAAGTAGCATGGCTCTGTTAATATAATATTGTTTTATTCGTTTTATTGAATGTTTTATTCAGTAATAATGGCGGAATTTTAATGAATAAATTGTGACTACAGGACGGGTATGGAGAATTGAATTAAATGTGTGTTGTGATGCAATGTGATGTGAACGACGAGGAATCCCAAGAAAATTTTAGACGCCATTCCGCGTGACGTCTAAAATTGACAATTGACTATCGACTAAGACTTTATTAAACAAATTTACCATAAACAAACATAAACACTTGACACTGGCAAAATTGGCATTATTAGTCACATGCCATAAACAAAGAAGAAGAAGATTATTTTTTGCCGTCTCACGAAACAAACATTAAATTATTTATTTTACTTTAGTTATTTCGAGTTTTATTAGTAATGTTTGTGTTTTTATTTAAATATAGCTAGAGTTATTGACTAGGGTGTTAATATTTGGAATAAAAGCTTTGTTTCTTTGTGATTCGAGCAAAAGTAATCCGTATAATTATTTTATATGCAACACACAATTTTGAAATGAAATGACAAACTACAAAATACGACCTTGTGACATACTATAAACAATATAAGCAATTGACACTAGCAAAATTATTGTCATTATTAAGCGTAGACAGAGAAACCAATCTGTCTACGTTATTAAGACAGATACCACACCATCAATTAAGGACATAAAAAAAAGCCAAAATACGTTAAATCCAGGCTTTGCAAAATAGACCTAGAGAATAAAAGAAAAATACAAGTAATCGAGACGGATTGGCGCGGAATTGAAATAACATTATGTACATTCGCGAGCTTTAAACTGGAATTGCTTTATCGCGAGTTGATCAAGATATTGTACAGAATTTTATACATTCCTTGCGCTGGGATTGGAGAGCTTGAAACACCATTCAGATTTTCTTTCTTTATTTTCATCTTGTTCCTTACTGCTAGGCTGCCACTGGGCTGAATGCCAGTCGCTACATATCGCTCAATATTTATATAAAATATTGCCCAGATAAAACTGCTCTCTGATTAGCGGACCAATAGGAAGCGAGGAATTTTAGCCCATCAGAGAGCTTTATTTTTCTTATAAATTTTCAACACTCTGGGTCGGCTATTTCAATATTATGTACCTATTTCTATCACATTATTTTAACACTATTTTGATACGTTTGCGTGAGTTTTCCTATTTACTATTTTCTATGACACGCTTTGTATGACATCTATATACCTACCTACCTATCCCTATAAGGTATTTAGAAATTTATTTATTTAAATATCTATAAAGCAACTATAAAATCTTAACTATGAAACAAATGGTGATTAACTTAAAAATATAAATGATTAACTATTAGCTACGTTATAACTACGAGTATAATCTATTTATGCGTCGTCCTGCACAGATATTTTTTTACAATTTCTGTCCAATGAACTAGGGATTGTGGTACATCATTTGAAGGGTAATTTTAATAACTTTCAAGAGATAAAGAAGATGATTTAAAATTAATTCCAACTCACCCTGATGAAGATTCTCTAGTTGAATCGAAACATTGTCAGTGCCTCCATCGACAAAATAATACGTGAGTAAAGCCCGTGTTTATCAAAATGTAGGTACATCTTAAGCAGCTTGGCATTGTTAACATAAGGTGTCACATGTGCTCTAGGCGGAATATTAAAACAAAATCTGCGTTTTATAAACCTGGCTCAAACGTTTTTTAAACCGTTTTGGACGCGTTGTATCAATCTCTCGGTTCTGGCAAATAGTCTGGGGCCATAAACAGTATCAGCATAATTCAATTTGGAAAGGACAAGAGCTTCAGAGAGATTGACACGGAGATCAACGCTCAAACAGTTGCGAATACGGTACAAAATTTTTAACCGAAAGAAGCAACTCCTAACACAATCAGTGATATGCTTTTCAAACCGTAACTCACTATCCATTATTACTCCAAGATTGCGAGTTTCATTTGTGCAAACAATGGGCTAGATAGATAATAACATAATAACATAAGTACTTACAGAAATATTTACAGAAATGTACAAAATAATATACAATAATATAAAATACACGTGAAACAGTTGAGCTATCTAAGGACCGTTTAAAACGATCTATAGATAGCTCAACTGATCCAGGTCACTGCCAGAGGGCAGCGTTCCCAAGATACTGGCGGCATTACCACGTTGAATGTCAATGAATGGCAAAATACGCTGAGCCAGATAGGAGCCAGCTCTTGGGTTATGCAACGTATCTACCAGACGCCGTGAAATCATTTTGAATACGCGGTGGGCTCCTGTTCCCCACGGGCCCAAGGGTCCCCACGGGTCTCGACTCCAAAAGGCTCAAATATGTAGGCCTTATCCAAACCAGCATATTTGCGGTTTTTGAGGTCCTCGGCACATTCAGCCGCCGCACCAGCCCTAACGGAAGTCCCCAACAGATGGGATGCGAACAGGGTGTCTACGCAAGTAGCATCCCACACTAACGGCCTACCCATCTCCCAAGGGACAAGAGTCATACCATCAGGCCTCTTACCATCATCACGTATCAGACCGTTGAGTTCGAGAACAGCTAGTACGTTGACGCTGGTGAGTGCCCGACGAATGATATTGTTAAGACTGGCGTGGCGGGCAATCCTACCGGCGGCCCTATGACACGATAACCCATGGAGACCAAGCTGGTCGACCGCTGTACCACACTGGCACTGATGAGCACACTGGCATTTCTACTTGCATTTGGCGATTTTGTGCATAGTACCAGCACAACTTTTCCTTACAAATGTAAATAAAATTAAATAATCTAACAAATTACAGTGGCAGACAGGTGAAGCGCACGCGTGGTAGCTTGGCTGGCACCACGGCAACCGCGCTCCTTACTGTGGACATAAAAATAACAAAGCTAAGCTTTCTGTCACGATGACGTAAACTAGCTTCAAAAATGAAACCACCTCTTTGATTTTCTTGAGCGAAGAGGCTGTCCCCGGTCTGGAAAACAATACCTGATACGCCCCACAAGGTGCAGCCTCTGCCTCAGGGCCCCAAAGTCCCCCAAAAGGCGTGAAATATTATTTCTGAAAAAAAACAATAAAAGATGAGTGGTCATTTTTTTTTTTGTTAGATGTGATGATAGTTTTTTTTTTTTTGAAGTACTTATATATCTGTGTAAACGTGGTATAAACTAAACAAATACTGATATAAATATATGCATATAAATTATGTACTCAATCAAATAATGGGAAGACTCTTGGCCTTTCTGATATCTACAGGCAACGCGTTCCACAAGCGGACAGCCTGCACTGTAAACGACTTTCCATAGAAGGTAAAGGAGTGAACGGGGTTTTTGAGTTTATTGGTATCTGAGGAACGTAAGGATCGAGGGTTAGAGAGACAAAGAAATTCTTTGAGATAAAAAGATTCCTTGAGGTTCTTTGATTTCCAGGAACAACGATTTTGAGCTCTCTCCATCCACCGACTTCCTGCGATCTTTACAATGTCATCAATCTGTCGGGTAGGGGGTTGTCCTACGCTTCGTTTTCCTGTCCTTGGTCGCCATTCGAGAACTTTTACTCCCCAACGGTTATCAGTTCTGCGAGCTATATGGCCTGCCCATTGCCACTCCAACTTGCAATTTTTTAGTGCTATGCCGGTGACTTTGGTTCTTCAACGGATTTCCTCGTTGCGGATTTTATCGCGTAGTGAAACACCCAACATAGCTCTCTCCATAGCACGTTGAGCGACTCTCAGCTTGTGTATGAGGCCAATAGTTAGCGACCAAATCTCAGTTCCATGTGTCATCACTTGCAACACGCACTGATTAAAGACTTTCTTCTTGAGGCTCTCCGGTATCTGTGACGAGAAGATGTGCCGTAATTTCCCGAACGCTGCCCATCCGAGTTGGATTCGTCGGTTGACTTTTTTGTCGAAGTTGGACTTGCCTAGTTGAATCGTCAGACCCAAATAGACATAATGGTCTATAACTTCGATTATATCACTCTCAACATGTACCGCTACGGATGCAACATGACCAATTGGATTTGAACAAAGGAGTTCATCACACCTAGCCACGCGTTGATGTCCCCCATCACAACCGTAAACCGTAAAGTGTCTTTTATAAGCTTGCATGGCATTTGAAATGTAATCTTATATAGCCTCCACTTCATCGTCTGGACGTTTCGAGTGAGGTGCGTAGACCTGTATGACCTTAAGCGAATATTGTTTGGTTATTCTGAGTATAAGGTATACCATCCTGCTAGACACGCTTTCGATCTTTACAATGTTGTTAAATGGACTTGTGGATGAGGAATCCGACACCGTGCTAAGATAGTTGATCGCCCTACCGGTAGTAGAATAAGTTGCCGGAATTTAGGATTATCGTGTCTTCTCCCTCTCCTCGGACTTCTGATAACCCTATAATATCCCAGTGCAACTTATTTACTACTTCTTCCAGCTCTATCAACTTCTCGTCGGTCCTCAATGTGCGTGCGTTGTATGTTGCCGGAGCCAGGGGTCCTTGGGATTGGTAGCTGGACCTCTGCCGGAGATTCTTCGCACCCCGTGTTCCGCCGTTACTGTGGCCGCTACCTATGCCAGGAATAGCGGAACTGCCAGCCGTCAATCTATTTGTGTACATATAATTTTAGGGGGTTTTGCCATAATCACCACGCTTGGCAGGCGGATTGGTGACCGCAGATTTTGTTTTAAGTACTCAGAGGGTGCTGCTGCCCAAGCTCCCGGTGTGTACGGCGTAGATTCATATATACATAATACATATAATATACATAATTATGTTCAAAGGTAACTTAGTCAATATTAAAAATCTTTGATTTTTGAAGTGAAAACTTCTTTTATCGCGGTACTCATATTTATTTATTTATTTATTTATTCATTAGGTTCACCAACAGTTTACACATGAATAATATATGTATCATAATAATTTGTCTTAAGCTACGCGTGAAACCAATTACAGGTAAACACAAGATGAGCAGTAAACAAACAATTTACGTTCGTTTAAGATTTAGGTTTACATAATTCTCATAAATTATAGTAGATACATGAAATGTAACAAGGTCCTAAGATATGGGTATCAAAAGAGTAGTGACGGAAGCACTTAGATAACTAGTTAAAATACTAGTAGGTACCTACCTACTTCAAGTGGCACGAGCTAGTGACTGAAAACTATAAAAAATAAAAACACTATATACTACACTAAGGTATACAACAAAGCAAACAAAAAAAGAAGAAAAAGGACTGAGACATAACTATGGGCTAATCATTAGAGATCACATTAATAATGCGATATTAATGAATAAAGAATGTGATAAGTATTACATTTTCTGTGCGTCTTTCAATAACCTTATGTCTAAAGTCCAAACCAAGCTTGAAACTATGTTGAGTAGTTATTGTAGTATCCACAACTGCCAGCTACATTCTCAGTACGATTATTTGACTCACAATACTAACGTTAAGTCATTATTGCAGTCATTATTATAGTTATTATTATTAAGTAACATTATTGCGACGTGGACACACCAATCCTAGAGACATAGATTTAAGTGTAGATAGTTTGTGAAAGCTTATGTCTAAGTCTTCAAACTCATTGTAAAGCTTAGAAAGACGGGATATTGGCGAGTTCTTGCCTAAGACTGTCCTTCGAAAAGAAAGTTCTAGAGGTTTGATTTTAGAACGGGGATATCTGCGAGGGACTTTGAACCTAATTCTTTCCAGGAGTTGGGGGCAATCGGTTTTATTATTCAGTAGTTTATGCAAAAATTGCAAATCAATGATATCTCTGCGTGCCTCAAGCGAACTGAGTTTGAAATATGATAGTCTTTCATTGTATGATACTTTTCTTTTTGATAATTTTGTACCTCGAGCCAAATGCCATAGAAACCGTTTTTGTACTCTTTCCATTCTTTGCTTGTGTATTGCAAAGTGAGGACGCCAGACAGTACTACAGTATTCAAGTATGCTTCGGACTAAAGAACCATAAAGGATTTTCTTGGTTTTTGTATTCCTGAACACATGACCGTTTCGAATAACAAAACCAAGCATTCGTGAAGCCTTTTCAACGATATAATTTACATGAGGAATAAATGTTAGCTTACTGCTTACATTTATTATCTACTAATCATAACACCTAAATCCTTGACACAGGTTACCTCTTTCACAGTTTCTTGTTTAATAGTGTATAATGATGGAATTAGGTTGATTTTACGAGTAAATTTTATATGTAAGCACTTTTTTGCATTTAATAACATATGATTATCATGACACCATTCGCTTAGTCTATCCTTAATCTTCCTGTAACAAAACAACATCCTCCATCGACTCTATTCGTCTGATAAATTTTAGATCATCGGCATAAAGAAATGGTGTCGAGTTCTGAAAGCAACAAAGTATATCATTAATAAAGATATTAAAGAGAAGAGGACCCAAATGAGAGCACTGTGGAACACCTGATTGTATATTCTGTAGACGTGAGTCATAGCCACCTAGAACAACATAAAACGACCGTTTGAGTAAATATGAATTTACCCAACGTAGCAATGGCCCACCAAATTCATACTTAGCCAGCTTGTGAACAAGCAAGTTGTGCGAGACACGGTCAAAGGCTTTAGAAAAATCCATATATAAGGCATCGACTTGCAAATTTGCGTCAACAGATTCATTCAGCGTTTCAATAAAAGACACGAGATTAGACCCAGTTGATCGTTTGGCAATAAACCCATGCTGGTGAACAGTGAAGTATTGCTTCATGTGCTCCTGAATGGTTGAACAAATCAAAGACTCAAATATTTTAGCAAAAGTTGTTAATATGGAGATAGGTCTATAATTACCTACCAAATTTCTGTCTCTTTCTTTGAAAATTGGAGCAACTTTAGCAACTTTCCAATCCTGAGGAAAAACACCAGTTTTTAATGACTGTGAGAAGATATGATATAATGGTATCACAAGACTGCCTTGACAATTAGCCACAAAAAGAGCAGGAATTCCATCGGGACCGGCACCCTTACTACAATCAAGGCTTTTAAGTTTTTGTAGTATTTTCTCAGGTGTAATATCTACCGTCACAAAGCTATCCCCTATAAAATCAGGAGGACTTTGAGGATTAGCATCACTGAAGGTGGAAAGATTCTTACTATACACAGATGAAAAAAAGTTGGCAAACAAGTTACACATTTCAGGGCCATTTGAGGATTCTATTACACCATCCGTTATCTTAGAAGGGAGACTACTAGCTCCATTTCTTTTAGCTTTGATGAACGTCCAAAACCCTTTAACATTACGTCCTACCATATCCTCCACACTTGAAATATATGCTTGATAACAATCAGTACTCAGCCTATCACACAATTTATTTAATGATTGCAGCCTTATTAGGTCTAAAGGATTTTTATACTTCTTAACTTTCTGCCTCATTGTTTCTTTCCTTGTGAGTGATTTAATCAAGTCGCGACTGAACCAGACTGGATGTTTGTAATTTACAGGTTTATGTAAAGGCACAAATTGAACTATGGCTGATTTAACTATGGTATTAAAGACATTGAGCATATCATTTACATCATTATAGCTGGAAAAGAGTTCTTGCCAGTTTTGGCTATTTAAATAACTGTTAATAACATTATAAAATTCAAAATTCAAAATTCAAAATAACTTTATTCATTACAATCACAAGGACCACTTTGAATCGTCTTCTTACATGCTAGTGAATCTAGGTGCCGGTTCCTCCTAACCCCAGTTCAAGAAGAATCCGGCAAGAAACTTGTCTGGTCTTAACACTTTTTTGTATGATCCTTGACAATTTTGTTACGGATGCCGAGTCGAGTTGGAGCAGATTCATCCCAAGCTTTTTTGTCTTCTAAATAATCAGATATTTTATAATATGCTTTAATAGACAGTTTATGTTTAATAATAAATAATTTATAATCTGCCTTTCTAAAATTTGGAATTTAAATATTATCATTACACGCTATATTGTCCTCCTTTAATAATGGAAGAGTAAACATAATTGGAGGGTGATACGGATCAACTTTGACAAGTATATCCTTGACAGAGTCCACTTAACATGAGGGTATATTAGTAAAAACTAGGTCTAGAGTTTTCTTTTGACAATTGACAATAGTGTTACACATTACACCTAAGATTATTTAATTACGCAAAGTCCACAAGAGATTGTTCCAAGGGTGGCAGTGCCATCATATAAAACTCCTCATGGTCACGGTGCCACTTAATGCGTCTTAAGTTAAAATCACCAACAATACAAATAGGAATATCGCACATCTCAATGATACGGTTACAGTTTGCTAAGAAATGATCTAATAATAGTTTCTTGATGGGAGAGGGCAGGTAGACTGCACAAAATGCTACCTTATGAATGCTTTCTCTATTAGGAAGATCAATGGTTATCCATAAGTCTTCGCACATAGAATCCCATTTGTTTATTCGGACAGATTTAAATTCTTTAGAAACAGCGATAATAGAACCTCCACCATCCTTGTCCGCATGATACCCCGATGATTCTCGGTCCTTCCTATATACTATGTACTTATCACTAAAATGCTTGGCTGATTGAACACCCATGTTAAGCCATGTCTCAGTAAGAATAAGAACATCATAATTAGAGCAACAAAGGTTACGATAAAACATATGTGTTTTAGATCTCAATTCTCGTACATTCTGATAATACACCTTAAGAGATGACATAATTAAATTAATATAAGAAAGGTATGTAAAAGTACAGATAACTTTTAACAAGCAAGGGACGATATTATACAAGACAATTACTCTAAGTTATGTAAGATATCTACATTTTTTATAATTTTGTAGTCCGAAGATTCGGTTTTTCTCATATAAATTCTCCCGTTGCGCACCCAGATAAACTTGTAGCCATTTTCCTTGGCCATCAACCTAGCCGCCGAGTGAAATGCTTTGTTTGAAACAGATAGGTGCTCCACGATGTAAATTGAAGACTTTTCTCTAGTCAATCCAATATGCGTGCAATAGCACGCATATTGGATAATTAATAAGTCCAATCCGAAAAATCGGCTTCATAAAGCCGATTTTTCGGATTGGACTTATTAAACTTTATGGATGAGGCCAGAAACATGTCGCGAATCTTCGGTGAGTTGAACTGGACCACAATGGAACGAGGCCTAGAAGTATTTTGGTTCATCTTAGCGATACGGCTGCAGCTTTGAATGTTCTCATCCTTAATGACACAGTTAATAGTGGTGCTTATGTTTTTTAAAAGGCTGATAACATTCTCATTGTTTTTCTCTGGAACACATTGTATCTCCACATTGTTTCCCCTAGCGTACTGTTGTAACTGGTTTATTTTGGCAATTAAGTCTAGATTTTCTAGTCGTAATGAAGCATTTTCTGCGTGAATTTCATTAATTTCCTTGGTTATGACGCTTTGTTCAGTTATGACACCTTCACATTGCTCCTTGATAGAAGAGATGGACGCCTTTAAATCCGAGATTTCCTTCTTAAGTGGAGCCAGTTCCGCGGCTACAGACGATCTTACCTGTTGTCCGAGGCGAATAAACAAGTTATCCATTTCGCTAATAAACAACTCTTGCACAACCGTTCTAACATCGGCACATGTCAGTGGTGATTCTTTCGGGGGCGAATTCAATGCCGGTCTATTATTGGTTTTATTACTCTGCCTACGTAATGGCGTATTATCATCGTTGCATTTTTTCGGTTTCGCAGCACAGCACAAGGGACAAGTCCATTTAGGCGAGACTTGTTGTCCTGGAGTTACTATTTCTACTCCAGTCGATGCCATACATTCGACATGATATCCTTTCTGACAAATAAAGCAGAGAACATGGTCGCTATCGTCCTCATCTCCACCACAACAACCCCAATCAATTGATTGCAGGGGTTCTGACATTTCCAAATCAAGATATGTATAGGGTCTTTCATTAAGCGTGTCCTATCTTTAAATTTAAATAAAACAAAGTGTGTGTGATATATTATCGAAATTATTTATTTATTTGAAAGATGTAGTGATGCCATTATGTGTGGAATATGACATCATTCAAATGTCCGCCACGGCTTCTCTGGGTGGAGCGCATGCGAGATATCCAATTTTCCATGACTTTTGCGCATAAATCAGGCTGAATTTGACTTATGGCATAGGCTATGTTGGCTTTGAGGGCCGCTGTGATTTGTGGTTTATTCACATAGACCTGCGACTTAAGGAAACCCCACAAGAAAAAGTCTAGCGGGGTTAAGTTAGTTGTCACAAGATCTCGGTGGACAGTTCACATCAGCTCCACGTGAGATGACCATGCCCTCAAATCTCTCATGCAAAATATTCAATGTGGCATGAGCTGTGTGGCACGTAGCGCCGTCTTGTTGAAACCACATGTCGTTGGTGTACAAAAAGTTGGTAATCATCGACCTATAGCGCTCGCCGTTGACAGTGATGGCCTGGCCAATGTTGTTCTCAAAGAAATATGGGCCGATGACGCCGCCAGCCCAAAACCCACACCAAACTGTAACTTTTTCGGGATGCATTGGACGCTCTTGGATCTCATGTGGATTGGTATCGTCCCAAATTCGACAATTTTGTTTGTTTACGTACCAATTCATCCAGAAATGGGCCTCATCGCTAAAGATAATTTTTCTGTGAAAATTACGGTCAATTGCTAACTGCTCCAGTGCCCATTCAGCGAACACACGTCGTTGTCTATGGTCGTTTACCTTCAATTCCTGGGTGAGTTGAATTTTATACGGGTGTAGGCCCAAGTCACGACGCAAAATTCGCCAAGTTGTGGTTTGTGAAAGGCCGAGTTTTTGTGAGCGACGCGAAATCGACTGCCTCGGATTCTCCTGCACACTCTCACGGACAGCGGCGATGTTTTCGGCAGACCTTGCGTTTCGTTGACGTACGGGTGTTGGTCGATCATTTACCGAACCAGTGGACTCAAATTTATCCACCACACGACGAATAGTCCTCTCGGTAGGACGATTATGGCGACCGTAAAATGGGCGAAGCGCGCGGTGCTTTGCCCGAACAGAACACTCATTTTGATAAAACAATTTTATCATTTGCACGTGTTGTTGAATGCTATAGCTATCCATGATGATTTGGCAAAACAGAATTAATAAATTACAACCAATTTGACAGATATAGCTTCAACAAGATGGCCGCTACCAACTGTCAAAGTTCGGACGTGCCTATTGGAAGACCCTATAGTTATAGTATTTACTTTGTAAACCAATGCAAACGGCAGCAGTGATAATCAAAAAATTCTGTGCGATAACTTCTGTTCAATTAACGCGCAGCGATTAAATAGGTCGTAAGCGCCAAGCAGATCGCGTCACTTACGACTAATCAGTTTTTGACTAGCCGAACACTTCACGTCACGAATTGTTTGGTCAATTCACTAGTTAATTATTGGTGTATTAGCCAAAATTATAGATATGGTCCTTGATGCTAAACGTATGCACTAGTTAATATTTATATCAAAAACAATGATTTTTTAACCAATATTTACAAATAAAATACGAGAGTATAATGCATCGCGAATGAACGAATAAATAAATAATCCCGGACATTTCACACAACATCATCTGGCCCCAAAGTAAGCAGAGCTTGTGTTATGGGTACCACATGACTGATATACTACTTATATACGTTTTTTTTTGTAAACACATACATATTATACATAGAAACACCCAGACCCGAGACAAATACTTGCAGATCATACAAACATTTGTCCCGCGGCGGGAATCGAACCCGCAACCTTCTGCGTCTCAGCCGGACCTAAGCCTAAGAATGAATGAACTTATTTTTAGACAAGGTAAAACCTCTGGATTCGCGACACCGTTACCGTCTGGGGCGAGACGCAGCCGGCAGTCGCGCTCGCCCCATTTGATTATAAACCTTAATTCACATGTTTACAGTCTACTTTTGTATGGAGAAGTTTACTGAGTTAGGTTCTTTGATATATTATCTACATTCTGAACAAAATATTGTATCATCTGTGTTCGTTCAGTATTTGATTGGCTGTCGCCATAATTACTGATTTTGAAGTGATTTATTACTAAACTCACTATAATCACTTCATATCACTTCTGCCGGCACTCCCGGAGTGCAACCCGATTTTTTTTAAATATTAATTTGACTTGGCTATCGCATAAAATTACAAAGTATCTCACAATTAATACATATTATATTAAATTAAATTGTTTAATGCGATTGCCAAGTCAATCTATTTATTTAAAACATAACATATTTTTAATATTGATATGGTCACTATAAGATGTTGTTAGGCTAGCTAATTACGTAATAAGACAGAAAGTTCCTTAAGTAGAGACTGAATAATTTAACCAACTTGGTATTAGATGGATCTCACAACTTTTTACGGTAGAAGAATTGAGTTGCGAGACTAGATTTTTTTACAAGCTATGTTTTTATGGCATTTAGTTAATCACTACATCTATTGCGATTGTGGCTGATGAACGACATTACTTACTTACTGTTCTGAAGATGAAGCACCTAGTTCCGGTAAACGATGCTAGATGGCAGTAGATGTAGAAGCTTAAGCATTAATCTCAATTAAATTCAACTCTTCGGTAATGGCCTTTGTGGAATCATTAATCTCTATTACTTATGTTTTTTTAAATATTAGTAACTATTTCTATAAAAAAAAATATTTATGATAATTATTATATTATATTATAATATTAATTATATATACATTATATTCAAATTAAAGCGTGACTGTCATCGAGTTAATCAATCAAGGTACTTATCAAGCAAACCTACAAACAAAAGCTACGTATTTTATGTTATTCTATACATTTCTGTAATTGTTTTTATATTAAAGTCACTATTTACGTTAACCTCGTGATTGTATTAAATAAAAACATAATCGTTTGATAATTTGTTTGATTGAGTTTGATAATCTATAAACCATAATTTATACTATTACTAGCTACTCCCCGCGGCTTTGCACGCCACGCGTGAAACCTACCTAAAAAGTAACCTATGTCCTTCTCTAAAGTTTTTTAAACTTACGCGATCAGAACACATTATTATAAATACTTACGGGTATTTATCGCGTTTATTTACCTATTTTTCCCGACGTTTCGACAGGTTTACACTCTGTCGTGGTCACGGGATGACACTTCTCTAAAGTCCCATGTATCTTTATACCAAAATTCATCAAAATCGGCTCAGCCGTTTAGGCGTGATAACGTGAGAGACAGACAAACAGACAGAGATACTTTCGCATTTAAAATATTAGTAGAAATCAACATCCTAAAATGTTATGCTTCTAGTTCTGAAAATGACAATACATACTTTCATATAACCTTTCATCCCCCTTTTCAACCCTTTACAACTCTTTTTTCCAATTAAAAAGTATATGCCTATGTCCTTTCTCAGGCTTTAGACAATCTGTGTACCAAATTTCATTTAAATCGGTTCAGTAGTTTGGACGTGAAAGCTGTATCTACTTGGATTTTGATTGAAGCTTTTTGCAGGTCAGTACCTAAAACTATGGCCGCTACCAACTGTCAAAGTTCGGACGTGCCTATTGGAAGACCCTATAGTTATAGTATTTACTTTGTAAACCAATGCAAACGGCAGCAGTGATAATCAAAGAATTCTGTGCGATAACTTCTGTTCAATTAACGCGCAGCGATTAAATAGGTCGTAAGCGCCAAGCAGATCGCGTCACTTACGACTAATCAGTTTTTGACTAGCCGAACACTTCACGTCACGAATTGTTTGGTCAATTCACCAGTTAATTATTGGTGTATTAGCCAAAATTATAGATATGGTCCTTGATGCTAAACGTATGCACTAGTTAATAGTTATATCAAAAACAATGATTTTTTACCAATATTTATAAATAAAATACGAGAGCATAATGCATCGCGAATGAACGAATAAATAAATAATAAATAAATAAATAATCCCGGACATTTCACACAACATCATCTAGCCCCAAAGTAAGCAGAGCTTGTGTTATGGGTACCACATGACTGATATACTACTTATATACGTTTTTTTTTGTAAACACATACATATTATACATAGAAACACCCAGACCCGAGACAAATACTTGCAGATCATACAAACATTTGTCCCGCGGCGGGAATCGAACCCGCAACCTTCTGCGTCTCAGCCGGACCTAAGCCTAAGAATGAATGAACTTATTTTTAGACAAGGTAAAACCTCTGGATTCGCGACACCGTTACCGTCTGGGGCGAGACGCAGCCGGCAGTCGCGCTCGCCCCATTTGATTATAAACCTTTATTCACATGTTTACAGTCTACTTTTGTATGGAGAAGTTTACTGAGTTAGGTTCTGTGATATATTATCTACATTCTGAACAAAATATTGTATCATCTGTGTTCGTTCAGTATTTGATTGGCTGTCGCCATAATTACTGATTTTGAAGTGATTTATTACTAAACTCACTATAATCACTTCATATCACTTCTGTCGGCACTCCCGGAGTGCAACCCGATTTTTTTTAAATATTAATTTGACTTGGCTATCGCATAAAAACACAAAGTATCTCACAATTAATACATATTATATTAAATTAAATTGTTTAATGCGATTGCCAAGTCAATCTATTTATTTAAAACATAACATGTTTTTAATATTGATATGGTCACTATAAGATGTTGTTAGGTTAGCTAATTACGTAATAAGACAGAAAGTTCCTTAAGTAGAGACTGAATAATTTAACCAACTTGGTATTAGATGGATCTCACAACTTTTTACGGTAGAAGAATTGAGTTGCGAGACTAGATTTTTTTACAAGCTATGTTTTTGATGGCATTTAGTTAATCACTACATCTATTGCGATTGTGGCTGATGAACGACATTACTTACTTACTGTTCTGAAGATGAAGCACCTAGTTCCGGTAAACGATGCTAGATGGCAGTAGATGTAGAAGCTTAAGCATTAATCTCAATTAAATTCAACTCTTCGGTAATGGCCTTTGTGGAATCATTAATCTCTATTACTTATGTTTTTTTAAATATTAGTAACTATTTCTATAAAAAAAAATATTTATGATAATTATTATATTATATTATAATAATAATTATATATACATTATATTCAAATTAAAGCGTGACTGTCATCGAGTTAATCAATCAAGGTACTTATCAAGCAAACCTACAAACAAAAGCTACGTATTTTATGTTATTCTATACATTTCTGTAATTGTTTTTATATTAAAGTCACTATTTACGTTAACCTCGTGATTGTATTAAATAAAAACATAATCGTTTGATAATTTGTTTGATTGAGTTTGATAATCTATAAACCATAATTTATACTATTACTAGCTACTCCCCGCGGCTTTGCACGCGTGGTACCTACCTAAAAAGTAACCTATGTCCTTCTCTAAAGTCCCATGTATCTTTGTACCAAAATTCATCAAAATCGGCTCAGCCGTTTAGGCGTGATAACGTGAGAGACAGACAAACAGACAGAGTTACTTTCGCATTTAAAATATTAGTAGAAATCAACATCCTAAAATGTTATGCTTCTAGTTCTGAAAATGACAATACATACTTTCATATAACCTTTCATCCCCCTTTTCAACCCTTTACAACTCTTTTTTCCAATTAAAAAGTATATGCCTCTATGTCCTTTCTCAGGCTTTAGACAATCTGTGTACCAAATTTCATTTAAATCGGTTCAGTAGTTTGGACGTGAAAGCTGTATCTACTTGGATTTTGATTGAAGCTTTTTGCAGGTCAGTACCTAAAACTACTTGTATTTATTAGATACATAAATTATATAATCTACATTAACGCCTTGTAATAATGTTTTTTTGGTCAAATCTAATAAGAAAATAAAAATAAATATTGGTACTGGCAGTGGCAATGCCGGCAGTATTTTGGGAACGCTGCCCTCAGGCAGTGATCTGGATCAGTGGAGCTATCTATAGATCGCTTTAAACGGTCCTTAGATAGCTCAACTATTTCACGTGTATTTTATATTAATGTAATTATTCTGTAAATTTCTGTAATTATTTCTATTAATTAAATTATATTATCATTTAGTTAGATACTTATCAATGTATATATATACTTATATATATATATACTTATATATATATATATATATACATATGTACTTGTTTTAGTAAATTAAGAAATAGAGAACTTACGTCTTACAAAATTGTTATTATTTTATTTTGTTATAGGTATATTTTTTATGAGAGAAATCATCATTTTTTTTTGTATATACCAAATAGATACTTAGTAGTTACTAAAGTTTTACAAAACATTTTATTGATTTACTGAGATGTTGCGTTTTCTCACTAAATTCAGTACGATTTATAGCAGAGTAGAAAAGTTTTACATTTCTTCTCCCTTTTTAAAGACTTCTCAGCTCAGTCGGTATTAGATTAGTGAAAAATGCACAAAACACCATCTAACCCCAAATTAGGTATAGCTTGTATTATGGTAACCAAATGATTGGTTATTTATTATGTATATTATGTATTATTATTATATATTATATTATGTATATTTATTAGAAAGTATAATTAGTATTTATTTAAAATTAAATACGTATTTTATCAGTCATGTGGTTATAATAATACAAGTTATATTTAGTTAGGGCTAGATGGTGTAAGTAGTAGGGAAATAAGGGGAGATCGGTAATTACATCATCCGGCCCAAATGTCAACCTCACCTGCACGAGACGGTGGCCCGTAGGGCCACCGCGGTGCTCCCTACTAGATAACGAACGAGGCTCTGGCGACCGAACAATGGCGGTATACACCACATCCCTAGTCGGACAACCGGCTAGAAGAGGCTACAGTGGCCTTGGCGTCTAAATAACGCCTAAAACTCCTGATGCAGAAGGCAACGGGAAACCACTGCATTACTCTCCCAAGAAAGTCGTCATGAAAGGAAAAACAAAGAAAACTGTGTGGCCTGATGATCCGCTTAGCAACCGGCGCCGACCTGCGTCCGGGGCAGACGGTGTGAAATTGGCTACCGGCCATGTTGATGTGCTGCACCAGGCCTCTCTTGGAAAACGGACTACTGGAGTATCAATGAAGATGTTACATACCCAAAAGATTGGCACTTGGAATGTAAGAGGCTTGCTTCAACCTGGCAAACTTAAGATTGTAGAGAACGAGTTGGCTCGCTGTAGTATTAACATCTGTGGCCTCAGTGAAACTCACTGGAGAGGCAATGGACATTATCTTACCGAGACAAACGCCGTTTATTTCTCTGGGAATTAAAACAATAGTAGTAATGGAGTCGCACTTATCCTTCCGAAACATATAAATAACTGCGTGATGGGCTACGAACCAGTTAGTGATCGGGTGATGAGTATTAAACTTATGGCATTACCCGTGAACCTGAATATCATCCAGGTTTATGCCCCGACGAGTCTCTCTGACGAAACAACAATAGAAAGTTTTTATACAGAACTTGAGACAACTATTGCGAAAATTCCTAATAGAGAACTTCTTATAGTTGTGGGCGATTTTAACGCTAAGATCGGATCAGATGCCCATCAGCTTAGTGAATGTGTGGGTAAATTTGGACTTGGAGCCCGTAACGTAACGATAGGGGTGAACGCCTAATACAATTTGCAGCATATAACAACATGGTGATTTCTAACAGTTTTTTCCAGAATCACCCTCGACGACTTTACACCTGGACGTCACCTGATGGAAAATACCATAACCAAATAGACTACATCATGATCAGGTCACGATGGAAAACATCTATCAGGAATGCTCACACACTACCTGGAGCTGACTGTGGTTCGGACCATGAACTTTTAATCCCCAAACTGCGGCTTAGACCGAGAGTAGCCAGAAAACTTCCGAAGAAAATGAGGTTAGAAGTAACGGACAACTCAAAGTTTATGTCGTCACTGGAAAAAAACTGGAGACAATGGACAGATGTTGATTTTAAATTGGAAACATCAAACCAATTATAGGAACGAGCGGGGGACATGATACGATCCACGGTCAACGAGTCAAAACAGCCTTCACAGATACGCAAAAGACAACATCGGATGAGCGACAAGACTTTGGGACTCGTGGAAGAAAGGCGGAGACTGAAAGCCCTGGGAACTGATGTGAGAACTATAAACGAGAAATCTGCTCGGATTCAATAAGCTTGCAGGCGAGACTTAAACGCCCAAATGCGAAGTATATGTGAAGAAGTAGAAGCTCACGCAAATAAATATGAATCTAGGGACCTCCATCAGAAAATTCGCAAAATTACCAAATCCATCTCCTGCAAAACTTGGGCAATTTAGGATTCTCATGGAGAGACAGTGACAGAAATAGAAGCAATTTCCGAGGTATGAAAAGAATATTGCCAGTCACTATTTCTGGACCCAGAATCGCACTGTTTCGATACAACCAAACCTAGAGATGACGAGATGGAGCCAGACATACTCAAGGCTGAAATTAGGGCCGCAATCAAACATCTGAAGAAGGGAAAAGCCACAGGAAGAGATTCTATACCGATTGAGACCATAAAGGTCTCGGGAGAGTATGGTGTGCAGATGTTTCACACTTTGTGTAACAAAGTATGGCAAACAGGTACCTGGCCGGAGGCATGGACTCATACTGTCTTTGTTCCACTTCACAAAAAAGGTTCAACCAAAAAGTGCAGTAACTATCGCCTTATTGCGCTAATTTCACATGCTAGCAAAATCTTACTGCACATAATAAACGAACGTCTGAAATCATTATTATCAAGAGAAATAGCCCCCGAGCAGGCTGGTTTCGTGAAGGGTAAGGGTACCCGTGAGCAAATACTTACAGTGCACCAAATAATCGAGAAATCTCGTGAGTTCAACAACCCGAGTCGAGAGTCGAGAAGTCAACAAAGCAAATATATGTTATATTTGCTTTGTTGACTTCTCGACTCTGTCAAATGGCCAAATCTCTGGAAGACCCTTTTAGAAATGGGTACACCAAAACATCTTGTGCACCTGCTCAGACGTCTTTACGAGGACGGAACAGCCTCCGTACGGGCAGATGAATTGCTATCAGGTCCGTTTCAACCGACTGCAGGAGTTCGTCAGGGATGCATTGTTTCTCCGCTTCTGTTCAACATCTACACGGAACTTATTATGAGAATCGCTCTTGATAACTGGCCTGATGGTGTTGCAATTGGAGGTTTGCGAGTTTCAAATCTACGTTATGCAGATGACAACACATTGTTTGCCACTAGTATCCAAAACGTGGAAAACCTGCTTTCTAAGATGGAAAATATTAGCCTCGAATTCGGACTAAAAATAAACCGTACTAAAACTAAAATGATGATTGTTGACCGTGTCAATAACAACTCGCCCGAGGTCACACAGATCGCGAACTGTGATGTGGTTCAATCATACATTTACCTCGGAGCTTTGATCACAAACAATGGTGGATGTATTGACGAGATCAAGCGTCGTATGGCGATCTCCCGGTCTACCATGGGTAAGCTGAAGAAGGTATGGAGAAACCGTAGCATAACAAAAGTCACCAAAACACGTCTTGTGAGATCCCTCGTGTTTCCCATATTTCTTTATGCTGCAGAAACATGGACTCTACGGGAAAGTGAGAAAAAGAAGATAGATGCGCTCGAGATGTGGTGTTGGAGAAGAATGCTTGGGGTCTCGTGGACTCAATTTCGTACTAATCAGTCCATACTCCAAGAACTCGGCATCAAACAGCGACTTTCATCTACTGTACAATCTCGTATTCCACTTTCTTTGGACATGTTTCACGACGCGGAGAGGTCTCCATTGAGCGTCTTATAGTGCAAGATAGAGTGGAAGGCACAAGAGCACGGGGTAGATTGCCATGAGATGGACTGACCAAATTAAGACCGCTTTGGATGGTCCATTGCACGAATGCACCAGGAAGGCTGCTATGCGAGATGAGTGGCGTAGAATTGTTAAGCGAACCACAACAGCCCCCTGAAGTGACGACCACGACCACTCTGTCAGGAGTGTAACGACCAAGAAGAAGATGGTGTGGTGTGCATTGCCCACCAATATTTATTTATTTATGGCATGTTTCATATTGATGACAATTGACGACCTCTGTGGCGCAGTGGGCTAAGGTCCGGCTTAGACACAGAAGGTTGCGGGTTCGATTTCCGCCGCGGGACAAATGTTTGTATGATCTGCAAGTATTTGTCTCGGGTCTGGGTGTTTCTGTGTACAAAATGTATGTATTTACAAAAAAAAAAGGATATAAGTCATGTGGTACCCATAACACAAGCTTTGCTTACTTTGGGGCCAGATGATGGTGTGTGAAATGTCTGGGGTTATACATTTATTTATTATTATTATTATTAATTTTCCAAAATATCATCATATATCATATAAATAAATAAGTATTTAGATTTCTCAGAAGTAGAATTAAGTAGAAGAAGCCTTATCGGCAAATCCCAGCATATATATCTTGCTAAAAGTATTTTTTTTTAATAAAGTTTACGTTTAAGGTTAATTCTCATGTGAAAGAAAAGAATAAACTATTTTGTAGAAAATAAATACTCATCCATGTCCCATTCTCTCCGGTTATGATTATTTGTTTACTCGTAGTTTTAAAGTAGCTACATACATAATATATACATAATAACCTTCGTTGTATTTCATAATTCATAATTCATTTATTTCCTCTTTTCACATATTGAATATACTTAGATTATGTCATAACAATATTTGGGATCTTATACAGAAAGTGTTTCACAGAATATATATTTATCGGCCAAAGCCTCGTCAATCTTATAGTAACTCTTATGTAATAATAGCCTTTTTATAATATTGAAAAATTCAGGGTCAGATTTAGATTTAATGTCAGTAGGAATTTTGTTATATAATTTAATGGACACACAACTCTTTTCACCGCACCGCAATTAGGCACAGAATGACACCCATAATCAAACTGTGACTTTTTCATTGCTATAACGCACTAGTGAGTTACAGTTTTTTTTTTAATTTTGTGCTTTGCTCTTAAAAAAATTTTTATTCAAAAAAAGATCGTGTTTAATAGAACAAATAAATTAATGTTACTATTGCTTGCTCATTTCATGCAACTTCTTATTTAAATAGATAATTTTAACTCGTACGTCGGTGAATTCCCCGGGAACAAAAATTACGTGGCATCAATGAAATCGGTACTATAAAACATAGTTATTATGTTCCAACGTTTTTTCTGGTTAGGTGAAATAGTAATCTATGTGTAGCACTAAATATTTAATTAAATAGGATTATTATAAGCTCAAAAAAAAATTTATACCTCGAAATCTTTCATTGCCGTGTTTGTCCACACACCACCATGATGAGTTTTTTACGTCATTGATCAAAATCTATTGGTTATTTATATTAAAACCTAGTTTTTTTTGATACGTGAATAGTTAAAGTATTGTTACGGAATACATTTATTCATATATATAAACAATACAACGAATGGTTAATAAAAATGTCCTAGAACATTTGTCTTAGAACTTCCTTTCATCGCCGTGTCCTAAATATATTTAAGAATATTGTTTTATCTAAAGACTTGCGTCCCCCACTCCTGTGCGCTAAACGTTGCATAATAGTGTCGCTTGGTGCTCGACGTGGAAGGACGTGTATACGTGCCTGCGTTTTCGCGCCATAAATGTAAGTATACGATTTTTATAATACTGGTCATTTTTTCTTTCATCGCCGTGGATACGTATAACTTCTATTTGAATAAATTTTTCCTCTTGATTAAGCTTTCGATAGAATGCCGTTTATCTTATGTTTATTTGTGACGTGTTAATTACTGTAAATTATTAATAGATTTTTGAATACTCAATGTTTTTGCCTTAATTTTCATCGCCGTGCTCTCATTGCCGTGGTTTCCGTTGGCAAAATTTGCTATGGCAATGAAAAAAACACACGGCGATGAAACAAAATTTCATTGCCATGCCTTTAAAAACAATTTAGTTTCATTGCCATGACCAGTTGTTTCATTTCCGTGACTTATGTTTTCATCGCCACGGCATGATTAAGAAAAAAACAATCTGTACTGTTCAGTCAACCACAAAAAGCTATTTCCACGTTAACCTTACAAAATTATATACATTTGGTACTCCATCACACGATAGACACTCAAACATACGCACTAACGCGCACACACAAACGCAAACACACACCCACACACATGCACACACAATAGCACACCCACTCACACACATGCACATACATACGCACACAGACTTACACACACACACACACACACACACGCACACATACACACACAACACAATCACACGCAATCACTCACTCACATATACTACGAGTACAGTGTAATTATAAACATAATAATGGATTGTTTATTTTTAGAAAGCCAAGATGCCTAAACAGAAACTATCGGAAGAGGAGAGAAAGGAAAGAAAAAGATTGGCCGAACAAAAGCGACGTGAAAAATTAAGAAGTGACCCTGTTTTACGAGAGGAGTATTTAAGGAAAGAAAGAGAAAAGTATGTAAAAAAGAAGGCTGCAGGAGTAGTTGTTCCTTGAAGTGCAATGACTTCTCAAAAGCTTCGGAGTATTCGCAAGAAAAACTTGGTGAGTGCACTTGCTTCTTATAAAAAAAAGAAAGCAATTTTTCGTAAGAACACATGTCCAAATGTTACCTATGATGTTGAATATGCTGAAACACCAACGACGGAGCCAACTGAAACGACTTTTGGGTTAACTCAAGTAGCTTCCAATGATAACATGCCGATGACACCTCTAACAAGACGTAGCTCGCGGCTACAATCTTTAAAACCAAACTGGAATCACAGTGACAATTTGCGGATTGGAGTAAGTAGCTCGAATTTTTTAGCCACAAGTAGTCCAAAACACACACCTCTAGGATCATCGCAACTTGTACCAAATGTCAGTACTATAGATTCTACATTACGTCCTGATTGCCACTTTAAAATTTCAACGTGATTTGCAACAAAAATTCCGCAGATACCAAAAATCTAAACACTCCCAACTTATTGCGTTACAAAAAAAAATGGCTCAAGTTGTCCGCGAAAGGAACTTATATAAGAAACGGTTTGAAACACTTATTCAGAAAGGAAAAGATGGAGCTACCAATAAAACGAAAGAAAAACAGTCAGCGATAGATTTAAATGGTAAGAGCGATACAAGTAACCAAAAACAAACACGAATCCGTCAAATTGTTTTAAAATTCTATGAAGATGTTGAAAATTCAAGCATGTGTCCAGGAAAAAAAGACGTACTAACAAGAAATGGAACAAAGAAACAGAAACGTTTAATGACAGATACTATAAAAAGTTTACACAGAAAATACATAGAGTCTGGCTATCCACCTATTAGCTACGTAACGTTTTCACGTTTAAAACATTTTTGGGTGCTACAACCAAAAATAAATATGCGCAACACTTGCTTGTGTGAAAAACACGAAAACATGGATCTGCTAACTGAATCTCTATAAAAGATACATTTCATAAAAGAAATTTCGAAAAAAGTGAGGTTATTAAGATCTTGTGTTGCGACATTTATAACTTAGAATGTCTACAGAGACGGTGTACTACGTGCAAAAACAGACATCTTATATACCAAGAAATTGATAACTCGGAAAAAGTTTCATACTGGGCCTGGGAAAAACAGAAAAATTCATATAATAAAAATGGGATTGAGAAAACTGCCATCACCGTTGAAAAAGTACGACACCACGTAGAACCGTTAATACTCATAAAACAATTTGAAACTAATCTTAAACCATTCCTTAATCATTGTGCAAACATACGTAATCAGACCGATGCAATTAAAAACAATTAAGCAAAATTTAACTAAGAATGACTGTCTTGTACATATGGATTTTAGTGAAAATTACAGTGCTAAATATAATTCTGAAATTCAGTCGGTACACTTTGGTGGTAGTAGAAAGCAGTTTAGTCTACATACTGCAGTTCTTTATTTTAATATTGATGGCCACACGACAAAAACCCAATGTTTTTGTACCATAAGTACATCTTTACGACACGATGCTGCAGCAGTATGGGCGCATCTGATTCCAATTTTTCTGAAATAGAACAAACAGTACCTTTGGTTCAAAATCTTTACATAGTTTCGGATTCTCCTTCTGGACAATATCGCAACAAGAAAATATTTTATATAATGTCTCGACTTTCTGTCTATACTCCCTCAATTACCAAAGTAGTTTGGAATTATTGCGAATGCGAACACGGCAAAGGTGCTCCAGATGGCGTTGGTGGACTTTTAAAGAGAACTGCAGACCGATACGTTGCATTACAGAGTGACATTCCTGATCTTAATGCATTCGTGAATGCTTTGCAGTCCTCTGTTAAGGGCGTTAAAATAAAACTCGTGGAAGATTATCAGGTCACTGAAAAGGACTGGTTTCTACCTGACAATTTGAAACCTTTCCCAGGCACTTTAAAAGTCCACCAAGTTATCTGGGCTGCAGAGTCAGGCAACCGTTTAGCATTGCGTCGTTTATCTTGCACAAATATTGAATGTCTTAACAATGTCAAAGAATGCCCTCATGGTAATCACTTAGGATTTTATGACTTTTCGACTAAACCCCAGATACCAACTCCTCTTGCACGCTCATTAAACTGCACTAGATATACACCAAAAACTTCCCGTAATATGCGCCCAGTCAAATTAACTGATAAACTTGCATTGGCTCAAAATCCCTCAACTTCTACAACAAAAACTTCTCGTCTGTTTGATAGTACAATTTTAGAAAATTATGATGTTATCAATTTGAACTGTAGTGGTGCTACAAGTGTACCATCGTGCTCATTCTTATGTAATGTTGACTCTGAAACTTTAAAAGAGTTGGAAAAATCTGGTACTTTGGAGGAAAACCATACAAAACATCAAAAAAAACAAATATAGACTTAAGTAGTGATTCTGATGAGAGTATCTCTATTAAACCTAGAAAAAAAAACTACTTTCTTTACCCAAATTGATACCGACGACGAAGAGATTTTTGAAATAAAAACAAAGAGACACTATTTTTAATATTGACTTGTGTTCTTAGGTTAAGTGTTAAGATTATATATGAATGGTTGATATTTTTTTAAGAGTAATGTATTTTGAAAATGCATATTACTTGCTACAGTTACAATGTAGTTTTATGAATAGTTAGACTATTTTGATTTGTGATGTGAAAAACATATCTTTGTGATCTAAGTTAATATAGAAGTATAGATACTAAATAATAATGAGACGAGTGAACTTGAAAGGCTGATATTCCTGTTAACAGAACTATATTGTTAGTAATAATTAAATGTAAGTTAGAAAGGATTTTTTTACTGCAAAATGTTTTTATATGGTATATCTTTCTTGCTACAGGACATATCTAAGAACGAATCATAGACAAAGGGTGTAAGCTTGTTGAATCCATTACTGTGAGTCTGTATTACAAGATTTAATAGGGAAAAGGTAAAAAAATATAATTTTGATATTAAGGTTGTGTTTGTCTAGATTTTTTATAAATGTTACCTATTGTTTATGCGCAAATAGTAAAATTACATTACCTGTGTTAGGTTATATATTGTTAGCAATAGCTATTGCATACTTTGGAAAAGTATATCTTTTTATTTGTTAATTTCTATTTTGTATTTTTTTGCGTGAAAGAAGTTAAATAAATGATTGTGTTGCTCTGATTCTATTAACTTTTTAATTAATTTTACTCCGATGCGAGAATATTATTGAGAAGAGGGTAAAAAAGTGTATGTGTGTGTTGTGTATGCCTTTCCCTCTCAGAGACAGGGATGTATCTATTTCAGGTAGGTATATTATATAAAAAATATCATGTGTTATTGGATTTTTTCATTACCGTGGATTGATTCTATCATTCCCGTGGCACAGTTCTTTCATTGCCGTGGACGCAAGTTTCATTGCCGTGCACGCATGTTTCATCGCCGTGGCACGAAATTTTTAATCTTGTATAACTCGTTAGTTTTTTAAGCGATCTGCTACATATTAAGCAAGAATACATATATTATCAAAAACTGGAGTATACACTATTTTTGCTTGTTCTAAAGTTGAAAAATAAAAAATCCACGGAAATGAAGATTTTATTGGACCTGTTGAAATTCCCCCACGTGTTTAATAAATAAAACTTTCACTCAAATTTAAATTTTGTTTACTCTGAAATAAAAAAAAACCTCATCCCTTTAGTCTGTGGCTGATCGCAATGCGCGCGCATAGGAAAACTTATTAATTTTTCCCGCCATAGCAAATCATTTTTCACAACTCGTTTTCACTGTTGAAATTATAGTTATTTATTAATTAAAATGTCTACAAGTACTAGTTACGAAGAAAATGATTTATGTTGTACACCGCCCGATATAAGATGTGAAGCCCTTAACGTTATGGAAAGTTTACTACCTGAAAACTCAAAGGAAAAATATCTATTAGCGTACCAAAATTTCATAAAATGGCAAAACAGCAAGAATACGCAGTCTTTTTCAGAAAATGTGTTCATGGCGTACTTTAAAGAATTATCTTCTAAGTACAAACCTAGCTCTTTGTGGTGTTTATACTCAATGTTAAAAAGTACAGTCCGAATAAAGAATGGAGTGGACTTAAGAACGTACTCTAATTTGTCAGCTTATCTAAAGAGACTATCCGATGGATTTAGAAGCAAGAAATCAAAGGTTTTATCGTCTGACGATATTGAAAAATTTATAAAAGATGCTCCAGATAACCAATATCTGGCTACTAAGGTTAGTTAAATTAATTTTAAATATCTACGCGACTTCAGCCTGTGTTGTGTGTTGAACTTAATTATTGTTTCTTTTTTTTCAGGTTGCTTTAATTTTTGGTGTATCTGGTGCCTGTAGGATACAAGAATTAACAAATATTAGTAAGAAACATAGAGAGCCATGGCCAGATGCTTTTAGTGAAGATACCTATCATGAAAAATAAAATACCGAGGTCATTCACCATACACGGACCGCGTATGGTGAATGACCTCGGTATTTTATTCGGTATCTCGGTATTCTATGAAATTGTTAAGAAGTAATGTAGGAAGTAATCTCATTTAGTTATGTTGAA